>OX122891.2:75420490-76753707 GCA_944738655.2 Andrena hattorfiana
TTGTCTAGCCTTCCCGTCGTCGCGGGAACTGGAGGAACCGGGTAGGAGTCTCGCCGTTTAACGCATAATCTCTCCGTCTGCTCGATCCAGACGCAACAAACAATTAACTGAGATTATACGTCCGAGCAGACGCTCGCGGGTGTAGCTTCCCGTTGATTTCCTCACAGCGCTAACTTTCACGTTCTATTTATCAGCGCGTGCGATTGCGCCGACAGTCCGCCGCTTCGGCTCGATCTTCGGCGGCAAGTTCGACGGGGGCACGCGAATCTCCATAACGAATTCGGGCGGCAGAAACGGAACTGTAATTACCGCGTAATTGCCGGGCAAATTGATTGGCTGGGTACGGCGAATCTGAAGCGACGTTGCCCAACCCGGTTCCCATGAATGTCGACGATAAATTTAATCGTGAGAAGAGAGGAACGGGCTTTCGGCCGCAGTCGATGAATAATGGAGAGCCACGGCTGCGAAAATCGAAGAAATCGAGTTTTCGCGCACTCACCGTCCACCCAGCGCCACGTCCGCGCTGTTATCAGCGGCTCCTTCTGCGCGCCTATCCAAACCAGCTGCGTTTTTAACTTCTCCTTTCGCCTCTCGAGATTGTTCAGTATGTATATCGACGACGCGCCCTGCGGAACAAGATAAATAAAAGTGTGAGTTACAAATGCATACTCATCGATAATTACTCATCACTATGATTGACAACGCTTTGGGTAAAGAATTTCATCACACGAAGATAAGCTTCGAGACTGAGTTCTTTTGTTAATTTTGAGACACAGGGGCGGATTTGGGGATTTGGCGCCCCTAGGCTCACAAGCGTGTGCCGCCTTTTCTACGAAATATTATCGAATGTTTTAATTTAAAAGGGACGAGAGAATTTGAAAATTAATACAATGTGGCAACTCACATGTGAGTTATTGCTAATTCGCTATATGAAAAGAAGTGAATTGTTTTTAAAGTTGACGCAAGTTTCTGGGTTTTAACCTTTTTTAATTTCTTTTGCTCAAAATTTGTCGCTCCACAAAATTTGCCGCACTCCAGAATGTAATGCCCCTCCAAATTTGCTGCTCCCCAAAATTTATCGCTCCCCAAAATTTGTAGCTTCCCAATATTTGTCGCTCCCTAAAATTTGCCGCTTCCCGAAATTTGTAGCTTCCCAAAATTGACCTCTCGGCAAAATTGGCCGCTTCCCAAAATTTGCTGCTCCCCTAAATTTGTAGCTTCCCAAAATTAACCGCTTCCCAAAATTGACCGCTGCCCAAAATTTGCCGCTCCCCTAAATTTCTTCTTCCCCAAAATTTGCAGCTTCCCCTAAATTTGTAGCTCCCCAAAATTAACCGCTCCCCAAAATTGACCGCACCCCGAAATTTGCCGCTGCTCAAAATTTGATGCTCCCCAAAATTTGCCGCTGCTCAAAATTTGATGCCCCCCAAAATTTGCCGCTCCCCCAAATTTGTTGCTCCCCAAAATTTGCAGCTTCCCAAAATTAACCGCTTCCCAAAATTGACCGCTGCCCAAAATTTGCCGCTCCCCTAAATTTCTTCTTCCCCAAAATTTGCAGCTTCCCCTAAATTTGTAGCTCCCCAAAATTAACCGCTCCCCAAAATTGACCGCTCCCCAAAATTTGCCGCTGCTCAAAATTTTATGCTCCCTAAAATTTGCCGCTGCTCAAAATTTGATGCTCCCCAAAATTTGCCGCTGCTCAAAATTTGATGCCCCCCAAAATTTGCCGCTCCCCCAAATTTGTTGCTCCCCAAAATTTGCAGCTTCCCAAAATTAACCGCTTCCCAAAATTGACCGCTGCCCAAAATTTGCCGCTCCCCTAAATTTCTTCTTCCCCAAAATTTGCAGCTTCCCCTAAATTTGTAGCTCCCCAAAATTAACCGCTCCCCAAAATTGACCGCTCCCCAAAATTTGCCGCTGCTCAAAATTTTATGCTCCCTAAAATTTGCCGCTGCTCAAAATTTGATGCTCCCCAAAATTTGCCGCTGCTCAAAATTTGATGCTCCCCAAAATGTATCGCTGCTCAAAATTTGATGCCCCCCAAAATTTGCCGCTCCCCCAAATTTGTTGCTCCCCAAAATTTGCAGCTTCCCAAAATTTATCGTTCCCCAAAATTTGCCGCCCCCCTAAAATTTGATGCTCCCCAAAATTTGATGCCCCTCAAAATTTGCCGCTCCCCAAAATTTGATGCTCTCCAAAATTTGCCACTCCCCCAAATTTGTTGCTCCCCAAAATTTACCGCCCTCGAAAATTTGCAGCTTCCCAAAATCTATCGTTCCCCAAAATTTGCTGCTCCCCAAAATTTGTCATTCCCCAAAATTTGCCGCTCCGCCAAATTTGTCGCTCCCCAAAATTTGCCGTTCTACTTAGGCTGCAGCCTACTTAGCCCATACCCAAATCCGCCCCTGCAAAGACACAGAGTTTTCACTGTCTAAACCTAAATGAGTAATTAATAAATAATAATAACGATAATATAATACATAGAAGTAAATATTAGAGATTCTTCTTCAGAACTGCTGGAGTGAGTCTAACCACTGCAAACAATTTATCGGTTTTAATTGAAAACGTACATATACGGTACCATTTTACTTGAAACAACGCAACCTTACAAGTAGGGGAGACCGGGGCAGGTTGTAACACGGGGTAAATTGTAACATAAGTAAAATCTTTTGAACGACAAATCTGGTAACCCACAGCATGCGAGAGCTGCTTGACGATATTAGCACCGTCGGTTTTAGTGACACAAACGAGCGTTATGTATTCATTTTGTGGTTATAGCCCAGAATTTTAATATTTAGAGCACGTAAGTAAATTTTGTCTTAGCACTTTTATTTCAATTAACCGTCATTAGAAACCGTTTGAAATTTTGCTTCTTTGTCGCAAACGAATCAGTACACATTGGTTTATTATAATGTGTACGCATTTTAGTAATTTGATGTTTAGTTTCTCGTTTGCTGAGATAAAACGCAAAAATTCAAGCTCGGGGTAAATTGTAACATGTTACTACTTACTCCACTCTAAATGGTATAAAGCAAGCTATTTGCTGACACACCGGAAAAAGATGCTCTAGAGGAACAACAGAACAATCGAGAATCCAAAAAGTAGAAAAAAAAGTATAAAGGAAGAAGTAAAAAAAGCGAAGAAGAAGATTTTGATAGAATCAGATGAATAAGCAATGATTGTTTAACTCATGTATATCAAATGTTTAATAATGATTTGTGTTTTTATTTATATTTTTTAGAAATGTTTATTTGAGTTCATATTTGTATTTAAATAAGTAAAACAGATGTGTTACAATTTGCCCCCGGACTGGGACACATTGTAACAAAGGTTCAGATTTGTTTAAGATGAAGTTATATGTCTAAGTGTCCAAGATTTTGTCACGTACTTTCACGCAATCAGTTCACCACATATGTAAGTAGTAAATCACGCAAATTATTTCCTGATCGAGGAAAACACTTTCGAGAAAAAACTGTGAAAACTTTTTTTGTTACAATCTGCCCCGGTCTCCCCTACTGTCACAGTACTCAAAGAATCCAGATACTTTATAGCTATAAAAAAAAAGGAAGAGCGTTTGTTAGGACCTTGAATCCATGAACGAGGTCACCGCCTCTAGTCCGACAGTAATTCCTGGCTTCCAAAAACGAGCCCCCTTTTTTCACCACGAACTCGTAGCAAGTGGAGTTGAATGCAGCCAGATCGGCGTCAGCCGGAGTGCCAGCAGTGGCGCACCTGTCCGTCGAGAACTCTGCGGAAAAACGAATAGAACTTTTCTACAGGAATTTTATTTGACAGGCTGCCAGCGATCGTTCGCGCTCTTGAACTTTCCGCTTACCGTCCACGGCGAACACTTCCACCTCGCAGAGGCTCAAGCTGCCCTCCACACCGACCAGCTGCAGGTACACGTACTGCCCGATCAGAGCCCTGGCGCACACGAAGGTCTTCGTGATTCCCTCCTCTGCAATGAAATTGTTCGTTACACTCATCCGAATGATTGCGTTCGAATAACTCCCCGAGTGCTCACCGATCGTGCCGGGGAACCAGGCGCACAGAGGGTTCCGCTGCAATTCCACGCTGCTGTTGCCAACGCGTATCTCGATGTCCTGGAGGGGCTGATGACCTGTCGAGAGAGAACTTTTCCAATTTCAATGCGACACGAGGGTTAAGCAGCTGGAGTAACGCTGCGGAAGGTAAGCCCTCGAAGCTAAAGCTATACTATGCTATTCTATGCTACGCTATGCTGTGCTATGCTAATTGTAAGTTAAAATAAAAAAAATTTTAAAAAAATTAAATCCGACTTCAAAAAAATAAAATTACACTAAAAAGTAAAAAATAATTTTTTCCCTTATTTAATCTACGACTCTCATATTTTTTAAGTCGGCGCCAGATTTACACAGTGCAAATGATGAGGCACCTACTTAAAAAATATGAGAATCGTAGATTAAATAAGGGAAAAAATTATTTTTTACTTTTTAGTGCAATTTTATTTTTTTTCAGTCGGTTTTAATTTTTTTAAAATTTTTTTATTTTTAACTTTTTAGTATATACATATATTGACACAACCTGCTGAGGAGATATGCGCGAACGCACATAAAATAATAATAATTAGGTAACAATAGTCTTTATTATTAACCAGAACTGGCAAAATATTAGGCCAATGTTGATTTAGTGTAGGATAGGACCACCGGGGCATAGTTCCCCTTCAAATAAAAAAAAAGATCATCAAAATCGGCCCATATGCTGAGGAGTTATAAGGGAACAAACATAAAAAAAAACATACGAATCTATAACCTCCTCTTTTTTGAAGTCGGTTAAAAAACTATTCTCCGGGTCATTTTAGAAGGAACCCATTTCGCGCATGTAGAATGAGCTCATTGGCTCCGAGGGAGAGTTTGTTTGGGGTATAGCCAATAGTAGCTTGTTTCGGCACCAATGAGCGCCAACATGCGCAGAACAGATCTGAACTTGTCTGTCAGTGGGTTCCTTCTAAAATGATCCCGAGAATAGCTTAAATACATCCTTATAGAACCGTTCCCACCAAAAGCTAAGCTATTAATCTGTGCTATACTTTTTTCCAAAGCTAAGATAGCTCGACGTAGCAATGTTTACGGAAAATCGTTCGCAAGGGAATCTTGCGTAGAATCTTATCTCTTAGTTTCTAAAAAAAACATAGCACAACGTAGCTTAGCTTTTAGTTGGAACGGTTCCTTGAGGATGTAGTGAAGCAAATGTTTTAAAACTTAGCATAGCATAGCACAGCACAGCACAGCATATCTGAGCATAGCTGAGCATGGCATAGCTTAGCTTAATTTCCATGTAGATCCACAGCTTAACCCCTTCCCGTGCTTTAACGAGTCTGACTCGTGATGAAGATTTTGGCCCAAACATGAATATGACGAGCCAGGCTCGTGAACAGATAGTCGGGCCAAACATAAACATCACGAGCCAGGCTCGTGAACGTAAACATCGTAATATAGCGGTCGTAATTGAATGTTAGTTCCTATCGGTACGCCACGAGAGTTAGTCATGATTCTCATAATTGCTGTTACAAAGCAGTTTAGTTATTGAAATTTAATAAACCCTTACAAAATGCAAAATACAAAAGTTTTAAACGAAAGCAGTGATAACGAATCCAGTGATAGTGACGTGCTTGCGCCAACCAGAAAACGTCTAAAGCGTATGATTATAGATGAGAGAATTAAATTTTTTGTTTACAATATGCTATTTATTTTTAGGCGTGGTATTATTACATTCCTTGGGACAAAACCACATTTGAAGATGCTTGGATTTCTATCGAAGTGTTGTTTATTCATGAAATATAATTTCGAAACTGTCATCTATTACAAAATATAATATATTTATAATATCTACAAAAGGAAAAAGGATTAGAGTTTACTTCCACAACAGCAGTATCGCGCAAAACTGACTATATCACAGGCATTTATATTTCGACTCGTATCGTGACTTTTCTCGAGCATCAGTCTGGCTTGTTTACCACGCGTGGACGCCTAACACTTGGGCCCAAGTTTCGTCGAACTAAATGGCACGGGGAGGGGTTAAGGATGTACTGAAGTTAATTTTTTAAAACTTAGCACAGCACAGCATAGCTCAGCTTAGCTTTCAAGTAGATCCCCGAATTAACGCTACGTCGATGACACTTCCTTCTGAAGTTCAAGAAGAGGAAGTAGAGAAGCTTGCGAAGAGCTTACGCTTATGAGAAGCTTACGCTTCCCACCGACTCCAGGTCGCCCCCACCTGTCCATTGGAAATTCCGGAGTATAAAAAAAGAGAATTTACCGCAGCAACCTCTGGTCGTCACTCTGACGACCTTCACCGAGTACGATTTCAGGAGGTCGACCTTCCACCAGGGGCTGGGCTCGCTCTGCGTCTCCGTGCACCGTTTCCCGTCGTGCTCCGTGCTCGAGTCGCCGTCGTTCCCGTGGCTGGCGTCTCCTCCTCGCACGGTGGTCGACTGGTTCGTCGGTTTGCGAAAAGCAACGTTCGTACCTGTTGCGTTAGACATTTAACAACGCCGCGTGACGGCTGAGAGGAGCTCGGAGAAGAGGATCGGCGCGTGCGGCTCCAATGAAAAACTGGCGCGCGGCAAATTGTTTGGAACGCCGAAGAAAGGTGCTGTTAGCCGCGACCGAGTAACAAAACGGCCATTAACGGCAGGATGCGTTTAGTAATAGAGAGAAACGATTATCTGGCGTCGCAGCCGGTTTCACCGGGTTGCGAGTGCCTGCGTTTCGGAATCTTCCGGCTTCCATGGTTTTCCGCATTCTCGGCGACGGGTCACTCAAAATGAAAACCACGGGGGAGTAACATAAGTACATTTTTCTTGACTTTCTCGTTGTGGCGTCTGAGAATGAAGCGGAGTATAATGTGACATATTGAAAAAGGGAATAATCCTTCAAGTTCAAAAATATATTTAAATTTTTTAAAAATAGCTCTACAGGGAAATCACGTAAGTCCAAATGAAACAGGGGAATAATTTGATAAGCCCACGAAAAGCTTAAAATTAAGCGGTTAACTGGCAATGTATCATATTTGATCAAAAAAAAAATCTGGCCAATTCTGATTATGTATCATATAGGGGAGAGTCGTGCAGTACCGACCAGCGTACAGTACCGACCAAAGCTAGTTCTCGCTTCTTCGACCAGATATTACCACTTTATTTGAATTAACCAATGAAAATCACAATTCTCTATAGCCTATTTCGGGGCCATATCGTTTACTCTATTGCTCTCGATGTTCCGAGGAATTAAACGTACACGTTGATATTCAGTGGGTTAAAAGTTATCTTTTACAGCTGATCTTTTGTTTCTCGTGCAAGTAAATGATATTGTTCTATTATGTATACTATCTCTAGTCTATTAAGTTTAATAAAACGTCCTAGTTTTGCAATATTTTTTTGTGCATAATATACCACGATCTAAAATGTTTCCCCGTGTTTGTCGTACAGTACCGACCATCCAACTGTCGTGCAGTACCGACCAACAGACTTTGTCGACCAGTAGAGATCAAATTTTTCTTATCCGTGAGTTCAATCTGTTAGCAACTCAGATTAATTTATAAGATGAGTTTCGTTTAGCCTTCCTTCTATCTTTTCCCGCAGAAAAATAAAGTAAATAAGGATAGGTATGATAACCCAACAAACAGGAAGCTAGGATTCAACGAAGAAGTCATCCAGTGTGTTATTTGCAAGCAGAGTTGGGCATTAACTAAATAAAAAATTATTGTAAATAAGGATCAAATGAAAGTTACTTTCACTTTAGATTATTCGACGAATAAAGTTAATTTTTTTATTCGATGAGAATTTATTCGACGGACAAACTTAATTTTTTTATTCGACGAATAAAGTTAATTTTTTATTCGTTATTCAAAATTTTATTTAAATAAAAAATTTTCCCATCTCTGTTTGCAAGGAATCATTTGATAAAGATTGAGTGCAGTGCACCAAATATGACGGTTAGGCACACGTCGAATGCACAGATCAGGAGAATATTAATTATTTTACTCGCGAGTTTGTACGATTAAAATTTGAGAAAATCTTGTATCGTACTAATTAAATGTCTTTATTAACGTTGTTAATCATTTAGACCTAAAAATCTACTAATTTAACAGTTGGTCGGTACAGGACGACAATTTTTCGTCTCTTGGAAATTACAACTTTTTTACTTTTGCGAATTATCAATTCTTATTATTAAATTTCACAAAAATAATTTTCCTCCTCTTACTAAGTTCCACCTATACTACAGACACGTTTTTGAATTTCTGGTTTTTATCGACTATACCCCAAGATATAACAGAAAAACTTAGAGCGGTCGGTACTGCACGACTCTCCCCTATGATCAAATGGAATAACTTTTTTGATTTTCAAACGATTTGAATGAAACTTGGTATGTAACGGTTTTTGGGGCCGCTGAATCTGAATTTGGCATTGGAATTTAATATGGCAGACTCAAAATGGCCAACCCGAAATGGCTGCCAAATATTAAAATATTATCGGGATTTAGAAAAATTGTATGTAGGGGTTTTTGGGGTCGCCCATACCCCTGTATACCAAATTTAGTGTGATTCACTTAATTTTTCGATGTTGCCAGTTTGGGCACGAATAGTAAAAAATACCGTGCCAGTTAACCGGTTAAATATTGAGCTATGGAAAGGTTTGAATCAATTAAACCCCTTAACGTCACGCTGAATTTAAAAAAACATGTAAAAATTACCACCCTTAATTTTGAGCCTGTGCGCAAGAAGCGTAATATTAAGAGGGGAGTCTTAAGGGATCAAGAAGTTAAATAACAATTTAAGAGTAACCTAAGAAGTGACTATTTGAAAATATAAGTATTAACAGGGAAAGCAGCTGATAAGTCCACGAAGTTTTGTAAAAAAAAACAGAGCAAAAATTAATTTTAATGACAATCACACATATTTAATCTCAAAACCAAATAAAAACCTAGCCTTGGCAATATGAAATTGGTCGAGGCTATTTTAATCTTCAAAATTGCTCCCCCATAAAATGCGGAAAATGTGACTTGTGTCTTCCCCCTGCGGTCTTCAAACGATTTCCGCTCGGCGCGCCGAGGCGACTGTCACCGAACGAATCCCGATTGCGTAACGTCCCGGCCGAAACTTTCTTTCGGCGACCGTCTCCGACCAATTTTGCCAGGTAAAAGTGAAACGTCGTCGCAAGGAACGATAAAAAAAAACGTGAGACCAATATCGGGAGCAGGGGTCGGCGTATTTCAGCGCGGTTGCTTCAACGGCGCGCGCGAAATCGCTTTCTAGCGGACGGCGGTGCATTTTAAGAGGAAAGAGTTGAATTTCGTCGGTCGCCGAGTGCAGCAGTCCCATCGAGAGAGACTCTGAGCGAGCATCGAGGAGAAAGCTAGCGAGCAATCTCGTTGCCGAGGAAGACGAGCGATCGAACGCATCGGCGGAACAATTAAAGGCGGATTCACACATATCGGTTCAGCGGGTAGATATCAGTAAAAAATATCCTTTCCCTCTTTTCGAATGCGGCAGACGGCACTTGTCGCGGAACTGACATGTGTGCGCAGACCTTTAATCGGTTTACAATTGAGATGCGCAGTGGAAAAGGGGCTCATGCCACTCCCACCTAATAAAATAATTTTTCACGTACAATTTTATAATACAACTCCTGGCAATAAGTTTCCAAACTAACGATAAATACCAATATTTTTATTATATAAAATGCAACGGTACACATGTGAAACGCATGGTGATGTTAAATTGGTCTGTTTTAAAGTAAAATCGCTGCTATATATATGCCGAAGTCAGCGATTTTCGACCGTGTTCTGCGATCTTTAAGCGTTTGTAGCTTCTGAGCTACAACCTAGTTTCAGTATAAAAAATATTAACTAAATAAAATAAAGCAGATGAACATAAACCATGAGAAATTATTAAAATATATGAGCCTGACAACCCAAGCTTTAATAAAGTAAATAAAGATCTCAATAATAAAGTTATATGAACAACAGAAGAATAAGCAACCAAAACCTTTATATCAATTTGTCGTAAACAAACACAACTAATATAAATTCCACCAACAACTCTAAAAATCAAAATATATTTTGATAAATGAACAGAATTTAAATAAAAAATAATTAAAAATCGTAATATCCCGTAAGTCCCCAACTTCAATAAAATTGAAGCCAAAACCATTGACCCAAATACGGGAGCCTCAACATGAGCCTTTAATAATCAATCATGAAACATATATATACAGTGAGTAAAAAAAGTATTGGCACACTTTTTAAAATCGCATAACTTTTTTAGAATTGGTCCAAACGACATGAGTTTTTTTTAGAAGGTAGAAGGTTTAGTTTGCTATGTGACGTATTTCTGAGTTTTGAAAAAAATTCAATTTGTCGGAATAGCAAAAAGAATAGTAAAGGCCGTTTTTTTCAACTTTTTTTTCTGAGCCTGTAACGAAAATTCAAAAAACCCGTTTGTAGATTTAAGTAAGCTGTATACATGCTGAAAATTTCATCAAAATCGGTTAACGGTGCTCTGAGTTACAAACGTTTAATGATCGCACAATAAGTTTGAAAATCGCGAAATACCCGAAATCAAGCGATTTTCGACCTTATTGTGCGATCATTAAACGTTTGTAACTCAGAGCACCGTTAACCGATTTTGATGAAATTTTCAGCATGTATACAGCTTACTTAAATCTACAAACGGGTTTTTTGAATTTTCGTTACAGGCTCAGAAAAAAAAGTTGAAAAAAACGGCCTTTACTATTCTTTTTGCTATTCCGACAAATTGAATTTTTTTTCAAAACTCAGAAATACGTCACATAGCAAACTAAACCTTCTACCTTCTAAAAAAAACTCATGTCGTTTGGACCAATTCTAAAAAAGTTATGCGATTTTAAAAAGTGTGCCAATACTTTTTTATTCACTGTATATATATAGGAACCTTCAACAAAAATCCCATACACATATAAATATACAAACAACGATTAATATACAAACTCAAAAGCTCCAAAGTAAATATTATTGATCTACTATAATCATAAGTTACTCATAAAATAAAAACCAATAAAGGTAAAGAAAAAAATAAAGTATAAAATATAAAATAATAACTCGAAATTAAACGTATAACACCCAATCCTCATTTCAAAATAATAACATAAAGAATAACTAACCTAATCTAAAAAAAAAATAAAACATTAAAAATCTCAGTGAACAAAAAGTTAAAAACAAAACTATAGTAAAAAATAACGCTAACCAATTTAGATGAAATTTTCAGCATGTATACAATTTATTTAAATCTACAAACGGGATATTTGAATTTTCATTACAGGCTCAGAAAAAAAGTTGAAAAAGTGACCTTCTGTATTTTCTTCGCTACTCCGCCCAATTGCAATTTTTTCCAAAACGACGAAACACGTCACCTAAGTAGTAAACTAATCCCTCTGGCTTCTCAAAAAAACTCAAGTCGTTTGGAGCAATTTTAAACAAGTTATAAGATTTTAAAGTGCGGTCGAATACTTTCGCGACCCACTGAATATAAAAAATACTATAATTCTCGTTGGTTTCGCATCTTTGGAATTTGCTTCCAAATTTATTTCCAGGGGTTGCAGTTATCATTTACCATCTAATTCAAATAGGTACCTACCGTTTAAAATAATTACAATTTCGTACCGAATTTCCTATGAAAATACTTTTCCAGTTAAAATTTGACAATATTTGGTATTTAACATATAATTCAAGTACCCTTTAAAATAATTACAATTCCGTGCCGAATTTCCTATAAAAACAATTGTCCCTTTAACTTGCCTTCCTCTAAAATCATAAAACAGTGGCATGTGCCCATTTTCCACCGAGCCTCTTAATTCCGTCAGCGACGGTCTACTCACCGCAGAACGGTAGGTCCCCTTGCCATTTCCCTCGGGCGTTGCACGTCAGGCTGCCGCTGCTACACAAGCAATTGTCGGATGAAATGATCGAAATTCTTAGGCCGGTCGTAAACGATGCGCGGAACGCGTGCACGCGAGCAGATATCGTCAACCGTATAGATCGCAAAAAACGGAGAAAGTTCGTAATAAGCTTGGGCTATTGGCTACTATCCTGCACGTTCCTGTGTACACACGGTAATGGGGGTAAATCTGCTCGTGGGACGTAAAATTTGCGATATACAGGGTGTTAATAAAAATATGAGACATTTTCTCGGGATTAGTTCCACTCTCCAAAGTAATAAAAAAAGTTCTTACACACATCTGTCCGATAATGCTTAGTTTAACAGTTACAAGAATTTTTATATTCCGGCAAAAACGGGCCCGGAACGCCTATTAAATGGCAACCCGGCCGCTAGGCGTGTCCGTCAGTTGGCTTAAATTCTATACAAGTAGCGGCAGTTGAAGAACCGCAGCTGTGTTCCTGTCGAGCGATATTTTGATTATCATCTCGCCTTTGTGTTTTTAAGGCGGGAAGGATAGGATACGATTGTGCCATTATTGCTTTTGTAGAGTATTAGGTCAACTGACGAACGCACCTCTATTTTGCAGAATATAAAAATGCTTATAACTGCAAAATTAAGCTTATCGAACATACGCGTACTGCATTTTTTTAATTATTTTAGTGAGTAGAACCGATTATGGGAAAGTGTCCCTGGTTTTTTAAACACCCTGTATAGAGGAATGAGATTTAATGTTTTTTACGCGCTTAGGCGTGGAAGCGTATGGTAATTGTTCTGTGTTAGTGTTAGTTGGGCGCTTCGCATACCATCGCGCAAATCATTTATTTTGCTTTCAACTTAAATTATTCAACGGTAGCGCTCAACGTTCCGCGAAGCGTGAATATGTTTGAGGTACTAATTAGACTCACCCGAACAATTCGTATCCGACGTCGCACGTGTAGGTCGCCAGAGCGCCAGTCTCTAAGGATTCGGTGGACAACGACACCTTGGCGTTCATCGGCACCGCCGGATGACCGCACTTCAATCCTGCATTCAAGAAAATTGCTCAGTCGTGACGACGGGGACAGTGTTTCTTCGAAAAAGTACAAACTCATTAACCGCTGAATCACTCGATTCTGTGGTATCTCGATGGTACATTGAACGTCTACCGAGGAATTCGCTTTACCGTTGCAAATCATTAAAACTGGAGTTTCAATTCTGCGAGCTGTCATTTGCGACTAACAGCATATTTCCTAGAACGGATAGAGCTTAATGCCGCTCCAGGAATAGGCCCGCGACCTTTGCGTCCCGCAAATTAAAGAAGAAACCTAGCCGTCGAATATTTGGTCGGCGAAAAACTTTAACGGCCACCCGGGTTCGCAGAAACGCGGACTAAAATTACCGTGTCGGCAATTATGTCTGTGGCAAGCTTCGAGGAATTACCTAAATTCGAGAGGCAAGGCTGAACGTCTACGGTTTAGGTTCAGGCGTTGTATAGATACTATGAATAGTGACATTCCTGAATGCGCCGCAATTAACGTGTTTTCTCATTCAAATTATCCCTTAACTTTCGTCACGTAACTATGTCCTTGTTGGGAAGAAGGGAGGTGATGTCAAGGACGCAGCTGGTTTTCCATATAACGATCGAGCTTGTAAGGCTTTCGTCCATAGGCTGGTTCGAAAGTAAATCAGACAATGGCCGCGACGCGGGGCGAAGAGAAACCTTGGATAAAGTCCCACGCGTATTCCATTATTCGAATTCTGCGAGTCGGGAAATTAGTTGTACGTGTCGGATTTTCTATCGTCCTCAAAAGGATGAACATTAGTGGGTCGAGAATGGGATGGTCGTAAAGCCGCGAAGTTATGGACAGCTCCACAGGCGCGGAACGAGTATATCGACAAGACCGTGTATTCAGCTTGAGAGACTTTTTCTCTGCGAGTGAAAAGCCAGGCGGTTGGAAGGCGATGGAAATCGACGAGCATATTCGAGCACGTGCGCCTGTAAATCCCCGCAGACGTAGGCTATCCTCGCGAGAGCGTAGAAACGGCCGCAGTCGTGCCTCTTTGCAACCGCAAAAAGATATCAGCCTTTTCTTTCTCACATTTCCTGCGGATATCGACACGCGAGCATTCGACTCTTCTCTCCCTAGGGACCACATCGACTGTGCACGCCGCAAACATCTCTTACTTTGCATATCTTCGAAGTGCACACTATTCTGCAGAACCAGTGGACAATTTATGGCAAAAGAACTTGGTCTATTCGATTCAGACAGACGTAGGTATATAGACGGAGCGTAAGCTGAGGGGGGTGATAAAATTCGCGGTAAGGAGGCGAGTAAGAAAAATCGGGTAACTCAGTGGTTATGTTCTGAACAGAACCGTTAAAGCCGGGAATCCACCTAGAAGCTAGGTTATGCAATGCGATGCTATGCTATGCCATTAAAAAAATTAGCTTCAATATATTCTTATGGAATCGTTTCCACCAAAAGTTAAGCTAAAACATAGCATCGCATAGCATAGCTTAGCTTAGCTTCTCGGTGGATTCCCGATTTAATAACGAGTCGACACGAGTGCATCCGAAGCTAACCGACGCGACCGTACTGAACCTCTGCCTTCTCCCCTCCAATCCTACGTTTCCCTCGCGATAGTCCCAGCCTATATCTATAGTCGAGAGTTCGAGACGATCGACGAGACGGTCGATCATTGATCAACCTTCCGTGTCAAGTGAAGTCTTTCGCCGGTTGGGACGCAAGGACGTCCATCAAGATTGAAGTAGGCAACGGCGATAAAGTTGTGGCTCGTGAAACCTGTGGAGAGTACTTAGGCACGCGATGGAATCGCAGAGGCGATTAGATGTGCGCAGTCGCGCGACTCTGTGGAACAACGTTTCCGGCGAAGTGTTCAAGGCCGCTGCTTAGATGGCGTAGATGTCCTTTGATTGTCGTATCGGCGATCTCCTCCATCTTCTCGATCTCTGCCATCTACGTTTGTTATTCCCCTCGACTTCGCGCGCCGCTAATCCTTTCGACTCCGCCGGCCAGGAGAGCTCCGCTAATTTAAATGCGAGAGCCTGCACGCATCGAGTCGCGGGGTGAAAGCCTCCGTTGTCTCTCTAGGCGGCTGCAAGTCCCGAGAAGGCCCCGTTTCTCGTGGGACACCGAGTTACCGTTTCGTGCGAACGAGTTAATTAAACCGAGTACATACGCGTTCGCGCGTGGTACCGTCCGCGATTATTTCCGTTCGAAACGCACCGGCCATTAAGGTGCGTTCAAGCGCTTCTTCCGCGGCTCGGTCTCTGCATAATTAATACCATTTCACCGTGCTTGAAAGCTAAACTCTTCAATTACTCATAAGGAAAATTAGCTAACGATAACGGTGCGTTGAATCCTCCACTTATTTAACAATGTGTACTCTCCCCTCAGTGAATCACGCGACGAAAATCGAGGAACGTTTAGTGATCGCTCGAAACTGATGCAAATGTTCGACTCGGTAGACGCACCGAATTTTTAATCATTTTTATATCAAATTTTGCCTTTATTTCAAAGATCCTCTGAAAGTTAGATAGGTTCCGTGAATGGGGGCGACAGTAGGCAGTCGGCCTCCGTGGATCTAGAACTCAAGGAAACGAAGAGGGCAAGAATTCCGTGGTTAATCGTCTACGTGCGTGCATATGCGTGCGTGTGCGTGCGCAGCTAGTTTAGCCTCAACTCTTTGGCATTCGTTGATCGCCTCGTGGGTCTGGGTCACGCGGTTACAAAACTTTAAAGCCGAAATAACGGTACGACATGGAGCTACTTCGGATCGGGACTACTACCGGTGAAGCGTGTCACGGTACAGTTCTTGGTTTATCGCCATTTTCCTTTATCTTCCTTCGAATAGCTCGGCATTCTTCTAAACCACACGACTTTCTTCTTTCCTTTTTGCAAACAGGTATAATATCTCCTAACTCTATTCTATTATTTTACTTACTTATCTCTAAACGAAGCTTTCACATTTTTTATTTATTTATACGCCAGCATTCCTTCTGTAAGGTAAACATTTCCATTGAATAAAGTACATTCACTTTGAAACTTGCGAAGTCCTCTATTCCCAACAATTCATACTTCATATTAATGTTCCATATGCAGCGATAATAAGAGATAATTCTTCTCAAACGATTACATTCTTAGATACCCGTTAATGGGGCCATTTACCTTGCCACTCACTTTTTTTTGTTAGAGTTAGGCTTTAACCATGCTAGTTGCTCTCTTATCTCGCCTAATACGATTTTCACATTTTCTCTCTTTACGCGTTCATAGGCCGTTCCATCACAGCACAATTCTCCTCTACGATAAAAGCGACATCGTTGCTCGTCTTTGATTTATCGGCCAGCGGTGCATTTTATTCGGACGCGCTCCATCTCCGAGCCAACTCGCGCCGCTGTGCTTTCGACCAGCATGGCCCGTAGCATTAGCAGTAGCATCGAAAATAGAATGGTTCGTTCCGCGCGAATCTTTTGCAATAATTGTGCCGGTGTGCATGCACCTCTGGAGGGGAGCACGGACACACGCACGCGTCCCCTCGCCGCACGGCCCGAGCCGACCGGTGTATTATTGCACGTACAAAAGCGATTGTCAGGAAGTTGGAAAGTGGGCGTGCCTACCTGCGATCTATCTCGCGAAAAAAAAAAGAGAGATCGATCGTCAAGGATATATAGCCGGCGCTATTGAAAGACAGATTCGGTTCGACGTTTTTTTTTCTCCCCGGAGCTCCACGGCGTTTCTTTCCGTTTAATCGATCGCAGCGACACACGAGATCCCGTCCACGAGATTCGTTCCTCTGTACCGAAGTTGCCGGTTACGGGCGCGGGAGGATCGACAACGCGTGTTTCCCTCGGCGATCTCGACACCGTCGCGAGAATTCCGGCTCGATCGGGAAAGAAAGGCCCGAGGATGTAATCGTAACGACGGATATTACGTGTTATCGCGTTTACGTAAACGGGGCACACCGAGAGGGAATTTTACTGCCGCGCGGCGGCCTCGCGCGTATATACCAGTGGGGCATCGGGGAACCGGTTAACGTGGTTATTCGGTTCTACGAACAGGAATCGACTGGAAGCGACAGACGGTGCCGGTGCGCTCTGCCACCTCGGCACTCGTGCCACTTAGGCCGCCAATTTCAAGTCGAACGGTATTATCGAGAGGAACGATCGGTCGCATCGGCGGCCAACGGCCGAGAGTTTCTTTCGCGAGTTTCCTAATCCATTGTGCGTGCACGCGAAACGTGAGAGCACTGCGGCGAGTGTGTCGCGGCGATCGGCGATCACTTGCGACACCTTGCAGCGCGTCGGCAAATGAAGAATCCTCGTTCCCGCGAAACCTCGTGAAATTCGCTGAAACGTTCCAGCGAAATTGCCTCTCGATTGTGTAATCGACGTGGAGTCGCGTCCACGACCAAAATACGCGGGCGGGCACGCTCGTGCATGCTGATGGCGCGACGGAAGCGCGGCGTGCTCTCGCTCGAAATTTCACCTGCGCCGAGCGTGCAAGCCCGATGGCTGCCCCACCCAATCGCTGGCTCTGTCTATCGAGGCATAGGTTATCGCGAGTTTCGCCCACCTCGAAGACTTACAAGAAAACACACCCAACCTGAATATTCCAATTTTAATGAAACTTCGTGTGCATGTAGAGCTCTTTGGAGTTTGCAAGGAGCAATTTTTATTTTCCGCGGAAATTTACTCTGAAGGGGTGAAATCGGCCCTCAAAATTATCGCGCTTTTTCTTATCTTTTTTAGTAGCTATAACTTTGTAACGGTGTGAGGTGGAAGAAAACTTTAAATATAAAAATTGTTCAGTTTTTTATGCTCTATTGTGCTAGCAAAAGAAAACTAAAGTTATATTGCTGATTTCAAAAGATAATTTCTTCAATGCGAATTTCCATAGAAAATAATGGTCCTTTTGCTTCTTTCATTACAATCAGAAGTTTCAGGTTGGGAATGTGTTTATAGTCAGCTAGCCAGCCGCCAGGCTAAATGTTACGACTGTCCCAGCTCGGCTCGATGGAAACGTGAGTCGCGAGCTGCAGTACGCCGCACCGCGCTGCGCCGTTCGACATGCTTCCTCTTTCGCGGGAACGAAAGAAAAGCGTTCGCCTAGAATCTCGAGGGCGCTCTTACTTCCCCACCATAACGAGAGCTTGGACACGTTACGCTCTGGCCAGCTCGCGGATCGACCTATTACCCTATCCTCCTATCGCCAGCAGTCTGCCAGTCTCTGCAATTGGATCGGTCAGAACCGTGTGAACCGAACACACCTTACTTCGACGTGGTGTTTCAGAATGGTGTAACGGAATTCATGAAGCAAAGGAAAGTGTTCCGTTGCCTTTCAGTTGTTCTGTACTTTGTCACACTTTCCTGAGTCGAGCCACAGACGTGCACAGAAGTGTCATGTTTGACGAGAAGCATTCGGTCAACGTAGATCGAAGAGATTATCATTTTGAAGATATTAATATTTTAACAGAATTTGTAGACTGATTGGTGATAGTACAGAGCTGATAACCTCGGGGCACCCTTTACACGCATACGAGTGTTTCTGTTTAAATCAAAACAGCAAGGCAGTAGAACTGCTAATGGCATTCATCAATCAGTTTTATGGCACAACTTGTAATGGCACCAAGGACTGCCAATTTATCACCTCAAGAATTAAATATTTCAAGGATTTCTCTTTATGAACTCTATTGCTATTTAGGTTAGGTTTGTGCCTGTAGCTTCGACACGCCCTGTATTTACGCTCGCTCTCGCCAGTGATCATTCCGCGTACTATTTATGCGTTAACCGCGGAAACATTTCTCGCAGGTTATGTCATTAAACTGGAATCCCTCGAAGGTAACTGGCTTCAAGGGATACGCCGAGGAATACCAGTCGCTTTGAAAATCATTAACTAATAAGAATTCCCGAAGAAGTCCAAAAATCTCGAGTACTTTAATGCCAACATAAATCTCAAGGGATTCTGAACGTCACAACTTTTGAAAAGCTAAATTCCTACGAGTAACGGTAGAAGCTTCTTAAGAAGCCTCTAAATTCATTAACATCGAACATTTCAGAACCCCCAGACACATTTACATTCCAATAATATTCGACGTGTCGCGAACCAGAAGAAATGGCGCACTATGCTGGTCAAAGGCAGACGTCTCACACACTGTAGACTGCAGATGCCTTAACAAGTGCCTGACCTTCCTCGCAAACTATGTCTGGTTCGTTCGCAGCTACCCCGGTAGAAAGTAACTTAAATACTATCCCCCGATAATTACCATCGACGAAGGTGTCATTTCCCAGCTACGATTATCCTCGCGCCAAAGATATGTCCTTCCTACGCGTTTTTGCCGGGTACAAATGAAAGTTCAAGCGAGCGTTACTTGCCACGGAAAGGTCTGCGGTTTGCGCGTCGGTGACGTAAAGCACCGCGCTATATTCAGCAGATTTTTATTAATGCCCCGCGTTAATTAGTCGGCGCACAGCCCCGAATCGAAAGTATACACCTCGGACACGTGGCGCGGCGGAACGTCGGCGAAAAAAAAAAGAACACAAACGGCTTCGCCCAAGAAAGTGATCGCTTCTTACATCGCTAATGGCACTTACACCGTGAACGTATTCCGCTTGGACCATCGTGCAAGGTAATATTATGTGCGGCCGTTAATGCACGCGCGCAGGAAAACAGCGCTCGCGCTACCAAGGTGTCCCATGTAGGTCAACTAGGCGAATAAGAGTTACAAAAGGCAGAACTCGCCTCGACTGACTGCCCCGATGCCGAGTCCTGTTCCCCATGCCGCTCGACCAGTTTTATTCAAATCGCGGTTAAAGCAACGAAGAAACATTCCCCGAGGAAAATGCGAAATTGGATCAGCGCGATTAGCCTACTGCACGACTGCCAGGAAAGGCGAACGCGAGTCCACCCTATTTCCTGCTTGCACGCTCCACGAATACCTTTAAATGGCCCGTTGGTTCCCCGAAGCGTGGCCGCCGTTCGGTTACAGGGCGGCCGAGGAACGACACGTATTACTTTTACCTTTTACCATCGATTATCCTTGAACGAAAATAACTGTCGCCGCGCGCTGTCGTTCGCGGGCGGTTAGAGGGCGAAGGAACATCGAGAGTTTCGGATGGAATCGGCAAGGTTTCGGGGGAAAGAGAACACAAAGCGAGGGGAACCTGCGCGTTTCATTTGAAGCGGATACACCGGGTGACCTCGAGACACCAGAAAATCCGCATGGACGAGAACCGAGTGGGCGGTACCTGTTTTCTGCGCCTGTGTGAGTTTCCTTAGTGCCGGGGAGCAGGCCAACAACAGATGGAAAACAACGAACGACCGTTGGACTTCGAATTTCAAATGGGTCTAATTCGCGCGTTGGTTCGCTGTGTCGCGGCCTCGATGATGCGGTTCAACGGACTCGGAGGATCAGCGCGCTCGCTGAATCCGACTTTATATTCAGCAAAATCGAAGAAACATTCGAAGGAGAGAGTAGAAAATTCTCTCGAATGCCAGGGATTCTGAGAGAAGGCGGTTTGTCCAAAAATTCGAAGGGCCGAATGCCAACGCGTTGTTCAAGTGGCTTTGCGCCATTCGAAACGAGCGGCGAGCGAAGCGTGCACTCGAGGCGTGTTGGGCAATCGTTGGGCGCCCGATTAATAGCGCTGTTAACGCGCTGTTAACGTTACGGATACGTGCCTTCTGCGCCCACGACGAGGATCCCCAAAAGGGATAGGAGAATCTCTCGCCTCATCCTCGGTGTGTGGTTTTGCGGTCCTCGAGACGGAAGGCGGGAATCACATCGAAGACGCACTGGCTCTGCACCGCGATCATCCACGGGCACGTACCCGCCACCGGAGAACACTCTTTATCGCGCACCTCGGCAACTTTCACGAGAAGTTTCTTTGTTCGACGCGCGGCACCGGCGAAAACTTGCTTCGGCCGCGTAAGCGTGCTCGCTCGGCGATCCGATTCCAAGTATTCGCGCGAGGGTCCTCTAGCGATGTCTCGCGATCAGATACACGTCGAATGTCGAAGCTTTTTCACCGTTCACTGAGCAAGGTTTTGGCTACCGTATGCGATCGAGACAACGAACGATCGTCCTCTGACAGGTTCGTTAGATCCATTCGATTTTAACACTGCGTGGATTTATTCACGTTGTTTTGTGGCCGACCGGTATGGTCCTCTCCGATGCGTCATGGTCCTCAGCGTCGGTGCCCATGCGAGCCCCTGGAAATATTCTTGGAAGGCACTGTAACTCTCGGCCCGCGGGAAATTCAGTTCGAGTGGCGGAGACCGTTAAGCGCGACTCGCAGACGGGAATTTTCGTCGGCCGCTCGAGTGTCGACCGAGTATGACGATCCGTTCCCTTCACTAGCCGCCCGTCGAGTGCCACGGGCCCCCGGGTCTCCTGTACTCCTTCGACATTATGAAAGTACGGTACACCGTGCTGCATGTACCGTGCATCCAACCGGCTAGGACGGGGGAACCTACGCTCCACTACGCTCCTCTCGACTTTTCGTCTTTGATCATCGCACCAGAAGAATACCGAACGCCACCTCGCTTTGTCTTACTTTTTCTACTTTCGTAGCGAAATAGTATGCTAGCCGTTTTGGCGATTTTTATTGATCGGTATGAATTTGTAAAATGAAGAAGTCAGGTGACCGGGTCTTCAAGAATTCAAGAGTTCTTGCGGAAATCATTGTAAGTGCCAAAAATCGAATTCTATAGGTAGGTACTATATCTAGTATTACCATTCTCACGTAGAACATTCTCTCATAATTTTTTTTTTAATTTTGAAGCTTATGGTGTTTTCTACACAGACTCTTCAATTCAGTTTACAAGTTTCAACGAATGGAGATGACATTTCGACGACTACTCATTAATCTTGCAACTATAGAATTGAATCGATCTCCATAGGTCCCGATCTAGGGGGCGCCAGCAGCGCCACTGCCCAGAGCTCTAAATTTGGGGGCGGCAAAATTGGTAGAAAGAGTAAATTGAAATCTATGAAGACCAATAAAAAAATAAAATATTGAGAGAGACGTAAAAAAGTAGATAATACATTTTATTTTGTTTTGTTACTCTTCTTTTATGAATATTATTTTTTATGAAACAAAAGGCTTTTGTTATTCAACATATACCTGCAAAAAATTCCACTCACTGTCAAAAATTATATTAATTTATTTATTTATTTAACTTGTACGGGTAAAACCCATTTGGTAACAAAAAAAGAATAAATCGAACATCGTAGAGACACGTTACTACAGAAAACACAATAGAGTTAACAAACACGGGCGATCAAAAGAGTACATGGCTACCCAGACCTATCGCGGATAACTAACGCTCTATAGACGCTTTTCTTAAAAGTAGAAGGAGATCCGTTGAAAAAATCAATAACTTTACAGTGCAAATTAGCCAAGTTGCATATCCTGTTCATGGGGCCAGTGTTGCCAAATCTGGAGGTGTAGTCTAAAGGTCTAAACAGCAAAGTTTGCTTGATGGCCCGTTCCGGAGCATTAAGATTGATTTTACTGATAAGAGAGGAGCTGCATACTATTCCATTAATGATTCTAAATAAAAAGGTCAAATCACTAACAGTCCTCCTACACTCTAGTGTTTGGATACGGTGCAGAGGCTATATTTTAAAATAATTATTTATAATTAAATATAAAGCGCGGCAAAAATCATTTTTGCCCAGAGCGGCGAAAAAGCTGCATCGAGGCTCGGATCTTCAGCAGCGTACTCGATGCTCCTAGAAAGCTTTTCCTAAGGGTACGTTTATGTTGGAGCTGCCATAAACGATCAGCACGACGATAAAAGCGAAGCGTCGAAGTGCATTATATTGTTTTATAATGGAAGTGTTTACATTGGAGCCGCGAGCAGAGCAACGCTACGATAAAAGCGTCGAGAAAGAAATATTTCTTTTTCTTCGCTATTATCGCCAATCTCATCGACATATAATGACCTTATTAACGATGGATATTCAGAAATTAATAGGTAGAAGTATTTATTAGATCCCCGTTATGGGATCAGAGAAGTACAAATCACCGTAAACGATATGTATGTATTCTATCGCCGCTGCAACATAAACGTACTCTTACACAAAAAGCGTGCCTTTTATCATATTTCTGGCTCCTATCGTACTCCCCAGACCTCTCAACCGATCGTATTACGCACTCTCCAGTGAAAATTGCGTTTACCAACTCCGACTCCGTTGTCCAATGTCGCGCTCCGAGATCGAGAAGATTGCTTACCTGTCCGGGAATACGCTGCATTTCTACCGCACGGTACACTTGCGTGCGCATACGTATCCGTAGCATTTCCAAGGTAAGTCAGCTAGCGTACGATCAAGCGGCCAGGGAAACTTTTACTCGGCCACATTTACAGGAGTTGTGCATTAGCGGGTAACGATTGATTTAGCAACGGTAATTGCTTCCTTGTGCGCAACTGGTGCGTACAAACATGACACGGGGACGTCGTGAATTACATGAAATTGCGATGCTTCGGCATATCGTTCCGCCAAAATCGCAATGGTGGAACTGGCGCGTGTGCTCCCGCTCGACTGGCACGGCACCGCCGACGGTCGAAACGCTCGAAACGTGCGTCATTCGGCCGCGTCTTGCCCGCTCGTTCCTTTCAAAAATCCGCCGGCGGTGGTCAGTGACAGCGAAATGGTTCCCGCTTCCAAACTGCCGCCGCTGATCGCTGACTGCCGCTCGAAATTGACGCGGACACCTGCTCCCTGGCCGCCAGCTCTCTACCTCTCTCTTTCCTTCCATTCTTACTCGTCGCGCGATTTAAAAAGGAGCACGCTGAAAGCGCATTTTCCTCTTCATTAGCGCCGCCGGCGGAGCCAGCGTCTCGCTTACTTACTTCCACGGATTCGTGGATTATTATTTGCAGCATAATCCGCGTCTAGATGTTCCGCTTTTCTCCCATGCTCCCTCTCTTCCCGCTCCCCACTCTCCGCGCGCATAATGTTTCTCGACAATGTAGAAAGTAAACATACAAATGTATATCGGAAGTCACTTTTTCGGAATCGCGTGGATTCTTGTTCCAACAATTGCTGGATTGCTTTCTTGGAGAGCAGCTTTCTCACAGATTGCTTGATACGCTGGAGATCTAAATACATATCGTCTGCCAGCGAGTCTGCCCTGTGAATTAGGGAAACATCTCGACGGCGCTAAGTGACGGTCCAAATGCAGACAATGCCTAGACTTCGCCGATGTAAGTAGTGTGCTCAACCAGAGAGCAATTATTTGCCCATAGTGGGTATAGAGGAAACTCGCGAGTCTTAAACATTCTGGATTCAGACACGCGTTTATATGGACTTCCTTTATTGTTTTCCTTGTTCGCTGCCGAACCACGCGTCGAGGGACACCCTGTCTGTGTGGACAGGCAGACACCGCAAAAGGATATCCGAATGTCGGAGTGATAGTAGGGGGAAAAAAAGGTTGAAAAACACTGCTATAAGGTTACACCGACTTTACCGTTAAGCTCCTCCCTTTTATCTCTTACCACATCGCTCTCCCCACCTGAGTCACGTTCGGTCCCCCGCGTGCACAAGGACTCGTACTTCTCCTTTCAACCTTTCCCGTCGCGCTCCTTCTCTCTCCCTCGGCCACCTTCGTTCCACGCTGCTTTCGCCCCGTCCTTTTCCCTCTTATCGCCGCTCTTCGTCGCCGCGCCGCACTCGGGCCCCTTTCACCTCGGCGAACCTCGTGTCTTCTTTCGATTTCTCGAACGAACGAAAGACACGACGATTCTCCTGAACAGCGGGAAGATGAGCAATCGGGTTTAAGGGTTCACGTGGACGCGTCATCGGTTCGATTAAAAGCGGAGAAATGACTAAGGACGCTCCGTTCGTGCCAAATGGGCCACTCGACGAAAGCCTTCCATTTCACGTGTATATGTGAATTAGGATTATAACAATTTCTAGCTGTATTAGACTGTTTGAATTGTATCTATGTATTCGTCTTTATTTCGCAATTTATACTGCACGGAGATGTGGTACAACCAAGGTATATTGTTGTCATTATTGTATCCTCCTTCTGAACTAACTAACTACTTTTGGGGGAAGTAAGTTGGTAGCAACATATGCACAGTTCCTTGTAAAAAGATATCTATTTCGGATTTTAATTGCCATTAATCGACTTGACATCTATGCGGCATTTTTTACGGGAAGGAGGCGTTAAGAATGGTTGGGAGGAATGGGGGCCACATGTTTCAATTTGCACCATTTCGCATTATGTACCGTTTTGCAAATTTACTCCCGTTATTCTTCTATTGTTTGCAATAGTTCGTTTAAAATTGATTTCTATTCATTTATTAAGTAGTCACGAAGGCAGTAGAATCGTTTTTATCAAACATATGGAATGTATATAAAGCAGAAAGTTTCTATATCTTTGTGTACTTGTCTGTCGCCTAAAAACTTTCGAACGATAAACTCTGGGATCGCGAAAAGTGCCTCAGCTTATGCCTGACTAATCCAGATGAATGTGATCATTTAAAAAAAAACTAAAAAAAATTTTGTTTTTATAAATTCAGAATCTAAATTTTGGGCAAAGCCGAATAGTAAAACTAGTATCGCATAAAGTGGGAAATATATTAAAGAGACTATAGCTTCTTTTTTAACCACCTATCCACTTTCCTTCCGGAATGTCATCGAAAATTACAAGTGTCACCGTATTATCTTAATCGAATTATTGTCATTGATTGGAAGGTACATTCTACAGAAACTTTTGAACCAAGTTCCTATTTCCATACAATTCTTTCTTCGTCCAGTCGTTGCTACTATCGAAGTCCTTTAACGTCACAGCAATAGAAAGAAATATCTGCACGTTGCAACTTTCATCGTCACATACGATCTACATTTTCATATCACAAGTAGAAGGACGAAAAAGTAACGTCGTGTAAATCGTAGAATGTAGAAAGTGTACTAACGGCACGGCGCTGTGTCTGCTCGAGCCAACTTGGGCCAAGTTTGGTCTAGAACAGTGGTGCCCAAAAATCTCTCCAGTTAACGTGACGATCGTAACCGAACCGTTCTGCGCCAACTACATTTCCCACCTACTTACAATCACCAGCAATCGAAAGCAAGAGATGGGCAAAAAATTATTTGAAATAAAAATTTCGTACACAAATTTTTATTTTAAATAAATTTTTGCCCATCTTTGTCGAAAACTACTAGTAATACACAAGCTGCACTTCACGATCTCCACACAAATCATTTAATTCCACCTACATTACCCGAAATACTTCGCTGCCTCGTGTTTAAACAACTTAATAACGCATTCTGTTACTTCCACGGAGAAATATATTACGCAAGCAAAGTATACAACGATGGGCGAATTCCACTTACGCCCAAATCGCCAGTGATTTTCATTAAGGCAGGTTTTCCCATACGCGACTGAACGCATCGTCAAGAATTTCCAAATCGATTTTCTCGAAAATACAGGGCAATATCAAAAAAATGTATTCCTTTTTCTATACTTATTTACTCGTTATAAGTAGAAAAGCAAGAGTAACTTTTTTTCATATCGCGCTTAATTTTCGAGAAAATCGACTTTGAAACTCTTAACGTTGCCTCTAGTGGCGTATAGAAAAATCTACCTTAACGAAAATCGCGGGCGATTTGGGCGTAAGTGGAATGCGCCCGATATCAACGATGGAACTATCATACGAACGCTTTGAAAGCTCGATCCTTCCACCGCACAGGTTGCGCGTCACTGGGTTCGCTAGGTTTTGCTCCTCTCTTCGCACGGGACGGGTACAAATGGCGGCATCTGGTCAAGAGATTTCGTATTAAACGTCCTGCTGAAAGATCACAACCCCACAGATGAGCGTAACCGCGTACAAGGGACTCGTTTCGGTTTTCGCATCTTCAGCTCGGAGCGGTGAGGTATGCCCGAGCCGGGTTACGATGGTGCCGGTGGCTGTACGCCGACTGCAACCCGAGATCTGTGATTCCCATTTCTTACGCTATATTTCCCGCGGAGTACTCGCCGAATAAAGAATAAGACATGTAAGTGGCCGATTTGCGTTGCTCTCTGTTAAAAACTTTCCCGCTTCGAGTCGTCAGAACTCTTCGTAATAAAACGAGATTATTACAACACTAATGTATTCTTTACTACTCTACCTTGTGTCCTATTAATTGCGCCCTGGCTGTCGCTTCTCGCTTACGTGATCGCTCTAATAAACCTTTTACCCTGCTCCTCAGCAAACAGACATAACATAAGTACGCGCTTTCTCCTATCGATAGGTGACTAAACTCGCCGCGCAATTAAACAGCCAAGGGAATGTAAATATGGCAGAGGGCGGAACGGAACCAAAGTCCAATGACAATCAACTATCCAAAGTTCAGTCGGAGGTGAACGAGTGTCTCGGTAATTGGCTAGTGTACTTACAGGTTCGTGCGCTCCTGCTAACTCCGTCGCTAAAAAACGTAAAAGTAAACTACTTTCTTCTGACGCAGACGCTCAACGGCCTATGCACGGCCGGTACAAAGTTGGCCCAGTCGTTGCAGACTCTCCTGTCCGCTCACGACACGTCGGTGCAATGCCGATTGACGGGGCAGTGTCTCGCTGGGTGGGAAGAGCTCACAAGAACGACGTACATAGCGAGTAACACTGTAAAGAACCACGTTATCTCTGCGTTAAGAGACCACGAGAATCGAGAGAACGAGGGGGAGAAACATGTATATAATTGCTTTACTTCGGCTTCAAATGCAACCGTGCTTCGTGTCGTTTACATTGAACGTTATTCTTCCAGGATATACTTAGAGATAATCTGTTAACTTTCATAAATCTACAATACCAGTTCTGCGTCGCTTGTTGCGAATGTTTAGGTGAGAGGTAACACTCGACGCTCTCGACGGTCGCTCTGTACGTTCCTCGGTTGCGATTTTGTAAACGAATTTTCCAGGTGGAATGGCCGAGTGCTCTTGCTCGCAGGGTGGTACTGCCAAATGCGATATTGCGTCTCTTCAACAGTGTTTCGAGAGATTGTATAGTTCGCCGCCGCCAGTGTCTTCGTCGTCGATACAACAAGCGGTCCAAAATTGTCACAGATCGCCGTTACCGTATCCTTTATTTCCTCTGCAGGTAATCGTTACGGTTCGAACGACTGATTACTGTTATTAATTCTCTACGATCGGCGCGACTTCTCGCCTAGGTTCAGAGGAGGTGGTCCGAAACGGCAGCTGCAGAAATGTCTGGCGAAGTGTCGGACAACACGATGAGAAGATGGTCCATGCCGTGGGACTGTCGAAACATCACAGACTGGCCACGGCAGGATGTTCGGTCGCGATTAAGAGTGCCTCATCGAGACAGAAGCAGATCCACTACGCCCGACACGATATGGAAAACTTGTGCCATGGCTAGCCAGGACGGCCTGCAGGAGGCGATTCAGCTTCTGTCGTATAAACCAGGTACGGGGGAAGGGAAGAGCGAATGTTATTGCCAGCGTTTATTACAGCGATATGTTACTTGCTCGTTGTCTACATAGGAGTCAGACCTTTGAATCAACTGTCGGCTTACACCAGTCAGCATATTCCGGGCGTTACTTTAACGGCGTGCAATTTCGAGTCGAGCTACGACCCGACGATTTGGCCGGGGTCTCGTAAAGTAGGCTCCTCGAGGTGTTGGCCCCATGACTCTCACTCGAGCGATCATTCCGACCAGTCGGGCCATCGCGAGAGCGACCAAAGTGCTCACAGCGGGGAGCACAGGGATTCAGGTACGATTCGGTATTTGTCGAATTCGAGACTTCCTCGATGTTTCGTGTGAGTAATTATTTCGCTGTGTTTAGAGCAAAGTGGAACCAGTGGCAGTCACGGAGACAGCAAAGATAGTATTCATTCGCATGGCGATCACAGAGATGTCGAGCACGGTAAGCGTTAAGGGGGTAGGTCACCCTCGATAGCCCTAAAACAGGCCTTTTTTCAAACGCAAATTGTAAAGTGGTAAATAACAATAGAGAGAACGCTTTCTTTTAGTTTTAATCGATATTCTATGAGCTTTAACACAAAAGAAGAAAAGTCTAAATATCTTTATGAACATAAAAGTTGTGAGTAAAAACGTAAAGGCGTGTATGGGGTGCACCGTTTGATGGTGTAGATAAAATCTCGAAAACCGCTACAATGATTTGGATGAAAATTTAATTAGACATGCAGAACACTATTTCCTAAGATGTGTCGGGAGCAGAATTTCGATATAAATTCTTAAAAAAAAAAGATAAATATTTTTCATACAAGAAATCGATAAAATCGTATCTTTCAACATAAAAATTGTATTATTTTTCTTTTCGAAGATCTGCTCCCGACACATCTTAGGGAATGGTTTTCGGCATCTGTCATTAAATTTTCAACCAAATCGTTGGAGCGGTTTTCGAGATTTTACGTACACCATCAAACGGTGCACCGCGTACACGCCTTTACGTTTTTACTCACAACTTTTATGTACATAGAGATATTTGTACTTTTCTTTTTTTGTGTTAAAGATCATAGAATAACGATTAAAACTATAAAAAACGTTGTCTCTACTGTTATTTACCACTTTACAATTTGCGTTTGAAAAAAGGCCTGTTTTAGGGCTATCGAGGGTGACCTACCTTAAAAAAAATGTTCAAAGGCGATCGCGTGATTACGCTTGATTTTGTTTACTAGGTACCATGGATGTATTACCGTCTCGTAAGAGCAGCTCTTCAACAGACTCGTGCATATCGGCCCACAGTCGTTCGGGATCGGAGAGCGCTGGTGGCGGGGTAATGCGTGATTGCACTCTAGAATAATTATCGTTAACGTTATCAAATATTTTTTTCAACACCTGCATTAAAATGGGCGTTTTTGTACGCCTGCTGAGCGCGAGCAAAATGGCCAGTTTCAGACGTTTCGCGTTTTCTACCTTTCTCCCAAGGGAAAAAGACTTTGCACGCATGCGTATTCGCATTTTTTACTTTACGCCCCCCGATATAGCAAAACCTACAAAAGCGATTAAAGAAAATTTGCTGCCGTCGAAATCGAAAGAAAACGATGTACAACAAATTTACGGAGAGGCGAGATAACCAAAACGTGGAGCCCTTATCGCAAGCAGCGCTTTTAGTTCCTTTCTTTTTATTTCATTAAAAACGCAATCGAACGTGCATATCTTTTTGCGAATCGCTCAGCAGGTTTTCAAAAAGCACACCCATTATCGTCGAGCGTACGCTGTACATTAATAACCGAAACGATTTCAGGAATGCGCGAGATCTCAGTTATACTCGATGTGGAGCGGCAACGATATGCCTTTTATCAAATTACCGGAGAGCAACGAGGCACAGGACGAACACCCACCTGTGTAAATATCCAGCATTTGCGGGCCAAAATCGATGCTTTCCTCCGAGCGTGGTCTTTGTGTGCGAGAGCGATCAAAATCGTTCCGCACGCGATATTTATAAGCGTGGCACAGCGGCGCGCGCTCGCAGCGCGTGTACGAATTAAATGTATGGGATCGTTGAACGCGCGTGAAACGCGGCGTTCGATGATCGATATAACGAAGTAGAGTTGAACGAGTGTTTATATATCGCGCGACACATAATTATTCGCAGGATGAGACGTGCCGCGAAGTGGAGTTACTTCGGAAAATTCGTTATACCGTTCGCCTTTTATTAATTCCGCTAATTCAGTCACGAATATTCAACGTCGATCCCGTTTCCCTTCTCTAGTCCGTCGATCGTTATCACGGGAGAGCAGTTCATCGTTTACGTTTTCAGTGGAGTTCCGGTCCCCCCCAGAGCTGTTGTCCGCGATCTCTTTCGAAGCTTTAATAGAGCCTGCGATCTTAAGCATCCGTGCATATCGTTACTTACGCGTAACCGCGCGAGTTGGCAATTTCGTAGGCTCCGCTGTTCGATCCATCGTATCGTCCCGATATTGTGCATTGGTATAATCAAGTACAGTATTCAAACATATCATATAAATTATAATTCCCACGAGCCGACTACCCGTATTTACACCAACGATAATCCATAGTGTCCATGCTCCTCTAATTACCGTTTAATATCGCTTGAATGTACACGCCGGTGCCCTTGTTAATCGTCGCGCGGCAGGAGTATAGGCGTCGGAGGAATACGGACAACGTTCGCCGTTCGCGCGACACGGTTCGGCGAGCAGAGCGCGCGCGCGAATCGGTTCGAGAATGAAACGATACATGTACAACTTTTATTCATATGGCACAGAAAAATAATAAAACCTACCACGCTACAGAGCTACTTACATACATATTTGACGTATAAAAACCGAGCGACGACCTTCGCGCGCTTCGCCGCTACAGCCACGCCGCGACCAGTCGGTTTAAAACGCGGCCGAGTGGTCGCTTCGTTCGTTGCGTCCGATAATTACAGTTATAGACGACGATGCGATTAAACGCGCGGACGTCCGATGGCTTCGAGCCACCCTCACCGTCGTCGATTAAATTACACCCCTAGCGGGCGAGTCCCTTTTCAAGGGAGCTGTCCGTGACTCCGCTGTCCCGTCACTTAGTATCGCGAGCCCCCGACGAGAGCGTCGCGAGTGCGTGGTTCGCCGCGCGAGAGTCTCGTCACCGGGAACGCGCGCACCGCCAGCGCAAGCGCGGTAGATCTCTCGCGAACGTCACCGAAGGGGAGATCCGGTCGGGTTAATCGATCTCGTCGTCCGCCAGATCGTCCTCGTCCTGACCGTAGTCGTCGTACTGGTCCTTCAGCTCGTCCTCCTCCTTGTCCAGCGGGCAGTGTACGCATCTGGACTCGTTGATGCCGTAGTTGATGCACGTGTCCCCTATGCACTCGCAGCAACCGTCGTGGAACCATCTGTAGCTGGTGGCGCCCATGCTCTGGCAAGAGGCCCGGCACTTGTTCCACGAGTTACACTGTGCCATGAACGCGACGGTGCAGTTCACCGTCATCACGTTCGGCTTGAGCAGGTGCACCTCCTCCTCGGTGGTCTCTGAAGCAACGCATCGGTCCTCGATCAGGCGAACGGGTCGAGCAAGGGGGGAATCGCCGAAGCCGCGATACTCACGCATGTGGTACTTGATCTCCTTCTCGTGCTTCGGCGTGAACAGGGACATGTCGAAGTCCACCGGGAACGTGAACGTGAGCCAGCGCTCGAGCGGATCTGGCTCCGCGGTCAGCGCTTGGAACAGCCCTGGCATTGGCTCGCTGAAGTCCTCCACGTGGGACTTTTTGCTCAATGGGTTGTCCGTGATGTTTGGCTTGGGGCAGAGGTCTGCGGGCAATCAGGCGGAAGGTGATGAATACAGGACAGGCTACCGGGGGGGGGGGGAACGCGCGAGGCTTACCTACGCACGAACAGCACTCGTCGTAGAGGTAGCTGAGGCAGGAGAAGCACTCCTTGCAGCAGGTACAGGTGACCAGGTCGCACTTGCAGCTCTGAGTAAGCATGCACTTGCTCACCACGCTGGCGCAGATCACCTCGTTGCAGGCCTCCGTGTATCTCCTCGTTACCGCCAGGAAGAAGATTCCGATGATGCCCACGACCAGCGTCCTGCTCCAATTCGTCATCGTGTTCTGGGGACATATTCGCCGTCTCAAACTCGCGCTACGTGTAACTGTTGTTCTTGTACTAAATAGTCGCGCAAGATGAGGTAAGAGAGTTTTGGAATCAAGCTTCGGGGATGACTGGTAATTAACGCGGGGATAAATTGGCGCTACCTCCTCCCAACAAAGCGAAGAAGCGGGAGGACGCGTCTACGGAAGACCCTGAATCGCGTACATTCGTTACGACCATGAAGCTCGATTAAAGTTATTAAGAATATTCATGAACGTGAGTCAGTCGTCGTCCAGAGGGGACATCTGCCAAAAGAACGAATTTCTAATCGAGTTCGATGACGCCTTCGAAGAAAGTAAAGTACACCCAGTAAGGTAATCAATCAGCAATATTCAATCGAGATATTAAGGGATATGAGACAATCTAAAATCAGATCGATAGGGTATAAACCAACCAGTAATTGACCGCATACCAGTGAATGATCATTAGACAAAGAAATGTCAATTATTAATTTAAAAATATTATATGTTTATAAATGGAGTGTAGTTGCACTTTTAATATCCCATACTTTTAGTTACGCGCATTAAGCAATTATTAATAAGTACAATTCTTATTAAAAGTATGCGGTCATTTACTGGGCTTCTACACGTTTTGCATTTTATACTCGGTTTTTTTTTTAATTACGATAAGAATAAGTTATTATTATTATAGAAATTATAGAAATTATAGAAATTTCAAGAAAAATAAATTTAAATGCAATTTCAACAGTTGTTTTGTTGTTTTACATAAATATATTCAAGTATTAATCTCAAAGGTCTATAAATTCAACAATTCGGTCATTCACTGGTTGGTTTACTAAACAAATTTGAGCGCTCTGGGCTAAACAATTTTGGCGCCCTAGCCCCCAAGGGTGCAATTTCTTCGCAATCGGTGCAAGGCAGTACATCATAACCCCGGGACACCACCAAAGCAAACACGAACAAAAACAATGCCCGGGATCGAATTTTTTGTCTCCAAAATTGAAGAGAAAAAAGCATTTCAACAATATATTTGATTCTTAAGCGCCCTTGGATCACGGGCGCCCCTGGGCTATAGCCTATTTAGTCGATTGGTAAAGGTGGTCCTGTTAATTCGACGGAAAAGGAATCGTGGAGGAGAGGATGTACTCACAAGGGAAGATCCCCAACTCGGAAATTTAAAAGATTATGAAACATGAGATATGTAGAGGATATATAGATATTTATCACGCAATTTTTTGCTGCCCAAATTCACTCCAAGGAGTTGAAATTGATCTCTGAAAATCCACTTAATTTTGTGTCACAACTCGCGAAATATAAGAACTATAAGTTACCAAATAATAGTCCCAATTAAAACAACTAACTTTTGCCTTAAAACTTTTTTTCTATCCCTTACAGTTCGCGAGTTATAACACAAAATCGGTAAATAGTCTGATTTTCAGGGGTCAATTTCACCCTCTTAAAGTTAATGTGAGCAGCCAAAAAATTGCGTAATACATACCTATACATCCTCAACATACCCCGAAAGCTTGATAATTTTTAGAATTTCCGGCTTGGTGATCTTCCCTTGTTAGAAGACAAGAGGCAGCTGCAAAGCGGCAAGGCCCGATAATTAATTCGATGCAAAATGATCGCGCGCGAAATAATTGCAGCTTTCGATCGCACCAATTATCCGGCTATTTATAAGCCGCGTAATCACGTCCCACGACAGTTCGATGGGATTATTTTTGGAAAGGAATTCCGTTGTAACGACCCGTTACCCGTAAAGGATTGCGTTCTATTCGATCGTTACCTCGCAAAAAGTATTACGGGCTTCGACACTCACTGCGACGACACTCGGCGTTACGACTCTCGTCATCGTCATTGAGGCAGCGACGGAGGACGGACTCGCGGAAAATGAAACACGCGAAAATCGGCTCGGCGTGTCACCCGCGCGATTTATCGTCGGCGCCAGTCCTGCCCGGCCGAACTTCAACCGACTAACAGGATCGAGGACTCGAGTCTCGTTTTTCACGCGCAGCCCCCACTTAGAGGCTCGAAAGGTGCAGTCGTAAATGAGCACCGAGCGGATCGGTTTTACGATCGCTTCCTCCGGGTAATTGTTGCCCGTTCCCTTTGACGCTCGACGTTTAACCCCGCGCCACCCTCGGCCAAGCGCCACTTCATTAAATCTCTGCCTTTCGCCCGGCCCAACGCCGCTGAATGAGCTGCACGGTCGCAACAGGTGGATTCCTGCGAATCTTTCTACAAATTCCGCTTGAAAAGATAATACAGTCGGCCGTGCGACGATGAACGCGCGAACACTTCGCAGTTAGGAAAGACGCGAGAGTTCACTGCATGCGCTTGAACTTTCGAGGCAGTCGCTACGCAGTGGCGATCGCGCGCGTTGAAATTTCTGCGGCGAGGAATCGGGCTGATTGCATGGTTTCGAGCGTCGAAGAAAGTCGCGGCGATGCTTCACCTGGATCGAAAGCACATCGTTGCGATTCCGCAGGGAAGGCTGCAATTTTTATTCATCGAAGTGGCTAATTGAAATGCTGGGGATGCGCTGTGCAACGGAGGAATCACGACGGAGGCGCCGGCTGCGTGCTCGCGCATCGAGACTAGGGACTGAATGGTTTTAGAAAATTTCCAGTTGTATTGAAATGTAAACGTTCGTCATCGTCCAGGGACAGACTTGCTCACAGCCTCGCCTTGTTCTAGCCCGAGGCGATGGAATAACTTCAATAACAAACGGCAATCGCCTTCGTGGAAGGCACCGTGGTGTCTATACGCTCGCCAGGGCTTTCGAACTCCACATTCCCTATCTCGCTTTGCTACTGTTTACTTTATTTCAAAAGAGGAGGGTCATTTGAAGGGTAAGAGGGAATAGGGAATATCACCAAACTGCTTTGTCGAGAAGAATAAAATATTTACGAGCATATTAATGCTACAAATAAAATTGTTCTTTTGATAAATGAAATATTGAAGTAGATAATTTCTTGAATTGTACTTTTTTCATAAGATGATGATTGTTAAGTTAATAAAATTATATGTATATTTTAATGTGAAAGCATATCGAATTTTGAATTTTAAATATAAAATAAAAACACTTATTTCAGTGCAGAGTGGACATTACCTGTTTTTAACTAGTTTCCAAAAGTTTAACGTTATCTTACGAGGGTATTTGAACTTTATAACTCTTTGTGATTCGACAGTTCTGCAGTCCCAGTTGCCACCAACAAAATATGCTATAAATCGCAGAATCATGAAAAATGGACATTCCTCGTTTTCCCCCTTAGACTTTATTTGTAATAAAAATATTCCACGTTCTCCTCTCGCATTTTCCTTTGTCGTTCCTTGACTCTTCTCCGTTCTCGCGTTTCACACTGGTCGTTGAAGATGGACTAATAATGATTTTGCAAAGCTTTTCTCGCATCTTGTAAAAGGTGACGATTAGCGTCTAAATGCGCCGTCAGTTGAATCAGTCTGTTAACCAGTTGAGAATTCTTCTCGATAGAGTTTACTCTTTACTTTTGCGTATCTTAAACGATTAATAAATAAGCGAAGCGACGTTAGTCCAAGTTGCCATTAAATGGCTCAAGGCTGTAGCCGAAAGTATCGCTTGAACTTGAAAACTCGTCCGTCCGAATCGCTTCGCTGATAAAACAGTCTCTGTTCTCGCGGAACACTAACATCTGGCTTCTTCCTCGTTCTTAGAAGCAATAGGAAAGAGGGAGCCGATCGATCGTGAAATGGCCGACTATAAACGCGTGCACGCGGCCAAGATAAATGTTTCTCGAGAAGCCGATATCGCGTAGAAACGAAGCAGCGTATTCACGACCCGTGAAACGCGTGGATGAGATTTGTGTGCGCGTCGACACAGCATTGTGCTTGCGGCGGGCGCGAAGCTGAATTCCTCCCGAACCGTGGACCACACCAAGGACGGGGCGCGATCAAAATCGCGTCGTGCACAATTGCATTAATACCCAGAAGAAGCAACGCCACTCGCAAAAAGCTTCGCTTGCGAATACTCTCTGGTCCACTGTACGCAGCGAGACACCGATTGGAATGGCAGTTGCGACGAAATCGTCGGTGCGAAACGCTCGACGGACAGGAGATCCGAGGAACGAGGCCAGAGGTGCGCCTGCGAGGAAGCGTTCTCCGCTTGCTGATCGAGAGAAGGAGACGGAGTTTCATCGATATTTACCTGGCAGTCCTGCGTCGTGTTCCAGCGAACGAGCGGCGGGCAGAGCGGTAAACCTATGCGCGGGCAACTATTTTAAGAGCTCGCAACCGGTTCGCGTTGCGACTGTTGCGAGACATATTTCCTCCGCCAGCTATACCCTTCTCGCCGTAACAGTGCCGTTTCTCCTGCGACGCCGATTTTTCTCTCTCGATCGCGGCAGGATCGTCCGTTTGCAGGGCCCTCGAGTCTCATCCGCTTTGCGCACGATTATCCTTTCGACGATCCGCTGGCACTGACACTTTCACCGAAAGCCGAGATAGTCCTCTGGCGTTGCGCGGACCGGTTCGCGAAATTCCGATCTGCGAGTGGACGGGAGAGCCGCGGCGCACTGGTCGCGGGCACGGCTCGAGCAGAACGACAGTGGAGAGGCGAAGAAGGTATCCTCTGAAAATCGACGGAAGCGGAGAGATCTGCGACGGGTGCGACGAATCGAAGAGCGGCTCTCATTGGACTGAATTAAGGAAGGCCGTGGACCGAGAGCAACGGAGAAGCGGAAAGGGAAAGAGGTGAAGCGAGAGGAGGAGAAGGCGGAGGAGGAAAAGGAGGTGTTGGCGATGGTAGCCAAGCGAGTGAAGCGAGTCGTCGGCGGTGGTGGTGGTTGCTGATAGCGTGATGGTGGTGGAGAAGGAGAAGAGAGCGAGTCCGTTCGCAGTCCGCTGGACTCCCAACTACCAACCGCGCGAGACTGGTTTTCAATTTTTTCCACACTTTTTGTTTTACCTGTTCCAACCGCCCCTCCACCTTCCCTCGCTCTTTCTCCTTTTCTCTTCGACCTCGTCCGCCCCGCCGGCCTCTTCCACCACTCCGTACATTTCTCCTTGCTCTTCTTTCGTCCTCCTCTTTCATCCTCGCTCACCCCTTACCGCGAGGATGAAGAGAACGCGCGAGGCGAAATTCGAAAGCGCGCTGCGGCGATGGTATCAGCGATCCATGTACCAAGATACGCCCGCGCGTGGAGAAACCCGGAGGAAAGCCATTAGAGCTGCCCCTTGGAATCCCATCGATGGAAGCGACACTTTGCTGGCAACGGAAGCTCGATTGCTCGTCCTCCGTCCAAGATCCTCCGCAGATACACTAAACGCTCGTTCGCGGCTGAGTTTACGACGGCAATCTCGCGCGTCTTCGCGAATGGAAACCAGCGCGGACATCTGGGGTGTTTATTTATGCTTCTCCTCCAGAGATCTCTGCTTTCCATCGCTCTTGCCGCGCTCTCGCGATCGTTACACCCTTGCTCCTCTCCCTTCCTCGAATTATCGGGCAACGGGACTCGAGGACGTTTCCCCGGTGGAAATAACGCAGACGATATATGGAAGCGTGGATTAGTGTCAGCGCGAAGCTTTCGAATCGAGAACCGGGCCGCGTCGAAGCACGATCGAAAGGGGAGTGATCACCTATCGGGCCGATTCGAGGAACGACTCGAACCGGTACGCGCGGCCGTCTTTTAACAACGCTCGCTGCCGCGAGACGCGACCGAGCCCGGCGTGCAACCTCTCATTTCCCTCCTACTGCAATCAACGGCATTTAAGCCGGAGTTTCGAGCGTTTAAGCGTTTAGCTGCTTCCGTCACATCTCGGCGTGTACCGAGAATTTTTTTCCAGCCCCGACTCGTCCGCGAGTTCCACTAAGATAACCAAAACAATTCGAACCGTCTTCTTGGTCACGAAGGATAGATGCCAGACAAAAAGCGAATTTTCTACAGCTTGCATAGGAAGAGACATCAACGCCCTCGAAATGGCACAAGTGTGCACACACGCGAGAAGACTAAAGGTGGACTTAGTTCGTTCCCTTCGACCGATCAGGGCCAAATAAATTGGCCGCGAGGGAAAGGCGAGGAAGTCGGGCCAGAGGGGTGGCGAGGCGACGAGTAAGAGATCGAGGAGCCGTTGCCAGCCGCGCGCGCGCGCGCGCGTCACTCCGCAGTCGTCGCGAGACGTGGCCCAAGGCGAGAGGGAGACAGAGTAGGAAAGACAAAGGAGGCGCACGGCGGAGGGGAAGGATACTGTCAGGTATACGAAGGTCGTTAGCTCGAAGAAAAATTAGCCGTTTGTCGGAGTGTTCCGTCCAAAGATGGGTCAATCAGATACGAAAACACTTGTCGGGGCCGGGCATTGTCCGGGGGTAACAGGTCTACGAGGGACACAGGTATACTTTCGTCCTAATGACCGTTCGAGGAATTCAAAGGTTCACGGGTCCCCCGAGCGTTCGCCAGGGTGGCCGCGATCGTTCACGAGCTATCCCCTGCCATTTCCCTCTTGAAAGCCGCGCGCGAGACCACGATCACGCGTCACGGTATTTCCGGAGCACCGGCTCCTCTCCCGCGCGCCTTCCAGTTTATCTTACCGCCGTCCTCGAGCCGAGTAAATCTTCTCTCTCGACCGCATCCAATAAATTATTATTTAGAGACGCCTGGCCGCGATAAGCTCGGCCCTTACGCTCCCAGATGCCATGTTGCGAGGTTCTCACGTAATTATCGTGCAATCGATACTTCTTTCTCTTGTCCACTGCATAACGCAATACTTCTCCGCGTTAATAGCGTGCTCCATGCGACGTGACTTCTCGGGTTTCTATCCTTTAAGTCGTACGTATCTTCTACGTCACATTCCTGCTCCTTTGGAGGTAGATTTATGACGTTACTGGTGGAAGTATATTCTGCCTCGTTTCTGGATTCTTACTTTACAATTTTACTTTCATCAGCCCCGAAAAAATCGAAGAAGCGGTAGGGGTAGCGATTTAACGATAATCCGGTCTTTTTAATAGTGCCACCTTTCCTCGATAATCCCACTATTGACTCGTCGTTACGGTTTCGCTGTCTTTTATAAAGGACTAATTAAAACTTTATCGATTTACGAGCGCGACCGCAACTGCTACCGAGTCAACTGGAAGACCATCCTCGGCGTTGGTTATTGTCGCCGTCGCGGTGGATGCAATAAAATTATGTTTTTCGCCACGTTTGTGTAATTGCTGGCAGGATAATTTTGTTGCACGATGCAGGCCTCGCTCGGTTAGGGGCGTGGTCATAATCTCGGCTCTACACTCTATTCCGCGCGTATGCATTCGATCCTTTCACCACCTGTTTAGACTTCCATCGACCGTCAAGGTAAGGCTGCAGAAATCTGCTCGGCGCTGAATTATACATTTTTTAATATTACATTTTTTCTTTTAGAGACCAGATTTAGCGTTCTTCCTTCTCCAAGTTTCTTGTTGGTGAGAATGCGCAGGCGATTTTTTTAAAAAATAGAAATACACCCTTTATGTGTGCTCACTTGTCTAGAATCTATTTAAGTAGCTTTCATGTTTTTGTAGATTCACTAACCTCTAACTCTGTGCAAATTTCGTTTCTTTTTCTGGATATGAGACTCCTCATTTATCGATAATTCACCGCGGTGTTCAGCACACGCTTAGCGCGGAAATGGATGTATTCTTATAATCTTGTTTTCCTTCACAAGATATGAACGTTGCGGTCAGAATCTTCTAATCTAATCTAAGAACTGTCTATCGTAAATTCGTTCGAGCGTTCAACTCAGTATTTACTACACCAGCGAGAGGGACTTCTACTTTTGCTGCGCGTTGTGAATTTAAACCCCACCTCATCTTATTCGTAAGTAACGAAAACTGCATTAATTCAACTATATACATCGTAAAGGGTCTAGTCGGGAGAGCGTTGTGGAAAGTGCCCGCAAACCAAATTATTCAACTTGGTGAACCACGATCGATAGGTTCCTCAAAGAATACTATTTCTGCCAGGTAACAACCCGATACCCTTACTTCTAGGGTAGTTACGGGGTGAAACGTAATTTGCAGTTTAAGCTCTTATTACTTTTGTTCTAGTGAATAGAAATTTATAAAAAAAATCAGAGACATTCTACCGATTGGTGTACATGTCTGTGATTTTTTTCAGAATTTTCAGCTGCGAAACCGAATTTTAGAAAATTTAGAAATTTTAGAAAAGGCACCACGTTTATATTTTTACAGCTTTGGCGACTTTGCGTGGTTATTAATGTGTAATATTTTTTCAGATTTTTTAAAGGGTGGAACGCAGTTACAAAAATTAAAAATTAATATTTTCTACCATCCCGTAGGCAAAGGAGTGGCATAGGTACTCATACGACGAATATGTTTTGTTCATTAAATTGGTGTTATATGCAATTCTAAATACTTTCACATGTGTTAAATGAGTCAATGCGCGGCGTCAGTGTATAATAGGTGTTACTTCGATTTTTCTTGGTAGATTCATGAATATTTTATATTTTTTTATTTTTTTAATTCTGATTTTTGTTTTATATATTTTTTTATCGCATACTCGGAATCTTGGACAAATTATAAAGTCCACACAGACACTCAGCAAAATGTTTAATACCGAACAGGTAAATCCTGTAATAAATGATTGATAGCGACGTAGATTAAATTCAAAATCTACAAATTAAAATTATAGTGGGCTTGTTCCAAAAATAAATTATTATTAATAAAAAAATTATTATTATCGAAGATAAAACTCACTGATTCAAATTCAGTAACTTATTTATGTGATAATAAAAACCTATTATATGATACTGTTTGCAGGAAGGCAATTCAAGATACCGAGCATGTGATAAATAATATATATATATAAATTGCACTAATTGCGTGTCACTTCGACTTTTCTTGATAGATTCTTGAATATTTTACTTTTATTTTATATATTTATATATAAAATAAAAAATAAAATATAAAATAAATAATGTATATATATATATATATATATATATATAAAATAAAAAATAAAATATTCAAGAATCTATCAAGAAAAGTCGAAGTGACACGCAATTAGTTAAAAATTCACTCTTATCAACGGTAAAATGTTTTCAGATTAATTGCATTGACTCATTTCACACACGTGAAAGTATTTAGAATTGCATATAACACCAATTTAATATACGGGAAGGTAGGGAATATTAGTATTTTATTTTTGTAACTGCGTTCCATCGTTTCGAAAAATCTTAAAAAATTATACTTTATTATGAAGACGCTACAACTGGTGGTTTGATAATGTGAATATAAAATTGACATTTTTATACTTTTCGAATTTTCTAAAACTCAGTTTTGCGGCTGAAAATTCTGAAAAAATTCACAGGCATGTATACCAAAGGGTAGAATGTCTCTGATTTTTTTTACAAGTTTCTATTGACTAGAACAAAAGTAATTGAGCTTAAACTGCAAACGACGTTTCACCCCGTAACTACCCTAGTAGTAGGGGTATCGGGTTGATACTTGACAGAAATAGTATTCTGTGAGGAACCTATCGATTGCTGTACACCAAGTTCAATTTGGTTTGAGGGTGCTTTTCACCGCGCTTACCCGGCTAGACCGTTTCACTCTATTCAAAATATCGAAATCATCCGTAAATAGAATAAATGAGATAAAATCGCTTTCCATCAACATCATTAATTTATGTACATAGGATTAATTAGAGATCAAAGGTAACCTCAAACGAAAGAAACTGAATATCCATTTAACACTCTGACAAGTATTAAATTCAGAGTTCAAGGTAATTAAAACGCGAGTTAAAAAACGATGCAACTGTTTGCAGGAAAACTCTCCCAGCACGTAGCCTTTAAATCTTTACCGATAAATAAAAAAAGCGAATTTCGTTGCAACAACTATCCCACTAGCGCCATCTAGCGTGGTAGTGGGATAACTTTGGTAGCACGATGTTGAAAATGACGACGGATGGTCGCTTCCGAAATCGTTAATAAATCAGTACCAATCAGCACTAACCGGTACAGAACAGTACCAGTCCCGCGTTCTCGACCCTCCACCGTCCCTGTTTAACAAATTTTCATCGCGACCGTGACGTCACTCGATGTCAGTCGCGAGCGGCGGTGGATCGCGCAATTGGACAACGAGTGGGGAAATCCCGTGGATCTTTTTTCTACACGGTGAAAACACACGTCACTATCCATTTCGGAAACAAACGTCGCGGTCGCGCGTAGCCCAGCAGTCCGTCCCGTTCATCCCAAGCAACACCATCGCCGGACCATTTGAAACGAGTTCACGAGTTTACCTTTTACCTCCCTCTGGTGCATATTTGTTACGCTTTCACTCCGTTATATCTCACGCGGCCGGATCATCTATCGCGTACGTTTAGATTCAATTGCGGTCACTTACTTGCACTGAGAAGCTACGCGTACTTTCATTGGTTAGATTTTAAGCGTGAACAACGGGCCTTCTGTTGTTGCCGAGTGAAAATTTTATACATCTCTGCTACTTTCACCGAGGCGATCGAAGTAACGGTAAACCCTAATATTAAGAGAAGAATTCTCTGTATACCTATTTTTTTTGTACGTGACCTCATTTGGCTCGTTTGACTTAAACTTCCTAGACATCCCTCGCTTTTTATTTATCCGAGCTTCGGCGCGGCTCTCTCGAGAAAAGTGAAACTTTTCCTACGCCAGTGATGCAACTGTTATCTCGCAGCCGATCGCCACGTACAGTGAACCACGTTGTTTTCAATACTCTCTCCATCCCGCGGTCAGCTGTTGCAATCATTCGCCCGTATGCCCGACGGAATGCCGTGAACGCGTATCGCGTCGACGAGTTTTCCTCCCGAACGCTTCGCTCGTTCATTCGAGCAGCTGTCGCACGTTTCCGGGTTTCTTACGCGCGCTGCACATATTTTTAACGGAATCGCTAATTTAAACGCACAAACAAATCGCTTTTGCAGGATCCACAGGAACGAGTATATTTAAAAAACTTTAATTAACATCGCATCGCGCGATTTTTTTCTTCCAGCAAAATGCAGTACTTCCTGCTATTCGTCCTGCTAAGCGCAGCGGTGCAGTTATCCGTCGCGCCGCCCGTTAACCAAAAGACTAAAGACGGGGAGCACGACAGTGAGAATGAAATCGAAGATGCGGAAGAAAGGGTACGTTTCTCGTCGAAAGAAGAATATTTAATTTCGTCTACTAAACTTATACCACGTCTTCTTTACGTAGGACGACATTATGGAGTACCGTAGGTATCTAATGGAAGTCGTTCAAGTGCTAGAAAGCGATCAAGAGTTCCGGGCGAAGCTCGAGAAGGCGAACGACGCGGATATACACGTAAGTAGAAACCGCAAGGCTCCGTCGATGTCTAAAGCCGAGCGAAGTAGACTTTAAACTGTTCGTTTACGAAAGTCTTTCCTCGCTAGACAGGGAAAATAGCCGAGGAGCTACAATTTGTCAGTCACAATGTTAGGACGAGATTGGACGAGATAAAAAGAGAGGAACTGGAAAGGTTGAGACACCTCGCGACAAAGGAGCACGCGTTAAAAGAGGGTTTGCAGTCGGACCATCTAAAGGTGGCCGAGCATCTGGACCACACTAATACGCGAACGTTTGAAATACCGGATCTGAAGAGATTAATCGCCAAGGTAACGCGAGACTATTAGCGAAGAGAATGACGATCGACGGACAGACGATACATGAATTTTCCTGCGTAGACTGCGAAGGACTTGGCCGAGGCAGATAGAAAACGACGAGAGGAATTCAAGGAGCAAGCGATGGAGAAGGAATTCGAAGAACAGGAGAAATTAAAGAGTAATGTGATAAATTAGACTCGTGGATTTTATTTAGCTGCTTCGGGCTGAAGTTACTTTACACGCTTCGCTGTACTTGTTGCAGGCATGGATGAGGCGGAACGGAAAAAGTACGAAGAAGAAATACACGAGCTGAAGGAGAGGCAGAAGAAACACGATCCGGTGAGTGGCGTAGCGTAGTTTCCTTTTCTATTGTTTCGTCGATTGTGCTTTTGATTTTTAGGTGCATCATCCGGGTAGCAAGCAGCAGCTAGAAGAAGTGTGGGAGAAACAGGATCACATGGATGGCGCTGATTTTAATCCTAAAACATTTTTCTACATGCATGGTAATAGAACGTTTATTGTTTGTTTCGTTTGAAGGCGATGCTTTTACGTAATAAACATTTCAGACATCGACGGTAACGGAGTGTGGGATCAGAACGAAGTGAAAGTACTGTTTTTGAAGGAGTTAGATAAACTCTACGCTCAAGGAACTCCGCAGCAGGATTTGTTAAAGCGTGCGGAAGAGATGGAACGAATGAGGGAGCATGTGTTCAACGAAGCTGACTTTAATAAGGACGGACTTATCAGGTGTGTGTTTATAGCTTTTATACAGTGGAGAGCAGAGGTATTCGGGCACCTTTTGAAACAGAATAACTTGTTTGAAATTGGTCCAAAGGACTTGAGCTACGAACAGTTAAAATTTGTGAATATCACAGATTTCGGTAGTTTTCGACCGAAAACTGTGATTTTCACCATTTTTAACTGCTTGTAGTTCAGAGCTACGATTTCGATGAAATTTTCAGCATGTGTCTAACTTACTTAAATCTACAAAAGGCATTTTTTAAATTTTCATTGCGAGCTCGATTCATTGCAATTTTTTTTTAAACGACGAAACACGTCACGCAGTAAAGTAATTGTTTTAGCTTTTGGAAAAAACTCGAGTCGTTTGGACCAATTTTAAACAACTTATTCTGTTTCAAAGGGTGGCCGAATACTTTCGCCAGCCACTTTAGGGAATTTTTACTAGCTTACATTGTTACCTAGCTACGACGAGTTTTTCGAGCAAACGAGGAACCCAGATTTTCAAAAAGACGAGGGTTGGCAGCCGTTAGACGAGCAACAGATTTATACTCACGAAGAGTTCGAAGCTTTCGAGAGACACAAGCAAGAGGAAATACAGAAACTAATTGCCAAAGGAATGGTGAGTATAGAAACGTAGAATGAAGATCGTGGAAAACGTTAGTTTTCTGAAGTATAAACGTTCATTCCATTAATTATTCACATTGAATCATGAAGATTTATGGTTCTTAACATTTTATGGAGCTTTTTGTTACACATTTAGTTAGTGGCATGCGTAAGACAGACGAGAAGTCCGTAAGTTTGATAGTAATTACGTGAAGTGTACTGCTGGAACGAGCAACTATGATCAGTGGCGCACTCAGGGGGGGGGGGGGGGGGCAGGGGGCCTCGGCCCCCCCCAAAGAAAAAGGGAAAAAAGGAAAAAGTTTCCTTAGGAGAAACCTAACTACTTTAAGAGAAATTAAAAAATTTCGTTAGGAACTCGACATCACGCAAAAACGGAGTATGAAGCGCTGGAAAAACGTAGCGAAACAATCATCGCGTCGCGCGTCGTCTGTCTCGTCTCGTACCTTCCTTCCGAAAAGAAAACTAGATTTTATACTTTAAATAAATGTTTATAACCACCTAATGAATTTTATTGAATTTGTATTAAGAATATGTTTAGCCGTTCAACTCGGCCCCCCCTCAAAATTAAATCCTGAGTGCGCCACTGACTATGATTCTTTGCAGAGCAATTGACATTTGAAAGTACAAAGTTTGTAGAAAGATATTTGTTTAAGGAGGTTCGATACCGGAGAAAAAATAGTGAGAAATCTTTGAAAAGTGTTTTAATCTAATGTTCAAAGTGCAGTCGACATTGTGTCAAAATTTCAAGTCGATTGACCGCACGGTTTTTGAAAAAATTGAAATCAAAGTTGCGCCTCTTATACACAGGCTGTTATGGGAGAAGCGATAAAATTTCTGTAAAATGTTACACAGAGTCCTTAAAAATAGTGAGAAAATCCTAAAAAATTTTGCAATGATAAGCTTAAGTATTTCTATGAGTTTCAAAAAAAGAAAATCGGTCATGTACCGTACGGTTTATTAGATAATTGAATAAATAGACACCAGTGTGCTCGTATTTTTCGAACTGGCTGAAGGAACTGTTTGAAACGTGGCAACGCTGTACGTCGCGTCGTCATCTATACAATGTATACTTGTACAAAGCATACAGTAGAAATTGGTAAAAACACTACCAAGCTGTAAACATGTATTTAGTAATTTGTTGCGAACCGGTACGAACGCGCAAAGGGACGCCACAAGTGTGAGATGGAAAGAGAAAAAAAAATGGACGCAAAGCGACGTTGCCGCATTTCACTCACATATTTTACGCTACTTTTAATGAAAATCCTGTGTTTCTAGCTGCATTAAACATACTTTTTGTTTACTTGAATTTCGAAACAAAATGTAGTAATAATTAAGCTTCCAAATAGTTTCAAAGAATTTCGTCTAAAATTTTGTTAAAATATATTAAGGATTAAAGATCGCTCAATGCCATTGAAATATTACTATTTTGATATAAATTGATAGAAATTTTTGTAATAAGGACAAAATAATTTTTTTAACTTTTAAATGAGAGTATAACATTAAAATCCGGGCACACATCGCATAGACGAAACGGCTTTATAACGAGTGTGTACTGTATTGTGTTGTGGCATAACGCTTTATATGCACATTTAAATTTCTCTCATCAGCAGCTCTCGAATCAGATGCAGACGCAAACTTTGACGTACATTCTATTTCTGTTGTTAAACGCATAGATAAAAGCATGGTTTCGGATTCTGATATATAAATATGGGCCCCGTTTTATTAAAATTGACAAGTGTCAATTATGGTAACTCGCAGTTGCCAAACTTGTGGCACATGCGAAATATAAACTCCTTGAGCGACCTTTGTATATCAAAATATACAAATAAAAAACACGAATATATATTTTGTCGAATAGAAGATTTTAAGAGGTCCAGACAATACAAATTTTAAAGTTGAAAAATAAGGACCACCCTAGTAGACATGTAAATAACATTTTTGTCTACACAATTATTTTTATCTAAGATCAGTATCACTGCAGAGCTGCCATGTATAAGCATACGCTTACCCCTCTCGCCGCCTGCCCCGCAAGTGAGGTATCGAACCTCCTTAACAAGGCTTGAGTTTGTTACTTGTGGTAGCATATCATTTTCGTATGTTCATTCCGTTTATAGATAACAATACCGTAGCCTGTTATGTTAGTCACTAGTATCTATTCACCCGTTTTCTTCTTTTCTCCTACCCCGTGTCGTTTGTAATGTTTTTTGTAATTGATAATAATTAGCTTGTGCACTTTTTGTTGCTGTTATTAGCTACCACCGCACCCAGGTAATATACCTTCGCAACACGAACCGGTAAGTGAACGTAATGTTTCAAAATGTATACTCGAAGTCTGTGCATATGTGTGCGTTTCATCGCGTGTATCAGCGCTTACGTTTCTTCTAACAATTAATAATAACCCGCAGCGCAAGGAAGCCTTAACAAGCTTCGCGTTCCACACCGAATCCTCCGTTCAGTTTCGTTGGAATGTATGTTTATCGAGATCGGCGAGCTCGTAACACAAGGTTCTCTCAACGCTTTTATTACAGTTCCCGCCGCAATACGCACACGCGCCGATTCCGCCGCAGCAGTATGTGCCCGGGAGAGATCCCAATCAGCAACTTCCGCACCAGCAACAATTCCAAGACCAGAACAATCCGCAATATCAGCAGCCGCACGGCATGGCCCCTCAGCAGCAATACCCTAACGTTCCAGTGCAGCAACTGCACGGACAAGTTCCTCCGCAACAGTATCAGCCGCAACACCAGCAATTCCAAGGTCAACTGCCACCGAATCAACAATACCAGCAGATGCAACCACCGCAGCCGCAAGTGCCTGTTCAGCAGTTGCACCCCGTTCAGCAACATCCGGGGCAAGTGCCCGTTTCGCAGCATCAAAATCCAGCTCCTGCTCAGCAACAGGGAGAAGCTCCAGCTCAGCTGAACGCCGCGAATCAAGCACCGCAAAACGCTCAACACAACGCCGCACCGCAACAGGCTAACCCGAGCCAAGCAAACTCGCAGCCAGCACAAGCTTCCGCGCACCAGAACGTCAACAGCAATCAAGTACAAACTGGCGAGAAAGCGTAATCTCAAAATCTCTCTGTCTTCTAAGAGTTACTAACGAACTGATTAAGAAACTACCGAATGAAATTAACCTAGACAATGTCTTCGATTCCCCAGCGACTTTCTCCGCTTCGTAATATTTTTCATGCCCGATCTTTTCATGTTTCGCTAGTCCGGCGACTTTAGCGTCTTCGTAACGGGCCGTACACAGACGAAGTTTCAACCCTGCGTTCGGCACGCAAAGGCGATTAAGTTATTTAACATGAAATGTAAATAAAGCCTGTTTCTAGGAAAAGCAGCTGCGCCAATAAAAGTTGGCTTTCTTGCCTCCCTTCTAACCCTTCCCAGCAGAAATTCTTCGCGGTTCCGAGCCGTGAATTAATGTTTTTTTTTTTTTCTTCTTCACTGGAAACGGCAGTTGGGGGCATCGCGTGTGACGGAACACACGAGGCGGGTGTGGGTAGGGGGCGTGATATTGAACAATTCAGTGAAATAGATCGTGTTTAATTTCTCATATTTATTATTGCATACTGTTTATGTTAGTATATTACTTAGGTATACGTGCCAAATAGCAACTTAAATGTATGATTGCGTGATTCATCTGTTTGTTCACCCGCCAAGCACGGATAGGTAGGTAGGTAATGTAACGCTTACTCCTCTATATATAGGGTGTATTTATAATTATAGCATATGTCGGTAGAACGTCATCTTACATGCTAATCGGTAATAAATAAAAGAGGAATTTGTAATGGGTGATAGGGGTTCTGCTTGCATCCGTGACTAAAAGTAAATTGCCACCTCCAGAGCCTCGTAGTGCTCGAGGTCGTTGGAGGGGGAAACGGGGAAAGAAAACGTCGCTTCGTCACGGGTACATTACACATATCCCGAGTGTCTTCGGTGAGAAAGACACGCACGCAACTATTCGTTATATGGGGGGGTTGTCGGTTTAATTAATTTTCAACTATCTACTCAAAAGAAATACTTCGTTTAACGTAAATGGAAACAATAATAACTATATAAACTATCGCCATCTGCAACGAAACTTCACGCCTGTCGACGTCATCGGACAGCGAGCATCTTTTTCTATAGGCCGCGACGATTCTCAACGATCGTGACATTGGAAACGGAAACGGAGACAGGTTGAACGCCGGTGCTGCGCAGGTGATCACGTGACCGGGGCTGCGAGCGCGACGGAAATCTGATGTATCGTGGAAAGTCGCGGGACGAATTCGACGCGACATTCGAAATTTCGCGGGCAAAAGAAATGGCCGTGAATCAGCCAAGGTCAGCGTCGATCGCGAGAGCACGGCGTCCGTCCTGTTTCGATTATCGCTTCTAATTATCGCGAGGCACTGATCGGAGGGGCCACGCGCTCTTACATTATTCGCAAACGCTTTGAAAAATATTTGTCATCGTACCAAAACAAGAACGCTTCTCCGCCTCTCGTTGCACGCGACCAATGCCTCTCCGTTAGCGCGCGATGGCGGCATATTCGAAAATGAAACGGAGGCCACAGATCTTAAATTACGCAAAAGTATCTTCACGACCGGACAAATAAATATATTACAGGTTACGATAATAAAGATGAACTTTGCCGTATAATTAATGCTGTATTCTCTCTATTTACAGTGAACGCGCGGCTGTGCCTGTCTGTCGCGTAGCGTATTGTGTGTTCACCTTTAGTGTACTCTCGTCCCAAGAATGTGTCTCTCCTCTTCTCGCTCCCACTCTCCCTTTCTCCCTGGCCCGCTCGCTACGCGCTCTTCGCATAGTCACGCCCCTTGCCGTCTCAATCTCCTCCTCCTTTGTTTAATACTTGTTACCTATTCCCCGTGCTGTTACAGTACCGGCGAAACGATTTTGGCTGTTCAAGGCGCTCGAGCAACGACTCCCCACCGTATCGTTTGGTTTTTGCTGCGACGATATGTTCAAGGATGGCAGAGAAAGATAAATAACGGTAAGAAGAAAATTAAAGATTATTCTACGATAAGATATCGAAGAGTGATCAACTATGTAGCACCGACGTGCACGGAATAAATGTAGAGAGAGTGGGGGGATTGTAGCTGACGCGTGACTGGCCCTCGAATCAGAGTAAGCCCCGTTACGCACTTGGCGACAAATCACCGACGACCATGAGGTGCACGGGGACATATGAGTTCGTACGCACTTGGTCGCGGCGAACAACAAAGGTTTCTGGTCTCTGGGCGACCAGGTTGCCGGCGACTGGTCGCAAGTGCGTAACGGGGCTAAGTTTTTCTCCACATCGTCTCTAATTCGTCACTAAAGAACAACAACGACCCAACCTACAGTGGCAACAGCGCCGTTGAGCGGCCAAAATCTTTCGCCCGTACTATAAAACGGTTGCTCCTTCTTTCCCCTCGCTAACACTTTTTGAAATGGCTGCTCTATTTTCCTGTGCGTGTATATGTAGCTGTCGTGTACGCGTGAGATGTTGGGTAGGGTGCGCGCGTGTGTGTGTTTGTGTGTGTGGAATATCGGCCGCTGGCCGTGTGTGTTCGATTAAATAATCAGGTTCAGAAGAATGTGCGGTTCTATTGTTCGACTAATAATAGTTTCTGTAAATTAGGATGCCACCTAGAGTTTATCCTCGAACGTTCGGTCGTTGCCGCAGCGGAGAAACAGAGAGCCACGCGAGTCGGTCGCGCACTAGCTCCCCTCCAGTTCGCGCTCCGCGTGCGTCCTCTTCCGTCTACGGTTAAAGTTTCTCCTTGCGCTCGGCGAACGCCGTTACGCCGTTACACATCCTGCAAACTAGTCGTGAATCGCGGATACACGGGATTACTACGCTTCGTTTATCGCTTTATTCTTACAGCTTGCTGGGATATCTCCTCGGTACCTTCGGCTACCTCTTCTACCTCCTCTGTGTACAAGTGTGGCGTGTATGTACGTCGGCTCGACCGTCAATTATAATACGATGTTACACCTCAAAGCTAAGGCGAAAGTAAAGGAAAGAGTTCGGCGCGTGCGTGATACATTTCAGATCCTGCTTCACGGATTCCCGACGTGGAACGAGCGTTAAAAAGTCTGTTTTGTACGGCGGCTCGCGCTGCTACTCGGACACCATGGGCCCTCGAGGCGTTGCTCCTTGCATCCAGTGTCTCTCGCGTCGCAATCGCACCGTTCGCTTCGATCGATTATAAAACAATAAACTCGTTAAATACGCGGGGCGATCGTCCTCTAAGCATCACGGGGTCCGCGTACCAGTGCGAGTCAGTGCAGCTACAGCTGAGTGTTTCCCGCCTCGCGGCTGGACGCGTCTCGCTCGCGATATAGCCTCCTTTCGATCTCGCGATTCTGCGAGTGGACAGTTCCGTCGAGTCTTCCAACGTCCCCCGCGACTTTCCGCTCTCCCTGACGATCCGTCTTGGCGATCACGTGCTACGCTTCGCGATCGTTCGACGAGCGAAATCAAGAGAGATGGAGACACCAAGACGATGGATCGAAAGGATGGAAAACCCGAGAGACCGATCGATAAGCGAGCGAAACGCCAAGCCAGCAGGACAAATGGCTAGGTTTTATCTCTTTCTCTCTCTCTCTCTCTCATTCTCTCTCTCTTTCTCGAAAGTAGTATACTAGCGTGTCACGCTCGTCCGCCCTTGCGTTGACTCGATAAAAATTCTAAGAGCTACTTTGTCTTCGATTCCTAAGGTCCTTATACAGTTTTGTCTAAACTTAATTTCTTTCTCTCTCTCTCTCTCTCTCTCTCTCTCTCTCTCGCTCGCTCGCTCGCTCTCTCCCCCGTGAACTTTTGTCTCGTCTTCGACGACGTTTGACCGGAAAACTTGCGCGCATCATGCTCCTTCAAAAGTAAAACGCATCCAGCAGCAACCTTATTATAGCGTCAATATATCAATTTATGTATATATATATATATATATATATATATACTTTTGTCTCATATATATTTACTTTACTTTGTGTCCTATATCAATAATAGCGTATTAGATGCTTTTTTTTGTTCACTTACACCTTATGTATGTAATATAAGTATCTTTGTTTTTTTTCTTCTTTTCATCTGTTCACAGATATATCAAAATGCGTAAACGAAAGTTCCTCGAAATATCCGTTCTCTATGTTAAGTCAAGTTACACGCATTCCCCTCCTTTCTTTCCTTCCTTTTGTCACTGTCTATCTCCGCGCTCTCCACTCCCCCTCTCGTTCTCTCCCTCTTTCTTTCTCTCTTTCTTTCTCTCCCACTCTCTCTCTCTCTCTCTCTCTCTCTCTCTCTCGTACAAGCGAATCGAAAAGAAACGTTTACGAGAATATGCCATTCAGGGTATTACCGGTGGTGGTGATTGATCCGAACAGAAATTTTGTCGGGTTGCTTGTAGATTCTGTACATTCGCTCTACACGCACACAAAAAGATTCGTAGACACATTGCGTAATCGAAGGAACAGAATTATCCCCCTGCGCCGCTCGGAACCAAAGAGAATGCCAAAAAGTTTTCGGAAAATATTCGAGTTCCTCCTTTGATTCTATCCTCCGGCCGCAATAGCCGTGCTCTTTAATCCTCGTAGAAATCGCGCGGCGTCGCTAAGACCTTCGAGACGAGACGAAGAGACTACGCACTAAGAAAAAACGTTTCTTTTTGTTCTCTTTCTTTTTTTTTTTTTCATTTTACGCAACGTCCCCACAAATGATTCTCCGCATTCTTTCTCAGTAGTCTTTTCTCTGTATTCCTCGTTTTCACCGTCTCTTCTATTATTTTTTTTTTTAAGTTACAAACAAACCATTCGGTGACGCGAAATTTCGAACGACTTTTCATGTACAAGTGGTCACGGTCTACGGGACACGTTAAATTTTTTCTTTGGAAGGCACTTACTACTTTTTTTTTTATACAATATTAATTTTAATCTCTTCCACATTCTCGCCTGTTCACATGCCCCCATCTTTCTCTCTCGCTCTCTCTTTCTCGCACACTCTCTCCCCAGCCCCTCCTCGTCCCCTCGCTAATTCTATCTCGCAATTTCGTTCGCGGCTCTTTGAACTCGTACTTCTTTTTTCCTTTCGCTCTTTCACCCAACCCCACCCCCTCGCTTCCGCTCACGAATTTCTTTCAACTTCACCCTGCCGCTGGTTCCGTTCAAATTTACCTTCTCATTGAACACATTAAGCCTAAATGGTAATAAAATCTTTTAAAATCGCGATCTACCGTATCTCTTCCTTTCCTCTTCTCCCTAAATCCTTCGCCCTCCCACTCCCCCGCCCCGCGCGCGCATCGTTCCAATTCTCACGGAAAACAAAACGTGCTCGATCGATGCCCCCTTTCCTCGACCACAAACGCCCGAAACGTTTTCGCACAAAAAATCTTTCGTATCAAGAATAACGCGTTTCAAAGTTTCGCCGGATCAATTTTTTCTTTCTAACCGCAGAGAATATAACTTCGCTAATCTCGATTCCCCCCTCGAAACGTTCCTGCGAACCGTTCTCCCTCTTTTTTTTTTCTCTAAAGCTTTCGCGTAAGGGGAGTGGCGCGAGAACGACCGGTTGCTTTACCGAAAAATTGCCTAGACAGCGCACCGACGCGTGCGGGAAACCTACGCGCCCCGTTTCTTCTTTCCCCGAGCAAAAGCGAAAAGCGATGGTCTTTTTCTTTTACGGAAGGCCACTTCGAATTTTTTTTAACTTTTTTTTTTATCTTGGTTACTTTTTAACACTTACAAAGAGTCACCCCCGGACCAGTGTGCCAACTCTAAAAAATCTGCTTCACCCTTTTTGTTTTTAGAAAGTCCCGTTCTCTCTTTCACACGCGCTCCCGCCTCTCTCTCCCCGCTGCCTCTCCGTCCCATTCGCACTGCCATTCTCCCACATTCTCTCCACCCCACTCTCTCACCCCGTCTTCCCCTCTACCCGTGCTCCCCGGATCGGGTAAGATCGAGGCGAACTCGCTCGCGGACGCCGTAACGATCGTTTATCCTCCCTCCTTTCGTTTTCGAGTCGCGATCGAATCCTCGCGACACGCCCAGCGAGACGGTCCGGCTCGACACGGCTACTCGGCGCGCATCGCTCTTCGATCGTCGAGGATCGAGGGGTCCCTTCGCGAAAAGTCGTACGCGCAATATGTAAAATTTTGAAAAATAGCACGATTTTCCCGGAAAAAAGTATTCACTCGACCACGCATTTACTCGCCCCCATCCGCGCAGCAAACACCCCACTTTCATCGCACCACTTTCACGGACAACAGACGCAAACGAATCTCTCTCTCTCTCATTCTCTCCCTCTCTCTCGCGCGCACGTCTGTCGGCATGTTCGCCAGTATCCGAATTCAATGAATTTCGCGGTCGTGTCGCCGTTAAGTTTCTCATTTTCCCTAATCTCTAAACCTTATAATTTTTATACTTGGCATACCCCAAATATGGCAGGAAGGCAATCATTACACTTAATAAAGTACAGCAATCGGTTTTGTTCTCTCCATTTTGCGTCCTAACGTGCTCGAGCCGAGCAAATCTTCTTTATTCTTCCCCCGTCTCTCGTTCCGTAGAGGCCTAGTCGTCTTCTCGTTCGACAGACAGTCGTAAGCAAAATTTTGTACATCTTCCTCGCGCTCGCCGTGCTCTCCTCGTGGCTCCATCGACTCGCAACGCCCAAACTGGGGACGTTCGTTCCCATAAACGAGCTGGATCTCTCGGCTGCATTCCCACATCTCCTGTTGCAAGAGTCGCCGCGGAACTGTGGAACCACGATGCCCGACGAGCCGCGCCTAGATCGAAAAGTGCGGATCTTTCCCGAGTCGACTGCGGTGAATCGACGCGAGAATAGTAATCACTATACATTTGGCATTAAACGTACGGTTATCGTATATGCGTGGATATATAAATCTCGAGTGTAAGCGGTGCTCGCTTCTCCTCGCTTCTCCTCGCCGGTGCACGCTCCAGCGCGAGGCTAGCGCGCGAATCTCCCGCGAGACGTTTCCTCGGTGCTCGAGGAAACTCGAGGATCGACCTCGCGCTTCCGTCCCCCTCCTCTACCCCCTTTCGTTTTGATTGTAAGCCTCGATCTCAGGCCGAGATCGCTGTGTAGGTTTGCCCTCCTCTCTCGCGCGGTCGCCGCGAGGCGAGGACGAGCGGCTGCCTAGCGTGCCGTCGGAGACCAAGCGTGAGCGAGGACCTCGGCTCGCCCCGCCAGCGACAAGCTCGGTCTCGCGATCGGACGAATCTCGCGACCGGCTCGAACGGTTCGAGCTTAATCGAGTCGGGGGATCCGTATCGCGGACGGCCGCCCTCTCGGGGCATTCGGCTCGGCGAAAAGAGCCCGCTAGGTTCGTGGTGGAAGTGGAGCGCTCCTCTCGGTTAGCTCTCTCTCGACTCCTCGGCTCCGACCGGCTTACTATTCGCAACGGGAGTCCGTCAGCGGCTCCAGCTTCACGGAGATCTTGTCCTTGTCCTTCAGCCCGTGGGGGCTCTTCACCAAGTCCGCGATGTCCTCCTGAAAGAGATTCTCCGGCCGCGGGCTGACGAAGCTCCGCGTCGGCTTGTAGGTCATCCCACTGACGCCTATGCCGACCTCCACGCTGCTCGGTATGTGCCCCGGGTCCATCAGGGGACCGAGGGGGCTCGCCAGGGGGCTCTCCATCGGGCTCTCTGGCGGGCCGCCGGAGCCGGGGCTCGCCAGGCCGAGATTCAGTGGCGAGTTCCCGTTGTTCCCGCCGCCACCAACGCCGCCGCTTCCGTTGTTGCTACCGATCACGTGCCCGCCGCTGTTGTTGCTGTTGTGGTGATGCTGGCTGGCCTGCATCGCGGCCTGCAGGTTCGACGACAGGCTGGTCGACAGGTTCGTGGAGAGGTTCGTCGAGAGATTCGTCGCCATCATGTCGTGCTGCTGCGAGTGCGCCGCAGCCACCATGCTGCACATCTGGTGTCGGAGACCTGCGGCAACAGACGATCTCGATTTGTATAATTGTACATGGTGGCGATTGGGATTCTGATCGACAACAGGGATTGTGGATTGTTTGCCGTTTTTTGGGGGGTTTAGAGCTGTGGAATTGCGAGGAAATTCTGGCGCAGTGTTGGGGAGGAAAGATTGAACGGTTGTTTGGGTTACGGTTTCAGTGTGGATTCTCAATTGAACTGTAAGGGTAGGTTCTGGTTTAAAAATCGATATTTTTTTACTTCATTTTTCGATTGTTCAACCCTTTAGGAATAAGTGTTTAAAAGGATTTTGTGAAATTTGTAAAATTCCCGAAGTTATAAGCATGAGTAGCGTCAAATGCATGGGTAACACTCGGCCACTCGGCGCCCACGTAAAACTTTAAACGCGTTTTTCTCGAAACAGTGTTCTCAAAATCGGTCGAATCTTATATTTCCAAAAGTTATTATCTGATTTGACTGAAACTTTTTTTATTTTGAAGAATATACTTCTGGCTAGGGGGGAAACCAGAAAAAATATAAAAAGGTCATTTTTTTAGAATATAACGACGCTTGAAGTTTGAAATTACTTTTTCCCTATATTTTTCGTCCTTTCTAACGCCTTTGAAAATTATAAATTTTCAATTTTTTGTAATTTTTCTGTCCCTCTCCCCTAGCCAGAAATATATTCTTCAAAATAAAAAAAGTTTCAGTCGAATCGGATAATAACTTTTGGAGATATAGGTCTCAACGATTTGGATGAATTTTTTGACGCCTTGACTTTAACGACTCCCCGGTGCCGTCTGCAATGATTAATTATAAAACAAAAAATATATTTCTATAATTTAAGACATCCTTAATGCAATGCAAAAAGTCCCATTAAATTATATATAGTAGTTTTCCTTTAATTAATTCCTAAAGATCGCCTATTTTCCCCTTAAGAATGCACGCGGCGCTTCCGGTTGCGAGCTATGTGGCTTGAATATGTAGCATTTTAAGGGCGTGTGTCGAGGAGTAGCAGCGTATGATTAATATTATTCCTGTTTTAAGATGTGTGAAGCGCAACTGCTGATTCATTCTTCCCTCAACTAAGCCTGTTTAGCAGCGATGAGCAACCTTTGGCCATTAATGGGTCAAACTGGGAACCTAATACTCTACGCAGCCCGTAATATTAATTATTTAAATATACTAATCATAGAATTTTAATTGATGGGGTGAATTTGTTATTTCTGACTTAGATTTACAATTGGAACAATTGCGCGCCGCAGGTCAGAAAGTCCAGGGCCAAATGCAGCCAACGAGTTGCTCATCACTGGCATAGTGGATCCCTCTCCATGCTTAAAACGCAAACTATAAGCTTATTAAAATTTGGTAGCTCGCAGCGTCAATACTACGCCGTTTCTATTGTAGATGCATTAACCCAGTGATTCCCAACCGGTGGATCGCCACGGGTTTTAGGTTTTTTGTAATATTATTAAGGGGAGATACAACTGTAATGACCCGAAAAATTAAAGGTATCTTTGGAAATTTATTAAAAGCAAACTACCTCACGAATCTTTTTTAAACTTTCAGAACTTTTTATTGGACATTTAAGTTATACGAATATCTTTTTTTAAATTTATTTAAAGCAGATTTATAAGCTTTACAGTACCAGTAACTCAGGGCTGCAAACAAATTTCCGCTGATATGGTTGACAGTTTTCCGACAAAACAGTTCTTCGGAAATCAAAAAACCAAAAAGTTTTAGAGACTATATGCGCATGGCTGTGGCGCAACGGGTTCGATTTTGAAAATTTTGAATAATGACAAAATAGCGAACTTCTGAAAAAAATTGCGAAATTTGGTTCTAGTAAATTAACCTCTTTCGTTGAAAAAAAAATAGAAGGAAACGACCAATCAAAAAAAATTCCGGTCGTGCCATAGCCATCCGCATATAGTTTCTAAAACCGTTTGGTTATTTGATTTTAGAATCACCGTTTCGTCAGAAAACTGCCAACCACATTTTTTGCAGCGCAAAGTTACTGGTTCTGTGCAGCTTGTAAATCTGCTTTAAATAAATTTAAAGAAAGATATTCGTACAACTTAAATATCCAATAAAAGGTCCTGAAAGTTTAAAACAGATTCATTACGTAGTTTGCTTTTAATAAATTTCCACAGATATCTTTACTTTTCGGGTCATTACATTTAGTTAAGTTAGAATTATATTCTGAAATACCTATTTTTAAAATGTGTCTTGTTTACCTTATTAAATTTACAATATTATAAGATGGGATCGCGACTCAAAAATGGTTGGGAAACACTACATTAACCAATTTCCTTTTTTTCCTTTACGACTAATAAATAAATAAATCAACTTGATATATTCTTTGGTAAATCAAGAATCTCTTTCTCTCTCTCTCTTCATACAAAAGTAGCTATGAAAACTTTGAAATTCTAGTTAGCACTTGGAACACCTGCAGCACCTCTTTCCCGTCAATATCCATGGACCAATCGTAAATTCCCGAGAGTGTGAGGACCTAAACGACCGCGAACGGAGGACCGGTTTTTTCAAATTAAGAACGCGCGCGACGTTCCCGCGCCGCGCACCTGTATGTCCCAAACGGTAAGCTCGGACGAGGCGTACGCGAAATTTAGGGAACCGCCCAAAAAATGCTCATTGGCGTTCTCGTGCCACCACCTCTCTTCGACAACCCCCCAGAGCGGCTCGGAGGGAGAAATGGCAAGTTGCACGTGGCATTAGCCTTTAATGCCAGAATTAAGTGAACCATTGAGCTGCGCGTTGCGTAAACTTTGTATTGTGCCAGTGAAAGAGTTCTCCGAGACCAATTGCGGCTGAAGTGACCAGAGTGCCTTAGGATTCTTTGCTCGAATTTCCTTGGAATTATTTTACATATTCTTATAGTAACACTTCGCTGCAAAACCGATTTGTTAGAAGTTACTAAAAAATACTTTTCACAGTGCCGCCGCTGTCTTTACATAATTACACTTTGCGTTTTAACGACTAGCCTTCTAACTCTGAACTACTTAGAGTTTTAGACTTCACACTGTAAATCCCACGTAATTACATACATTGTCCACGGTTGTACTTCTACTCTTGTTCGGTTGTTACTGGTAAACTAGTTTAAGGGGGCTACCGGTGGTATTTTATATTTGCTGAATAATCGATTCTATGAATTCTGCAACGGCTGCTAGAGAAAGAAAGGAGAGAGGAACTAGGCGAGAGTAGCTAATATACCACTTACTATATTTTACGTTATATTTCGTACTAGCAAAATACCCCCGCGCTTCATTTCGGGCCTAACGCTATGTCCTAATTAGATGTCGCACAGCGACGAAATCGTTGTCGTCCAACCGACCGACCAACACGACTATAAACAAACAAAGGATTTTCTATGGGCTTATCTAAATTGGCAATGCTTGCGATGCGGCAACTTCGTATATGGCGGTCGTTTTGTTTGAATTTCAAACCAGTTTGTTTTTTTGTCGTATCGCACGCACGACGTCCCAAAAAAAGCAATGGATTTCGTGGAATTACTGATTTCTCAAGCCCAAAAAAGGCATATTTTATGGAACAAATGGGCCGAAAACTATAAAAACCGTATATTAGCGGGCAAGGAATGGAAAAAAGTGGCAGTAGCATTAAGTTTGTAGTTTTGTGGGTACACGTTTCTCGTATTGCTTCAAGAATATAATTAAAAGTATTTTGTGTCATTCGAGTATACTGATGAAATAAATTGTTGTTTTCTCGTAGCTGACAGTAAAGGTGGTGAAATTCTCCGAAATTTATCCTGTCTTTATATATCTGGTCTATACAATGACGATTTCTCTTCCGTGTATTTGTTCGTTGTAATATATGTTTCACATAACTATTTTCACTAAGGAAAAGCAACTTCGACAAAGACATCTTGTAAACTAACCGCAAAAGTTGGTTGCAAATAGTACTCTACAACTGTTGCATTGTCGTGCGTCCGACTGAAATCGGTCGGTTGGACGACAACGATTTTGTCGCCGTGTGACATCTAATTAGGACATAGCGTAAGACATATTAAGGACTCCATGACAATACATTTCACCCCTTTTCACCACCCCCTTAGGGGTTGATTAGGGGAAAATCCTGAAATTGGTTTTTAGGCATTTATGTGGGTAAACTTTGGAAGTAAAAACCAAGTTGATATCTAATCGAGCCTAAGAGATTTTGAGGAATCCGTGAAAATACATTTCACCCCTTTTCGCTCCCTTAGGGGTTGGTTAGGGCAAAATCCTGAAATTAGTTTTTAGGCATTTGTGTGGGCAATTTTTGTGTGCAAGAACTAAGTTGACATCTAATCGCGTTAAAGAGATATTAGGGAGTCCGAGAAAATACATTTTACTCCTTTTAAACGGCTCGAGCTGGGCGTTGATGAGTCTGTCAGTCAGGACTTATTTTATATATATATATAGATTTTCCACTGTACGCAAGCTAATGTCGGATATCGTAGCTCGATTGATGCCCAACTGTTGAGCGAACGAGCTTGGCGCTTATCGAGTGTGAAAGATAAGTCTTTAGGAAAACAGAGGACAGTGTGAATTTGCAGATTACGAATCAGTTGCAAGGGGAACGCGTGTCTAAATGTATTCCTGGAATCCACGTGGCGAATTTGCACTCGAAACACGTGGCACGGTCGCACGTGACTTTAAACCGGTAAAAACTGAGCCGTCGTAACTCGTAGAACTCACAGAGTGGAATAGAATTGTAGACTTAGGGGTCCATTCTAACTGGTCGGCCGAAACAGGCGCGTATTATTCATGAATTTTTTTCGCGAACTAATGTACGGATTTTAATGTTTTCTTTTTTGTTAAATGTTTATTATTCGTTGCTGTACAGAACTGTAGTTTTCATATTTCCAAAATATAATTATAAATCTGTGAATTTACAGAATTTACAGTCTCAATGTTTGAGCCTAAAAAAACATTAAAATCCGTACAATAGTTCCAGAAAAAAAATTCATGGACATAGACCTATTGTTCGACCGGCAAAGTAGAATATATGTACATATGTATCTCGAAAGAAGGTGACGTTCAAGATAGAGCTGTAACGAATATTCGAATATTCTGAGTATTCGCATATTTGAATACAAGAGAATTCGAATTTGAGATTCGAATATTCGAATATACAAATATTCGAATAATCAGGAATATTCGAAAATTCATTATAGTAACGGGGCCAGAAATAAAAAATAAAAAAATAGTTCCTCAAAATCGTTTATGGGGGTTTCAGTTTCCTATAAAAAAAAAAACTCTGCTTATACTATTTGTCACCCGCTTATTGCCGGGACCCGGGTGGGTCTAGAGCCTTTGGCCGATTGACACGTGGTTGTCCACTCATTATTATTAGAATAATAATATTAATAACTAATGGTTGTTTTCATTTCAAAATATATAAATTTACCAAAGATTAATAAAGTTCCGAATTTATCGTTTGAAAAACTAGTAATTGTAAAGGCCAATATGAAAAGAATTTCCCGGTAAAGTGTGAACAAATATTTCATGTTCAGATTCTTATTCGGTACAATCTGAAATTCCATCACTCCGAATATTTGAATATTCGAATACTCCTGATTATTCGAATATTTTAAGAAATTATTCGTATTCGAAATTATTCGAAATTCGAATTATTCGAATAGTCAATTAATCAGAGCTCTAGTTCGAGACAGGGCGTATTGTCTATTGCTTCATCGCGCCGAATGAGAGACACTGAGTGCCCCCCCCCCCCCTCGCTCCAACAACAAAAGAAGTGGAGGGGACTACCGATCGCCTTCTTCCGAGACACTACTGTACCCCGTGAACGTTAATTGAAAATACAGAGTTCTGTTTCGAAGAAAGGTGGCCCCTCGTAACAGGTGGCAGATTTCCAATAAGGGTCGGGAAAGTGGTTTAGAAGAGAAACCGTACCCAGTCGGGGAAAACGTACCTTGAGCGACCGCGGCGACCGCGGCTGCGGCTGCAGCTCCAGGGCTAACCGCGCCTTCCGGCCCGTTACAGGCGGCGTAATTTGCCAAGCTCGGGTACATGGAGGTCGGTTCTTCCTTCACCATGTGCGGGGAGTGGCCGTCGCGGAACACCACTGCTCGGATCACCCCGCGAATGTGCTCGTCCGGCCAGACGCCGAGTAGAATCCTCTGCGGTCGTCCTCTTCCCTTCGGGCGAAGATCTGCGCAGCCAAGGGCACGCGGGGATCGTATTTTGCTGATCGAACGGCACTAACGTAGTACACGCGACGGCCTGCCGTTCCTCGATGCCCGTTTTTCCACGCGGAAAAATCGTCACCGAGTCGCGACGCGGTGGCGCGACTTTTACGACCGCGGCTAATGCACCCTCGCCTTCCCCCACGATTATTAACTCTGCTTGCGATTAGTTACAAGCCAGAACGAGAAGAAAGACAAAAGAACGACGCGAACAACAGGAGGCAGAGTGAGAAAATAGTGGCGATGGACTTCGCCTTCGATTCTCAACTTTCGTTGAATTCTAATTTCCAGAGTATTAGGTATTTAGTCAGCATCCTCTGAAATTCAACCGATCAAGATTGGAACCCGTTCTCGACTGGAGCCTCCTTCGATATTCACGCTCGCGTGAAACCCGCGATCGAGAAACGGCCGTGTCGCGATGGTATAATGAAAATGGCAACTAACACTCACCGGCCCCGCCGTCAGCGCTTGGACCCAGCATGTTGTGCACTCGGTTGGCGTAGAGGACGAACGTAGGGTATGGGATGTCGTATTTCCTGCAACAGAAAGCCGCGGAGCGTCTCAGAAGGATTCGTCGATCGATCCTCGTAAAGATTATCAGGTTTCGTTCCGCGAAACGCTCCGCGATCGTGCTCCGGCGCACGCACAAAGGTAGAGACCCTTTAATGACGGCGGCGTTGTTACGCGCGTGCGATATGCGTGCACGTTTTACGAGCGGACTGTAAAATTCCCCAAGACCGCCTCGCCGCGAGTCCAACGGCCGATTGTTTCCCCCATGTCTTGACCCATTTACATCCGACGCTGGCTGTAACTGCGCGGCGCATAGCGACTCTTACCAAATTGCTTCTAGTTCTTAACAAGCAGCGTTGCCAGGTTCAAGGGAAAAGGGGAAAAGTAGTATTATACTTAACGAACTACTGACGTTATGACACATACTGTAGACAAATTGCAGGTGGAGAGAGGAGAGAATGAGAGAGACAGTAGACAAGTGAGGTAGGTGTAGAGTTGGTAGTGGGGGTAATATGACGTTACAGTATTTCTCTCGGAGGAAATTTCTCCTGGCAACGCTGTTAACAAGTGTAGATGGAAAACAAATCCTCGGGCAATGGGATTATATTTTTGTCTAGTGTACTATATACTGTTAGAAAAAGATATAGTACGTAAAAATACTATATTTTCGATACATCGATCAATTTCTACAATTTTTACTTATTTTTATATTCTACGGCAACATCAACATTTGAATTTGCGAATTTAAGCTTTAACAGAGAGGATTTTTTCTATAATGAATGTAAAGTGGCGGGAAGAGAGAAATAGAACCAGTGTATCTATCATAAAAAATGAACTCCTCATATATGTCAATTTGGACTTTCAGTGCAATCAAACCTTTGACATATTTGTTACAGATAATACCAATGCCATAAAAAATACACATTTAAAAAATAAGATGTGGTTGTTTTAACGTAGTATTATTTTGTACCACTTTCCTCCGAGAAGTATTATATTCTTTCACAATCTACTATATTTTTTAACACATTGGCCGTAAAGTACTATATTTTCACGGAAAAAAGTTGGCAACCTTACTTAAGGATGTATCGGATCTATCTTCAAATTGGTACCAACTTGATGAAAATTTGTGAGATTATTTTTTTTAATCTTCCTGATGTGTTCTAAAAATTTTAAACAAATTCGCGAAACGGTTGCTGAGTTATGACGATTTTAATTTTTACTGAGTTTACACGTACTCTTATGGAAAGACACGATTTTGACAGATAAATCCGCTGAAAAAATGTTGAAGAAATGGTACCAATGTTTTCAATTTTTTTTGCACATGTAGTATATGGATATATGAAAATAGCTGCCGAGTTTCAATTGTTTTCACTACATCGTTTTAAAGAAATAAATTATAACTTGAGAAAATTGTGAATTCAGGGCATTTTCACTGCCAAAAGTTTAGCAAATAATGTTTGAAAAAGCATTTGTAAAGTGAAAAATAGTTTTCTAGGAATAAAAATAAGACTCCAACTGTCGTTCGAGTTCCTTACATCTACATTTATTGTGTGTAAAGGCTGGAACAGACACGTCCAGTAATTTAGTCGAGTAGCGAGTAATTTAATAATTTACCATTGTTTTACTAAACTATTCGACTAAATTTTAGTGTCCAAACACGGTAAATTACTAAATTACTCGCTACTCGACTAAATTACTGGACGTGTCTGACCCAGCCATAAGACGTAGATATTCAAGTATTTCAAATTTCATATACTTTTGTCTAAGATTATACGTCCGAGACATCCTCAAACCCAAGATCCTCCGCGTACTGAGCAGCCGCGTTACCAATTCGCCCAACGTCGACTCTCCGATTTTACTCTTTTCGGAACTCTACTTAACGGGACGCCACCTGTATGTGCCAATCGCACCATAGACCGTTCCCAACCGCCGAATGCCTACACAAGCTAATTTATTTAGTTATCGTAGGCGATAGATGGCGCTCCGTTAGTTGGGTTGTGTTTAGAGTACGTTCACTTAAAAAAGAAAGGAAGAGTCGTAAGCTCCGAGTAGCACAGTGGATAAAGCAGTCGCCTGGCAAGCAAAAGATCGCGGGTTCGATTCCCGATCCAGGCAACCCGATCGACCGACTCTTTTTCTCCTATATTATTTATTTACTTATTTCTCTGGCACGCTAAGTATAAGTCTAAAGGATTTTGAAAATACTCGGAATCGATATCCATCGCCTATTCGTGTCGCGCTCCACTCTCGCAATTATCTATCGATAATTTCATCCACGCCGGGGAAATCAAATCCACACGAGCTCCTTCGGCAGAGCTGTACACCGCAAATAACGCGATTCTTATAATTCCCCAAGGTGTCGTCCCGATCGAATTTGCCCGGTAGTTTCGTATAAAATTCAGCATTCCATTATGTACAACGGTCCGATGAACCTTGCTTGAGTTTAATTTATCCCGTCGCGCCGCAAATATCCAGCTAATAATGAAATTCTTCTCAGAAGAAGCGTCCCTTAAACCTGGCAACGTCTGACGTTAGAGATAATCCAGACGGTTCGACTAGTTAACCAGCGACGCGACGCGCTCCCCCTAATCAGTGAACCTCCGAAATTCAGTTTAGCGGAGCTTGAGTGACGGAGGAGCGAGCGAGAACGGCCCCTCCGCGCGGCGCTGCTCGACGATTTCGAGGGAAAAAATGGCAGGATCGCTCGCGCGCGCGTGAAACTGGAGAAGCGGGAGACTCGCGGCGCGAAAAGCGGAGGAAAATTGGAATGTTGATTACCTGGCGGCTTGGCTCAAGGACAGGCCCTCCTTGAGCACGCTGAAGATTGCCTCCGCCATGGTCTCCGGTCGCCAAGACTTGAGCGGGCCACGCTCGCGGAAGCGCAGATTGTGCACCAGGCTCTGATTGGTGTTCCAGCACTTCTGCCACATGGACTGCAGCTGATACTGGTAGCTGTCTGCTAGTTTACGCCCCCCGCGGAAAAGAGAAAACAAAAAGAAACACAGCGTTAGTAGATGTCATTTGACTCGGGCAGGGGAGGACGCGAGTAGAGATCGGTGTTTTGCGTTTTTCAATCTACGGGTCAACCTTTCCGTCGCGATACCTCTCTGTCATTCTGTACTGCCGATTTCAGTGCGATCGATCGGAAAGCTGATCGTCGCGCGGGTTACGAAGGTTTGCGGGGCACAAACGCAATTATGTTTTCTAAGAATCGAATTATCGGGGTGGATTCGTGCTTGGCCAAGCTTTGGCCCGAGCGCAGCGGCGTAAATAACGCGCGAGCAACCAGGCTCGGGCAAGGTGCGGGAATCACGTGGTTAGGTTCCTTTGCGGTTGCTTGGGCGAAGCGTACCTGCGAACAAATTATCGTGAGGCAAGTTGCGGCGGGGAGCGGGGCGGGAAATAAACACTGCTGCGAGTATACGTGTAACGTATCGATTGTATTATCGTTGGCATACAATCGCTACAGAATAAAAAGAGAGGGAGAGAGAGAGAGAGTGTGAGAGAGAGAGTGAAAGAAAAAAGAGTTCGTAACGGAACAAGCTCGGTGGTTAACAGAAGATATTTTTGTTTAAACGTTAAACCAGCGATCGCGGGCTCGCGATATCAGCCGCTTGCTCGAGCGCTCCGCGGTGCAGCTCGAATGCCGACTACGTCACGGACGGCTGGCCTCAATTCGCAACGATTATTTAATAGTTAACTTATTGAGTTTAATTGAGCATCCTCCAATTTGACGATTAATACAATTAATCGGAAAGGCGCGTGCGGCCGCGTGCACCGACGCGCGCGCGCGCAGCAGTCGCTCGCCTCCGTTTTCAAAGGATCCATCGAGATCGGTCAACGGCGTACAAAGGCACTCGAGCTTCTCCAACCTTCTTTCGTAATGGAAACGAACTCGACTCGCCGGAGGTTTGTAGAGGAATGGCGATTACACAGAGCGAATCATTCTTCGGTATTACAGGAGAATATTTCTAAGTAGCAGATTTTATTGACGACACGGAGTCCGTAGGGGAGAGAATTGACTGCAATTGGGACTGAATGGAACCATTGTTATCTAGAAAATCTAGAAGGGGCTAAATTATATACCGTGGCGAAACACGCTACGTCAGAACGTAACAAACAAAGGATTTTTGTACGAAATTAAATCATTTATTCCAGATCTATGCCACGTAAATACTTTCAATTCAGTTTCTTTGAAACCTTGCATATCGACCTGCTTCTGTTTTACCAGTATATCCACGATATAGGTACTGCTGTACCTACGTATATACCTATGCTATTTAAAACAGTATCGCGGCTTCTTTTTTTATAATTGCATGAATACCTTAACCGGTAACTATTAATTCTACAGCCTGTGCATTAGGAGCGCCGGCATGACGTCAGCCCCCGCGAACGATCAGTTAACCTCGGAAGCTTCCAAGGTGGAAGGACTCGCAAGCGTGCCGTTATACGCCGCTGCAAAACGCGCCCGTGCGTGAAGTCTTTCCCGCCAGCCGGGAGCACGGAAGAGAACGAAATGTAACGATTCATTTCGGCGAGGTAGCACTATAATTCTATGATACATCACGGAGCGAAGGGGGATCTTAACGCTAAGGTGGGCCGAGTATCTCGTTGGCCGAGCAAAGCGATTCTTCTCCTTGGTGAGCCGTGAAAAAAAGAACGCCCGGTCGATTCTAACTACGAGTATCCTGTGAGGCACCGAGCTCGGCCTCGCTGAGTGATTGCTCGAGATCCATCTAACGCCACCTCCGGTGTAATTCGAGCGCAATGACGCGCGAGCACCCGTTCGAAAATTACCACAACGCGAGAGCAGCTATTAATTAATCTTAAACGTCCGCTGAAATGCATACCTCGGGCGGCACTGCGCTGGAATGTGTCTTTCAATGCGCCGAGCAACGCGAGCTACAACCATCCTTATAAAAAAAATACCGAACGATTTCGTGGAACCGAGGGAAGGGCTCAGGTCTTGGAAGCGAGTGGCCCGTATGTACATTTAGTATAAAATCACGTTGCTCTCGAGCCACAGGCTTCTTCTCGCTCTAACAGTCGCGTGTGTCGTAAGAACAAGAGCGATTCTTCACGCGAAATAGATTTTTTTTAAAAGGCACTAGCTTCGTAACAATTTAACAGGCGATGTAACACGGAGAAACCTGTGGCCGGCGACAGGTTTGCACGAATCTCTTGTCGTTACTTGCAAGTCCTGAGATCGCCCCTCGTGGATCAACGACGCACGAACGATTCTAAATAATCTACTCGGCCACTGGAACGAAATGGACGCGTCGGAATAAGCGTTTCGCACGTAGAACCTAGAATGTACAATTAATCGTAGAGGCGCCAACCACGGGCGAGCTGACTCGACTCTCGGCAAAAATTAGGATAATTACCAGCCGCGATCGGACGTTGTTTACAATCCCAGAATAACCTTCCGTCCCGAGAGCCGAGTCGGCCGCGCAAAACAGGGGCGAATTCACGCTAAACTCTATCGAATGGAAGACACGTCGAGTAGAAGGCACTATGTTATCGCGGGTGGGATCTTTAGCCGCGACGACGCAACGTATTATTGCTAGTACTATAAACATTACTATTAGCACAATTATCGCTACTATCTATCATGAACGTTATTGGTCCCGCTACGAAGAGCCAGCGTAAGAGTCTCGTTCGTCCGAAATTCTGGAATGCGAGCGTGGAATGTGAGAAATGTCGATCGGAGAGAGATCGCTACCGAACACGAGTACTAAAACCTAATCTCCGCATCCCATCGGACTCAAGGTCTACGCGCGCGTACCAGTGCGAAAGGTAAACAATACCGTTCGCCTGCTTCGGAAAGAAGAGGCTCGCACTTCTGGCAGGCGCGCGCGGACGTTAAAGGCACGTTGGTAATCTCAAAAGGACACGCAGAGGACGCGCGCGTGTTGTCGATGCTATAGACGGCAGGAGAGGGCAGATCGGCTCGCTGTCGGTCGATCATTGGTCGTTCTCGTTCTCGTCGTTGAAGTAGAGCGAGACTATCGAGTGCTTTTTACAGAATGCCCACCACCAACGGAAGCCCGAGAGACCGTTGAACACGAAGTTCGGGTCGCGTTTCCGCCTGAGCTTCTCGACGAAGTTCAGGATCGCGTTGAGGGACTTTTTGGTGCGGCGATTGTACGGGCTGACGCTGATGTCGCAGCAGAACTCGAGCACCGCCGTCTCCTCGCTCGAGTTCAAGCCCGCCTCCTCCAGCACCATCATCCGCTTCGTCTTTCCCAGGATGTTGTCGTACAGTGTGCCTTTCGGTATTCCGTATTTGGTGGAGGCCTGGGTGAACCGCATCTTCTGAGTGACCACGGCCTCGATCGCTTCCTGGAGATCGTGCCGCGTCCACGTGGGCGCCTTCAGCTTCAGCAGGGTGGTATAGTCAGCTAGAAAATAGTCAGGGATTTCGACTTTTTTTTTCGTCACGCCGTGGCTGCACCTAACCCACAGAGATCCAGCGGATCTTGGAGGTAGCTGGCCGACGAACCCGGCGCAGCCCTGCACCGTTACGTTCTCCCGACGACTAGATTAGGAATAATCCAAACCCTCCCCTATCCACCCCCATCTTTTCGTTTCCCCGGTACCCCTATTCCTTCCCGGTACTTGGCGGTGCGTTTCAGTGGCCCCTCTTTCCGCTCCTTTGGCGCACCTCGTCGACCCTCTCCGTCCTCGCTCGAAAACCCGTGGCCACTTCGAGGAAGTCACGACGGAATAATCGCGCGAAAGGGTCGGGAAGGAAGGGACCGTGGCAGAACGGCGAGACGATGAGGCGCGAGGAGATCGAAGGGTGATAATCGACGGTGAAAGCTTCTTTCGTGTTCGACGTTCGCGCCACCAGCGTTACAATGGTGGCTTTTTAGGGAATTTGAAAGAGGAACAGTTACGAAAGTGGCGTTATCGTGAATGGGGCACGTCTAGTCTTTAACCAGAGATGGGCAAAATGTAATCTAATTACTACTTACAAATTACGATTAAACTGTAATTGTATAGTTGAGTACACATTATTTTCTGTAATCGTTAATTTAGGGAGTTGATCAAATTGTGGTCAACCACCTACATTAACGATTACAGAGAATAATGTGTAATCAACTACACAATTACAGTTTAATAGTAATTTGTAAGTTGTAATTAGATTACACTTTGCCCAACTCTGTCTTTAACTTACTTTTGCCTTTTCTTAACGAGGGGGAATACGGAAATATTGAAAAACAAGTGTCCTATTTGACCTCGATTACAAATTATAGCGATTTTTGCAGTCGTCGTGTTGCGGATTTTCTCGAAATATATAAAAAAATGTGGTGGTGCATTGTGATGCATAAACCACTTGCCATGTGTGACATTGAATCGGACTTTTTTCAATGGTTCCTTAATCCATTGCTTAAGAAATTTACAGAAAATCAACGCGTTGATCTAACATTACGAAAAACAAATCAATCAGTTATACTGTCTCTGTTTGCCATTAACAATTCAAAAATTGGAGTTCAAAAATGGCTATAATTCGGGAACTACTTAGGGGAGGGTTGCCTATATCGTACCACTTAAGACATTTTACGTTATATTTCATATTTTGTACTAATTTCAACGCAAATGACTACTGGATATTATAGCTTGATCTTTTAGGCACCTACTATTAATGCTTAACCTTTTGTTTAGAACAAATTAATTTCTTATTAATCTTTTTGTCACATACTGTAAAAGGTACGATTTAGGCAACCGGTCTTCTAAATCGTACCTCCACTAAAAATAATATCAATGACAATAGATTAGCAAATATTCAACATAAAGTAATGATTATTATATAGTTACATGTACATATGTATATGGGTCACACACAGGCCGCAATAACCTATGAATATGATATACGTATATAACCTATATAACATACGAGTTGTCAAATCCTACTGGTACGATTGTAGTGGTACGATTTAGGAAACATGATCAGTTTATTTATAAATATCAATTTAAACTTTACGATCAATGTAATATGTACTTAAAATGAATGTAAAATATTCTACATTAAACCCGCTTTTAGAAAAATACAAAAATACAGGACAAAATTGCATTGTTTGATTATTATTAGCTAAAATAAACTGGTAAAAAGTCACATCAATCATATCTAATTTTTTTAAATGTTTATAGCACGCACAAAGTAGAGTGTACCCTAGTAGCATTTGTTGTTGGCATACAGTTGGGCCGCGCACATAATATTCGTTGGCCAACAGTTAGATTTGGCACTTTTTTTTCAGGTTGGGCCAACAACAGATGGCCAAAGTAGGCTTTCCTACTGTTGCCCAATTATTTATATTCTTTGCAACAGACGTCTTAAAGACGTCCAGAAGGTGTCTTAAAGATCTTCAAAAGAAGTTGTAAACACGTCTTTTTCAGGCCTGGTTTAAGAAAAAAAAATCGCGGGTGAGGAGGATCGAACCCAAACTTCTCGCTTACGAAGCGCAACCGCTGTTGGCACTTACCCAACACATTTCCTTGAAAACACTTCTAATTTCTAGTTACATAACTAGTATTAGTAGTTTATAAAAACTGTGCAGTGACGCGAAATATTCTACAAAATATCATCATTCGACCTTTAGACTCATTCCTTAAAATTTCACATTCGTCTCAATTATTTATGTATTCACATACATAAATACATTACGTATTTATAAATAAGAAAAGAAAAATCACAACTTGGAATATAATAACAGGGAATATAATAAAATTTTCTGACGTTTATAAGATGTCATCGTTGAAAATTTTTTGTTAATTAACCAACCATAGTAATTGTAGGCCCAACATTGAATATTCGTAGGCACACTGTTGTAACTTTTTGTTAATTAATCAACCATAATAATTGTAGGGCCAACATTGAATATTCGTTGGTACATTGTCGTAATTTTTTTGCCGTAGGCTCTATGTTGGGAATTTGTAGGCAAAAACACTAACTATATCCCAACTAATTCCCAACTGTTGGCTACCGTTGGCCAACCAGAAATGCTACTAGGGTAAGCTCAAAAGGTTTTGTTTCTATTTCTTATCTCGCATTTACTTGATATTTTTATTATCCAATGTCGTTTAGATTCGTTAATTACTAAAAAATTGATGAGGTACGATTTAGGTGACCAGTACGATATTGGCAACTCTCCCCTAGATCACATAGAACTTTTTCCATTGTTTTTCTGTCCCTCGCCCACCTCTTAAGTCCCACAAGTTAAAAAACACTTCGTATCTATATGCAAATGTCACTTCTAACCCTTCGTGGTCACGCGGGGTGTACCGCACCCCAAGAGCAATTTTCGAGTTCAAATTTCGCGGCTTTACGACTTCCAAAGGAGATTTATCACGAAATAATCCCCTTTTCCACAAAAATCGCTCTTTTTCACCTAAAAATTTTATCATATCAAAATTTACGAATGTACAATTATTATTGAAAAGTTAAAAGATTCAAAAATACAAAAATGGTAACTCAAAAAAAAAAAAAACACTGAGGTGCAATGAACCCCAAGTGATGAATTTCTGATTATAAGAAGCTGTGAGCACAAAGGGCTAAACTTTCTTTCTATCATCACGTAGAGTCTTGGAAATATTTATATTACATTACTCTCAAATTTACGTAACACATTCGCAATAATATTTGCCAGCTCTGATAAGAAGGCCGGCACAAGTGACAACGCGTTTAATATTCTAGCAACGCTTTAAATATTTCTAAGCCTGCACTTGGGAAATCTGGACGAGCCGCGTCTAGCGCAATTAATACCGAACCTTTGAAATGTGATTGCCGGCTAGGTATCTAAGGGGCGCCGGGTCTCGGCGCGGCGAAAAAGAGAGGAGAAATTGGGTCGAAACGACGGTAAAACAAGGTGCGCGAGTGAGAGCGATCGGAGCGTTGTGTGCGCGCGGGAGCGGGCTGTAAAGCAGCGAGAAGTCGAGTCGCGTGGAAAAAGAATATTCTAGTGCGCGCTAGGTGGCGAGGCGCGGGGAACACGAGCGGCAGTTTGCAGGCGGGTCGGCCTCTCGCGGCGCGAATCGCGAGCGTGTTATCGGTGCCATTACACGGCCGGCCACTTGCTTGTCTATCTAAATTGCTTTCTGTATTAAAGCAACGCGCATTCCTGCGCTTTATTATTGCCAGTCTAACGACGCGGCCCTTCTTTCACTCCTATCGCCCCGCGCTCCTTTCCCCCTCGTCCACTCCGTCCGCTCCGATGTTCTCTGCTTCCTTTCCTTTCTTCCACCTCTGCTCGCGTCTCCTCTTCAACCCCTCCGCTCGGCTTCTTCCTCCCGCCGTCGCCACTCGTTCTGCCCCGTCTCTTCCAACCTCCTCTTCTCGAATCACCGTCCCAATCTCGCTTTATCCACGAGCCATCGAACGCACGGGGATGAAAGGGGACACCGCGGGGTGCACCGTCGCTAGCGCGCGGCAATTCGAGGTCGCACCGGGACACCTAATCGCCCGCCACTTATCTCGACGAATTTTTCAAAAACAAACAAGTCGGCCGCGTTATCGTCTCCTGAAATGCGCTGTCGCGAACGGGAAATGGGCATTAGGTAGACGCCGCAGAGCGTCGATGAACTTACCTGCTATACTCGACGTGGAGGCTCCGAGCCAAGCGTGGGAGGACTCCAACAACTTGGCCTGAAACAAATAAGAAAGAGACCTGATTAGTACAAGGGTTGGCTTCTCGATTTGATAATTATTCTTTATTTTAACCTTCACTCTGTGTACTAATAATTTAACGTTAACCGTGTACAGGGGTATAATTAAACCCCACACGCGTTTTCAGTCCCAAATGTACAGAAAAAACTGTAGCTGCCGTAAGTATTTGCGAAGTTTTAGTAATTTTTAAGAGGTGTACAAAAAATAAACCTATTTAATTTAAAATACAAAAATTAAAGGTTGTATATAAATAAGAAAAAAAAAATAAGGCTGAGATGCATCAGAATCGGTGCGCATTATTTCTTCATCGTGAATTTCGGTGTTTATGCATTTGTCGCAAATATTGTTTCTACGATTTTTACATGTTGGTTTTTTACAAATGTAGCAGCTGAAGCTGGTCTTGATGTCACTAGACCGATGGCACAGATAGCATCTGCGTTGAGATCTCTTATTTCTCTTACTGGTGCTGGGTTAGATGGAAACAAAATAAATAATCACACTCTGAACATATGTTACTGTACTAATTAATATCATCTTTATAATAAAGAAACACTATAATTGTGGAATCAGGAACCCCTATCATATGAGAGTGCACGGAATAACCCAAGATGTGGGGAGTCGGCGGTAGCCGAGGTGGCTAAGGCAGCTGGCCAGCGCGCAACGAATCTGGAGATCGCGGGTTTCGTGTCCCCGTCCGAGGGTTTTCCTCTTTTTCCGTAATCCTACATAATTTACCCAACGCTTACTAACTAATTCAATAAAAAAAACCTATCTTACTTCTTTGAAACGTAAGCAAAGACCGAATTGAAACTGCATCAAACCATTAATTAGAGATTAATGACTGTTAGGGTGCATATGGACTCCTGTACACGGTTGAGCGCTCAGGTGCCTTTGAAGACTATTTACTACTGCACTCAAATTCAGCGATTTCAATGAAATTTTTACCAAATTCTGTGTGAAAAACATCAGAGATTGCATTTCTAAAAGATACTTAGGAAAGTTTCCATTTGTTAACTTTTTATTTACGTTTTTATTAGCTTGGGGTCTGTTTGTATCCCTGTCCACAGAGTGAAGGTTAAAAGCTACTTACAACTGCATTCAAATTCAGCGATTTCAATGAAATTTTTATCAAATTCTGTATGAAAAATATCAGAGATAGTATTTCTACAAGATGCTTGGAAATGTTTCCATTTATTAACTTTTTATTTACGTTTTTATTAGCTTGGGGTCTGTTTGTATCCCTGTCCACAGAGTGAAGGTTAAAAGCTACTTACAACTGCATTCAAATTCAGCGATTTCAATGAAATTGTTACCAAATTCTGTGTGAAAAATATCAGAGATAGCATTCCTAAAAGATACTTGGGAAAGTTTCCATTTATTAACTTTTTATTTACGTTTCTATTAGCTTAGGGTCTGTTTGTACCCCTGTCCACAGAGTGAAGGTTAAAAGCTACTTACAACTGCATTCAAATTCAGCGATTTCAATGAAATTTTTATCAAATTCTGTATGAAAAATATCAGAGATAGTATTTCTACAAGATGCTTGGAAATGTTTCCATTTATTAACTTTTTATTTACGTTTTTATTAGCTTGGGATCTGTTTGTACCCCTGTCCACAGAGTAAATGTTAAAAGCTACTTACAACTGCATTCAAATTAAGCGATTTCAATGAAATTTTTACCAAATTCTGTGTGAAAAATATTAGAGATAGCATTCCTAAAACATACTTCGAAATGTGTTAACTAAACATTTGTTAACTTTTTATTTACGTTTCTATTAGCTTAGGGTCTGTTTGTACCCCCGTCCACAGAGTGAAAGTTAAAAGGAGCATTTTTCTAGAGGCTAGCAAGGACGCGTCACTGTCTTCTAACGGGGTTAATTCGCCCCGCTCGGAGGACGGGGTATGGCCAATCGATCGAGGATTTCCATCTCGAGAGATCGGATAACAGACGAGGGGAGGGTGGGTTGGTCAGAAGTGGACGCGTCTGAATCGCGCTGGCGGCTTACGGTCTATATGTCCGGCACTCGAGGCGGGCGCTCGAAGACCGCGCGAACGGGAAAGGGTTAAATTCAAAGCGGGGTGAAATAAAAAAAAAAGGAGTACGAGGCCGGAAGACGCGCGGCCGAGGGAGCGAGCGTGGTTCTCCGGAGGAACGCGCGGAGGCTCGCGTCTCTGTTCGACAACTTTGCTAATATACGTGGCTTTGCGGGAAGGGGTTGCGAGACGCGGCGAAAGCGCAAGACACACGCAAAGTTGCCTCATTTGAAAAGTTTTCGTCCGCGGTCTGACGCGGCCCGCGATTTCCGCAATACGAGACGCGTCCGTCCCCGGCCCAGACTTCTCATATACAGAATCGTTCCCGGGAGCCACCCACTCGGCTGACTTTTCAAATTAATTTTTAAGAGCCGAAGGGCCACGGCTTCGTCGATCCTCTATCAAACTCCAAACGCCCCCCTTTTTTTTTCGTTTCGCCGCTCTCTCGGCGCTCATTTTCTAGGATCTCGCCTCCTCCGGCCTCTCTCGCCAGAGAATTTCCGTTGCCGAGTTGCCGTAAAAGCTTCGAATATAGTTCCACGGCAAACGAATGCCTCCGCGGACATCCCTTTCTCGCGAAATCTATCTCCCCTTCTCCTCGCGGCTTCGCGCGCTCCACGTCGCGCAGCGCCTCTGATGGATTTCTAGAGGGATTGGTAATGGCGTGTAATAGCGGGGCGAGTAGCAATAACGCGGCACGAGAACTATCGAGAAGCACAGCGCGTTATACGGCCGGCTCTCTCGGGCCGCTGAATGGAACTCGAGGAGAACGAATTGCAGAACAAAGGCTGCGGGCAATGGAACGGATTCTATTAAGAGTTGAAATTTGTCGTCAGAGGCGGCACTGGGAAAGAATGCGTCTAGATGGAGCATTGAAGCCGGTAATACTTGTAATAGTAATCGAAGGCGCGGCCCCGTGACGGCACAGAACCTTGAATAAGAAGATACGGTTCGCGATTGTCCTACGTTCCTGCGAGATGACAATGCTTAATTTATTCATAGCGGGGTCGTATGCGTGACACAAGACGTTGTTGGAACAGCCAGATTGGCAAACAACGGCCGGAAATGTTAGGTGGACATCTTTTCTTGTATTCTGACATTAAGGAGTTGCAGGCTGGTGGAAAATTCTTGGATGCGCGCAACACCTCTCGGCACGCGGTTTCCGTGTAGGGTAAATCCGGGAGACGCGGTCGACCTAATATAAAGTGTCTATTAAAACTAATACGGATATTACTTATTTTATCAGAAGAAACCTAATATGTTCAGAATTTTATGCTGATTCAGAAAAACTGGTCGATGTTTGTTTTAAGACAATATTTACTGTAAATCGGGTTGAAAACTGAAGTCACGACATCTGACCACCTCTCCCGAGGTGCCGGGAGAAATGGTTTTCGTCGTTGGCAGAGACCACTCAAATAATTATTCATGGAAAATTAACAAAGGATAAAACAAAATTATTTATGAGTGAATACAACTAAAGATTCATTGAAATTTAACTTGTTTACGCTAAACAAGTAAAGAACACATCAAAGAAAAAGTGGACTACCTACTATTTAGCAAGGCAAATGAATGTAAAGTAAACAAACACACTCATATAGTAGTGTGTCGTTTCTTAATGACGTATTTTGGAATTTACCGCGCTATCGACGGAATTAAATAGGTGTCATGACTATCGTTTATGAGACGGGAGAGAAGATGAGGTTAGAGGTAGTTAAAACGATCAAGTCAGAGAACTGTAGAATACCTAGCTGCCTGTAAGGAATTTATAACCCCTGAATTAAAGGCTTTAAATGTTGTTTTTTTGTCTTTGCAGGTGAGAACACTTGATCTTGTAAACTAGTGTACAGTTAGTTGTAAAATTGTGTTAGGAATTATGAATGTTGTGCATACACGTGGTTTGTAAATAAAATTTTTGTCTTTGCAGAAAAACGCAATTTCGTGTTTATTTCAAACATGGGAGTGGGACGTCATTATATGAATACAAAAGTTAATAAATAAACAAAATAAAGAAAAATAATAAAATAATAATAAAAAAATAAACAAAAATAATATAAAAAAGTCATAACTCGACTATCTCTCTTTTCTGCAGCGAGAGATGGTCTTCTCGTTAGCTTCGAGAGAAAGAGTTAATATGGCCAAATACTTTGGCTGAATAGTCCCTCGATATCTCTACTATGTTATTATTTCCAAACATTAAACGAAAATAAACTTAGAAGTATATTTTAAATACGATTTTGTACACCGTTGTTTGACAAAAGAGGTTAAATGTAACCTCAATTTACCTTTTAAAGCCTATAAATACAGAAAAACACAGAAGGAAGCGAAATGACGTTATTGATTCAACTATTTGGCTTCTAGAGAAGTAATTGGTCTGCACTTTAACGCGTTTTTACGTAGAGAGTCTGAAATATAGCGACTCGACCAACTCTCCGGCCTGACCGCGTCTCTCGGATTCACCCTATATTCATCAAAAGTCACAAATTCAATATTCTTTGTTTAGTTTATGAGTGCACGCACAAAAGCCACCAAAACTGGTTACCACTGGGAATCTGGGAACTTTGCTCAGGGACGTGGACGCATTCCCTTTATTAAGGGGTTAGGGCACGAAGCAAAGTTATAGTCACTTTCGGCAATTTTTTTGAGGGAGTTAATGAAATGAATGGAAAATTCAATATGTTGTGTATCACAACCCCACCGCCGCCATTTTGTACGCAAAAAAATACGATAGGGTAAATCCGGGAGACGCGGTCGGGCTGGAGAGTTGGTCGAGTCGCTATATTTCAAACTCTCTACGTAAAAACGCGTTAAAATGCAGACCAATAACTTCTCTAGAAGCCAAACAGTTGAATGAATAGCGTCATTTCGCTTCCTTCTGTGTTTTTCTGGATTTATAGGCTTTAAAAGGAAAATTGTGGTTACATTTAACCTCTTTTGTCAAACAACGATGTACAGAATCGTATTTAAAATATACTTCTAAGTTTATTTTTATTTAACCGGTTAACTGGCACGGCTTTTTTTACTATTCGTGCCCAAACTGGCAACATCAAAAAATTAAGTGAATCACACTAAATTTGGTATACAGGGGTATGGGCGACCCCAAAAACCCCTATATACAATTTTTCTAAATCCCGATAGTATTTTAATATTTGGCAGCCATTTTGGATCGGCCATTTTGAGTCTGCCATATTAAATTTTACAATTCCAATGCCAAATTCAGATTCAGCGACCCCAAAAACCATTACATACCAAGTTTCATTCAAATCGTTCGAAAATCAAAAAAGTTATTCCATTTGATCATATATGATACATAAGCAGAATTGGCCAGATTTTTTTTTGATCATATATGATACATTGCCAGTTAACCGGTTAATGTTTGGGATAATAAGATAGTAGAGATATCGAGGGACAATGCAGCCAAAGTATTTGGCCATATTAACTCTTCCCCTCAAAACTAACGAGAAGACCATCTCTCGTTAGAAGAAAGGAGAGATGGTCGAGTTATGATTTTTCTTATATTTTTGTTTATTTTTTTATTTTTTATTATTATTTTATTATTATTTTTGTTTATTTAGTTTATTTATTCACTTTTGTATTCATTTGCCTTGCTAAATAGTAGGTAGTTCACTTTTTCTTTGATGTGTTCTTTACTTGTTTAGCGTAAACAAGTCAAATTTCAATGAATCTTTAGTTGTATTCACTCATAAATAATTTTGCTTTATCCTTTGTTAATTTTCCATGAATAATTATATGAGTGGTCTCTGCCAACGACGAAAACCATTTCTCTCGGCACCTCGGGAGAGGTGGTCAGATGTCATGACTTCAGTTTTCAACTCGATTTACAGTAAATATTGTCTTAAAGCAAATATCCACCAGTTTTTCTGAATCAGCATAAAATTCTGAACATATAGGTTTGTTCTGATAAAATAAGTAATTTCTATATTAGTTTTAATAGCCATTTTATATTAGATCGACCGCGTCTCCCGGATTTACCCTATTTCCGTCGAGAGTTGGACGATAAAGGGCGTCATATAGAATTTTCCATTTATTTCATTATCTCCCCCAAAGAAATCGCCGAAAGTGACTATAACTTCGCTTCGTCCAACGTGTCCTAATCCCTTAAATTAATTCCCTGTAATCAGTTTTCGAAAACTTTTATTACATCCACGTCCCTGAGACTCTAAACCCCTGCTGGGCCGATTCCTCAAGAGGTACTTCTGTTTACCACCTCGGGTAACTTACAACACTCTCCCCACTTTCGCCACACCTCTACACCTCCGAGGATCCCAGCTGGAAAGGAGTGGAGGAAGCGGTGCCTCTCGCCAAGACCACCGGCTGGGGTCCCCCAGAGTCGATTGAATCGACTCGGTTCTCCTCACCGCCCCAGGATGGACAGTTTATCGTGTCGCGAGCGGGCTCCGCCAGAAAGAAAACGTCGCGGCGGCAGGCGTGCACGCGCGCCTCGAGGTAACCGCAGACCAAAGCGGCCCGCGGCGTGTGCATCGGTCTACCGAGGCGCGCACGACAGGTAAATCGAGTTTGTCGCCGGTACAAGTTCATCGCGCGTGCATACGCCGCATCCTGTCGTGCGTGCATTTTTCATTGTCTCGTTTGCCATGCTGTCGCGGCGCACGCTCCGAAGAGTGCATGTCGCGGCGCACGCGACTCGATGCCTGCCCGCCGACCGACCGCCGTATTAACGAGAAAATTGCTCCCCGACTTTTCCTCCACTCCATTCCACGTGGCTCGCTCCGGACCGCCCATTTCGCGGGCTAAGAATCTCCAGCTCGTGCCCTCCACCAGACCCAATAAAGTGTAACATTAAACTTCACTACCCTCTCACTCTTAAACCACAATGATTAACGCGTCGCGAATAATTTGCCGCTTGCAACGCCTCGTAACACCTTCACGCACGCGAAGATTAACTTTTGTAACGCGCCGGAAGCAGAGGCGCGACGGGTAGCCGTTTCCCGGGAATAGTTTGGTCCCTTAAAGGTTACAAATGGGCTGGCGCCGATAACAAATGGACCCGCGGAAGTTTCCCGTGTCTACTAAGCAGCGGTTTCCGAATCTTGTCGTTTCCCCGCTTGTCACGGAAAAGTTGCGGCGAAGTTGTGCTTGCTGGGCAAGCGACGGCGCGGATGTTAGCGGGATAATCCTCGGCGGCCCGACGCCCCTGATTTTTCAACTATTCGAGTGCACAAGACAGAGGGGACAAGTGGAAGTTCGCGCCGGAGTGGGGGGAAGAGCGACGATCAGCCGGAGACAGTGAGAATCGACGGGGGGGACGGCGATAAACAGAAGTCAGGGCACTGGCGGGCGAAGGATGGCTGGCCTAATTAAGGAGGGTTTCGAATTCACGGTTTCCTGGGCATTCTCGCGGAAAATCCCGTGAACCTTCCAGCGAGGAGAATTTACGAGGTAGTCGTCTATCGTTGCTAATTCCTGCAAATATTTGTCGGGCAAGTATATAGGCGTGGGAGAAACGAGTAGGCGTCGGAAGGTGGCGGCGGGGGGAGGGTAAATGAAAGTGGGGGGAGAGGGGGGGATGTATGCACGGGGATTTGAGTGAGCGGAGGGACGGGGCTAGGACAAGAACGAGGACGAGGACGAGGACGAGGACAAGGACGAAGAGTAGTCGGGGCGGGCGAGCAGGCTCGTTCTCTCCTTCACCGATGTCACAGACGACCCACCAGCGCCGTCGACGTCGTCGCCGAGGCGAGCCTCGACCGGCTGGAGTTTCACGCGGCAGAATGCACCGCGCCACGGCAAATTTCTAATCAGATTAGCGCGGATTAGTAAAGTTCGTTTGTTCTAATGAAATTCGTCTAAATTAACGTCGGAAGAGGGAGCCTCGTCGGAGCATCGGGTAGGGGGCTGAAGGGGCGCGAGAGGGGGCGAAAAGTGGCGAAGAAGCTGGCTGGAACGAAAAGGCCGAGCGCCGCTGCTTCTATTTCGACGCCATCAGCTATCGAGCTCGCGTTTCTTTTCCGCTTAACACATCCATCTCTCGAAATCGATAACTTCCGTCGGAGAACACGTTGCAGCATTCTGCCCGGGACCCACCCTCCAGGAAGCATTGTTTAATAGTTTACATTAGTGTTACATGAATTGAAACTATTGTGCTGGCATTTGGGGCCTTTTTCGTGGACTTTTAATGGTTACTTTACTATTACCATGTGTAACAAGCGTCTTTAGGGTAGAAACACATCTGTAGAAAATAGGGATTGCAAATTTACCGACTTTTTCAATTACCGGTAATTCGGTAAAATTTTCATTCAAAACCGGTTTATCGGTAATTTACGGGTAATTCTTTAAGGTATTGAAAATATAAAAGTAAACGTTACAACAAAATTTTTTGAACTCTAATCGAGCATTATAAAAAATATATGTAAATAAAACTGTTCTAAACATAAAATATAAAATGATATAACACAAAATAGATATATTTGTATAACTATTGACGTTACTTATTAATATGGATCTTCACCGCAAAAATAATGAAAAGAATCTTAACTTATATACATAATTAAATATTTTTTATTTAACAATTCTTCTTAACAAATAAGCACGCGAAAAACATAATTTGTCCAAACTTTGGTCTCCCGATGAAGTGCTCTTAGATTCTACACTTGTTCTTCGGGTAGTCATTAAGAAATCATATGCCGTTTGTAGATATTTTCTTTTTACTTTTTCTACTTGAAAATACATCTATTCTTTGGTGGCTTCAGATTTTTAGTTTTCTTTTGGTTTAAAATTCGTTCTTCCTGAGATACTTCGGTTTTCGTCTCTATTATTAATTGAAGTTTTTTTCACTGATACCGGAGTAGATATCGACGGAATTAATGCATGCATATATGCGCTACATTGTTATACATAATTTATCGAATTACCGGCAAATATTTGGCGAATTACCGGTAAAAATTTGAGGGCATTTCTCGCGATTTACCGGTAAACCGTATTGCAATCCCTAGTAGAAAATCTAGAGTAAAGGTAGGTAAAAGTTCGCAGCGGGTAAGAGAGTTCGCACTATGCGAATTTCATGGTTTAAATTATGGCAGTTGCCAATGGTGCTCGACAGTCAATTGTCAATCGAGGTAGAGTCACCAATGTCGAATTGTGTATCTGTGCTTCGTTTTGTTATCGTACAATGCGGTAAGTACTGAATTTGTTAGTTCTGATGTAATATTCTCATTTTTTGGAATCAATATTATTCCTATAAACTGATCAGTAAATATTTGAATTCATATGTCGTCTGAAAGAGCTGAAATTTTTCTATTCAAAAGTGTTAATAGAAGTTTTCAATTCTCCTCACAGATAACAGGATTGATTAAACAATGGAAAAGTAGCTGTGGGGGCAAAAGTTCGCACAATGCAGTGGGGCAAGAGTTCGAATGCGAACACGCGAACTTTTGCCCAAAAATAATTTGACGCGTGTTATAAATTCATTAGACTTATTTTATTTCTAGCGTTTGATAAATTAGTAACGAAAACTGATTATACCGACTATAAAAAATAAATTTGAAATTAATTATCAATTACAACATGGAAATAAATTTTGAGTTTATGATAGTTGAGCCACGCTGATATCAGCTTTTGATTTTTTGTATTAATTCTTAATCCGCAATATTTTTCCAAAATACGTTTTTTATTAACTTTTATGCCTGTTCAAATTACTAAGGTCGGGGTAATTTTATTTGCGACTATTGTTAACTTCACCTAAAAAAAATTAATTATAAACTATTGGGCGTTTTACTGTATTACTCCAACTATGTACCTATGCAGGAAAATAAAACACTTCTTTGGATATTTCTTGTTGCGTTCTGTTACTCCATAACATGCGAACTTTTGTCCCACATATCGGGTAAAAGTTCGCATTTGACACTTTTTGGAAATATTTATTTTATATAAGTTGTGACAGGTAAATTTACATGAAGTCACTGCCTATCGAATAATAAGGGATAGTAGTTATTTCTCACAAAATGATATGACTATCAGTGTCATACCAAAGATTTTAGAGAAGTTTAAACTTTAAGTGCGCACTCTTGCCCCACAATACTCTACTGTGCTTAGATTTTCTCTCAGTTATTTCGGTTTTCCTTTTTGAATAAATTTAATGTCGAGTATAATAATGTATGTAATACTAAGTAATGTAACATTCTGCAAAACCGAGCATTAGCTTAGCATTGGAAAGATTTTTATATGTAGTTTGAATTTTTATATGTTAATGTTCAAACCAAAGATGTACTGGTTACGAATATATAATAAAAAATTAGTTTTATAATATTTGACTATTATTTTTTTACCGTCAAACACAAAGTGATTCGATTCGCCTCGGTCTATCCTAGGTACCTTTATGCATAGTGTTACACCCATACTTTTCCATTTTTACAAAAAATGGTTACAGTAAGAATTTTTTGCTTATTTTTACAATTTTGTGTGGACAAAAATTCACCGATAAGAATTTTTCTGGGTAAAATAAAAAATATCCGTATCCCTTATCGACATCCGCGTAACTAATGCAAGCAATAACAACGAGCTACTCCTTCTCCGACCATACCAGTGCGCCTCTAAAGACCAGAGTGACGATTTCAGAAGCACTGTTGACGATGGTAGAAAGGATAAGTCCACGCTCTTGACCAAGTGGGGTCCGTCTAGCGGAGCACGTGACAGCGTGAGTAGCCAGAGCGATTCATCCGAACGGAGGACAGAGATGAGGGAAGAGAAAAGGAAAGGGAGGGACTCGGAGCACGCGCGTTAATTGTCGCAGAGACGCGAAAAGCGGCTCGCGCAAAAACACGCGGTCCGCCAATCCCGCGCGCACATACCAGACAAGCGCGTGTATTCCAGGACACCCGAACCTCTTCCCTCCTCTCCACGGACGCACGCGCTGATATTTTATTCACCGATATCGCGCTCAAACTATTCCACCGATAGTCGGCTGGTCGCCGCGCTCAAGTTTCTCTCTCTCTGCCCTCTCGGCCGCGGCGCGCCGAGTGACACGCTGCTACTCTCTGTCACCGGCCGCGCTAAACGAATACAAACGATATTTTATTCATCGGTACACAGGACGCGCCAAAAACACCGGAATTCGAGCCACAGCATCGCACGCCGCGCCGTGTCCAACCTCGGGGCAATATTACTCTTTCAAAGAATTTCCGCTGGGCATCGATTATTCAGACGGTTGCCTCGAACAATTAGACTTTAATTGCCCTTGATTACTAATCGGGGAAGTACTCGGGGCTTTCGAGAACAATTTGTGTTCTTTCTGCAGAGGCAGATGTCTCTTTACATTATAAAGGTACCTACGATCACAAATTTTCTGATCGATTGTTTAATCAATTAAAAAAATAGTAGTCGAGTGTTGCAATATAATAATTCTTTACTACTTAGCATTAAATACTCGGTACACAGACAATGCTGCACAGTAGCGCACTCAGGATTTAATCTTGGGGGGAGTTGAGTTGAACGAATAAAAATATTTTCAATGCAAATTCATTAGGTGATTATCCAATTTATTTAAAGAATAAAATTAGGTGTATTATTCTTTTTACAAAGCTCTCGAACTTGGTTCAGTCGCGGTGACATTAATCTCGTTTTGTCTTTTTCTTTGATGTTTGCCAGGGCCCTTCGGACCCCCTCCCCCTGTCTGCGTCACTGCGCAACGTTTAGCAAAAGAATCCTACATTTTCCCCGATTATGTTTATGTGATGGTCTCGTCCTCCCGCGACTAAATTCGTTTAAGTATGCGTCATCCCGCAGCGCGCAATGGACAAAGGTAAAAGATAATGGGGGCTCGAGGAGAGAGCGGACTCGGTTTGGGAAGGGGCTAAATTTGAGCAGTGAAATCGTTTAGAATTTACAGAGGTAATCGAGGCCGGACAGGTGGACGCGGAGGACAGGCTCTCGTTGACGCATTGACTCGTCATTATCGCGCAACGAGTTGTCCGGCTCGATTGGGAAGTACGGTTTTTAGCGAGCGGGTTTATTTGTGTACGACCCGTGGGCTGTCGTTGGACGAGCAAACGCTCTCTCCTCTCTCTCCCTCTCTGTTCCCCCCGGTTTGCTCGTTTTCACGAGTCTCTTGCGCTCTTTGCCGGTCACTGCTTTTTCGTCGTTCCGTTTTATTTCGAGCGGGGGCTCTACAGGTAGTCACGTGCGGCACGGTCGATGGAAACGACCGTCCAGATAAATCCTGCTCTCGAATAGTCGCGTGGACGCAACGAAATATGCTGGCTTCCACCGAAGCGCTCGCGGACCGTCCCGTCCCGTTCCATTTCGTCCCGTTCCCTCGAATTTAACGCCAACTTTCTCTAAAGCGTTTTAGCCTCCCCCCTCCGTATCCGGTTTCGTTCGCGACTCGACTTGCCTCGCCGCTCGACGACCACCGAGGCGCGTGCTTTTCGCGTACGCTTCGAACAGAACCAGAGTATCGCTGAAATCGACCAATTCCCCGGACCGTATCGCTTTTACGATCGATCTCGCCGCCAGTTTCGTGAGCGAGCCGACACGTGGCCACGTCTGCCACGCTCGCCAGCGTGGCTTCCAGCCGAGAAGCGTGTCGGCGCGAGCTTCCCCGCGTATAAAACCGCTTCGAAGAGACGAACGACATCGGGCCACGGTATATTTGCGTTGGAATCGCGGCAGCGTTGTTTCCTTTCTTTCCGACTCGCTCCTTCCGGCGTTCTCGGCACCCCGCGCGCCAAACATAACGGCTGCTCGAATCCAGTAGGTATAAATACGTTTGCCGTGTATGTTGTTTCAGCGAAGTTGAGTGGCCTCTCGATCGTGGGACCCGGGCGAATGGCCGTGGCGCGATTTTAGGAGATCGAAGAATAGATCTAAGACAAGTGCGGACGGAGCGGTGGTGGATTCGACTCGCGGAGCAAGTGTCTTTCAAATTTGGACTATATATAGCAGGTACTTGGAGGCGTTGGGTGTTTCGGAACGAACACGGTGCGATTAGTTTCAAACAGGTGCTGTTAGTTTGAGCAGGTATATGTAGAGTTCAGAAGTGAGTAACATCGGAGAGTCGACTTTGGGGGGATTGGGGTGAATCCGTTTTTCTCAAACATCGCACTTATTACTGGCAAGCAACATCTATTTGAAATACCTCGACTGAAGAAAATCACAAGGCACACAGGTGCCAAGCTTCGTTCCAAACCGCGTTACAGCGTTAAATATCGCATATCGATTACCGATATTAGAGACTATCACAGGTGGAGATCGCCAAAGATTGAGATTCAACGGTGTGTAGAGTTACAAATACGAGCAACAATGACACGTTTCCAGGCAGGAGAAGAAGAAACGAAGTAGCCAAGCAAAAGGGGAAGCTCGTGGAGGCTCGAGTTCGCGCGCGCTCGGTGATCTATTGGGACGATAGATCGTTCTCAGGCTTTAATATATAAGGAATGGATTATCCGTTGAATAATGTGCCGGAGCCGCGCTAAGCCGCAAGCAACGTCGGTGGCCGGCGAATTGGTGCGCGCACGCACTGAACTCGCGCGTGTACGCGCGCAGAGTGCAGACACGCGTGTCCCCGGCGACGACCCCGCTTCGGTCGGATCGGGGGTGTGTTCGACGTTGCACCGCTAGGAATAGGGACAGAAACGTGTACGGGCGACGATGGAAAGGGTGATGCAGACCAGAGTCGAGCGGAGTAGAGTAGAGTAGAATGGCGAAGAGAGGCGCGGGAGGGGCAGCGAGAGGGAGGGGGAGGAGACGGGGCGAGAGGGAGGAAGAGAACAAGATGGGTCGAGCCGGCCAGGGAACAGAGTTAGCGCGATGTTAGCTCGCGCGTATGTAGATAGAGTACTGAACTATGTATTAGAGTCGTGTACCTTCCGCATAGATATACCAGGGTTTGTACAGTACAAGATTTGCCATTGGCGGGGCCAGGCCGGCCTGAAAGCCTGCACAACGGGTGCTCTGGAAATCCACGCGCGGCCCTCGCGCTACATCTAAACGACACTTTACGATCCGCGAAAGCTGCTTCGCCCCCCAGCTCCGCGCTATCGGGGGATTAACCGATTCCCCGTGAATTCTCCTAAATTTGAAAAATCTCCCTGCTAGAGGGCCCCAGGCGCCGCGCCCGTCCCGCCAGCGGAAGATGGCTAGGCGCGAATTGTAACGGCCGTCCCGAGCGCGGAGGAGTTTATATCCCCTCGCGTCGGCTCGAAAGTCCCGGACGGATCGGCGTAAATACCGTTACGGGAACGGTGCAAACGGCACGGAACGAGGAGGAGAGGAAGGGGCCACTCGTAAACCAAGTGTGTACTATAAAAATACACCGGTAAGAAGCGCAAACAGAGGGAACAAAGGCGCGGAAAGGGAAGAAAAGGAACGGAACGAGTCGATGTGAAGAGGGTTGCTCGGCTAACGCGAGAGAGAGCCCAAGAGGAGCGTGACTCGTCCACGATTATGCTCCGAAAGATGCTCAAAAAGCAGAACATTCTTTTTAAAGGCGGAAGCCGAGAGGGGAGCAAGAAAGGGGGCAGAAAGAAAGAAAAGGATCGACGAGCCTGCCTCACCGGCACGGTGCGTGGCAAGGAGAGATCGGCCGAGGGACAAGGAGAGAATCGGGGAATTGTAGACGGTACAAGGACCCCAACGGTAATTAAGATAAATAAGAGAGGGAGAGAGAGGCGAGAGGGAGAGAAAGAATCGAAGGCACAATGGAAGGTTACGCTCGTAACGCAAAGGAAACAAAGGCGAGAAGGAAAAAATAATACGCTCGATTCCGTGGCGGGGAGAGTTCCGGAGTCGAGGAGCGGGTTGCGAAGGAAAGAGAAAGCGGGGAAGAAAGGAGGAAAGAAAGGAAGGCGCGAACGGGGACCAGGAGACGGCGGAGGGGAAGGCGAAGGTGGGGAGAAGATACGAAAGCGGCGGCCCGAACGACCGTAAACTTTAAATTTACGAAGTGATATACACGCTAAACATCCGGTAGATATTTAAACCTCGGTTTCACTAAACTCAACAATAACGGTCGCTGCTATTTCCAGGCTAGCCGCGATTCTCGCTCGATCCCGCCGAGCCGTGTCATAACCATTTAATACGACTGGAACCGGCGCGACGCGACGTGCGGAAAAGGACTCGCGCGAACGACGTACGGCGTTCTCGTATTCTCGGAAGCTCGCGCTACGCCGAACGCTCTGTTTCGATATAGACTCGTTACTACCCAGTCTCTTGTGCTTTAAAGCCTCGTTCAGTATAACTTCACTCTGTTCTGCGTCTTCTTCGCAGCAACCGCGCGTTTCACGGCTACCGTATCGCGCGAATGCGAGAACTGCGAAACGCGGTTCGAAAAGTGATGGGGGAGTTGGAATCGAGGGAGCTTTTTATCATTTACGCGACGCGTTCTGAATGTAGGACGGAGCCACCTGCCGTGGAAGGGGAGTTGGAAAGCTCGCGATGCTATCGTATTTATTAGTAAATACTATTTTTGCGGGGATATCGCATCGATGTCCAGTAAATGGTGGGAAACGCAGGGAAACTTATCGCGTCGGGAAGAACCTCGATCGGCTCCTACGTTCCGCGGAATGCGCGACGGCGGTCGAGGGGAAAAGCATTGCCGCAAATAAACGGCTTGTTTTAATGCATTTCGACGAATTTTGTTACTCCGAGGTCGACCGATTCTTTATTAGTCTGCAACCGGGTCACAGACGACACCTGTTTTTTTATTTACGCGATTACACTGCACAGACGTCTGTTTTATAAATTACCCTTCTTCTCCCCTCGGTGCGGTGGCATCACCCCCTGGTTACTTGGGACCGGGGCGATTACCCGGCTCCAACCCTTCCCGCATTCAATTATGCATCCGCTGCTCGCAAAAATAATGCCTCGATTGATACCGAATCGACGCGGACGGTCGCGCGATTACGCAGGGGGCTGTTGATTTTAGGTCTATTGCCGTGGCATACCTGGCAGACGAAAATTGCGAGGAAGCTTTGGTATTCGTGGAACACTGGGGTGAAAGTCGATTTTAAATGGATGAAGAGGCAAGGAGGCTCAGGCATCAGGGGTTGAAAACAGTTATGATGTCGGTTTCGGTTCTCGAAACAGTTATGAGAACCGAAATAATTTTGAAACAGTTGCGAGTGAAAAGGGTTCTGGCCTATATCGGTTTCGGTTCTACAGAACCGATTTTACATCGGTTCCGTAACGGTTATATGTCGATTAGGTGTACAGTAGACTCTCGCTATAAGACTGGGCTCGCCTCAACCACGCGTAAGCGCCTTTTAAATTATGATTAAATAATAAATCTGTGAAGAATAAATTGATTCTCAAAAGTAGTTTGAAATCAATCTTTTTTTTTTAAGTTACGTTTAAGTTAAACCCTTATTAAAAATTTAAACGAAGTAAATTATATACCGAAATTGTTGCAGAGCAACTTCCAACTATACATCGCATTTTTATGCTGTCATCGCACGTTTCAAAATACTTACGAACAATGTCGCGTTTCTTTCGGCCCATTATGTCGATATGTTTTTAAATATCACTAATAACTATTATACACTACGGCTAATATTAATTTGACACTTAATTTAAAGTATTGCTAACATTAACAGCAATAACTTCCCTAATATCTACAAACTTACTATCTACTAATTTTATATTAATTATGAACATTATTAACTATTTTTTTTAATAAAGACAGAGTTTTAAAAAGAGAGACACCAGATAGAGAGGCCCAGCGATAAAAAGACTTATAAACAAATCGAATTTCCATTAAAAAAAATTGTTTTTTTTCTGCAGAACCGTAACCGAAATCGATATAGCCAGAAATTTGGGTTCCTTATAACAGTTATTCAGAATATCGGTTCTTTCATAACTGTTTCAGTCAGAACCGATATATAACAGTTTGAAACAGTTATTTTCGGAACCGTTTCAACCCTTGTCAGGCATTCTTGAGGCCCAAGACCCTGTTTGCGCGTGCGTAGTGGGGAACGCACTATCGTTTGGTACACATGCTTATCTGTAACTCCTTCAAGCACTCAGTGAGGAAGACAGTTAACAATTGAAGAGTCTTTGTAGAAAGCACTGTAAGCTCCAAAATTAAAAAAAAAATTATCGGAAAATGTTCTACATGCCAATGGTAATATTATAGTATAGAGAATCCAAAAAACCAAAGTGTTATCAGCGCATTAGTTCGGTCACTGACGAATATAAATACGGTCGAAAAATTTTAATTTCATTAATTATAGTATAGAATTGGATTTTTGGCACTTATAGTGTTTTCTACAAGGACTCTTCAATTCTCGTTAACTTCTATTTACTTTCTTTGTATTTTTTCTTTTTTGCTTCTTTAAACGATTTTATTCAGCTTCGATCCTCTGTTTCTTGTATGTTTATTTGTATGTTTGGTTCAAATCTAGAAGCTCAATTTTAACCCACTTCCAACTATCTAATAAACTTGAAACTTAGCAGGCGTACGTAGTTTGGATGACAATACAAAATTATGAAAAGAAAACTCTCTAAGGGGTTTAAAAAATTACCCAGGCATCAATAAATATAACCCATAAGCACAAATTCAAACGACTTGAAATCAGCCACTTGCGCTCTTTACGAAAATGGCAAAAATGGCGCCGTTCGGGTCGCTAGTCCGTATCGCGATTTTAAATTATCGTGGTTCCTGTTGTGGAGTGAAATCGGTCGACAAAATATGTATATGGAAATCGTATACGAGGAAATATATAATATATGTGAACATGAACAATGTGATATAAATAATTAATACAATTACTTAGCACTATAAGGTTTAAGGAAACTGTTGAACTGTATACAGTAATAAAAGATATTTGCAAGAAAGTCTGAGCTGTGAAATGTAAATCCATAAACATTAAAAACTAGAAAATAAAAAAATTTAAGTTAAACGATTTTATTTAAAATGCACTAAAAACTAAAAAATAATTCTTTCCTTGTGCTACAATTTCGATGGTGTTTGTTCACTTTAAATAAAATCGTGGAGCAGGATATGTCATAACAAATTCATTTCGACGTTTGATTCTGTATTAAATTGACACATATTCTGTTATGAAACATCCTGCTCCATGATTTTATTTAAAGCGAAAAATCACATCAAAATTGTAGTACAAGAAAAGAATTATTTTTTAGTTTTTAGTACAGTTTAAATAAAATCGTCTAACTTCAAAATATTTTTTTTTATATATTTTACTATTTAGGTAGGGTAAACCAACCAGTGAATGACCGAATTGTTGAATTTATGCACCTTCGAGATTAATACTTGAATATATTTATGTATAACAACAAAACAACTGTTGAAATTGCATTTAAATTTATTTTTCTTGAAATTTCTATAAAAATAATTACTTATTCTTATCGTAATTTAAAAAAAAATGATTATAAAATGCAAAACGTGTAAAAGCCCAGTAAATGACCGCATACTTTTAGTAAGAATTGTACTTATTAATGTTTGCTTAATACGCGTAACTAAAAATATGCGATATTAAAAGTGCAACTACACTCCATTTATAAACATATAATATTTTTAAATTTATAACTGACATTTCTTTGCCTAATGGTCATTCACTGGTATGCAGTCAATTACTGGTTGGTTTACCTTACTGTTTCCTTGTTCCTTTATTTTGTCCATTTTTGTCATTTTGCTTTTATGTATTAATTCTCTATTTTATATATATATATATATATATATATATATATATATATATGGGGAAACCCTTTGGCATATAGAAAATAGAAAAAAAATAGAGAATTAATATATAAAAGCAGAATGACAAAAATGGACAAAATAAAGGAAGCAAATATATGTATATGAATGACAAAAATGGACAAAATAAAGGAAGCATATATGCTTCTCCCTTATCTCTATTTTTTTCATATATATATATGAAAAAATATATATATATATGAAAAAATATATATATATATATATATGAAAAAAATAGAGATAAGAGGGAAGCATATATGCTTCCTTCATTTTGTCCATTTTTGTCATTCATATATATATATGCTTCCTTTATTGTGTCCATTTTTGTCATTCTACTTTTATGTATTAATTCTCTATTTGTTTTTCTATTTTCTATATGCCAAAGGGTTTCCCCGTATATATATAACAATAAATATCGACAATCCAGCACATGGATACTTGCAGAGCTGACTAATTTTTGTGACGTGATTGTTCAAGTATCTCGAGCATCCGTAGCCTTAAATATACTTACTCATCGTTTATGAAATTTTTAAGTCTAATACTGCGAGGACAATCTACAGTTTTATCAAAAGTAGGTAGGATTTTATCCACATCAAAATCACAGCGAAGCAGCGTCAATACTTTATCATCACTACGAACCGACACCAAGATTTTTAAAATTTACGAAAACCACTTCTCCCTTCACCTCAGACATCAGTTTTCACGTTTACCTGAATCAGCATAAAATCCTCAACACATCATGTTCATTCTGCTAAAATAAATAATATCACTACTACTTTTAATAGCCACTTTATGCTACGTCGTCAGACTGCCCCGGTCTTAGCCTATCGCGCAACGAATAAGACCCGCTCGATGCAAATTAACGTCCGAAGCGATTTAATTCCTACGCCCCGACCCTCCTCCCCCGTTTCCCGAAGGCATCGAGCTTCGGCCATATGCAGTATCGCGTGCAGATCGCCGGGGCATTTTGAAGAAGCCATAAATCAACGCGGACGAGCCGAACGGTCTTGAAAAACGGGGCAAGATGGCGACGCCCGGAAGCTGCCGGTTCCGGTCCGCGTATTCGCGGGCAATTAGCGTGCCCGATTCTAATTCGAGCCGATTAAAAGCACGACCTCCCGACAATATCGTTCGGGCGATTTAATTTAATGCGGCCCGCCGACGCGATTGTATCCAAATCGATTCCCAGCGCGATCCGATTGGATTAATCCAGTCGATTAATTCAACAAAAACTAATTCAGCCGCCGACACCGTTCGAATTATTCTAACCTCGTTCCCGAGCCAACTTCCGGCTGTCGTCCCTGTCCTTCCTCCTCGTTACCTCCTCATCGACCGTCCGCAGCTCCATCGAGAGGACCGTCCCGTCGCGATCCCCTCGGTCTTGGCGGCCGGCCCTCCGAAACCAACGACTTAACCGTCGCCTCTCGGCGCTTCTGTTATCCCCCGACACACACCTATCCCAAATTACGACGCTACGGACTTCCGTCACGCGGCTTTCGCGCAGTGCGGGGAGAAGTGGGCGTCGTTTGATCGCCAGGTGTATCCGTGGGATTCGCAAAACCGTGCATTTATTATTAATTTCGACGCGACGAATGCGCCTGCTGCGGGGAGGATGAGAGGCGGAAGGTTGGAGAAAAAGGCGGCAGGTGCGAGGGGTGGACTTCTAAATTCATCACTGCGCGGGGACATTGCCCTCCGGCAAGCTACACGCGTATATATATTTTTTCAGCGGAACGGGTGCTGCGATTAAAGAGCGGAGAACAAAAGTCGCCGCGGAGGCAACGTAATTCCATCCTTATGAATGTTCTATGCTTCCCTTACCGCGTGCCTCGAGCCCAACCGAGTGATGTTCCACGGCTCTAGCGCGCCGAGCACGATCGACGTCCAATTCTACGAGCCCGCATAATTAACGGGCCTTTTTTCCAAGTCGTCCTGCGGAGAGAGACGATCCGTAGTCGCTGACTACGTGGCCGATATCCGCTTGACCGCTCGCAAAAGGGAGCGAGGGACGTCGGCGAGGGCCCGCTAACTCCCGGCGCGTATATCTGGCCTTGCAAACTTATCGCGGGAATAATCGAGACGAAACGCGACACTGATGCATTTCCCCGGAATTTCCGAAAACTAATGAAGCTTGGTATAAATGGAAAGTTTCTGTGGATGTCCTGTTTTGCGTACTGTCGCGCTGAAAAACACATGAGTATTCTATGTAGCGTGATAAATTTATTAGCGACAGGTCTGGGGCGTTGGGATGGTGATAGGCAGCCTCGGAGAGCGGCGCTCGGTCGAGGTGCGTTTGGTTTAGAGTTTTCTTGGTACTGAGTGGATGTAGCGACGTGTGTTTTGCTTTAACCCGGGAGTAGGCGCGCCAAATAAGTTACGTTAGGAGGCGCGCTATGGTCGAAAAGACCGACGCGTACCAATGTATGTTTTAAAACCTACACGAGCGCATTAACAATAAGTGTCGCTCCACACAACATAAACGAGTCGAGACTTCCTTCAAATGAGAATCGCTTCACGAAAAAAGTAAACTCGGCGGGGGCACTGCCGTGTTCCCAGAACAGTCGAACGCTATGGATCATGTTTCAAAACATACGAAATCATCGGTCGAAAAGACCAACATGCGCCTACTCCCGGGTTAAAATAGCGACGGGTGTGCATGTGCTTGGAAAAATGTACGCTGGGGCGTTGTGCTTCGTAAGTATAATTACAGGTGCTTTGTTTAATTATTATTCTTTGGGGCTTCTTCCAGCGTCTCTTGGTAGCAGCAAGGAAAGCTGCGTTGTTCAGCGGATGGTCTAACAAGGAAACGCTGCCAGTAGCGGGTCGGAGTATCAAGTAAATATTGGCACTGTTTGAAAGCTTGGGTAATGAAGAAATTATATGTAGATTATTAGCTGCGAGTGGGTTATACATTTTTTATAACCCGAGAATATTGTGGGATACGAAGATTATGGGTTATTATTTATACTGCCCTCTTTAGTTAAAATGTCCTATCTGGGATTTTGAAAGAACCGAGAAAACTGAAGTTTTATCATTTACTTTGTACCGTTCTTATTTCTCTTCGTTCAAATTGGAACATGTTGTCATTGTTTCGTAACAGTTTAATATAATTTTTTGTAATAGGTATACCGGTAGGTAATGTATTATTAACGTACCAATTAATTAATTGTTTTAGATAGGATATTTTAACCATTTGGAAAAAAGTTAGGTGAAATATATTAGACTGTTTATAAATCTTTAGGAAGCACGTAGAGTTTTCTAACTGTACTTAAAAGGTAAAAGACATTTGGTACTTCGAATATTTCTGCGTATCTCAAAAAATGAAAAAATGCTAGATAGGACAGTTTAATAAGTAGGGCAGAATAGTGCTTAACTTTTCTTAACTTTAAGTCACTTGAAATTAAGGGGCACAGTGGAAAGCAGGCACATGGGGGCGTTTTATGATTTTAGATGAAAGCAAGTCGAAGGGGAAATTTTTTATCGTTGGAAATGCGGTACAGAATTGTAATTATTTTAAACGGTACTTGAGTTAGATGGTAAATTACAATTATTGATGTATTTTAACTGGAAAATTCATTAGATTAGGTCACGTGTTCCCAAGGAACCCTTTTCCAATACGCATTTGTTTTTTTTCAGCGTGAAGAAAATTTAACAGGATTCTGTTTCGGTGAAACGTAAGTTCATGTTATTATATTAGGAGGTGGTGGAATTAGACTGTTGGACATTCTTTTTTGCCAATCGCACACGCGAGGAGTTACACGAAATTTATGTAAAGTAAATAGTGTAGCATCTGGTGCATCAATGGTATTGTAGGATCACGGAAAAAAGGGAGCCTCGGGACGCGGGACTCGAACCCGCGATCTTCACGTTCGTTGCGCGCTGGCCAGCCGCCTTAGCCACCTCGGCTACCGCCGACTCCCCCGATCTTAGTTATTCCCGTGTGCCCTCTTAACGTGGTGGTGGGGGTTCCTGATCTCCACAGTATTGTTTTAAATTATCAAATTTTAGTTAGAAGAAGACGGCGTATTGTTTCAAATTTAAGAATCAGTAAACACGCGTCTATTCAAAGCAACAAACTTTATCACCAAAAAAAAGGGGCGCAATAAATTAAGCCCCCGTTATAAGTTTTCCAAAGTTGCATATAAATTTCGTGTACCTATTCCAAATTGTTTTCTTTGTCTTATTAACTTCTTACATGGTTTTTAAGAAGATTGTACATGCCTTTTCTTTGGCATTTATGTTTCAATTTGTGTATACATAAATCATATATTCAGCAACAAATAGTGTCAAGCACTATAGTTCAAAGAAATGAAAATGAAATTTCTGCGCATAGAGTTGCTGTTACCGATCACCTGAGAGCGAAAATTTGCAAATAGATAATCGCTTGTATAATAAATACAGCTGTACAATTTGTATATCAAAGGCTAGACCCGTTTAAATAAATAATAATGTGCCTGTTTTCCACTGGGCCTCTCAATTTGAAACTAAAAGAATAGTGTTTGAATTCCTTTTCGCTTCTAAGTTGATCAATGCTATGACGAGTTAATTAATTTTTATGCCCTTAGTAAATCCCTAGGGCAATCTTTTTATCCATCTCCACACAAATCTGATCTTGACTTTCTCTGACCCAGTGAATCGCATTTGCAATATTGCAAATGAGCTTAGCCATTCTTTAGACTTCTTTGTGGAATCCACCTATTCTTTTAACAAGGCACTTGAAAAACTTTTGTACCTACACTGCGCGGTTGAGTTTATAGTAATCGTCTAACCTACTCTGTAAATTGTTTTTCTTCTGCACGCTAATGGGACTTTACCACGTCCATTAAATAAACGAAGAAAAGAAGCCAAATATGGAATATGTAGTGCCATTACAATTCATGTTTTTGTAGTGTTAGTTCAATATTGAATATTATTAATAACTTTAGAAATATAAGACTACTCTTAAATTGAGCGTAAATATGTGACTGAATATCCATAAAAATCTGTTATTTGTTGCAATTAATTTTGTAAGAATGACATTCGAAAAACAAAATGTTATTCCATATTTGATTATTTTCCTCCGCATTAAATAGTAAATGATATAAGTAATTTGCTTTATTTGAGGGATAAAAGAATATTAATAGCTAGTATTTCATTAAAAGCATTCGCCTTTTATTGTAACCTCGTGCGACCACCGAACATCACGACGCGTTTTTTAATTTCGGGGTAAAATATCTTTGAAGCATCACTGAAGATGGTACTACTGTTTAAACACGATAATACTTTACATATTAATTTTCAACGATGAATACACATTCTACAATGTTCAAGCTTTATCTCAGAATTCTTGCGACTTAATTTAACCGACCGATTTTAAACAGCAGCTGATTGAAAATTGGTTTGTGTTGAGAAAATAGTTGTGACAACCGAGGGTTAATAATGTTATATAGAGAATTCTGCCGTCCTTAATTAAACAGTCCTATCTAGAATTTTTTCATTTTTTGAGATATGTTGAAATATTTGAAGTTCCACGCGTCTTTTACCTTTTAAGTAAAGTTAGAAAACTGTACGTGCTTCGTAAAGATTTATAAACAGTCTAATGTATTTAACTTAACTTCTTTCAAAATGGTTCAAATATATCTAAAACAATTAATTGATTGGTACGTTAATAATACATTCCCTACCGGTACACCTATTACAAAAAATTATATTAGGCTATTACAAAATAATGACAACATTTTTTAATTTGAATAAAGGAAAATAAGGACGGTACAAAGTAAATGATAAAACTTCAATTTTCTCGGTTGTTTCAAAATGCTAGATAGGACATTTTAACTAAAGAGGGCAGAATTTTCGTATCCTATTTTCTAACTTTCCATAATCCATTAGCAGCTAACAATCTACATATAATTTTATAATCATCTAAGCTTTCGAATGGACAGGATACTCAGACTGTTCTCTTGTAAGAGAATCATCATGGACTCTGTCGAACACATAAACAAAGAAACTGGCTAACAATTCTTGCCCTTGGAGTAAAGAAGCATGTAGAAAATCGGGTGGCGCGAGTCGGTAGAAATCGCGGGGGAAGCGCGACGACCGGGGACGGATATAAAGGGCAGCGCGCCGCGCGGCAGCAAGCGCGACCGCGAGCGTCTCTCGTCGCTTTTTCCTCTAGGTCGCGCGAAGTCATCGGAAATAACGCGATTAACTCTCGAACCCTTGGGGAGCGAAAAGGGGGAAGAGGGATTTTTCCCGATCGCGTTGTCGTTCCTCGGTGATACTAATCGGTGCCGCATCACTGACACGCTATTCAAGCGCAATTCGTTTATCCCGCTCCGTCGACCTTCCCGATCGCTCTCGAAGGGCCCTCCATGGGATCCGTTGGAAAAAAAGAGCGCGCCTCTCGCGCCAACAGATCCGTCGCAAAGTGTACACCCCCGGCCGCGCGGCGAATTTCCTTCTAACCGCACAAATCGAATCTCTTGCTCGGTCAGTCGACCCGCGCTCAGCTTTTCCCAGCACCACAAACGCGTATTAGCTCTTCGCCAACGAGCATCGGCACGGCGTGCTGTCCGCTATCGATATTCTCGACGTGCGTCAGCACGCAATCGTGCCGCCCGACCGAACTGTTCGAGTGCCTTCTTCGCGGAGAGGCACCTGTTTCCACTTATATCTCCAGACGATACGGTTTCTCAAGACTAATTCAGACACGGGGAGCGGGAATGGACTAGCCTACATTTTTTTGCGAAATTGAGTTAGCAGTGATGCGTTTCAATCGGCTGTGTTAAATTAAGTTTCTTAGATTTAAATAAAAGCACTTGTTGCATTGAAATTTTGTGGCGACATCTGTGCGCTACACTTATTAAATTTAACTGGGATATTAATTGAGCCTTCATAAGAAAGCATTTCGAATAGAATCAGAAGCTAAAAATTATAATTTTGCAGTGGCAACAACGCCTGCAAAATAGAATGCTATTAAAAGTTGAAACCTTATTTTTTAGAACGCCTATTTCTCGTCTCTAACAACTCATCTTCACATATAGGGGTAAAGAGTACAGTGGTTGGCCACCTGACAGTGATTGGCCTTATTTTGAGAAATAAATGAATATAAAGAAATACCAATGTCGTGCCTTTTTTTAATGAACATATTCATATTCCTTGCACTTTCTTGCTTCGGATGTAATCAATATTTCTCCCAAGAAGCTTGGAAATTACAGCGATTTAATCCAAAAACCATAAGAGTACAATTGACAGTTTGCGAATAGTTTAATGTATTTATGATATGTATATCTCTCATATTCGGTATATATCGATAAATAAAAGTGGAAACTTTATAAAAGGATTATTTATTTGTTAAAATTGTGAAACAGTAATTAGCCCCCTGTTCCAAACAGAAACAAACACGACAAATACATACTAAATAAAATATATCCATTTTTATTGAATAATTTTAATCTTATTTCTATCGCCAAATCAGGTAACATTTTCTTTTAAGTTATATTATGTATCAAATAGCGGCCAATCACTGTCGAACCGATTGGACAATTACTGTCTCGACCATGCCAATAACTATATTTCTTCGTAGGAAACATATTTTTTGTATATTTTTATACATTCTTGATTTTTTTTTATAAACTATTTATTTTTAGATTATTAGGGGTTTTTCGTACTTATTTATATTGATTTCCATTTCAAATTTACTAAATTCACATTTATAATTCCTTATTTATGTGACACTCTTACTTAAGTGGCCAACCATTGTACTCTTTACCCTATCAATTTTTTCCACACAAAATATTGTTTTATCACAGAATTCAGTTAAATACTTATATTTGCTGTTATATTTTTGTAAAAAACACACCTGTACTAGAGAAGAAAAGAGGAAAAAGAACCAGTTCTAACATTATCTTCGACCAAAAAGATATAAATAAATAAATAAATAAATAATTATTATGACGCGAAATTTGAAGAGTACATTGTTTTCATGGCGTAGGCACCCACTAAGTAAGGATTTTTGGAAATTCCATCTCAAAGGGAGTGAAAATAGGTAAAATGTATTTTCTCGGACTCCCTAATATCTCTTTGGCCCGATTAGATATCAACTTGGTTCTTGCGCACAAAGATTAACCACACAAATGCCTAAAAATCAATTTCAGGATTTTTCCCTAACCAACCCCAAAGGAGGTGAAATCTATTTCCACGAATTCTTGAAAATCTCTTACGCCCGATTAGATATCAACTTGCTTTTTACTTCGAAAGATCACCCACGTAAATGCCTAAAAACCAATTTCAGGATTTTGCCCTAATCAACCCCGAAGAGAGTAGCGAAAAGGGGTGAAATGTGTTTTCATGGATTCCTTAATATCTCTTAGCCCCGATGCGAAACGCGGGTGTATTTTGCTAGTGATACATATAAATAACTCTAACATACTTCCTTACCTATACAACCGTCTCACACAAATACATATTTTGGTATTCTACAATTCTACATTTCAAATTGACTAAACTCACATTTATAATTCCTTATTTATATGACATTCTTACTTAAGTGGCCAACCATTGTACTCTTTACCCTACATAAAACTACACTCTCCTAGAAGCACGGATCATAATACTCAAAGTACCACAGACAATTAATTTTCGACACCTCCCCTCAAGAACCCCACGCATCTCCATACATCCTGATCCTTTCCCTACATCATTGAAAATTTACCTGACGTTACTTTCGTAAACAGATTAGGCCGCACGGTCCCGCAGGAGAAAGCCTTCCCCCCGGAGTTTCAATTCAGCGAGGAAGGTCTATCGATCGATGAATGAACAGCACGTATCGCCTCCCAAGGAAGACCTTGGCGGCGATGTCCCAAGAAAAGCTACGCGCAGAAAAACGGCCGAACGGCTCCGGACAGACGGATAGTGGGCTCGGCGGATGGATAGCTGCCGATCGGACGAGACAGGCCGGTTTCGGACAAGCGAAACGGTTTCGATCGACTTAGCGGTTAGAGGATAGGCTCGAGCATTATTCGTACGTGCCTGTGCCTCGGTCACGCGGGCTATCGATTCCTTGGCCGCCTGCCGGGGGTAGTAACGTTTCCCCCTCGAAACACAAACACAGGGCCTCGCATGCATGCGCGATGCAACCCCATGGTATGCACTCGATACGCACGTAGGTGCCTACCACGAGGAAATACCTCCCTGTATCGCGCGATCGATGTTTGATTGCACTTTATATCGCGTTTCTCTCTTACCCCGTTCTCCCGCCACCTTCCCCCCCCCCCCACCCGTCGCTCTCTTCGACTTCTCCTCGCGTCGCTCTCCAGGGGGCCCGGCTTCGTCTCGCGATTTCCGAATCGGACATCGATGGGACGACGTCTTTCGCCTCGCGACACGCCCAACGTTCACCGATCGGCAAGGCGATCGAGAGGAAGGGCGACGGAGGCGCTAGAAGGGAAGCGAGACGAAGGCTACTTTCGTTTCGTCGAAGCTGAACGCGCATTCGGTAATTAATTCCGTGGCGTTAGAAGCCTCCTCCGCGCGGTATACATGCCTCGGTATATCGGCGTCTACCGCGGCAGCGGAATCGTTCTTTTTTCGCAGCTTCGCCGAGACGGCTGATGGATGATCCCCCATATATTTTGCACCCCGCAAGAAAGGTAAGACAGCCTCGGCATCTATCACGAGCGAGTCTATATCTCGCGGTGTTCACGGCGAGCATCTGCGAGGCAGGCGGGGAATAAAGAGAGCAACGAAGGAAGAAAGAAAGGAGGCTATTAATACCGGGGGGCCGCGGTGCCTCCGCGTCGGGCGGATCGCGATATTAACGGCGGGGAATGTTTATAACTTTGATAACGTTTCCAATAATCTATTTCCGCGGGTAATACGTTACACGGCCGGACTTTGCCACGGGGCGCGCGCTAATGGCGAAGTTCGACCGGTAGGGACTCGAAATAATAGTTTGGACGCGCGTCGGCCTGCGCGACGCTTACAGCCGCGCCGATAATCCGTCAGGACGAGCTCGACGCCCCGATGAGTAGCGATCGCCTCGTTTCATCGGCAAATTCGGTCCCCGAGCCTTGCGTGGCATGCGACGCCGCGAAGCTGGCGGTAGTCGAGCTCGATTCCTGCGAGTTATCATGTACAGTGAGGTGTTTTAAAATTGAAGGGGCGATCAAATGTTGGGACGTTCGCTAATCTTATCTATTCCTTTTGATGTGCTAAGTAAGTTTGCGGAATTTCGGCGCTATCGAATTATTCTGAAGCCTGGCTCAAGAAGCTTAAAGTTACGATGTACTACACACTTTTTTTTTTATTCTTTTTGTCCACCTTTGGAAAATAATCGTTCACTTAAAACAAAGGTTCCTGGAATGCATAAATATTTTACCGTCGTAGACCAAAGACTAAAGGGGAAATAGAAAACTTGTACCACCTTCGTTCTTCCACCACCTTATCGATATATCGTTAAGTATCAACAAGTTATCATTAAGATATTAATTGATAATCGATAGTCCCAAATTCAGTTCCATCGCACATTTGCTTACATACAGAGTTGGCTTTAAAAAAAAAAAACATGTGTTTGCAAGAGCGCAGATTTTTTCGACCCTTTGAGCCTCCTGAGCAGGGTTTAGAGATGTTTGATCGAGCCGAAATTTTGCACACATATTTACCACACCAAAGGGAAATAAATCAGGGGGCGCACAGTGGTCGAATATAAATCATCGGTTAGGTGAAAATGTTTATTATTTGTTTGAAAAACATCATTCACATTATTTTACCACCCTTAAAACTTCCACCTCAGCCTCCAAGGATTTTTCAAAACCAAAATTCGTATTCTGCGTTTGCTTAGAATATAAAAAGCGAATATGAACTGTGTTTTGTAGGGAAAAATTCTTTACAATCACGTTATTTAGAATGAATTACACATTTTAGCTCCTAACACCACCATTTTTTAAGATAGAATTATTTTAATTATGTACAAAAATTATATAGAGTCGCAGATATTTGCAGCTATAACTTGTGAATATTTACTCTATAAAGCAAATAGAGCAAAATAGCGTAAAAATTTTCAGGTTCCACGAGGTTCCTGGATATCTAGAGCTTTTCCCACGAAAGCCATTGAAAAATCCCATCATGTTTATGATTATATTTCAATTCTGTTCGTTGGAAATTAAAATACTCATGACTGAAGCTTGATTTACTACTTACTTGTACCTCTGCAATCCATTATTCAAAATACTAGCAATTTAAATCGCGATACAATTGAGCACTTCTGATATATAGCTGATATTGACGCATTCTAACGATCGGTTACTAAGCGGCCGACTCGCGTACGTTTCGCCGATCGTTACTTTTATGAAATACGTAGGTATAAAGTTGCATGCCGTATCATTTCAATATCTCTGACTCAGTAGCTTGTGGTATGACCAAGATTCGTTCATTTTGTATGGTCATGATTTTGGAATTTTGTCCCGCTAGACCACCAACATTGTTTCTTATTCAAAATTGTTAATGGTTGCATCAGCTGTCCTTCACTTTTGCGAGATATCTCCCTCTATGCACTATCCAGAAACTTAAGAGGAAGGACATCTTTTTATTGCTCAAGCACTCAATTTAAGTTTGGTGGTCGCGATTCTGTAAATAGGATCGTCAGCGTTGTCAATTTATACTCAGACCACATTGATTTCTTCGGTGGATCTATAGAAAGTTTCTAGAGCAATCTGCGCAAAATTGTCATTGACTAACAAGGAGAGTATTTTAGGTGTCCGCCTCCGATCATTTTGATTTTTGGATATGTTATAGAGGACCGAAAAATAAGAAATACGTGTTTTTTTATTTTTCCCCGTTTTCATATTTGGGGGGTGAAAACTGCGTTCAAAGTTAGGGTTGAAAAATCATTTTTGTGGAATATCTCGAGAACTATTAGAGATAGGGGAAAATCTGGTGAGTCAGTCATATTTCGCATTCGAAGACACAAAATTCGTCCATTGACACTATTCCCCTATCTCTAATAGTTCTCGAGATATTCCACAAAAATGATTTTTCAACCCTAACTTTGAACGCAGTTTTCACCCCCCAAATATGAAAACGGGGAAAAATAAAAAAACACGTATTTCTTATTTTTCGGTCCTCTATAAGATATCCAAAAATCAAAATGATCGGAGGCGGACACCTAAAATACTCTCCTTGTAAGTAAGGTGCAATGCTTAACTTTTTCTTTCTTTTTGACGGCTAGATGTTTTGTTTTCGTTTGTTTTTGATTTTTTCGTTTCTTTCTTGTACGTATGCTACTGTATACTTTATTGTACAAATTGGGATTGTCCCGTAATAAATAAATAAATAAATAAATAAATACCGACCCCTGTGGGGCGTCTCGAACTGAATTCTTAACCGGTTAACTGGCACGGCTTTGTTTACAATTCGTGCACAAACTGGCAACATCGAAAAATTAAGTGAATCACACAAAATTTGGTATAGGGTAAATCCGGGAGACGCGGTCGACCTAATATAAAGTGGCTATTAAAACTAATACAGATATTACTTATTTTATCAGAACGAACCTGATATGTTCAGAATTTTATGCTGATTCAGAAACTCTGGTCGATATTTACTTTAAGACAATATTTACTGTAAATCGGGTTGAAAACTGAAGTCACGACATCTGACCAACTCTCCCGAGGTGCCGGGAGAAATGGTTTTCGTCGTTGGCAGAGACCACTCACATAATTATTCATGGGAAAATAACAAAGAAGAAAGCAAAATTATTTATGAGTGAATACAACTACAGATTCATTGATATTTAATTTGTTTACGCTAAGCAAGTAAAGAACACATCGAAGATAAAGCGAACTACCTACCGGCGATTAGCAAGGCAAATGAATACAAAAGCGGATAATTAAAATAAATAAACAATAATAATAATAAAATAATGATAAAAAATAAAAATATAAATAAAAATAATAAAAAAATCATAACTCGACCATCTCTCCTTTCTGCAGCGAGAGATGGTCTTCTCGTTAGTTTTGGGAGGAAGAGTTAATATGGCTAAATACTTTGGCTGCATTGTTCCTCAATATTTCTACTATTTTATTATTCTCAAACATTAAACGAAAATAATCTTAGAAGTATATTTTAAATACGATTCTATACACCGTTGTTTGACAAAAGAGGTTAAATGTAACCTCAGTCTACCTTTTATAGCCTGTAAATCTAGAAAAACACAGAAGGAACCGAAGTGACGCTATTCATTCAATTGTTTGCTTTTAGAGAAGTAATTGGTTTGCACTTTAACCCGTTTTTACGTATAGAGTCTAAAATATAGCGACTCGACCAACTCTCCGGCCCGACCGCGTCTCCCGGATTTACCCTACAGGGGTATGGGCGACCCCAAAAACCCCTATATACAATTTTTCTAAATCCCGATAATATTTTAATATTTGGCAGCCACTTTGAGTCGGCCATTTTGAGTCTGTCATATTACATTTTACAATTCCAATGTCAAATTCAGATTCAGCGACTCCAGAAACCATTACATACCAAGTTTCATTCAAATCGTTTGAAAATTAAAAAAGTTATTCCATTTGATCATGCATGATACATAGGGTGACCTGTCCAGTGAATGAACACCCCCCACTGAATGAACGTTGCTTATGTACTACGAAAAATTAACGCTTATCGCGCGCATTTCACGTTGAAACTTGCACCGAAATTTAGAGTGGACACCCACAGACGTCTCGCAAAGGCGTTTTTCTTTTTACTTCTAACTTACACGGCATTAATTCCGTTTATTCAACAGTTGACCCCACGGCCGTTCATTCACTGGCAAACGCGGACATTTCTTATTTTACCAATGAATGAACAACTTAACCTGTCTTTTTTTCTGTTGACACTTTCGCCGCCGGTGTGAAGATTAAGTTAACCCACCCCAGAAAATAAATTTCAGCTATGCATGATTATGATCTTATAAGACTAGTAAAGTATCAAATCAATAATATTATTGCAATTAGAGAATAAAAAATTATTTACCAAAAAAATCGTCTAAATACATTGGAAACCTAATCTCTGTTATTATCCCGTTCACTCACTGGGGTACCCCTGTTCATTCGTTAGAAAGTTATGTTCATTCGCTGGTCATTGGCCCATTTTTTATATAATCCTCTGCCAGACTTTTAATGAAAGTTACAACTATCAAACATTGCTAGAATTGTGCTCCGGGATGTCTGACTTTCGTAATAAAACAGCTTGCTTGCAGAAATAATATTCAGGGAATTAAATAACGACGTTTGAATACTAATTTTAACAGACATGCAGCTTAAGTGTTCATTCACTGGACAGGTCACCCTAAGCAGAATTTTGCACATTTTTTTTTTGATCATATATGATACATTGCCAGTTAACCGGTTAAATTTAAAAAAAAAAAAGACAAGTCATTATAAGGGGCACTCTATCGTACAGTCCCGACAATCCACGACTGATGATTCTCCCTTACGTAGAAAACCTTCGGTCTTCAGAAATTCAAGCCACCTTCTCTATTCTCAAAGCTCCTTGCCTGTGCTCTGTTTGTCCTCGTTCCCCTCCCAGCCCTCGAAATGCAGTTAGTTTCTGCCAGCACACTAGAACCTCCCAAACGATTCGAATTCAGTTTAAGTACCTGCGGAACCCCGGCTTACGCTAGTTCGCTATTCGCGATATACGTTAATATATACAGTTGCCGAGTTCTATTCAAGAATCGCCCCCTTTACCACGCCCACGCCGGCCTACTTTCTTCCTTATCACGCAGACTTGAACCGAGCCCCGTCTTCTGACCACCCAGAGTCCCTTTTGTTCTTTGACGGCTCGCCGACCGACGGGCGAGCGGACGTCGCGGGAAATCGCGCGGATTGCGAGCGAGGAGCGCGGAGACAGTCTCGGGTAGGAACCTCGGCGCGATGGAAAGGCGGGATTTTGCAGCGAGCAGCATAGTCGGAAGGTTGCTCAACGCGGCGGCGTCGTGGTTTAATAAGGAGCTATCTATAGCGGTGCATTATGTTACCTCGATACATCCGTGAGATGAGACGTTGCAATATTAATGCGTCTCATGAAATATTCGTCGCCGTCTTGCCATTCATCCCGCTCGCGCTCTGTACATTATATAGAGGGTGCGCGCGGGTGCGGGCTGGCGGGGGTGGCTGGCTCCGAGCGCGAAGCGGAGGCTCTCGGCGAGGAGGGGGGTTTGGAAGGGGAGAGACGGCTAGAGCGAGTCGAGGCCGAGCGAGAGGAGCATCGTCCTCCTCGGCCGACTCCGGTGACTATTCTGCAGCGCGGCGCCGAGCGCGCTCGCCGCCCGACTGGACGACGCCGCGTATTTCGCTCAGCAACCTACATTTTAACTCTGCCCTTCGAACGCGTCTTCTCCTCGCGATCTATTAAAGCTCCGCGCGCGCAGAGTAACCGCGACGTGGTCCCCAGACCGAGCGCTCCAGCGCACTGCCCTTCAAAACTAGCCGAAAATTGCCGGCTGATCTTTCTATCATCCGGCGCATGCGTTCCCCGCGCCAGCCACTCGTCGCGCAGTGCTATGGGGGGTGGCCAACATTCGGTTCCTCAACTTCAACTTTAGAACGCAATTTTTATTTTGTGTGAATTGACAACACTCAAAAGATTCGAAATTCGCATACCTTTCCTTTCTCAGATGATTCTTTAATTAGATATGCCTAATATTGCGAAGACAGAATCGTGAAATTTTATGCGAATCTAATTGTTTTAATTATTCATTGCAGAATACCAAAATATGTATTTGTGTGAGACGGTTGTGTAGGTAAGGAAGTATGTCAGAGTTATTTATATGTGTCACTAGCAAAATACACCCGCGTTTCGCATCGGGGCTAAGAGATATTAAGGACTTCATGAAAACACATTTCACCCCTTTTCACTACTCTCTTCGGGGTTGATTAGGGCAAAATCCTGAAATTGGTTTTTAGGCATTTACGTGGGTAATCTTTTGAAGTAAATAGAAAGTTGATATCTAATCAGGCCTAAGAGATTTTCAAGAATTCGTGGAAATAAATTTCACCTCCTTTGGGGTTGTTTAGGGAAAAATCCTGAAATTGGTTTTTAGGCATTTGTGTGGTTAATCTTTGTGCGCAAGAACCAAGTTGATATCTAATCGGGCCAAAGAGATATTAGGGAGTCCGAAAAAATACATTTTACCTATTTTCACTCCCTTTGGGATGGAACTTCCAAAAATCCTTCCTTACTGGGTGCCTACGCCATGAAAACAATGTACCCTTCAAATTTCACGTCATAATAATTATTTATTTATTTATTTATTTATATCTTTTTGGTCGAAGATAATGTTAGAACTGGTTCTTTTTCCTCTTTTCTTCTCTAGTACAGGTGTGTTTATTACAAAACTATAACAGCAAATATAAGTATTTAACTGAATTTTTTGATAAAATAATATTTTGTGTGGAAAAAATTGATAGGGTAAAGAGTACAATGGTTGGCCACTTAAGTAAGAGTGTCACATAAATAATGAATTATAAATGTGAATTTAGTAAATTTGAAATGGAAATCAATATAAATAAGTACGAAAAACCCCTAATAATCTAAAAATAAATAGTTTATAAAAAAAAATCAAGAATGTATAAAAATATACAAAAAATATGTTTCCTACGAAGAAATATAGTTATTGGCATGGTCGAGACAGTAATTGTCCAATCGTTTCGACAGTGATTGGCCGCTATTTGATACATAATATAACCTGAAAGAAAATGTTACCTGATTTGGCGATAGAAATAAGATTAAAATTATTCAATAAAAATGGATATATTTTATTTAGTATGTATTTGTCGTGTTTGTTTCTGTTTTGAACAGGGGGCTAATTACTGTTTCACCATTAACATGGTTACAAAACAGTCACTGGCCGTCCGGCCAATTACTATCATTCAACATTATTCATATCACAGTTGTTGGCCCCCTGTTTTTTCATAATATATGTATAATTTTAACAAATAAATAATTCTTTTATAAAGTTTCAACTTTTATTTACCGATATATACCGAATATAAGAGATATACATATCATAAATACATTAAACTATTCGCAAACTTTCACCTGTACTCTTATGGTTTTTTGATTAAATGGCTGTCATTTCCAAGCTTCAAAGCCGAGTCATCCTATTTACTTTTATATATAACCACAGTATATAATGAGTGGAGAAATATTGATTACATCCGAAGCAAGAAAGTGCAAGGAATATGAATATGTTCATTAAAAAAAGGCATAACATTGGTATTTCTTTATATTCATTTATTTCTCAAAATAAGACCAATCACTGTCAAGTGGCCAACCACTGTACTCTTTACCCCCACTCAACTTTAGTCACGCAATTTTTTTGTTAATAATAATAGTGTTTTTTTCAATATTACGCTAAATAGTCGAATTATATAATAAAAACTGAATTCGCGTTTTAAAAAAATCGAAATAAAGATGTATTTAATTTTGCCTATAAAATTGAATCCGCCAATTTTGAATTTCGAATTTGTAGTGTCAGATTGGTTATTAGCGACCTGAAAAACCCTCGTCCACCAAGTTTCAAGAAAGATTAGAATTTCAGCCGTTAAAGTATGTATCCAGACCACCGTGCGTCGCTCCGTTCTATTAGTCACCGGCAAAAACTTTGCGCGGTTCTTCCCGCCGCGGCCCACTTTACGCTTGCCTCCCGGAACAACCAGCCGCCAGGTAAAAATGGCCCCCCGTTGAACATCTCTCCGAGCAACGTCCGGCGAGAAAAATGTCCGCGTTTCCAGCGTCGTTACTACGTCTTCGCGCAGGGCTTTGTCTCGAAGGCGTTTGAAGGATCACCTCCGGCAGCTGGACATTGGAGGCGAGCGGCAGATCGATCTTCGAAACAGGACCGGCGGCCGTATCGGCTGCCCGTCTGCGATAAATTTTTCAGCGTCCACGGCGCGGCCGTCGGCGGGTCGCGCGCACGTAACTCACCGCGCGGCGTCGCGCGACACAAGCTCCCATTCCGGCGAGAAAACGCGCTGCGAGTGTGTCCGGCTGATTCCGAAAGAATCGGGGAAAGGGAGAGGGATGAGAGCGCGGCCGGACAGGCAGGCCGGCGAAAGGAGGAGGGAAAAGAGTAGCGGTAAGGGTTGTCGAGAGGGGATGACGTAGGCTGTCGGCGGCCGGGAGCGGCGGGGAGGGTGAGACAGGCTCGGAATGGAGGTGACACGGCGGAGGGTGGGGGAGGAGGTGGGAGAGGGAGAGCGAATGCTAATATTAAAAGTAATATTTCTCGGGCCGTCCGCGGCGCAGCGCCGCTGGAATCGCGCTCCCGCTCTCCGCGGTTCTATTTATTTTTAATATAAATTAAACAATTTATTTTCCGGCGACGGCGGGGCCGAGCTGCCGGAGCGGACTGAGCGAGACGCAGGCAGAAGGGAGCGGGGAACGCCCGGCTACTGAAATAGAGAAATAATGCCGGGGCTGCAATATCGAATGAAATATCGCCAGCGATCTCCCCTCCCGCCGCGGCTGCAAGGAAAATACAAGCGTATTCTTTCCGTACGTAGTCGGAGGCTGTAATTTCCCTCGCTACGGGAGAGTGGGCTATTTACTTATGCCCGCAGTCGCCGGCGAAACGACACGCAAATCCGAACGCTAGAAAAAGTAGGCAGTGGTCGAACTTTGAACCGTGCGTGGTCCAAGAATTCTATCTACTGTTGGATGCGAGAACAGCCTTAAGACAGTCGGGCTTGTTTCGCGTCAATCGCATAATTAGTTTCCTTATTCATTTCTTTTTAACATTAACAGCTTCAGCTGGGCTTAGACTTTGCACCATCCTATGTACTAAAATTGGTGAAATAAAGACGGAAAATAAAAAAGAAAATAATAAATATGCCCTCTAAATTTCAGTACTGCATCTTTAAAAATGAGAGAGCTATGGTCAATTTTGTGAATCGACGTTGACCAACTGACGCTAACTCGTATTTAAGTCAAACGTATATATTTTTCCAATATTCTATATTTTTTCAAATTGTATGGAAATATTAAATGAATAATTAAAAGCATTTTTTCTATATTTCTCCAGTTTATGCAAGAAGGTCCTGAGAGAGCTGTAATTAAAATTAATTTCACTGGTTAATTTATTACATAATTCCGATTGTAATAATGCAACAACGAAGGAGATATATAAAATTTTTAAATATGACAGGCAGCTTTACAACTTACTTAATATTTACAGATTCTTTTTTACGAAACTGACTTTTGGCACTGGGGTCTTTCTCGCGCCCAACAGTACAATTATAATCGAGTCGCGAAAAAAGATCGATCGCCGCTATTACAGCCGTCGACGAACTCCGGACAGGCCCACTTGCAGACTCTCCAGCGTTCGAAATTAGGGGCTGCTGAAAGTTTCAAAAATCTTGAGGGCTTCAACGGGCCCGATAAATCATGGATGCCTAGGAAGTCTTGAAACGTTAAAATCTTTCGAGCAGCGATGCAAGTTACATCAACGGCTGAATTAATAAGCGGATTCGAGCAAGCATCGCGCTGCACTTTGAATCGCGCGGAAACTGTTGCGCGTTCCAATCTCTCGGTCCCTTCGAGTTCCTTGGAATCCCTGGGCCTGAGGATTTCTTTCAGTTCTTCGGGAATTCGTGGTTGAACACGTCTTTCGGGGGCCTCCGAGTCCCTCTGTGTTCGTAGACTGTTCAATTATCGACTGTACGAAAATTGTAAGCGGTCCGTCGCGGTCACTGACGTTTAAATATACAAGCGCCTCGCCTTGATATTGACTCTGTTAAACAGAAACACCTTTTTGGGATTTCTATAGACCCTCAGGCTTCCATGTTGGCAACAAACGGGTCGTCATAAAGGGGGACAGACGGTTATTCGAGTACAATCAGCAGAGGAGTAGCATTAGCAGGAATAACTAGCTGGCAATTTTCTTTTTATATTTTATGGTAATTGTGAGAGAAGTGCTGCACCTTAAGCAAAATTGTCACTGTATCCACTTTCCTAAGAATACCGTTAAGGAACTAGTTTGTGATCAGTTTAGAGGGCTTCCCGCTTTAATATTTATTTTTAATCTAATATAACTTTAACCATTGGCCTTTTTATGCTAAAGGATGAATTAATGTTTATACTTTAAGGAAAAAATTTAAAAAGTTGAAAATTAGTGTAATTTAATTATTTATAAGCTGCGGAATAATAAGGTGACTAGGAACTAGTTTTTGATCATCTAAAACTACATGGGAACTAATTTTTTATTAAATCAGGAACTAGTTTTTGATCATCTAAAATTCATGGGAACTAATTTTTGATCAGGTCAGGAACTAGTTTTTGATCATCTAAAATACATGGGAACTAATTTCTTATCAGGTAAGGAACTAATATTTGATCAGATACTAATACTAATTAAAAAGAAAGTACCAAATAAACTTGTTTTTAGTATTGTACCATCTAAATTTAATTTTTTTTATAATTTCATAATGTCCTAACCTAATTCAGGTGATCAAAAAATAGTTCCAAAGGAAAAAGTGCTTGTAAATAATGATCACTGACTCTTAAAGCAAAATGATGCATATAATACTAAAATTCTTTCGTTGTATTATAAAGTAAACTATTGTAAGCAAAATGTATGAAAATAACCTTTAATACCCGCAACAACCAGTAAAGAAATCGACTGTGGCGTCGATGGTGATCTCTTAGTTCGAACAGTAAGAGATTTCGTTCAACAGAGGCTTCCTTTAAGTGAGCTAGCTTACGCATTTATTTTCCACAAAACTAACAATACTAACTGCTTTCACAGACAACACATATATTTTTGAATTATCAGTTTTTATGTTAGTAATTATTTCAAACAATTATTTATTGACATAAACTGAAAAGAACGATTTATTTCATGAACTGATAAAAAATTAGTGCCTGATCAAGAACTAGTTCCTTAACGGTACATATCAATAGTCGAACATCTTGTGCTACTAGATGCATTGAAGAAAATCAAAATCTTAATATTTATCACCCATTAAAAATTAAAACCAAAAACAACCTTTTGTCGGGGGAGACGCCTCACTCCCGGGCATAACGTCGCATTTCGAACCACGTTAATTTTAACTTTGTATTTAAAAAAATTGTGAGAGCAAAGTAAAATGAAACATATTTTTATTTTATGCAATCACAAAACACAATAAAATTGAAAAATTAATAGTTACAGATATTATTTCTGCAAATGTAACCTAGAAAGAAGAGTATAAAGTCCCCAAATATGTTTCGATTATCAAATTTATCATTAAATTATTTGCCTTGAAACATCACGGTATTTATTTCAAAAAACTTTTAACCATAAAAAGCATATGCTTCTGGTAAATTTGAACATTTCACCATTTTGCCTCTACGCCTTGAACCCCCGATACACACCCCAGTTCCCGGAGTCTTATTCCCGAGTTACCCGCTTCTGATTACCACGCCCACGCCACCCACTTTCTTTATCATCCCGCGAGGTCGATACCGCTGACTGAAAGTTGTACGCGTGCAGCTTTGTTTCCGAGACAAATGACTTGGAAATTGGGTAGGTACAGTGGGACAATTGCCACCCGGTTACATACGTCCGGCGGTTTTCGCTAATTGCTCCTGTTCCAATATCGCCGCGGCTATTGAATGCCGCGATCCGTGGCCGAGTTCCGGTAGCCGCCGAATCTTCTACCTGTCGCGGGTAGCCGGCCAAGAGCGGGCGAAGAAGGAAGAGGAGAAAGTCCGAGGCACAATGGAGTCGGTGAACCGGTGCCTAGGTAGCCGAGTCACGGCGGCGATTTACAAAGCGAGCCGCCCGTCCCGGGATTGTCCAGCGAAAAGGCTGGCTGGCAGGAAGGTAGGCAGGCTGGCAGGCAGGAGGGAAGGCAATGCACTTTATGATCGAATATAGCAAACGGTCGAGGGGTAGAGCGGGCTTCTATGTATAGCGCGCCTGAATCATAAGCGTCGGGACGCGTATACCCACCTAGCTGTCGGGCCACGCGTACCTTAGCTACGCGCATACGTATACTTTCGTTTCTACGACCGTGCACGCTTCTACACCCGCGGCCCGCCTGTCTATCGGTTAACGATAGCCTCGCGTCAAAGTAACGGCAGAGCATTGCTTTCGTGCCCGCGGGTTCCCTCGCGCGAGCCAGCGTCGGGACAGCGAGTCAAGGAGAAGCGCGAAAATTGAATAACGACGATGTCCGACCGCGATTCAAACGCGCCTCTCCCGCGGGGCTGTCGGGTATAAATTTAACGCTTTGCTGGCCGCTCCCGAATCTCCTGCAACACGGCGCACACGCGCCTGACCGTGGCTGGGGCTGTCCAGGGAACTAATCTGGGCCCGGAGCTCTTCATTTTTCGGGTACTTTGGGTGTAGAGTTGTAATTATTCGAATATTTGAATAATTTCGAATACAAATCATTTATTCGAATATTCGGATAATTTTGAATACTTACGGATAATTTCGTAGAAATTGCGAATATTTGAATAGTTTCGAATATGAATAATTTCTTAGAAATTTCGAATATTCGAATAGTTTTGAATACGAATAATTTCTTAGAAATTTCGAATATTCGAATTCCCTGATATTCGAATACTTAGATTATTCAAATATTCCAATAGGTACTTAGATTTTTCGAATATTCGAATACTTAGATTATTCAAATATTCGAATAGGTACTTAGATTGTTCAGATATTTGAATAATCTAAGTATTCGAATATCAGTGAATTCGAATACTTAGATTATTTGGATTTCAAATTCGAATTCACTGATATTCGAATACTTGGATTATTCGAATATTCGAATAGGTACTTAGATTGTTCAGATATTTGAATAATCTAAGTATTCGAATATCAGTGAATTCGAATACTTAGATTATTCGGATCTCAAATTCGAATTCACTGATATTCGAATACTTGGATTATTCGAATATTCGAATAGGTACTTAGATCTTTCGAATATTCGAATACTTAGTTAGATTATTCAAATATTCGAATATGTACTTAGACTATTCGGATATTCGAATACTTAGATTATTCAAATATTCGAATACCTAGATTATTCAAATATTCGAATATGTACTTAGACTATTCGGATATTCGAATACTTAGATTATTCAAATATTCGAATACCTAGATTATTCAAATATTCGAATATGTACTTAGACTATTTGGATATTCGAATACTTAGATTATTCAAATATTCGAATACCTAGATTATTCAAATATTCGAATATGTACTTAGACTATTCGGATATTCGAATACTTAGATTATTCAAATATTCCAATACTTAGCTTATTCAAATATTCGAATACTTAGCTTATTCCACTATTCGAAACCTCTTGATTATTCGACTATTCGGGTCTCAAATTCGAATTCTCTGATATTCGAATACTTAGATTATTCGACCACTCGAATACCTAGTTAGGGAAGACCGGGCTAGTTGTGACATTTCAATCTTCTATATTTTTTTTTACATGCCATATTCAATACTATTAATGACTCTCATTTAAAGTACGTACTTTCCTCTACGGATGACACCTGTCGAATGTAATTAAACGAAAACCATAACTGTGAAAAAAGCCATTTTGTAGGTCCAGACATGTTGAATCAACGTGTCCCGACGTGGGGCTAGTTGTGACAGGATTAAATTTTACGAAAAGAGGCTAATTGCGAGTAATATAATTACATTTCCTTGGACAAAAATAAATTTATCGATTTTAAGAATTCACTACACTAAATATACAAGAAAGAGTTATGAATAATCTATACATCATTTAGCAGAACGCCACTATAGTGGCGTTCCGTCCCCAAAACATCATTTAGCGGGAAGCTACTACAGTGGTTCGTGGTAACTAAAGGGTTAAATTAATAAATTAATTACCAAACACAATGTAACAACATGCCCTTTCCCTTTTCGTATGTAACAACATGCCCCTTGTTGTTTGTGTACCTAATAACTAGCCCCGGTTGACACCATTGTGTATAAAATTCTATAACTTCGTACCAGTTTGGTGTATTCTTATGTACTTATCACGAATCTGTAGCTAAAGGAGCACTGATTCAAATGTGGTACTATTCATTTGCGTAAATTTATCTGACTGCTCGGTAGACAAGATTGAAGTAGAAAGAGAAAAGTCACTAGGGTGACTGGACCTAATATCGCCACCCGCTATATCTCGCAAAGTAAGCACTAAAATTTATCGGTTATGGTACTCAATTAGTACCTAAACATATGTAGGAAGATATACTGTAATTGCAGCGTCATGTGATCAACAATTACAGAAAGGGATTTTAGAGAATCTTAATAGTGTAAAAATTTATTGGACTGCCACAATTTTACATCCCATTCGGAGAAGGCAAATTTAATAATTCCGTGAATGCAAGAATATCTACTAGAAATACCTAATTAATGATGTACTTAAGGAACGAAATCGATTCAAATATTTTCCGTGATGAAAATAGTGTTTTTCTTTTAGCAGAATGGGTGTTCTTAATACCGCCCACCGGAGAACAATGGTTTCGATGTAATATTTGTTACAGGTGGGGTTACGAAATGCGCCGAGTAACCGAAATAAACTTTATTTGTCCAATATGTATATCGGAACGTAAAAAGTAAAATACTTTAAAAATCTATATTTTTAAATTTCTATATTTTTCTAGTAAAAATAAAATCAAAGATGGATAATAATACATTTATAGTGCAAGAAATAATAAAAGCACATGTGAAAATGACTTTAAAAACTCATATATACACGAATTAATCAATATTTCTTGAGTTGGTGATATTAGGTACACTTTTTCAGAACCCGATTTTTGCATGTCTTACGTTTTTTGAGTCCTAATTAAAAATTTGTAGGTTTCAACGATTCTAACTTATCCTGAATGAAAGATAAATAATTTCTCTTTGCTTTGAAACGAACTGCATGCAAAAATATCAATTATTATTCAATTGACAGCGATTTAACTTTTGCCTGGCGATATTAGGTACACTCACCCTATTAGTCCCTAAACCGAAAACAAAAAGAACTGTAATAACGTAACAACGAGTGAACCGACTACAAAAAAAAAAAAAACACCACACACATCTGTGCATAGTTGAAACACATAAGCCCCTTAATTTTCAAAGTGATAGTCCATTGCGACAGACATTTAAACTGCTTTGTAAAAACCTGCCCCTGCCCCTGAATATTCGATTATTCGAATATTCATCACAGCCCTATTCATGTGCAACTGTACCAGGACGCTTCCGAAAGGCTATGATGGGACGTAGATGTTGAGAAAGCTATATAATATAAGGATGTCAAGAGTCACACCTTCCTGACAGCATCGTCGCGTAATCGCGGAACGGAAAACAATCTGATCGCAGGTCGACGCAGGGGGAGCACGCCTTGGCGTGTCGAGTTTCTATTTTTTTCCCCCTCGGTCCTCGATAAGGGCTCAACGAGCGTGTCGCTGTACAAGCCGTAAAACCTCCGCCGGCAGCGTGCGACAAGAACACGCTTTTTAACGGCCGTTCAGCGATCACCGTAACACGTTCGCGCGATTACCGACCGATAACTTTATCTCGCGCAATTACTTCACCCACGGATGTTGATCATCCGTTAACGAGCCTCTTCCTCGACTCCAGCACACCGCCGAGCGTATTCGCGATCGTTCGCAGCGATTTCGTAAGAAAAATCCTGTCCATCCTTTTCCAGAAGCGCTGAAGCTCAGCCAGGAAGGATCGCCACTCCTAATTACTTGCAAAAGTCTGTCACGCGGGGATTTCCCTAGCAGGGAACCGCGCGGGGACAGAGTGAGAGAGAGAGAGAGAGCACGCGCGCGCAAGTGGGTCTGCCAGCCTTCGCACAGCCGAGCTTAATCCGCGTAATTACGATGCGAGAACACGACCCGAGGGGTCGAATCAATTTATCGGCTTAATTCGACTACCGAATCGTTTTCCGCGCGAGATTATACCGCGGCATTCTTCTGCAACCTGTGCAATCCCCTGGCCACGCTTCGCCTTCTCCAGCCACTCCAGCTGTTCGTCTCCGATTCCCTCCCTCGATCTTCGCTCTTCCCCGCATCCCTCGGCCGCCTCTCTGCTAGCCACTCTGCGCCGCTCTCTTTTCGCCCGGTCTACTCTCGCGCTAATGGTGTTGTGGCTATTACCGTGACGTGCTCCGCCTTTAATAGGTGTCGAGGCTCGTTTCTAAGCCACGATAATGTCCGCGGGCACCTTCGGCCGTGCGCGCTAATTACTCGACGATCGATTCGCTCCGGGATCGAACGAGGAATCCCGTGCCCACAGTTGCACGCCACGGACACATCGCGAGCCCCGGACGAACCGAGGAACAACGGCGAAGCGTGCGGGGACGCTTTTCTTCGGACAAAGAGGATGCTGCGGTCGCCCGACGTCTTTGGAGAGCTTCCGCCGCGAGGAATTAAGTGGTGCTAGGCTTAGCTGGAGTATCAGGTGGACACAGATGACTGGGGGTTTCATTGTGGACCATTGGCCCGCGAAGACCGGTAATAAGAACGCAGGCCCGCTTTTAAGGGTGCCCCCATCTGGCGTCCGGGGTACAGCGAAGGCATTCCGAAGCGAGCCATTCACGCAAGGGTGGTCCTTTGAATGCAGCCGCGCAACGCCTGCCCAAGTGTGACATCTTTAGAGATGGCGAATGATAGGGTAAATCCGGGACACGCGGTCGACCTAATATAAAGTGGCTGTTAAAACTAATACAGATATTACTTATTTTATCAGAAAAAAACTATATGTTCAGAATTTTATGCTGATTCAGAAAAACTGGTCGATATTTGCTTTAAGACAATATTTACTGTAAATCGGGTTGAAAACTGAAGTCACGACATCTGACAACCTCTCCCGAAGTGCCGGGGGAAATGGTTTTCGTCGTTGGCAGAGACCACTCATATAATTATTCATGGAAAAATAATAAAGAAGAAAGCAAAATTATTTATCAGTGAATACAACTACAGATTCATTGATATTTAATTTGTTTACGCTAAACAAGTAAAGAACACATCAAAGATAAAGCGAACTACCTACCGGCGATTAGCAAGGCAAATGAATACAAAAGTGAATAAATAAAATAAATAAACAATAATAATAATAAAATAATGATAGAAAATAAAAATATAAATAAAAATAATAAAAAAACTCATAACTCGACCATCTCTCCTTTCTGCAGCGAGAGATGGTCTTCTCGTTAGTTTTGAGAAGAAGAGTTAATATGGCTAAATACTTTGGCTGCATTGTCCCTCGATATCTCTACTATCTTATTATTCCCAAACAAAAATAATGATAGAAAATAAAGCTGTAAATAAAAATAATAAAAAAAGTCATAACTCGACCATCTCTCCTTTCTGCAGCGGGAGATGGTCTTCTCGTTAGTTTTGAGAAGAAGAGTTAATATGGCTAAATACTTTGGCTGCATTGTCCCTCAATATCTCTATTATCTTATTATTCCCAAACAAAATTAATGATAGAAAATAAAAATGTAAATAAAAATAATAAAAAAAGTCATAACTCGACCATCTCTCCTTTCTGCAGCGAGAGATGGTCTTCTCGTTAGTTTTGAGAAGAAGAGTTAATATGGCTAAATACTTTGGCTGCATTGTCCCTCAATATCTCTACTATCTTATTATTCCCAAACAAAAATAATGATAGAAAATAAAAATGTAAATAAAAATAATAAAAAAAGTCATAACTCGACCATCTCTCCTTTCTGCAGCGAGAGATGGTCTTCTCGTTAGTTTCCAGAGGAAGAGTTAATATGGCTAAATACTTTGGCTGCATTGTCCCCCGATATCTCTACTATCTTATTATTCCCAAACATTAAACGAAAATAAACTTAGAAGTATATTTTAAATACGATTCTATACACCGTTGTTTGACAAAAGAGGTTAAATGTAACCTCAGTTTACCTTTTATAGCCTGTAAATCTAGAAAAACACAGAAGGAACCGAAGTGACGCTATTCATTCAATTGTTTGCTTCTAGAGAAGTAATTGGTCTGCACTTTAACACGTTGACTGCCGTGTCACCCGTATTCGGGTGACGGCAAAAATCTTGATTAGGCCGCGTCACCCGAATACGGGTGACGCTTATTTGAGCGCTTACGATAATAATAATAATAATCTTAAGAAGCTTGCCAATATTGTAGCGTTCGAATTTCAGTCTTAAGTGCGCGCGGTATAACATCGCGCGTGGCCTGATGAAGATTTTCTTACAAACTCGCGTGGCAGTCAACGTGTTAACGCGTTTTTACGTATAGAGTCTGAAATATAGCGACTCGACCAATTCCCCGGCCCGACCGCGTCTCCCGGATTTACCCTAATTTGAAGAAGGAGGAGGGGAGTAGTCGCGGCACAGTGGGAACACGGAATCGTAACAAAGGGAGGAAGGAGAAATCTGGAGGGAGCGTTGAGAAGTCGCGTGAAAGAGTCAGGGCCTGCCGGAAGACGGGCGCGTTACGCCGGCACGCCTCCGAGATCGAAGTTTCTCGTCGCATAAATCCTTGCCCTCGCCTGTTCCCGCTCCCGCACGGTGCTCCGGGACACTCGGAACCGTTTTTCGCGCTTATTGTTTTTAACTTCCGGCCGATAAAAGTGGATTCCGCCCACCGTGCCGGGCGGCCCGTCGCCTAGCGCACGGTGCGTCCCTATCGGCCGGTCGGATCAGAGGCTTCGGTAGCGAGCCGGAGCGTTCGCAATATCCCGTTCCCATCTCGAAGCGACGCGCGACCGGCTCTTCCCTTCCTGCCGTCGCCACCTCCTCGCCGTCCTGCTCTCTACAGTGGTCGCAGCTCCTCGGTAGCCAAGAAGAAAATATTATTTAACCGCTTCCTGCCATATAAATAGTCCGGTGCGCGATGATAATTAAAGTCCCTCGGGACGGTATCGGGACCGACGATCTATCTGTTCCGGTGTACCGATATACGCGGGCCCTCTTCTCCTCCGCCTTTTCTCATTTGAATATCGGCGGTCGTGCGAGGCGGCGAACAATGCTCGGCGACCTCGGTATATCACGGCCGGCTCTCGGGCGAAGGCGGCCCGAGGTTCGTTTCGGTGCAAGTTCGCCGCGGAGTGGGACCGGGAGAGGAATCGAACGCGTCGAGATCGATTCTGACGGACTCGTGTCCTCGGCTCGGCTGGTTCTCGGAGGGATCGCAGGAGGGTCCGAGGAGGTGGACGACCGAGCCGGGGAGAGGGGCTGGCGCGGGCAGAACGGGCAGCGGCCAGGGGACGGGGGCCGGCGGAGCGGAGGGTGCAGGAATGGATCGCTGAATTTCTCGAATAATTAAGTTAGACCTCGGTGAGCTAGGGGTGGTCGCTTACCTACCAGCACACAGTTTCATACATTATGCAGAAGTGGTGGTACATGGCGCGCGTACACGCGTACTCTGGAATGGCGAGGGGTCGAGGGAGGGTGGGAGAGTGTGTGTGCGCGCGCGTGGAAACGGAGTTGGACGGTGCTGGTGCCCCGTGTTCCTGGGCCTGGCCAGCGCAACTGGGAAGCGCGTACGCGCGCGTAAGCGTAGGTAAGCGGTGCACGCTGGGATAGGATGTGCACCGGGCTTCGTACGTCCACCCTCTGCGACTGACTCTCTTCCTGCCTCGTCCCCGGCGCGGCGGTGAAGCTCGCGCGCGCCCTACACTCGCCGCTATTGGATATATACTTAATGAAGCGTAAATAATTGAGTAATGTGCTCCAGGCCATTCGATCGACGTTCCTATTGGTCGGTATTAATCTATTCCGGCGCATTAGCGGCTGGTATCTCCACGAACCAGCCTAGGACCGCGCCTAAATACTATCCTGGACTAGCCACCGGCTACGTTTCTCCCATCGACCGCGCTCCGCCACGTTAACCTGCGTTAAACGTCCCCTAAACTAACCGAGACTCTCCTAGCCCCGATGCAATCTCGCGACACCTCCTCCTTCCGCTTCCTTCCTTCCACCTTTTCTACTTTAATAGCTCCAGCTACTTCCCCTTCGCCGGGGGTAGCGAAACACCAAGTCGGACACTCTCAGAAATCGCTTTCCAAATCTAGCGTCTAATGGAGGCGTACTTGGAGGCAACCTGCGCTTCGGGGATGTAAAAACAATACACGGGTCGGATTGAAAGTTGAAACCACGAGTGACTATTTCCACGGATAGGGGAGACCGGGGATGGTTGTCTCATTTTCTTATTTTAATTTTTTTACAGGTTATAGCTGCAGGGAAGTTCGTTCAAACTTAGATTAATATAAACTAAGTACGTCCGACTTTATAAGAAAAATTGGTCCTATGGATTTTGTCGACCAGATTAGGAGCTAATTCACATTATTTGCAGCAACTATTTTGTGGCAACATACCCCGGGTCGGGTTGGTTGTCACAGTATCTGGTGTTGATTGTCACACATTTGGATAGCTAAGTTTATGAATAAAAGGTCGATTCAATTAAGAAAGTAATATCATTTTTTATTGTAGTTCTGACAATATCGCGCTAGAGTGTGGTAATTTATATTATAATCTTTTGCAATCCCTCTTATTGTGTAATTACCTTTTTAACCTCTCTTGCCGCACGTAACATTAATTCCGGAGGCACCTTACCTCTGGACGTCTTCTTATTATAAGTTCGCGGCATTATTATTGAGAACTGTTGCCAAACGAACAAAAAATATAATATCACATGATAGGTACAGCAAGTTACAGCGGGATTAGTTGTCACATACGGCAAATACCTAACCGCAAATATTCTGTGACAAATTGACCCAAACCGTTAAACAATTTCACCCCTCTATTCATGTATGAAAAAGTTTAAAAAATGTAAAAAAATCATTGCAGTAAGTGAGAAAAAACTCTAAACTACGAGAATAATGCAACAATGTTATAGTCAATACTAAGAAACAACCTATACTTACTTGATAGAAAATACGGCGTAATTTACTTCGAGCGCACGAAAAGAAACAATGACACGTTGTGGCTCCATGCGACCACACAACGACTTGTGTGACGCGGGGGGAGGCGGCGATAGGTTTACGCATCGCCATGGATTATTAGTACATTCCTATTGTTTATAGTTTCTTTGTTATAGCGGTTGTGACAACCAGCCCGGGTCTCCCCTACCTACTTACTCCTTCGCTACGAGTTTTATGCCTCCTTTGCGGACTACCAAACTTTCAGCAACCACAAAATTTACTTCAACAACGTATCCTCCATCGATATCTTCATGTTCGAAGCTTGAGTTACAATCGCGTGATAGAACAGATGAAAAAGCATTCTGCTCCGGAGCAGTGACGCACCCAGAGGGGGCCAAAGGACCCTGGCAGCACCCGAAAGGGTTTTGCGAAGAGGAAAGAAAACTGTAGGCACGTTATCCTTCAAATAAATTTTCATAATCACCTAGAGGATTTTACTGAAATCGTATTAAAAATATTTCTATTCTTTCAACTCAGTTCGCTCCAAGAATAAATCCCGAGTGCGTCACTGCTATGGAGACAATCCCATTTGCAAAACACGATTCCCTTTCTTTCTCTCTTTAATTTAGATAAGCACATTGTGTCGTCAGTCTTGTAACACGAACCGGATAGACTCTTATATTTTGTTATCGAAAGTTTTTGCAGCGCTTAATCCCTCCCCGCGAACTTCTCCTAATCCTCGCGATTAAACGAGCATTCGGCGGCAATTAATCGCAGAACTCGTTGGAATCGGCGAGCGACAGTGTGGCTCTGATTACGCGACGACCGGCGGTACTAAGATCCGCAGGCTTACAGTCCGCCCGGCGATCGTTATCGAGCGTCCTAAACGTTTAATTCCGTTTCGCCGTGAACTCGGTTTCGTTATTTCCCTTGGCCGCGCCGTCTTATTCGTCGCGATGTATTATGCAGATTCGGCCGAATAATTCATCGCCGGGAGAATGCAATAAGAGCGTGAAATATGCTGGCGCTTATTCCGACGCATTAGCTCGGGGCTGGAGAGCCTGGAAGTTACGAAGGGAGTCGCGGGTTCGTCCCGAAATAGAGACAGTAAGGAGCCGAAGGAGACGGGATCGCGCGTCGCTGGATGGATCTCTATTCTTGCTGGATGGAGGGTCGGTTATAGAAATCGAGCGAACTATTTCCGAGGGCGAGGGAATTTACGAGGCTGTCGGGCGGGTAGACGACGCCGACGTCGGCGAAGGGTCGAACAGGTAGCTTGTCGGAGACAGGGGTCGGAGGTTGGGGGCCGAACGAGCTGGATAACCGGGAGGGAAGAGGATGCCCTCTTACTATCTTTGGAAAAGTCGCGCGAATCTAACGAGTAGAGCCACAGGTGTTTTCCCCGTGAATATATATGGAGCTTGCGCCCCTCTCTCGCCCGCGAGCTTGTTCCGAGCTGCTGCGACCTATCCTCCAGCGTAAACCATTTTCGATTCCGAATCGCGCCCACTAACTAACTCTCCACGATCGTCACGAACGTGGATCTTTTTAATCGCCAAGACAATCCAAGCTCGCGAGGCGAATCGTAACGCGAAAGTTAGAGGTATAGCTAGACTACCTGGTGTTAGAGATAGGTATAGCGAAGTCGTAAAGTCGAGGGTGAGGAAAACCGCCTCGAGTCGTGATTTTGACAGTTTGATCGAGTAAAACTCATCGACAAAGACAGCTATGAAAGTTTCTGTAGGTAAATCCGGGAGACGCGGTCGGGCCGGAGAGTTGGTCGAGTCGCTATATTTCATACTCTATACGTAAAAACGCGTTAAAGTGCAGACCAATTACTTCTCTAGAAGCCAAATAGTTGAATGAATAGCGTCACTTCGGTTCCTTTTGTGTTTTTCTAGATTTACAGGCTATAAAAGGTAAACTAAGGTTACATTTAACCGTTTTAGTGCCACGCAGCGCGATCGCGCTGTTCGCTTACTGTGGTGAACCGTGTCGCTTTTTTTGGTCACGATCGTCAATTCGATTACGCTCGGTTCAGAATGTATCTTGTCGCGAGTCTGTCAGAGTTTCCTCTCGTAATTACAAATTTTCTTTCAAATAATCGTAAACAACCTGCATAATTAGCTGTCTTTCTTTAACACATTGAGTCCCAAGGTTTATTTTTAACAAAAGCGCTATCGCGCTTCATGACACAATTATTATTATTATTATTAAATGTCTCACCATTACACATAAAATTACAATGGCGAGTAGGCGAGGTTCAGCATTACTGCTGCTCTACAACCTAACCTAAAGAGTCGTTGGGAGGTAAGAAAAGGAAAGAGAACAAAATAAAAAATTGCACTAAAATAAAATAAAATAAAATAAAACAAACAAAACTAAGAACATGATAAGAATAAGAATATGAAACCACTTACATAGGAAATTACATAGGAATCAATCCGACACGGATTTTTAAAAACCCCTGGCACTAAAAGGGTTAACCTCTTTTGTCAAACAACGGTGTACAAAATCGTATTTAAAATATAGTTCTAAGTTTATTTTCGTTTAATGTTTGGGAATTATAACATAGTAGAGATATCGAGGGACAATGCAGCCAAAGTATTTAGCGATATTAACTCTTCCTCTCAAAACTAACGAGAAGACCATCTCTCGCTGCAGAAAGGAGAGATGGTAGAGTTATGATTTTTTATTATTTTTATTTATACTTTTATTTTTTATCATTATTTTATTATTATTATTGTGTATTCATTTTATTTATTCACTTTTGTATTAATTTGCTTTGTAATCGCCGGTAGGTAGTTCGCTTTATCTTTGATGTGTTCTTTACTTCTTTAGCGTAAACAAATTAAATATCAATGAATCTGTAGTTGTATTCACTCATAAATAATTTTGCTTTCTTCTTTGTTACTTTTCCATGAATAATTATGTGAGTGGTCTCTGCCAACGACGAAAACCATTTCTCCCGGCACTTCGGGAGAGGTGGTCAGATGCCATGACATCAGTTTTTAACCCGATTTACAGTAAATATTGTCTTAAAGCAAATATCGACCAGTTTTTCTGAATCAGCATAAAATTCTGAACATATTAGGTTTATTCTCATAAAATATTATCATAAAATATAAATCTGTATTAGTTTTAATAGCCATTTTATATTAGGTCGACCGCGTCTCCCGGCTTTACTCTACATCTATTGTAAAGGGTCTTTCAATAAGAGCGCTCGATTTTTAAAATTAAATAAAAAGAGACGTAGGTATGGCGGAAATTTTTATTGCGGATTAAAGTACATTCAATGCCATTCTGTTTTAAAGATAACATCGTTCAAATAGCCTTCACGAATTCGAATGCAGTAGGTGATCCGAAAGACCCAATTTTGGATGACTCTTTCACGTCAATCGGGCCGAGAAGAGGTGATGTCCCCTGGTCATTAAGATCGTGCGATTTAACGCCCTTAGACTTTTTCGTTTGGGGCTATATTAAGTCTGTGGCCTATGCCAATAATCCAGCAACAATTCACGACCTGGAGAACAACGTCGTTCAAGGCATTGCTGAAACCTAGCCCGATTTATAATAATAATAATAATAATAATAATAATCGTTTATTAACGGAGCTAAATTCCACTTATACATGAGAAACGGCATTAAAGCCCTTAAATCTAAGGCGACGACATCGAAGATACCCGTCAAATTAATAATTTGTAAACAATTACTATGCTGCTCCTCTCAACGCCATCTATTTATGTACAATTGTCATCCAAAATTGAGTCTCTCAGATCGTCTCCTGCAATCGAAGTCACCGAGGCCATTTGAACGATGTTATTTTTAAAACACAATGGCATGGAATGTACTTTAATGCACAATAAAGATTTTCGCCGTAGCTATCTACCTCCCATACACCTCCTCGTTTTATTCAATTTTAAAAATCAAAGTTTTTCCTAAAATCTTAATGGTCCTTTTAACTACATTTACAAATTCTTTTTGTCGTAAAAAAATTAGTATGGCATGTCTGTATAAAGACATGAAGATTGTGCGTTTTGCCATGAAGCTAGGATTCTGTCCCTCGCACAGTGGTCTCAAATTCCGAAAACGTGGCCAAAATCTCGGAAATGAATTTTTCATTTCGGGATTTTTAGCCGTTGGGTTGGGTACACTGTCCTCCTTAGTTAAACTGTCGTATCTAGCATTTTTTCATTTTTTGAGATATGTTGAAATATTTAAAGTTCCACGCGTCTTTTACCTTTTAAATAAAGTCAGAAAACTCTACGTGCTTCGTAAAGATTTATAAACACTCTAATGATTTTAACCTAACTTCTTTTCAAATGGTTAAAATATCCAATCTAAAACAATTAATTAATTGGTACGTTAATAATACATTACCTACCGGTATACCTATTACAAAAAAATATATTAGGCTGTTACAAAATAATGACATGTTTTAATTTGAATGAAGGGAAGTAAGGACGGTACAAAGTAAATGATAAAACTTCAGTTTTCTCGGTTGTTTCGAAATGCTAGATAGGACATTTTAACTAAAGAGGGCAGTACAGTGATCTGACTATAAAATACCGGCAAGGAAAAAGACAAAATGTTTGTGGTTTGACAGGTAAATCATTTCAAATTTAGATTTCGTTATTGAAATATTTGCTGTGCGCGCCGATACGAATTTGAACGCCGACTTTGAAAGTGAATAACTTTTGACAGAGTTGACCAATTTCCATTCTGTAAAATGGATGCTACTCCAGGAAGTAAGTAGAATATTTGTTTACTTTTATATAACCATAATTGTTAGCGATTACGTTACACGATTGCAAAACTACTTGGAGAACGTAGAAGCAAAACTTGGCCTGCGTATTTTACAAATGTAGATGAGAAGTTGAAACTTCCACCGAAATTTTTGTTTTGGCCTGTTGTTAATGCTTGTACCTTGCAAATTATTAATAAATTGGCTGCCACTAGGTGCCACCCTGTTCGTACGAGAGTAAAATTGCTCTTCCCAACGAGTTTGAACTATTTGACGATTTTGTAACATTTAGGAGACATTTATTATACATCCTTGTGGTACAAAGTTGTAGAAGAATAATTTTTTATGTATCTTATGCATATTTTAAAAAATTGTCTTGAAGTTTAGGAAATATAATAATGGATTTTTACCTGTCAAACACCAAGAACTAATTAACTGTGAATTTTTCTATATGTTTCAATTGGCTAATGTGTTTATAAAAATTATAGGTTCAGATTCGTAATCAGCGACCCCAAAAACATCAGGGTAATGACATTCGAGCAGATGCAACAATTTTTTTTACTATAGTTGTCCGCCATATTGGATTCGCCATTTTGTTTTTTAGAGTTTTAAGTTTAGATTCGTAATCAGTGACCCCAAATACATCAGGGTACTGATTTTTGCCTAAATTGAATAATATTTGAAATTTTGGCCACGTTTTCGGGATTTGAGACCACTGTGCTTCGTAGGCATCTGAAACAAATGATTGATGAACAATTTTATTCGGTAAGAATATGGCTATCGTCTGGATCGAGATTATTTACTGAAATTAATTTTTCACAAGATGGCGTCATTTTGAACAGAAAAGTCCTTTCTTCCTAACTTATTATTATTATTATTGTTATTATTATTATTATTCGACGGAAGAACCCTTTAGATTACAAAAATTTGTAACAGTTTAGTACAAAAAAAAACAAAATTTTATTTCTTTCTTACTAATTTCTTAATTAAGAAGACAATTTTGGAGATATTTTTATAATTTCGATTCAGACAAGGATGACATCGTTTCGAAATATCTGTGTAAAAGGGCACTGACGTCGTATAAACTGTTATAGAGAAATCATAGCAGCTATTTTGCAGCATCTATTTGCGATGTCAATGCCCTTTTGCACAGATATTCCGAAACGATGTCATTCTTGTCTGAATCGAAATTATAAAAATATTTACAAAATTGTCTTCGTAATTAACAAATTAGTGTTACAGTTGAAGGGCAGAAAACGAACTTTTCTGTACAACATGGCGCCAATTTGCGAAAAAGTAATTTTTACCAATGAATAATCTCGATCCAGACGATAGCCACATTCTTACTGAAGAAAATTTTTCATCAATCATTAATTTCAGATGCCTACGAACGACAGAATCGTGTCAGCATCATAGTAAAATATCATACAGACATGTCACACTAATTTATTCACGACCAAAAAAATTGTAAATATAGTCAAAAGCACGATTAATATTTTAGGAAAAACTTTGTGTACTACACTTACTTCGATTGCCCATAAAAAATTCTGAAAAATGGTCGCGAAACTCTAACGCTAGACCAGAATATCTCTTAAAGAACTCTAAGAAATTCTACTTTATTTAGTATTTCAACCCATTGAGGGGTGAAAGGAAAGTAATATTCTAGTCTATTTTCACACTCCTTTAATAACGCGAGAAGGTGATAATCGGTTACACTGAATCCAAACTATGGTTTCACGCGATAAAACTGCACAGCGCTAGACGTTGCCTCTACAGGCAGTTCCAAGGGAGTGAGGGCGAGCGGCACCTCTGGAGGGCTACTTATGCAGCCCTCTCAGAGGGACGCGTCCACCAAGCGACGCCGAAAACGCGCGGCGAATTTTGGCGCGAAATCGCGCCCGCGCGCCGAAAATCCCTGACCTGACCGAGCCTGGCTGCCAGATGCGTGGCCTGGCCATAGCCTGACTCACCCAGGCCCATGGGGAAAAACCCGAGCCTCCAACGCATAACGGTTAACTCTCCCCTTAACTTCGAAAGCAAGCTGGTGCCAAAGCCGCTACACCATTTTTTAGATTTTCTTATTCGTTGTATTTATATAGATATATTTGTCATGGTAAATCGAATTTTTTACTTAATATGGGTAATGGTTCTTTAATAAATTATTTTATTCTACTTGTTCATTGAATTCCGTTGAATTTTTTGTTTTTGAATTTAATTATATTCTATTATTTAAATAGTTTAATTAAAAATTTTGATTTGTGGAATCAAGTATGTGTAATGTTACTTTAAATAATTTTTAGAATAATGATTTTTGTATTTTTTATATTTTTCTGGGGAATGATTTTTATGGTCTGTGGTTTATTTATATTGTGACGTCCCGGCCCCACCACGGTATCGCGACTTAGTGTCGACGAGCGCCACCAGAGGTCTAATCTTCTCGCTAGTCCTAATTCCAATCCCATTTCATATACAGTAATTCATCGTTAAAGTCCCGACGAACGGGGCTGGCGGCGGGACAATAACGCGATGCGGACACTATTCCCTTAGAGTAGTAGGGTAAAGGACCCAATTACTTACACCTAACCAATTACTGTCACCTTAAGCTATTTTACTTCAAATAACGAATAAATAAACTTTGTAAAGTCATATACGAAAAGAATTATGTAATTCAACCTATAATCTATACTATAGATTATATACTATAGTTTATTTATTCGTTATTTGAAGTAAAATAGCTTAAGGTGACAGTAATTGGTTAGGTGTCAGTAATTGGGTCCTTTACCCTATATGCTCTACGACTATTCCGTGCGGCCGATGCCGCGAGTGAGAAAACCCAAGAGTCGAGCGAGAGGGAGCGAAACAGTTGACACGAAGTTGCCGTCGTCTCTTTCGTTCGAAATGGTGGGGATAGTGAGCGGGACTATTACGCATGGTAAAAACAGGACAATAACGACGAATTACTGTATATACAAGTTTCCAAATCATGTCCTCTGTGTCCCCGTGTGTGTCTAGGGCAGGGGCCGTCAGCTATATAGCCCTACTGATGATTCTGACTGACGGTCCCAATACGAAAACGCACCTCTTCTTTTCCTCCTCGATCCTGACAAAGCCAATCCACCTGCCCCGCACAGTTTACTCCGTTGCGGCGTGTAACCCGGCCGGCCTTAGGGCGCGACGGGTACGTTGGAGGCGACGGAGCAAGAAAAAACTCCCTTATTGTCATTGTCCAAAAGACCTAACCCAGGACGCGACAATATATATAAGCTTATTTTTGTGTGTATTTGAATGAACAATTTATGTTGTTGGTTCATCATCATACCACACCATAACTACATACAGTGACTCACAGCCATAATCGTACACTCTTTAAAATCGCATAACATTTTTAAAATTGGTTCGAACGACTTGAGTTTTTTTGAGAAGCTAGAAGGATTAGTTTGCTAAGTGATTTGTTTCGTCGTTTTTGAAAAAAATGCAATTGGTCGGAATAGTGAAAAAAATAGTAAAGGTCGTTTTTTAAACTTTTTTTTGTGAGCCTGTAATGAAAATTCAAAAAACCCGTTTGTAGATTGAAGTAAGTTATATGCATGTCTAAAATTTCATCAAAATCGGTTAACGTTGCTCCGAGCTACAAACGTTTAAAGATCGTAGAATAAGGTCGAGAATCGCGGAAATTCCCGAAATCAGCGATTCTCGACCTTATTCTGCGATCTTTAAACGTTTATAGCTCGGAGCAACGTTAACCGATTTTGATGAAATTTTAGGCTTATATATAACTTACTTCAATCTACAAACGGGGTTTTTGAATTTTCATTACAGGCTCACAAAAAAAACTTTAAAAAACGACCTTTACTATTTTTTCCACTATTCCGACCAATTGCATTTTTTTCAAAAACGACGAAACACATCACTTAGCAAACTAATCCTTCTAGCTTCTCAAAAAAACTCAAGTCGTTTGGACCAATTTTAAAAATGTTATGCGATTTTAAAGAGTGTACGATTATGGCTGCGAGTCACTGTACACTGGCCTACAAGCGTACTCCAACCTTTAAAATGTCATATCACCTGAAGCTCTTATCAGACTTTGGGCTACCAAACTACCCTGCGAGTGTACTTGCATAGGCCAAACTTCTCTACCGTTATTAAAGGTTAAATTAAAAGCATTGAAGAGCATTGAATCTCTGCGAATAAAGCAAGTGTCCCAATACTTATGAGCACTAGCGTAAGTTCACCCTTTCGTGATCGACCGTCCTCCTCCAGTATAGCATAAAACTGCCCACCCAATAACGCGTCACGGAATACCTTTGACGGTGAATTGCAAGCAGCGATATTATTCCGTCGGCTGACACTAGCGCGGCAGTGCAGGGTGTACGTAGCCGCTGCAGAGAGTGCGGTCATATCGATACGCTTTATCACAAGGATAGATATTTTCGAGGCATTCCACGCATCCGGTGGTCCTAGATCATCCCAGCACGCAGTGGGATGGGACGGAACAGCGTGGAAATCGGACGGCAGAGGAGCGAGCGAGCTGCGCCAGGAACCGCGGGCGAAGCGGAGGGCGAAGGTCGGAGGGATGGAGAGCGAAATGCGCGGCAGTCGAACGCGGAATATTAGCTGGTGATTAATTATTAATAGTATTGAGTGGCTGCTAATAGATATAATGTTATTGGAGCGAAATCAGTTGTCCCTGAACGAAGAGGTCGTGCCTGGAACAATATCGAGCGACCCAGTCGCCCTCCGAAACCGCGGGCGCGTTAATCGCGCGGATTTTTAAGCACCGTCTTCCCCAGAATTCTTCGTCGCTCCTCTAGCCACATCTTTTTCTCCCGCATCGATCCCACTTCCGCCTCCCTCGGAGCTCATTTCGAGCGCTTATTCCTCCACCGGAGCAACGAAGTTTAGCTTCCAAAGCGGATTCCTGATGACTCGTCGCAGTTTTTCCAGGAAGACGCGCCGGACAAACTACGTTACGCCCCTCGATCGAAAAGTTTACCCTCTTCGGTATCTCGGCTTTCACGCGAAATTCGGCGGGAAGCTGCGAAGCGACCGGGTGGCCAGACGTGTTTGAAATTTCGGCCCGGAAGGGGGACGGAGTTTGGACGCGAAATCATCTTCCCGTGGAACCAAAGGCCGATCGAAAAATAATTCCAGGAAATTTCTCGATTCTCCGGGCCGAGAAGTTCCCGACGGTTTTCTCCCTCGGCGCGCTCCTTCTTTTCAGGCAAACGTCGGAAAGCCGAAAGGAGAGTCTCTCTGGAAAGAAAGTTAGCTGGCTGCGGCGGTATAATACGGAATACCGGTAGGGTTTTGTACGAAGGCGCGGGAGAACAGGGGGGTGGCGGGGTGGTCCCAAGGCACTTTCTTTGAAGCCGGCCGAGCCACTTGGAAAGGGTGGCACGGACTGCCGAGTTTGGGGCAGGTCGCACATCAAAGAGCGAAATACTTGAAGCCGAGATTCCCGTCCTCTCTCTCTCTCTCTCTCTCTCTCCCTCTCTCCCCGACCCGTTTCGACCCCTCGACACCCTCTGCCCCGTGGCGCAGCCACCTTCCCTTCGCGGCTCTTCCTGTCTTCTTCCCCCGTCGCCTAGCGTCGCGTCGGCACCGTCGCTCGCCAGCGCTACGCTCCCCCGTAGGGAGCCTCGTATCATCCTCCCTGCGTTTCTCGCCGATGACCTCCGTTCTATTGTCCGCTCTCGAGCAAAAACGCTCTCTTATTTTTTGCATGCACCGGAAAAAGTCACCGCCACCGCGAGTCATTCAGCCGAGGAGGCAATAAGGGAGGCCGCTTTAAAGCGGCTAGGCTCCGCGCGACCTCTTTGCTTCCAAAAGGGCCAGCCTGACGTGGCCGTCCGCGCGAATCGATGCGGCGACAACCGTGCGTGCAGCTTCGCGATCCCTTATCGCGCGCCAGTCGAAATCTTTTATCTTAGGTAAAGGGCCCAAATATCGACCCCCTGCATTTCTCGATTCCTATGGTTGAATTTTCAGTGCCACCTGGTGGTAAATGGTACAGTAGTGTACGTCAGTATTCTGGCAGACTTGCAAGTAACAGGTCAGGTGTTTGTTAGAGCTGTTCGAGTACTCGGAAAATGCGAGCCGAGCCTGACTCGGCTCGAAGAACCGAACCGAGCCGAGTACTCGAAAAAAGCGAGCGGCTCGAAAGAACCGAGCAGCTCGAATAGAACCGAGCAACTCGGATTTTTTCGAGCGGCTCGAAGTAAACCGAGCGGGCCGAAAGTACCGAACAATCCGGTGTGTCGAGTAGTTTGAAGCTTGAATGTTTCGAATATTTTAGAATATGTTTATATACTGGATAATGGTTCGCAATTATTATTATTATTATTATTATTATTATTATTTCGACTTTATTATTCGTTAAACAGAAAATATAGTACATAAGGAGAAAGTAAGATACGTTTCAATAGTTAGAGAACATTTTCATTTGCAGTTTACATTTTAATTACTCACATTATTACTGCGGTCTCGCCTTTACTCGTATCTTACTTTCTCCTTATGTACTATATTTTCTGTTTAACGAGTAATAAAGTCTAAATAATAATAATAATAATAATTACGAACCATTATCCAGTATATAAAAATATTCTAAAATATTCGAAACATTCAAGCTTTAAACGACTCGACACACTGGATTGCTTAGTACTTTCGATCTGCTCGAAAAAATTCGAGTTCTCGGTTCTATTCGAGTTGCTTGGTTCAATTCAAGCTACTCGGTTCAATTCAAGCTACTCGGTTCTATTCGAGCCGCTCGCTTTTAGCCGAGTACTCGGCTCGGCTCGGAAACCGAGTCTCGGGTCGGTCCGAATTTCAAGCTACTCGAATGTTCGAGTACTCGAACAGCCCTAGTGTTTGTGCGTTTGCGAAGCAGAAGAAGATTTTCTAGAGCGGTCAGTTTTTACAGACTTCGGTGTGATAGCATGTTACTCGTGGATGTGAATGTTATTTCGAATTATTATTATTATTATTATTATTATTATTATTAAACGTCTTTATTACTCAAAGAGAATGAAGAAACCTGAATATTACAAATGACATAGGCGATAAGAGTAAAGGCGAGGCTGCAGTGGTAACACTGTTGGGAAGCCTAACCGCGTACAATAAACTAAACTAAACTAAAGTAGAGACAAAAACAAACAAGCGTAACAAACGTTAAAATTAAACTAGACTAAGTTAGCTTAAGACTTAGAGCTAACATGAGAATAGCACAAGGAGTATAGTAAGCAAGATGATTAGAAGTGCTGGAAAATGTGTTGCCGCACTGCGTGTTTGAAAGACTGGTAAGAGTCTAACTGTCGAATAGTAGCAGAAAGGGAGTTATAGGGTAAAGGACCCAATTACTGACACCTAACCAATTACTGTCACCTTAAGCTATTTTACTTAAAATAAGGAATAAATAAACTCTAGTATATAATCTATAGTATAGATTATAGGTTGAATTACATAATTCTTTTCGTATATTACTTTACAACGTTTATTTATTCGTTATTTGAAGTAAAATAGCTTAAGGTGACAGTAATTGGTTAGGTGTCAGTAATTGGGTCCTTTACCCTAGTAACGTGCCGCGATATAAGAAAAAAGAAGATTCGAATTTAGTGGTGCGATGCGCAGGAATGGAGATGAGAGATTGAGACCGAGTTGAGAGAGAGTTAGAAGAGTGATAAGAAAGAATTCGAAGTTGTAGCACTGTTTTGGGCATGTCTTGTAGCTTCTTATAAGGGAGAGTGGGGTAAACACGAACGCGGGGTAATCGCGAATGCGATGTTACGGCGTTTTAATAAATAAAAACGATGTTCCCTCTCCACTAGCTAATAGTTTATGTCGTATCCAACGCCGGGCAGAAAGTAATAAATACAGAACGCTCATGCTGTTCAAGATAAACACGATTTATTATTTTCATCATGTTTCAAGTAATATTTTGTCCATTTTCAATTGCACGTAATTACTGTTGAATTAATGATACAATTGTTTTTCTTTTTAAGTTGAAATAAAGCACTTTTTTACCAATATTTTTTTACCAAGGCGTTGCTTGAATCATGATTCTAACCCCTGAAATAAATTCCTTTTTATTTTTTGATGTCGCGGGGTAATGACGAACAAATCGGATGGGGTAATCTCGAACTTTCGAGATTAGCAACGTTAATAGATTTTTATGAAATTTTCGGCATGTATAAAACTTACTTAAATCTACAAAAGGGATTTTTGAATTTTCATTACAGGCTCAGAAAAAAAAGTTTAAGAAACGACCTCTACTATTATTTTTTTGATATTCCAACCAATTGCAATGTTTTTCTAACGCACAAGAAGAGGAATTTGAAAAATACGTTAGGTATAGGTTGTAGCAACATTTTTTATGGGTTGACCATCGAAGTCGCGCTTTCTGTGCGACTTCTGCGATATTTAGCACTCTGTTCGTGATTACCCCACGGCAGTCGAGTAATCACGAACACCAAGTGTTTCGCTTTTTCACTATAAAGTTGATTTTTATTATAATTTTTCAAAAATTCGTCACAGTACTTTATAGATGAACAGTTTAAGTATGTTTGTAAATAATAAACAAATTCATTTCTCACATAGTTTTCGTTTTGTTTGCTTTTTTGCTTAGGTGTTCGCAATTACCCCACTCTGCCTTACCCAATAACTTAGATGGCAATCATTCGCGTGGTCTGTAAGAGCGATCACCATACTGAAACTGTGCGAATTTTAAATTTCATCCCCGGGACAGAAGTAGGAACTCTAAAGGAAATTGAAAACGATTTTCTAAAAGTATATTATTCGAAATAAAAAGGGCTGAAACCTGAACAGTTGCGGGTGTGAAATTTTAAACAATTTTAGTAGAAATGTTTAATGTTTTATAGATGCCGAAATGAAAACCGTGGAATGAGGAGTCCGTGCAAAAACAAGACGTTCAATTTTTCAATTTATTTCACGTTTCACAAACATTTTCACGTGAGACGAAATTATTAATCCTTTTTCCAGATCTCACATTCTGCACGTTTTCACATTTTGTTTATTATCTCGCATTGACATGACATAATTACATTTCGCGATTCGTGGATAAATACAGAAACGTTCAAAGAAAATTCATGCCAAGTGTCAGCTCATTCTAACATTTTATACACTCTCTACAGAGTCAAATACAAATGTGTGACGAAATTTGGGCCCTTCGCTCTTCTCAGCGCTGAAACAGGAATTCGAAGAGGCAACCGGGCGGAAACGCGAGATTCTTTTCGTAGCGCAGACTTGAATCGATCGAGCCGCGTTATCGTTTAATCGCGAGGCAACAGTTCACAACGGATAATTCGTTGCGCGTGATCACTTATCGGCTAATCTAATAATTCACGGAGGCAGCGTCGCCCGCGGCCGTTTATTCCCGCAGCGCGCTGGAAAGTTGCGCCGCGATTCGAGGAGCATTCGGAGACAAAAAACGGCAACAACGGGCGGAACGTTCGAGACCACTTCTACGCGGCGATAATAAAGAGAGCCGCGGTGGTTCGTTTATTATATCGTATCGCATTACGCATTATTCCGCATTATTCCACATTATCCGGCATTATTCCAGCGCGCACGCTGAAACTCGCAGCAATTTTTATTATTACGGCCGGCTTCGATACTTCTCCTTCGGCCCCCGCGTTTCGGTTAATAAACATGTAATATCGTCGAATGCGCTTTAACGACGGCGATCCGCGGCTCGCACGCACGCGATACCGATGGGAATCCGCCGCTGCCGGTCTGACGCTAATTCCAAAGAATAATGTTTTTTTTAAATTCCAATCCGAGCCGCCGACGATCGCTCCGGACCTGTCCGTATTTTTTTTTTGCGCGCGCCCGATGAGCGGGTGCATTAATTCGTAATTGCGCGGTGGTTTTTACGCGTCAAGTCCGCCGATCGAAAAATAATTGTTCCGAGTATGCCGGTCGCGCGACGATTCGCTTTTGTTTTGCGATTTAAAGTGCCCGGTGGGAAGGAGAGGTTACACGCGCGCGCGCGCGCGTGGCACGGGCGAGAGAGCGCGGGCGAGCGGTTGGCTTTTTCGTGGCTTAAAATTAATATGCATGGAGCCGACAGCGAAACGTTTATCTTGCGGGGCTTGATTTCGTTTTGATACGCCGACAAATTGCTGGACTCTGCTCCTGTCTCTGCTCGGTGTAATCTAGCTAGGAGAAAAACGAACGCGGAACCCGTGGGCCGGGGCGAAAAGGATCGACGCTGGGCGCGAAGCGGAAATTCACAGACGAATCGCAACGGACGTCGGAGCCGCGGGACGAGCGGACAGGAAGCACGAGAATGGAGGGAGCGCGGCGTGCGTGGGGCGCGCTGGAAAAAAAAATCGAGGGGCTTTTTTCCCCCCCTGCGAATTTCCACCGCGAGACAATATTCAACATCTGGACCGAACGGAACCGGCGATTAAAAATTAATAACGAATATCAACAGCGGCGGGGCCAGCGGCGCTTCATTACCCGAAATTAAAAATCGTCGTTCGAATCGCGAATAAAAACCGACCGCGGCGGCTTCGGGTTCTGTAATTACAAATATCCACATGGCGCCTGTGGAAAAATCGGTAAACAGACTCGTGATCGATGGCTGCCACCACCTACCCCCTGCCTCCAACCCTCCCCCTTCCTCCCTGGCCCCTCGCGCTGCTCGTACTTTTTTCCACGGTGCCGCGAATTACCATTGCAAACGTCCGGTGCCTGTGAAAGTCGCGAACGTATGGGGTCTCGATATGATTTCCGAAATAAAAAAATATTCCGCCGATCCGGGAAGGGAGGGGGAGGGCAATCGGACCCCATTATATTCATGAATCTACTCTGCTATATAGCCGTGTTCATCTTTCTCCAGTACACTTTTTGATTTTCTATTTTTCGTTTCGAAATATCTAAAATCTAAAAATTATCCACTTACTTGGGGGACAGCGGGGTAATAACCGCTACGTAAGGAAGAAATGATATAAAATTTGAGCAAGTTATATATTTGTTAGTTTTTTTATATTAATAATTGATAGTTCAAAGTGTCTAGTTTGCATTGGAATGACCGAGAAAGTATATAAATTTACGTTTGACAAAATTGGAATAACATAAAAATCGTCATTTGACTGGAATTACTGCACTATGATTCTTCTTTATAAAAAAAGTGAGAAAATTATTTGCGAGTTAAATTAATGAAGAAAATTATTCTTTTGTTTTAAAATTTATTAATACGTGAATCACAAATGTATTTTTCAGGAATCCTGAACATTCTTCATGCCTCCATGGACCATATGCTCGATTCAAAATTAATTTTTTCTTTCTCAGTTTCCTTTTACCTGCCTTTTGTGTTCATTTTTTTACGTGGAAGCGTGTTAAGATATATTTCTGGCTCCATTCTGCCTCGTTCGTAAGTCTTTTATATGTCAGTGGCGTCTAAGCCAGAAGAAAGCAATGTTAAAAGCTGGCTGGAATTAAACCACAATTTGGCCGGTCTTATCTCCACAATACATGCTCGGATAATTAAAGTAATACACTGAATTGAATTTACGTATCAGCAAAAACCAAATATAAGTTTGAAAATAGAAACACTCCTCTATTTAACGAGATTAATATTAATAATTTATATCTATTCCAAGTACCTGCAAATTTACCTTGCTTAAAAATGAGCCACTGTTAATAAGGTTATGTTGCGAAATGAACACTCACGGATTTATTTACAACAAAAGACTGCTATAATCTTTGAAACTGCGAATAGGGTAAAGAGTACAATGGTTGGCCACTTAAGTAAGAGTCTCACATAAATAACGAATTATAAATGTGAATTTAGTAAATTTGAAATGGAAATCAATATAAATAAGTACGAAAAACCCCTAATAATCTAAAAATAGAGTTTATAAAAAAAATCAAGAATGTATAAAAATATACAAAAAATATGTTTCCTACGAAGAAATATAGTTATTGGCATGGTCGAGACAGTAATTGTCCAATCGGTTCGACAGTGATTGGCCGCTATTTGATACATAATATAACCTGAAAGAAAATGTCACCTGATTTAGCGATACAAATAAGATTAAAATTATTCAATAAAAATGGATATATTTTATTTAGTATGTATTTGTCGTGTTTGTCTCTGTTTTGAACAGGGGGCTAATTACTGTTTCACCATTAACATGGTTAAAAAACAGTCACTGGCCGTCCGGCCGATTACTATCATTCAACATTATTCATATGACAGTTGTTGGCCCCCCTGTTTTTTCATAATATATGTATAATTTTAACAAATAAATAATCCTTTTATAAAGTTTCAACTTTTATTTATCGATATATACCGAATATGAGAGATATACATATCATAAATACATTAAACTATTCGCAAACTTTCAACTGTACTCTTATGGTTTTTTTTTATTAAATGGCTGTAATTTCCAAGCTTCAAAGCCGAGTCATCCTATTTGCTTTTATATATAATCACAGTATATAATGAGTGGAAAAATATTGATTACATCCGAAGCAAGAAAGTACAAGGAATATGAATATGTTCATTAAAAAAAGGCATGACATTGGTATTTCTTTATATTCATTTATTTCTCAAAATAAATCCAATCACTGTCAAGTGGCCAACCACTGTAGGGGAGACCGGGGCAGGTTGTAACACGGGGTAAATTGTAACATAAGTAAAATCTTTTGAACGACAAATCTGGTAACCCACAGCATGCGAGAGCTGCTTGACGATATTAGCACCGTCGGTTTTAGTGACACAAACGAGCGTTACGTATTCATTTTGCGGTTATAGTCCAGAATTGTAGTATTTAGAGCACGTAAGTAAATTTTGTCTTAGCACTTTTATTTCAAGTAACCGACATTAGAAACCGTTTGAAATTTTGCTTCTTTGTCGCAAACGAATCAGTACACATTGGTTTATTATAATGTGTACGCATTTTAGTAATTTGATGTTTAGTTTCTCGTTTGCTGAGATAAAACGCAAAAATTCAAGCTCGAGGTAAATTGTAACATGTTACTACTTACTCCACTCTAAATGGTATAAAGCAAGCTATTTGCTGACACACCGGTAAAAGATGCTCTAGAGGAACAACAGAACAACCGAGAATCCAAAAAGTAGAAAAAAAGTATAAAGGAAGAAGTAAAAAAAGCGAAGAAGAAGATTTTGATAGAATCAGATGAATAAGCAATGATTGTTTAACTCATGTATATCAAATGTTTAATAATGATTTGTGTTTTTATTTATATTTTTTAGAAATGTTTATTTGAGTTCATATTTGTATTTAAATAAGTAAAACAGATGTGTTACAATTTACCCCCGGACTGGGGCACATTGTAACAAAGGTTCAGATTTGTTTAAGATGAAGTTATATGTCTAAGTGTCCAAGATTTTGTCACGTACTTTCACGCAATCAGTTCACCACATATGTAAGTAGTAAATCACGCAAATTATTTCCTGATCGAGGAAAACACTTTCGAGAAAAAACTGTGAAAACTTTTTTTGTTACAATCTGCCCCGGTCTCCCCTACTCTTTACCCCTATTAGCTGACTGCATCATTAACAAGTGGAAGTACCATACAAAGTCACCTGACGCGTTTTTCGTTTTCAGAAATAAAAATAGCCGGAATTAGTACCCACTGTCCGAAATTACCCCGCTATCATCCTCTATGTGGCAGCATTTGGAATAATATCTCCTAGGTATCCGAATATTCATCGCGCGGTCTGTGGAAAACGGCTGGGTGGAAGAAAATATCGTGGCCCGATCGAATCAGCTTCGACCCGTGCTACGTCTCGAGTAGCCGAAAATTTCGGGAGCCAGCGCAGCAGCCCTCGGAAATTGTCATTCCGCATTTAGCGGCGCGACCACGCGAACTCGGCGGTCGTCGGTGACACCAATACCGCGGCGCGATATTAAAACGACGGCCGGTGCGAAAATAATTACATTTCATAATTGGCTAAAATATCAGAAATGAAAATTAGTTTATCGAGCGGCGCGTTAATAATTTCGCTTAATCGAAGCGACCGACGGTAGGCAGGCCGCCGGGTGATATTCGCGGCTCCCGCGCCCGCCCCAAATCAGGTGTAACCGGAATAAATCACCTGCGAACCCACGGCCTGCTTCGCCTCTCGTTTCCTTTTTATTACGAGTCGACAGATCCGTTCTCTTCCTCCGATCGCCACCTACTTCGATCTTATTCTCCCCTTTAATTCCGCCCTCCATCCCTCGCCCCTTTCCGCCGCTTAAATATATTTATTTACGAAGATAGATCGGCGGACCGTCGACGCGCGATTGCACAAAGCCTGCCATCCAGATGACGATGCTTCCCCGTCGGAGGGAGAGAGGAGCAGAAACAGAGAGACCGACAGAGAGCGTGTGCGGGAAAAAAAAGATATTTTCACTGGTTTGGAGCTGTCACCGCGGGGAAAATATAATCGCGTTCTTGCGCGGGCCGGGCTTTCACACGTGTCACCGGCCCTTCGGCTTTTAATCGCGATTATCAATCGCGGCGCGGAAAATAGCGTTCGTTTAATTGGCGTATGACACGCTTACCGATGCGGTAATTTACCGTCGGCCGCGGCGCGCTCAGCCGATCCAGGGATCGCTGATCCTACGCTCGATTCGCGGGATGATCAAAGTTTCACGCGTGGCCGCTGCTTCGCCCCGACCAGATCGTCCGGGTTTAATGAGTTTGTTTAGCAATAATTACCGGCGCCATCCCGTCACGCGGCGCTCCTCGAATCCGGATCGCGCCTTTTAATCGCGCGATTAAACCGGGCCCCCCTTCTTCGAGCCCTCTACTTGGCGACCTTTTGCCTCTGCTGCTTCTCCGCTGCCTCTGCTCCTTCCCCTTTCGCCGTGCCTCGCGTCGCGCGCTCTCTCTCTCTCTCTCTTCCTCACTCTTCAGCTCTGCACAGCTTATTCCCCGTCTCTCTCTCTCTTTTTTTTCCAACCCGATATTCGGCCGATCGATAACGGCCCGAAGAAGCCTTGGAAAATTGTCTTTGGGAATTTATTGGTTTACGGGCATAATACACTTACGGGCGGTATATCATTTATCGCGGGTTTTACGGATACAATGGGGTTCATTATTTTTAATTAAATTTAAAATTATATCGCGCGGCAGCGTTACCGAACGGCATTTCGCGGGCCGCGTAATTTATATTTATGCATCGCTGATTCATTTGCGCGGTTTAAGTACACCGAAATTTTTATTCCCGCCTCTTTAATTACTCAAATACCGACGCATGTCGCCCCCCCCGCCCTCCGCCGCTGCGCCCCCCCGACCCGAAGGATTTGCAATATAAATTTCGTAAATAAATTAACTTTTGTTCGTGAAAATTGAAAATGCAGCGGCTTTATAAAGCGGCTGGGAATAACGTATCGCGGCTCGCTTTCGGCATTTCCGATTTCGTTACCGCATTGTCGCCCGCACCCCTGCTCCCGCGGAACGCTTCGTCCGGAAGGGGCCGAGAGCCTCTGCTGTTTGGACGGCCGAAGAAACAAGACGGCGCTCGGGGAACGCCGCTTGGCTGGAAAATTTCCGTCAGAAAGCTGACACTCGCAATATTCCACTTCCATCGCTTGTCGATCTCTGCGAGGCATTTCAGGGACTTTTAGCGAAATTCTAGTAGAGTACTCCGCCAGCGAAAGAAAAAATGCGCGAGGAAGAGGGAAGGTGTGAGTGTCTTTATTATTTCTTTGATAAAGAATCAAACGCGCAGGCCTGGGCGTGTATAATATTTGTTTGTCGTTATCATCCTATCGTGAAGGAGTTTTAGGTATTTTGAACAGACGTGGAAGAGTGACACACTTTTATTAATGACTAGGGTAAAGGACCCTTACTGCTGCCACCTACCCAATTACTGTCACCGTAAGCTATTTTACGTAAAATAACGAATAAATCTAATAAAATGATACATAAAAAAAATTTAGCATACAATTCAAACTGTTATTTATACGATACAAAAAACAGTACTTAATTTTTTTCTTCGTTAATTTGAATAAAACGATGAAAAATTTTAAGCGGATATTAGGGGAATGGAAACGATGACTTTCTTACTAGCGAAAGAGGAAACAAAGAGGGAACAAAATATAATATTTTAAATAATATAAGCATCATAGAAAGTAATAAAGACCCGAATTCAACGATTCATTAAGTCTTTTTACTTATTAATTGGGTGACAGTGATTGGTACAAGCGTTTCAAGAATTTTGGTATTACTGTCATAGCAGTAGTTGCTCACGTACATGACGCGACGTAACCTTAAAATGACAGATAAACAGTATTAGGCTAGCTGGCAGTAATTGGGGTGTCAGTAATTCGGTCAAATACATTTGAAGGGTGTCAGGAATAGATCACGTAATATATTTTTGAAATTCATGAATTTATACATAAAAATCGAAGTTTTAAGATCCACCAAATTTTCTTTCATCGAGTAAACATATTAAACAATAATAAATAACAAGAACAACATATACTTTTAGTCTATAAGTACAAAACTATAAGATAATGTCAGCGTCGACGCTTAATGTGTCAGTAATTGGGTCATTTACCCTAGCAAAATACCCCCGCGCTTCGCTTCGGGCCTGAGAGAGATATTGAGGACTCCACGAAAATGCATTTCACCCCTTTTCACCACCCCCTTTGGGGGTTGATTAGGGCGGGATCCTGGAATTGTTTTTTTGGCATTTATGTGGGTAATCTTTGAAGAATCAAGTTGATATCTAATCGGATCTAAGAGATATTAGGGAATAGGGGAATCCGAGAAAATATATTTTACCACTTTGCACCCCTTTTGGGGATGGAATTTTCAAAAATCCTTCTGTAGTGGGTGCCTGCGGATCGAGCCCTCGGCCACTTATTCCCGCCGCGGTGCTATTTCGCAAGCGAGAAGCGCTCGCCCATTCGCAAACTTACTATTATTTAAAAATCATTATTTAAAAAAAATAAAAACGTTAGAATCTTCCTCTCGTCAAGCCGAAGAAGTGATGTAACACACTTGTGGCTACAGTTCATATTTACTGAGAAGCCGCATTTCAAAGTATGCAAACTTCAATTTTATATAATAGTATAGATAAGTTCCATTCCATCTAGAAATTTTTTTCCAACAACCTTTACTTTACCAATTTTCGTGGGAACTCATAATGTGAGAACATTTTTAAAAAAGTTTCACGGTCCATGTTTTCAAACAGAACCTATTGAAAAGTTCCAGGACTCTTTCGAACCCCGAGTATTTCTCATCTTTCACGATGATTTCTCGATTCTAGGAGTACCGAGTATAGATTAACAAAATACCCCCGCGCTTTGTTTCGAGCCTAAGAGATATTAAGGATTCCGTGAAAACATATTTTACGCCGTTTCACCACCCCCTTAGGGGTTGATTAGGGCAAAATCGTGAAATTGGTTTTTCGGCATTTATGTGGGTTACCTTCCGAAGTAAAAACTAAGTCGATATCTAATGAGGCCTAAGAGATTTTGAGGAATCCGTGAAAACACATTTTACCCCGTTTCACAAAATTCTCATTCTGGTTTTCAGGCATTCGCGTGGGTAACCTTTGTATGTAAAAACCAAGTTGATATCTAATCGGGCCTAAGAAATAATAAGGAGTCTGAGAAAACATATTTCACCCCTTTTTACCCCCTTCGGGTTGGAATTTCTGAAAACCCCTTATACACTCTACGAATTTCATGTTTCTAGGATCAGCGGTTTGACCTGGACGGTGATGAATCAGTGACAAAACGATTATATAAATGTGTATAGAAGAAGATAGATAGAAGATAGATAATAGGCATCTATGTATATTTATACTATTACATTGCATACTTTGTAATGCGTTTCCTCAATAAATATTAACTATGCTCACAAGTGTGTTACATCACTTTGCACGTCTTGGCAAGAGGAAGGTTTTAACGTTTTCAATTTTTTTAAGTAATCCATCTATCTATTACATAGATATATGAAATTCAAATACCACTGACTCATCACGATTTCTCTGGAACCACTGATCCTGTGACCATGAAAGGTAGGTAGATTCCTCGTAGCCCCTGGGTACTCGCTAAGGAAGAAATTGTTTTAAAAACTCTCTCCCCTTCATAATCATATTTACGACTTAAGTCAAATGTAAAAAAAATCCAATTGTTTTGCAATTACAGTAAAAAAAATGAAATGCAAACTACATACAGCAAAAAAAAAATGAGTGAAAATCGGCCGTTCGAAAAAATTGAACCTAAGTAATATGGAACACCTAAGTAGAAAAAATAAAAAAAAATATATATAACTCGGGCAACGCATGGAACTTTAGGCTAGTAAGGTAAAGACACGTAATATGGAACTTTGGAAAATTTCTATAAAGAAATAACGAACTCTTCAGGCAATCGTGTATACTACTTAGATCTCTAGACACAATAGACAATGATACTGGCAACTGAGCATCATTAGGGCATCCCTCATTGAAAGAGAAACGTTTATATTTTTCGTGGGGTGTAAAAGTTTCTGGAAAGTCCATCGAACAGTTAAATATTGTAGTGGACGTAAGTTACAAAGTATTATTTGGGTATAATTTATCGTTAAATATGTGTGTTGTTGATTATTCAACAATAGTTTACCAATAAAGTTACTTTCTTCTTAGTATAATTCTTAATTTCTTGTCGGAACATGTGTGTACGTAATACGAAGTTGATATGCTTCTTTTGCGATGGTAATTATAAAAATTATGACAATGAAAAGAGGATCCGACTCAATGTATACGCTGCTTTCAGTGGGCACACGAAGAATGTGGGTCTTGCGACGTATTATTCGCGTGCCCAACGTGTAGGAGACGCAGAAAGCAGGTCTAAATTCCAAAATAGTTGTATATTTGTTTATTTGTATCTTTTACTTAATGAATCTTCACTTTTAGTAAAAAAAAAAAATAGTAAAGGTTTTTCAGTTTTCTTTCCAAATTACCTACTTAGGTTCAATTTTTTTGAACGACCGATTTTCACTCCTTTCATTTTTTTTTACTGTAATTGCAAAACAATTGGATTTTTTTACATTTGACTTAAGTCGTAAATATGATTATGCATTAACACGTTGACTGCCAGGCGCATTTTCCATGGTTTGCCCAAGGCGCCAACGTGAATTTTTCATTATGCGATGCATATTATGTTGAAATATTATTTGCAGCAAATAAAGTGAGTTATAAAATCATGCTTGAAGCATTTTTCACGCTGGGGGTCACCGGTGACCCCGACGGCGCTGTAGACAATTTTTACGATTGTCCTTTATTCAAACAGTCGTGCTTCGGTTGCTAAGCGGCTACTCTCATTATTTAGTCTTATTCAGTGCGTCCTAAAAACAAGTAAGTGCGTTTCTTATATTTTTTCACTCCACATACGTTTTTGCATTTTATATCTTGCATTCAATTTTTTAATTAGCCCTTAAAAATATGGCTTCAAATGAAGATTATTCATCAAGTACATTGCGCTGATTCACCTTTTCTTTGCCGTTGAGTGTTTCAATTTGACCCATCGCAATATGCACTGATAATATGTATATTTTTCATGTAGTAATAAAATTATTTTTGTATGTTCTATATTCCATTAATTTCTTCAAACCATTATAGTAACAATGGTATTATTGAAAAATTTATCAGTATCCATCTTTACTCTAATTATGTACTTTTATTATTTGCTGCGTCGCCGGTCACCGGTGGCCGCCACTGCGCTGTAGCCAAGTCGAGTGCCGGTCACCGGTGACCCCCATGGCAGTGAACGTGTTAAATAGTTCCTTCGTCCCGCCATGTGAGTTTTATTAAAAAAAAAAATTCGCCTACTTTTGATAAGCTTTCGAAATCAGGTGTTCCATATTACATACTTTTACCCTATCTATCAAAAATATCTGCTCCTCTTTTCAACGATTAAACCCCACTCCATTCTCGACTCTCGATCACCCAAGACTCTTCAAGATTACACGCACACTATACAAATTCGCGGAAAATTTCCACGCGCCTCGCAAGGATCCTCGCTCGCGATCGACACATCAGCTTAAATACACTTGCACGTCTCTTTCGTCCCAAACACTCGTTCTTCCCACCAAACACAGTTCACTTCCTCAGAGAAACATTTCTCGACGCACGAACAATAAGCTTTCCCGCACCCAGCTGACAATGGTCGGATTATCATCGAATCTCGTGATTATTTCCCATCGACGGAGGAGCGTAGGTACCGAAACTTAGGGACCGGGCGTCGAACGCGCGCGAGCGCTCGTCGATCGAATTAACGACGCTGGTAGAGGGCAAGGTTTTCGATGGCCGAGACGAGCGCGAGTTCTAGGCGAGAGAGCAGGGGTGACTTCGAGAGCCGCGGTGTCGGTTGGGCCGAAAAAAAGCTTAACGGTGATCAGGGTAAAAGCATTTTTAACGAGACTCGCGTGAAAATCGTTAGTTATTCAATCGGGCTTGGGGGGGGGGGGGGGGGGGTGGACGTTCGGGCGAACGAGCGAGCGAGGTAGCGAGCGGCCCATAACGAGCGGATTGATTAAGCCTAAGCGATTCTCGCTCCGGCCCGTTCTTCCACCCTCGTTTCTTATTTTCCTTTCCTCCTTTTCTCGTTTCCCGCGCCAATTAAGCGCGCATCGAAAGTCATTAGCGTACCCGTAGGTGCCCGGGAGAATTTGATCTCGAGGAGGCCGGCTGCACCGAGCAGAGGAAAGAACCGGCGCGAGGGATACGTTCTTAATTGGAGTAGCCTTCCGCCCATTTTTCGTCAATTTATGCTCGCGTTCGACAGGCTCGTGGCCGTTCCCGCAGCGACGCGTTGTTAGCGGGCTAGCGTTCCGGTGTCTCGCAAACGAGATCGAAAGTAAACGCTCGCAACAATGCCCCCGAACCATCACGGCTCCGCTCAGCCTGTAACGTTATCGCGCAAACTTGCCGACGATCGATGCGACACTGCCGCTCCTCCGCCCCGCCCGTGGCCCCCGTGTTTCTATTACGCCGACGTTTACGAGACGCCTTTATCGCGCCGGAATGCACACCTTACGGCGGAATAAAGATTTCTCTACAACTTCAGCGCAATTTACGACGACAAAAGACGCGTTCTGCCCCCCTACTCCACCCCGCGCGGGGAGGAGGAGGGAAGAACCGGTTAGGGGGACTGCGACAGTTTACAGGATCCACGTCTGGGGGACGTTTACTTCCCGAGCGATAGCGTTCGAGTCTCGCGGTAAGGTTCCAATTCTCGCACGGAGCAATCCAGCGCGCTAGAGACGATCGACGAAGCGGCGGCTCGTGATCGGCCGTCGCGGCTGTTCGCGCGCGCCTTCGCCGGCCGAAGTAGGCCGGGAGCGGGCGGCTCCTCCCGTCGCGGCGACATAAATTTCCAAAGAATATAGACGGCCTGACAAAAATGCGAAAGTGCTCGGGCAATTCGTTGGCGGGGGCGCGGGAGAGGGCGCCTACAAGCAGCGCGGCGCGTTACCGCGCGCTCTCGCGAGCGCAAATAACGGTCAGTATTTTGCAGTAATATTTCACCGGAGCAGTTGGTATTAATTCGTAATATGTTACCGGCAAACTATACGAAAGCCCGCGGCCCACCCCCTTCGCTGGGCTTGCCTCGCCCCCACCCCGGCGCGCCCCTCCCCGCCGACACCCTCGCCCGCGATGGACATCGTCCCGCGACCACCCTAATATATGGTCCGGTATTATTGCAATGCAATGGACAGAATACTGTCAAAATTTATCGGCAGCCGTTTTTCATGCGCCGCGTCAAATGAGCCGAGCGATTAAAGCGCGTGAATTAGCCCCGAAATTTTCGAGCGCTGTCGCCCGACAAGGAACAAATGGAACGGGGACTACCAATAAACGAGCCAATTCGGGGCATACCTCTGGACACGCGCGATCTCAGATGGACTCGACAGTAGCCTGCGAGAATCTAGACGCCGATGGAGCTTTCTTTAGAGCTACGAACGTGCGATGCGACTTCAAAGGACTTCGGAAGTCCTTCGAGCTTTAAAGCGGTGGTGTTTTTGGGTAGTGGAACTTTGAGAAACTTGGAGTGTTTCTGAAAGATTCTGGGAGAAATTCTGAGTAACGAAGATATAGAGTAAGAATAGTTGCCCCATTTAAAATTCCTATTCGATTAATTATCACCTCAACAGATGTAATTCACTCATGGACTATCCCTTCCTTAGGTATAAAACTAGATGCAACACCAGGACGAATTAATCAAATAACTGAAATCTGTGGGGCCAATCATAGATTTATACCCATTGTTCTAGAGAGCACATCAATTAAAAATTTCAAAAATTGACTAAGATCATTTCAATAAATAAAGAATTAGTTAAAATATAACATTGAATTGTCATTTTAAAATTATTAATAAATAATATGTTTTCATTAGATGTCTGTGGTCGAAGGAATGCAGAAGGTTCTGGAACAGTTATTAAAAACGTGTGAGAATAAGGAAGTATACGAACGGTAAGGGAAAAAACAAGGACTGTCTATTTTTCGTGATTTTGTGATTTATAGCATATTTTGTTCATAGCAATTCAGGGCTCGGATGCAATAAGGAGACTAGCGTTCGAAAATGGGAAAAATAATTGTCCAAACGCTAAGAAATATTGGAAAACTAAATGTTGTTAAATTGTATTTTAAAAAATATAGTGTTGTAAAGCTCGTCGCGACACACATTTTTTCTATTTACAGTTTGTTTATCGAATCGTTACTATTCGAGGTAAAAATTATAAACAAAAAATTTTTCATCGTCCTAATTTCTTTAAACATAAATTGCGATAACTTGAGTAAATATTAAGGGATCGTTATGAGACTTAAAACGTAACTTCAGAAAACTCTAGCGAAGCCGTAAAACGTATGCACAAAACCCTTATGTTAAAAAATGTAATAATATTTGCGAACCATGTAATAACGCGAACTAATCACTCCAATTTTTGGGAATCAACAATATTTTAAACTATTCAAGCTATCAGTAACTAAAAACAAATATTCGAACTCAATGAAACGTAAAATATATTTAAAAAAAAATAGCTATTTCTTACAAACTAAACAGTCCCCAATCTCTACGCAGTCTTCATGGACCCACCTTTTGCAACGAGTAGTTTTTACCCAGTCACATTTAATTCCTTTTTTATCGTAATAATATAGTCCACTTATCGCACAGTGGTTGTCATTTTCTGCATCAGTCGAATCGTCATAAGAAATATCTACATTCTCAAAATTTATTCTATATATTATAGTACGAGCTTCCTTCACCATTCGAATGGCTTCCTTTAAACTTTCTGACCAAGCAGCACGGCTTGAAGTTCGTAAATACTTCTTAGGCATGGTTCTAATACGAAAAAAAACAACTCGATGGCATTAAATAGAAAGAGTTACAAAGATATGACTTTATGGCATATTGTACCGACAAACATGTGACATATTACTCCACACGGCCATAAGAAGAAGGATTAAAAATTTCTCCACAAAATACATAGTTTTAACGGATGTGCGAGAGATTATAAAATTCGTTGGTTAGTATACTTTATCATAATCCATTGATTTTTTGTAGAACTGTTCACACAAATGTATAATTTGCATTCTAGTTACAGTGTGAAATTAGATCAAGATGATACTTTTATAACTTATCAGGATCAGGGTAAGTGTGGGTATAACTGCGGAGTTTTAAGGTAGGTTAACTTTAGAACCCTCGATACGAACTTTCAAATGAATGAAAGTTCCTCCTTCTTTTTTTAAAAGAAAGGTGGAACCTTAATAATTCCATAAAAAAATATGAGGGCGGGGTAAAAAGCACGATTAATTAAAAACACAGAGATTTGTCGATCAATGTCATTGCAGGAGTTACTGCGGACATGCATTACTGCGTGCCAGTTACTAACTGACAGATGTCAGGTGAAACATAACCTTAGTACAAATATCCCTTGTAGATAGAAAAATCTTTCCTTATTTACTAAAATCAGCAGGAATGAGTAATAATTTAAATCTCAGTAATTAGTAGTACATAGTACGTGAATACGGTCGGAAAAAAAGGTTAGGTTGCGCAGTCGTCGGGGAGACAGTAATAGGGGAGACCGGGGCTAGATGTTACAGGGGCAGGTTGTTACAAAGCAATTTTAATTTTTTTCGCTTGGACTATCGCTTCGACGATGAAGTGGCTGATGTGTTTCAACCATGCACAGTCGTGTATGTTGTTTGTTTCTAGTCGGTTCACGCGTCGTCACTTTATTACAGTTTTTTGTGTTTTCGGTGCTAATAGTAAGTTTTCTCTTTCTACTTCAATCTTTTCTACCGAACAGACAGATAAATGTATGTAAATTAATATCACCACGTTTGAATCAGTGTCCTTTTAGCTACCGATTCGTACCAAGAACATAAGAATACACCGAACTGGTATGAACTTATAGTTTTTTATACACAATGGTGTGAACCGGGGCAAGTTGTTACAGAAGACAAGGGGCATGTTGTTACTCTCTCCTTTTTCGAATTCAAAGAAAGGCTCCACAAAGTGGATTCAGTGCACAGAGTGCAAAAAGTGGGCACATGTGAAGTGTGTAAAACCTAAAAATCACTTTTATGTGTGCATTAATTGCGAGTCCCCGTATGAAACGGGCGACGATAATTAGTGTAACTGATTTCAGTAGTTTTTTATTATTTTTAAAATAGATTTTTTATTGTATATTTATTGTAATAGATTCTTACCATTAATAAATTTACTTTTGTCCAAGAAAATATAATTATATTACTCGTAATAAGCCTCTTTTCGTAAAATTTAATCCTGTAACAACTTGCCCCGTATCGTGTAACAACTAGCCCCTACTCGGGGCACGTTGATACAACATGTCTCGACCTTCAAAACGGCTTGTTTCAAAGTCATGGTTTTCGTTTAATTACATGCGATAGCGGTCATCCGTAGAGGAAAGAACGTACTTTAAGTGAGAGTCATTGATAGTATCGAATATGGAATGCAAAACAAATACAAAATAAAAAACTGAGAAATGTAACAACTAGCCCCGGTCTCCCCTACATGCACATGGTGTAAAGTGCTGCAACTAATACTGCGGTGAGAAATAAAAATTAAAAATAAAATGCAGGCGACTGATTTACTGTTTTCCTGAAAAACTAACTCTTATTCTATCGAGCAATAACGTTACGTTACATGTATTACTGTTAATAACAAAAATATAAATGTTTTTCAAGTAGGTGTTCATGACCGCCATATCGGGAATCGACCGAACTTTCGCCTTGACGAATTTCAAACTACGATAAAAGAATTGATAATAACTTTGCTGCACATATTTATTAATAATTACCTGTAATAGAGTTTAAAATAATTTTACCAAAAATTTTCAACAGATTATGTACGTTCCAACATTCAATATGATCTAACTGAAAATAAAAGAAGGTAAAAGCCAAAATCTATTGTCGTCTTAGCAGTTACACTAAATTGAACGGAATTAATGCAAATGTAACGGCATCTTAAAAAATTATGGAGAAATGGCATATTACCTGCGGTGGCATATTTCCCCGAGTTACCCTATTCCATTGTTAAAGAATAAATTAAGAAAGCTCATTTTACCTCGAGATTCACGGAGAGGCCCCGGTCTCCCTATTAGTTTTTGTTGGAGTTCAACGATTCACACCGTTAGGGTTTTAGGCTTAAGGGGCTGCGTTTTCTTTTTTCTGGAGGAGGGGCGAAGGGTCTTAGCTGGAACGTAAAGCGACGACCATAGTTAGTCTAAGAAATGTGACCAGACCGTGCATATCGTGTTCTGACTCGTCTAGTTAATTCTTTTTCTTGTGTACCTTTATACTCTACCAAATTACACTGGTACGTGGACACACTGTGTATTGGCCATATAATAAACCATATTTGTGTTTATAGTGTAGCATTAATTTTGAACCTATGCGAAGTAATTTCTAACAGTTTTGGTAGGAAAACCTAGGTAACCAAGCAAGTCAGTAAAAGCTAAAAAATATTACCAAAGTAACACCACACTGAATCTGATTTTAATTCCAATTGTAAAAGGCGTCTGTTACCATAAACCCTTGTTGCGAATTTCACTCAAGAGTCTATGGATCGAGGAACCCTTCCCTCCGTCCAAATCCTAACACCATCCCTTCAGCCGAAGCTCTTCCGAGCCTCGACGGTCCCATCAGTTCGTTGCCTCTCCTCTTCGCGCTTTTTCCAGTCCCGGCTAGCAGCCCGGGGATTAAGAGTGCACGAGCAGCAATAAAGTCGAATTAAAATACTCCCTAATCGAGTAAAGTAAATTTAAAGGGCTGGGGTTAGTATTTAAAAACGGGAGGATCGGCTGCGAGAGCGGCGATAGGAAGGAAACGGTTTCGATCTCCGTTTCCTGGGTTCGACCGGCGTTACTCCGTCGACTTTTGCCCTTCTTTTCTATCGCCCTCCGTCCCCCGGCTCGTTCTTTCGCTCTTCTTCAAGCAGAGTTTCTTGCCGCTGCAATCTCAGGCTAAATTGCCAATCAACTGGGTATTATTTTCCCGTTAGTCTCTCAGGGCGAGGAGGAAAGCTGAAAGGTAGTGGGCCGACGTGCCCGATCACCGTCGAATCCTTCGGCTCCTCTCCTCCGACATTCTTTTCTCTACACTCCGTCGTTTAAGCAACCGCGCGTTGCGAGTCACGGGACACGACCCGCGAACAAAACCTCGCAACGCCCATCCTCTTGATTGGTAACTCACCGACGAACACACCCGAAATTAAAACCCGAACGTCGTTGAACCCACCTCGTCGACGCTACCTAGTCGCAAACCCGAACAACCGCTGGGTTCCTTTCCCGGAGACTTGTCATTTCGCGCCCGACGCACGCAAGGTTCGTTCACCCTGCATCGTGCTTCTCTCTCTCTGCTCTCCACGCACCGCATCTATGCTCCGATCATTAGCTGGCATTTATCTGCAGCGGAACCCTAATAGCGGCGAGCTCGATAACAGACTCCAACCCATCTCCATATACCGCATACGTGTCCGCGATTCAAAACGACCCGCTGAACCCGCTGCGGAACCCCATTGAACCCCAAGACACTGTCCGAAGCCGTCTCGTTTCTGCCAGTATCGAGTAGAAGAAAGGCACGTTAATTACCAATGATCGGAACCGTCGGTGGAAATCCGGCCGCAGCTGCGCGTCTTAATTAATCGCAATTACGATACTCGGCGCGCGGAGAATTTATATATTCGAGCGTAGGGAAAATTCGCGGCGGGTCTGCGGAAAGTGCGGTCGCGGTGGAAGAAGCTTTGGCGAACGTGAAAATAAAAAAGGAGGACCGAGGGGAAGATGAGAGTAGGAAGGGACAAGGGCGGCGAGGTGGGTGGCGCGGGGCGGGCGGGAGAAGAAAAAGTGTCGGGCGGGCGGAAGAGGAGAGAGAAAGCGGAACGCGGAGAATGGAAGATACATGCAGGTCTGCGGTACGTTTAAGTGTGCGTACGTGCCTACGCGTCTTTTTATTCTCGTGGCTGCGCGACGGATAGCTGGCGGAGGGACAGGACAGGGTAAACCTCCCTCTAGTGGTCTACAGAAGTCAGTACAGCGTGGTCTAGGGGTTCCGCGTTTCAACCATCCTCTTATATACTAATTATCATCGTCGCGCAGTCTCTTGATGTAAATGCCTGAATGCACCGGGCGCAGCGGCGAGAGGAGCGGGTGTTTGCGGGGCGGCTGCGGCTACGGCGGTGCTGTTGCTGGCGGCGGTGGCGCGAGAGAAGAGCCGGGGGAAGGGAAGGGAAGAGACTCACGCGGCGTATTTTATATAAAAATACAGACGGCCGCTTCGTTGCTTCGAATACGCCAACTACCGGCTCTTTCCTCTTCTCCCCCCACTCTCTTGCGCCGCGCCGCCCGACCGCCCGTCTCCGTCTTCGCCAGCCACCCATCCCACCGCACGAACCCGAAGCGGGTTAAGAGAACCCGACACTCGACGGTTACGCGTTTAAAGCTAAAGAGGATATCGTCGTTTCCCGCGACACGCTACTCCCAGATCCTAGGACTCTGCCAACTCTATACCGTCGCGCTAGAGTTGTCTGCTAGACGAGCTTGAAAGGAAAAGGCACCGCCCAGAATGTGTCGCAAGGTTGAGGTTTATTATGGCTAGCGAGAGCAGACGAGTGAATTACGGTATCGAGGATATTCTTCTTTCCTCGAAGGATACGTCGAAACGGAGCTAGTCGCGCGGTTATTACCTTTTCTGCGCCGACGGGCCCGAACAAAGAGGGAAAGCGAAGATCGCGATACCGGCGCGGGCCGCGGAATGAAAATAAGATTCATAGAGGCAGGAGGAACGGTGAAAAGTGGGCGCGCGTGTGTCGGGTAAATGGTCGGAGCGAAACGAGCTGGTGAAATCGAAGCGGGGCGAGACGCATAGGGGATCTGGGAGTGTGTCTGGGGACGCGGAATAATGCAAACGGAGGCGTCGAGGGGTAGAACCCAGCTCTAAATTACAGCCGATATTAAGATCTCGCGATTGCGCGAAATGGTATGCAAAGCAATTCCGGTGGACACGCACCAACGCGTACCGAGCCATGGACACCGCTGCGACGGGACGCGACGGAGGCCTACGGGCCACCTCGGTTTTAGCGCAAGTGCACAGCTCTCCGAGATCCAACAAACTTCATTTGGCGTTAACGAACACGATGGTAGGGTAAATCCGGGAGACGCGGTCGACCTAATATAAAATGGCTATTAAAACTAATACAGATATTACTTATTCTATCAGAACAAACCTGATATGTTCAGAATTTTATGCTGATTTAGAAAAACTGGTCGATATTTGCTTTAAGACAATATTTACTGTAAATCGGGTTGAAAACTGAAGTCTTGACATCTGACCACCTCTCCCGAGGGAGAAATGGTTTTCGTCGTTGGCAGAGACCACTCACATAATTATTCATGGAAAATTAACAAAGAAGAAAGCAAAATTATTTATGAGTGAATACAACTACAGATTCATCGATATTTAATTTGTTTACGCTAAACAAGTAAAGAACACATCAAAGATAAAGCGAACTACAGTAATTCTTCGTTAAAGTCCCGACGAACGGGGCTGGCGGCGGGACAATAACGCGATGCGGACACTATTCCCTTAGAGTAGTATAAGCTCTGAGACTATTCCGTGCGGCCGATGCCGCGAGTGAGAAAACCCAAGAGCCGAGCGAGAGGGAACGAAACAGTTGACACGAAGTTGCCGTCGTCTCTTTCGTTCTCTCACTCTCGACCGAAGGATTCCAAGAAATGGTGGGGATAGTGAGCGGGACTATTACGCATGGTAAAAACAGGACAATAACGACGAATTACTGTACCTACCGGCGATTAGCGAGACAAATGAATAAAAAAGTGAATAAATAAAATAAATAAACAATAATAATAATAAAGGAATGATAAAAAATATAAATAAAAATAATAAAAAAATCGTAACTCGACCATCTCTCCTTTCTGCAGCGAGAGATGGTCTTCTTGTTAGCTTCGAGAGGAAGAGTTAATGTGGCTAAATACTTTGGCCGCATTGTCCCTCAATATCTCTAATATCTTATTATTCCCAAACATTAAACGAAAATAAACTTAGAAGTATATTTTAAATACGATTCTGTACACCGTTGTTTGACAAAAGAGGTTAAATGTAACCTCAGTTTTATAGCCAATAAATCTAGAAAAACACAGAAGGAATCGAAGTGACGCTATTCGTTCAATTGTTTGGCTTCTAGAGAAGTAATTGGTCTGCACTTTAACGCGTTTTTACGTATAGAGTCTAAAATATAGCGACTCGACCAACTCTCCGGCCCGACCGCGTCTCCCGGATTTACCCTATAGTTACACTGCGCTCTTACTCGTCCTATTCTTGAATATGGTTATGGCCTACGTATACTATCAAGCACAAAACTCAGCTTGAGAGAATCCAGCAGAGGTTTCTTTGTTTTGTTGCTTAATAGAGCGGCCAACCTCGACTGAATCACGGCTATACTGAACTGCTTAATTAAAATGTCCTATCTAGTAATTCGAAACATCCAAGAAAACTGAAGTTTTATCATTTCCTTTGTGCCCTCCTTGTTTTTCATCCGATTTAAAAAATGTAGGCATTATTTCGTAGTCTAATATAATTTCTGTAATACGTGTACGGGTAGATAATGTATGATTAACGTAGAAATTAATTAAATAAATAATAAAAACCATCTGAAAACCAGTTAGTATAAATAAATTAGACTGGTTCTAGATCTCTACGAAGCACGTAGGGTTTTCTAATTTTAATTAAAATGTGAAACATGTATGGAACTTCAAATATCTATTTCAAGATTTTTTGAAAAATGGAAAAATACTAGATAGGACATTTTATTTAAAGAGGGCAGTATAGTTCGCTGATGTAAAGTGAATATCCAAACTCTTGAGACCAGAAGAGTCGTGGCGTAGGTACCTTTGTTTTTTATTCACGGTCTTTTATCCGCGGACATACGAATAGTGTGTTTACTTCACTTGTCAATTTTAATGATCCTACTTGACCCGTCGGGACTATATATTCTTCAGACCACCGTTTTTCCCATCACGTTTCAACGTTACGGATCTAATTTGCAGAATATGTACTTTGGCGAATAATTTAATGACAGATTAGACATTTTTGCACGAGGCATCAATGTGTTTACGTCTGAACTGCTTAGAGTTCTGGGTTAGGTGATTAATAATATTAGTGTGCCGTAATGTATTTTGTCTTTTTAAACGATTGTATTCAGCTTCGATCCTCTGTTTGTTTTTTGTATGCTTGTTTGTTTGTATGTATGGTTCAAATCTGGCAACTCAAATTTAACCGACTTCCAACTATCCAATTGTCTTGAAACTTTGCAGGCGTACGTAGTTTGGATGACAAAGCGATATTTAAAAAAAAAATTAACCCCGAGCGGGTGAAAAAAATTACCCAGTTATCAATAAATATAATCAATAACCACAGATCCAAACGATTTGAAATCAGCCGCTCGCGTTCTTTACGAAAACGACAAAAAGCCGCAGCGTTCGGGACGCTAGTCGCATCGAGATATGAAATTAAACTATAGAGCAATAAAAAATATTTGTAAAGAAGCCTGAGCTGTGAAATGTTAATCCACAAACACTAAAAACTAGAAAATAAAAAATAAATTTTTATGTTAAACGATTTTATTAAAAATGCACTAAAAACTAAAAAATAATTCTTTTCTTGTACTACGCTTTCGATGGAATTTTTTCATTTGAAATAAAATCGTGGAGCAAGATATGTCATAACAGAATATGAATCAATTTAATACAGAATCAGGCATCGAAATGAATTTGTTGTGACATATCTTGCTCCACGATTTTATTTGAAGTGAAAAAATACCATCGAAATTGTAGTACAATAAAAGAATTATTTTTTAGTTTTCAGTGCATTTTTAATAAAATCGTTTAACATAAAAATTTTTTTATATATTTTTTTCTTATATTGTGAACAATGGGGTCTATCCGTTAAAGTGAATAAATAAATAAATAAATAAATAAATAAATAAATAAATAAATAAATAAATAAATAAATAAATAAATAAATAAATAAAACTATTTCTGCCTTGCTGCCTCCTGTCACTCATCCTTTGGAGGAGAGATCACCCTTAACCCTCCGTGAGCACACTGGGACCTTTATGTCCGGGTAAATTGCCACTTCTCTTAAACTTCCTTCCGAATTTGTATTTTTCCTAATTAATCCTTTAAAAAATTGACTTAAAAAACGATTGTATATTAAAGTAGAGACTTGAATAAGCATCCCATAATTTTCTCAGACCTTTTGAAAGTGAACAACGGTAAAAAAAAAAACTGCGATGACATAAACGACCCAGCGTGTCCACGGAAGGGGCGAAAATAAATGTGTCCACGGCGAGTTAAGGGAACATTCTACTCTCTCGGCCGAAGAATCGGCCACTTTTCGGTGATAATTTTTATAATGAAATAAGCACTTAACGTTTTCGAATTTCTGGGGGTATATTCTACCACTCTTGAAATACAATAAAAAATCTTTGCTGTTTGCTTATTTCATTTGTTTACATAAATATTTCGCTGTGAAGTTAGAGGCTTCAGAATTGCTGGCGGTTGAAATTTCGGACAACTGAATCATCGGAAATAAAAAAACCAAACATATTTCTAATTCGCAGGAGTATGGTTATCTTGCATTCCCCGAAAGAACAATTTTTTATCAAAATTATTAAAAAGCCAGTCGATCAAATTTGAAAATACCGAAAGTGGCACTTCTTTTCTATATTTAATTGATATAAAATGTGGGAAAATATTAAAAATCTTAAGATACTTGTGGTTAGCGAGATAGCCATACTCCTGCAAATTAAAAATATCTTTGGTTTTTTTATTTCCAATGATCAAGTCGTCCGAAATTTTAACCGCCAACAATTCTGAAGCCACCAACTTCGCTGCGAAATATTTATGTAAACGAATGAAATAAACAAACAATAAAGATTTTTCCTTGTATTTCAAGAGTGGTAGAATGTACCCCCAGAAATTCGAAACCCTTAACTGTTTATTTCATTATAAAAACTATCACCGAAGAGTGCCCGATTTTTCGGCCGAGAGAGTAGAATGTCCCTTTAAGATCGACGGGCACGATGCCATTTTTACTCGCGTTACCCAGAGCAATGAACATGTACCAGGGCCCCCTGCGCCTCCGATTCCGAAAGCCGGAATCCCGCGACACGCGATTCGATAAAACCGATGGAGGATTTAAAAGGCTGATCGGCAAAAGCGCGGTTAGAGCAGGATCCGCGTCGTTAGTAATCGCAAAAGTACAGGCGTATCGCGTCGGCAGCGATAGTATTTCTACGTAATTCGATTCCAGGGAAGCCGACGCGGTAGGTACTTAAGCGTTTTCGAAACGATTCGATCGATATCGACTGCGCGCCGAGTAACGGATATCGAATCATCCTTCGTAGAATATTTATCGAATCCGCGCACGAAATACTTGCGGAATCGAAGCGACCCAAGTTTACAAACGATAACCGATTCGGTCTCGGTTTCATCGAATTAACCCAGACCCAGTTCGGCCCCGATCTAGATCTTCCCTCGTCGCTCCCGTAATTTCATTCTCCGTGACGCACACGACCGGCATCCGGTTTCTTCGAGAGCCCACAGTTTTCCAGAGCTGCTCGTCTAATTTAGCGCTTCTGCAGCCGGACCTTCGAATCTTACTAAGTAATTGAGAAGTCGAGGAAAAGAGTCGTCCTTAAAGATACTTTCGTTGATTTCTTACCCCCTCCCTCGGCAAATATAAAAATCCCTAAGATTTTCTGTTCCAACTCCTCCCCACTCCTCATGTAATATTTTCTACATCGTATTTTTCAGTTATTAAAATCCTTTTAAATCTTCCATATTGAAAATTAGATTAAACAATATTACATAAAACACTAAACCTCACTACGCTTCTCTCCCTGCAAGAAAACGTAAGAAATTCGCGACCCTCTCCCCCGAAAAGCCTTACGTAATTTAAGGACGACCCCGAAGAGCTTACAAACGAGTATCGTTCGTTAATACATATCTCACGACGTAGGGTAAATCCGGGAGACGCGGTCGGGCCGGAGAGTTGGTCGAGCCGCTATATTTCAGACTCTCTACGTAATAAAAAAATTTAAAAAAATTAAAACCGTCTTAAAAAAATAAAATGCACTATAAAGTAAAAATTAATTTTTTCTCTCATTTAATCTACGACTCTCATATTTTTTAAGTCGGCGCCAGATTAACACAGTGCAAGTGATGAGGCACCGACTTAAAAAATATCAAAGTCGTACGTACATAAAGTAATAATAATTAGGTAACAATAGTCTTTATTATTAACCAGAACTGGCAAAATATTGGACCAAACTTGATTTAGTGTAAGTTGGGACCACAGGGGCATCGTCCTCTTTCGAATGAAAAAAGGATCATCAAAATCGGTCCATATGCTGAGGAGTTGTGAGGGAACAAACATAAAAAAGGGGGTCGAATCTATAACCTCCTCCTTTCTGAAGTCGGTGAAAAATGCGTTAAAGTGCAGACCAATTACTTCTCTAGAAGCCAAACAGTTGAATGAATAGCGTTATTTCGCTTCCTTCTGTGCTTTTCTGGATTTATAGGCTTTACAAGGTAAATTGAGGTTACGTGTAACCTCTTTTGTCGAACAACGGTGTACAGAATCGTATTTAAAATAGGGTAAATCCCGGAGACGCGGTCGGGCCGGAGAGTTGGTCGAGTCGCTATATTTCATACTCTATACGTAGAAACGCGTTAATGTGCAGACCAATTACTTCTCTAGAAGCCAAACAATTAAATAAATAACGTCACTTCGGTTCCTTCTGTGCTTTTTTAGATTTACAGGCTATAAAAGGTAAACTGAGGTTACATTTAACCTCTTTTGTCAAACAACGGTGTACAGAATCGTATTTAAAATATACTTCTAAGTTTATTTTCGTTTAATGTTTGGGAATAATAAGATATTAGAAATATTGAGGGACAATGTAGTCAAAGTATTTAGCCATATTAACTCTTCCTCTCAAAACTAACGAGAAGACCATCTCTCGCTGTAGAAAGGAGAGATGGTCGAGTTACGATTTTATTATTTTTATTTTTTATTATTATTTTATTATTATTTTTGTTTATTTATTTTATTTATCCACTTTTAAATTCATTTGCCTTGCTAATCGCCGGTAGGTAGTCCACTTTATCTTTGAAGTGTTCTTTACTTATTTAGCGTAAACAAATTAAATATGAATGAATCTGTAGTTGTATTCACTCATAAATAATTTTGCTTTCTTCTTTGTTATTTTTCCATGAATAATTATGTAAATAGTCTCTGCCAACGACGAAAACCATTTCTCCCGGCACCTCGGGAGATGTGGTCAGACGTCGTGACTTCAGCTTTCAACCCGATTTACAGTAAATATTGTCTTAAAGCAAATATCGACCAGTTTTTCTGAATCAGCATAAAATTCTGAACATATTAGGTTCGTTCCGATAAAATAAGTAATATCTGTATTAGTTTTAATAAACATTTTATACTAGGTCGACCGCGTCTCCCGGATTTACCCGAATAATTGACGTGAATTCGCGGAGCGACGCGCGTCTTGGAGGAAGCTCGGAAACGGAGGGTTTCTTCCGGCTGCTCGGTCGTTACCCAGATATTATTATCCGCGGTAGACAATAGGCCGATACACATCGATCCACCGATGTCGGACGATAGCGGAAAGGTAGGGGGCGCGTGTAACAGAGCTGTCTCATTAACAACTTGTAATGGAACGGCGGTATCTATTGGTAGGTTTCTGTGCGTTGCAACAGGAGAACGCTACCCCTTCGTTCTCTCGCGTTTCATAAAACGAAAAGGCAAAGGATGGAGAGGAAGAGGAAACAGGAAAGAGGCAGGGGTGAAAGGAGAACGACGAGGGGCTTGGAAGAGGGAGGGGTGGAGGAAGAGGAGAGATGTCGAAAGGGAGGGCAAACCTTCGAGAATAGACGATGCGAAAACGAACCGAACGGTCGACGAACGGAACGAGCCAGCGAACGAGCGAGCATGCATACGTTGATACCGGGGAACGAATGCGCGCACACGTCCGATGGATGCAACTTCGCCATCCGCGCATCGGCCCGCATTGTGCACGCGCCATTGAAAACAACGAAACAATGCGTCGAAGCCAGGTTTTGTCCCGTGACTTCTCGCCCGTTTCGTAGCAGACCGCAAAGCCCGAAAAGGAGGCGCCGTCGCGACCGCGCGATCCAAAACCCACAAGACTCCTCTTCCCCGCGCACCCAGCGCGCCCCGCACATGCCGAGCGACGCGCCTTCCATTTCCACGTACGCGAAATCCCTAACGACGCTCCTTCGATACAGCCATTGTCTAGCCTCGACCGTCTTTTCAATTCCCGCGTTTCGCCCCGCCTCGCTCGCCCCGCAACAGCCGAGGAGGAAGCGGAAAACGGCTGGCGGGCAGGCCGGGGCTACGGTAATTGCCACCACCACTGTGTTCAGACCTCTCGAAACTTCTTCCCTACGCTCGTCCCAGGCGCAAAGTTCGGGGGCCACGCGAGCGAAACTGGCGTTATCCCCGGACGAAAGCAACTGGCCGTTCAAGGTCAGCGACGGGCTGTCTCTTCTATATCGTCTCGCCTACCGTTGTCGCTTCAATTTCACTACTCTTCGGTCGTTTGTGTCTCGGAGACTGGGTTAGGAGAGGCGCGTATCGCGTGGATTCGTTGATCGAAAGACGAGTGCGAAAGACGAGTGCGAAAGACGAGTGCGAAAGCTCCGCTGGCAAGCTTGTCCCAGGGAACTCGTCCCGAAGAACCTTTTTGCCACGACGATTTCACGCACGGAGGACGTTACACGCTCGATTACTCGTTAACAAGAAGTTGATTACCGAAAACTACCGCGTCGCTAGGCAGACGGTGTGTTATTTAACATCTTTTCCCCGAGTATGCTTCTTTTTTTCCGCTCGGCGGATTAGCGAGGCACCCGAGCCGAGACGCGGCGCTTTTTAACCGGCGGAATTGTAGCTCATCGGCCGCGATCGTTACCCCGGATGAAACGGGCCGGATTATAAGCGGCCGATAAACTCTTTTATTTTATTCGCGCCTCTCGCGCGAAAAACCGAGTGTCGCGCTATTCCCGCGGCCGTTTCTTTTTTTTTTTTTTTTCACCTCCGGCGATCGCGTTTTATTTATTTCCACTGGCCGCGGCGATCTCGATGGCTATCGGGAGCGGCGTAATTGGCCGTCATTTGCGGCGGATCGGCCGCAAAAAGGAAAGGATCGCGCGATGTCACGATTCGGCTGCAAGAACGCCTCGGGACTTGGATGTGTTTACCGAAGCTTCTTTCCGAGTTGTTACTCGGGATCCGCGCAAAAACTTTAATCCACTGCGGTCCAGTGAAATTAGGAGCTGTCCGCGGAATAATTCACAGCAAGCTACATTTTGGGGTGGAAATTATTTCGTCGTTTTAAACAATATGTTAAAAGTCACCAGTGATCTGACATATGCTACAAATTTTACAGAGGGTTGGAAGTAAAAGGAAGCTGTTTTTCGCGAATATCTTGTTAGCTATCAGTTTTACGACAAAAATAGTTATTATGAAATTTGTAGATTAGAAAAATCTCTACAAAACAGGTTCTATGAGTTTTTTTGTAGGAGTAACTATTGTCATGTATGACGGCTTACAAAGTATCAACCTTCATACTTTTCACAAGGGAAAAAAAGGGTGAAGTTGACCCCTGAAAATTTTCCAATTCTGTGTTATTACTCGCGAAATGTAACACCTGTCAGAATTGTACGTTACCAAATGATAGTCCTAACTAAAAGAAGTAACTTTTTCCTGAAATTTTTTTTTCTATTTCTTATAGTTTGCGAGTAATTACACAAAATTGGAAAATTTTCAGGCGTCAATTTCACTCTCTTGGAGTGAATTTGGGCAGTAGACAAAATTGCGTTATACCCAGGGGGACATCCCCTACATATTCACAAAGTTTCATAATTTTTTGAATTCCCGGGTTCGGGATCTTCCCTTGTGAATAGTACGAGGGTTGAAACTTTTTAAGCCGTCATACATAAAAATGGTTACTCCTAAAAAAAAATCACATAACCTGTTACGTAGAGAATTTGCTAATCTACAAATTTCATAATAACTATTTCTGCTTTAAAGCTGATAAATAACGAGATATTCGCGAAAATCTGTTCTTTTTTTATCTCTGACTCTCTGTAAAATTTTTAGCGGCGGTCACATTATTATTAATTATTATTATTAAACGTCTTTATTACTCAAAGAGAATGAAGAAACCTGAATGTTACAAATGACATAGACGATAAGAGTAAAGGCGAGGCTGCAGTGGTAACACTGTTGGGAAGCCTAACCGCGTACAATAAACTAAACTAAACTAAAGTAGAGACAAAAACAAACAAACGTAACAAACGTTAAAAATAAACTAGACTAAGTTAGCTTCAGACTTAGAGCTAACATGAGAATAGTGTTTGAAAAACTGGTAAGAGTCTAACTGTCGAATAGTAGCAGGAAGGGAGTTATAGTAACGTGCCGCGATATAAGAAAAAGAAGATTCGAATTTAGTGGTGCGATGCGCAGGAATGGAGATGAGAGATTGAGACCGAGTTGAGAGAGAGAGAGTTAGAAGAGTGATAAGAAAGGTTAGTGAGTAGGATATTATAAAGATATGACGGACTACGAGAAGAGAGTACCTTAAACACGAGACAGCAAACATGGAGTTTCCATCTTTGCGACATACGTAACCACGAGGACTTAACAAAGAACGGAGAGATGTGATCGAACTTGCGGACACAATAGGAGAAACGCAGACAGGAATTTTGAATTACACTGAACCAAGGAAGAGAGATGAGAAGTAAGAAAAGGACTATATAGGGGAGAGTTGCCTATATTGGACCGGCTCCTAGATTGGACCATTTGTATATCTCGATAAACAAATATATTTGAAGCGGTTTTTTTGGCTACATTGATTTAGGAAGTGGAGATGGAACTTGCGAGAACAGCGATACGGTTATTCGTTAGTTTGTCGTTCACCGTCGTCGAAATATAGAAACACGTGGTGCGCGATCATTATTTTTCGTGCTATTTCAAGTGAATTTTTTTCTACAACTTGTAAGTACTATAATTTTAAACGATACTAGTGTAAAGTGTGCTGTCTAAGCTATAACTTCATGTCCTTACTTCTCCATATTCGTATAAGTATAACAATGAAAACATATCTTTTTTATGCAACCAACCAGTTGCCTAATATTGGACCATCACTAGTTGCTTCAATTGGACCGGTCCATTTTAGGATACAATCTATGTTATGGTAGCGAATAGTTAAAATCATTCTAAAAAAATTTAAAAAACAATTAAAACCGACTTCAAAAAAATAAAATTGCAGTAAAAAGTAAAAAATAATTTTTTCCCTTATTTAATCTACGACTCTCATATTTTTAAGTCGGCGCCAGATTTACACAGTGTAAATGATGAGGCACCGACTTAAAAAATATGAGAGTACCGTAAGTTAAATAAGGGAAAAAATTATTTTTTACTTTTTAGTGCAATTTTATTTTTTTGAAGTCGGTTTTAATTTTTTTTTTAACTTTTTAGTTTTATATATATTGACACAACATGCTGAGGAGATATATGCGTACGTACACAAAATAATAATAATTACGTGACAATAGTCTTTATTATTAACCAAAACTGGCACATCGCCCTCTTTCGAATAAAAAAAGGATCATCAAAATCGGCCCATATTCTGGGGAGTTATGCGGGGACAAATATAAAAAAACCATCAAAACACTGTACTATTACACTACGTGCACCGTAAGATGCTTGTTGCTTCTTGTTTCTATTTTTTTCAATGCCCTGATCTGTGTTTTTTAGATTGTACATTTAAATTCATTGATTTTTAGAAGCGGTCCAAAGTAGGAAACCGGTGGTCCAAATTACAAAACCGGTAGCCTAGAATGGACCGAAGTCATTAGTTTAGTTTTTTTGAGATATTATTTTAATCACATATTTTATCAACACATTAAATACACAATAAAAACTACATAAAATGTAGATCTTTTCCCCGTTTCTGTTTGCTTTCTTCAATGTGTTATGTCCGTGTAGGAGAGAAAAATAAAAAAGTGGTCCAACATAGACAACCTTCCCCTACAACATCACAGTAGTCAAACAACGATACAACCAAAGATTCTAATAGAAGGAGTGGGGCCACATCGATGGGGGACTTTCGATATACTGTTTAAAACGCAGAAATAAAGGTCCATACAGACATTCTGGTTGCCGCGAAATATCTCGCAGATTGGCCGGACTTCCGTCTAATTTCACCGAACTACCGTGCGCGGTGGTGTATGCTTGCATGATGCAGGGACTTGTAGAAAGTCGCCTCGCACATTGGCCCAAGCGCTGCGTCCGATTTTGGAGGGAGAAGGGCCCGGCGCAGCGTTAACGACGAATTAATGACGTCGCGTTATCGTGCCACCTGTACATACGACGGTATATAAACCGGAAGCTTCGGCTCGGACTCGTGACGGCAGGACTCGCAAACGGGCTAAAACGCCAAACTGTTTTACCACGACAACGTGCTAACGATTAACACACCCGCCGGCACACGTATCGTCCTACCGGGCGCACGATACCGCGCTACCCATTCTCTCCCTCCTTCGCTCTCGACCCATCGGTCTCTTTTTCCCCCGGCGCTCGCACACGGCCTCCGCCGCTGTCCGGTATAAACGCGCGCGCGTGCACACCTCGCGCGTGCCCATCCTCCTCCGTCCTCCTTCGCCTCTTCCACGCTCGATTTTCGTCTCTTTCGCGCCAACCGAAGCGTGTCGCCCTCGGCCCCAACCCCCTGCATCTCGCCACCCTCGCGCGGCATCGGCATCAGCCTCCTCCTCTCCGGCCCACCCATCGCGCTTCGCCCCCTCCGCCGGACCACCCCTTCCCACCGTCTCTCTCCACACCCCCGACACCCGATACTCGACACCCGATACCTAATTATGTTAAACGCTTCCGGATTTTGCGGCCGGATTATGCGGCCTCGTTGCCCTCGCGCGCCTCCTCTCTTTCCCTGCTCTTTCGCGCTTCCTCCCTGTCCCTCTCCCGGCAGCGCGCACCCGTCCTTCTTCCTCGTCAACGCTCACCGCGAAGAACGATTTGTAGCTGCGAGCGTACGCGCGAAATCACCGAATATCATCGGCCAGCATTTTCGCCGCGCGAACGTCCCCTGGTGCCTTCAACGAGTCTACCGATCCTCTCCCCTTTCCGCAGCCACATTTCTATGTATCTAGAATTGGGGACAGGATTTTGGGGTGCTACTCGAGCGATCAACGGGCGGGGAACAAAGTCGCGCGCCCCAAAAGAATCCGCGATATCGTCGGAACAAAGGGGTTGACGCGGGCGTTTTAATTTCTCTGTAAACGCGAGGCAAGTTCGGCGCGTGCCAAATTCCACCCTCTCGATGCGACAGTCTGCCTCGATTCGCTCCCGTTCCAATGTTCCCGTTCCTGTTGGCCCTCCACCGTCGAAACCGACATTCCGCGGAGTTGCGATTTTCCTGCGGATGCGTCCCCTCTTTCTCTTATCCGGTCTTCTCTGTTTCGCTATCTGGCCCACCCATCCTCTCTCTCGTTCTCTGTCTCTCTCGCTCGACAGCTTCGCGCTTATTCCTTCTTCTCATCCGCGATTTCGACGGTTCGCGCGGGCCAGGCACCCTCCCAATGCTGTGCCGCGTGCGCGGATAATCGACGAAAACAGCGGTCGACGATTGCGGTTTCACCGTGCTCGCTGGTTCGCGCGAAGACGCGGATGCAACAGTTGCTCGGACCCGCAGCCCCTTTTTAACGCGCTTCGTTGTTGCGCGCGCCACGGCGAAAGCTGCGCCCCGCGAAATTCTGTTTAAATCACGGTTCGGAACAGTTCTCTGGAACATTTCAATAAGTTCTATTTAAAATATGGACCGTGGAACTTTTTTAAAAATGTTCTCATACTGTAAGTTCCCATGAGGACCGATAAAGTAAATGTTCTTGAAAGGAAAAGTTTTTGTTGGAATGGAACTTATTAAATATAAATATAAAAATTTCTCTGTAACAGGAACTCATATTTTGTTCATCGTTATTAAATAAAAAATATATAAGAATAAATTTTTATGTTAAACGATTTTATTAAAAATGCAGTAAAAAGTAAAAAATAATTATTTTCTTATACTACAATTTCGATGGTATTTTTTCACTTTAAATAAAATCGTGGAGCAGGATGTTTCATAGCAGAATATGAATCAATTTAATATACATAGCATCAAGCGTCGAAATGAATTTGTTGTGAAATACTCTGCTCCACGATTTTATTTAAAGTGAAAAAATACCATCGAAATTGTAGTATAAGAAAAGAATTATTTTTTACCTTTTAGTGCATTTTTAATAAAATCGTTTAACATAAAATTTTTTTGATATATTTTTTATTTTCTAGTTTTTAGTGTTTGTGGATTTACATTTCACAGCTCAGACTTCTTTACAAATATCTTTTATTGCTCTATAGTTTAATTTCATATGTCGATGCGACTGGCGTCCCGAACGCAGCGTCTTTCTGTCGTTTTCGTAAAGAACGCGAGTGGCTGATTTCAAGTCGTTTGAATTTGTGGTTATGGGTTATATTTCTTAATGACTGGGTAATTTTTTCACCCGCTCGGAGCTAATTTTTTTTTTAAATATTGTATTGTCATCCAAACTACGCACGCCTGCAAAGTTTCAAGATAATTGGATAGTTGGAAGTCGGTTAAATTTGAGTTGCCAGATTTGAACCATACATACATACATACATACAAACAAACATACAGAGGATCGAAGCTGAATAAAATCGTTTAAAAAGTTCTCAATCGTTGCCACAAACACTGAATACTCTTCAATGAATAGTACTACAACAATAATAAATAGTTATTACAGTTACATTGATATTCAGAATGTGTCACTTATTTGTAATATTTACCTACGTAGATAACTTCTACGCAGATATTACAGAATTTTTATGTATTTTGGTTCTTGTAAGTTATTGAAAAATGTTATTTAGGATATATTATTCTTGACAAGTTCTTTTTTCTGTCCAATACTTCTTACGAAACTATTAATTACTTATAGTATGATTTTGTTAGATAAAACTGCTTAGTACCTAATAGTTTAATACTCTTCGTTATCTTACGGACACTCTTTTAATAAATGTTCTAATATAACTTGTTTCCATGGAACTTTTATTATACAGGTTCTAAAATATCTATTCCACGAGAACACTTTTTAAAGAAGTTAAATAGGTATAAGTTCTAATAGAATATTTATAAAAACGAGAGTTGCAGAATTTATATAGAATTTAATATAATTTAACATAGATCCTTCCGCTACTCTCATTTCCTCCACCTTTGCCACCTCCGCAACGCCACTTAAGACCTAGTCTTAGTTTTTAGTCTTAGTCTTAGTCACGTCTTGGCTTTTAATAAGTTAAAGCTACTTGCTTTTAGTTTCAGTTCTTAGATTTATCTTTAGTCTTTAGTCTTAAGTTTTGTATTCAATATTAACCTTCCTGAACTCGCGTGTTGGTCTCACAGACCGACGAATACAAAATACGCTCATTTTTCAGAAATCATGAATAGCCTTTTGTACGTTAGGTACACCCTTTTGATATGATATTCCATAGAATATCAATAAGATATATGATAGAATAAGATATTCCAGGATGGCTCAGTTTCGGTATTCGAAAACAAATAGTTCCTATATTCATAATATCATACTTATTATATTTTATTTTTTGTTAACATTTTTTTAGTTTATGAAGGGAAAGTTGATTTTTTATAATACACCCGCGGAATGTAGTTTTATGTTCAAATTATTGAAGACTGTTTCGGAAGACCACTAAAGAAAGAAATACACGTTTTCCAAATTAGTTGGTGCATTTTTTTATTGTATTATAACCCTGAATAAATATTAAAAATTAATTTTATGGAACTATACAGAATTAATATCATATCTTCAACGCATAAAACACGGTCTCACAGAGCGACGCGAGTCATTATGCACTGAAAAATCACAGGAGTTCAGGAAGGTTAAGCTTGGACTTCTACACTACACAGATGTTGGGCCTAACAACAGCTCCTGGGCCTCGCGTTTCCACCACCCTACGTATTAAAATAGCGAACTAAAGACGAAAAAATAAACAGTGTCTCCAGGGACAAGGGTCTCTATGTGGAGCAGCGATTAACCCTATTCCGAATCGAGACACACCTTTTATTCGCGGGATCGAACGAAAGCAATATTAAAGCGATATATTTAAACCAGCGACTTAATAAATAGCACTTTATCGCGCTACCTTCCACCTATAGCACTGACCTACATCTCCATCGAATACGGATCCAATCAAATCCTTTAATATTGCACGCGCCACTCGATTCCATCATTTTCGCGGCGTCTGAAAAAGTTTCGCTCAATTATAAACCAGCTGTCCCTGTTACATTTCCTTCGGACTAAAGTATGCCAAAAACACCCGGGAGGCCGGCGAACCGCGGAGCTGAGAGGAGGCTCGACGATCCGCGCTAATGTCTCCACTGTTCGCGCGACGGAAGGAAAAGAAACGACTGGCCTCTGCTCGATATCGAATCGACAATACCGTATCGGGCATGGAATTTACGCGCCGAATTAGATAATGCCGGTGACACGTCGCTGTGGAACGATGATACGCGTATAACGCGCGAGTCCGAGGATTATCGCGACCGTTTCGGCGTAGTATCGATGCTGATCGCGATACGTTCGACCCGTTCCCGCTCCGACCCCGTCCCACCCTTCCGCTCTTTAGCGAAGCGCCGACAAATCCGTCGGAAGATTCGTTCCAAGCTGCACGGACGAGCCACGGCTTTCCCATCCCCTTCCTCCGTTTTCGTGTCCCGTTTAAATACTTCTTTCTCCGTCTCCGTTACTCGCGACTCGGCGTTATAATGCGAGGCGACAAAAACACGTCTGGAGCGGCACGTATGCACCTGCAAAGCCTTCAGAAATAACTAACGTTTGTTTTAGAGTACCGTTCACGGAGCTACTAGACAGTCGTTTGTTTTTTTTTTTCGATGTTCGTAGATATTCGATAGAAGTGGTCGCTTCGTTTCGGCTGCGATCTGTCGCGATACGCGTGCCGTGTAATTCGGCCGGTTGGGAGGAAGGGAACAGGTTTCACCGTTTGTCGCGGCACGCGCGCGGACGATAATCCTGGTTCTTCGGGTTAGTTTTAATTGTCGACGACCGGTCAACGAGGCGTAAACGTTGGCGCAACACGTGTACGGTCGCGTTAATTGCCCGATAAAAATCACAACACGCCAGCCGAGGCAAACCGCCGGCTGCCTGGCTCGCGTGGTCGTAAAATTAAAAATGCCACGCTTCCGTCGAGGATCGCGTTAGTCGACCATTAATTCATTAATTATAAGGGCACGCGTGTCGCGACCATGCAACGCTGCTCAAAGCTGAATCGCAAACGGCACTCCCTTCCCCCCTCTCTCGTTTTCCACCTCTTTCGGCTCTGTTTTCCCTGCCCCGCTCCTCGTCGCTTGCCGCGCGGCTCCGTCCACTCGTGCTTCGAACCCGACTTTTCGAAAAGTCGGGGAGAAATGGCAACAGAGACGGGGCTCCCTTGGGGGCCAAAACGAAAACGCGTCGGGCTCGTCGTTGCTCTTTCCCCGTCAACGTACAGTCATTCATCCGTTTGGAACGCGTACGGCATGGCTGTTCATTAAAAACAGCAGCCTCGTGACACTCGAGCGTCTTATGTATAATATTCTGGATGCTCCGCGGCCGACTCATCTTTTTCAGGGACACTTCGTTTCAGGTAGATACGGTGGAAGCTCGGGTAGACTCGCGCAGATTTTTACCACAGCTCGCGCTTGTTTGTGCGAGCTTCTACCGAAACGCATGGGTTCATCCGAGGATTTCGAGCGGCTTATCGTCGGCTTTAAGCTAACGTAGAAGGTTGGTGTACCTACCAATTTCTCTCGGTAACTGGAGAGTAATTTAAGCGGGAGGTATCAATTCGGAGTAAGAAATACATTTAACTTTTGAGCGAAAAAGGGAGAAAACTAGGTAAGTAATTAATGCACTGTGAGTACGAGGTTTTTTTTCTTACATTACCATGTAATGTGGTACCTTACTTTACAAGCTCGCTGTAGTAATATTGCAATTTAGTTTATTCGCGTGTAAAAATAATGCTTTAGTTTGGACTCCTATTAGCGTTTACCAGATAGGGTAAATCCGGGAGACGCGGTCGGGCCGGAGAGTTGGTCGAGTCGCTATATCTCAGACTCTATACGTAAAAACGCGTTAAAGTGCAGACCAATTACTTCTCTAGAAGTCAAACAATTGAATCAATAGCGTCACTTCGGTTCCTTCTGTGTTTTTCTAGATTTACAGGCTATAAAAGGTAAACTGAGGTTGGGGTAATCCGGGTGAGGTGGCCTTGCGGATGAGATGGCTCGATCACGTTTATGTTCTAGAACGTTGCAATTTTCAGTTGTTTTTAATGGCATATTGCGCGTCGCTCACACGATGCATTAATCGTGTTGTCTGTTTGCTTTTAACTGTGAAATCAGATAAGTTATTTGTAACGTAAAAATTGACTATTCTAAAAAATTTTCTACGTGTTCTTTAAATTATAATTTATTGGCATTTTAGGAAAAAGTAATGGCTTTTTCTGAATGCAGTGCGGTAATATAATGTTTAGAGGTTATATTTACGTTCCTGTGATAAGATATTGTCGTAGCATTATTGAAAAAAACAAGCGAGCCAGCGCTCCTTGACACTCGGGTTAGTTGGCCCGATTTCTTCGGGGATAGTTGGCCCATCATAAAATAATGCATAATAGCTACTTGGTAAATTTTTTTGTAGAACATGCCAGCGGAATATAAACGAAGATATAATCAGCGTAGGAACTTATGGATAAACGAGGCATTGTTGAAAACCGTAGAAGCAGTCCAAAGTGACAAAATGGATGGGTTGTGGGGAGCAGTATAGCTGTACATCGAAACCCGATGACCGAGTTCGCCGTATAAGCTGTAAAAATGGTTTCACGAAGGATGCTCAAATTTTTTGAATTTATGCAATGAGTGTGGAAAAGTTCTGTGCAAGAAAAAGAAATAATTTTTCATCTTATTAATCTCGTAACATTTATATTTTGTATGGGTCATCTCACCCGGACAATCCGGGTGAAATGGCCTTTCGCATACACTGCAATTTTATTTGATTTTTTTTAAATGTATGATTATTTTTTAATTCAATTTCATATTATTTATCTAAATGCATTTCCTTTTGCGAATATATTTTTGTCCTTTATAAAACCACCAAATTTACGGTGTACTGATTGCTTTAAAAAGTGTGGGCCATCTCTCCCCGAATTACCCTACATTTAACCTCTTTGTCAAACAACGATGTACAGAATCCTATTTAAAATATACTTCTAAGTTTATTTTCGTTTAATGTTTGGGAATAATAAGATAGTAGAGATATCGAGGGACAATGCAGCCAAAGTATTTAGCCATATTAACTCTTCCTCTCAAAACTAACGAGAAGACCATCTCTCACTGCAGAAAGGAGAGATGGTCCAGTTATGATATTTTTATTATATTTATATTTTTATTTTTTATCATTATTTTATTATTATTATTGTTTATTTATTTTATTTATCCACTTTTGTATTCATTTGCCTTGCTAATCGCCAGTAGGTAGTTCGCTTAATCTTTGATGTGTTCTTTACTTGTTTAGCGTAAACAAATTAAATATCAATGAAACTGTAGTTGTATTCACTCATAAATAATTTTGCTTTCTTCCTTGTTATTTTTCCATGAATTATTATGTGAGTGATCCCTGCCAACGACGAAAACCATTTCTCCCGGCACATCGGGAGAGGTGGTCAGATGTCGTGACTTCAGTTTTCAACCCGATTTACAGTAAATATTGTCTTAAAGCAAATATCGAGCAGGTTTTCTGAATCAGCATAAAATTCTGAATATACTAGGTTTGTTCTGATAAAATAAGTAATTCCTGCATTAGTTTTAATAGCCATTTTATATTAGGTCGACTGCGTCTCCCGGATTTACCCTACAGAGAGCAAAGAGGAATGCTTTCCTTGAATAAGGACTCGAGACTGAACTGGTATTTACAGGTCATGCGAGGAAAGCGTGTTAGCGAAGGTTCGAGAATCCACAACTGACAAATCATAAGTATAGAATAGACGTTACTATTCTCAACAATTCGTAGTTAAACGAGTGCAACCTAGTGATTTAAGACGTCTCTCCACTGTAACGCTGTGACTTGTTTTACGGCGCATTTTACACCCAACTATTTTGGATGAAGTAAGCATTTTCATAAAGAATATGAAAAAAATTCTATTTTCAAAACACGTATCAATAAGTAGAAAAAAAAACTTCAATTTAGTAAACACATTTTTGTGTAACAAAGAAAAGTCTCAGACAACGGTAATTTTATAGGGTGTTACAGTGGAAAGATCTTTTAAGGAAATGCCGTATTTATAAATAAGTGTATCAACATGTTTGTAATAAGTGCAGAATGTATTGCAGAATAATGTCCTGGCGGAGATAAAAGCTGCGTTAATAATAAAAAACTATAGATTTAATTGTCTACCGATTTGTGGAGACTGCTTTCCACTCCCCCAGTAGCACAAAATATTGAATAGATCGAATATTAAAAAGAAATTCAAATTCAATCTCATTTCGATATTTATATATACATGCAATATTTGTTCTAGACTGAAAAGCAAATATTTTTCGCAATACACTGCAACTATTTATTTTACATTAGGAAAAAATAGTATTTCTGTCCAAATATAAAACAAATATTTATATAATATTAAAAGAAAAAAATATTCTTATCCGAATCCACAAGAAATATTAATTTTATATTACGAAAAAAACATTTCTTTCTTTAAAATAAAATAACTACCAGTATCTTGTGCTACTAAGGTCGTTCATCGCGGTAACTTAAGATTCTCAAGGTAAATGCTACTCGCGTGCAATTTGGCCATGTTCCCAATACCTCTTCCCGTATAACTGAAAACACGCCAATCTCCGATGCAATGACCAGGAGTAGTTAACCTCTGAGAGGACATTACCATAAAGTGTTTTAATAATCGCCGCTTAGGCAGAGTCGCAAGTTTCTAGCGGCGCAGAATGCCGCTCGGAGACATTGCAGACTAGGCCTGGAGGTGCGTAGCTCGCGAGTTAATTTTCCCGTCGATTCTTCACCGCGGGCCGTTGACGAAAGAAGCTCGCCGCGTAAAACGAGCGAGCGTTCCTCCCCGCACCCGAAGGTGCCGGCTTCTTCGAAGGTTAAACGAACGAAGTCGGAACTGCGTCGCAGTTCCCTCTCCCGTCCCTGTCCGTTCCTTTTAACGCCCCTCCGCTTTTTCCGCCGATCTTTTCACGGCGGCGACGGAGGGGGGCCTGGAGCGGGTCGGGGCGAGCGAGCAAAGGTAGTTGGGGGCGGTTTTACGACGAGCGAAACGCGCCGCTCGTTCCTCACCCTCGCTCGCCGGGCGCTGCCGCTACCGAGACATAAACTTTATGGTGTTTATGAATATTTATATTAATCTACATTTTATGCCGGCGTCTACGCGGCCGTGCGAATGGAGAGTGCGTGCGGGGGATGGGGGGTGAAAAAGACGGAGAGACAGAGGAAAGCGACGAAACGGGGGAGGGTGCAAACGCGGGGGGTTGGAGGGAGGAGGGGCTGGGCGAGCGGGAGAAAAAGGACGAGAACTAGAGCCCGAGTTTTATTCAGGCGACGAAGGAGGCACCGACGATGAAAAACTTGGATAATAATTTACATCGACGAGCAACCGGGCGTCTGCGCGGTAATCGTTTCTTCCGCGAAAACGGACCAACGAGGGACGCGCCCCTTCGCTCCAGAATCCTCCTTAATGGAAACTATTTTTAGTATTTTTTTCCCAGTTTCTGTGGTATTGTTTCTCAAAGCTAGTGACATAGGACTCCTGTCCCTGGACAGAGCTACCTCGATCGCAGTTCTGCGCAGGTGCTTTCGAACCCCCTGAGGTCTTCAGTTCTTCCTCGGTTAACTTGTACAATTTAGCAATCTTAGTTCGGAATTAAACATCACACTGAAAACGCCTCGGCGCGAGCAAGCCCGATCGGAGGGTGGTTAACTTTTCCCCCTTCTTGGGCGCGCTTTGCGCCGCGCTCGGGACAAGAGCGCCGGGAACGGTAACGGTAACGGTAACGGGAACGCGACGGTGAACGGTAACGGTAACAGTAACGGTAACGGCGTGCAGGGGCCGGGGGTAACGCAGGGTACCAGCAGCAGCGTGTCAGCGGCGTCCCAGCGCCGCTAGCCGCCGCAAACAGGAAGTCTTCGGTGTTCGGCAACGACGCCAGGATCGATATACCTCGAGGAGGCTAAGGCTCCGCCAATGGCTATTATCTCACGCGTATATATGCATCGCTCCGTGCATTGCTCGGTACGCTGAATTCCCCGTACACAAATACGCGCTCGTATGCCTACGCGTTACTTGAGCGCTCCGGCGCGCATACCTCCGTCCGCGCCCCCGACGCGTCGCGCCGCTCGCTCCTCCACCTACACGCGCTTGCCGGCGCGCGCGCGTGCACGCCGAGAGGACACGCACACCGCGGGAGTACAAACTCGGCGGCCATCTTGGATATTAGCCAACCAGAACAATAGTATACACAATAGTACGCGAGCTAGCGAGCAGTGTTTGGTACCACCCCGACCCTCCGACTTCTCTCTCTCATCCCCTCGTCCCACCGACCGACCCCTGCCACCCTCTAGCCTCCCCCCTCTGCTCCTGCTCCTTCTCGACCTTTCTCTACCGCCACCTTCCGCCTTCCGCGATCGCCAGGATCGCCTCTTTCGCAACCCCAACCAGCCTTAACACGGTCCCTCTTAACCCACTATCCAGAACCCTGGCTGCCAACCGTGTGCGAGCCCGGTGCGTCACGGTTCGGCTGATTAACTCCGGCTGACAAGCGTTCGCAACAGATCGCCGAGAGTTTAAGTGCTGGTTCAGAGCGGTTCGCTGGGATATTTACATGATACTCGCGGCTTCTGCTCGCTCCGGGTGATAGATGATAAGTGGATACGAATGAGTTACTTATTCAGCAGAGTTTTCGTTTAATGGCCCCAGCACCGCGTTTTACACACTGTCTATCTTTTGCCACCCTCTGGCCGCCTCTTATTTACCGCTCAGCTCACTTGATGGAGCAGGGCGGCGTCCTTCCCTTAGAGAACATCCTTGAGGGGGGTATTTTAGGCTAGACACTTGTTTTTGAAGGGGATATTTGGAAATTAATTCTGGAAAATCTAGAACACCTACAGGGTAGGGCTTTTGCATACGTATTTAGTAGTGTTTGAGCTATCGACACACATTTTTGGAATGCAGTATATTGAAATTTGTACAAGTTACGCGCCGGAGTGTAGGTCATGTCATGAAAAACTGACCCCATCGGGCGCACGAATTGCGGCTGGCCTGGTCATCTGAAACGAATGTACCAAAGATTTTTTTAATCTATATGAGTGTAGGTATCGCCTGAACTAGATGTAACTAAGTACGGATATTGTTACCGAAATCGCAGCTGTTTAATAATTTATATTTGATTTTTTCGACTCTTCTTGAGCTAAAACGAGGTGTGGGGGAGGTTGTATTAAAACTATTGATATAATTCTAGTTCGGGCTATAGGTACACATTCACTTTGAATGTGTGTCAAATTTTAGCTCAATCGGTCCAGTAGTTTTTGAGAAAAATGTGCGCCCGATTTAAAAAAATTGTTTCGAGAAAAACCCGTTTAAAGTTTTTCATGCAGTTACGACCTATACGACTGAAATTACGGTAGATAACGACTAATTGCGGTAACTTTCCCCTAATCTACTATACCAGGACCGTAGAGTAAACCTTCCTTAGCTTCAGAAAAATCATGTTGGGCATTTCTCTCTTCTCTGCTGGCAGTCATAGTCTCTTTAGATACAAGAGTCTAGGGAACGACTGCCGGCGATGCTGTGGCCTTAACCCTTAGGCTGCCGCTATAGCCACTATATTGGCATTGCGTATACCCGTAATTTGATGACATGTAATCAATCCCTATGCATTAATTCACACATATGTATGACAGCGCGTATCGTCTTATCCGGGTAGCGCTAAAGGAAATTTTTCTGTGTAGACATATATATCTTGGTATTTATGTTGGTACTACTGATTTTATGCACGAATTGAATAAATATATATACAGGAGTATAATTAGAGATACCATAAAGGTTATTCGTAAGTTTTAGAAACAAAAAAAATTTTTTGATTTTTCGTCCTCCCGTCTCCTGCCGCTATAGCCACTATATTGGCACGGTTCTACCCCCTCGACTCTATGGGACCTATTGACTACTCATACATAAAAATTTTTGGAAAAAAAGGACCCCTATTTTTACGAAAAAATAGCGGCAGCCTAAGGGTTAAGGGGTTAGACCACCTTGGACGGAGCAAAATTGCAGTCATTTTCGGCATTTTTTTTAGGAAAATAATGAATTAAACAGAAAATTCAATATGAAGCCTTTTATTGTACAACTCTCGCCGGAAAAAATACGATTTTTTTTATCTACAAAATGGCGACGGTAGAGCCGTGATACGCAAGATCTGGAGGAGCGATATTTTCCACGGTGTTCAATCTCACGGCTATACCGTTTGACTTAGAACAAAAAACCAAAAAGTTTTATTTTCTACATACCTAAAACTAGAGAAGTACGTAGCGGTTTTCCGATATCTTGAACATATTCTTTGCAATTGACACTTTTATAAAAAAAATGCACTTTTTCTCCCCATGTTTACCATTTCGAGACAAATTAATGTTTCTCTAGTTTTAGGCATGCAGAAAATAAATCTTTTTGGTTTTGTGTTCTAGGTCAAACGGTATAGCCGTGAGATTGAACACCGTGGAAAACGTCGCTCATCAAGATCTTGCGTATCACGGCTTTACCGCCGCCATTTTGTACGAAAAAAAATACTATTTTTTCTGGCGAGAGTTGTATAATAACAGGCTTCATATTAAATTTTCTGTTTATTTCATTACCTTCCTAAAAAAAATGCCGAAAATGACTGCAATTTTTGCTCCGTCCAAGGTGACCTAACCCCTTAAGCCCTTATAACTCTGGGAGTTTTTCGAATTTCACCTTAATATTTTAGGCACATATTTTCGAAACCCTAAACTATTAGAAAATCAAAAAAAAAAATCGAATTTTTTAGTAGAATACCCCCTTAATCGGTCTCCTCTCCCTCTCCTTCTTCAGTCTCTCTCTCCCTCCGCTGCAAGATTCTTTCAGATAAGAATGCGTGGATTCGGAGGAGATACGAATCGGCCTCCGTTGAACCAGATACTGATCCGAGAAAAACGTCTGCCTTTCCATCGTTAACTTTCGAAACTACCAGCGGCACGCGCCGAGCAACTGCTCCCTTACACGCTGGGAGAACGCGCAAGGAGGGAAAAAGTTGCGGAAAATTAGCGCGCGTACGTTCGCCAAAGTTCGTTCGCCATCGATCGACAGCGCATCGTTTCGCCCGGCAGCGAAAGATACGAACGCTTGCACCTTGAACATCGACGGTACACTTACCCCTCCCCTGAAACCCCTTCCCGTTTTATTTCCCGAGCATCCACGACTTTGATCGAACCACGAAATTTCGTTACCGCCGAGGAAAAACACAGAGATCCACGATGCAGTTGCTCATTTCGCTAAAGATTCCACCGACGCTGATTCGGATCATCGTTACCTATCTACTTCTCCTGGCGAAGGAAGAGAAAGACACGCGACGATATTTTCGCGATAATCATTCGAGGCCGCACCGAAATTTCTCCGCCGACGCTCGCGAGAAGAGGGCGAGGCGCGGGCGAAGGGAGCCGAGAGGAGGACGCTCGCGCGAGGATGGGTGAGGAGGACGTCGCCGTCGACGGCGGCGGATGCATTTTGCACTGGCTGTACATCCTATTCGCGCACGTGAATATATTAGGGTGGTTCTGCTCCCCCTTGGAACTCAAACACATACAAATTAACGATATTACTCGTACGTACGCGTGCTTACTGTCTGCGTAGGTCGGAGAGAGAGAGACATAAAACGCGAGTGGCGCGGTGCGCGGCGTACAACGCGGCGCGAAGGGGTGGAGCAGCCTATTCGTGGGCGCGAGCGCGTGTGTGCACACTTTACCGGGCTGGTGTGCGTGGCCACGGGGATGAAATATTATAATACGTCACTTGGCAACTGTGCCACGCCATCGAGCGGTGTATACCAAGTTTCAAATACGCTAATTCGAGAGCCACCCCTCGCGCGTTCCCCGCAGCGCAATCGGAGTCGCGGGACTTCTTTTTAGCTTAACTCATCCCCCGAGCGCATCGCCCCGACCGTGATGCGGTTACCCCGCGAGCTACAGCCCCTTCGAACACACTTGGTCGCGCGAGACGCTGATGCGTTTATAGAGTAGATATCCCTGCAGCTAGAGCTACGGCTCTAGGCCTGAGAATTGCCTGCGATAAACACGATACCGTGGCGCCACCTCGCGGCTGAACTTTTCGGCGGCGGCGTCTTTCATCCGAGCGCGGTTTAAGTAAATTCTCGTGGGTCTCGAGGAGGACAGTATCTTCACAAACCCTCTGGCGCCTGCGATGTCTGAGAAAGGTCGACGGGGGATCGCAAGCCTGCTAGAGCCACTTCGAACGCGCTCTAAATTTACCATCGCGGAGTGCACCGGGGATCAGGCTCTAGAAAAAGCCATTTGATACGCGGCTCCTCTAATTTACTCGGCAATAGGAAGAGCACTCCTGACCACCATCGCTTTGTCTCGCAAGCTCGAGCGATCAGGGGCCGAGATCGGAGCACTTTCCTGGCAACTGAACACTCCCGGGTGTTGCTTCTGGGTATGAAGGGAGGAGAGAAGTTCCTAGGAACCGCGAATGAGATTTTTGAGAAGGCATCCCGAGCGCGGATAGGTGGAACCGCGGGGAGTGCTTTCCGCGAAAGACGCCCGGTATACCGTGTGCCTATTCGCGAGGGTGTGGTTTGATTAATGACCTATTCGATAGCCCTCTCTCCTCCACCCTTCGTGCAGGGATGCCTCGCATCGAGCGCACTATCGAATTCTACGTAAATACACTGGTACGAGAACGTAAGCCTGGGCTCGTCGGCGTAAATGCGCCTATCTACTCGCTCTCGTCCGCTCCAGAGACGAGGACGGCCGCGGGGGTGGGGCGGCAACGGGGGGCCGGGGCGAGCGAGGGTTGGCCGCGGAGCGGGGGGGGAAGAAGAGGGAGATCGGGAGAAACAGAGCAATCGCGCGCGCACTTACGTAGACGCGGGGGCGCGAGTACAGCGGGACGCATTAATTTTACAGCGGCGGAATATTCGCAAGTTTGGCAATTTCGGCAGCGCGCTCGTTTCGAACGGCTGCGGACGGCCGATCCGCGATCGCGCGCCGCAAAATACTTTGACAAATTTGCCCGGATATCTCGGGGAAACTCCGCTGGCACGGCTCGAGAGCGTGCTCTAATCGAAAGGAAACATGGCGTCGCATATAAATAAGAATTTATAGACGATGAAAAATGCGGACGAAAGTTGGAGTTTCGCTGGAGTTTTCCGCCCAACCCCGGCTCCGAGCCTCCTTGCTCCTTCGCCTCTCTCCTCCGCCCCCCCCCCCCCTCTCGCCCTCCCGGAGCCACCGCCGTTCTATTTCGTCCTTCTTCGCCCGCCCTCCCCCTTTCCCCCATCCCTCTTCGCTCGCATTCTCCGGCGGCAGCCTCGCCGGCAAGAAGAAAGGGAGAATTTACGGGACGAAGTAAAAGTTCTGCGCGAAAAGCGAAAACTCTCGCTAATGGCTGTTTTTCTTGAGCGGAATACTTAAAAATAAAACGCGGGCGAAACGGGGGAAATAAAAACGAGAGAGTTACTCGCCGTGAGCGGCGGCTACTACCTCGCCTCACTTACTCTCTTCACTGTTCGCGGAAGAAGCAAGAAGGCGTAATTTGCTGCTATTAGACGACACCCTTTTCCGCTCCTTCTCGACCCGTTCGCCGGCGGCGAGGTTACCTCCGGGATCGAGCTCGAATCGGGGAGCGTTCGACTTCGATTCGCTCGACCCTCGCTCGAGTCTCGCTGTTCCGTGGGCTGGACCAGGTCCGGGAAAAGCTACCCGTAGGAGAAGAGTGTCGCGAACGCCGCTCGGAGTGTCTCCCTAGCGAGGTGGCGGCCGAGCGAACGGCCTCGTCCACGGGCAACTTTAATTATACGGCTAGGGAGAGCAGTTCGATGCTCGGCCAGCATATCAAGATAATGGCTTCCATCGGGCGATGGTTCGTATATACCAATCCGCGGTAAGGGGTTGCGCTTGATTTCCATTGCATCGCGTTATCCCTCGCCAGCCGACCAGCCGACCAGCCGAGCGGAATGCACTCTCTCTACCCCTCGAGCTCTCTCTCTTCCTCTCGCCGCGCGATAGATTCGCTCGTCTACCGACGCGCCTCCACTTCCCCAAACCCATCGGCGCCGCGAGGAGCCCGATCGCAAACTGCCAACTGCGAAGCGTCACGCATCCATCGCCAACTTGCAACGCTACTTCCTCCTACGTATTTTCTCGCGGACAAAGTCTCACCGGTTTTCTTGTGTACGTCGTGACAATTCTATGGCACCCTTCTTACAGGCGGATGAGTCTATTAAATTGAAATAACAGTCTTGAAACACTTTGAGTATGTAGGCAAGCGTGTCGCTAATTCGAGAACACAATTGGGACTTAGTTATGCAGAAAGCTAACAACCCCTTAAAATGACAAAAATTAGTTAAACGCAGAGTGGATCCTATAATTTTGTGATCTTTATTTTGCAAGAAATAAAAATGACATCTGACCAGCTCTCCCGAGGTGCCGGGAGAAATGGTTTTCGTCGTTGGCAGAGACCACTCACGTAATTATTCATGGAAGAATAACAGAGAAGAAAGCAAAATTATTTATGAGTGAATTCAACTACAGATTCATTGATATTTAATTTGTTTACACCGAACAAGCAAAGGACACTTCAAAGAAAAAGTGAACTACCTACTAGCGATTAGCAAGGTAAATGAATACAAAAGTGAATAAATAAACTGAATAAACAAAAATAATAATAAAATAATAATAAAAAATAAAAAAACAAAAATAATAGAAAAATCATAACTCGACCATCTCTCCTTTCTGCAGCGAGAGTAACGTTTTCTCATTAGTTTTGAGAGGAAGAGTTAATATGGCCAAATACTTTGGCTGAATTGTCCCTCAATATCTCTACTATCTTATTTAACATTAAACATTATTTATTATTATATATTATATATTATTTAACATTAACGTTATACGAAAATAAACTTAGAAATATATTTTAAATACGATTTTGTACACCGCTGTTTGACAAAAGAGGTTAAATGTAACCTCAATTTACCTTTCAAAGCCTGTAAATCTAGAAAAACTCAGAAGCAACCGAAGTGACGCTTTTCATTCAATTGTTTGGCTTCTAGAGAAGTAATTGGTCTGCACATTAACGCGTTTCTACGTATAGAGTATGAAATATAGCGACTCGACCAACTCTCCGGCCCGACCGCGTCTCCGGGATTTACCCTAGAAGAACTTTTACATTATACAATTATTAAAACTACCAAGCCATTTTCAAGCTAGTTCCATTTTAGGTATAAAAATCGAAAACTACGGAAAATTTAAAATAGGATTAGTCCGGTATAGTTCGACCATCGGGAGAGTCCGGCCAGTGTTGATATTTTAAGACTGAAGCAAGATAGGGCACTGTGTGTCATTGACAGAAAAGAAATGAATGCGCTTGTTGTTGATCTTGCATTGAGCATTGTCACAAATCCATATTTAAATTATAGGAAACACTTAAGACTTTATGCGAGTCCGAAAGTTTTTAGACCAAGTCACAGTGCTGGTGATATTGGAAAGACATGTAAGTTTATTTATACTATTCCGATATTGGGGGATATAATATACATAAAACTATAGTGTCATTCTAACAATACGTATGTATTCGATTTTAATTTATTTTGACGAGGTGGTCGATCACTCCCTTGATTATGAGATAGTCTGACCACATGTGTTTTTCTTACTGTAAACCAATCTTCAGATACAGGCAGCGAAAATTCCATTCTACAAGATAGTGATGTGTCGTTAAAAGACTGGGACGAAAACGAATGCATGGGATGCGGAGAAAACTATTTCGAAACCTCGAAAAGCGACGATTGGATTAAATGTGTGCACTGAAGCCGTTGGTTACAAAGGGTCAGAGATAAAAAAAACAGTTTTTCGCAAATATCTCGTTATCTATCAGTTTTACGACAAAAATAGTTATCACGAAATTTGTAGCTTAGGAAATTCTGTACAAAAAATGTTATATGAGTTTTTTGGTAGAAGTAACCATTTTCATGTATGACGGCTTACCAAGTTTCAATCCTTATACTTTTGAGAAGCGAAGATCCCGAACCCGGAAATTCAAAAAATTATGAAATTTTGTGGATATGTAGGTCATGTGAACAAAACAATACGTATATATTCGTTTTTAATTTATTTTGACGAGGTGGTCGATCACTCCCTTGGTTATCGGATAGTCTGACCACATGTGTTTTTCTTACTGTAAACCCATCTTCAGATTCGGGGAGCGAAAATTCCATTCTACAAGATAGTGATGTGTCGTTAAAAGACTGGGACGAAAACGAATGCGTGGGATGCGGAGAAAACTATTTCGAAACCTCGAAAAGCGACGATTGGATTAAATGTGTGCACTGAAGCCGTTGGTTTCATGATACTATATGCTCCAAGTACAAGAATATTTGCGATTTACATGGAAAACTGAAGAAGAAATAACATATCAATTAACTTCTTCGTGTATTATACTTTCTGTAAGCTACACTTTTTGTTATTTTTCAAGGTCGGTCTCACCCGTAGTGGGTGAACAGTCTAACCCCGACATACGGGTGAGACCGACCAGTTGCAGTGCCAATGTTTTTGGTTGAAAATGAAAATAAATATATAAAATTATCGCACACTATAATTTATACATACCCTAAATTGCTTGGGCTTTGCTTTAATTTACACAAAACGACAAAAATGTGAAAAACAACGATGCTGCAATTTCTTTTCCAAAAAGTGGTCGAACTCTCCCGGACTTACAATAATATTAATTATACTACTGTTACGTCCGTAACGAATGGCTATCTACAGTCCCAGAGAAAGTTAGTGAGGAGACCCAGACGCAGTCAAAGGTGTTCACCAGGCCTTTCTGAATGGCGAGGCCACCCTCGAGCTCAGCGCGTTCATCTGGTGAGGGACTAAGCCGTAGCCCTTGGGTATGAGTGCGGTCTTCGAAATCGCGGACACCCAAGGAGCTTCACAGCAATCTTTCTGTCAATGCCAATGTCTGGATTTCGTCAGTTACGTACGTGGGATCGTGGGAAACTAACTTGGGAACGCTTGGGACAGTTTTCTGTTTTGGCCCTTCGAGGGTAGGAGTGAAACCTCTCTACCTAGTATTTTAAATACGTGTATTTCAGCGCGGACGCAGTCAGTCTTCATTTTGACTTACAAGCGAGCAAATCTCTCGGGCTAGTAGAATTATTATTATCCGAACTACTGAAGTCCCAGCCCCAGAATAAATTTCTTAAATGACTTGACTCGAAAAGAGGGGCAACTGTTTATCAATATATATATATATATATATATATATATCAATAAATATATATATATATATATATATATATATATCAATAAATATATATATATATATATATATATATATATATATTTATTTATTGATAAACAGTTGCCCCTATATATATATATATATAACTATTTAATCTGTTGTAATTCGCAACACTAGTCACTATTAAATAACTCATTAAAAAATATTGTAAAACAATAGCATGAAATAAAATACGCAATAGAAATAAAGCTACTTTTCTTTAACAATTAAAATTTCACAAACTAAGAAACTAAAATTTAACAAACTAAATTTTCTAAGTTTCAGAGCACTGAGGGTTGGTAGCTTTCTACATAACTAGGCCCAATTAATTACCTCTGCGTGGAACAGAAAACTTTATTTATGACCCAATTAAAATAGAAAGTAAAACAGTGCAAACATAGAATCAGCTAACGTAGAGACATGCAAAATTGAAGAAAAAAAACTACTTAGTAGAAAGCACAAAGAAATAGAAGAGATTATTAAATACAAGAACCCGAAACCCTAAATACCAAAGAATGCATAATAGAAATTATCAAGCATTACCCAGGAGTCTACCTAAATATTTTGTGCACGCAGTCTTTAAACCAGAGATTGTGCCAAAAAAGGAATTCTAGTTTCGTACAATATTCACTAACTAATTTTCCAAAGGGATAAAACGGTCGGAAGGCATTCAGAACATATCGCGTATAGGACAGGCAAGTACCCGTTAATTCGTTCGCTCCGACGGTTTTGCGCGCGTCCCTCTGAAGCCTCCCGGAAGCCGATAAAAATGTTGGACGTGGAGGCGGATCGGGACCGCGAGCGATTGCCGCGTAAACAATTAATTTAAATGTAATTTCCCACATTTAATTCCAGCCGCATTGCCGCGAAACTTTTTATAATTCTTCTTTTAATCGGAACGAATTAATTTGCCGGGGATATCGCGCGCGTAGAATCGTGAAAAAATTCAATCGACGGTAGGAAGAAAAAAAAATTGGATTTTAATTATTTCAACGGTGAATTTTTTAGTGGGATCGCCTGTAATACGGGCACAAATATATCCGCCCTTCCCCGCCGATAAATTGGTCGATACAATCCCGCCGATTACAAATTCGCGGTTACCAATTACGTATGCAAAAGTGTGCGCTGAAATATTCCCGCCGTTCCGGGAACACTTTCGAACTCGCGGATCCGTTCGGCGGAATCGGCAGGATCGTTTCTCGCCGGTTTGCCATCGGATTCCTAGAAAACTGCGGCACCAGCAAATTGCCGGTCGCGCTCGTATTTCCCGTTTCGCTCGTAAGATACGTGACGGCGTTGCTCCGGCCGCGATTTCTGCGAACGATAGAGAGATAATGCTTCACCGGCGCGAGTTTGATGCCGCTATAACGCGGACTGTATTAGAACAAAACGTATTCGGCGGGAGGGCCGGGGGCTGGCACGTTGACGTGCGTCAATTTGACGCGCACGCAATACGTCAAATTTGCCGCACCGCGTCGGATTCGCTGCTCGAAACCTATTCTCTCTCCTTCCCTCCCCTTCCCCCGCTTCCGTCCACCCGCTTTAACATCGGGCACGTCGACGAGCCGCGGCTCCGAGGGGTGGGTCTTATCGAGAGAAAAAAAAATCACCGGCGGATGAATCGTCTGGTTTCTTCCTCCGTGTCCTCGTTAAGTCTTTAATCCCATCCACTTCGGAGTCCGCCAGCCCCGGCTAAGCGCTGTAATTGTTACTTAACGCGCGCCGCGGAACTTATACACATCGGCGAACGACAATGTTTAAAAGGCGCTCGTGTTCGCGATCGATAAGCCGCGAAAACAAGCGTGCAAGTCTCGCCGCGTGAGACCCGCGAGGAGCTGAATCCGCTGGGCCGATTAGAGAGCTCCTTTCCGCCAGGATTTCCAGCGGGTGCTTGGAAAAATAATACGAATCCTGATTATTAACCGCTCGCCGGCAAAGATTTAATCGCGCGTATTTCGCGATAGAGAGTAATCAAATATCGAGCGCCGCTGGAAAAGTGGATCGAATTGATAATTACATTCGCCCCGTCGACGGAAATAAAAAGCTGCGGCTTCTGTGTGCGGGGCCACGGACGGCTTCGATTCTTTCTCGTTCGATAAGTGGATACGGGCACAGTCGCGCGCTCGAACCGAAAAGGCGAGCCTCGCGAAAGAGATTCGCAAGCCACGAGACAAGCGAAACGAATCTCGGCGAACCTAAACGATCGCCCGGCTATTTTCTAACCAACCACGGTATTCCTGTCGCGTAATAATAACTCGAGGGGGATACTCATCGGAGTATTTACCCTCGATTAAACTTTCGGTGGGGAGAATACGGTCCAGGATTTCTCGCGATTCGTTCGTACGGACTCTTTCTCAAAGAGAGGAGGTCGAATGGTGTCGTTCGGGGCATTACAAACACGATTTCTCTGTTGCTTTTAAAGGGGCCTTGGAAGGAGGCTTTAAGATATACCAGTGAAACTAGGATCTGTCTACGGAATAATTCCCAGCAGCTACATTTTGTATTATTTCGTCGTTTTAAACAATATGGCAAAAGTACTCAACGATCTGATAATCGCTGAAAATTTTACAGAGAGTCGGAGATTAAAAAAAAAACAGTTTTTCGCAAATATCTTGTTAGCCATCAGTTTTACGACTAAAATAGTTATTATGAAATTTGTAGTTTAGGAAATTCTGTATAAAAAATGTTATATGAGTTTTTTGGTAGGAGTAACCGTTTTCATGTATGACGGCTTACCAAGTTTCAACCCTTATACTTCTGAGAAGGGAAGATTCCGAATCCGGAAATTCAAAAAATTATGAAATTTTGTGGATATGTAGGACATGTCCTCCTGAGTACAACGCAATTTTGTTTGGTGCTCAAATTCGCTCCAAGAGGGTGCAAGTAACCCTAAAAAATGTTCGATTTTGTATTATTACTCGCGAACTGTAGGAAATGGGAAATAAGCTTTTGGGAAAAAGGTATTTCTTTTGATTAGGATTATCATTTAATAACTTATAGTCCCTACAATTTTTGCAGTTCGTCAGTTATAACACAAAATCAGAAAATAGCCGGATTTTCAGGTGTCAATTTCATCCCCTTAGAGTGAATTTGGGCAGCAAAAAAATTGAGTAATACATACCTATATATTATCTACATATCCGCAAAGATTAAAGTTTAAATTTATTCACTCTAGGGGGGTGAAGTTGACCCCTGAAAATCAAGAAATGTAAAAACTGTGAGAACTGTAACTTACCAAGTGATAGTCCTAATTAAAAGAAGTAACTTTTTCCGGAAAACTTTTGTTCTATTCCCTACAGTTCCCGAGTAATAATACAAAATCAAAAATTTTTCAGAGATCTTGGAGTAAATTTGGGCAGCAAACAAAATTGCGTTATACCCAGGAGTACTTATCCACAAAGTTTCATAATTTTTTGAATTTCCGGGTTTCAGATCTTCCCTTGTGAAAAGTATAAGGGTTGAAACTTGGTAACCCGTCATACATGAAAATGGTTACACCTACGAAAAAAACTCATAGAACCTTTTTTGTGCAGAATTTCCTAAGCTACAAATTTCATAATAACTATTTCAGTCGTAAAACTGATAGCTAAGAAGATATTCGCGAAAAACAGCTTCTCTTTACCACCAACCCTCTGTAAAATTTGTAGGGGATGTCAGATCACTGGTGACTTTTGACATATTCTTTAAAACGACGAAATAATTCCCATCCCAAAATGTAGCCTGCCGGAAATTATTTCGTTGATTGACCATATTTCTGTCTAATTTCACTAGATTGAGACTCCACTTTGATCCAACTGGTCTCTGTTCCTGTCCGTCTCTCATTTGCGACTCGAACAGTTTCCCCATATCAAGCTTTCGAAAATCCTTGTGGAGGAGGAAATTGAAAGCTCTGGCCCGATATTAGCTGGAGGATCCCGGAGCGCTTCAGAAGAAAAGCCAGCAAGTTGTACCCCCTCGGTCGTCCAGCGGTTGAAGCGGGCTATGTACGTCGGTTTCGTCGGAGGAAGCGAATGGGTGTTCGAAAAGCAGGTCCTGAGAAAGGCGGGGAGAGAGAGTGAGAGAGAGAGAGAGAGAGAGAGAGAGAGAGAGAGAGAGAGAGAGAGAGAGAGAGGCAGAAAGCAGGAGGACACTAGGGAGGAAGAGAAGAGCGTAGCGCAGCGAAGCATGACGCACACGAGCGTCGCGTCCGCTCTCTACACGACGGAAAGAATCCGTAGTGTAAATAAAGACCCGTTCGCAACGCTGGCGAATGTTTGCCGAATGCATTAAGGCGGTAAGAGCAGTGCCCGGCGGATAGCTCGTGTCGCGATGTATCGTGCAGTTCTACGACGTCGACGGCGATGAACGGAGAAACGGCGAGGACAGGGGAAAGGGGGGGGGGGGGGAGGGAGGAGGTGGGTTAGGGTTTGGGTGGTAGGGTAGCAGAGCCGCGCTAAGGGACGGGCGGTTAAAAGGGGCCAGGGGATCGGCGACGATGCGGCTTAAGGCCTATGTACCGCTCGGAAGCTTAGCGTTTCGAGGGGCAAAGGGGCTCAGGATGTACGGTTGACACGGTCTCGCGTTCCTGGCACACACGCGCGCGTATCGAGCGTGACGACCGTAGGCATATATCGCTCGCGGCGCACTTGGATACCAGCCGAGCCGCGCGCGTCCTTTGTCTATGTCTTAGGGCTTACATATAATTCCGTGTTTGCGAAAAAGATCGGGAGCCCGTGTATCCGGCAGAGTACGCGCGCGCCCCTCTGCCCCCACCGCCCCGTCTGTCCCTCTCGCCCCCCCCCCCCCCCCCGTCCCTTGCGAGCGAGCGCGAGCGCGACCGTCCGCGGATTTTTAATATGTCGTGCCGTAGGTGGATAAACGCGCGAATACCAGCACGCGATCGCGACCAACTCCGCGGCAGAGACGCTCTTCAGCCATCTCCTCTCCATCCGTCCCCCTACCCCTCGTCCCCCCTCCGCCACCCTACCCGGCCCCTCTCTATTCCGGATCACCGGCGGATCGCCGGCATAATTAAAAATAGCTCTATTTTAAAATGCTGATCGCCCAGCCGGCTCCTCCTCGCTCGTCCCTCCGCGCGCCGCGCGCGCTCGCCCGCCTTCCTCCGCCCTCGAAATACTGGCGTAATATAGCAGCGGCGGGCGAGCTCGCGCGCGTATGTACCCTAGCGAGTAATTGCGCGACTACGAGGCCCCGCGGAACCGTGGCGGAGCCACGATTTCACCGGCGGATCGCTCGCTTTTGCAAGACGATCCCGCGAAATGAAACCACGAGAGACCGTCGCGCTTATTTTTTTTTTTTTTCATCCCTCCGCGAGCCCTCCTTCGTCGCTCGCTGTCCCTCGGAGACCCGTCCACCTCCTCCCCCGGGGACCGGTGATACGATGATAAAGGCGCGATATTAGTCGCCGTATTTATAAATTCCCGGTAGTTCGAGGAGCTTATTTTCTTGCCGGGCCTCCCTCTAACTCTAACCCTGATATATTTACCAAGAGCGTGAGACTGCAGCCGGAGTGTAAAGGAGAGGGCGGGCGGGAGAGGCGGAGGAGGAGACCAAGCTGTGCGCGGTGGGATGGGCGTAGACGAGGCGGCGGAGATAGGGGGTGAGTTATAAATTATAAGGCATTAGGGGGCCGGGCTGACTCCGGTGGATGTGCTCGTCGGATGTGTAAGGGGATGATTATGCCTAATGGTGAGATATTACCCGACTGGTATTACTTGGACACGGGCGCGGCCGTGTTCTAATCTTTTCGACAGGATTTCCTACTTTTCTGCCATCGCGCTAGCTACGCGCCCGTACGGCGAGTCGACGAAAAAAATAATTCACTCCCGGCTGCCGTCGCCGAGATCCCGCTTGTCGACTGGCTGCTTACGGCCGTCCCCCCCCCCCCCCTTCCCACCACGGGGGGAACCCGTGTCTCGGAAACAACACGTCCCCGATAGCCAGCGTAGACGAGACTCCTCGTGTACAAGAATTTTCGCGAGCCTCTTCCCGCGTCCATCCATTCATCCGTCGCGCCTGTCGCGGCCAAGCAGTAAAAGCTCGGCTCTGCCCAGTGTCTTTACTCTTTTTTCCCCTCTCGCGCGTATGCCGCCGCGCGAGGAACTTTAAAGGCGCCTGGAGGGGACTAGATCCTGGTTTCGCGCCGCGTCCGCTCGTTAAACGTGACGCACGGCTCCCTTGTTTCCGCGAAAAATTTTTGACACGCCGCGCCGACACTCGTAAACCTCGAACTACACCGTTTACGCGGCGAGCGTCGTCCTCGCGTTGGCAACGCAGCGCGTCAAACACGCCCGAATGATCGCTCGGTGACCAGTTCCGCTGGAGGAAGGAGGGGAACAGGGGAGGCCGCGCATTCCTTGCAGGTTACAAGCCGACGGTGTACGCGGTGTCCGGGCGTGGAAACATTGGTCGATACACGCGTTAAGAGACACCCTCGTTCGCGGTCAATTTACTCTGGCCGGCGGAGACACGGGGAGGTTTTTTTTTCAGGGGATGGTCGCGATCGTTCTTGGGGTCGGTCACGCGACCGTCTCGTTTCGGAAGGGTGAGAAATCGACGATGAATCGAGAGTGAACGAACGAAAGCTTCCAGAGATTCCACGCGAATTGTCCGGTGGGGTGGGTCGCGGCGGAGGAGAACGGGAGCGGCGTGAGACGGAGAGAGACGGAGAGAGAGGGTGAGGCAGCGTAAGGAGAGAGCTAGGGCTGGAATCGCCGCACCCTAAAGCGGGCGGAGGCTCTCGAGAATCGTTTTACAGGTATATATCCATAACCGTGGGAGGGCAGTTAGACCCGTTAGCTAATATCTATTTCCTGCGGCGCCATTTTTCTTTCGTTCGTAAAACGCGAGCTCCGCGCGATGGGTGCGGCCGACACGCGCGTAACACGTAATACGTACTTATTGCGGCCGCATTTTAATGCGGACTTTCGCGTTTGCTCAAGAAGAACGTAACGGAATGTTGGGACAGTGGCCGGGCACTGCAAACTTCCACGCTCTCCTTCGTCCTCTCCTCTAGGCTTCTTGCGTATCGACTGTGTCCACTTTAAGTGCGTCGGATTATGAAATTTTTCCCACTGTTGATTGCACGACGAGTGGAGGGGAACAGGTGACGGTAACAAGTGACTTGCGCGAGTATGATGCCACGACTAGAGATCCAGAATAATAATTATTTTAAAAATTATGTAGAAAAACGTCAGTGAGTACATATTAATTTTTATTTACATGCAAGCGAGTTGTCATTAAATCGTATAGAAATTTCTCAGAAACTCAAACGATTAACAAGTATTACTCTTTAATTGTTCTGATGACAACTAACCGTTATGAATAATTACATTTTTAGCGGCTACCAGTAACTATTATCAATGACCCGGATTTTATTTGCGTTACCGATAACTATTATACGACGGGAATTTTTTTCTGGTTACATTCTATCATCGTCAATTACTGTTAATTAATATTACTGATAATTAGTATTCATTGACAATATGAAAAATATTATTTAGAAAACTTATATATTTTATTAAGCAAAAAAACGGTATGAAAATATATGAAACAAAGAATAGGATGGAAGGAATTGTACTTAGGTACTATAATTTTCCATTTTTTGCTTAATCCTTAACTAATATCCTGGGATTGGTCATAACCTCAAGCACGCAAACTTCGCTGCAAAATTTTTGGTTGTCTAAGTTTATAAACTGAATTTCTAATTAATTTTATAATAATAGTTTAACTTTCTACGTTTGCATTATTTTATACATTACCCACGAACAAAATATTCATAGAGGCTGATCTAGTGTCGAATTTACAAATTTCTGTGTCCTTTTTTGTTTGGGGTCTGCCAGGACCCCAGTATACCAGTTACGTTTGAAAAATAACACAGTATAGCAGTTAAGGGTTAATAAGCTATATAAGTTTTTTAATTAATTTGTTTCCATGTTGTCAATGAATACTAATTATCAGTAATATTAATAAGAGTAATTAAGAATGCTCGAATGTAACCAGAAAAAATTTTGCCGTCTATATTGGTTAACGGTAACCAAAAAGATTTTTCGCTGTCGATAATAGTTATCGGTAACCAAAATAAAATTCGGGGCATTAGTAACAGTGTTGTAAAAATAATGGTTTGATGGACTTCTATTAGCGTTTACCAGATAGAGAAAGCAAAGAGTAATTCTTCCCTTGAACGACGGCTCGAGATTGAACTGGCATTTACAAGTCATGCGAGGCAGACGCGTTACCGAAGGTTCGAGAATCACCAATTGATAAATCATCGATAGCCCCGAAAAGACGTTACTATAGCTCACGTACTTCGCTATTCTCAACAAATAGTTACTGATAACCAAAATTAAGTTTCTGTCATTAATAATTGACAATCAAACGAACTTACCTGTACGTGAAGTTCGATTGTAATTATATGAGGAACTCGTTCTTCGAGATTACATGTAGTAGTCTACTTTGTCTTGACAATTCACAACGTTTTAGAGATTTTTAAATTTTCGCGCGCTGCGTCCGACCTCCTTGAACTTGCGCGCTCTACTTTCATTTTTTAGAGCTGGGTGGTAACAAAGATCTTTTTTCTATAAGTGACGAGATGATTACGGGAATTTTTGGGTGTAAGTAGCTTAGCTCTGGGTATAGTGTAATCATCTCGAACGAGGTCCTCATATAATTACAATCGAACTTCACGTACAGGTAAGTTCGTTTGTTTGTCAATTATATTTCGGGCCTCGTTCTTCCTGATAACATGTAGATGTTAAGAGCTAAGATCTTTGTTTTTTTGTTTTATTATGAGGAAACAACGTGCGAAGTGTCTGAGCACAACGGAGAAGTAGGGATGGAGTGCAAAATCACTAACGGTGATTTATCACAGTGATCGCAGAATCACGACCGTGATTGTGATTTTTTTAATTTGAGTGAATTGTTTACTGTGATCGTAATTCTTGATCTTGATTGAATTATTTTTTATAAAATACTTCGATATAGCTTGTGTTACAGTCAAAGCATGCTAATTCAGCGAATATATAGAATATACATTCATAAATAGTCAATATAAGCACGCACTGATTTGATTGGCTAAAGTATTCACATAAACATTATACTTTTTAACTAAAGTGAAGAAATATTCGTTAATTTAAATATATCAAGAACGATTACATTGATTTAAAATATACAACTGAGATTCTATAAGAACAGTGAGGACTTGATAATGTTTCGAGAGAAAGTAGAAACTGGGGTTATGTGGCGCGTGCAAAGAGCAGTCATGCTCTCCACCAATCAGAAACGATCACAAAAATCGCGAATCACCGTTCTGCCTGCACCAATCAGAAACGATCACGGATCACTGTTCTGTCTGCACCAATCAGAAGCGATCATGAAAATCACGGATCACTGTGAAAAATCATCGAACGTGATCGGATCACTCGTGATTCACAAATCACGGCTCTAGCCAACACTACGGAGAAGCAATGAAAGGAGAGCGCGCAAGTTCAAGGAGGTCGAATTCAGCGCGCGAAAATTTAAAAATCTCTAAAACGTTGTGAATTGTCACGACAAAGTAGACTACTACATATAATCTCGAAGAACGAGGCCGGAAATATAATGGTTACTGTTAGCAAAAAAAAAAAAAAACGTTAATCCTTCATAATGGTTATTCGTAACCAAAATCATTTAATTAAAGATCTTTAAAAATTTGTCATACAGCAGGTAAGATTACACGAGATAGAAAGTCCTCTGATTTCTTGGATCTTTTTTCGCGTTGCTAAACGTGCCCCGAGAACAACGAATTCTTGTTTCTGAATCGATACAACGTTTCTATTTATTTAGCCAAAGAATTTTTCGTCGCGACAGCCACCGAACTTTCGATCCACGTCGGCGTTAATTCTCGAACAAACGTTAGCTCGCGAATATCTTCAAACAAGCTTCGTTTGATTTCATTCGCGAGTAAAGTGTCCGTCTTTTGTCCGCGATTCGAAAGAAACGTTAGCGAGCTCTAGCTACATAGATCGCAATATCTTTCCCGTCGTTGCTCGCCCGGTGAAAAAAAGTGGACGCTGTCGGTCGGAGGTGTGACGCGTCCCCAGACGTTTCGCCACAAGGAGCAGGGAGGCGAAAGCAGACGTTCCTGCGCGCAGTCCGACGAATGGTTGGAGGCCGCGCGTACAAGAGAAACGGCGTCGCAAAAATGTCGCGTGATTATCGGCTCGGGGTCTCGCGCCTTCGTGAGAATCACTTGCTCACACAAACCCGAGGTTACAGTCAGAGAGGAACGGCGTTATTTATAGGCGAAGCAACGACCACCACCCTCCGCTCAAAGATACGAATCGACCATTTTCTAAATCAGTTCCGTCGTTTTTGCCCCCGTAAATCAGGAATGCCACCCTCCGCCAGGGGTGGATGGGACTCTTACGAATCTCCGATTACAATTAACGCCGCGCCACCTAATAGAGGATCATATCACGCGAGACCTCGTGAATCTTCCAGCGCGCTCTTCCACCTCCAAATAGCTTTCGATCCTGCACTTTAAAAAAATGTCAGAAGACCAGTTCTTAAACGCGATCTCTTTCCCGTAATCTATTTCGCCCCCTTCGAAGACAAATTAACACGTCCGAATCGAGCTACTGACTCTCGAAAGAATATCAGCCCCAGCGATTCTCTGCGATGATCGATTCGCTCAAGTTTGAAGTGGACGTTCATTCGAACGTCACGTTTTTAGTGTAACTAGAGGGATTTCGTGAGCGAGACTGTTCCCTACACTTTGCTAATTAGAAAAGTTCTTGGGGAGCATAGTAGTTGCAGCTTCGAAGTCCCTAAAGTTCTTTGATCGATTAGGGGATTGCAACCAAAATTTCGAGCGCGGATGGAAGCATCGTTTTCACGCTGGAGTTCAATTTCCCGTACTCTGCTTCGAAGCGATATAGAGCGTCGTATCTCGGGCCGTCGGTTTCTGTATCACGCGACAGGTGGCCGTTCCCTGCGAATTTTAAAAGAATGCGACAGGAGAAGTAAAGGTGGCCTCACATTGATCGGTAACGAGGGAACTTCCGCGAATGGTCTCTTCCGATTCGACGAGTTCACGGCACGACGGCAGTCTCGAGGAACGCGGGGAGACACTCAAGGTCGCGTTTCCGAGAAACTTCGTGGCCAATGTTTACTTTGTTGCGAAGGATTCTCGAGGAGCTTCGAAACGCGTGGCTCGAACGCCACGTTGCCATTTATTCTGTCGTCCTCTATAAAACCTTGGCAGCTAAGACGCGCTAGAATATTTCAACTACCCAAAAATTATACTCACTCTCTCGCTCTGGGCAGCTTCAGCGAGCTAGGAACCTTCCACCGATCACCGATTCTTTCCACCGAAACGGCTGAGTGATAGGAATTTTATAGAACGATGAATATTTGAAGCGTTAATTAGAAGAGACGTTTATAGTATTCGGGTTAGTGGTGCATAATTTAGAGATGAAACTCTCGCGTGGTTCCCGTTCGATGCACTTAACCTTCGACTGCTGCAAGTACCGAAATAGGAAAGAAACCGTTCCGGGGAAACGGGGTGGGGAAATCGGGGAAGCATTTGGAATCGAAGGGGGGGGGGGGCGAGATCGCGGCAAGGGATCGTTAAACGTATAGCCTTTACGCGAGCACGTACGTGTGCCCGTGGCGAGTGTAACGGTGACAAGCGTAGAACGCGCGTGCACACACCGAACCAGGACGCATACGCATATATACCAGGCGGCGGAACAAACTTCGACATGAATTACTTAGATTAATTTAGTTGGACGGCAGGGTGGTTGGCTGCCATTGTTGCTTACTCTCCGACCTTCTCTGTATCGCGCCACGATACAGCCCCCCGACCACCATCGCCGGCAACAACACCACCGCCAACCACCTCCACCGCCCTTGCTACCACTAGGTGCTGCTATCGATTCTAGCTCCTGCTTTCGCCTAATTTTAGAAGCTCCGCTCGAAGAATAAATAGCGCTTCTACCTGCCTCCGAGGATTTAAGAGTCGCCGTAGGAAACGAAAGCCGCGCCTTCTTTCCAACCCTTCCGAGCTCTCCACTCAAGGTACTCTAAACGATAACTTTTCTAGCGACTGTTAAGCGCCTCTGAAGCGTTGTCGCGAAGAAAAGTCGAATGCTTTGTAATTTCCAAGGAACTTGGCGAATACGAAAATGCGCAAAGACGAGAAGACATCGCTTCCGCGATAATCCCACGCTCGTGAAAGCGTAGGTACACCGACTCGGCCGTCCTTCTCGCGAGAAGCGAACCCACAAGTTTTCACGTTGCGCAGCGACGCGCGAATAAATCAGCCGGTATATCGGCCGCCCGAATTTCGAGCGGCGATAAATTTCACGCGGCGTATTTACTCGGGTGCAGGCTCGAAACTTTCGACTCGCACGTCACCCGATCTTTAAGCGGCAAGGGTATCGTTTACCGTTTCCCACCGCGTCGTACCTCATTTTCTTCTCGCCGACCACTCCCCGCGGCTTTTAAGATTTCGGCGCGCAACTGAGGATCGAGATGCCACTCGCGATTCGGGCGCAAAGGAGGCTGTGCACGCGCGATCAAACTTGCAAAGGGGAAGGAGGGAAAAAAGAGAGGCGCGGGTGGACGCGCGCGTTCCGCGTGGCGCACCTACTCGGTGTCGCGGAAATAATAGATGAACCGGTTACTCGGACCGCGGTGCCAGGGGGCTAAACAATGTTTTTCAGCCACTGAAATCCCCCTGAATTTTTCATCGGCCCCTATGTTTTAACCCTTTCGCCGGGCCGGGTGGAAGGGTTTTACCTCCCCTGCTCGCGCATCCGGCGAGCCCGAGCGACGCGTCTCGCTCCTTGAATTATGTAGCCACGGCCGCGACACGATCTCCGACGTCGGCGCGGGGAGCCGCGAGATCGAGGAATCGCCCGGCTCGCGATGAGCGCCCACGTTAGCTACCGATCGAGGAGGCACAGAGGTCGCTTCGCCAGAAAAACAAACGTGAATTTTTCAGTCGGGCATTTTTAAATGCCCGATAACTTCACTTATCCAACTCACGAAAACTATAACGTTTCGATTTTCGCTGCGGAAACTAGCACGTTTCAGCGGTTTGCCACGTGATTAAAATTTTCATATCTGTTGTCTTTTGGAGATTAGATGGAATTATTATTTATTACTGTTTCGCCACGAAAAATAGCACATTTGGGAATTTGCGGCGAACACTAACATATTATCCGGTTTGGCCACGAAGAATAACACGTTTTGGATTATAGTGCAGACTGCAGAAACTATCACGTTTCAGCGCGTGGTCGGTTTAAAAGAATTCAACTGTTGGAAATATTGTTTAATAAATAATAATTCCATCTAATCTCCAAAAGACAACACATGAAAATTTTAATCACGTGGCAAACCGCTCTAACGTGCTAGTTTTCGCAGCGAAAACCGAAACGTGATAGAGAACGAAGGCAACCGTGCTACTTTTCGTAAGAAAATTGAAACGTGCTACTTTTCGTAACGCACGTCGTATTATAAGAAGATTGACTTTTTCCATGGCTCTCCTTTCACTTTTAAAACTAGTGTTTATAGAGCGGTGGTAGATAACGTTATGTCTTCACATTTACGCATACTTTTCTGTTTTCATATTCATTGTTGTACTCTACATATTTCGTTTTTTTTTTCCTGTGCAACGTCTGTCTCCACTATGTATCGTTTACTACAAATTCTGTTATGAAATGGGTCTTACCCGAATGTGTGAAATAAATAAATAAATTTAAAAATGTACAACAGGGTAGATTCAGAAATCGATTCCATGGGCATGCAAAGTGATTTACTCAAAGTGACTCTTCATGAATGGAGTGTAAAAAATATGCTGCCGTTGAATATCCCAAAATGTGATGTTCTACATTTCGACGAGGAAGAAAACAGTACTCGATTGCACCTACTCCATTAATGTTACACCGCGGGATAATCGAGAAATAATAACTGATTCAGGCGTTATCTTTTCCTCCTCGTTATCGTTTACAGATCACATTCGCCGCATAAAAAGTAGCGCCTTAAAATCTCTGAGCCTTATTTTCAAGCCTGCCATGGATTTTAAAAACCCACACACTTTTAAAATCCTGTATTCGGCTCTAGTTTTACCGCACCTCGAATATGCTTCCCAAGTGTGGAATCCGGCGCGATCAAATCATATCAAACTGCTCGGAGGTGCCCAAGCACAAATTCTTAATACAGTTAGTAAAAAAAGTATTTGGACACTTTTTAAAATTGCATAACTTTTTTAGAATTGGTCTTAACGACTTGATTTTTTTTGAGGACCTAGAAGGATTAGTTTTCTAAGTGACGTGTTTCGTCGTTTTCGAAAAAATTGCAATTTGGTCGGAATAGCGAAGAAAATAGTAAAGGTCGTTTTTTAAACTTTTTTTGTGAGCTTGTAATGAAAATTCAAAAAACCCATTTGTAGATTGAAGTAAGTTATATACGTGCCTAAAATTTCATCAAAATCGGTTAACGTTGCTTTGAGCTATAAACGCTTAGAGATCACGGAATAAGGTCGAAAATCGCGAAATTCCCGAAATCAGCGATTTTCGACCTTATTCTGCGATGCTTAAACGTTTATAACTCAGAGCAACGTTAACCGATTTTAATGAAATTTTCAGCATGTATACAACTTACTTCAATCTATAAATGGGTTTTTTGAATTTTCATTACAACCTCACAAAAAAAAGTTTAAAAAACGACCTTTACTATTTTCTTCGCTATTCCGACCAAATTGCTATTTTTTCGAAAACGACGAAACACGTCACTTAGAAAACTAATCCTTCTAGGTCCTCAAAAAAAAAATCAAGTCGTTAAGACCAATTCTAAAAAAGTTATGCGATTTTAAAAAGTGACCAAATACTTTTTTTACTAACTGAATATGTCGCCTTGAAAATTAATAAACTGATGTCTAGAAATTCTCACAACTATGGTATTCTCAATACCTTAAATACGCACACTCTTAAGAAAAACAAAATCATAACAGACTTGGTCTCAGTCTACAAAACTCTTAATCGAATCGTTGATTGTCCAAAAATTCTGGAACATCTAAAATTTTATGTTTCAAGATACCCTTACGAAGAAAGCAACTTTTTCATATCGCTCCATATCGAACGAGCTTAGGGAAGTACGACTGTATTTCATAGACTTTGTACAACTACGAATATTTTTAACTACTTTCTGGACTTTTTCCATGGATCCATGACCATCTTCAAATCATCTATATTAAGATACAAGAAGCTGCGTATTTTGTAACTTAAACTTGACGCTAGAACAGACACGTGCACTAATTTAGTCAAATAGTTTAATAATTTTCCATTGTTTTACTAAACTACTCGACTAAATTTTAGCGTCCAAATTCGATAAATTACTAAATTACTCGCTACTCGATTAAATTACTGAACGTGTTCGAACCAGCCTTTAGTGCTCTTATATATTTCGCCTTACTTATGTGCTCGACACCAAAGGGCCTTTGCCCGTAAAAGCGAATAAATAAAGAAACAAACAAGAGAGTAGGAGGCCTGGCGTTTCCCTGATTTCTCCACGATCCTGCATTAGCCACGCGCCAAAGGGGATGAACGACTTTTCCGATCAACAACCGCCATTGCCAAGAGGCTAGGAGAATAATGATAGGTTTTTTAACGAGAACGCTCTTTTTCTCCTTTCCCGCTGTTGTTCCCTCCCTCGTGTAAGCAACCGTGCAATATTGATAAACCGCGAGCCACGTATTTCTGCCGCTGCATCGACGGGGGGAGAGAAGGAGGGTCGGTGCGTGTTGCCTAAGTGAGTGGATACGTGGGTGCGTGCATGCGTTCCTGCGTTCGTGCAAGTCTTGCAGCCTGGCTGGCTGGCTGCCTCGCTGTCCGTCCGTTTAGCTGGCTGTTTGCCCGTTTGTACCTGTCTGAGTGCATGCGCGCGGGGCCCCGCGTACGCGAGGGTGTAGAAGGCTACGGTTATAAGGGGGAGGACGAAGCAACAGAGAGAAAGGCAAATTCTCCGGGTAGGAGGCAGAGCGGAGAAGAGGAGGGTGCACGTAAAACCATTATGTAATTACATCTAGACCGGTCGGTCGAATGGACGAGCTGACGAACGAACGAACGAACGAATGAGCGAGCGAACCAAGAAACGCCGAGTGGATAGAGACGGCCTAGGCGGGGATACAAAGGAAACGAGAGAGAAGAGAGCGAGCCCAGCAAGGGGGTGGAGGAACGACGGGGCGAAGTGAATTTGATTTCCGAGCAAAGAGTTGATAGCGCTACCGAGCGTTCCAATCGCGTGATCCCGACCCGCCTTTTGTCGGCCACGCGTCACGTATCGCTTTGCGAGCAAGGCACGCGGTGACAGCCGACTAGTGGCCACTGTGCCACCTCCTAAACCTACTAAATACCCTTTCAACGTTTTTTCCGCGTGTCCCTGAGCGGGAGGGTTCAGCGGGTCCGCGAGAATATCCGATTGGCCTACAGGCCCAGCGACCTACACTGCGAACCCGAGTACAGAACACCCGTGTCTTCGGCACCGAGACGCTTCCGTCCGTCTCCCTTCTTCCCCCGGGTTTTCGGGATCACGGTGTTTCGTCCGCGGCACGGATTTATTCGGTTACCCGCGGTCGGTTTGCAGGCGGGACCGGCTGAAAAGCGACCGATCTTTCCGCACGATCGAGCCGAACGGGAGAGCAGACTGCGAGGCTGTAGGGAGAAGGGAGAGAGAGGTCTGGCGCAGGAATCGAGGCGGCGGACGATGCGTCGGGATCCCGGTCTTTGATTTCGTCCTGACGTGTAGGCATTACGGGATACGCTTTGGTCAACCTCCCGTGGAAAAGGCACCCTCCTGGCCCTGGATCTCCATTACGGTAGTCATGGCGACCGCAATTGATTCCACGGGGGTGAGGGCGGACGAAGAGAACAGAGAGGACGGCCGAGAGAGCGTGACTGAGCGCGCGGGCGAGCCCAGGCGCAAGGGTATTCGAGGAGGCTAGAGGAAGCGAGAGGATTCGGCGAACGAAGCGGCACGCCGGGAAAAGGGAGGAGAGAGTGGCGGACGGAGGAGAGGAGGACCGAACAGGGTTAGAGAGAAATCCAGCGGAGAGATCGACAGAGGGCATGGTGTTACTACGGTGGTGGTACACGGTACTCGCTTTACCCGATACAATGCCGGCTAAATAGCACCGGTCGGTTCTATGGCGTTGGATTAGAGATACGTCGCTCGTTTGAGGCGAGGCTGGTCCGCACACCTCTCCCCTGCCGCCCTCCTTCGTCACAGCCGATTCCCCCTTCCAGCTACCAGACCTCCCCCCCCCCCCCCCCGCCACCGTGTGCTCCTGACGCGACTGACTCACCGCCACCGCGATTCACGACGAACCTCTGACCACCGCTACCGCCACCGCCGCCGCGTCGTCACGTTCAAATTACCTGCGTGCCACTCGCCACTCGCCCACTCGCCATTCACCGTGTCCTATCGAGCACCAACGACGCGGCCATCGATTCCACGATCGGCTTTCCGAGGATTTCATTCGTCCAGTCGACCTGCTTCTACTCTCGCTCAAAGACGGCCGCGGCGACGCTCGGCGGCTTTCGACAAACGAACCGTCGCACAGTGGGCGGAATTTGGGGTAGTAGGGAACATTCGGTCGAAAAATTAACTTTCTTCTGTCGAAAGTTACTGACAAGGGAACACCGCGAAACCGGACTCACCGATTGGAACGCAACTTTGCGGGTTTTTAGAGTGACTCAAAACAAGAACAGCGGTGTGTTTCATTTGGGCCCTATCGCCGTTTAAGGAGTGAAAACTAACCTCAAAGTCAAATTGGCAATCCCACTTTTTCGCGTGTAACTCCCAAAGTACAATAGAAAGAAAGAAATGTTTCAAACAAAAGTTTAATGGCGCGGTAAGCGCTGCAAACTTGCGTTAACAAAATTTTGAAAATTTTTTTCTTTCAGGTGCTTTTTTTTAGTCTTTTTTCAAAATTTTGTTAACGCAAGTTTGTAGCGCTTACTGCGCCATTAAACTTTTGTTTGAAACATTTTTTTCTGTCTGTTGTACTTTGAGAGTTACACGCGAAAAAGTGGAAGTGCCAATTTGACTTTGAGGTTAGCTTTCATCCGCTCAAAGGGCGACAGGGCCCAAATGAAACACACCGCTGTTATTGTTTTGAGTCACTCTAAAAACCCACGAAGTTGCGTTCCAATCGGTGAGTCCGGGCTCGCGGTGTTCCCTCGTGAGTGTGTACGACTTCCTAAATGTCGATCAGTCTCGAAACTGAAGTTATGAATAAAATTCAATAAAAATTGTAATTGGGACGAACACTTCAATTTGGAGATTTTAAAGATAGCATTTTTTTGCCAAAAGAAACTGCTTCCTTCTTGGAGATGCCCTGACGGATCTGTTTAATATCTTCTCTCTTCTTTTTTTCTAGAAGGAAGAGCATTCTTTTGCGTTAAGAATTAACGCCGTTAACTAGAAATGACTGTTCATATTGTATTAAAAAAGTAATGCTCGATGAAATAAAGAAAATTGGCAATTGTTATTCTTTACAACTGACAAAGGCATATCTTTTAAGTCCCACCGAGTCCCACGTTGTAACTCATTGGAATAGTGCGTTACTGAGATGCTCGGTACAAGAGGAAGAGATCAGGGTCAGTATCTAAATGGATGGTTCGAGTAGTTTAAATTCATTTCGCGAGAATTCTTGCATAGAGGATTCAAGCGCGCGTTTCGCCGATGATAAAGAAAAATCGTTTGGCGGTGAACGTCATCGGTTAGCGCGACGATACCCGTTCCGGTATACTCGCCACGCGGGGTACGTGCAACGCGAACCGTTGTGGTAGGTCGGGTTTTCTAGGCGCGCGTTACGCCCGCCTTGCCGTCGAGTATTTAGTAGCCGTTTGTGCCGTTCTCGGCGAAGAGTGTACGCGGAGTGGTAGGAACGGCGGGAGGGGCGTCGAGACGAAGGAGTGCGGAATGGAAGACGGAGAAAGGGGTGAAAGTGGGAGGGGGGTCTAGGGCGAGGGAGGGCGGAGGAAGGGAGCGAGGGACGCAGCTATTGTCCAAAGTGCCAAAGTTACATGGCGCGTCGTAACTTACATCGTATTATGTAGGTACACGCGAAGCCGCCGCGTATACCTAAGGTACACGACCGCTTAAGTTTCGTCGAGGCGCCTGCTATCTCCCTCGCGACGAGCACCGTAAACAGAACACGGCGCGGAGGGTGAGAGGCGAGGCGAAGAAGATAGAGACGCTCGGCTACGTCGTCCGGCGGTGGCCGCGGCTGGGACGATCGATAAAAGTGGAATTGTCATAGCGCGAGATGGTAATAACGGCCGGGGACAACGACGACAACGAGGATAACAATGACACCGAGCGCGGCGCGCGAATAATCGCCCTCCGGCTGTTCTTCGAGGAGACGCGCTCGCATCGCGGTGGTGTGAGGCGAGAGGCGCCCGAGGCCGGCTATAACGCTCCTCGTAAACCAGCTGCCGCGCCCTCACTTTCCATGCTTGCCCCAGTAATTGCGTGACCGCGGCTTCCTAACCACCAGCGGCCAACTATTCGATTTCTCTTCGGCAGATTTTCGGGCCGACGAGCGGCGGGCGCGAACAAAAGGATGTCAACGTGTCGAAGGGAAGTGGGCGCGGGGCGAGCGACGCGAGGGGCAGGGCAGGACAAAGGTAGGGTAACGCGAAACAGCGGGCCGGCGAGTAAGCGAAACCGTAACGATTGCGTTCAGGTGCGCGCGCGAGAGAGCCTCGGACGCGGAAGAGGGCAGCCAGTGGCATTTTGTAAATTAAATTTTAAATATTAAAAATGAGTCGGCCGCGGTCTTTCTCGCTCGGCTCGCGCCAGCCGCGTGTCCCCTCTTTCTTTCTCATCCGGTGCCGCGAGAGCTTTTCCAAACGCCATCCATCGCGGGCTGCCCCTCTCTCGCCCTGCTGCCGCGCCGAGCCGCGCCGCGACGCGAGCAACCAGCCTCCTACCCGATAACCTGCAACCCACTTACTCATTCGTCGATAATAATTTTATTCGAGGGTGAAAAATTGGTGTTTCCTCTCCTTTCCCTCTCCCTCTGTTCCCCCAGCCCTCAATCTGCTCCCTCCCCGTCACCGTCCCCTTTCTCCCTCGACCCCTCCGGCTGTCTCCGTCAAACCGTGGCCTCGGCTTCCCTCTCTCTCTCTCCACGAATATCCTCTTGTTCGCTTTTTCCTCTGGTCTCTAGCGGGCGCAACCGTGGCCCGGCCAAGAGCAACTACCAAACGTAGATCGGAGTCCCCATGCATACTGCAGAGTGCTTTTGATCGGGCCGGACCCCAACGGAATGAAATATAAAAATCGCAATAAAGCGTCGCTACCGGTGCCGGGATGTTTCGATTCCGTATCCGGGATTCGACGACGCACTCTCTCCTACTCGCGCGAGCAAATACCTACGCCGGCGATATTATGCGCTATTTTTTTCCGAATCGGCCAGCTGCGAGGCGAAACGCCCCTCGCTTTCGGCTCGGTCCTTTGCGACGGTGTCCGTCGACACGGGGACGGAGTTTCGGAATACTTCAACGCGCTCGAACCTTCAGCAAGTGGAGACGAACGGAGAGACATTGCGGGGAGACGGGATTAGGGGAAGGTTGCATATTTTGGACCACTTTTTTATTTTTCTCTCCTACACGGACATAACACATTGCAGAAAGCAAACAGAAACGGGAAAAGGATCTACATTTCATGTAGATTTTATCATGTATTTAGTGTGTTGATAAAATATGTGATTAAAATAATATCTCAATAAAAATAAACTAATGATTACGGTCCATTCCAGGCAACCGGTTTCGTAATTTGGACCACCGGTTTCCTACGTTGGACCGCTACTAAAAATCAATGAATTTAAATACACAATCTAAAAAACACTGATCATTGAAAAAAAAATAGAAACAGGAAGCAACAAGTATCTTAGGGTGCACGTAGTGCAATAGTATGTTGTTTTGATGTTTTTTTTTATATTTGTCCCTGCATAACTCCCCAGAATATGGGCCGATTTTGATGATCCTTTTTTTATTCGAAAGAGGATAATGCCTCGGTGGTCCCATCCTACACTGCATCAACATTGGCGCAATATTTTGCCAGTTCTGGTTAATAATAAAGACTATTGTCGTACGCACATATCTCCTCAGCATGTTGTGTCAATATATATAAAACTAAAAAGTTAAAAATAAAAAAATTAAAACCGACTTCACAAAAATAAAATTGCACTAAAGAGTAAAAAATCATTTTTTCCCTTATTTAATCTACGGTACTCCCATGTTTTTTAAGTCGGTGTCTCATTACTTGCACTGTGTAAATCTGGCGCCGACTTAAAAAAGATGAGAGTCGTAGATTAAATAAGGGAAAAAATTATTCTTTACTTTTTAGTGCAATTTTATTTTTTGGAAGTCGATTTTAATTGCTTTTTAAATTCTTTTAGTATGCTTTTAACTATTCGCTACCATAACATAGATTGTATCCTAGAATGGACCGGTCCAATTTAAGCAACTAGTGATGGTCCAATATTAGGCAACTTGTTGGTTACATAAAAAAGATATGTTTTCATTGTTATACTTATACGAATATGGAAAAGTAAGGACATGAAGTTGTAGCTAAGACAGCACACTTTACACTAGTATCGTTTAAAATTATAGTACTTACAAATTGTAGAAAGAAATTCACTTGAAGTAGCACGAAAAATAATGATCGCGCACCACGTGTTTCTATATTTCGACGACGGTGAACGACAAACTAACGAATAACCGTATCGCTGTTCTCGCACGTTCCATCTCCACTTCCTAAATCAGTGTAGCCAAAAAACCACTGCAAATATATTTGTTTATCGAGATATACAAATGGTCCAATCTAGGGACCGGTCCAATATAGGCAACTCTCCCCTGATCTTTTGAAGCGCGTGCCGCGCCTGTGACAGTGCAGAGCGAAGCGTAGCACGAAGAACGAAAGAGGAAGTCGACGGGGCACGGGGTTCGATAAATTTCAAAGGCAAGATTCGCGTTAACGGGCGCGTTTCGTTTCGTAGTATCGCTTCTTATGCGCTGCTTTATTTTTTTTTTTCTCTCTCAAGGGCATAAAAGAAGTTGAGAGGACGAGCCGATTCGGTCGGAAGCGGGAGGAGCAGCGTTTTATTGCTCGAGAGCTGTCGTAAAAGTATGAAAGGCGAAACGCCGGGGGTGGAAACAATGAAAAGGGAACCGAATTGTTGCGCGCGCTGGAATAATTTCTCTAAAGTCGCAATTATAATAAGCGACACTTAATTTAACGGCTGCCTCGCCTTCGCGCTCGACGTCTTGCTCGCGAGACATTACCGACAACAATTTCGAATTTCGCCGAGGCCGGCGATCAATAATGCCCCTCCGCTTCTTAAATTCGCGACGAAACTTCTACTCGTATAATATTTGAACTCTTAGCCGTGCCGGTCGCCCAAGTATTTCAGTCTCGAGAAAGGCTGCAGTCGTAAAAAATGTAGCACCGAAATCTCTATCGATCTCTCGTCTCCCTTTCTCTTCCTCGCCTGCAAACTTCGCGCGCTAAGCGATATAGAAACGCCTTAAATACAAAACGAGGCAACGAGTTTCCAGAGTATTTAAAACCTCGGTGATGGAACAGTGTATCTGAAGGCTAAGGGGAGGAAAGAGGAGTGTCCATTTTTCGGGATTTTGCTATTTACAGCAGATTTTGTTGGTGGCAATTGGGACTAAAGAATTCTAGAATCACAAAGGGTTATGGGTTAAGGGTTGAAAATAAAATACGGAATGGCACCACTCACTCTTTGCTAAATCATAAACTTCAAACTTCTGTGGTTAAGGTAAAACGAGAAATTATTTATGAGGTTATGCCTATCTCGGGAATATTGGGGGAAAAACTTGAAGGCTTTTTTAATCAAACCTTTATGTATTCGAAAGGGTACATGTTAAACTACTTGTAGCAATTTTTGCGATGGAAAATATAAATAAATGAAAGAAATATCAGCGATCTACCCGCAGCGATTTTTTTTCAGTAGTTTACGGTGACCAGTCTAATTTGGCCTGGTTCATTTGAAATAAAAAATTCGCGGGAATTTAGTTAGTATATTAGATTACCTAATCCTTAATCGTTCTATATCTCCAAAAATTAATTTGCTACAAACTGTAAGCTTCTCGTAAAAATATCGATTTTCGCCATAGAATCACTCTCATTTTTTATAATTTTTCATCTGTAAAATAAAAACTACGCAACAGAAATGAAAAAACCGCGATTAAGGACTAGATACTCTAATAAACTAACTAAAGTAGGTCGAATTTTTTATTTCTAACCGTAAAGTGCTTAAATAAAAAAAACACTGCCGAGAGATCGCTTATAATTCCATTATTTATTCAAATACCGCATTGCAAAAAAATTACAAGAACTTTAAAATATATACTTCCGAGTATACAAGCGTTTGTTTAAAAAGTCTTCAAGTTTTTCAGACCTTGCAGGTAGACATAACCTCTTAAGAAGAAAATTACATAATAAAGTGATAGAACTTAATTTATTCAAAGAAACTATTTTATCTCCTTACCCGACATCTACTTTCCCCTCAAACAAAATATCCTAAAATAGTGCAATCTCTAAAGTGGAGGACAAGAAAAAGAATCCTTAAGCTAAGTTCTGTAAAATATCTGAAGCAATGCTTTCTTATGAATTCGAAATTAATGCTAGATGCTTCCCGCGTGAAACGATAATAGAGGTCGAATAAAGAATACATCGCCCGCTAGTCTAAAGCACATCTCGGGAATAGGATGCGTGCGAGGATAAGCCAGACGCCGTTGCGACGCACACCAGCGAGGGACGTTACGTACATTCAGACCCAGCCAGACTGATAAATGATTCATACGATATTTTTCTCTCCCGGACCCTGGCCCGGTCTCGCTATCTCGGCGGGCACGTCGTTCGCGAAGAAACTACCGAGCATTAATATATATTTTATGCTTTATATTTGTTTCGCGGGATACGCGTCCGACTCCGTCGCGCGCATAAACGCAGACAGCCGCGCGACAGTGTGGGCGGAGGAGGTCGTTGCGCGTCCATCCAACGACGCCGCGTCTCCTCTCAGATGAATGGCGCGAATGGTACGGCTCCTTTCCAGCATCCAGCGCGCGCTGGTCGCGTGTCGCCAAGAATCGCGGCGAGCCGTCGAAAATGCATGAAAAATTACGCGATATACAGCGGCGGACTCGGTAATATCGCGTCGTTTCATGCGTAATGTCCCTTATCTTCCTTTTATCGAAGCTTTCCACGAATTCCCTAGATCACGTTTATGGAGTAATCCTTTATTGTACACCGGGACACCAAAAACTGGGTAATCTAGGACTATTAGAAGTCAACTATTATGCGGTAGCATTCAGGCGCCGTACAGTGGGACAAAACGACCCGACGGCGATCAAAAATCTATAACTTTGGTTCTGATCTAGATATTTTGATGAAATTTGGCTCAATTTAACCGGAAATTTACGGGCTTTAAGATGTATTAATATAAGTGATATTAACCCTCTGAGGCTCTTGCTAGGCCCGTGTATTTAGACCCATGTTTTCGAAAAGTGTGGGGCTACTGACCAATTAAAATTCACATTTTATTAACATACTTACTAGTTATTGAATTATATTGTGGTAAACCTTGTTTTTGAATATTTGCTATTGTTTGCATGTGATCGGTGCTCAAATTTTGCGAAAATCGCAAAAGTTAAGAGCTTATCAGAAACTTTTATGTTTCCCGCAGTTTTTATTCACGATTCTGAAAAATTTTTCTTTGAGAGGTGCAATTTAAGTTCGTTACAAAAATAATTACATAGCTACATATTCTATTAAGGCCATACATTCGCGTAAAATGTTAACGAACTTTTTATACAATTTTAAAAAATTGCAACCATTTGCAATGGGTGTAATTGATATCATGTAAAAGAGTGAACACTTCTTTCTTAGAAACAAAAAGTTTCTACTTTGTGTCATTTTCCAAGAAAATGGTAATTGAAGTAAAATCTGTCTTACCTGCCCAATAGAGTTTTCTGTGCTGTCTCACGACTCCGGCTACACAAGATATTTGGGTAATTAAGATATATCCGGAAGAAATGATTCAATTGTTACATCTAATAAAATTAGCGAGTTTTCAGAAGAAACGCAGGAAACGAAAAATAAAGAATACAAATATTACCGTTACTATAACAGTCGAAAAATCTCTCGAAGTGCACAGAATCAAGACTTCATGAATATGCTCTTGATATCGTCGGACCCTTACATCTCATCCTTTTGAAGAGTTAGAAGGAAAAAAGATGTAATTAAGATACATCCGGAAGAAATGATTAAAAATTAATAATTAGATGTAAAAGATGTAATAATTGAATCATTTCTTCTAGATATATCTTAATTACATCTTTTTTCCTTCTAACTCTTCGAAAGGATGAGATGTAAGGGTCCGACGATATCAAGAGCATATTCATGAAGTCTTGATTCTGTGCACTTCGAGAAATTTTTCGACTGTTATAGTAACGGTAATATTTGTATTCTTTATTTTTCGTTTCCTGCGCTTCTTCTGATAACTCGCTAATTGGCAGTAAATGGTGAAGAATGACATTTTTTCCATGCCTTAAAACCTTGTGTACTGTGGCTGTTAATTTTCGCCAAGGATAATTTTGCGTTAATTGCGATAATTTTGTTCTAAATTTTTGTAACATTTCTATATCTATTCTGGTAATTGATGATGTTATATCGGGATAAAAAAAAATTACCGTTACCATAACAGTCGAAAAACTCTCGAAGTGATGAGGCAGCACAGAAAACTCTATTGGGCAGGTAAGGTAACTTTTTCTTCTTGTTTCTAAGAGAGAGGGGTCCACTCTTTCAAGTGATATCAATTACACCCATTGCAAATGCTTGCAATTTTTTAAAATTGTATAAAAAGTTTGTTAACATTTTACCTGAATGTATGGCCTTAATTGAATATATAGCTATGTAATTAACTTTGTAACGAACTTAAATTGCACCTCTCAAAGAAAATTTTTTCAGAATCGTGAATAAAAACTGCGGGAAACGTAAAAGTTTCTGATAAGCTCTTAACTTTTGCGATTTTCGCAAAATTTAAGCACCGATCACATGCAAACAATAGCAAATATTCAAAAACGAGGTTTACCACAATATAATTCAGTAATTAGTAAGTATGTTAATAAAATGTGAATTTTAATTAGCCAATAGCCCCACACTTTTCGAAAACATGGGTCTAAATACACGGGCCTAGCACGGGCCTCAGAGGGTTAATATTATTTATATTAATACACCTTAAAGCCCGTAAATTTGCGGTTAAATTCAGCCAAATTTCATTAAAATATCTAGTCCAGAACCAAAGTTACAGATTTTTGATCGCCGTCGGGTCGTTTTGTCCCACTGTGCGTCGTTCCGTTCAGGTTTCTCTGGCATCTAAATACATATGTACGTCGATCGGGAGGTGAAGATTGACGGTGACTTGTTAACCCGGGAGTAGGTGCATGTTGGTCTTTTCGACCGATGATTTCGTATGTTTTGAAACATGATCCATAGCGTTCGACTGTTCTGGGGGCACGGCAGTGCCCTCGCCGCGTTTACTTTTTTTGTGAAGCGATTCTCATTTCAAGGAAGTCTCGACTTGTTTATGTTGCGGAGCGACACTTATTGTTAATGCACTCGTGTAGGTTTTAAAACATACATTGGTACGCGTCGGTCTTTTCGACCATAGCGCGCCTGCTAACGTAAGTTATTTGGCGCGCCTACTCCCAGGTTAAGAAGCAAATCCACGATGAGACAAAAATCTCTAGAATTAATCTCACGAGACAATTATTTGATTATTCTATTATTTTTCAATTATGTTATCATTAGTTTTATGAAATTAAGGTGCGAATCCACGATCAGATTTTACACGAGACTGTTCTATCACGAGACAAAAATCTCAGCAACAACTCAATGTAAATTATGCAAATTGTCGCGAGAGATGAGATTTTTCAAAATATATCATGAAACTTGTCTCGGGAGAATTTAAAGCTGCAAATCCACGCCGAGACAAAATATCGTGCCTCGCCTGAGACTTTAATCTCGTGAGACAATTATTCCATTATTTTTTAATTATTTTGTCGTTAGTTCCATGAAACTAGACTCTCATGAAGCGAAGTTAAATAATCTCATCTCTCGCGACTATTTCCATTATTCACATTTAGTTGTTGCTGAGATTTTTGTCTGACGATAAAAAAAGTATCGAGTAAAATCTGATCGTGGATTCGCAGCTTTAGTCGAACTATTGGCCCGCGTAGCAGGTATACGAAGCGGCTCGGAAACGGGGCCGCGAACGAAAGGAGGTTAATATCGCGGAAAGTTGTTCGCGACCTTTGACCGATGTCGCGGCAAATATAATATATTTTAAGGTATTCCATCGCGAATTCGCACGTCCGACGTGAATAGTTCAGGAGCGCTGATGCAGAAACGAACGGCGTTTAAAAATGAACGGAGTCGAAATTCTCCGTCGACTTTGCTATCGAGCGACCGAGAAATCTCCGCGGCCTCCCCGCGCTTAATCGTTGGAGCGCACACGCGGACGCTCGGCGCCGCGACGCCAGAAAGAATAACGTACCTAATCGCGCGAGAGCGCGCGCCCTCGTTCGCGATCTCTCGAGACAAGCGTTCTTCCGGATGATCGGGCGGCAGTGTGTGCGTACTCACCTGAAACAGAAAAAAGAAATCGTCTAGTTAGCGGGGCTCGTCGAGGAGATAGAAGGCCCGGGCTGTTTGCGAGGTGTACAGCGTTCGGCGCGCCGCCTTCGATGCCGTCGCAGCTGCGAGCGCGAACGGGGAAGGGGACAGCGCTTTATAACGCTCGCCGAAAGAGATTTAGTAGTTTTAATTTCGCGCCGCTGCGACCGGTCGAGCTCCCCCCCGGCCGTGGAAAAACAACCGTCGGGACAAAGACGCTTTCTCGTTATTCACCATTATTATTACGTAAACGTAAGTACCGGCGGGTTTAATAGACTCGCGAACGACCTCGCGGCTCTCCCTTTAATTCGCCTTCGGATTAACCCGCCGCGCTCCGGGCCACTCGCAGCTTCCAATCGGAGGCTCGATCGTCCGCGAACACCTCGGATCGCTCGCGATTCTAAACGTCCCCTAATACAGTGCGGCATGTAATGCACAAAAAATCGAAATGATCAGTGTTCAATTTTGATCTGCAGTGACTTACAGCCATAATCGTACAGTCTTTAAAAGCGAATAACGTTTTTAAAATTGGTCCAAACTATTTGAGTTTTTTTGAGAAGCTGGAAGGATTAGTTTGCTCAGTGACGTGTTTCGTCGGTTTTAAAAAAAAGCAATTTGTCGGAATAGTGAAAAAAATAGTAAAGGTCGTTTTTTAAACTTTTTTTGTGAGCTTGTAATGAAAATTCAAAAAACCTGTTTGTAGATTAAAGTAAGTTATATACGTACCTAAAATTTCATCAAAATCGGTTAACGTTGCTCTGAGCTACAAACGTTCAAAGATCGCAGAATAAGGTCGAGAATCGCGGAAATTCCCGAAATCACCGATTCTCGACCTTATTCTGCGATCTTTGAACGTTTGTAGCTCAGAGCAACGTTAACTGATTTTTATGAAATTTTAGGCATGTATATAACTTACTTCAATCTACAAACGGGTTTTTTGAATTTTCATTACAGGCTCAGAAAAAAAGTTTAAAAAAACGACCTTTACTATTTTTTTCACTATTCCGACCAATTGCAATTTTTTTTAAAACACGAAACACGTCACTTAGCAAACTAATCCTTCTAGCTTCTCAAAAAAGCTCAAGTAGTTTGGACCAATTTTAAAAATGTTATGCGATTTTAAAGAGTGTACGATTATGGCTGTAAGCCACTGTAAGTAGCTATCCTATATAACTATTAGTCCGAAAATAAGGAATATGAATGTAAAATATAATACCCCAAGAAACCAATAAAGTATCGATTATTATCATTTGTTTCTTATTACTTAAACACTACAAAATTAGCGTCCTCGTGCATTATTCGTTCGCGTTTGCGATTTTTTTTTTTAAAATGGGGTTTGTTATACCTTAAATATAGATAATTTGAAAAGTGGTGTGTATACTTTTAATTTCCAATTAAAAAAAATCTCCAAAACCATCCTGTAATTTTTATTGTTCTGTTTATTATGTATTATTTATTTAAGTTTTACATATCTAAAATATCGTTTTGTTAATACCAATATTGCCTCTTACTATTTCATTACCTATAATATTTCAATATACTTTTCGCTATTACTACAAATTCCTGTAATAAAACTCAATAAACATAAATAGAAGAATTTTTAATATAAAAATATGAATAATTCCCACACTGTATTTATTCTTTTATTTTTTATCCCAAGTCCCCATTGAAGCGTTGCCCTGAGCCTCGCCCCTAGGCGACCCGCTGGGATCTTACCAAATTTCAAGAACTTCGATTTAAAACGGCATCCGTCGGCCGAGCAGCTACGCATACGATTTGTCAGTTTTCGTTAGCGAGGCGAAACGAGCATCGGTGAAACTGCGAAGTCGAGGGGAGCTCTCGATTCCGTAGGTCCGCGAGGAAAGTTTAAAGACGCAAGATGAATGCTGCAATCACGGAGACGGCGGTGGGCGGGCGAAGAGCCGGGGGTTGAGGCTCGGTCGCGAGCGGGGGCTAAGGGCGGAGGAGGCGGCGAACGGGCGGAGGTGGGCGCGGGAGGTGGTCGGGGTGTGCGCGGAGGGCGAGTGTGCACGGTAGGCACAAACATACGGGTAGGCGCGCGAGAAGGGTGCAGCCGCATACTAGGAGGGAGGCCCGTCACAGGGCATGGCGTTCTGGCATAACTCAGAATTGCCTCGCTGCAAGGGTAGAATTGACAGCATAGCACTAACATTGTATGCACCCGCGTTATGTATTTATGTAAATGCATACCCACCCCCACCGCCCTCCCCCACCCAAGCCGCGCGAGTGGAGCACTCGCGCGCACCGTTTCCCTTGCCCACCCCGCCCTCCCCCTGCACTCTACCCCCCGCCGTGGCCCCGGGGTTCTCTCGTTTGCCACCGGCCGATGGCAAGCTCTTGCACAAACTATACCGCTCGTCGACGGAGATATATTATACGCGCGTACATAGCAATACGTACGAGTAAGCGCGTACGGTTCTCTCGTACGGCTCTCCGCTCGGCGCATAGTAGAGGGGGCCGCGCGTGTGCGTGGAATCTGCGTGAACGTACACGTAGGCGCGCGTAAGGCGCGTGTAATCGTACGCGGCGCGGGTAGGACCGAGCTACCGAGGGTGGTCGGGCGTCCGACAGGGAAGGACGCAGGATCGCGGCGGGATGGGGCAGAGGCGGGATCGAGAGGGCGAGAGAAAGACGGTGGCCAGACGCGATGGGCGACCGAGAAAGAGGGAGCGACAGAGAGGTCGGGGCGCGGGGGGAGGGAGAGTGTATTCGCGTAACCGGTAGCCAAGCCAAAGGATGGAGCAACGAGCCGCCGACGCCACCGACGCCGCCGACGCCGTCCTGCCACGCTACACGGCATATACCATACACCGATCACATTAATCAGAGGTTATTGCGCGCATTCCTAATCATCCGGGCCTCTAACTATTCCCAGATTCTGATTGGTGCATTACTCGGCATTTCCGGTATGATTCTGCATTCCAATTGGCCGGGCGAGCCGCACCGCATCTACGAATTTCAATTTGCCCGCTGCCGTTGACCGAGAGAACCGCACCTCTTCCTTCTCTCCCAACTGTGCCTCTTTCTGCCCGAGCATCGCTCTTCTAGAGAGACTACAAGTCGGAGGAAGATACCTTCTCGGAGGGCTCTCTCGACTTTCCTTAGCGTCGCGGACATCGAGCCGATGATCAGGAGAGAGGGACGATGGACTGGTGCGACGTCCTTCGTTTCGTTGGCCATTGGATGTTGATGGTCGTTAGGTGGGGACTTGTAGGTTTGCCGGGGTTATTTAAACGGGGATGGGGTAACTTTTGATGTACTCGATCGCGGTGCATCACTGACAGTGATGTCAGCAATTTGAAACCAAAGAAAATATGGATAGACACAATGAGGGCATCCTTTAGAATTTAGAAGCATCCAGTCATCGCTCCTCCATTTTTAATTCCTCTTGAAGCTACGCAAAGTACAGCTCTGCGGAGTGTTCGCCAAGAGTGAGGAATTGGAGTCTATAATTTACGCGTCGAGCTCTGTGGTTTAACTATAAATCCGGGTGAGTCGGTCCGATAGGAGAGTTGGTCTATACGTAAGGGAAGGTTGCCTATGTTGGACCACTTTTTTATTTTTCTTTCCTACACGGACATAACACGTTGAAGAAAGCAAACAGAAACGGGAAAAAGATCTACATTTTATTTAGATTTTATCGTGTATTTAATGTGTTGATAAAATATGCGATTAAAATAATATCTCAAAAAATCTAAACTAATGACTTCGGTCCATTCCAGGCTACCGGTTTCGTAATTTGGACCACTGGTTTCCTACTTTGGACCACTCCTAAAAATCAGTGAATTTAAATATATAATCTAAAAAACACTGATTAGAGCATTGAAAAAAAAAATAGAAACAGGAAGCAACAAGCATCTTACAGTGCACGTAGTACAATAATACATTGTTTTGATGGTTTTTTTTATATTTGTCCTCGCATAACTCCCCGGAATATGGGCCGATTTTGATGATCCTTTTTTTATTCGAAAGAGGGCGATGTGCCAGTTTTGGTTAATAATAAAGACTATTGTCACCTAATTATTATTATTTTATGTACGTACGCATATATCTCCTTAGCATGTTGTGTCAATATATATATAAAACTAAAAAGTTAAAAATAAAAAAATTAAAACCGACTTCAAAAAAATAAAATTGCACTAAAAAGTAAAAAATAATTTTTTCCCTTATTTAACTTACGGTATTCTCATATTTTTTAAGTCGGTGCCTCATCGTTTACACTGTGTAAATCTGGCGCCGACTTAAAAAATATGAGAGTCGTAGATTAAATAAGGGAAAAAATTATTTTTTACTTTTTAGTGCAATTTCCTTTTTTCAAGTCGGTTTTAATTGTTTTTTTTAATTTTTTTTAGTATGATTTTAACTATTCGCTACCATAACATAGATTTTATCCTAAAATGGACCGGTCCAATTCAAGCAACTAGTGATGGTCCGATATTAGGCAACTGGTTGGTTGCATAAAAAAGATATGTTTTCATTGTTATACTTATACGAATATGGAGAAGTAAGGACATGAAGTTGTAGCTTAGACAGCACACTTTACACTAGTATCATTTAAAATTATAGTACTTACAAGTTGTAGAAAGAAATTCACTTGCAATAGCACGAAAAATAATGATCGCGCACCACGTGTTTCTATATTTCGACGACGGTGAACGACAAACTAACGAATAACCGTATCGCTGTTCTCGCAAGTTCCACCTCCACTTCCTAAATCAATGTAGCCAAAAAAAACCGCTGCAAATATATTTGTTTGTCGAGATATACAAATGGTCCAATCTAGGAGCCGGTCCAATACAGGCAACTCTCCCTTATGAGCTTGTTAAGGTACAGGACAATAGCTTCTCTGGGAGCCAAACAGTTGAATGAATACCGTCATTTTGATTAGTAGGGGTTATGAAATGTTTTAACCTCTTTTATAAAATTGTAGTCTACAGAATCGTATTTAAAATACACTTCTAAGTTAATTTTCGTTTAATGTTGCAGACAATAAGATAGTAGAGGTATTGAGGACCAATGCAGCGAAAGTATTTAGTCATATTAACTTCCTTTCAAAGTTAACGGGAGGACCAACGACGAAAACCATTTCTCTCGGCACCTCGGTACAGGTGGTCAAATGTCATGACTTCAGTTTTCACCCCGATTTTTAGGAAACAGTGTCTTAAAGCAAATATCCACCAGCTTTTCAGAATCAACATACAATTGTAAACATATTAGGTTTATTTTGATAAAATAATCAGTATTAATTTTAATACCCATTTTATGTCAAGTCGACAGACTTTCCCGAACGTACTCTCTTAATATGAGACCCCAGCTTATCTCCGCTACAAAACTCTGGCATTTCTTTACTAAGGTCAGTATCAGATATATTGGCCGGTGAGTTTCGTGAGAGGTATGCTCCCACCACACCGTTTGCCTGCCTCGGTGCTCCTTTTCTCAACGATTATTTCTGACTCGCTCTCGTTCCATCTCGCTCTCGCCTTCGCGGAATAAGAGTGAGCCAGAAGTGGTGGGGATGGTGGCAAGCTTCTGGCGTGTAGGCCAAACCGAGTTGTCGGCGTAGAAATACACACATCAGAATAGGTGTGCGTTAGCTCCGAAAAAATTCAGGAGCTTTATTGGTCACAGCATTGATTCTTTCTCGATAGCTTCATCTCGTATTGGTCTACGCATAGCTTCGTAACGCACACAACTGTTACGTTAAGAGTAAATAACAGCCAAACGGCTAGGTTCAGGCGGAGCCGAGCAGCGTTCCCGTTACCTCACCATACCCTGCGAGGGCCAGGCAACTCCAACTGACATATCTACGATCGTCAGATGGTGGTGGCTGATTTTTCCTCGGTCGCTGTTCGCCAATATATCTGGTACCGACCTTAACTAACCGTGTATTTGTTGTTTTGCCCGCACAGTAGCGTTGTAATCAATTAAGCGTCTTGGGCAAGCACATATTTCTGTAATACGTTGCAGAAAGTTTTTGAAGTGGTTCGATTAAATTACAAAAATCTCTAAAGTGGTACGTGTATAATGATTTTCACAAATATGTGCTGTTGTATAGTGCTTGCAATGGAGTTTAAGGCTGACTAATTGCATATCATTACATGACGAAGACTTAACTTCGAAGCTACTTAATAGTTATCATGTTATTGTTTCCGAATATAAAACCCAAAGTTCAACTAATGGGAGTGAAGAAGAAACTGTTCTGAATGATGAAAGTAATTACGAAAGAAAATTATGGTCCAGAATGCTTGTTTTGCACAGGTCTATTCTTCAGACGTAGGGTAGGGTGGGGCTAAAAGTTCGGTTTTTTATATAAACCTATGTCGAATTTGGTACGAACAATCTAGAGATATCTGGTGTTATTTTATATAAACTATAACTATTATGCTTTACGTTCACGAATTTCGTTTGTTGATACTGTTATTTTCTACTGAGTTATAGCACAAAATGTTTGTCAATGCAAAATGGACTTCTCGCCCCTCGCACGGGGCAAAAAGTCCGTAATGTCTTTTCGTGTAATATTAAACTAAATAAGTAAAAAATCTTTTCAAATCAACAAATATTTATTAAACCAATTCTTTTGGGTATAGAATATTGAAAGGAAAGCATGACTTCTTTAACAAAAAATAAAAATATAAGTCAGAGGCTCACTTTAAACTAAAAAAAATCGCTCAACTAAAACAAAAACACTATTTAAAGACTTTGGCATCATTTCTTTATACTGTAGCCATCTTATTACGAAAACAAATAATAATATATAATATATATTTTCAGCCTGAGGGACTTTTTGCCCCAATGGCACCTCTATAGTTTCTGCGATATATAAGTTAGAAAATATTATCATTCAGCAATAAACAATATCGTGCACACATTACTAATGGAACATACAATCTTAACGTACTTGGCTGATACGCTTTTAAACTGTGGTGTACTTCGTGTAAAACAATAAAGACGACATATTTCTTTTAGTTTTGGATACATAAAATAACGAAGGCGTCGTGTAATTCGCACGAACGCCCAGGAGCGACTGGCGACTCGACTCTGTGATCACCTCCGTTTCTTCTCACCTTTTACATGGTATAGGGGAGACCGGGGCTAAAAGTTCCGGGGGTAAGTTGTTCCGACGGTTCTATCTTCAAAATGAAAAGAGCGTTGTACTTTAAATTATTTTTTCCGTGTAAGTTGATCACGCCACTCTGTCGCCCATTTTAATAGCGTCCGCGACAGCGAATCGTTTGGCTGTAAGCAAGGACCTATTAGTCGCGTACCACGTAAGTAAATATTTTTCTATCATTATTTTTTGGTCTATTTCGATTATTAAACGTTGATATTATTGATTGATTCGTTCTTATGGATCAAATGACATTTGAGAACATGGTGTAACAGTGTTTATCGTTACAATATATGTATAAGCAAAATAATCTCTGAAATTGCTACATGTGTCGATAGGGGCTAGTTGTTACCGTGATTTGGGGCATGTTGTTACCGTAACAACTTGCCCCACCGCAAATGTACGAATTGTTCCTGCTGTGCTTTAAGATGCGAACATATGAATGAAAGGCGGAAAGGGGCACCATTTCCATCGAAGTTACGCATAAAGTTAACAACTGTCGCTAGAGAATTCAGTATCTGCCACTTGACTCTTCCGGGAGTTATTAAAAACTACAATCTGGACAAGAAGCCACTGTAGACTACAAGTACAAATCTCAATAAGTAGGTACTCACAAACAGTTGAATGTAAGGCTGATTTGTAGATTATAATTTTTATACCAAAGGTAAATGTTTATGGTTTTTATATTGTTTTGATTTTCTTTTATAGATAATACGTTTTTGTTGATCCGAGCCTTTATAAATAAACATTATTAATAAAATTCTGTTTTATTTCATTAGAAAATTAAATATTTCATTAAAAGGCAACTCTTATATGTTAGTAACAACTTACCCCAATGCGATAACAAATTGCCCCATAAAGGGTTAGGAAGTTCCGCTTCGACCAGCCACGAATAAATTATTTTTTATGGAAAACCTATAACAATATATTAAATACAAGCTTAAACTCATAAAATATAATAAATTTAACAAGAAATTAGTCAATAATGGAGAGAATAACTATATTATTTTGTACTCATTTTTTATGTTTTATCGAAATCGGAACTTTTAGCCCCGGTCTCCCCTACTGCGAAACTCAATACATTGGTTAGGAATAGATATTTTGAGTTCGGGACTTTTTACCCGCCGGACTTTTAGCCCCACCCTACCCTACTAGGTGGACAATGGGTTAAGTGTACTTATAAAGTGTTATGATGGGCATGGTGGGCCCACGAAGACTGCAGTAGTGAAGAAATAAATTTCAAATGTCGACTTTATCAAAAAAAAAAGAAAGAAAAATAAGTTTCAGAAGAAAAACCAACTGAGTCTCATATTAGGAACCCATTTTTTTTATCTGCGTATTTGAATGACTTTCGTTTTTACTTTATTACGAAGAAACGGAATCTTTGTTAGGGTAAACCAACCAGTGAATGACCGAATTGTTGAATTTATGGACCTTTGAGATTAATACTTGAATATATTTATGTATAACAACAAAACAACTGTTGAAATTGCATTTAAATTTATTTTTCTTCGCATTTCTATAAAAATAATTACTTATTCTTATCGTAATTAAAAAAAAAAACGATTCTAAAATGCAAAACGTGTAGAAGCCCAGTAAATGACCGCATACTTTTAATAAGAATTGTACTTATTAATGTTTACTTAATACGCGTAACTAAAAATATGGAATATTAAAAATGCAACTACACTCCATTTATAAACATGTAATATATTTAAATTTATAATTGACATTTCTTTGCCCAATGGTCATTCACTGGTATGCGGTCAATTACTGGTTGGTTTACCCTACAGTATTTTCCAATAGGTTCCTAAAGAATACATATTCTACCTTTAAAACGTGTACCGAATTTTAATAAAAGCGTTTTTAGTCAAGAGTTATGATGTTTTTAAGAAATGCGTCTCATATTTGACTGCTTTAAAGTGTCCGATTCGCGAGCACCGATCCTAGGAGCAGGCTCGAGCGCATAGGTCGAAGGTGAGCCACCCCGAGACAAGCGTCGCCCGAAAAGGCCTCCGGAGAAGGGTGGGCGTCAGCGTGGGGGAGAGCAGCGGGGGAAGGAGGAACGTAAAAGTAATTTCGATTTCTGCAATTTCGGCGCGACTTCGATTCTGCCAGCGATAATCACCGAGTAATTAACAATCCCAGTTTCAATTCGGCCGCCGCGGAAAATAGCAAATTCGTAATATCCTACGATATTGCGGCCCTCGTATGGCCTCCACCTCGTGGCCCCTACCACCGCCCTCCTCCGCCGGTGAAAACTCGGTGAGCGAGCGAGTATCCGAGTTACTGCCAGCCCCGTTCCACGAGCACTACCACCGCCGCGTAGCCGTGTCTCGCGCACCCGACCGTCAACCTGTCTCTTTCCCTGCATCCGTCTCTGTTTCGCGTAGACACGGGCGCACGGGGAACGGAACGAGCCACGTCCCGTCACCTCGCCCTCTCCGTCCTACCACGGGGCCGTGATCGCCGAGCCGCGCGGCCCACGGCCGCCGCGCGCGCGATTCTGCACATTTTCGAATTTCCTATTTGTAAATAAGCAATCAGGGAACGCGAGCGGGAGCCGCTCGACCAGGTCCGCCAGAGGTGAGACAATTAATCATTTCAATTAACGGACAATTCGATCTCCAATCGTCGACCGAGAAGAATATTGGAAAGCCGGGGACAAACCGGAAGCTCGTGTACTCCCTATATAGCGCGCTCCTTCCTCCGCGCCTACACCCCAATTTTCCACTTTTCCCTTCTCTCACACCCTTCTCGCCGACCCCCCCTCCCTCCCGCTCTCTGTGATTCACGTCGCCCCGATCGTTCGCTCAACGCCGCTTTAATCGTAATTTCGTAATGCGTCGCGGTACGCAACGCTCGCTGAATTCCATTATCCGTTGTCCCGCGAAGGAGCTCGGCGTGTCGCCAGCCGCCTCGACCGCGTCGTTAAAACGATTTCTCGTGATTCTTTCCCCCTCCGCCCTCCCGCGGCCCCGGCGAAATAAAGCCGCAATTATCGGTTTCGCAGGCCGATCCAGCTAATACGTAACATTAACTGAAACGCGATGCAATTCCTCGAACGCCGCTCGACTTTATTGCACGGTTTTTTTTCTCCCACCGTAGCGACCACGACATTGTGGCAATAAAAAAAGTCTCTACCGCGGTGATGCTAATTACTATTATAAAATCTAGATTATTGTTCCGCCTCGAGCACGCTGATTTTCCGTGGCACTGATTTCGAAACAATCCCTTATCGCGTGCGCTGATTTTCCGGGGCCATTGATTCCTGCAATTTTTCACCTTCACACTTTGCTTCCTTCGGCGTTCGCTTTTTACCAGCACAGGCGTGACGTTGCAATCGCTCGTTTATGTACAACGTGTGCGACGTAGGAAGAGTGGAAAAGGGCACTAAGGTCGGTATCAGATATATTGGCCGGTGAATTCGTTTTCGCGAACAGCGATCGAGGAGAAATCAGCCACCACCATCTGACGATCGTGGATTTGTCAGTTGGAGTTGCTCGGCCCTCGCAGGGTATGGTGGGGTAACGGGAACGCTGCTCGGCTCCGCCTGAACCTAGTCGTTTGGCTATTATTTATTCGTAATAGGGTAAAGTGTACAATGGTTGGCCACTTAAGTAAGAGTGTCACATAAATAATTATTATTATTAGTATTATTATTATTATTATTATTATTTCGTCTTTATTACTCTTAAATGACATCAAGGAAAAAATAAAAGATGTTTATATAAGTTATATTAATAATGAATTATAAATGTGAATTTAGTAAATTTGACATGGAAATCAATATAAATAAGTACGAAAAACCCCTAATAATCTAAAAATAGAGTTTATAAAAAAATGAAGAATTTAAAAAAATATACAAAAAATATGTTTCCTACGAAGAAATATAGTTATTGGCATGGTCAAGACAGTAATTGTCCTATCGGTTCGACAGTGCTTGGCCGCTATTTGATACATAATATAACCTAAAAAAAAATGTTACCTGATTTGGCGATAGAAATAAGATTAAAATTATTCAATAAAAATGGATATATTTTATTTAGTATGTATTTGTCGTGTTTGCTTCTGTTTTGAACAGGGGGCTAATTACTGTTTCACCATTAACATGGTTAAAAAACAGTCACTGGCCGGTCGGCCAATTACTATCATTCAACATTATTCATATGACAGTTGTTGGCCCCTCTGTTTTTTCATAATATATGTATAATTTTAACAAATAAATAATCCTTTTATGAAGTTTCAACTTTTATTTATCGATATATACCGAATATGAGAGATATACATATCATAAATACATTAAATTATTCGCAAACTTTCAACTGTACTCTTATGGTTTTTTTATTAAATGGCTGTAATTCCCAAGCTTCAAAGTCGAGTCATCCTATTTGCTTTTATATATAATCCCAGTATATAATGAGCGGAGAAATATTGATTACATCCGAAGCAAGAAAGTACAAGGAATATGAATATCTTCATTAAAAAAAGGCATGACATTGATATTTTTTTATATTCACTTATTTCTCAAAATAAGGCCAATCCCTGTCAGGTGGCCAACCACTGTACTCTTTACCCCTAGTTGTGTGCGTTACGAAGCTATGCGTAGACCAATACAAGTTGAAGCTATCGAGAAAGAATCAATGTTCTGACCAATAAAGCTCCTGAATTTTTTCGGAGCTAACGCACACCTATTCTGATGTGTGTATTTCTACGCCGACAGCTCGGTTTGGCCTACACGCCAGAAGCTTGCCACTATCCCCACCACTTCTGGCTCACTGTTATTCCGCGACGGCGAGAACGAGATGGAACGAGAGAGAGTCAGAAAACGTTGAGAAAAGAAGCACCGAGGCAGGCAAACTATGTGGTGGGAGAATACCCCTCCCAAAACTCACCGGCCAACATATCTAATACCGTCCTTAGGGTCCGTCGCGCCGATAAATACCGATCCTCTGACTTTCTCCGTTTGTCTCGCTAGGAAGAGAACAAGAAGCAGTCGGAGGTTAATCGGTGACGCGGCCATTTCGAGCAGGACCAACGCCTCCTGGGAACCTTCACAAGCTAATGAGCTTAAGTCTGGATTCGCAAGCACGGGACCAGGGCTCCGGCGCGGCTGTTCGAAAGCTGCGCCCGACCACCGCTTTAACGAGGTTAGCGCCGCGAATTACTTCGCGGTAACGGCCTGATTGAGAAAATTCTCGGCCGAGACTTGGACGTGTCGGCGGGAGGGGCTGGGAGGCGCCGCGCCGAGGACACTCGCGAGGAGAAAAGGTGAAAGAAACCGACATCGAGCGAGGAGTCGAGGGACGGGGTGGGCGAGCAAGTCGAACGGATGAAAAATTATAAAGACCGACGAAGAAACGAGATAATATAATATTAGCGGGTGTTCGGAGGGTGGGCGACAGAAAGAGAAGAAATAAGGGAGGAACGAGGGAAACGAAGGAGGGGTGAGGCTGGCCGCAGACCGGTTAAACGATAAAAAGGTTAGCGCCCACAATGAGCGCGGCTGCGGACAAGCGGGTACGGAAAAAGAAATCGGGAGCGCCGAGGAAAACAGAAATCCGCGGGTAATTTCTGGAAGAATTTTCCAGAGGGAGGGTCAAAAAGTGACTTGAAGCTTTCAACCTCGTTCCCCGCCTCAGCCTTTGTTACTCCAACCTGCGCGCAAGTTAAAGAGATCGGTGAATCGAGGGAGCGCGAGTATTTTATTTAACCAGAAGCGGGGAAGGGCTAACGGACGCTCCTGACCTTGGGAACTGGCTTTGAACGCTGCGATTACGCATCGATCGCGGATAGATTGCCGGGGATACCTGGCAGCCATCTTAAGAGCGCCATTTTGGTCGAACCACGACAAAGGTTAAGGTATCGAGGGGTGATCTCGGCGCGTAAGAAGGGGTGGGCTCGGCGTCGCAGGGCCAACGGAGCAGAGACGAAGGGTGGTAAATAGGAAATAAGTGACTGCCGGAGGGAGCGAGAACGGATCCCGCGGCAATTTCTCGTCTCCGCTCGTCATTGGCGAGAAATTGTCAAATCCCTGCCGCCTCGCCCCGACGCGTTTTCACCGTTTCCCGCGCTCCCGCCGATCCTTCCCCCTGTGCTCGCCTAATCGGTCCAACCCCGCGCCACGGTTTATCCATTCCACGATCATGAGCGAGCGTGCTTCCCGAAGGTAACGAGATTTCTTTATTACGACTGCAAATAAAACTGCAGACGCGGGCAACTCGATTCGTTTCTCTTTACCCTCGGCTCTCCCTGTCGGCGCGGGCCGGTCCTCTCTTGGAAAAAAGAGGCAAGAGGAGAGAACCGCCAGAGCTCTTTCAACCCCCGGCGGTGACCGTCGGTGGTTTTATTTTTTACGCGACCCCCTAACAGATTTTGTAAAATGGAATTCTCAATGGCGCGCCGTGACGTTGTAGTATCTTGCACACCGAGACGGTCCCGGTCCATTGCCCCGCCGCGGAGTAACGAGCCCTTGTTCTTCCACTTCTCTGCTGGCCGCGGAACCGCGCACGAACGTGTACCGGGGTAATGACGCGCCACGGGTTGAACCACGCGCCGTTCCGCGGCAACCAACGTCGTTCTCCAGCGCGGTGTATCTCGTGTCTGAGGCGCAGGCACGAGTAAATCGGAAGACGGGGAGACCAGATCTCGTTTCCTGTGGAGCGAGAGCTCCGAGGGAGCAGCCGTCCCAGCCTCGCCTCGCCGAGGAGCCAGGGATTCGGCTGGAATGGCGGAAGAATCGGAGAGGAGCGTCGGAGCGTGCGAAATATATTTATTTTTGGGGAGGATGTTGCCGCCTGGGTACAGGGGGGACGCGAGATTGAAAGCGTAATAGGTCGGCCATCTTGATTTTCCAACCCCGCGTCAATTAGTCGCGGTAGAAGGGTGCGAAGAAGAGCAATGGCGTCGCCGCAGCGAGACACGGCGAGATGAGGTAGAGAGAAGAGGTGAAGAGGGAGATAGGACTCGGGGAGACGCGCGGCATCGCTGGTGAACGCGACGAATGCGTTACCGCCGCTTTACTCGGCTATATCTACAAGCTAGGAATTAAAGTTCGGTTTCCGCCACGCCCGGAAATAACGCCACCTTTCGCCGAGGAATCGGGAAATGAAACTCGCATCCTTTCAGGATTCATACTCGACGCGCTCCGCCTTTCAAACGCTCTTCGTCCGAGCCACCTTTGCGGTGGCGTTATCGGCCTGTCGCTTCTTCCTCGCGCACCGAGTTTCGACGATCTCGCGGAGAACACGAAGATTCGGGCTGTCGCGAACTCTGATACTCGTTGATCCTGCCATCTACTTGGAGATAGTCTTCGATCTAAGAAACAGAGGCTTTGTATATTCGAGGCCAAATTAGGGGGTAGGTGATCAAGGTCATCGCTTCCGCAATTATGAATGACTAACATAAAATGAATTATATATCTTCGTTAGGGTAAATTCGGGAGACGCGGTCGATCTAATATAAAATGGCTGTTAAAATTAATACAGAAATTACTTATTTTATCAAAACAAACCTACATGTTCAGAATTTTATGCTGATTCAGAAAAACTGGTCGATATTTGCTTTTAGACAATATTTACTGCAAATCGGGTTGAAAACTGAAGTCACGACATCTGACCACCTCGCCCGAGGTGCCGGGAGAAATGGTTTTCGTCGTTGGCAGAGACCACTCACGTAATTATTCATGGAAAAATAACAAAGAAGAAAGCAAAATTATTTATGAGTGAATACAACTACAGATTCATTGATGTTTAATTTGATTACGCTAAACAAGTAAAGAACACATCAAAGATAAAGCGAACTACCTATCGGCTAACGGACTACCTATCAAAAGTGAATAAATAAAATAAATAAACAATAATAATAATAAAATAATGATAAAAAATAAAATATAAATAAAAATAATAAAAAAATCATAACACGACCATCTCTCCTTTCTGCAGCGAGAGATGGTCTTGTCGTTAGTTCTGGGAGGAAGAGTTAATATGGCTAAATACTTTGGCTGTATTGTGTCTCAATATCTCTACTATCTTATTATTCCCAAACATTAAACGAAAATAAACTTAGAAGTATATTTTAAATACGATTCTGTACACCGTTGTTTGACAAAAGAGGTTAAATGTAACCTCGGTTTACCTTTTATAGCCTGTAAATCTAGAAAAACACAGAAGGAACCGAAGTGACGCTATTCATTCAATTGTTTGGCGTCTAGAGAAGTAATTGGTCTGCACTTTAACGCATTTTTCACCGACTTCAAAAAGGAGGAAGTTTTTTTATGTTTGTTCCCTCACAACTCCTCAGCGTATGGACCGATTTTGATGATCCTTTTTTTATTCGAAAGAGGACGATGCCCCGGTGGTCCCATCCTACACTAAATCAAGATTGGCCCAATATTTTGCCAGTTCTGGTTAATAATAAAGACTATTGTTACCTAATTATTATTATTTTATGTACGTACGCGCTTATGTACGTACGACTTTCATATTTTTTAAGTCGGGGCCTCATCATTTGCACTGTGTTAATCTGGCGCCGACTTGAAAAATATGAGAGTCGTAGATTAAATGAGGGAAAAAATTATTTTTTACTTTGTAGTGCAATTTTATTTTTCTAAGTCGGTTTTAATTTTTTAAAATTTTTTTATTACGTAGAGAGTCTGAAATATAGCGACTCGACCAACTCTCGTCGCCCTACGATTTACCCTACAAAGAAAACGTGAAAACAGTCTACTGGAAGTTAATCTCGCCTCCGTAAGAATTTTATTATTTGCTTCTTGAGCTTCTTCAGAGAACCACCCAATTGGTGAGTTAAAAACTTTCAGAGATTTTGAAGTATCCGAGAAATTATAAAGGCTTGTAAGAAGTCTGATTCATCACAGTCCTGTTACCAAAATGCATCTGGGCACTCCGTGCCAGATCCTTCAGAAACAGAGTCGCTATTCTTTAGCAATACAGCGTCGGGTCGCTTGCCATTCACACATTCCCACTATCTAACTCTAAACAATCAATCCTTCGACACCTGATAACTGGGAGACCCAAAATGATCACCAACCATCGCCCATCGCCAGGACTGTTTAGTCTCAAGCATTCTCTACCAGGACCGCACACAGGCTAAGTCCCTGCCATAAAATTCTCGATAGCAGGACAGCGTGGGACTATCCGTCCTCGACTTCACCCTTAAGTGGGGATTCTCGTGTAACAGCCCTCGAAATTTATGATTTGTTTTTTGAAAAATTATTACTAATATTGCATTAAACTCTTCTGGAATATAAGGAGGGATCTTTAAACTTGTAGAATTTTTTTATGTCGATCCTTCTTATTTATTAATTATTGTGGAATCGTCTTAATCTCTTCGACGATGTTGGCATCAGGTGTAGCATCTGTCACAGTCATCTGATTGCAAAAAGGAGAAAGTTTTCCTAAGGTTAAATAATTTACGCTGGGACTGGACGTAAAATTATAATTGTAGTTTTTATTTATACTACTTTATTTCGTTGATATAAAGAATAATATGAAAAATTTGTCTAAGGGAAAACTTACTTGTTCTTTCAAACACTACAACTCTTTCAATTTTTCATTTTTTTTTCTTTAAGGTGGACCAATCCTAACGTAAACTATCTAACTTTAAGAAACTTTTATTTCTTTGAAATCAGATGACTGTGATAGGTGCTACTAATCTCGCCAGCAGGAAGTTACATCGTCGAAAAGGCGAACAAGCTTCCACACTAATTATTAAATAATAAGAAGGATCGAGATAACAAAATATTTTCAGCAAGTTTAAAGATGTCTCCTTATATCCCGAAAAGAGTTTCTCCACTATGACCAACAATTTTTAAAAAAAAAAGACTTAAATATCAGTTGCTTTTAAGGATATTAGACGAGAATCCCCCCTTAAATTCAGTGAGGCTAACACACATTTTACCCCTTTTCACGCCCTTGGGAATGGAATTTCCAAAACTCTTTCCACAGCGTGGTGCCTACGTCATAAAAATAATGTACCTTCCAAATTCACGTTTCTAGGTTAAACAATTTAAGCTGGGCGTTGATGAATTAGTCAATCAAGACTTCTTTTATATATAAACAGATTTTAGAGCCTTGCTACCCTTTCCAACTCTCAAGACACATGGGCGTCTTTAAACCGTTAGGAGCAGGTCTTTGTTCCTACCTCGTCCCGTACTCACTTCCTCGCTCTCCTCCCACAGATGTTTATCTCGCTATTCCGAGGTGAAGTGATCATAGAGGGAAAGAACAAGCCACTGTATAATGCTATCAATCTCGCCACCGAAGAACTCGCATGGTATTTCGCAGCGAGAAAAATCAGCGCCGAGGCAGGAATCGCAAAAACAATGGGGAGCGGCGGAATTACCTGCACGGTTAACGAGGGAGGTGGGATTTGCGAGTCGCTTAGGCGATGGAAGGAGAAGCATCGAAATTGTGGGGAGAAAATGAAAGCGTCCTCGACGTCGTTAGGGTCGGCGCGGCGCGGCGCGACGCGTCGCGACACGAGGCGTCGCACCGCGTCCCGGTGGCTTTGAATTTCCGATTCCGCGGTTGCGGTGCGAGCTCGCGCCAACTCGCCCCCCGATCAAATAAGGCGCGTAGAGATGTTCGCGCGGCAGATCCGTCCCGGGACTTTTGCATAGGGCGCCGCGATAACAGGCCTCGTCTCCGACGGATACGACGGTCGCCGGTGCAGCTTGTCGCCGCGGCGAATACGAAAATGCAATTAAGTAGAATGTATGCGAGGTCATTGCATATTTGCGGGTAACGCTGGTCGTTAGCATGACAAAGAAGAGAGCGCGCGGCCGGAGCCTCTGACGCGGCGCGATCGTCGCATTCAAATGGATGAGAAGTCTTTGGAAAATTTATCTCTTCCGCGAGCTACCCCATAGGCCTACGGGCTGGGCCGCCGCGGCGCATTAATGCGCCACGCCACACGTTTCGCTACGATTCTCGAGCTCCTCGACACCCGCGCTGTTTTTCACGCCTTCGAATTTTCTGCACCCTTCTGGACTCTGATTCTTTCCTCGCGCCATCGAGGGCCAATGGAGGAGTAACAAATTCCTGCTGAAACGTTCCAGTGTAAACTAACGAGTTAGGGTAAATCCGGGAGACGCGGTCGACCTAATATAGAATGGCTATTAAAACTAATACGGATATTACTTATTTTATGAGAACAAACCTAATATGTTCAGAATTTTATGCTGATTCAGAAAAACTGATCGATATTTGCTTTAAGACAGTATTTACTGGAAATCGGGTTGAAAACTGAAGTCATGACATCTGACCAGCTCTCCCGAGGTGCCGGGGGAAATGGTTTTCGTCGTTAGCTTAGGGAAGTACGACTGTATTTCATAGACTCTATAGAACTACGAATGTTTTTAACTACTTTCAGGACTTTTTCCATGGATCTATGACCATCTTCAAATCATCTGTATTAAGATACAAGAAGCTGCGTATTTTGTAACTTAAACTTGACGCTGGAACAAACACGTGCACTAATTTAGTCGAGTGGTTTAATAATTTTCCATTGTTTTACTAAACTACTCGACTAAATTTTAGCGTCCAAACACGGTAAATTACTAAATTACTCGCTACTCGATTAAATTACTAGATGTGTCCTAACCAGCCTTTAGGGCTCTTATATATTTCACCTTACTTAGGGTAAATCCGGGAGACGCGGTCGACCTAATATAAAATGGCTATTAAATCATACAGATATTACTTATTTTATAAGAATAAACCTAATATGTTCAGAATTTTATGCTGATTCAGAAAAACTGGTCGATATTTGCTTCAAAACAATATTTACTGGAAATCGGGTTGAAAACTGAAGTCATGACATCTGACCATCTCTCCCGAGGTGCCGGGGGAAATGGTTTTCGTCGTTGGCAGAGACCACTCACGTAATTATTCATGGAAAAATAACAAAGAAGAAAGCAAAATTATTTATGAGGAATACAACTACGGATTCATTGATATTTAATTTGTTTACGCTAAACAAGTAAAGAACACATCAAAGATAAAGTGGACTACCTACCGACCATTAGCAAGGCAAATGAATACAAAAGTGAATAAATAAAATAAATAAACAATAATAATAATAAAATAATGATAAAAAATAAAAATATAAATAAAAATAATAAAAAAAATCATAACTCTACCATCTCTCCTTTCTGCAGCCAGAGATGGTTTTCTCGTTACTTTTGAGAGGAAGAGTTAATATCGCTAAATACTTTGGCTGCATTGTCCCTCGATATCTCTACAATCTTATTATTCCCAAACATTAAACGAAAATAAACATAGAACTATATTTTAAATACGATTCTGTACACCGTTGTTTGACAAAAGAGGTTAAATGTAACTTAGTTTACCTTTTATAGCCTGTAAATCTAGAAAAACACAGAAGGAACCGAAGTGACGCTATTCGTTCAATTGTTTGGCTTCTAGAGAAGTAATTGGGCTGCACTTTAACGCGTTTTTACGCATAGAGTCTGAAATATAGCGACTCGACCAACTCTCCGGCCCGACCGCGTCTCCCGGATTTACCCTACCTTTGTTGCAAGCGGCAACCCAGCGAGGCGGAACAGGCGGAGAATCCAAAGAGACGGGAAGTGACCACACGATGCTCGTTGCAATTTTATCGTTCAATTCGTTCTCGAGTAGCTCGAGATAAGGCGAATCGCGTGTTCCCTTTTTACGCCGTTATACTCCAAGTAGGGGAGGGCTGCCTATATCGTACCACTTAAGACATTTTACCTTATATTTCATATTTGGTACTAATTTCAACGCAAATGACTATTGGATATTGTAGCTTGATCTTTTAGGCACCTATTATTATATGCTTAGCCTTTTGTTCAGAACAAATTAATTTGTTATTAATCCTTTTGTCACGTACTGTAAAAGGTACGATTTAGGCAACCGGTCTCCTGAATCGTACCACTCGGTTTCCGAAATCATACCTCCACGAAAAAATAGTATGAATAACAAATAAAGAAGAAAATATTCAACATAAAGTAATGATTATTATATAGTGACATATACAAATGTATATGGATCACACATAGGCCGCAATAACCTATGTATATGATATATGTACATCTTAATATATAAAGCAGAAAGCGTCTAATATGTTTGTGTGTTTGTTTGTCGCCTAAAAACTTCCGAACGATAAACTCTGGGATCACGAAATATGCCTGAGCTCATTATGCTTGACTGATCCGGATGAATGTAACTATTTCCACAAAAAATTTGTTTTATATATGAAATCAGAATCTAAATTTCGGGCGAAGCCGAGTAGTAAAGCTAGTAACCTACATAACATACGAGTTGTCGAATCCTACTGGTACGACTGTAGTGGTACGATTTAGGAAACATGATCAATTTATATATAAATATCAATTTAAACTTTATAATCAATGTAATATGTACTTAAAATGAATGTAAAATATTCTGCATTAAACCCGCTTTTAGAAAAATACAAAAATACAGGATAAAATTGTATTGTTTAATTATTATCAGCTAAAATAAACTGGTAAAAAGTTACATCGATCATACCTGATTTTTTAAATGTTTATAGCACGCACAAAATAGGGTGTAAGCTCAAAAGGTTTTGTTTCTATTTCTTATTTCGCATTTACTTGATATTTTTATTATCAGATGTCGTTTACATTCATTAATTGCTGAGAAATTGGGGTAGGGGAAAAATAAGGTAGGTACGATTCAGGTGACCAGTACGATATTGGCAACTCTCCCCTAACCGTTGCGACAAACTCGGCCAAGACGCCTCCCACGTAGCCAGCGACTCCCACAGCGAGCCTCGAAAATCGAAGCTCCGCGCAATGTTCTCGATAACTGCCTTACGCGTAACTGTGGGAAGCGACGGTTATGGAGAAGAGTGTCAGCGTGGCTTCCGGTCTACTTGACAAGCTTCCTCGCTTTCCGACCACTTGATCGACCGGTCGACTCGATGCTTCGAGGATAATTTTTCTGGCAACACTAATTTCGAAATTGGCTTAACAAGTAACACGCGCGATAATAACCGTTTCGCGTTCCGCGGCAGTGGTAAAAAGACGAGACGGCCCGATAATTATTATTGCTCCGTCTGTCCGAACGGACTAACGAGGCTCCAGCGGCCGCGGGCAATAAACGTCGAGCACGAAAGAATGGAAGCGAGAACGATAATTAGGAATGTTAATTTGTCTAATAATTAACAAGATTAATAGGATGCTCTTATCTGATGCGGGAGAACACGTAAAAGGAACCGCGAAGGTCGGCTCCGTGGGAAATAGAAAACCGTTTCCAGCTAAACAGCCTAACACCTCCAGCCTCTATTTCCTCTTCCTCCTCGAGGATCGCGGAGAGCCGATAGCGTTCCCGTTCCGCGAGCCACTAAATTATCGATGCACCGCGACGCCCGCCTCGCTGCGAAACCCAGCCAACGGAACGATCCTCTTTAATCGTACGTTTTTGCGTGACGCGGCAAAGGAAGCGGCTTTATCGAGCTGGATGATCGTCCGACGGATTCCGCCGAAGCCGGCCGAGCAGTTCTTCACCGGCTGGAACGCGACACGTACGTACGGCCGCGGGCCGTGTCGCGGTCTCGCGTCGATAAATCATTCGTCCCGACGCGGGACGCGGCGCCCGTGGTTCCGGTATCGCGCGGGAAGCGAAAGAAACACGAACGAGGAGGAAAGAATTGCCGCTGGGTTATCGGTCGAACGGAAGACACGCGCGCTCCTGGACGGCCCCGCTCGGCGCGGCGTCTTAATTCCACGGGACGGTGGCACGCGGCAGAAGGGGACGCGAACAGAGATTCCACACGAATGCCTTTCCTCTGTCCCGTTCCGCGGAGGGGACGGTTGCTGTTTTTTTTTCCCGTGGCCGAGCGATGGGCGGAGGGAAGGAAAGAAGAGAAACGGCCGGGCCGAAGGTGGAAGGGGGAGAGGCGAGCGCAGGAGCGAGAAGGGAAGGATGGCGGAAGGAGGAAGAGGTGGCCGAGGAAGCAGCGCGAACGAACCAAGGGAAGGTAGCGAAGGTGGCGAGGAACAGAAGGAAGAGGAGAAAGTGGAAGGGGCAAAAACCGAGTATCTTATTTATGAATATGTATGGAGAGCCCCGAGCAAGCTCGAGAAGCTGACTACGAGCCGCCGCCACGAGCGCGAGCGCGGTCGGCTGGCCGGGCATGCCGAAGCCCCTTTGCCGGCGAGCTGCCCCAACCTAGAATCAAAGTGACATTAGCTGGACGTACGTACGTACGTACGCGGCTTACTACCTTGCGGAATTAATGTCCGCGCGGCACGATATACGACTGCGTGTACGCTCTTTTTCACGCGGCTTCCGTCCTACGTCGCCCGGCGCTCCCCAACACTATCGTAACGCCTTTCCCTTCTCCCCTCGACTCGCCTCGCTTCGAATACTCGAAACTCCCACTCCCGCTTCTACAGATTTAAAGGCCTTGCCTCGGGGCACTCGCGTCGATCGCCTCCGGTAGGGACGATACAAGGCTCGTTTTCCATTTAAATGCGATCTTCGGCGGAACGAAGCGGCATTCTTCGCTCGCCGTCACCGCGGCGAACCGTTATATTAATATTTTAATATAAATGCAAATCGTATTAGATCGCGCTTACCGATAGGGAGAGTTAAGCTTCGTGGAGGTGGCGGAGACGGGGACCATGGAGGAGCTGGGGTGGGGAGGGCTGAAGCAGGCGCGGGAGGGAAAGGAAACGAAGACGAGCGAGCTGCTCGTGGGGAGCCTCCACTCGCGTAAGTAGCCTCGTACAACGCGCGATTTACCACTTGCGCTCGCCGCCACCGCCTCCCCTTCCTCGGATATTAAGGAACGGCCATAAGGTACGTGGATTACGAACTCGCCTTATCGACTTCCCTCGACAGCCTCCCTTGTTTCACCGGCAGACTCGCCTGGCGCGCACCTTCCGCGGCGAAACGGATGGAGGTGTAACGCTCGGTCCAGCCTCCGACGCGATTCTTTTCGATAAATGAGCTACATCCACCCGAAGATACGCGGAAAAATTACCTATCTCGAGGCCTTCTCCGCCTCGTTTCTCACGGCCTTTATACGTCCTCTGGGAGAGCAGCGTGTCTGAATTTAATTTTGATGGGAATTGAAATCGTATTTCGGGCGAACATTGCCAAACGGCCGTTTTTATTCTGAGTTTTCGAATTGCGACTGCGGGAGACGGGGAAGGGGAACCTCGGGCGATTCATTGGGAATTTTTTTCACAAAGTGTAGATGCATACTTTTATGCAAAGGTTTTTGCATTCAGATGAGGGACACTTTAATGGGTTATTATATTATGGTTGGGTGTAAAAGTATTTATTTATTGCAAAGTTGCAACTGATTACCCGAAATGCGTTCTTCGATTGCGGTGACCACGATTTTTCAAAAAACCACTTTACTAATGTTTCTGAAACTTTATAGGTTTCTTTTAGAGATTCAAATTTAGGATTTAATCGAAGCGTTTGTTTTTCCTATGCATAGTTTTTATTTTATGGATTAAAAATGAGTGTTTTTTTTTTTAAAGAAAATCGATCGTTTCACTTTAACATTCACCATTTTGGCCCGGATTAATATTTTATAAAACGGAACAATTGAAGACTACTTAAATAAACTATTGTACTAACTAAATCTTCTTCGTTTTTGGATTTCAGATAACCCAGTTCCGAATAATCTTGGTCACCGCGAAACGTAATTCTAAAAACAGCTTCCAGGAAATCAATTGTATTCTTTTTAGTAACTAATTGCTTTTATACAAAAATATAATAACCTGTTAATGTGTCCCTCATCTGAATACAAAAATCTTTGCATAAAAATATGCATGTATTTTCTGAAATAAATTCTCGAAAAATCGGTCTTCTTCTACCTCCTGACTGCGAGTAGGGGAAAGCGGGGTAATTCCGGTCACTTCTATTTCTTTAAATAAAAACCGCGTAACTTGACTCTGTATGGTACTGCCACTTGTTAATGATGCTGCGAACTAATATTCATGGTTTCCATGACGATAGCAGTCTTTGTTTCAAACAAATTCGGGAGCGTTCATTTCGCACCGTAATCTTATAACAGTGATCGATTGTCAAGCAAGGTAAGTTACTACATGGAATAGATATAAATTATTAATCTCATTAAATGCAGGAATGTTTCTGCTTTCAAACTCACATGTGGTTTTTGGTGATATGTAAATTCAATTCAGTGTATTACTTCAAATATCTGAACATGAGATGTGGGGTAATACCGGCCAAAAGTGAGGGGTAATTCCAGCTAGCTTTTAACATTGTTTTTTTTTCTGGCGTAGATGCCACGTACAATTCAGATATTTGTGACGAAAAAGTAAAGCACGATATTTGCTGATTTTGCAAAGAATTCGGAAAAGGTGATGAAATGTGGTTCCGGTGCACAGTATGTGGTCAATGGGCACGTGAAGAATGTTCACGATGGGATATCCCTGAAGAATACACTTGTGACATACGTACTAATTAATTTTGAAATAAAAAATAATACAATTTCTTATTAATTTAACAGTTTTCCTATCTTCTTTTATAAAGAATACACTTGTGATATACGTACTAATTAATTTTAAAATAAAAAATAATACAATTTTTTATTAATTTAACAGTTTTCCTATCTTCTTTTATAAAGAAAAATCATGGTCGGAATTACCGCACTAGTGGAGTAATTCCAGCCAAATGACTGTTTTTGTGTTATTGCTCCCAATTTTGTTACAACGTAAATTTATGCTTTCTCGGTCATACTAATACAAATTAGACACTTCAAACTATCAATTATATATAAAAATAACTAACAAATGCGTAACTTGTTAAAATTTTATAGCATTTACTGCTTATGTGGTCGGAATTACCCCGCTTTCCCCTAATCCCTTAAGGGGTTATGCCCACCTGCAAAATCCGGAAAAATGGATTTCAGGGTTTTGACATTTTCTTAAAGTACAACGTCTCAAAAGTATTATGTGAAAGTTTCAATTTGATCCGACCAAAATTGGAGGAGCTGTGCGAGTATTAGTATAAGTACGTCCTGGAAGATGTAAACCTAACTTAAAACTTTAAACGCGTTTTTCTCAAAACTACATTTTCAGAATCGGTGACTAAAATATCTCAAGAACCGCTGCATCGAATGAATTCAGCTTTTGTAGGCTTATTCTATATATATAAAAATCCTGTCCTTAATTGTAGCTTTTTTATTTCCGTTACGTAGTTTTTATTTTACAAATGAATAATGAGCCATTTTTGCGGCAAAAATTGATAATTTAATTTGAACAGCCGCCATTTTGTAGCAAATTAATTTATCGGGACAATGAACGATTAAGAACAAGATAATTTTATATACTAACAAAATTCTTTCGAATTTTGTATTTCAGATTAATCAAGTAAAAATTAGAGCGATCACCACAAACTACTGAGAAAAAAAATCGCTGCCGGAAGATCACTGATATTTCTTTTATTTATTTATATTTTTCATTGAAATAATTACTACAAGTAGTATAAAATCTACACTTTCGAATACACAAAGGTTTCTTTAAAAAAGCCTTCAAGTTTTTCCCCCAAAAATGACCGAATATACATGTTTTTCCAGATCTCACAGGTGGGCGTAACCACTTAACCGATTCCTCCAACGCTGACTCTCCAACGGGACTCTCTTCCGCGCTCTACATAACCTAAACTCAACAAGGATCGAACATCGCTACGACACATTTCGTTCACCCCGCCGATGTCTACCCTTTCATAGCGGGACGCGTAAAACTCGAAGGAGATTCATCGTCGCGCCGTTGAAACGGGACCGTCGACAGGTTGCTTCGTTGGCGAAGGCGAGGTACGCGACACGACGCAGCGTGCACCCCAGACCCCACGATGAATCTTTATCCCATTCTACGGACATCAATTTCCTCGCCGACGGGTGTTCCCTCGCCTGCATAATTAGGGTGCGATAATATAAAAACGAGCGTGAAAAGACGGGAAATTCGAACGGCGCGACAAAAAAGGCGTCCCTCTCCCGCGGCGAATCTTGCAGAAACGAAGGCGATTAAAATACAAAAAACGGTGAAAAGCCCGGCTGAAGAGCATCAGCGGGTTCGCGTGCGAGTTATTAATTCCGGCTTGTGTGGTCGATCCGGCGCACCGTGGCACGCGCGCGCGGCTCGCATACACTCGTCTACTTTAGCCGGAGTAGACGGGCACCGCGTGACTATCGCGACGTCGCCGTCATCCTTCAGCGTGGTCGTCGCCGTCGTAGCTCCGGCGCCGTCGCTGTCGATGTCCTCTCGTTGTCGATTCCGGCGTTGTGTGCGCGCGGATGCAGCTCGCAGCTGCATTCTACGCGAAACCAACCCAGCGCACCTTCCCCCATTTAGGCGACTCAGCGATGCGCGATGCCATTCACGGGCGAAAATATGAAAACCCCATTATGTGGCAACCCGGGCTGTTGCTTTTTGTGCCCACCGTCCCCTCCCTCTCCCCCGGCCGCGGGACAGCGCGTCTCCTTCGTATCCGAGCGGTGCTCTTACTCCGCTCCCGCTCTGCTCTATTGCGAGAGCACGCGACACCGCGGATACGAGTATGGATTTATCGTTCATTTCGCGCGTTACACGTAAGTTGACGCGACTTCCCCTCCCGCGCGAGCGCGCCGCGTCGCGCCTCTTCTTCTTCCGTGCCGGCGCGTCGCGACGATTCCGGCTGCCCCGTTCACTCGCATGCCACGGAATAAGCGCGCGCGGCGCTGTCGACCCGATCCGCCGCTGAAAACCTCGTCGGCATTTATCGCGAATTAACGCCAATTAACAAATACCACTGAGAACGTCTTCCTTTTTCACGTCATACACCGAGCTCCGACGAATTGGAATTAATTCGAAAGAAGGGAAATTTAACTATCCACTCTCGACTCCCGTTGAATTCTGATTCGTTTAGCGCGCTTCTTGCCGAGCTGCCGCGCTTGACCTCTTCGCTTATATTTCGTAGAGTCTCGTGTTCGAGGGGACTAATTAATTAGGTAGATACCCATCGACATAGGTAAATGAAAACTGATCGGTAATCGGTGACCAGAAGCGGTTGAGTGAAAAGAAGGAATGGATTATCGACGGCGGATGGTAGGGGCTTGATGTTTTCAGTTGATTTCCCGTGGAGGATCGCTTCGTCAGGGAGGCTTCGTCGTTTCATGTTAAACTGCCGATCGTCGTTCACGACGGTGCTTTATCATAAATTATAATTAACCGCATAAATATGCATTCGACCGTGGCATAATTCGACCAATAACAGTAAATTACTCACGAGGCGGAGCGACTCGTCGCTGGTGCCACGGTAGCGCGATCCCCCCCCTCCCATGTAGAGGGCTGCCCTCCGCGCTGCCACCCTCTTTCCAGCAACGGCAACGCCGGCAACTCCGACAACCGAGCGATAGACAGCAACGGCTAAACCAGCGGCAACTATGCCGCTCTATTCGGCGGTGCAACCGGCGCCCGAGCTGGCCGGCGGTTTGTGCGCACGCGCGCGCCGACGGGCTTCCACGATAATGCGATTAATTGGTATTGCTAATCGCCGATAATTAATATAAATAGATGAGTACAATTATTAGTAGAGCGCGGCCCCGATTCGCCCGCATACACGTGCAATTTGTTCCGCGCAGACCCGTACATCTCGCTGCTCCTCTCTTTCTCTACCGGTCATCCTCTTCCGTGTCTCGCTGTCCCTCGTTCTCTCGCCTCCATGGAGATTCGATCCTTCCTAACGAAATACGGTGGCATAGACCGTTTAATCGTAATTCTTACGAACACCAAAAGAAGGGAAATAGCGTTCTCCAGCAGCAAGGACGAAGAGGAGTCTCCACGGATTTTTAGATCCCCACGGACTCTGCGCTAATTCTGAATCAGCCTCGTCTCCCAAAGCAAACCGTCGCGGAAAGGGAGGAGAGAAGAATTAGATAAACCGAGGGGGAGACCGCTTCAAGGGAATAATAATGGAGCGAGCGTTGTATATTTTTTTATATTCGATGCGTCGTATTTTCCGAGCCTCGAGACGCGCGGGGCTCGAGGAGCACGATATTGAAAAAAAGAGTGCCACTTCTGACGGGTACACTCCGACCCCGCCGCGGTAAGGGATGAAGGGGGCGGAGGGGGCCGAGCGGCGACGCGTGTGTGGGTGGTTGCGGAGAATGGGAGACCGCGGAAGTGGTACGCGGTAGGGTGACTCGGATCGAGAAACCGGGAGAGGAAGAGAGAGAGAGAGAGAGAGAGAGAGGAGCTAGCGGTATCGAGGGAGGAGAGGAGGCGGAGAAAAGAATGGAACGGACCGCGAGAAATCGAGGAGAGCAGCAGGGAGAAAGACGGAAGAGGGTTGCGTTGGCAGACTTCACGCACAATTAATTTCCTGAATAATTCCTAATCGAAGGCGAGACCGAACGAGGCGTGGATGCTGGTTAACGCTGCCGATGAAGCGACAGCTGGCACTTCCAACCGCGATCCCCGCCCACGCTCTCCGCGTCTTCGCTGATAATTATGTGTACGTTAATTAATTGACTAATTATTATTCCAGCTACGACAACCGGGAATTTCAAGACGAGAGAGAGAGAGCTCGGCTCCTGGTTGCTTCCCTCCGCGACCCACTCCTGTCAGGGAACCAGGCAGACGGAGTGGGAGAAGGGACAATTATTATCCCTGTACCTCTTGATTTCTTTTTCAACGCCGCGACCAATAAAACTTCCCTCTCCCTTATTCGATCGTCGATTGCAATTCCAAAGACGCTGAAGATTAAAGATTAATTTGAAACTTTTAATCTTATAACACCGTCCGGATATTAATATTCGTCGGCCACTTGCTCGTGGCGTTTGTGGCAAAGTCTGTAGAGAGCTTCTTACGCGAAACAGGATGATTCACCAGTGCCATCCGAGCAAATTTATCTTTCCCTTCCTTTCTTCCGCTCATCAACGAGTGCTCTTCGATGACATCCTCGACTGCTCCACCCTGTCCCCTTTTCTCGTCCGTCTGTTTCTATCCATTTCCCTTCACTTATGCACGTAAACACATCCACCTATCCTATCCGCCGATCCTATATCCATCTCCTTCCCGTCCTCGGCCTATCGACAGGTCGGCCGCGGCGCGGCGCATCGCCGGCAACCGCACACAGCACCCCCCGTTCCCTCGGCCGTTCTGTCCCCATTGTCATAGCCCATAGATGCGACCGTAAATCGACGGGAAAGCTGCAAGAACGTTCGATATATCAATCTACGTCGGCTCCTATTTGGTGGTAATTAATCACGTTCATATCCGAGGGCGTACTTAGCATCCGAGAGGATGCAAGCATAGACTGGGTGGCGAACGGGTTCGGGGTGATGCTCTGGAAGCTTCTGTAGACCGAAGAAGAACGAAATCTAGGGAGGATGGGAATCGAACACGCGATCTTTGGATTCGTTGCGCGCTGGTCAGTCGCCTTAAGGGGGGAAGCTACTTTTCTTTTTGTGCATTCTCATAATATTTGGGGTCTCAAAAATATACCTGCACAATTTCAAAGTGGGTCTTGAAAAATTCTGGGAGCTACGGAAGGTTTTGTATAGGTAGCGCAACGCTCAGAATCGAATGCACGCGTAAGTAACTTGGTGTCAATCGCCCGAGAAGTTTATGTCCAAAAATCCAAATAAGAGGGATTATGAGTTCATATATTGTTTAGAATTAGGTAGAGAATCGCTGACCACGACGAGACCGTATACAGCTGCGATCTTTGAGTTGCAGAAAATAGCTTCTGTCGAAACTTTAAACGCGGTTATCTCGAAACTACATTTTTCAAACTGGGCGCATTTATAACTCAGTCAATTTTTATCGGAATCGCTTGAAATTTTCAGGGAATATTCGTAATACAATTATCTTCAGTTAAGCGTACCAGTTTTTTGATCGAATAATTCATTTAATCGTAACATTAAAAAAACATGTTGATTTTTTATACTTTTGGTTCAAGATTTCTTCTTAAGTCCGCCATTTCTTCAAGAATGAATATTTTTTTAAATCTGTAAGCTTAACTGAAGCTATTGTAATATACTTTAAGAAACCGTTTGAATTTTTCAATTCGGAGCAAATGTTGGAAAGTTACAAGAGCGCCCGAATTTGTAATTTCTTTTTTGCAGAGCCTAACGTTACTGTATGCTATGGCCATACTAACGAAAAAATTTTCAATCTGGGAGCGTAAAATATTAGTTAAATATATGCATTTTCAATTGGTAATAAAGATGTTTCGTAGAAAGTTACATTTCATTATAAAAGAATGTCTTGAAAATACCCTTTATTTTCGGCCGTCACAGTGGCTTCCCCCCTTAATTCCTCCTTCCCCCAAATTAGAGTTTGGTCATAAACAATAAATATAAAGTAGTATGATACTATATAAATAATAATAATAATTTTTAACGTCATGTATATATATGTTAAAAAGTTCAGTGTTAATATAAATAATTGTAATACAAAAATAGAATATTAAATTGGTTAGCGTAGTGAATTAGAGCAGCAGATCTGACAACGTCGCATTCATTCGAAGCGTCTTTTATAACCAAAATGTCAGAAAAAATGTTCATATGATTTTGAATCGTCGTTCGCTATTTAAATGTCTAAACATATCGATTATGCGACGTTGTCACGTTGACTGCTCTACGTAGTTTCTAAAAAAAATTGCACGTAAACCTATTTTTTATAGGCATTTACGAAGAAAGCGTGTGGTCAGTTTTGCAGAAATTAATAAATTCATTTCGTGACATTTCGATGTACTTTTGTGCCAATTTTGGTACACTTCTTAAATATAGTTTTCCTGTTTCAGAAGAAAAACTGGAACTATAACCCTCTTCTTTTCGACTCTGCCATATGCCACCGGGTTAAAATGCATCAATTTTAATTAACAATTTGTCAATAACTATATGGTAAATCGATTTTAACTTTGTACAAGGGTTTCTTGTATTCGAAATTAGTTTCGAACGAAATTTCAAAGAATTCTTGAATTTAGTATATTATTCAGAAACTACCTTAACCACCTCACCCAAAGCCAACTCCCCGAGATTACTTTCTTCCGAACGCCACTTAACGAAGCGCCACCTATTGGCCAAATCCCACCATAGGCCTTTTCCTAAACAAATTCTACAATTCCAAGTACCGAAAATCATCCTTGGGGAATCGAAGCATGCTCACTTTCGGATCGCGCACTTGAATCTTCAGGACTTCACTTGTGTTCACTTGGAGAGACGATCAGAATTCAAAATACATATCTCCATTTCTTGCTCAGGCGAAGATAGAGAATCTGTCAGCGGAAGGTGTAACACCCGTGCCGATCGCTTCAACGCCATCGGGCACCGCAACCGTGTGGCGAACGTGATCGGGACAGTGGACCGGTAGCGATGCGAGAAACATCGGGCCGCAGGCACTTTTTAATCGCCGCTCGTCGATCCCATCGTCGAGGGAAGCACGGCTCGTTGGTGCAAGTTTATCGACGAGAAATCCGCGCGCCTCGAATCTGCGTACCGTCGGAAACGAAGAACGTTAGAATCGTTTCCATCGATTCTGTACGGCTCCGCGATTCCTTTTATTCCTCTCCGAGGTATTCCAGCTATTCGATATCAATTGCGCGTTTACGCGCTCTCACGAGCACAGCTGTTATGCTTGCTCGCCACTTTCCATGAATTTTACACCGATCGCTCCTTTGTTCCCCCCGATCGTTCAACCACCGGGCATCGTGTCTCGACGCGCGATAATTTCTGGGTTAACCCACGCTCCGTCGAGCAAGCTCTATTTCTTCTGCAGACTTCTTTCGAATTCCCAAGCTATTCAACGCTTCCCGGTACAGGCGTGCGAGTACCAGAGACGAGTAAAGTGTTTATTTAAATAAAATTCCGAGTGACAAATAACAGTTAACAAAATTATTCGCCATGTGTCGAATAAAGCTAACTCAGATTAACGAGCGAATGACGAATAATTTTTTTAAATTTTTCCTATCTTTGACGAGTAGATACATATCGTGTCAGTAGCACACAAAAATATTTTTACTGCAAATTCAATAAAATTCATTAGGTGATTATAACAATTTATTTAAAGAATAAATTCGAGTTTTTTTCTTTTCTTTTTAAAATCCTCTTAATTTACTTGCGCCACTGTATTTTGCAGGAAAAGCAGTTTCAAATTTGCATTTGAAAAATAGTAGAACTCTGATCGTATAATTAGTCTAAATTGGTATTCTTTGAGTTACGTCACTATAAAAAAACTGATAGCATTTGGCTACGCATTTTTACTAGCAGCAAATGTGCAATGAGATACGCGTTATTATTCGAGCTCTCTCGAAAGTGTGTTAAAGAGTCCCGAAATTCCTCGACGTTCTCCGTAAAAGTGTGTCAGAATACAACGAAATAGAGAGGAAGGCTCGTGAGAAAGAAAAAAAAAAGGCAAACGGTCAATTGGTATTCGAGCGATCGTCGCGGCGCCTCGGGGACAACGGCAACGGCGGTGTCGTTGAAAAGTATCCCGAGAGCGGGAAGCGTTTTCCCCGTTCCGGGCCTATCACCGAGCTGCCACGAATTTTCTCCGGCTCTTTTTGCCGCGGCGTCCTCGACGATCTGTTCTGGTGCGCGTCTATCCGGCAACTCTGCCGGCCGAAAACCACCGGCGACGGAAAGGGAAAAGAGGGCGAAGAAAGGGATGGGGCGCGGTGGGACGGGACGGAGGTATAGAGACGGAGGTCCGCGTTTAAAATAATGCGAATCCTCCTTTATTCGTATCTCCCTCCACCGAGAGCGTATCCGCGCGCTCGCCCTCGCCGATCCAGCCACTTCGTTCTCCACGCTTTTTTTTTTATTTCGCGCTTTCTACCGCGGCCAATGAAAGAGCCACTTCGCCTTTTGTCGCGCTTCGACCGTGCCGAGACTCGTTCCGCACGCTCCGAACCACCGTGGCCCGCGTATCCGCAATAACGCTCGCTTCGCCACGCACTGCGACGCCTCTCCCGAAGCCTGCCCCGTTACCTCTCCAGCTGTCCCTGGGAGAATGCTTCTCCGAGCCGTCGCGTAACGCGACAACGTCGCCCGCGACGCTGCCAAGAATTCTCGTACGAACGTGGCCATCGACCGACGCCGCGTCCAACGCACACGCTTCGACGGGCCACGTCGGGTATCCGACCGAACAATCGAGACGGAAACTAATCGCGGCGATTCGAGGAATTCGAAACATTTTTTTTCCAGCGTAACCGCGGTCTGCGGCCTGGTATGCGAGGAGGTGCAGCTGCACGGACCGAGGAACCGGGACAGAGACAGAGCGCGCGTGTGTGTAGACGGGCGGAGGGGCGGGACGGCGGCGCTTTCACGATTTTGAAAAAAAAAATCCATTTCGCGATAGAGCCGTCGCGGAATAGATACGGGACGCGGCCGTGTAGGCCCTATACCGCGGAGGGTGTAGGGTAGCCAGGATTGACGATACGAATCGGCTATCTGCAGGTACGCGGCGGACAGAGCGGCGGGCGGGCGGGGGGACGATGGGGCGGAAGGGTGGAAGGGAGAGTCGCGGGTGTAGCGCGGAGGCACACACGCCGATTCCTGGCGCGTACGTACGTACGTACGCGGCGGGCTGCACGTGCGTGAAGTTACACGTGGCTGGCTGGGTATCTCCGATATTTATGGGCAATATTTCCGATTCAGCTGCCGCTATCGAAGCCCTTACCAGTTCAACATGTCCGCAATAAAAAACTGGATAAAATTATATCCACATCTCGCCACGGTTTCGACTCGCTGAAACTCGTCAAAAGTTATGGAGCGGCGGGGATACGAGGAATTCTATTCTACTACCTCTCTCTCCCCCGTTTTTTTTTTGCTCCACTCCCTTTTTTTCCATATTTTCCGCGAGACTCCGATGCGCGCGAATCGATCGATTTCGAGCCGATAAAGCGGCAGTTTCTACCTCTCCTCTCGCTCGAGGAGCATCCGCGGCTGCGAAATAATTCCGCGCCGGGGAATCGAGCGCGAGCCCAACTTTTCATCCCCTCGGCCTTGTCCGACGAAATCGTGGCAACTACCGGCAACTTTGCTCGATCGGAGTTCTTGCGGGAGGGCTTATAACGCGAGGCAAATGTCGAGAAATGGTACCAGGTAGATTCTGGTACACGTTAGAGACCGATATCTCGGAGCGGGTTAGATTGAGCCTGAAGGGCGTAAGTCACGGGACGTGACTGGTAATAAAGTGAAATTGAAACAAACGCGTAGGGTAAAGAGTTCAGTGGTGGGCCGTTTAAGTAGGAGTGTCAGATAAATAGTGAATTATAAATGTGAATTTAGCAGAGGTGAAATGAAAATTAATATAAATTAGTACGAGAAACCCTAATCGTATAAAAATAAATGGAGTTTATAAAAAGAAACAAGGATTTATAAAAATATACAAAAAATGTGTTTCCTACGAAGAAATATAGCTATTGGCATGGTCAAGACAGTAATTGTCCAATTAGTTCGACAGTGATTGGCCGCTATTTGACACGTAATATACTAAAAGAGAATGTTATTTGATTTAGTGATAGAAATAAGATTATTCAATAAAAATGGGTGTATTTTGTTATGTATGTATTTCTTTTTAACAGGGGGCTAATTACTGTTTCACCATTATCATGGTTAAAGAACAGTCTGGCCGTCCGTCACTGCACTTCAACATTATTATAATATAATTTTATTAATATAATTTTATTAGTATAATTTTAATAAATATAATAATATAATTTATATTAATATAATTTTAACATATAAATAATTCTTCTATAAAGTTTTAACTTTTATTTAGCTACATACAGAGAATATGAGAGATATACATTTCATAAATCAGTGTTTCCCAACCTTGTTTGAGTCGCGGTCCCCTTTTATAATATTTAAATAACTTGCGATCCCCCCATCCCCTATAAGGTAAGGTAAATTTAATAAGGTAAAGAAAACACATTAAAAGTAGGTATTTCAGAATATAATTCCAAGTTAATAATATAAAAAAATTACTCTTATGGTTTTTTTTTTATTGAATCACTGCAATTGTGAAGCTTCAAAGCCGAGTCATCCTATTTGCTTTTATATAGGGTAAAGTTGCTTAAGTCGTACCAGTGCTAGAGTCCTACCACTTGAATTTTGAACGCACTATGGAGACAAGAGCGCATACAACGGCAACCAAATATACATCTGAGTCAACCAAGTTGCCTTACGTATTATTTGTCTGCTGTGAACCACCTCGTTATAAATCCTCTCATCAAGTAAGTTTATTTCAATTTTCTTACAATTTTCTGCATATGTTTGGTAGCTAATCTTGCAAGTAAATTATTGATAAAATTATGTTCCTTATTAAATATAAATTCAGTAGAGTTTACATAATCGTTTGGTCGAAACGAAATCCTATTAATTTCGTTCAATGATAGGTTAAGTTTACTTTTAAATTTAACATGTGCCGTGTCTTAAGTCGTACCCATATGAGATTCCTAACTCATACTGGTACGACTTAAGGAATTACTTCTTGGATATTGCTTTGAATGGTTTTAAATCTACCGGTATATAGCCATGCAACAGACATGAATTTGATGACGCTGATTTTTGCACTCCTACACTTGTGATTGAAGACCCTTTACGCACTCCTCCGTTGGGCATCAATAATCAAGAAGAGCTTTCTGCAGTAGTTACATTAAAAAGCAAAGAAATCCATGAGGAAGAAACGGACGCGCCTATAAACCAAATAAAATTGCAATTAAATATTTTAGCTCCTATTCCAGTAATAAACCAAAGCAAAGAAATCCGTGGATGAAATAACGTCAACGCAGAATATGGAAAAGATAAAAAATGCGGCAAATAAAAGAGACTCTATAATTAAGAAAATGGAATTGGCATTAAAAATTAAAAAGAAGAAAAGCGATTGGTTAGGTTTTATTTGTGGAGAAGATCGGAAGGAAAATATGATTCAATGCTTGAAATGCAAATCATGGGTGCACGATGTACGCGCTGGAGTTGAAAAAAGCACAAAAAAAATTGTATGCGATGTTTGTACTAACTGAATACCTATGTGTTATATAAACAGATTAATACAAAATATGTTTTAATTATCATTGTTGCTTAATTGAATTCTTAGGTACGACTTAGGAAACCGGTTACTTTAGTCGTACCGATGTAAGTTTTTAAAGATTTAGCTTATATTTCATGAAAGCATAAAGATTTTCTAATTTCGTTATAATAAATAACAAGAATATTAACGCAAGTTTTGAATAACACATTTAATTTCTATTCATTTGATAAATCCTAAATTTTATACGTTTTTTTTTCTTAAGGGGTACGACTTGAGGAACCTTACCTTATAATCACAGTATGTATATAATGAGTGGAGAAATATTGATCACATCCGAAGCAAGAAAGTACAGGTAATATAAAAATGTTCATTAAAAACGGCATAACAGGAATTTCCTTATACTTTTTTATTTTCAAAAACAGGGCCAATCACTGTCAGGTTTCCAAGCATTGTACTCTTCACCCTTATCGGCCGGGGCGGAACGAGGTGATTTCCAGCCGGAGGAGAACGGTAACGCGACGATCGGTCGTACAAAGTGCGACGACCGAGTTCCAAACGTAAAAATTCCAATTTGTAGCCGGTCTGTGTGCGCCGTTAAGGCTGCGACCACCCCGAGAAACGCGTAATATATTACGAAACTTAGTCGCGAAGCTCGGATGCGGGCACCGAACGCTATATTATTCGAAAGTTTTCCACTCCGCGAAAAATTCTTAACTTATGGATTTCGAGCTCCGGGAACTACGCTCTCCTTCCTCCACCCCCTGGCCCGATACAAACGGGAAGAAAACACACCGCCGCGTGTGCCACACCGACGCCCTCTCCCCCTTTCCTTACCCCAAGCTGCACAGTCGCTTTCTCGTCTCGCGAGTCGCGAGAACGCCGTCGAACAGATCGATTCGACGTCGAATCAGTTTCACGGAACTTTGTCGCTCTTGTTCTTCCGAGTTCCGACTGCCTCCCCTCCTTGCCCCTCTTGCCGCTTCCCACGATTTCGTTCCGAGACCCGCGCCCTCCGCCCTTGTTCCGCTCCCCGTCCGTGATCGACGGAAAATAATAAATAAATATTTGGAATGCGGCGGTTGGAGTACACCCCTTTGTGCGGAGGCTCGGGGCGCGATTACGAAGACGAATCGAGTGGTATATGTATGCGCGCAAAGTCGCTGGAAGGCGAACGGAAGGACGGGAAAGGAGCGGAAAGGCGAGGGAGGAAGGGCGAAGTTGACAGGAAAGTAGGGAATAGCGGGGAGGGGCCAACGAGCGGAGATAGATAGAGCGAGGAGGGAGGGGGAGAGAGAGAGAGCGCGCGAGGAGGACGAGAGCGGCGGAAAAACTTTTTAAATTCGAGACAAAATGCTAAAAGTTCCCCGAGGCCATGCATACGAAGCGGGAAGCAGCGAGAAAAAGGAGCGAGGACGGGGCGAGTGGGGGAGGCAGGCAGCGACCATTAACATAAAACAGAATGTGGGAAAAGCAAATATTGTGATAAAAAATAATAATAATAGGAGGCCGAGCGAAGAGTACGGAAAGGAAAGAGGGGGAGAGAGAGAGAGAGAGAGCGCCCAACCCCTGGGGACCGAGCGGAACGACGGATACTTCGGCTCCGCGAATGCCGTCGTCCTCTTTCTCTCCTTCCCTCTTTTCACCCTCTACCGCCCCTCGCCTCGGCCACCCCCTTTCCCGCCCCCGCACCGTCCCCGTCTAGCTGCTCGTATAAATACAAGTATACGCTCCGAGTTTTCCCAGGGCATTTATGAAACTCATTCGGCTAGAACTAACTCTAATAATCGTTGAAACTAATGCTCTCTTTCGAGTACGTGTGCCACTAATACCGACCGTCTATTTCTCTCCTTCTCCACGTTCCCATCGCCCTCAAGCGCCTGGCTCTGTCGTAGGCGCGCGCGAGCCTCCTTCGCTCCTTCAACTGCCAGAAGAACTTTCGCCTCCTTCCGTCGCCGATGACTCCGAGGAGCGAAACGATCGCCGGGATAAAACGGCTCTGCCGATCTTCAACGAATTCTCCTGAATTTCTCAAATCACGAACCGCACTTTTCAGGCTCGGCGGAGCAAATTTCTCAGGAGCGTTGGAGCTCCGGGAAGTACAAATTAAGAGATCAAATTGCAACGGACTAAAAAATAGAAAGAAAAGTGTTAGAAATTTCCTATTTGCCGTGAGTGTATGATGGAATTTAAAGGTTAAAATTGATAGAACACTCTAAGAGGAAGTACTGAGATTATGGTTTATTGTTTAGAGAAGGAAAGATCTTCCTTTTCTGATTGAGCCGAGTGGGCACCGATATTCTTTCTCTTGGCTCTCGTTGGGGCCATTCGTTCTTAGCGACTTGTCTGTTGCAGGCGTACATTCCAAGCTCCCTAGTAGCATTTGTTGTTGGCATACAGTTGGGCCACGCACATAATATTAGTTGGCCAACAGTTAGATTTGGCACTTTTTTTTCAGGTTCGGCCAACAACAGATGGCCAAGGTAGGCTTTCCTACCGTTGCCCTATTATTTATATTCTTGTCAAAAGACGTCTTAAAGACGTCCAGAAGGTGGCTTAAAGAACTTCAAAAGACGTTGAAAACACGTCTTTTTCAGGCCTGGTTTAGGAAAAAAAATCGCGGGTGAGGAGGAATCGAACCCAAACTTTCCGCTTACGAAGCAATCGCTGTTCGCACTTACCCAACACATTTCCTTGTAGACACTTCTAATTTCTAGTTACATACCTAGTATCAATTGTTTATAAAAACTGTGCAGTGACGCGAAATATTCTACAAAATATCATTCGACCTTCAAATTCATTCCTTAAAATTTCACATTCGCCTCAAGACAGACGTCCTCATTACGTATTTATAAATAAGAAAAGAAAAATCACAACTTGGAATATAATAACAGGTTTTTGGATGTAGCAAATTTTCTGACACTTATAAGACGACATTTAATCACCGTTGTAAATTTTTGTTAATTAACCAACCATAGTAATTGTAGGCCCAACATTGAATATTCGTAGGCACACTGTTGTAACATTTTGTTAATTAACCAACCATAATAATTGTAGGTCCAACATTGAATATTCGTTGGTACACTGTCGTAACTTTTTTGCCGTAGGCTCTATGTTGGGAATTTGTACGCAAAAACACTAACTATATCCCAACTAATTCCCAACTGTAGGCTACCGTTGGCCAACCAGAAATGCTACTAGGGCTCTTTCTTAATTAAAGTTTTAGATTGTAGCAATAAAAGACTTGTTTTAAGGGGTAATGACACTGTAGAACCGAGAAAGGCAGCCTGATTTTGGACAAAACACGAAACTGCCACAACCTCGAAATTGTTGAAACGTTTTGTTCAATCACGCACCATTCGTACAAAAACCAGTATTTTTTCATTTTCTCGTGCCTTTCCCGAGATAATATTAGGGTAAATCCGGGAGACGCGGTCGGGCCGGAGAGTTGGTCGAGTCGCTATATTTCAGACTCTATACGTAAAACCGCGTTAAAGTGCAGACCAATTACTTCTCTAGAAGCCAAACAATTGAATGAATAGCGTCACTTCGCTTCCTTCTGTGTTTTTCTAGATTTACAGGCTATAAAAGGTAAACTGAGGTTACATTTAACCTCTTTTTTCAAATAACGGTGTATAGAATCGTATTTAAAATATAAATATTAATATATAAATATATAAATATTAAATATAAATATTTCAAATATAAATATTTCAAATATAAATATTTCAAATATAAATATTTCAAATATAAATATTAAAATATAAAATATTCGTTTAATGTTTGGGAATAATAAGATAGTAGAGATATCGAGGGACAATGCAGCCAAAGTATTTAGCCATATTAACTCTTCCTCTCAAAACTAACGAGAAGACCATCTCTCGCTGCAGAAAGGAGAGATGGTCGAGTCATGATTTTTTTATTATTTTTATTTATATTTTTATTTTTTATCATTATTTTATTATTATTATTGTTTATTTATTTTATTTATTCACTTTTGTACTCATTTGCGTTGCTAATCGCCGGTAGGTAGTCCGCTTTATTTTTTATGTGTTCTTTACTTGCTTAGCGTAAACAAATTAAATATCAATGAATCTGTAGTTGTATTCACTCATAAATAATTTTGCTTTCTTCTTTGTTATTTTTCCATGAATAATTACGTGAGTGGTCTCTGCCAACGACGAAAACCATTTCTCCCGGCACCTCGGGAGAGGTGGTCAGATGTCGTGACTTCAGTTTTCAACCCGATTTACAGTAAATATTGTCTTAACGCAAATATCGACCAGTTTTTTTTAATCAGCATAAAATTCTGAACATATTATGTTTGTTCCGATAAAATAAGTAATATCTGTATTAGTTTTAATACCCATTTTATATTAGGTCGACCGCGTCTCCCGGATTTACCCTATATAGAATTAAAAAAAAAATCGGTTTTTTCTTCTAGGCGAAAAATTGAAGCAGAAATCTTTCCAGCCGCGGAACACTCTTTTTCATAAGAAGCTTCTTTCGTTGAGCTTTAAAATGAAAAATGAAAATTTAAAAAAAATTGTGATCATACCTCAAGGTACGTACAATAAAGGCCTCCAAACAGAATTTGTATTCCATTCACTATACTCCCATAAAAAAATTCTCAAAATCAAGCTGCCTTCCCAGGCTCTACAGTGTCATTACCCCTTAATAATTAATCACCTACCCGAAACAGCAATAAAAAGACTGGTAAAGTGCCTCCGAAATTCCCGAACGTGGAATTCCACGCACAGCAAAATCTCGAGTGTAGAATACTCCACATGTTCCACACAGCTCATGCAGGCCGTGGCACGTTTCATCCCCCAATGTCAAATTCATCGCGCGCGTCCCGTCGCCGTCTTAAAACTCACGCCTCTATTTAATAATAAAGATAATTTCTAGAGCGAGCACGATTGGCTTCGATCCCTGAACTTCAGCGTCGCGCGCGATATTACCGCGCCGCGCATAGAAAAGTAGGAAATACGCGTCGGTACAGCGAGTACGGAGGGAGCAGGCCGGCGGAGATGAGAAGATAGGGAAAATCGAGGACGATTCGAGGGAGAATCGAGGCGAGGAAGAAAGAACGGAGGGAACACACAGCGGCGTAAACCGTAACGATAACGATTATAGGCGCAGTTACCCCGGGACGTCCTTTCTTAACGATTACGCCGTTGAAAATTATTACGCGCAATAACGCTCTGTCGTTATTACTGTTATTGTTATTATTACTGCTATTATTACGAGCGTTATTATTACCGTTATTATTGCCGCCGCTATTACTATTATTTATATTATTATTATTTTTAGCATTACTACTATTGTTATTATTACTCGAGCGCGGAAGCGGAGGATACGTACGAGCGTCGGTTTCCGGGATCCGCCCCGATATCTCCTAGCGATTCCTTACCCAACCATACCCTGCAATTACTATTGCCCGTGCGCGAAGCTAATCCGAAACGCGATCGTTGCTTTACAAATTCACTTTTCTCCCGCGCTTCTACGTCAACGTCGGCATCGAGACAACCGAGGCAGGCCAGGGATCGCCGCCGACCGAGCTCGCGATTAAACTCGCGGAATCGACAGACCGGCGACTGACTCTTCGAAGGGTATCTGTCAGCCCTGGCCAAGACCCGTCGGACGTGGGAATTTTTTGTTTCGCCGATCACCGGGGAGAGAGCTTCAGTCGTCGATCTTGCCGCTGGATTTCATTGGCCGTCGGCTAAACACGCATATACCGTGCTTCGACCGTTTATTTTTTAAGAGTTCGACTGGCTGCTCTCCCTCCGCCGGCGCCGTTCGCCGGGGCGTACAGCGAAATTGAAAATACCGAGGAAAAAATCCCCGGAGCCTTGTCGTCGGCGGAGCGACGCGGCGGCGGCAACCGAGCGAGCGGCACGAGGAGCTCGGTCAAAAAGAATAATTAAACGCGGCCGATCGACGCGACGGGCTCGCGCTACCTTTCTCTAATTGAGATTTATCGTGAACCGGTAGCTGGCTAAACAGTCCATTGTCGCGGCTATCGCGACGAATTACGTGGACGTCTGCGTTATCTTACAACAGAGGTTGCTCGTCGATTATTCGCAAAGCAAACATAACTCGCCAGTACGCCGGCTATTTAAAAAGGCTGCGCGAGTCGAGTTGCTCTTTAATCGTTAGTTCTTCGAGTCCCCGGTTCCTACGCTGGTGGAATCGGTGTTGATTTTTGCCAGTTTCGAGATCGCCCGACCACCCCGGACGCGCGAATTAACGCGCGCCAACCAGCATAATATTCGGAGCGATGTAGAGTTACAGGTAATTGCTTGATTGCCCTGGCAGATGAGTGTAATTTAGATATCCGAGTCGTACGTCCGTCGGCTAATCAATTGAGGGCTCGGATGCAATAAGGGCACTAGCGCTCGAAAATGGGAAAAATTATTGTCCAAATGCTAAGAAATATTGGAAAATTAAATGTTGTTAAACTGTATTTTAAAAAATATAGTGTTGTAAAGCTCGTCACAACACACATTTTTTCTATTTACAGTTTATTTATCGAATCATTACTATTCGAGCTAAAAATTATAAACAATAAAGTTTTCATCGTCCAAAATCATTATTTCTTTAAACTTAAATTGCGATAACTTGAATAAATATTACGGGATCGGGATGAGACTTAAAACGTAACTTCAGAAACCTCTAGCGAAGTCGTAAAATGTATGCACAAAACCCTTATGTTAAAAAATATTATAATATTTAATTAAAAAGAAATACTGGACATAACCCATGTTTTTCAACATTCGGCGTTAAAAAGTATCGAGGCAATTTTGAGGTACATATAACTTGCAACGACAAAGTTTTTCCTTAATATACTAGGAAGATTTTCACCAATTTTCACACTGATTAATAAATAATTGTAGAAGATATGATGATATATATAAATCTCGCGCGCCATCAACAGTTAACGCGAGTGCTAAAACTGCTAAATAGCGCATTATACGCGGCTGCTGGCTGTTGGTGGCGCGCGAGATTTATATATATCATCATATCTTCTACAATTATTTATTAATCAGTGTGAAAATTGGTGAAAATCTTCCTTGTATATTAAGGAAAAACTTTGTCCCTGCAAGTTATATGTACCTCAAAATTGCCTCGATACTTTTTAACGGCGAACGTTGTAAAACATGGGTTACGTCCAGTATTTCTTTTTAATTAAATATTACTACATTTTTTAACATAAGGGTTTTGTGCATACATTTTACGGCTTCGCTAGAGTTTCCTGAAGTTATGTTTTAAGTTTCACAACGATCCCTTAATATTTACTCAAGTTATCGCAATTTATGTTTAAAGAAATAATGATTTTGGACGATGAAAAGTTTTTGTTTATAATTTTTAGCTCGAATAGCAATGATTCGATGAACAAACTGTAAATAGAACAAATGTGTGTCGTGACTAGCTTTACAACACTATATTTTTTAAAATACAGTTTAACGACATATAATTTTCCAATATTTCTTAGCGTTTGGACAATAATTTTTCCCATTTTCGAGCGCTAGTCCCGTTATTGCATCCGAGCCCTCAATTACGAAATGCTCGAAGACCTGACGCGGCGAATAACACTCGCATTAGTCGATTCGTTTTCTCTATCTTTCTCCTTTTCGCGGGTCATTATCGCATTACACGGCGATATTAATCGTTACCTACGTGGCGACGCAGAAAAATCACCGTGAAGTGGAGCAATTTGTGTTAGAGCACCTGCACAGAGGGGCAGACTCGGCTATTAATTGGAAGCTAATAGCAGTTTTCGCGAATTTACGAGCGGCGAGAGAGAGAGAGAGAGCTTCTAAGCCGAGAATATTGGAGCCTTTGGTGCGCGAATTCGACGGCGGAAAACAGCGACGATCGCGAACGGTTTGCCTATTTTCGGCAATTTCCGATTCGTAAATTGCTCGGCCAGGACGGTGCACACGTTCCAGGAGACAAACTAGTTTTGTCCCCGCAATTCGTACGGGCGTGTATGCGCCGCCGACCCATCCACGATATTTCATCGAATATGATAATTGTAGCTATTAACGTCTGGAACGAGCGACTTCCTTGCCCGGACGAATAATTGTTCCGACGGGCATTCGAGTAAAACGAAATGCGGGGATCGAAGCGAGGCTTCTTCTCTTCTACCTGCTCTTTTTTCCCGTCGCGGTGGTGATTTCTATCGAGATATGCGCAGCGAACAACGTTGTTCGCAAGTAATGAAAGATAGGTATATATCTCGCATCGAAACCCGCCAGCGAAAAGATCCGACAGCAACGATAGTTCTACTTAAGCTGTGTCGCTCTGCATTCTATACGAGACCCGTGTCTAGGCTGAGGCGTGCGTTGCGTCACGTTACGCATGGGGCTCGGCTAATGCAATTACGCGTAAGTCGCTCCGCAGGATAATACTTGTAGCCACTCTCGACGACCAATTACGCGGCGCACGCATCGGGCGCGCGTTTACGCGATAATCGTCCCTCGAATATTTGTAGAAGGCTAATTGTCGCTTCTTATCGCGCGGTGTATCGGCATTTCTTGCACTCCGAATTGGTCAGTGAAACGCGAACGCCACGGCGTCGAGGTTCTTCGTCTGGCTGCCGCGGTCGCATGAATATTTATATATATCGCGCAATGTAGTAATTTAATGAATCATAAACGCAACTATCCGGGGCGGTTGCCGCGGCGATGAGCCATCGCCGCCTTTACGATCCGCGCCATTCCCCCCTTGCCGTAAAAATACAGAGGCGGACAGCGCAACCTGACTCGCGCTGTTAAATAGAATAATTATTATACGAATGTTTATGCACGTGTATCGATATTATTGTTGCCTGTCGCTTTAATGACACGTAAATGAAACCGCCCGACCGATCGGTGGCGCGTCAAACGCGATTAACCGTTGCAAAAATATTTATCTCTGCCTTATTATTTGGTGGTATTCGCGGCCAGTGGAGAACGCCTCGTTGCGACGGCGTTATCAAGGTATGTATGTGTTGCAGATAAGTTCAGCTCTTCTGCAACTCTTTATGGGGTAAACTGCGCTGCACTAATCGTTGGCACTCTTGATTGAATAAGCCAAATATTAAGAAGTACGAGATTAGAAGATGCTTTTTACAATTTCTTATTTTCACATTTCACATCTGGCAATACGATAAAAAATCTTGAAGGTAGCGGTGGGACAAAGACAGAGATGGGTAAAATTTTTATTTAAATATATTTCAAGTAACGAATGAAAGTTAAAAAAATTGTTCGTCGTGTGTCGAATAAAGTTAGCTTGAGTTAGTGAATTAATAATGATTTTTTTTTAACTTTTAATCGTTATTAGATATTTTATTTAACCTTTCGTGGTCACACGGGGTGTATCGCACCCCAAGAGCAATTTTCGAGCTAAAATGCCGTGGATTTACGACTTCCAAAAGGGATTTAACGCAAAAAGAAAAATAAAAAAATATTAAAAAATCGCTTTTTTCCCCACAGCTGTGGGAAATTGCTCGTTTCCAACTACAAATTTTATCATATCAAAATTTACATTTCCAAGAAAAGACTATTAGACCATGATTATATAAGTATTACGAATGTGTGATTATCACTGAAAAGTTAAGAGATTCAAAAATTCGAAAATGGTAACTCAAAAAATGACGCTGGGGTATAGTGAACCCCGTGTGACGAATTTGTGATTATAAGAAGGTATGGCCACGAAGGGTTAAATAAAAATTATTTTTACTGAAGCGGTTTCATAAAATTTTGATAAGGAGTAAGTATATTTTGTTGCTTTATAACCAAGTAATGGATTGAAATACAGATTTACTAAATGTTGTAAGTATTTAACCCTCGGTTGTCACACTGGGTCAAATTGCCCCTGCGTTTTTTTAAGCAAAAACCTGTTTGTCGAAACTCTTATTGCTTCAAACTTTTTTTTAAGCATGATGACACTTTAAATGTCAACTTTCAACGATAGGCATATATTCAACAATGTTCAAACATTATCTCAGAATTTTTGAGACTTAATTTAACAAACAGTTTTTAAATAACAACTGATTGAAAATTGACAGGGTCAAATTGACCCAGTGTGACAACGACGTTCGAAAAAGTAGGTGTGACAACCGAGGGTTAATAGCGAATGGAATAGTATATTTAAACATCGTTTTTAACTACTTTTTTCTATATAGCCTCAAATTTTCAGGTGTCAATGATTGTATTTTTTATACCTATTTTTATTCGTCATTGAATATTTTTAAAATCAAAGACTTGATAGATACTCAAGCTGCTTTATTTCAATGAGAAACCCACAATCATCGACGATGGCTAAAAATTAAGACCACATAAAGATGTCACAAACAAATATACATATTCCAATTGCAATTTCCGCTGATGGTGCCAAATTGTACAACATACAATTTACCCTACCACTCATTTAAGCTAACAATTCTCGGTAACTTCTTTCTTTGTACCAAAGGGTTTACTCGTAAGCTTATAAATAAATAAGAAATGTATTATTTTCAACGGAAGTTTCATGGAATTGGAAACGCAACTTTTCGCAAAATTCCAGTCTGAAGTCTAAAGGAAACAAAAGCCAAATGACAATGTAGTGAAACCAGTTTCCTCCGAACAGAGCAGTTTTCTACTAAAAGATACACGTAAACACAGTACATAGAAGAAACGCGTATCCCCGTCCCTCTCGACAAAACGCGCTGAAAATTAGTTCTCTTAAGACCCGTCGGAGAATAAAGAGAGTGCCGTAAGACTTGTCTCGCCGACTGTTCCGCGGATCCCGAACCAATTAGCATAACGTTTTGGGGCCGGTAAAAGTCAGTAATTGTTCGGATGTAAACCGATATCTGCTTCTCGCAGCGCATCACTGCAAATGCGTTCCCATTCCCGTTCGTTCTCGTCTCTCTCTCTCTCGCTCTCCTCTCCGTGGGACGCTGCCGCGCGCGCGCGCGCGCCTCTGACAGAGGGAAAGCGACAGAGAGAGAGAGAGAGGAAGGTATCCAGTTCAGAATGCTCCCTAGTGAAGGGGATTTTGCCAGCGGAAAACACAACGGGCGCTTGCTCCTCTCTCTCCCCCCAGAGCCGCCCCCTACCGCGGCGCGTTTCCAGTTAAAACGGCCGAGTACTCGTGTTTAGATATCGTTAAACCGCATTTTCGACACTACCATTATGTAAAGCACGTGGTGGAGGCCGATAAGTCGAACAATGGTCCCAGCGCGCGTCGAACGGGACGGGGTTAGGGACTTTTCCACGGCCATTCCGCCCCGCTCGTTCGACCAATTTCCGATCATCTTCTCTGCTCCCCATTCTTTCTCGCCCCTCTTTTTACGCGGCCCTTCCTCGCTCTCCCTCTTTCCCTTACCGCTCCCTAACCGAATAGGAAACTTCGCCGCTGACAAAACTCGTGGAAGTCGTCGCGTCGCGTTCTAGACTCGCCCACCCGTTGCTCAATTATCCCACCCTGCCAGAGAGCCGGGGCCCCGGCCACCCTACCGAACGTAATTAGTATCTCATTGAAAATGAAACTTTTTATCCGTCCACGGTGACGGGCGATTAAAACGCGTTCGTTAAGTCGCGGGCGTAACGACTTCGACTTCTACGCTGCCGGGCCGAATCCGGCTCCGCTGGCTCTCGCCCACCCTGCAAGCCACAAAATAATACTTTTTATTACCGCGATCTTTACGATCCGTACTGTATCGAGTATAAAAGATAATAAAGGAAGACGCGCGTGGATAATGGCTAGTATTATGCCGGTATTACTCGGCGCATTACCATTTTTATTGCGGACTTTTTTACGATCTACTTCTCTCGCCAGTTAGCGTACCCCCTGATCCGCGGACGCCGATCAAGGTCGATCTCAGTTTCGAGCTAAATGCGACGTTCGTCACGCGGCTTTCGCTTCGGTCTTCAAGCGACCAGTTGTGTTTGGTTGGAGCGAAGCACCCTTTATTCGCGGCTGGTCTTGTCGCGCCTTTTTCGGACTCGGCGGGCTTAACGTTATGGTTTAATCTTCTTTACGCTGACTCGCAATTTCTCGCCCCCGTCAGGATGTACTCGATCGCTTCCAGGCAGAAGCAAATAATCAGGCTTGTCTTTATACTGCCGTGGTAATTCGAAAGGGCGTATGTGCTACTTTTGTTTAAGGAGACAGTTTGGTTAAAATTTTTCGGAAAATCGATTCTTTATGTATATACATTTTTGTAGCATGACATCACGAGAATACCTTGTGAAAGTTTCGCACCAAAATTCGTAACGGTATAGATTCTATAGGAACATATAAGCGATTCAAGCTCTGAACACTTTGAACACGTTTTTCTCGAAACACGATATTTCGAAACAGTAACCACGATTTCAGAAGAACTAATGGACCGATTCCAAAAAATCTTGAGGCATTTGATTTGTAATTGGACTCGCTACCGTAGCACTCTATAACATAGTTTTTGGAACGAGGGATTTTTTTTTATCTGCGTATTTGTGCGGAAAATTGCCTGCTTTTTTGCACTACTTTGTTTAAATGTCTACCAACACCATAATTTTGGTCCTTTTTGCCTCAATAAGGGGTGCTGAGATAGTCATTGAAATGAATTTTGAGAAATTGTTTGAATTTTTGATTTTGGACGATCCTGTGAGTAAATTTTGTGGTTACCGTTTTGGCATCTCTTTTTGGCAGCGCCTGCACTAAGCGCCACCTGGAAAATGCATCAGGACCGAAAACATGAAACAAACAATTTTTTTTGCATCCTAACGAGTGTATCGACAAATGCCAAAAATATTTTTTAGGATATGTTGTAACCTCTTCTTGTAAAAAATTCATAAAGATCGCCTATTTTTAAAGAGTTTGACCGGAGGGTCCCCTTAAATTATTGCTGCCAGGTAGCACAAAAATAGTTTATCTACGTATATTTAATAAGAAAGCCGTATCTGCATTGAAACTCAAGATATAATAGTTTAGGTATATTTCGGACGTATGTGAAATCGATGTGTTAATCGAATTAACACGGCAGTAGGTACATTACCGAATCAGTTTCTCACTCTCACCACGATGTACTTGTATACCTATCCCACAAAAGACAGTACAATTGGGCCTAAGTAGTTATGCAGAGAGCTACCAACTCTCAAAATGACAAAAAATTGGTTAAACACATTACGAATCCCATAATTTGGTGATCTATATTTTGCAGAAATGTACCAATCAGTAAATAACTCCTATATTATACAATTATTAAAACTACCAAACTGAATTCCATTTTAGGCTTAAAAAAGAAAAGCTACAGAAAATTTTAAATAATATTCACTATTAAATAACCCATTAAAAAACATTGTAAGGCAATAACGAGAAATAAAATATACCCAACAGAAATAAAGCTACTTTTCTTTAAAAATTATAATCTTCGAACTACATAAGTTTACTCGCAAGAGGAGAACAGGGTGTGGTAGATATCGATTTTGATGAGTCTTGGCACGATGGATCGATGTCGAAAATAAGTAGGGTAGACCAGGGCGAATCGGATCACAGGGCGAATCGGATCAAAATAAGAATTTAGTCTATATTTCTTACATCGCGATAAAAATGATCATTCCGATCGTTCGTAGTATCTCAGCCCTCCCCCCCCGCACCTACTGCAATAGCTCGTCAATCGTTTTAAGTCATTGTTTAGAGCTGGCATACGTTTTCAGCGAGATGGTTGCGTGCGAGCGTTACAATTTTGGTCGTATTTAACCTACGTAATCTGTAATTTCGTATTTAAAATAAAAAGTAAGCTTGAAAATTCAGATGTGCTTATTGTTATTAGTTTGCAAGGTGTCTAAGATTAGTATTTGATGTATTTTAGAGTATTATATCATAATGGGATCACTCTTTTTTTCATTTGAGTATTTTTATGATTATAAATATGATAATTGTTTATATACAGATGATTCGTAGGTACATAAAAAAGAGCAATCAGGGATTATGGTGTCCAAGAAAAAAAATAAAGGAAGCTGTGATAAAAATTAAATCTAAAAAAATGACGAAAAAATAAATAAATTAATGGTTTTAAGAAGATGACATTGTATTTACTGAAGATTGTCTGAGAAGAGTGGTGCCACGAGAATTGTGCTAATAGAGGCGGCAAAAAACGGCCATATCCTTCTGATCTGTGTGATAAGTAGTGTCACTTGACTTCACTGTCATTAAATCAGATTTGTTTAAGTTGATTCTAAAGATTTTGTTATGAAAATTTCATTTTTTTTTCAGAAATTTCTGGGTGGTCCGATTCGCCCCAAGTTTCGGGGCGAATCAGATAGTTCTCATTTTTTCGTCTTTTGTTTATAAATGAAAGATTTTTACGTTTAGTTTCAATTTTTATACATTCAAGTTGAAGCAAAGGTGTACTGGTTACGAATATATTATAAAAAATTATTTTTTTAATGTTTAACTATTATTTTTTACCATCAAACACGAAGTAATTCAATTCGCCCTGGTCTACCCTAAATAGGTGTCCGAGCGTTTAATTAAATAGGCCTTAGCAATAGAGATATTTACATGTAAATTATTAAACATTTCACGGTGGCCGTGGGGTTCTAGTAGGTAAAAGCCACGTACACCACCTTGGCGCCTTCGAGGGATTCCCCTCTGGAGGCGGTGGAGTGTCTTTCGAAAATTTCCTCACGTTAAAAAAAAAATTATAAACATAATTAACATTTTTTAATCATTTTTGATCATTGAGAATTAGTATCTTTCCGCATAACTACTTAGGCCCAATTGTAGTCTGCTTCACTTCGCTACGATCCCAATTCCCAATTCACCTCTAAACCAATCTTCATCCTCATCCAAGCAAATTCTTGAATTCCAACTTTTGTGCCACGTCAACTCTCCACAAGGAGATGCAGCGAGCCTCTGGCACGCGCTCGGAAGTCACTCGCCGCGCGAAACCATTGGACCGTCGACGGTGCGCGCAATCATCCTTCTTATCGTCGCGTTACGCTGTTACCGTGCCGTTAGCCGAGTCCTTCTCTCTTAATTTCGTACGCTGGCCCCGAGGAACCCCCGCGGTGCCAGCGCCGCGTGATTCCCAATGCCTTTCGCGGTAAGAGCAGCGTCGAATCAACTCGGCGGCTGATTTCGCAGCGGAGCTTTCGAAGCGCAGAAAGAAAATTACTCGGATCGTTCTGGTCGCTCGATGGGACGGAAGCGGAGGCAGCGAAAGAAGAAGCCGATCGTCGGTGGTGTACGCGCTCGCGAATCCGGTCGTATTCTCGATATAAATTGTGGCAAAAGTGCGCGGGCCCGGTGTAAGTATAGCGACTATAAATCAGGCGTATCGACGTCCTGCATAGAATTGCAAATGAGACGCTGCCATCTTTAAAATAAAAAGTTATAACTGTGCGCTCGTAAGTTTGGACGGTGCGCGTCTAAGCGCGTACATGGAAGAGAGCCGGGGCGGTTAGATGTGCCCGCGTGTCCGTGAACGCGCTCGCGAGAGACCGCGGCTGAAGAGAGCGAGGGGGAGCGAGAGAGGGACGACGGGGGAGAGAGAGAGAGGACGGTAGAGCGACAGAGAGGGAGCGTTCGTGTGCGCGAGTGCCGCGGTGTGCGCGTAATACATACGATCTCCGGACAAGCAAGGAGAAAGAACTTAAAATGAATAATGTATCGTATATTTAATTCTATATATAAGTACCAGCGCGTGTACTCACACAGCGGCGCGGCTCGCCGTACACTCGCTTACGTACGAGCGTAACCGAAGACGTAGGTGTCCCTCGTTGTCTCCGTCCTTCTTCCTCCTCGGCCCACCCCGCGACTCTCCTCCGCCCGTTCGGAGTATTTGTCTCTGTTCCGCGGTCGCTGTACGCGCCTCTAAGCGCGCGTACGTGTGCGTACGCTCGAACGCCGAGCGGCTCTCTCAGCCCTGTGTGTTTCTCCGACGAGAATGAAGTAGCATATTTTCTACGCGGAGGTCGTGACGAATCGACTTTCCAGCCGGCCACCAGAACGAAACAAAAATATTTTACCCAGGGCGCGCCTCGGGAGAAATAACAGCCCGCCCGAGAATAACTATCATTAAATTATTATCGATCGATAAGCGCCTCGTTATTGCCGACCCGAGATTCTTTTTAATCCGCCGGACGGGCTCGTCCCCGGCCGGTGAAAAAGCACCACGGCCACCCATCTTTCTGCCTTCCCCATTTTTACTTTACTCCCCCGGAAAATTATCCTCGTTAGTACGCCGAGCTCGATCGCGTTGACAGCCGATCTTTAATTAGAACCGAATTGACCGACAACCCAACCCTCTGTCACGCGATCTCGCGACTCTCTCCCCCCTCTCTCTCTCTCTCTCTTTCTCTCGCCTGTCAATCGGCACAAATTCTCCGTATATAATTCTCTCCCTGGCTCGCCTCTTCTTTTCTGCTCCTTATCGAACCTCTGTTCTCGCCCCTCTTTCTCCTCGCCCGCTCGCTTCGCTAGCTCTTTCTCCGTCCCCCCCCCACACGGCACTGCCTATGCACGCGCGTCACCGCGAGTCGACCATAGTTACCGCACAATGAAACACTACGCGTTTATTAATAATGTCGGCGCGGTTCGATGTTTTATGGTCGCGGCAAGCATACACGGCCATTCTTTTCTGGCGCGGCATTTTTATCTTCGCCGAGAGAAACGAACTTCTCCCACTTCTATTCGCGGGACGAAGGTTCGTCCTTCGGTCCCTGAACGCGCTCGTCCCCAAAGACAACAAAGCGGGAGAATGATCTCGGGACGAACAGCGAGTCGTGGACTCTTTGTCGACCGCGAGTGACTTGGACTCTGAATCCAGGACACCCAGACCTATAGCCGAGTTAAATCGACGAGTTATCTCCGCTGCACCGATCGATCACCCGGCGCGGTTACGTTTCTCCTTCTTTCTTTCCACCTCGCTGACCCCCGGTGCCCCGAGAACAGAGGACAGCTAATTTCGTTTAAACAGCAAGTTCGGGGGGAATGGAAGATAGAGCCGCGAATGAGAACCGCTTTGTTTTACTCGATACGGAGAAGCATGTCTCGCCGTACGGTCGTCTCGAGCTGGCGGGTGACGTAACAATATAAATACGAGCCTCGCGTTAACAAATTCCTTTTAATCTTATCGTTTACAATAAATATTGATACGAAACTTAAGTTGCGCTATCGTCCCCGGCGCGATGCTCCGCGTAAAATAATGTATTTAATTCGCCTAATCTCCGTCTAGCGAGAGAGCGGCCATGAAGCACCGGCCTTATCTTAAACGAAATAACTGCGCAATTAGCTCGCCGCGACTTCCACCGAAACTTATTGTTCGCGTAACGAGCTTCTTCGCGAGCGTGCGAGCGCCCGTATCGCAGAGGACACGACGGTTCTTTCTCGTCCTCGGGCTTCGCCGGAATCCCCTCCCCCTGGTCTGCCTACCGGTGGCGCGCGCGATCGCTTCGCGATGCTCGCAGCCGGGCCGAGAACGAAAATGTTTAGGCTCCGCTGGAGGATCTGCGAGGGATCGGATTCGGCCGAGGTTGCCGTCCGCTATTATTTCCAAACGTTTCATTATCCGCCAGCGAAATTATGCCACTGCATGATATAATTACATCGGAAGCGAGCGTAGTCGGCAGCGAGTGTCGTTTCACGCCCGAGTCACCTTGACGGATATTTTCCGTTCTAAGTCGGCGTCGCTGATCATAGTAATTACCGGCGCGCAACGCGAATTTCGCGTCCCAATATAGGTTGATACCTGCGAGCGGGAATATCGCGCTTTCGACCAAGCTTTGGGTCCACTCTTCGCGCTCGACGTGAAAAAGCGCGAGGGAATCGAGCCAGAGGAGCAGATGGGAAGGGCTATTATAGGAGAGCCGAGAGAATTTGGGAAAAAGCGAGCTGGAAGGACGCGGACGAAGAATCGAATGGAATGGCTGGTAGGAGGTCGGTTGAGCGCCGCTGCATTAATAATATACGATGCCCGTAATGGCATCGGGCGTATACGAACATATATATTGTATAATAACTTCCAAGGCCTTATAAACGTTTATTATTTACCGCGTAACGTAATGGCAAGCGGACCCCCACTTCTCGGCCGCCGTTATTAAAAATAATACTTTAACGTTCCAGCGCGAACTTCTACTCGCTCTCCCTCGCGCCCGCGCGCGATATTATTGCCTCGAGGATTTTCAACGTGGGAGTAATTGCCCGCGAGTGCGCTCTTACCGCTGGCCCGGCGAAAACTAGTCGAACGCGACCAAGTACCGGAAATGCAACACGCTTCTTCGCGTCTCTCCCACCTGTCTTCGCTCCCCGCTTGGGTCCCGAACGGTAACGATCGATCCTCGCCGGTTTCTCAGCTCCGCATTCACGAATTCTGAAGTCTGCAAAAGTGGCTGAGTAGCTACCTACGTCATTTGGAGGTTCGAAGAAGGGCGAGGAAAATGCGAGGCAGCACTTAGCGAGCCATGACTATTGAGTCGATCGGGTAAAAGTGTCGCGGGTGTCCTCCTCGTTTTCATAAAATTTTCAAAGAGACTAGGAGAAGCGAATGGGGAAAAGGATGGACAATTGCATGGTAGTCGGGTAAACGTGATTAGAGACGAAATCGTTACCGCGGTGGGTACATTATTTAAGGCTCGGGGACAATCGGTTTAGCGGCAGCAAGGACTCTTAACTTTTCGGCATCCGAGCGATTCGTGGTATATTAAACATCGTCCGACGGGAATAGCCGTGAAGAATCGCGACTGTTTTGGCTCCTGAGAAACAAGACGGTCGCAAGCGATCGGTTCAATGACTTTCTTTACGGGGGAACGTCGCGTTTCGCCCGTCCTAACTACCACTGAACGGTTACGTGTAATAGGAACCCACAGAGATGTCCGGGCGACTGAGTGTTCGAAGTGATCGCGTCCGAGTGAGACGTGTTGTTCCGAAGGTCGACGACGACGCGACATTCCATTAACTCGACGATTAGCAACACGCCGTGAGTGAAACTACTCGCGCTCGCGTAAAACAACTCCTGCGTTGCTTCCCCGAACGCAGCGGGCACTGCGACGCTAAATCTCAAGCACCTCGGACAAACGAAATTTCTTCTCGGCGCGTTACGCTTACAGCAAATGTCGTGTACTACGTAATAGGCTAGTAGGGAACTAGTTTTGCGCGAGTGTAGTTATTAACTGAGCTGTCTCGTCCGATAAGTTGGTTGGTTCGTGACAGTCTAAGCCTATGCATTCTCGTTTCTATTTCAAAAACATTTGAAATCTTGTACGTTTCCCCTCGTCGGAAGGAATTTAGACTGCAATCCGAGTTATTCTAAATCAGTTCTAACAAAGGAATTTTGGTTACACGAGAATTTTTTTTTAAACTTTGCAGGTTTGCAGGGGACTTTAATGGAAGTAGCAGGCAATTTTTACGAGTGAAAGCACCTTATAAATGTTAATGTGTTTTCCTATTTTCCTGTATAGCAATTTTGAGAACTGTAGTAAATATAAACAAATTGTTAAAATGAGAATTGAATAGCTTTTTATACTCTATAAAACTGTGCAATCAAATTGTGTAAAATTTAGAGTGAGGAACGTTTTTATATTTAACTGCAAATTTTATATCATTTTATGCAAGGGTTTATGGAGTATAAAAACCATTCAACTTTCATTCTAAAATTTTCTCTAGATCTATGTTTCCAAGAATCCAGGAAAATAAGATAACACAGATTAAGATTTAAGGGATATTTTCATCCTTAAAGAGAAAAAAGTAACAGAAAAGAATAATTATCTAATACTTGTATATCAAAATCCCCTGTAAGCCTGCAGTTTAAAAAAGATAGAATTTTCGTTTACCGAAGTGTCGCTTAAGTGGCTTAAGGGGTCATTCTACTTTGATCGGCCGAAAAACGAAGCTATTTTAAAAGATTTTTTTTCTCAATAAATACAATGTATAATGAAATAAATCTTTTCGATAAATAAACGAGATTTTTCTCAGGGAAAATTCAAGAAAACACCCTTTCGGGGAACTTCTTCTTTCAACCCGGCGTCATTTTGTTATTTCTAAATAAAAATCGTTACTTGAGCTATGAGCTATAGCCACACTCATACAGATTAAGAATCTTTTTGATTTTATGTTTCAGATAAGCCTGACCCAGGAAATCACCTGCGCCACGACCATACCTCTTTTTTATAGGTGTCACATTGACGCTAAAAAATCATTTAAAACAAATTAAAAAAACCTTTTTAAATTTTTTTGTATACCACAAGAATAACTTAATAAATTCCAAAAAAAATTATTTCATTACACGTGTTATTTACTGAGAAAAAAATCTTTGAAAATAGCTTCATTTCTCGGCCGTTCAAAGTAGAATGACCCCTTAAATTTCAACAAATATAAGCGCGCCAAAGAAATTGAAATCATCTTCGGATTCCTGGATGGTAGCTCGCGAGTTGGCTGCCCATCTCTCGAGGGAGAAAACCGCGACTCGCGCGACCGATGACGTGTTTATAAAACGATTGCGTAAAAGCATCGCTCGCGATCGCAATTTCACGTTAGTCCGAACGTTCGAAGCTGGACGAAGGGGGGCCGCGGAAACGGCTCGACGATACCCAGGCCAGAACGTTTGATTTGCTAGAATCGATAAAAATTCGCGGGATAAAAAACTCGGGGATAAAAAATGGTTCGCAGTCGTGGCCAACCGGAGAGCAGAGATCGTGAAGAGGGGGGGGGGGGGGGGGTGGAGAACGATGCCAAGTGGAGGAGGACGAGGAACAGGACGAGCAGGGATAATCTGATTTTCAGCAACTTTATACGTTGCGCTTCGATTAAAATCCAGCCACCGTGCAGGGCCAATACAGTTATACGCCGCTTCTGCCCTCTACGCACCACCTCTCCTCGCCACCTTCCCTTCAGCCTTTCCCTCTCACTCTGCCTTTCTTTCCGAAGCCGAACGCTTCGGCGGGTTGTCAGTCAACTGATATCGCGACGGCGGTCATGAAAGCATGTGACGAAGCAATTAGCAAAGAATCTAGCCGGGTAAGCATAGGAAAACCGCCCCAGCACCGATATTAGTAATAATGCTTTTTGCATAAAAAAAAAAACACTGAATGAATTTCAGATTTCTATCTCCTCTCGTTAGGTTATATCTTAAGAGGGTACTCTCGTCTAGACACTCGTTTTTGAAGGTGATATTTGGAAATTAATTCTGACGAACCTATCGCACCTACAGAGCAGAGGTTTTGCACACGTATTTAGTAATGTTTGAACTATCAACACAAATTTTTGGAATGCATTATATTGAAATTTGTACAAGTTACACGCCGAAACACAGGTCATGTTATGAAAAACCTACCCCATCGGGCGCACGAATTGCGGCCGTCCTAGTCATCTGACACGAATGTACCAAAGATTTTTTTAATCTCTATGAGTGTAGTTATCGCTCGAACTAGATGTAACCAAGTCCGGACATTGTTACCGAAATCGCAGCTGTTTAAAAATTTATATTTGATTTTTTTACTTTTCTTGAGCTAAAACGAGGTGTGGGGGAGGTTGTATTAAAACTATTGATATAATTCTGGTTCGGGCTATAGGTACACATTCACTTCGAATGTGTGTCAAATTTTAGCTCAATCGGTCCAGTAGTTTTTGAGAAAAATGTGCGCCCGATCTATAAAAATTGTTTCGAGAAAAACGCGTTTAAAGTTTTCCATGCAGTTACGACTTATTCTACTGAAGTTACGGTAGATCACGACTAATTTCTGTAACTTTCCCCTAATCTGCTATACCAGGACCGTAGAGGAAACCTTCCTCAGCTTCAAAAAAATCATGTTGGGCAGCTCTCTCTTCTCTGCTGGCAGTCATAGCCTCTTTAGATACAAGAATCGAGGGAACGACTGCCGGCCAAGCTGCGGCCTTAAGCTCTTATAACTCTAGAAGTTTTTCGAATTTCACCTTAATATTTTAGGGACATATTTTCGAAACCCTAAACTATTAGAAAACCAAAAAAAAATCTAATTTTTTGGTAGAATACCCCCTTAAGTAGTTATTGATAAAAAAAAATGATAAAATTTAGCGTTTTTATCTCTTTATCACTTCAACTAGAGCGGGTAAAGATCAGAAACTCCTCTCAGTAGTTTTTCAAACGAAGATCATTATTCTATTTGCTAGATAATAAAATAATTTATCGCGTCCAAGCAGTCGGCGTCGCCGACCTCGAAATCGCGGCACTCGCGAAACACACTATCCATGACATAACTCCTCGAATACGTCATCCGTTGGTTATCAGTCGATAATAAGCGCGTGGTCGAAGCGCTTCTACCCGGCGCGCGTGGCCCGCGCCAAGTCCAGGGACTCTTTCTCCCTATCGTACCGCGCGCTAGCGAGAGAGAAGAATCGGTCGCAAGAGAAGTCGAAGTAGGGACGGAGCCGCGCGACGAGGGTCGAGATCGCGAGGAGGAGGAGGAAGAAAAGGCTGCAGCGGCAAGTACGTACGCGTTATTGAAACGCAAATCACGTTGCGCAACTCGCCGCCGCGACGGGCCCGATCGGAATGTCTCGCATTAATAAAATATGAAGTATAAAAAGTTATTAAAAGGAGTAAAGAGGAATTTAATGTTTATTCATATCCGAGGCGAGCGGACGAACGAGCGGATAGCTAGGCGGCCAGGCTACGACTCTCGGCATATTAAAAATCGTGAATAACGAGCTTCGCGCCCTCCGCCCGCTCTCTCACCTCCCATCCATTGGTCCTTCCACGGTCCAATCTTTGCGATCTTTGCAATTCTAACCCACAACCTCTAAACTCCTCTCCCGTGTCCACGTGGAGTCTTCGTCGACGCGGCAAACACGTACGATGGAATCGGTTCGGACCCGCGTATGTATATGGGAAACGCGAGTGGGAACGTGGCTAATTTCGTTTGGAAATTCGAGGCGCCGCGCAGTGCGTTGATACATGGACAAAAATTGAAAAAGCAAATATTTTGCAGGGTGATATTTATCATCTAATATTTACATCAAGATGTTCAGGAATCGAGTTCGGTTATGCTTGCTAGGCTACCGTAGTTGTTTACGATGTTATTTACCATCTTAACCTGGAATTTAAGGACCTCCAGCGTCACTCGAAATTCATACGCGGTAGAGTTACTTTCTTTTTTTTTTTTATTTAGACCTTAAGAATATTTATTATTCTTGGCTCACTTTATTAACCATGGATTCTAGTATTATGGGTATGTGTGCTTCGAAATTATTGTTTAGACTTATGGCCTTACTGATCATTAGAAAACGTCTTAGTCCCGAGAATGAAAATATTATTTCAACTGACTTTTTAAAAAATACGTAACAAAACGTATCCGTGATTCTTTTATAGTTGGTTCCCTCAACTTTATACTTTATGAAAATAACGCGCTTTTCTGCTACTAACTGCGATTATTTGAGAAACAAATTTTTTAGGAAGAAGTGTGTTTTTTATATGATGTTTTATATGAATAATTACGTTTACGATTTTTATATATTATTATTAAAAGTTTATAATAACAATACATTACGTTAACGTATTTAGAGTCTTCTTCTTTTTTAGTCTAAATAAGCTTATATATGTAAAATATATTTGAATGAAAAAATTCTAACTTCAAATGCACGTAATAAAAGTAATTTAAGAAAAAAGTTGTTTAAACAAAAGTTAGTCAGTATTCAGTTGACAACAAATTGCAAAAGTAAATATTGATAAAAATCTTTTTATTCAATAAAAAATCGAGATCACCTCAATTTTTTTGAATGCAACTGTATATTTTTTCTACACCAATCGATGCATCTGTCTATTCTGGTTAAAAAAGTATTGGGGTATATAAGTCGAAAACTGATTAGTTCAGAAGCTATGATTTTTGTCCCGACTTCCCATTGATTCGACGCACTGTGCGCCGCAGGGCAGCGGCGAAAAGGGTCGTCGGGATGATTTACTCACGGGCGCACCAGCCGACACCTGCCTGCTCAGCCTCGGTGTTCCGTTGTTGTTGTCGCTAGCGTACTCACCTGCGACAGAAAGCAGAAAAGATCGATCGATTAAACGCTTATCGATTCGCGTTAACGAGCAGCGACGTAACCGAATCGCCGCGGACAGCCTCCTGGTCGCCTACGCGCTCGGGAACGCGCGCGCGCTCGACCTCGAGGCGAGTCCGCGTATAATATTGCGCAGAAATAATATATTACGGCGAAACGCGAACGGGCGTAAATATGCATTAACGCAATTATGCGCTGCGCGTAGAAATCGATTTCTCAACTAGCCTGCAACCGTCGCGCGCTCGCGAATCGTTTCCATCGACTCTCGGCGCGGCCCCCGTTCCGTAATCCTGCGTCAGCTTTTTCTCCAAGGAGGCTTAGAATTACGATAATTCTCCTCCTCGATGCCTAAACGCGACGATTAGGAAATCGGCGAAGAACGCTGAGTGCGGATTATCGTGATTCAACGATGGACCAGAAGTCGATCCGCTTGATCGTTACTTCGGTGTTTAATGCCTAACTCGTTGATTGGTACGCGTGTATGTAGATTCAGCCAATTGACAATAAATCTCAAGTAATCTGCATTCTTTTTTCAAGGAATGTTTTTATTACCGCAGATGTGAAGCGAGGCATGAGACGAGTTCTGCGATACAACAAGTTGTACGGAGTTAGTGGGACTAAAAATAGTGATAATCAATTGCAATGTTATTTGTCAACAGCGATGTGGCAGCCTCGAATCGGCAAAAAAATGGCAAACGAGCCATCAATCGCTAGCCATGTTTGGCAACGACGATCATTTATAATTAACCTTGGAGTGCGCGTACCTATTCCTTCGAGATAATTGGAAGCAGTGCTGGATTAAGCAATAAGCAAAATTAAAAAAATTTAAATACCCGACTGCTTAAAAAGCGAAGTAAAATGACAAAAATAATAATAAGATGACAATTTAAATTAACTCAATTGCCTGCAGTCGGAGGCCTTAAATCTTTTGATGTAATTACATTCGAACATTTATTTCGAAATAGAAAATTACATATTGTCTTAATAAATATTGTGTATCGCTGTTCGCCGTAATTAGATTTGATAGGCTATAAACAACACTAACAGTATTTCCTACAAGGACATAGAGAGAAACATGTAAGTTACAAAATACACTGAAGTTGAAATGTCACTATATAAGCTTGAATTTGCATTGATGTTGTCCACCTCTTTTTGTTACCAGCTTCAAGCACTTTCTTTAGTTGAGAGCTTCAAAAGATATAAGGCCTCTGACTGCAGGCAATTGAGTTAATTTAAATTGTCATCTTATTATTATTTTTGTCATTTTAGTTCGCTTTTTAAGCAGTCGGGTTTTTTAAATTTTTTAATTTTTTTTACTTTTTTGAAAATTATATATCCTATAACATTTGGAACGTCAAGACAATTTGAAAGACACCTCACTTGTCCAAATCGGTGCTTAGGGTATTAGGAGAAGGGGGGGGGGGCACCATAGGAATTTTCTGAATTTTAAAATATAACTATTTTTAGACACACTTTTTAGTCAAATTGTCAGAAATCTCGAGGAAAGTATATATTGCGACTAAAGATCAATGATGAGTAAACTCAATATGAAATATCTCGAAGCGCGCCGTACTGCAGCTGATTTGCTATTTCTTTTCATGTTTATTAATAGTGATATCGCTTGCTTTCAACTTTTACAACCTATACATTTTTACGCACCAACGAAATCGTACAGACTCGTTCGTACTTTTCTTCCGTATCGCTATACGTCTCGTTTTGCCAACACTGATCCCGTAAATCGTATATATGTACGGCTGCGAATTTGGTTGCTTTAGATTTTTTCGTTGGTAATAGTGGGTCTTTCAGAGAGTCTGCACTCAAACATTTGTAAGTAGGGAAACGGTAGGATAATTGATCACAGTTTTGCTTTTATATTATAATAATAATAATGGTTTGCTTTGTTTGTATTTAATTATTTCAGTTGTGATTCTTGGAGTATTCTCAATATACTTGTACAAATTTGAGAGCTGAAAACTAATTTTAATGACGGAATTTAAATATTTGCTGGCAGTGACGTTATGCACAAGTATCCCCCACTGAAGGGGAGACTTGATCAAAAGGTTAGGGAGACTTGATAAGTAAACTTTAAGAGTAAATAATCCATTAACCTCCTAAAAAATATTTATCATCTTTGAAAATAATATTAAATAAAGGGAAAAATAAAAAGAAAATAAACTGACTTGAAAGAATTACTGACAAAATAAAACCAAAAATTAAACTCTATGCCATAAAACAACATAAATACATTATTAAATGGTATTTCACTCAGATATCATCTGATTAAGATGATGAAGAAAAGATTTACCATCCCACTTTTTTTGCCGCATTTTTCTGTTTCGTTAGCCGTTCTATGGTTCTCTTTGGGGCATTTTCAGCTGTTCAAGTATCCCACCTCACACACCGATCAAGTGTCCCTCAAAGCACTCGATTTGAAAAAGATTAAAAATGAAACTTACCTTAAATATTTAGATCAATCAATAAATAGCATTAATAGACCAGAAATTGCTGTTTTTACTTAATATATTTTAAATCACTGAAAACCCAACATTCACTCAAAAAGGAGGAAGAACAAGGTGATCGAAATATTCACTTTTTGGCTGTAAATAAGCTCGAAGCTTCTAACAACATTATTCTATACTCTTGAAAGAAAACTGCAACGTCAAGTGGTGTAATAATGCAAAAACATTACCACGATAACGTGACAGCAGGCATAAATTGCCAATATATTAATTAAAAAACTGATGTGATCATGTATCCCCGCTGATCAACTATCCCACCTTTCCCCTACAGATACACGTCCCTTTTTCGTTTTTCGTATAGGGTAAAGAGTACAATGGTTGGCCACTTAAATAAGAGTGTCACATAAATAATGAATTATAAATGTGAATTTAGTAAATTTGAAATGGAAATCAATATAAATAAGTACGAAAAACCCACAATATTCTAAAAATAAATAGAGTTTATAAAAAAAATCAAGAATCTATAAAAATATACAAAAAATATGTTTCCTACGAAGAAATATAATTATTGGCATGGTCAAGACACTAATTGTCCAATCGTTTCGACAGTGATTGGCCGCTATTTGATACTTAATATAACCTGAAAGAAAATGTTACCTGATTTGGCGACAGAAATAAGATTAAAATTATTCAATAAATATGGATATATTTTATTTAGTATGTATTTGTCGTGTTTGTTTCTGTTTTGAACAGGGGGCTAATTACTGTTTCACCATTAACATGGTTAAAAAAGCAGTCACTGGCCGTTCGGCCAATTACTATAATTCAACATTATTCATGACAGTTGTTGGACCCCCTGTTTTTTCATAATATATGTATAATTTTAACAAATAAATAATCCTTTTATAAAGTTTCAACTTTTATTTATCGATATATACCGAATATGAGAGATATACATATCATAAATACATTAAATTATTCCCAAACTTTCAACTGTACTCTTATGGTTTTTTGATTAAATGGCTGTAATTTCCAAGCTTCAAAGCCGAGTCATCCTATTTGCTTTTATATATAATCACAGTATATAATGAGTGGAGAAATATTGATTACATCCGAAGCAAGAAAGTGCAAGTAATATGAATATGTTCATTAAATAAAGGCATGACATTGGTATTTTTATATTCATTTATTTCTCAAAATAAGGCCAATCACTGTCAGGTGGCCAACCACTATACTCTTTACCCCTGCGTTCTCGACTTTCTTTTTGCCACTATTACGTACATTGTTTTGTACACTAATGGGACTCGTCCCATTTATAAATAAATAAATAAATATTGCGTTGAAATGATTACCCTATATAAAGGTGTCTAAAAATCTTTCGAGTGCTTAGGGTCTCTAAAGATTTTAATCCAGACCTAATTGTAAACACTACGATCAGTGTAAATATTATAAAAAAAATACCACAGAAGCGTAACAAGAGAACGTTTCCATGCAGCAGTTCCATCGTGGACATTTCACATTACCAAATTCGTAAGGTCAACGACGATACTCCCTACGTCCATTGCTGCTCCTTCAAACCGAATCATCGTTCGTATTCACGACATAGATTGCCACGACGTGAGAGAAATCCGTAAAGAATCCTCGGAGCCCTAACATTCGGTGGAGATGGAATTCTCAGAGCCGCGGACTGCGCGTTCGCTTCTCGTTGCTCGAAACTGTCCCGATATCGAGTTTCAGAAGAAAAAAAAACTCGTCGAGCTATCCGCGGAAAAAGCGGCGAACGCTAACGAAAAAGTTGACGGGCGATCGAGCCGGCGAAACGAGATTCGAAAAAAATCGGTCGAACGGGAGGCTAACGGAGACGTCGCTCCGTAGCGTGTGGAGGGGAGGGGGGGGGGGGGGGGTAAGAGCAGAAGAGGGTCGGCGACGAGCCCATCGAAGCGCGATTAAAATATAAAATGGGTTTCGAGGATTCGGACGGTGTTACGCGCCGTTTCAATTATTGTCGCCCGACAACTACACGCAATTTTTGTTCCCGCGACCGATCGCGGCTTTTCGCTCATCTCCACCCTGCGCCCTGCCAACGCCCCCCCTCTCGCCCCACCCGCCCCCTCACGGCTCCTCGCGTATCCCTCGATTTTTTGCCAGCGCCGATTTTTCCGCCTTTTTTACCAGAGCCGCAAAACGGCGCAAAAATCCAATACCGTTTTGCGGAGGCCGGATTAGCGGCAGATCGCGCTACCGATGCGCCAGCCTAGTCTCCGCCGCCTCGATGAAAAAATATTTGCTCTGCCCATCCCATCCCTTTGTTTCGTCGTTTCGTTTCGGCTAGTTTCGGTTTGCCGAAAGTGCTGGAATTCGATCTCGAGGCACGAGTTTCCCCGCGGGAACCCTCGCGACGAAGCTAAGCGTCGATCTGGCGAATGTTAGTTGGTTCGAACGGCGAAAGATGGTGAGCGTCGAGAGAGAGAGAAAGAGAGGAAGGGCAAGGCTCTGCAGTGCGCGCGAGGTAGAACGATTCGAGATCCTCTGTGATCGGTTCGGAGAAGTTGGCGCGGCGGCGTCGGCCGCGCGAGTACCAGAAAGGGGGAGAAAGAGGAGACGGATAGGGACGCGAGCCCGTCGCCGCGCCGCGCGGAAAGAATCTCGAGCGAAAAGCTCACTCGAGATGCCGCGAAAACAATGTCGAGGGTGGCCCGAGATATACCTAATTGTTGAGAGTACAGCCGGCGTGGAAGAAAAAAGAAAAAGGTGCCGGAGAAGAGGAAGAGAAAGCGGAAGAATGAAAATGACACCGACTTCCCTCGAGCCCTTTTTCCTCGTCCCTTCGTCGCCGCCGCCTCGCCGTCCACCTCCCCCGTTTCGTCATTCTCTTACCCCTTTCCGTTTCTCATCCTCTCTCTCTCTTCTACGCGCTCTCTCTTCTCCCTTCTTCCCGTCTTCGCCCTCCCCCCGGTTCCTCCGCCGGTGCCGGCACACTTGCTTTTTATCGACGGCGTACTTTAACCCTCGAGCCGCGGCGGGTGGGGTGCAGGTCGAACCGCGGAGAAAGGGTGCAAGAGGTGGGGCGTAGGTGGGGCGAAGGAGGATGGGAACGGATCCGTGGGAGAGAGCAGGAGGACAGAGACGCGGGACGGTTGCCGGCTGGTCGAGGGTACGGCCGGGGCATTAAACCCATTTAAATATAACCAATACCACCGGGGTAGGTGCCTTCCACCCTCTCCGGTTATGGATGATTTTTACCGTTCATTTGAATAACCCGTAAGCCGCATCGGCCTCGTGCAGGCGAGCGCGCACCGAGCCAACACAGACGCGGGCCTCGAGTATCCTTCTCCTCTTCTCTGCTCCCTCGTCCCCCTCCGCCCTCGCCGCGAAACTCACCCCACGCTACCTTTTCTCGATCCAGGAGCGCACGCGAGCGTTTGTTCCGTTCGGCTTCGATCCGTATCCGCTTGTCTTGCCCTCGCGATAACAACTTCGCGTCATCGTCCCTCGGTATCTAGAACGCCACGGACCACGATCTTTCTAGACTTTGTCACCTCAACGCGCGTGTAGTACTCGAGTGCGAGCGGGAACGTGAAAACGGTGGCGAGCAGGCTTTTTCACGGACAGGCAACTCTCGTTATTGTAAAAAATATGATAGATATTTATTTAGATTCTTTTGTAGAGTACACACGCGTGGGTAATCTCAGCGGCGAGACGGAAGTGGAGCCGTGGATGTTGCGGGTAGGATAATCCCTGACGAAAATCGTTTCTTGCAAGTATAAATGGTTGAGCGGTAACAGCGATACACGCAGCAGCTGCGCCGTATCGGGTAGGTAAATCTTCAAATACCCGTCGGCGGCGTAGAGCGGTAAATTAAAAGTCGCGGTATGCCTCGGGGGGTTAGAGGAACGCGTGGAAACGTTTCAAGCTATCCAACAGGAGAAGAAGGTCACGCAAGCGGCTCGGAGATACGGTGGTCCGATAGCGAAGGACAGGAAACTGGCAAGGTAAATGTACCAGTACTTAAACATGGCTCGATAATTCAAAATCGAGAAGAAATTTTATTCGTAATGACAGTTTTACTAATTTGCTACGTTTAAACTATTCGAAATATAAATGCATTAGTTTAATTAGTAAATGCATTAAATATAAATGTATTAGATTTATGTAGATACAATTATAAGCTTGCATAACTGAATAGTTATATGAATAGATATACCGAAGAAGTAATGTCTTATGATGTGGTTCTCGAATTAATTTCAGTGATCTTACTTGTTTCTTACGTATCTTGTAATGTTATGTAGTTGTTTTGTTGTTCTCGAACAGCTATAAATGTTCATAAAATATGGCACATGAGCAAGAATGTTGGTTTTCTTCTTAGACAGTACTGTTTGGAAATTTGAATTTATATGATTATAATGCTCAACGGTTCGTTCTGGCCATATCTCTTTTCACCTTTTGGATGTTTTGGGGTTGTCTACTATTTACCTCAGTCTTCTTCCAACCGACTCGCGTGTCGCACTTTCGTTTTCGAGCGTTACGACTTATTATTTTCAATAGCTCTCGCAGTATTCGTTTCTTTATATAGAATCTTCCCTTGATGATGGTCTAAATCAAGACCGAAACGTTGGAAATTTATATAAATATTGAATTAATTGCAAGATAGTTGATTGTTAATGTTTCAAGTGACCGAACCAGTGCGCCGAAATCATATCTATGAATAGTTATATCATGCAAAAATATTATTGTACAGTAAAGCTTCGACAGTTTCAATCTCGTTTCTCACCTAATGGGCTCAAGCGAGCGAGAGAATATTTTTGTTAAGGTTGTAATTAATTAGTATTTTATCATTTTTGAAATATTACAGTTGTTGTGGATTTATTATATATCGAAGAATTGCAAATTAATTGGATCTCTTAATAATTTTTTGTTTTTAATATTGAAATTGTTGAGTTTATCCAATAGTACACGATAACATGTTACGGGCCAGTTATTAAACGCGTGTTTAATGGTTATATAAACACTGGTACTGACGTCAGTATTCAGTGAAGTTTTAAAATTATTAACAGTTATTGTACCGAAGTATTGTTTTGTATCCTATATATTTACGTTAATAATAACTAGACAAAAATACAATACTGTTTACGAATTATTAGGATAATTAATCTTAAACCCGTCATAATATTAGCACAACCTAAAATTTTATAATATACTTTTAATCATTTCCAGACCTAAAGTCATGCCTAAGATTCAACACAAATGTATTACAAATAAAATGTTTTTATTACCCCAAAATATTACCGTATTAATTTCTTTTCATTAACTGATAGAAATAGTTAAATTAAATATATATTCAATAATTGGGACACTGAGAATTAACGACTGGGACACGCTATGAATTTCATTTAATTACTGGGCCATATGAACAGTTCCATGTTTTAATTAATTTAAAACTTATCCTTTAACAAATGCAGATTCCTGTTACGATATCTGAAACTAGAAATTTTACGCTTTCGAACAATTACATTTAGTTACAATTTTATACTATTTAAATATAAAAGAAATTGCAATTATCTCAACTGCTTCCTTAACTGTTCCACCACTGGGCCATTTACCTTAGTACCCAGCAAGAGCGAAGCCAGCCGCGGTACCAGTTACCGCGTGCAACTCCTGCTATCGCTATCGGGCCTGCATCTTCGCCTATGCGCGATGTGCTCCGCTCGATGACGAGCATGAGAAGTGGAGCAATAATCCAGCACAGCGGATTCCAATAGCTGCGGATGGGAAGGAGTAAGCGAAATCGCCGGTTTGGGAATGAGAGTAAGGGTTACCGCGACAGAAAAGTCGAGACGGAGGACGCGAGCAGATGTGGAAGGCGAAGCGGGGATGGTTTCTCCGAAGGGAGGCGCGTACGCCCGCCTCGAATGGGGAAAAGCGCACGAGAGCGCGCGCGTACGTACGGCGATGCGTTGCCGCGAGCGCGACTACGAGTGGAGTGCAAATATCAGCCGGCCGATAATGCGAGGTCAATTCTCTCCCCCCCCCGTTCTTTCTCTCCCTCCGCCTTGGCTGTTCAAACCTCTTCACGCTCCCTACGGCGTTACTTCCAATCGAGGAATCATAGAGGAACGGGTCGAAATTGGAGCGAAAACCGCGCTGTTGGCTCGCGCACCGCGTACCGGAAGGAAGTAAAAGCTGGTTAACGGGAGCGTTACCCGCGAGAGCTCTGCTTCTCCTCGCGCCGCTGGCCAGTGGAAAGGGCGGCCAGCCTCGCTGGCCGCTTTTATCGAGAATTCGATCGAGCCGATTCGGCCGATTATTCGTTCGCCGTGACTGTAAAGAGGCGAGGAGGAGGACTCGAACGAGAGGCCGCGCCGCGTTCCCCATCGCGGTCCCGACGAAATTATAGAATCAGACCAAAGGAAAGAAAAACAAAAGGGAGGATCGTTCGCGCAGAGACAGAGGCTTTCGCGAGCAAAAAAAGCCAGCCCCGCGGCCCGACGGGATCGCTTCGGCGGCGGCGATCAAACTACATGGCACCGCCGCGGCTAAAGACGGCTTTATCCGCGCTCCGAGCTGTGTGAATTCATTTGTAGTCACGAATTTCGATGGCACGCCGCTGCAAGAAACTAACGTGTGTAGCTAAGTGCCAGTTGGCGAAGGAAATCTCACGTGGGGCAGAGCGGGGACAAATGTAACGGCGTCGTGAAAGTAACACGCATTCTAGCGCCTTCCACAAACATTTCCTAAACGTTTGCTTTACACAGTTACGTGGGTATAGTGTCTCTTTTACTGCACTGAGTGACGCTAAGCAATAACGCGAATCGTATACTGTGGGCAAGCTGAATTTGTTATTTAGACTATTTAGGTAAGTTTCTCCTAATTTGTTTTTTCTTTTTGTCAATATTCATAGTTAAACTATAGTTATTAAACTAATTATTTGCTAGAGGGTTCATAGATAATGTCTTTATAAGCTGTCTGTATTTGATTTCAACAAGTCTCGCATTGTTTGTATTTTATAACAATTCTGGTTTGGAAAACATGACTGGGGACAAAAGTAACGGTGCTAACTTTTCATGACTTATCATGAGACAAAAATCTCAGCGACAACAAAATGTAAATAATGGAAAGGAAAGAATTATAATAATGGAAATTAGAATCTCGTGTGAGACACGATATTTTTGTTTCATCGTGGATTTGTACCTAAACACGACACTATGAGGACGAAAGGAACATGTTACTTGGGCGAACAAAATAGCATACAGGGTAGGAATTCTTCAGATGTTAATGTGCTGTCTATGTCTGGTTTGTTTGGAGCCTTTCAGTGAAAGCTGTCCGAGAGAGAAGTGTCTAGATTTTAACCTCTTAACGCACTCTCGCCCGAGTTAAGTCGGGTTTAAGAAAACGATTTTTTTCTGCGTGCCCGAGTTAACTCGTGAGAATAACATAGGGAATTAAAAAAATTGGTGGAAAAACGACCGCTTTTGACTTGTTAATTGGTGCATTAAGGGGTTAAGGGCTAGCCCCAGGAAGATTGCACCATGGGTGATCTTCACTACGTATGTCATAATTATAATTCCGAGTAGGTAAAATTTAATACCCATCATTCAATTAAATACACAATACCAAAGAAATGTTCAAAGCTGGTAATTCTTTCTACTTTTCGTTATTTAAAACTTATTTGTTTCTAACTGGTTCTTCCTATTGTTTCTTATAATAAAAAAATCTATTTTGCGTTGGAAGAAGTATTTCTCCTTAATTCTCCGCAAAATAATTAGTGGTACTTTCGTCCCCACAGTATGTTATTTTTGTTCTACCCGTGCAGGACAAACGTAACAATGACAGTCACTGCGGAAAACTGCCATAGGGTAAATCCGGGAGACTCGGTCGACCTAATATAAAATGGCTATTAAAACTAATATAGAAATTACTTGTTTTATCAGAACAAACTTATATGTTCAGAATTTTATGCCGATTCAGAAAAACTGGTCTATATTTGCTTTAAGACAATATTTACTGTAAATCGGGTTGAAAACCACCTCTCCCGAGGTGCCGGGAGAAATGGTTTTCGTCGTTGGCAGAGACCACTCACATAATTATTCATGGAAAAATAACAAAGAAAGCAAAATTATTTCTGAGTGAATACAACTACAGATTCACTGATATATAATTTGTTTACGCTAAACAAGTAACGAACACATCAAAGATAAAGCGCACTACCTACCGGCGATTAGCAAGGCAAATGAATACAAAAGTGAACAAATAAAATAAATAAACATAAATAATAATAAAATAATGATAAAAAATAAAAATATAAATAAAAATAATAAAAAAATCATAACTCGGCCATCTCTCCTTTCTGCAGCTAGAGATGGTCTTCTCGTTAGCTTTGAGAGGAAGAGTTAATATGGCTAAATACTTTGGCTGCATTGTCCCTCGATATCTCTACTATCTTATTATCCCAAACATTAAATAAAAATAAACTTAGAAGTATATTTGAAATACGATTCTGTGCAGCGTTGTTTGACAAAAGAGGTAACATGTAACCTCAGTTTACCTTGTAAAGCCTATAAATCCAGAAAAGCACAGAAGGAAGCGAAATAACGCTATTCATTCAACTGTTTGGCCTCTAGAGGAGTAGTTGGTCTGCACTTTAACGCATTTTTCACCGACTTCAAAAAGGAGGAGGATATAGATTCGACCCCCTTTTTTATGTTTGTTCCCTCATAACTCCTCAGCATATGGACCGATTGTGATGATCCTTTTTTTATTCGAAAGAGGACGATGCCCTGGTGGTCCCATTCTACACTAAATCAAGATTGGCCCAATATTTTGCCAGATCTGGTTAATAATAAGGGCTATTGTCACCTAATTATTATTATTTTATGTACGTACGCGCTTATGTACGTACGACTTTCATATTTTTTAAGTCGGTGCCTCATCATTTGCACTGTGTTAATCTGGTGCCAACTTAAAAAATATGAGAGCCGTAGATAAAATAAGGGAAAGAATTATTTTTTACTTTATAGTGCAATTTTATTTTTCTAAGTGGGTTTTAATTTTTTAAAATTTTTTTATTACATAAAGAGTTTGAAATATAGCGACTCGACCAACTTTCCGGCCGGACCGCGTCTCCCGGATTTACCCTAAAGCCGGAAATCCACGGTGAAGCTAAGCTCTGCTATGTTTTAGCTTATCTTTTGGTGGAAACGCTTCCATAAGAATGTATCGAAGCTAATTTTTTTAAAACCTAGCATGACACAGAATAACATCGCATAGCACAGCTTAGCTTCTAGGTGGATTCCCGGTTTACTCTTCGACTACTTGTCACGTAAGACTGAATCTGGGATGAAATGATAGACCAAGAAACATACCTAAGTACTATCTCAAGGCAAAATTTTCATTCTTCAATCTACAAAAGGTAATCACACTCTAAAACAAATCTAAAACAATGTTACTTTCGTCCCCGCTCTCCTGCACGTTATTGAAATCAGAGGGTAAGCTGCTTTCAACAACACGAGCTACCCCCCACTCAAGGTGAACAGATAAATTAATCGTAACGATACCCCTCGTTACGAGCGACTACTTTCAATCGCCGTGAAATCTTTCCCTGCGCCATGTCATCCGCTGCCAAGCGGCTCGCTCGCTCGCAATCATCGACTGCGGTGCTCTCGAGCCGTGGAATTCAAGCCATCCTCGCCGCTCTACGCGGAGAAACACCGCGTCCTTCTCCAATAGCTCGCAACAAGCCACCCCTCCGAGAAGGGTAATCTCTGTGCTTCCGAACGCGTGGTTTCGCTCGACTAATAACCGAGGGACGCTTTGGGGACGGCGGCGATTGTGACAAAAAGCGCGGGCGCAATTTGAATTCCGGGCGATTCGGCGACGAGAATCGGTGACTCTCGGCAGAATGGACAGAGGGGTCAGGTTTTAAGGGCCGAAACGCGGTGGGAGGCGGAAAAACGGGGCACCGGAGTCGCCGGTGAAATCGTAACCGTAACCGTAAACGTAAAGCCGAAATGATAAACGCAACGGGGTATACTTAATGGGGAGAGAGCGAGAGGGAGAGAGAGAGAGAGCTCGCAGCGTGTGCGTGCGTTTATCGCGGGCCACGCGTCATACGGGTATTTCGTGGGGCGATCGAGGGGTGAGGGTCGCGCGGCTCCCGCTATCGTTTCGACCCTCTACGATCGCGCGTCGATGCACGAATCGTATTTATCATAGCCGACCGATCGCGGCAGAATCCGCCATCGGATCGGCTATCGGCCGTAGATACCAGCGCGGCCCCGCTTTCGCCGCGGAATCGTCACTTTAATTGCCCGTTCCTCACTGGCCATTTTAACGGCCGATCTCGCCCACGCTCCGCGGGCATTTATTTTCGATTTCGTCCTCGTTTCTCGGATTATCGACCGCTCCCGCCATCCTACCGGCACGTTTGTCCGGCTCCGACAAGTTTCGCGGCGGGCGATTTTTTTTTTTTTAAAACGCGATCTCCACCCCCCGGCGATTCGCGATCCGATCGGTTCGGCGGATCGTTAAAGCGAGGCGGCGAGTAAACCGGTACAAAAGAGGAGGTCGCATAGACGCGGCAGCGTTGCCGAGACCGGCATGCCAGTCGGAAGGATCGTTTTCCGCGGAACTATGCCGGAATCAATAACGCCCCAAGTCATTCGACAGTCATCAGAGGCCCCCCGTTAGCTCGGCAGGGGCTTGCACCCTCGGCTCCCACTCCCGCTCCCCCCCCCGTTACGCCCGTCATCGTCATCCGCCTGCTCATCCACATCCTCGTCGGCGACGCCGTCATCGAGGCTGGTTGCTACTCGCGCGCCGCAACGCTCGTCATCATCGTCATCGCGATCGCGATCCGCGAGAGCAGAAGGAGCACGGAGGAGCGCATCCGGGATGGGGGTTGGTCCGCCGGAGGTGGGGAGTGGGGGGGTGGGAACAGAGGGGAAGGGGGTGCCGTATGGGTTAGCTCAGGGGTAGGATAACTGGGAGAAAGAACTAGGAGGCGGGGGACGGGTGGTCGGGCGGACGGGTACGGGGGCGAGAGATATAGGCGGAGGTGGCGGAGGAGGGAGGTGGCGTTGTAGACCTCGGTGAATCCCGGCTCTAGAGCCCTCGCCTCTCTCTCGCTTGGCAGGATGTAGGCGTATAACAATGACAAACCGTGAAACAATGCTGGGCGCCACTGGAAAAATTCCAAAAAACGCGAATAATAAAAATGAGAGCTCGCGTGCGCGCCGCGTGTGTGGGTCCCGCAATGGTGGCGACGGCGGTGGCAAGCGCGGCGGCGGTGCCGATGCGACGCTACCACCGGTGGCGGCGGCGATGATGGTGGCGGCGGTGGAGGTGGTAGCGGTGGCGGCGGTGAGACAAAAAAATGGGTAGGAATGAGAGTGGGGGGGGGGGGGTGGAAAAAATGTAAAAGCCCCGGCGCGCACGGCGCTTCGTCGGGGACAATACGCGGCGATGAATGCCTATTATATTTATCTGTAACAGGCGTTCCATAAAGCAAATAACACAGAAGTGTAGCGAGGAAAAAATCGGGCTTTTTTTCGACGCGGCGCAGTGCCGCGAGGGCTGGCTCGCTCGTCGGGAAAAAAAAGAAGCGAATGCAAGGGCGGAAAAGGGGACAAACGAAAATTCCAGTTCTATCCGAGGTTCGTCGATCCTCCCAGCCCTCCCCCTCCACCACACACACACTCTCCGCGACCGACTGTTTCGGCGCTCTCGTGCGGACGCGGTGCCAAGACCCCGCGAAAAGAGCCGCTTTCGATCACTCCCGACCACCCCTCCGATCCCATTTCGCGCAGCTGAATTCGCCCGGAGAAAGTCGACGGAGAGAAGACCCGCGTTCCCGCTTATTCCGTGTGATCGAGACCGCTTTAAACCCCAAGAGGCTCCGACGAAACCATCGCTAGCTGCCGGACTTTCCCTCGGAACGATGAATACTTGCACGGCCAAGAGAAACGGCGCGGCGTTTCTCCACCTGCTACTGTAGCTGATCTGAAATTTCTCGAGGATATGAAGAGACTACGTCCTGGAAACTGTGTTCGCTCGATGCTAGTAGACTCGTCGCGTTCAGGGTAACGGCAAGTTCCGTAAATTCCGAAGCTTATATTACACAGCGCAGACTTTTGTTTCTCGGGCGATCACGCGCCACCTGTTCTTTCATTGCGCCCGTAAAGTATGATTCCCTCCTTTCTATCGAATCCTCGGGACATCCTAAATATCCAAGAACGTCGTTGGAAATTGCGAGAGATCCAATAGTAGCTACTTACGAGGCGACAAAGGGGGTCAGAGTCTTCGCACAATCTCCCGCGAGAAACGCTGGCAGCGCGGGTCGTGCGAGAGAAATTCCGTGAACGGAATAACGCGGAAAAAGCGACCGACCGAGGAGGACAGGACTGGAGGGAAAGACAGAGAGAGAGTGAGTGGAAGGAGAGAAGGAGAGGTGGGACGGGGAAAGGGCGAAGCGGCGGTGTGTGCCAAAAACTATAACCTGTTGCATACGGCGTCACGAAGCCCGAAAAACGCCCCTAGCCACGTCCCTTTTACTCACCCCCTTAACCTTCTGCCCCTGTGTCAAGCCCAACTTTTCGCGGCGCCGCGCTAGGCCGAAGAATTTCTGCACGTCGGAAACCCGATACCCCGATATTCCACGGTATCGAGCCGCTACCGGTAGCGGCCCACCTATCGTCCCGCGCGTTCCCTACTTTCTCGCGGCCTCTGAGTTTTGCGAGCAAAAAAAAACAAGGAAACATATGTAGCGTTAAAAACGACGTCGGCGATTTTCGACGGTACAGAGTTTAGTTCGATTTGACGCGATCTAAACGACCTGTGAATGTCCCCGAGTGCTTGGCCCGATCCAAGATACTCGAGCGCGTCACTCGACAGGCCACGAGCATCCGCCTCGGTGTGCTGGAAGGCAGCAGAGCCGAGCGCCCACTCCACTCCGCTTCCCTTTCCTCCTCGTCCCTTTTCTTTTGTATTATCCTCTCGCGCGCGCGTCCTCCCTCTCCCTCGCCCTCTCCGCCGAGTCTCCAGAGCCGAGCGAATATTTTCCTCGTAAATCGTCCGCTCCTCGATCGGCATTCTTGGCTTCCCCTCGCCGCGACTCGCATATCCCGTGGGTTTCTTCTCTGCCGGGGACTGAGCGCGGTGCACGCACGCACGCGAGCTAGTAGGCAGCCAGCCAGCCAACCAGCCACGCTGCGCGTGTATTTTTATGAAATCATTGTTTCGAATGACAATACACCGGGATGAGCAGCGCACAATGACTGCATCGGCGGAGCTCCGCGGCGGTGGAGAGCGGCGCAGACCGGAGACGGAGGTGGAGGAGAAGGAGAAGGGAAAAAAGAGGACAGGAGAGTGTGCCGGGCGTGCTGCAAGGAATCGAAGGGAGGGGAGGTTGTACGCACACGCGGACGCGTGCGATACGGCGCTCCGTTGCCAGCGGATCGTTTCTGCCGCTCGTCCGTTCGTTCGCTCGCTCGCTCGTCGATCCGTCCGCGAGTTCATTCGTTCGGTTCTTTGTGATGACTGTCGATGAAACGATGACATATTTTTCCGGCTTTCACTCCCGGTGTGCCCCGCGGCTCTTCCATTCACGCTTCCTCGCTTCGCCCCCCCCCCCCCCTGTTCCTCGGCCGTGGCCGCGGATGCACGCACGGGCGCACGGACGCCACGCGTATTCCCGTTGCCTCGGGTGCAATATCTCCTCTTCCACTCGCTCCTCCATCCACCGACTGCCTCCCATCCCACCTGTCTCGTTAAACCGTTCGACAGCCCTACCTCTTCCTTTTTCCAAGATTTCGTTACCTTTCCGTAGCTTTCTTGATCGAAAACCGTCACCCCGCGAATACCGGCGCGCTGGATATTCCCGGGAAACAAATCGCTGCGGAAAAATTTCCTCGCTGCAACAATTCCGCGCGTCGCAGAGAAACTAGCGCGCGGTCACCTCGCCAGTCTTTCCAGCGAAACGCACCGCGACTCGTAGATATGTATACGACCATTGCGTAATTCAGACGGTTACGAAATCGCTTCTGGTATTTCCTTCGTTCGACCTACGAACGACGAATCGCGGCGGCGTAGCTCGCGTGGAACGAGACGCGCCACGGGGTCCCGACAGTCTACCCTACGGTCTACGGCAACAAGATTACGTCCCATCGATTTTGCTCTCGGCGGAGCAGGGGACGCGCTCGATCCTGGGGGGGAAACGAGGGGCCATAGGCTGGGATATATGTGCGTCATCCTTTTTTTATATACGATAAACGAAATAAAACGTCGATCTCGTAAAGCAGAGCGGGCACAATAAAACGGACACGGGAAATCTGGCGGTACGGCATCGCATTCGCGTGGCACAGTCTCTGCACGTACATCCGAGAATTATATATCTGTCGCGCTACGGGGCCGAGAGGCGGGCGGCGGAATCGCAACCTCGCGTATTGTATGTCGATTTTTTATCGTCCCATTTATTTGTACCGACCTTTATTAAACGATGAAAACTTTATTGCTAATTGCCGCGGGCGAAAGGGTTTTTATGGATGCTTGCCCGGCCGCGTTTTCATTTCGATTCCAGGAACATTCCTGTAGGCTCTCCGACTGTCACCGATTCGCCCCCCCCCCCCCCCTATCGACCACGCCGCACGTCGATTTTCATCGCTACCCACGCCTCGCCCCTCCGCTGCCTAAACAGACGCGGGAACATCGGTTCTTCTTTTTTTTTCTCTCCAGTTCCTCGGAGCAACGTCGTTAATCCGCGAGACGATGTAATCTCGAGGAGATTCTAAGGGCGCGCCCAGTGATAATTTAACGTCGTTTAATTCCGACGCCCGGTAAAGAGAGTTTAATTAAATGAAATCGTCGGGGAATTAATCGTTCGATCGGCTAATCCGACCCAATACCATAACGACGTTTCCATTAGCGGCTGGAGAGGTGCGCCGACGGAGAGCTGGAGCGAGGAAGAGGCCCGCGGATGCGAGGCTCGTCGGGAAACGGGGCAATTTCCAGCGGGGACTCGGCGAAAAAAATTTACGACCGGTAATACGGCAGCGAGAAAATAATAATTGTAAAAAAGTTTGGCGATGCGTGCACGCGTGCGCGCGGCTATGCCGGGCAGTTTCGGCTCGCGTAAATCAGCGGGCCGCGAACCCCGAGTCTTCGAAGGCAATTTCGACGCTTCTATTATTCCTTTCCCGCGTTTCTGCGCGCCCTTCTACCTCCCCGCCGCTCAACGCTCTCGTTATACCATTATTTCCGTGTTTTACACCCTGCTACGAGCGTGGAGGGTCGCTGCCTAACCTCGTCATCCTTCGATTTGCCAGCGCACGGTATTTTCCGAATAATCGAGTTTCGAATATTTTGTTCCGAAACACAAGATCAAGTTATTGCACGGGCGAAACACTTTGCTTTACTCTCTACGCACTCTGTATAAGGTCGAGAATCGCGGAAATTCCCGAAATCAGCGATTCTCGACCTTATTCTGCGATCTTTAAACGTTTGTAGCTCAGAGCAACAATAACCGATTTTGATGAAATTTTAGACATGCATATAACTTACTTCAATCTACAAATGGGTTTTTGAATTTTCATTACAGGCGCACAAAAAAAAGTTTAAAAAACGACCTTTACTATTTTTTTCACTATTCCGAGCAATTGCATTTTTTTCAAAAACGACGAAACACATCACTTAGCAAACTAATCCTTCTAGCTTCTAAAAAAAACTCAAGTCGTTTGGACCAATTTTAAAAATGTTATGCGATTTTAAAGAGTGTACGATTATGGCTGTGAGCCACTGTATATCGATAAATAAAAGTTGAAACTTTATAAAAGAATTATTTATTTGTTAAAATTATACATATATTATGAAAAAACAGTCAGTGACCGGTTTTTAACCATGTTAATGGTGAAACATTAATTAGCCCCCTGTTCAAAACAGAAACAAACACGACAAATACATACTAAATAAAATATATCCATTTTTATTGAATAATTTTAACCTTATTTCTATCGCCAAATCAGGTAACATCTTCTTTTAAGTTATATTATGTATCAAATAGCGGCCAATCACTGTCGAAACGATTGGACAATTACTGTCTCGACCATGCCAATAACTATATTTCTTCGTAGGAAACATATTTTTTGTATATTTTTATACATTCTTCACTTTTTTTATAAACTCTATTTATTTTTAGATTATTAGGGGTTTTTCGTACTTATTTATATTGATTTTCATTTCAAATTTACTAAATTCACATTTATAATTCATTATTTATGTGACACTCTTACTTAAGGGGAGGTTCTGGTCTAAATGTCGATTTTTTTTTTATTTCATTTTTCGAATGTTCAACCTTTTAGGAAAACGTGTTTAAAAGGATTTGTTGAAATTCGTAAAATTCCCCAAGTTATAGGCATTTGAGTAGCGGCAAATGCATGGGCAATAACCGTCCACTCCGGCGCTCACGCAAAACTTTAAATGCGTTTTTCTCGAAACAGTGTTCTCAAAACGGTGGGGCCTGTAGCTTCAAAAGTTATTATCCGATTCGACTGAAACTTTTTTTATTTTGAAGAATATACTTCTGGCTAGGGGGGGGGGGGGCTAGAAAAATTACAAAAAGTTGAAAATTTATAATTTTCAAAGGCGATGAAAGGACGAAAAATACAGGGAAGTGATTTCAAACTGGAAGTGTCGTTATTTTCTAAAAAAAATGTCATTTTTGTAATTTTTTTAGTCCCCCCCCTAGCCAAAAGAATAATCTTCAAAATAAAAAAGGTTTCAGTCGAATCCGATAATAATTTTTGGAGATACAGGTCCCACCGATTTGGATCAATTTTTTGACGCCTTGACTTTAACGACTCCCCAGGGCTGTCTGCAATGACTAATTATAAAACAAAAAATATATTTCTATAACTTAAGACATCCTTAATACAATGCAACAAGTCCCATTAAATTATATATAGTAGTTTTCCTTTAATTAATTCCTAAATATCACCTATTTTTTTGGGCTCTAGACCAGAACCTCCCCTTAAGTGGCCAACCATTGTACTCCTTACCCTACCTAACAGCGTCCACGCGAATGCAGAAGTCCGTCTTTTTCGGCACCGTCTTGTCTCGGAGGCTGTTACCGAGTTGTTGGCGATGTTCGATCGCGGGGACAGCGTGGTGCCGAGTGTTTAAAAATTGCTGGCATCCAGCGCGCGCGGTACACACGCGTTTTAATCGTCGTCGAGGTCGTTAAGGCCTTAAAGCCCGTGCCGAAAGAAGTGGAGGGAAGCGGTTCGCGAGGATGAAATACGGGGAACGTTGAACCCAATCAAGTGGCTGTCATAAATTTCCATCAAGCTGCACACCCCGGCCGCGATGCTAATGGTCGATACAAAATTGCAACTACCAGACACGGAGAAAGAGCGGCAGGAATGGGGAGGCCAATCGACGGGGGCCAAAGTAGACCATCTCTTCGGCTGCTTCAAAGGTGAGCCCGCTACGACGACATCTCGATCGCCGTCGATCATAAAGCGCGGGCCAATCACTGCTGGATACGAGACAGCTTCCAACACATCCGGCAAAATACCAGTAATCGAGCATAACGATTTAATCGCTCGATCGTGTTTCATCTGAAGAGTCGCTTGATTGAACGAACGAACCTATAAATACAGGCGTGAAGACTGGTATGCCTCCATATCCCTACATAATTCGCAACTCTCGTTCTTTTCCTATTTTTGAATCCTCGGAGGTCCCTCAAGGGTCACACCTTGCGCCGTTGCTTTTTAACGTGTAACGTTTTTCCGGCATAGCAAGTTTCTCTTATATGCAGACGATCTAAAAATTTACAGCAAGATTTCTAGCTTTCTCGGTGCGTCTCTTCTTCAATCCGACCCTGATAGATTTATCAGAGCTTAGATTTCTTCTTCTAAGATTTCTTCGTGCAAAAATCACGCGAGAAAGTCAGGATTTCTGTTTTAAATAGCCGCCATTTTGTTATAAATTAATGTTTCGGAAATTCCCTCCGTTAATCGGAGGATACATTAATATCCTAACGAAATCTTTTTTTTTTTTTTTTTTTTTTTTGATATTAGACAATCTGGTTCAGAATGACAGTGCTCACTGCAAAATCAAATTTTTAAAAAGGCTTCTTGGATGACGATTTTTACTTTATTGTAAACGTAAATATTTTTCTACGAAAAAATTACCAAATGCTCTTTAAACGTTGCTCTTTTAAATGCAAAAAGTTGTGTAAAAATATATGCTTCCGCTTTCTCAAAAAAAATTCGCAAACATTCGCCTCTTTTCGGCCGCCTGATTAGGCATAATCCCTTAAGAGGGAAGACATCCTGTTACTGCTCAAGCACTAAATCTAAATTTGGTACTCGCGATCTTGTAAATCGGATCGTCAGCATTGCCAATTTATACTCGGACCACACTGATTTTTTCGGTGAACCTATACAAACTTTCAAGAGCAATCTGCGCAAAATTGTTGACTACCTAAGTAAGGTGCAATGCTTAATTTCTTTCTTTCTTTTTTACAGCTAGATGTTTTGTTCTAAATATATAAATAAATAAATAAAAATATATAGCCGTCCCTCGCGCGATCTTTAAACTCAATTTCAAGTTCAAAGCAAATATGTAGGTACTACAAATAATTACAAGACAATGCGAGTTAAATTCTTCTTGTATACTCTTTAGTTATATCCGAGCAAGGAACGCAGATTCGAGGAGGCAACAGTAGACCTGTTAATATGTAGCAGAAAGATCGCCAAGATGGTCTACCATACCCAGTAGATACAGTTTAACCCTACAGTGCACACATTTATTGAAAAAGATTTAAATAACGATGACTCGTGTTAAAGAGATATTTGAGGAGCTTGGAGCAAGGGAGGTGCAGATCCATGTTTCACAATTTTTGAGTTAGCACTTGTAATATACGTAAAAAAAATTCTGTATCGTTTGGTACACGTTTAATGCAAATCCGATATGAAATAAGCTGTTTATTGTAAATAAATGAAAATAGAAACATTAATATTAATAGTAGAATTAATATTAATACCAGGAATATTAATATTAATATTAGAATTAATATTAATAAAAGAAATATTAATATTAGAATTAATATTAATAAAAGAAATATTAATATTAGAATTAATATTAATAACAGAAATATTAATATTAATAATATTTCGCCAAAAATGAAAATACAAACTTATCATCTCAATAATTTGTACTTATTGTGCGAAAATATAAGTATATTTTCAAATTACCATTCTCTGTTTAATTTTAAGGCAAAGCAATATTTTACAAACATGGAGCTGCACCCCTCTCGCTGCAAGGTCCCCATATATTCAGTATTTCATTTTGTAATTAAATATATTTGTTAACAAAGCTTGACTGCAACAGATTGCGTGCGGTCTAAAAATTCATATTCTCAAAATATCCACGCATTTCTGAATTTGGAGATATGGGCCCGCGAGGCTCCACGTGCGTAATGGTATACCTCTGCACCTAATTTTAATTTGCACAGATATGCACTGCAAGATTAACCTTGGTGGTCCAGCGAGAACCAGAACCCTTTGCTCGGCAGATCCATTCTGCTATGCGGTAACTAAGGCGAACGATAGTCCGAGCTGTCTTCGATGCCTCGTCGCATCCTCTGGCCGAGGAAGACGAAAGTCGAGCGCATTCAGTCGCGAGTACCCGAGTAACGCACGTATTTATATCCAGTTGCACGAGGCGAGCTGGTGTGCGCGCGCGCGATCCGCGAGGATATTTCTATAGAAACGGTTATACACTCGTAGAACATATTGAAACGCGTCGTTGGGGGCAGATGCGTCCGATGATATATTAACGCCAACTGTGCGGCCCATATACGCGCGTACACGCGCGACGCGCGCGATCGGTGGCTGAGCCTCGTTCACGCGCGCACACGCACACCACGGGAATAAATTATAGAATTATCGTTTTATCGCCAGGCCCGCGTATAGATATACCGCGTGTACATATTTTCGGGCGTCGCGCGCGCGCGAATTGTCGCGCGTCCCTCGAGGGCTAACCCTCTTCTCGCGCGCCCTCTCCTCCGCCGCCGCGGTTTCCCCTACCCCCGACCGGAGCAGCCCCAGCCACAGCCCCAGCCCTTTTTCCAGCGAAATCGGAGCCGTCCTCTCGGCGTTGCGCACTTTTTTTTTCTCATTCTCTCCGACACCGCGTAGATAATAAATCGCCAAGGCGGTACGCCAAATTAATATCGTAAATTCGTTACGGACGCGATACCCCACCCCGCGAACCCGGCAGGGCGGGCTGGAGGGGCGGCTAAAACATTCGCGACCACGGTGTAATATTAAAAACAGGCGCGAAATGCGCGGCCGGAGAGGCCGGATGAAAAATAAGCGCGGTAATATTCCGCGGGGCCGAGCCCCTTCCTATTCGTTCGCAATTAATTGTTTGCCGCGCGAGCAATCCCACTTCGCGGTACCGGATATAATTACCTACCTAAATCATCGCTCGATCGTGGAATATATCTACAACGCCGAGAACGTTGCACGCGGTGTTCGCACCCGATCCTACCCCCACCCGCTTGCAACCCTCGCGGTATCGCGCGCGAACGTCTTTATCGAAATCCTCGAATACGGGTGTATGCACCGAGGCGGCACACAGTGGGGATAACTGCACTTCTCTGTGTCAGAATCGTGGAACTTTTGATAGAAATGAGATAGAGGGATGTACCTATTTCGAGGTTGAAACTAAGATGTTGTAGAATAAGGGAAAAATATTGAAAAAGTATGAGAAACAAGTTTTGAATTTAGTGTGTCGAAATCTATAGGAAATGGTGTATGACAAGTCAAGGAAAAACTTCAACCAGACATTATAACGGAACACACGCAATTTTCTTCGGTAATGTCAACTTTCAGAGATTTCCAGGGTCACAATTTGTTTGTCACACTTTATCAATATTTTTCCCTTGTTCTACAACATCTTAGCTTTAAGGGAGTATTCTACCAAAAAATTCGATTTTTTTTTATTTTCTAATAGTCTAGGGTTTCGAAAATATGTCCCTAAAATATTAAGGTGAAATTCGAAAAACTTCTAGAGTTATAGGAGCTTAAGGGGAGGTTCTGGTCTAAATGTCGATTTTTTTTTATTTCATTTTTCGAATGTTCAACCTTTTAGGAAAACGTGTTTAAAAGGATTTGTTGAAATTCGTAAAATTCCCGAAGTTATAGGCATTTGAGTAGCGGCAAATGCATGGGTCACAACCGGTCACTCGGCGCTCACGTAAAACTTTAAACGCGTTTTTCCCGAAACAGTGTTTTCAAAATCGGTGGGACCTGTATCTCCAAAAGTTATTATCCGATTCGACTGAAACTTTTTTATTTTGAAGAATATACTTCTGGCTAGGGGGGAACTAGAAAAAATGACAAAAAGTTGAAAATTTATAATTTTCAAAGGCGATGAAAGGACGAAAAATACAGGGAAGTGATTTCAAACTGAAAGTGTCGTTATTTTCTAAAAAAAAATGTCATTTTTGTAATTTTTTAGCCCCCCCCCCCCTAGCCAAAAGAATAATCTTCAAAATAAAAAAGGTTTCAGTCGAATCGGATAATAACTTTTGGAGATACAGGTCCCACCGATTTGGATCAATTTTTTGACCCCTTGACTTTAACGACTCCCCAGGGCTGTCTGCAATGACTAATTATAAAACAAAAAATATATTTCTATAATTTAAGACATCCTTAATACAATGCAAAAAGGCCCATTAAATTATATATAGTAGTTTTCCTTTAATTAATTCCTAAATATCACCTATTTTTTTGGGCTCTAGACCAGAACCTCCCCTTAAGGCCGCAGCGTGGCCGGCAGTCGTTCCCTCGACTCTTGTATCTGAAGAGGCTATGACTGCCAGCAGAGAAGAGAGAGCTGCCTAACATGATTTTTTTGAAGCTGAGGAAAGTTTCCTCTACGGTCCTGGTATAGCAGATTAGGGGAAAGTTACAGAAATTAGTCGTAACTGTATGAAAAACTTTAAACGCGTTTTTCTCGAAACAATTTTTATAGATCGGGCGCACATTTTTCTCAAAAACTACTGGACCGATTGAGCTAAAATTTGACACACATTCGAAGTGAATGTGTACCTATAGCCCGAACCAGAATTATATCAATAGTTTTAATACAACCTCCCCCACACCTCGTTTTAGTTCAAGAAAAGTAAAAAAATCAAATATAAATTTTTAAACAGCTGCGATTTCGGTAACAATGTCCGGACTTGGTTACCTCTGGTTCGGGCGATAACTACACTCATACAGATTAAAAAAATCTTTGGTACATTCGTTTCAGATGACTAGGCCAGCCGCAATTCGTGCTCCCGATGGGGTCGGTTTTTCATAACATGACCTGTGTTTCGGCGTGTAACTTGTACCAATTTCAATATAACGCATTCCAAAAATTTGTGTTGATAGTTCAAACATTACTAAATACGTGTGCAAAACCCCTGCTCTGTAGGTGCGATAGGTTCGTCAGAATTAATTTCCAAATATCACCTTCAAAAACGAGTGTCTAAACTAGAATACCCCCTTAACCTCGAAAAAGATTCACCCCTCTATCTTATTTCTATGAAAAGTTCTAGATTTTCACACAAAAGGGTGTAGCTTGTCCCCCTCTGCGGGGCTCGTACGCGACTACCTATTATAGCAAACCGAGATGCTGAATGCACGCACCGATACCGCGGCTGGGAACATTTACAAATGGCATTTGGGAGGATATCAGCGAGCCTGGAGGGGCTCCCGTAACGTTAACGCGATCGACGGGCATCCTTCTCTTGTCAACTATCCCTGGATCCTCGTGGCTCGGATCGTTGATCATAATTCGTATCACAGTCGGATGTACGCGGGGCTGTGAAAAGCGAGCATTTGTTCGGAAGCGCGCGGTGTACACTCGGGAGGGGGCTAGATGCTATTAATTGTTAGAACGCGAGCCGTCAAGGCCCGAAGAATCTCATACATTTAAGCCCGCGGGCAGACTCGTTCCCGTTCGTCCGTATAAATGCAAGTGCGGCGTGCACGGAAGATAGATTTACGCGCGATATAAATTTAAATAAGTAGTTATAAGTATAATTTGTTCGGTTGGTGCCGCGGCCGCGAGAGACGCCGGCACAACGAGGCTCGTTAAAATATCTACGCCACGCAGCCGGGAATATATTTTAATAATTCCGAATACATTAAAGTTTATCGTCGGTCGGCCACCGCCGCGTCGTTCCGCTTCTCGAGCGCAAAGTGCCCCCAAAACGACCTGAATTCGTGCCGATGGATCACTCGGGTGGTTCCGCCTCGCTGGAATAATTACCAGGGCGGGCGTCTTCCTCTTCTACGCCCGTACGCGTACGTAAATTTCGGACCGACCGATTCCACCGTCCCCGCCCCGTCACGGCGGGCCACATCGATCGCGGCCCTCTTCGAGACGCAGCGACACACGGAGCTCGGGAGAGAGCAGAAGATGGAGGGGAAAAGGAAGGAACTTGTCCGCTACGCCTCGGCGGGTCTCACCTCTATCGGAAGGAGCAATCCTAAGAAAAGAACGTAGCAATGACCTGTGCAGGCCTTTTAATTTTCCCCAACCACTTTGTTTTATTTGACGCGCACCCGAGGAGGAACAGAGACGCTCGTCTATAGCTATATAGACGCTACGTGTATCGCTTTGCACCGGCGACAAAAGTTTCGGTTGCGAAATCCATTCTTCCCTCGGTGAATTGTAACGCGATCGACACCGATGTTGCGAGAAACGCGGCTACCGTCGTCCCCGTGATTTAAAGTCGCGAAATGAAACGAGCGGGAAGAGAATGAGTGACGAGAGAACGGTGGGACGAGGAGAACGGAGAGAGAGAGAGGCAGCGAGGGGCTTAGCGCGAGGGATGGAAGGAGACAGGGACAGTGACAGACACAAAGACGCAGTAGCTTGTTCGACCGAAAAGTTTGCCTAACGGTAAAGCGATGAGTTAACATTAATATATTCCGTCGGAAAGTTTTTATAATATTCCCGGGCATTGTCTGCAGTGGAACAATAAAACCGCTGTTCCCGTTTACGACGGACGATTTTTCAACGAGTCGGAGAAACGAGGCGAGGCGAGACGAGGCAAGTCCGAGGCGCAGCGGGAGGGGGAGAGAAGAGGAGGAAAAAAAGTCGAGGCGCTCTCCGAGCGAGGGCGGAAGACGAAGAAGGTCGGATGGAAGGAAGCGAGAGGAGAGGAAGGATACGATGCCAGGCTGTGTACAGTACGCGTCATTTACGACGGGGAACGAGGCGAACGAGGCGACAACGCACCGCGAGAGATAATCGTGAAGAGGGGGCCGTCAGGAATCCCTTTCGCCGACTAGATTTTTCGAGGAAACACGCGATCGAGCGAAGCCCAATGCTTCGACGCTGAGACAGGGTCGCGAAATCGAAACAGATGTGGCTAAATGCGAACGCGGAAGAAGGATTCGTGACGCGAAAAGTGGAAAGAGCGTCGTAGAGGAGAGCGCTAGAGTTTCTCGCAATTCTTCGCGATGGAAGCGAGACAAAGAGAGAACCATTGGCCACCGTGGCGAGCACGGGAACAGGGAAGGAGGTTGGAAAAGTTTCAGTAACTTTTCTTCTCGTTCGAACGTTCGATCGCTGTTAAGCTACTTCTAGCGGAGGGAAGTTTCGTTTGATATCGCGTTGAATGGAGGAATGGCTGCAGCGGCATCGACTACGGCCGCGGGTCTAGCAGGAGGAATTAAAAGTAAACACGCAGGCTCACGCGTTCCTCCGGGTTAGAGTAATTACGAGCCACGCCAGCTGCCGCGGAGTTTAAATTATAGAAATTACAAAACGCCCTCACCCCTTCCCCCCGCTCCCTCGCCAGTCCCCACTCGATTCCCGGCCCCTCCTCGTCTTCGCTGCCCCTCTTACGGAACCTTTGCCCGCTCTATCCCTCTTCGTGCCGCTGCGAGTGCTTGGCTATTCTCCTCGATGCCACACCGCCGCATCGTCCCTTCGTTTCTTTCTCCAGGAAACGATGCTTCTTTGCCCGCCGCTCAACTACGTTTCCACGGAAAACCGAGATTCGGTCGAAGGGCAAGGTGGAAAAGGAACCTCGCGCCTTCCCTTGCTGCGGGAGAATCGCATGTGCGGCGACAGCGAAGGGGAAGCAAACGAGCGGACGTCGCGAGAAAGAAAAACGCGCAGCCGAAATAATACACGGAGGTGGGCCATAAAGGGCCCCGGGCGGGAGGGAGGGGAGGAGGAGAGGCCAAGTAGCGCAGGTGAGCGTGCACCTCGAAGAGGTATAGCTCGGTTGTTCCGAAGGTGCATTTCCAGCTGAACGCAGCCAGGTAACTCAGGTTGCAGGTAACGCAACGAAATAACGCCGGTGGAATTCCTCGAGGCTGCCGCGGCTAATGCCATCGGCTCTCTTTGTCTCGCAGTGCCATCATTTTTCTCTGGTAATATATTTTATTGCTATCCCCGTCTCTCTCGCACCATCTCGCCACCGCCGTCGCTGCCGCCCCCACCCCCCTAGCTTCCTCCACCTCCTCCACCTGTCCCCCTACCCCTAACCCTCTCTCTCCTTCGCGCTACACCCTTGCCCCTGTCCGTTCCCTACCTCGCTTGCACGCCGTCTACGAACACCTTCGCTCCAAACTCTCCACCACTACGCAACGCAATTCCACTCCCCTCGCTCTCCACGAGACTTTATTATACCTTTCTGTCCCTTTTCTCTTCTCCAGTCCCCCGCCCCCACCCCTCAACACATTTCTACTCACTCCTCGTCGTTCGTGGCGAGCTCGCGCTCTTATTCCCTCCTCCGTCACGGGTCGCTGTCTCTTTTGGCCGAGTCACTGGCACTCGCTCTCTCTCTCTCTCTCTCTCTCTCTCTCTCTCTCTCTCTCTCTCTCTCTCTCTCCCCCTATCTCTCTTCCGCGCACACGTAGCCACGTATCGAAACTCGTCTCTTCCTCTCTGTCGATCTCCCGAACGGACGGACCAGCGAGAAGGACGGAGTAGAATAGATAGACCGTAAGAGACACTGGGCGCGGCGGAGGGAGAGACCGGGAAGAGAGGGACGGTATTATCGGTGGCGCGGTGGACGCGACGAGGAGGCCGATATAATTGTATCTAAATTATAATATACAAATAATAACAGCTACAGCGGCAGTCTGACGCCAGTACAGTCGATGGAGAAAGTTGTCGGGCAGATCGCCGAGAGCGGTTGCTGCTCGCGGGATCCAGAGAGAAAGGCCGCTCGTCTCTCAGCCGCGGCCCGCGAATCCCGAATATTCGGCTCGCCGAACGTCCTCGCGGTCTCACGCGGAGTACGGCCGAAGGGATCGCCAGCACCTTGGAATTCGAGTAGACGTCGCGTGACGCCACTAGCGCGCGCCGCACGTTCGTCGCTCGACAGCTCTATTCGTACAAGCGCGGAGCGAACTGAGAAACCAACACGGGCGACGTTGACGGAACGATTGCTCGACATTTAACTTCGCCGACACAAGTCAAGTCTTACAAAAGATTCTGCTCGCTCTTTGCGCGTAAAGAAGGAAGAAGAATGAGTATAGTCGTGACGTCGAATTTTGTGTGTAGGGTAAACGTGCCTAAAGGCTGGCGAAGTATGCATCTGTTTCTCCCTTGCTCTAGCAGGATCCTCGCACAGTGGTACATAATGACATTTTTTGTTCAAATCACTCTACAGGTCGTAATTTTTCAGAAAACTTGACGATTTTTTTTTAAATTCTTCGCAATTAAATTCTCTATCGATCTGTCCGGCCGAAATTTTGAATTTCGTTGCTGATTTTTTTATATTTAGCGAATTATACAGTACTTTTAGAAGATCAGTATCTGTGGGCTTTTTTGGCCGCCGGTTCTGAATTTAAAGTAAGATTTCCGAAATTGAAGATGGTGAATCCAATATGTTGAAGCAAAATTTCAGTAAATGAAAATGAGTTATAGTTATAGTTATATTATAATTATTATAAAGATCAAATTTTTTATTTGTACCACAAATCTAATACTGTAGGTCAAATTGTAAAATTTAAAATGACGGGTGGACATTCGTATTTTTACAAATTTTTAGGCATCTCATAAATGTGTACGTGATTTTGCATATTTTAGCCTATTTGTCTGTGTTCATACGCGTTCTTATAGTTGACTTTTCAGATTCAATATTGATGAGCAAGATTTTTAATGGTCGATATTTTTAGAAGTCCTGATTCACTTAACATTTTATCCCAGGTGCCTTTAGAAATCCGATTTTATTATGTGCAATCTTGTTTGAGGAGCAGGATTTATGCTCCTGAAAGCAAACCTCTGATTTTTTATTTATGTACGTGTCTAAAAATATCAAACATTAAAAATCCTGCTCATCAATATTAAGTCAGAAAAGTCAACTATATTCGGCATATTGGATTCACCACGTTCAATTTTGACAATCTGACTTCAAATTCGAAACTGGAGGCCAAAAAAGCTCACAGATACTGTTCTCCTAATAGTGCTGTATATTTCGCTAAATATAAAAAAATCAGCAACGAAATTTAAAATTCCGGCCAGACAGATCGATAGAGAATTTAATTGCGAAGAATTTAAAAAAAAATCGACAAGTTTTCTGAAAAATTACGACCTGTAGGATGATTTGAACAAAAAATGTCATTATGTACCACTGTGCGTCGCTCGGCCACAGTCGCCGGCCGCACATTGGAAAGCCAGCCTTAATTCGTACCTGCACCTAAATCGCACCCCCGCTGTTTCTTTTAACCTAAGACAGGCACAATCGCTCCTAGCGGTAGAAAGTGTAAACATCAGTTAGTCATACGCCAGTCACCATGCCGTCACTCGACAAAAAAAAAATATATAGCAGGTGGGTTTTTCGGGTATTTTTCACTAAAATTTTGCTATGATTCTTAAGGATTCTGTACCATTACTTTTCTCATCTTTATGAGAATCAGTGAAACAAATTTCTATGTGCGACTACGTGTATTTTCAAGTTTATTTTTTGTTTTGTCATCAACGAACATTGCCCTATATTTGAGCGCCATAGATTTGAATTCAAATTGGCCTATGTATTGTCCGAAAAATTAGACGAGGCTAAAAAGAAAATCATAAGCAGAAAAACCTGAACAGCAAAGGAAACTCGTAAGAGGAAGAATACCGCCAAAACCAATACACAAAAGAAAGAAAAGAAGAAGAAGCAAGACGATGAAAATGAGAGCTGGTTTTGTAAATTATGTCAAGAGAATAGACAGGAATGTTAGTACACGAGCTTTGTGCAGGGAATAGACAGAATTACTTTTGAATATGTATGCGATGATTGTAGTAATTAAATTTGAAAGTACAGGTAGACTTAGGAATATTAATTCTAAATCGTACATTTTCCATTTTAAAAATAAATCCTTTCTACGAATAGAAGTTGATTAATTTTTTTTCATTTTCCCTGTTACTTTTCATGTAATAAGCATTTGTTCTTAAGGGGCACGATTTAGGCAAGTTTACCCTATTTACTAAACGGACACTCTTAATATCGTCATCTTACTTCTGATATTTAACGAGGCACATTCTCGAGAATGGCATCGTCGACGCGGACGCCGACACTCGGACCTGAGCAAGGTGTGCTCCTCGCGATCCTCCAGATGGTTGGACGCCGGCTTTTCTCTCGCCGCAGCGTTCCCCTTTTTCTCGCGATGCGTTACTTGCCGTGTATCGCCTGCAGGAAAGTACCGCCCGCCGTCTATTCGCCCCCTCTCTCTCCCCTCTTACCCTCGTTCACCCCGTCCTTGTTCGCGAGCTCGATGTCTCTCTTCTATCCCTTGGCCAGCGCCGGAGGGACCTCTCCCGGCGATGCGCGTACAAAAAGGGAACGACGAGTTCGGGGTTAAGTTTTTCTTGTCTAAGGAGACAAGGAGATTAAGAGGAAGAGCGATGGAGACGGTCGCGGGGAGAGGGGAGGGGTGGAGAGAGAAAAAGGGAGGAAGGTGGAAGGAGCGAGGAAGGGAAAGGAGGCGAGCCAACCATCTGGAATCCAAGTCGGTGGGTAAGAAAAATAAGCTTGGTGGGAGTAATAATAAAGAAATATGTTTCTCTTCGGTCAGAGCCCCACCGCTTGGTTACGTCTCTCCCTTTCTTCCTTCGTCCCTGCCTGCTCTCTCCGCCGGCACCGCGCGAAACAGACGTTCGTGTGGTTCGTGTACGCGCGCACATGCTACAGCAGCTAAATGTACACGAGAGTATAGAACGTTTGAATCGGCCTGCCCTCTCCCACTCCCCTTCTCACTCTCTCCCATCTACTCCTGTCGAGGTACATTTTAAGGGACCGTGCGTTATCTAGCAGCCAAAGACAACTGGCGTCGCCGCGGCAGTCGCGCACGAAAGCTCTCGCGTGGGAAACGGGACGCTTTAAAAATTTTAAACGAACAAAACTTGGAACGACGCGCGAGAAGCGTGGAAAAGCCAACTACTCGTTCTCACGCGAGCCGCGATTTTTATCGTTTCCCGGCACGGACGTTCTCGGTTTTCCGCGTGCCAATTCGCCGAGATTATCGCGCCAACCGAATTTCGCGGGCAGCCGTCCCTACGCCCCCTTCTGCCGCTGCTAATCGCGATTCTCCTGTCCTCCCCGCGCGCTCTTCCCCCTCCTCGCGCCCTCGTTACTGCGCTCTGTCTTCGCCCCCCCCCCCTTCTTTCGGCTCAAACTTCTACGTACCTACATTCGTAAGTCGAAGTTGACTAGTCGAAACGTTACTCCACGCCCAAGGAGTTTCGCGTTAGGAATAAGTCGGAGGGCTCCAGCTAATCGTGGGTAAAGTCCGGGCAGGTGCGCTCGCGGCTGTGTTTTCCGATTCGCTCGAAAAAAAAAAGGGGGCAACCGGGCGAAGTGGAGGCCGACGCGAGACGGAGAGGCTGGCAGTCGAACGGGCGGGAGCGGAAAGGGACGGAGAGATAGAGAGGGAAGCGGCGAAGTAAGAGAGAGAGAGAGCGCGTTGGCCAAGTTCGTGGAAAGAAGGGCAATCGGGGAAAAAACGGGACGTCCCGTAGTTTTCGCATAATCTGCGAAGCACAGCGAGGCCTAATGCCAGTATTCTCCGGCCAGCGTGGAAATCGAGAGGAGGCGCGTCGACGAAGCGAAGTAAGAAACCGTGGAGAGGGCAGGGAGGGGCGGGGAATGGGGGCAGGGGGGAGTATGCCGGAGGAAAAGGAAGCACGTTATATTTTATATGACAGCGTGATTGCATTTCCCAGAACAAACATCGCTCTGGCCGAGCAAGCACAAGAAAACGTCGGCGTTAATCGCAGCTCTCCGTTCTGCTCTCTTCTATCCTCCTCCCCTCCCCTCCGCCCGCCGCCCCCTCCCGTTCTATGTGTTCTCTACCCCCGCGGAGCCGTTCCGGGATTTCTTTCGCCGAACTAAGCGAAGAGGACGCGCCTCGCGAAACAATTGCCGCGTTTACTTTACCACCGCCGGGCCGCGAGAGCGTTCGATCTTTCTCGTCCATGCACACACGTACGTAGCTACTTCTCCCCCGCCCTGGTGCCGCCGGGCGCCCCCTCTCCCTTTCCTCGTCGCGTTTTCTCCCCAAAATATCACGTCGCCAGAAACGGAGAAGCTCACAAAGCCGAGAAATAATTAAAACCCCGGGAAAGAAAAGCTCGCGCAATCTCTTTGCCCGCGATGCTTTCCTTTCCGCGCCTAGAAGAAGTTGGCTCGTAAGTAATTTTCACGATTATTCCACTTTCCGCCTGCGCGCCCTCCGCTACCCAACCTCCGCGGCGCATTCCGCTCTTCTTTGCCCCGTAAAATTCTACGGTCAGGACTATTTGTTCACGGACTTATCTGTATTTTATTATACCCCAAGTTTTCACGCTCTCCCTTATCTGCTCTCGTGTTTACTATACGATATTTATAGCTGTGCTCGTCTGTGCTCGGCGCTGGTTATTACGGAGCTCGCTAGAAGAGAGGGCCGTTGTACCAAATACCGCGAGAACGAACCGAGCCGTGCCCGCTCGGCCAAAGCGGGAGAAGGAAGGAAACCCCCTCCAACCAGCAGGAGGAGGGGAAAAAAAAGCAACGGAGATAGATAAATCATTTACTTTCTTGTTCGTGGAACGAGTTCTCTCGGCGAGAACCAACACCAACGGAGATACAAACGAAACGCGAGTGGAAACGAGCGCCGACGAAATCGCTGGAATTGACTAAACCGCGCGACCGACCGCACGCATCGAGCCCCGCAAGAATTATCCCCGGCCACCCAATTGCGCAAGTGTTGGTCGTGTTCGAGCAAGCTTCGCCCTTTCTCAGAATCACACGCACGTAGCTCTCGCGTACACTGAATATTCCAAGCTGTACATTCCTGGCCTAAATAAATGGAAAACGCGAACCTTCCTCGGGTCTATTTCTAGATATCGTTTGAAACCGAGGCGCGTGAACCGTGCGACATATCTACCTATAAATCGAACAAATCAGAAAATGGGGAGAATCAAAGGGTACCCAGGGAGATGGAGGAAAATGAGGAAAATCGAAATGTGCGCGTTGTTTCGTGGAAATTACTTAATTCTTGCCCAAAGTTTCGAATAGCTCGGCACGTAGCATTAACGTAACCCCAGTAAGTACCTGTCAGTCCGTAATGGCCCGTAATGCCGGTATTATTATTCGCGAAATGCTTTTTCTTTTGCAACCTGCACCGGTCGTATTAGAGGCAAGCAAGTGCAGCGCCTCGGTCGTTCGTCGTTGTGGACGTTGCTACCGATCGTATCCTTCTCCCTACGTCCATTCTCCCGCAGGAAAAATCAAATTCGACGATTGCACGAGGGGGTCCGAGGCGCGAAGCACCGTTAACCCTTTATGGCCACTGTGGGTCAAATGGACCCTCGTTTTAACTTTGGAGCCTTATACCGGTAAGTTCCTGGCTTTGAAATGGCATTGACCTGACATTTTAAGGAAATTTCAGGTTTCATCTTCCCGTAGAGACCGCCAGTGTTTGAATCACAGCGTCCGGTGATGAGTGGCAGTTGTTATAAAAATATCGTTTTCGGGTGTGGGTCGTTCAGAGCCCAAATGTGACCAACGCGAAAGTGAAAAAAATTTTATTTTACTCTAATGTGAGAAATTTATTTCAATCAAATGTAATGTGTATGGCTGTGACAATATTTTTTCCCCCCAATTTATATGTGTTTATGAGTACGAACACAGAATGTATATATATGTGTGCTGAATGCGCGGGAGAAGACTAGTTCAATTCTTTTCATCTCATATCATTTAATAATAATAAGAATCATAATAATTATAATAAATACTTCTTTCTCTAAAGAGGGAAATCGCCATAACGAGGGAGTAAGGAACCGAAAGGGGGAGGGGAGGAGGGAGAAGAAATCGGCAAGGCATGGGGAGTAATGAATGGTATGAAGGGGAAGGCGGTACTGTGTTGTTGTATTATAGTATGTAGTATGTATTTATAGGTTTGTATTTATATGTTTGTGTTATGTATTAGCGATGTATAGTTTATGTTACTTACGGGTGTGGAACGGAGCTATGTACACTATATCCGATAAACATAAGGGAATGTATTGATGGCGAAATAAACTACTACTACTACTACTACTACTTCTTTCTCTAAATTAAACGTGTTTTTTTGCCCCACAATTGACCATCTCCAGATCTCAAAATAAATACCTATTTTGAAATGCATACTAAGAAACTGTATATTTTCTAAAATGACATCTTATTAGTATCAGTCACAATCTATACGAAAATGAATTGAAAAATAAATAGGATATGATTGTTTTAGTAAAAATACTCATTTTTCAGGTTTCTACAACTTTCCGATTTTTTTACATGTTGTCGTTTCATTACTTACTGAAACTGGGTCTGGGACTATTCGAATAATTTAATAGTCGAATATTTTACAAGTATTCGAATGCTACGAATAAACTTCGAATATTTGAGTATTCGAATGTTATTATTCGAATACTGATGTATTCGAATACTATTCGAATACTGATCTATTCGAATACTATTCGAATACTGATCTATTCGAATACTAATGTATTCGAATACTGATCTATTCGAATATTGATCTATTCGAATACTGATCTATTCGAATACTGATCTATTCGAATACTGATCTATTCGAATACTGATCTATTCGAATACTGATCTATTCGAATAGTGATCTATTCGAATACTGATCGATTCGAATACTGATCTATTCGAATACTGATCTATTCGAATACTGATCTATTCGAATACTGATGTATTCAATACATATTCGAATACCAGTATTCGAATACTTAAATATTCGAATAGTATTCGAATACTTAAATATTCGAGTAGTATTCGAATACTTGGATATTCGCATTATATTCGCCAAATAATTGTTATTATTCGAATACTGATCTATTCGAATACACATCTATTCGAATACTGATCTATTCGAATACTGATCTATTCGAATACTGATCTATTCGAATACTGATCTATTCGAATAGTGATCTATTCGAATACTGATCTATTCGAAACTGATCTATTCGGAACTGATCTATTCGAATACTGATCTATTCGAATACTGATCTATTCGAATACTGATCTATTCGAATAGTGATCTATTCGAATACTGATCGATTCGAATACTGATCGATTCGAATACTGATCTATTCGAATACTGATTTATTCGAATACTGATCTATTCGAATACTGATGTATTCAATACATATTCGAATACCAGTATTCGAATACTTAAATATTCGAATAGTATTCGAATACTTAAATATTCGAGTAGTATTCGAATACTTGGATATTCGCATTATATTCGCCAAATAATTGTTATTATTCGAATACTGATCTATTCGAATACACATCTATTCGAATACTGATCTATTCGAATACTGATCTATTCGAAACTGATCTATTCGAAACTGATCTATTCGAATACTGATCTATTCGAATACTGATGTATTCAATACATATTCGAATACCAGTATTCGAATACTTAAATATTCGAATAGTATTCGAATACTTAAATATTGGAATAGTATTCGAATACTTAAATATTCGAATAGTATTCGAATACTTGGATATTCGCATTATATTCGCCAAATAATTGAGCAACTGAAGTATTCGAATATTCGAATACCGAAAAATTCGACAAATAGTCCCAGCCCTAACTGAAACGCGACTGTTCCATATTCAACAATATTCAAAGTGTGTACTATAATTTTTCGGACTCGATTGGACTGACACAGTTCGTAGGGTAACTGTTTAAAAATCAGCCGGGTTGATTGGACCCAGTATGACCACGCGGAACTTCGCTGAAGTGTGACCACGAAGAGTTAATTCAGATTCCGCGAAGCCTCTCTCATCCATGACATAATCCAAGTGCATTTCTCACGTGCCTTCTAAAAAGACTCACGACCGATTACGTCGCCCATTCGATTGCCGCCGATAAATTTCGCGCGACGTCGTAACCGAAATCCTCCGGCTGGTATTCTACCTACATACTGCGCTCAGCGAACAGGGCCCCGCGTCTGGTCTCGCGTTTATCGAGAAACCGCTTACACGTTCGGTTTGTGAAGCGCGAACAATACCCAGCGCCGATTCGGGTAAACGGCTTCGAGTTCTTCGGAGAGTGTGCTCGAGTTCGCGAGTAATTAGCGGCGAAGGATCGCGGATGGGCGGGTAGCGGAGCGCCGGCACTCGTAGAACGCTGGTTTCGAGGTCTCTTTGGGCGCGCGGAAGAGGGTGAAGCAAACGCCGAGCGGTGCGGAGCCGTGTCGCGTCACGTCGGGGACGCGGCACGCGGATACGTTGGTACGGCAAGCCAATAATTATTGTTTTTACCCCGCAGCAGCGGGTCGCAATTAAAAACTGTTTATTTATTCAGCTCCGGCTTTTTAGCATTCGCTCTCACCCCCCGGGGAAGAGCAGGGGTATGCGCGCGTGTGTGCCTCCACCACCCGGCACGATTTTTCGGCTTACCAAACCGTTGTTTCCAATTTTCCCCGGCCACGTCGGTTCCCAGTCAGCGCGGAGCCGCGCGCTCGTTGCCGAAAAAATTGCCCGTCGGTTCGATCGCTCGCGGAACGGGCATTAAAAACATAATGACGAGGTCGTTTGCTTGCCAACAAACACCCCGTCTACCGCAGCCCCGCCACCGCCGCTTTCCTCATTCTTCCCTCTTTGATCCATTCCACCGGTTCGTCGCGAGGCCAACGATCGCTCCTCGCCGTGGATCCTCTATTTTCTCCGTGGCGCTTGAATTTCTCCAGACAATCAGAACACTTGATCGAATCCCGCGAGTGTTTCATTCAGGTTTGTCTCGCGGCGACGAGAAGACGAAGGGATACAAATCGATCGATACAGATTCCTAGAATAGCCGCGTTTAAGGGCGCAGGGCACCGGCGGACGAAGGAGAGGGAAGAGACAGGGCAGGCACCGATGATCGAGGATCGAGGATCCGCGAGATTTGTTTGCCGAACGCCGTTAGCGCGACGCGCTAGCTGGCACGGAGATTTATTATTTAATCTCGCGTCACGATATTTATTATTGCACGTAACCCCGTGGGTCTATAAAAATACCGCGCGTTATCGCGTACCGTCCGGTCAACAACAAGCCGACGATACCTTTGGCTCGTGTCGAAATCGTTCGTAAGCGCGCGATTCTTTCACGAACTAAGGAAAAAACAGATGCCCGCGGCCGTGTCAAACGAGTGTCGGTGACGCGCTCGAGCGGTGTCGACGCGCTTCTCGGTAAGACGAGGCGAGGCGAAGTTGGGACAGAGAGAAGAAAAGAGGATAGAAGCGAAGAGTGGGACAGAAGAGTAGAGGAGAACGACGGGGGGGACGCAGGGGCAGATGAAAGAAACGCGGTGCGATCGAAGCGGCTCGTCGCAGCGCGAGGACACGGTGCGAGAGACCCGGGCAAGGAGAGACAAGGAGAGGCAAGGAGAGAGACAGGGCCCGACGAGAGGAGGCGAGGCGCGGCGGGGTTACGAGAAGTTTGAACAAATAAAGCGATAAAATATATAATATTACGTCGCAGCGGCGGCTGGCCGACTCGTGCATTCCAGAGTGCATTGCCCTCGCAAATACTCCCTCGGCCTTTCCGACCAGGCACACGTCACGCCGGCCTTAATACGAAATTACTGCTAAAGCGTGCCAGCGCGTACGCTTTTCGCCGCGAATTTCTTTCACGATGTTTCGCGGCTCGCTTTCCTTCCTTTCTTCTCTGCCTACTCCTCTGCTCGCTCGCACGCTCCCTCGTCAAACCCGCCGCTCCGTCTACCTGCCGATTTTCTGTCTCTCTGTCCTCCTGCCTTTCTCGCCCCTCCGCCCCCGGCCATTCCCTTTCTGTCGCCAAAGCGTTCCTTCCTCGAAAAGATACCGCACCTCGGCGCTCGCTCCAGAAGTCTAGAAGCCAGACCTTCGACCCCGTCTGCGCGGAACTTTCCCAAACTTCTTCGAGCCGGTCGAGCCTCGAGGAGCGTGGCTGGACTTCGCGATAAACATTATTCGGAGACCAGGCGACGATGACGCAAAGCCGACCGTACATCACGACTCGGTCTTTGCCCCGGGACCTCTCCGTCCTCTTCTCTTCCGTCTGCCAGTTCGATCCTTTTTCCATTACCGCGATTAACCAAATTCTCGTGGAGAACTGTGAAGCGCCGCGCCCCGATTCGAATCGAAGAAATTAATGATAATTAATCCCCACTCTCCTGTCAATTTGACACAGTTTTCCTGCGATAAGTTATACTGTTCTGTTATTTGTGGTTCTTGTAAACAAGCAGTTCCTATGTCTGTCCTGCACATCGTTTTATTTTATACGAAAGTTAAAAAACTAAGATGTAAGTATTATGTACTCATCAGACTGAACACATCCATCAATTTAAATAATGAAATATCGAAATTATAACTGTTTACCTTGTCATTTCGTCGATCTCTTACCACTCTGTCAATTTGACACCGACAGATTCAATTCGTCGAATAAGAAACGGATGAGGGTGAAGTAATGCGCGACGGCCTTAAAGCAGTACCTACCGAAAGTGGTCGGACGGGAAGCTAGAAGAGTGCACCGACAGTCGCAATTGCGGCACTCCGCAGCGCTCTGCGTTCCCCGAACCGAGAAGCCCTATATTTCTGAACGTCAAACAGCCTTCACTCTCAGCACCCATTGCAAAAACGATGCGTTCCGTGGCAATTTGAACCGCTTCGTCTGCCAATATACGATTAGCTACTTTCCATTCAAGGCGGATGTTCGTCCGAAACGCTGGCAGACTCGAAGGCTCTCGCCGCGGAGAGATGAGTTACGATCGTCGAAAGTGTTTACCGTTTGAAAGAAACCAGCTGCCGAAGGACGGCGATCTAGGACGAGTGGAAGAGCGTCCAACCAGGGACAGGGAGATCGTAAATAATTCGCCTAGGGAAACAAGCCCGTCGTAAATGCGCGGAGCTTAAAAATGATCAAGTCCAGAGTTGGGCATTATTTGACTAAATTTTCATTCCAATACGGATTCGTATAAATCCCCAAGATTTATTCGCGAATAACAAATGACGATTTTATTCGACGAAAAATTATTCGTTATTCACGAATGTATCTGTACCGTTATTCTAGCCAGATTCATTCGAATAAGAATTTATTGGACGACGAATAAATGTGATACCCGACATCTATCGATGGAAGTCTGTACTGTGTCCAACATATGTTTGGGCGTGTGTTGGCTGGATGCGTCTGGACGTCGAGGAAGTGCCGCCTTAAAGAAGTATTTTATTATTGTTTAATATGTTTTACTTGATGAAAAAAATTTGGTGGATCTTAAAACATTGATTTTTATGTATAAATTCATCAATTTCAAAAATATATTTGGGGATCTATTACTGAAGCCCTTCAAATGTATTTGACTGAATTAGTGACACCCCAATTACTGCCAGCTAACCTAATACTGTTTATGTCATTTTAAGGTTACTTCGTGTCATGTACATCAGCACACCGGTGGAGCGATTATTTTAAAAAAAGCAAATCGACTAAGCGATGCATTATTTGAGCAGAGAGTTGTATTACAATCAAATTTGTTGAATAAATATACAATATAAAAACACATTTTATGAAATGAGTATATTTTTTTCCTAATCCTTCTAATATAATTCAATTATAAGTAACTTGTTTACAATTTAATAACTAGCCAAAAAACGTAGCATAAGTTGTTCTATAAATAACTTTGAATATATGCATATGTGAATATTCGCATGACTATTTGTATGTATTTAAAAACGTTCAATGAACGCTTATAATTTGAAGAGATTGATTTTTTCATTAGTTTAAACGGATTGACGTGTATAAATTTTGTTTAAAACAAATTAAAACGCCACTGTATGTAGTACCGCGGTCATACATCTTCCTGCAAAGTGCGAGCTATGACAAGAGTCATTGGTGTCACCATACATCACCGAAATCACGTGATCATTTTATTCGTCCGTTGAGTCGACTAAGGTCGGGGCCAGATATATTGGCCGGTGAGTTTCGTGAGGGGTATTCTCCCACCACACAGTTTGCCTGCCTCGGTGCTCCTTTTCTCAACCTTTTCTGACTCGCTCTCGTTCCATCTCGCTCTCGCCTTCGCGGAACAAGAGTGAGCCAGAAGTGGTGGGGATGGTGCCAAGCTTCTGACGTGTAGGCCAAACCGAGCTGTCAGCGTAGAAATACACACATCAGAATAGGTGTGCGTTAGCTCCGAAAAAATTCAGGAGTTTTATTGGTCGGAACACAGATTCTTTCTCGATAGCTTCATCTCGTATTGGTCTACGCGTAGCTTCGTAACGCACACAACTATTACGCTAAGAATAAATAACAGCCACACGGCTACGTTCAGGCGGAGCCGAGCAGCGTTGCCGTTACCCAACAATACCCTTCGGAGGCCAAGCAACTCCGACTGATAAATTCACAATTGTCAGATGGTGGTGGCTGATTTATCCTCGATCACTGTTCGCGAAATTGAATTCACCGGGGCCAATATATCTGGCCCCGACCTTAAATTTCTATTCGAATAAGAAATTATTCGAATAAATTTTCAGTGAAATAAAAAATCATTCGTTATTGTCGAATAACTTCATTTTATTCCAATTTTTTATTCGAAGATTATTCGAATAAAAATTTATTCGAATATTTATTCGAATAAAAATTTATTCGAATATTTATTCGAATGAAAATTTAGCCGAATAATGCCCAACTCCGATCAGGTTTGGGCGCGACGCGGGAGCAACCGGAAACGAACGTTTCCGCGTTCCACGTATTTTACATATTAAAGTAAAATAAATTCCGTCCCAGTGGATTAAGCCAGGCTTCATCGTCCGTTAACGCGTTACGCGCGGATCGCGCGTTTCCACGCGTGCCTGGCCAGTCCCGTCGCCCGCTCAAAGCGATATTGATTTTCATTAAAATTTTTATACATTTCATAGCGGATGTTTTATTTCATCGAGACGGCCGCGCTCTCCGTTCTTTTTTTCGGGCTTCATAATTGACCGAGTAATTCCCGTGAAAATTTGCATTTTAATACCGCCCGCGAATTTCTATTTACGCGCCGTTTCAAAATAGCCCGCACCGTAACGCGTTAATAAAAGTCGACAAGCGCGTGTGAGCGCGCGCCGCGTCGCCGCCGCCTGTCCGAATAATCGTTTATCCGTCGCTTACTGCCGTAGAAGAGTAGCGTGGGGCTAAAAGTCCGGTTTGTAAAAAGTCCCGAATTCAAAATCTCTATTCCTAAACAATGTATTAAATTTCGCAGTATACCATGCAAAAGGCGAGAAGAAACGGAGGTGATCACAGAGTCGCCAGTCGCTCCTGGACGTTCGTGCGAATTACACGACGCCTTCGTCATTTTATGTATCCAAAACTAAAAGAAATATGTCGTCTTTATTGTTTTACACGAAGTAAACCACAGTTTAAAAGCGTATCAGCCAAGTACGTTAAGATTGTACGTTCCTTTAGTAATGTGTGCACGATATTGTTTATTGCTGAATGATAATATTTTCTAACTTATATATCGCAGAAACTATAGAGGTGCCATTGGGGCAAAAAGTCCCTCAGACTGAAAATATATATTATATATTATTATTTGTTTTCGTAATAAGATGGCCACAGTATAAAGAAATGATGTCAAAGTTTTAGTTGAGCGATTTTTTTTAGTTCAAAGTAAGCCTCTGACTTATATTTTTATTTTTTGTGAAAGAAGTCATGCTTTCTTTTCAATATTCTATACTAAAAAGAATTGGTTTAATAAATATTTGTTGATTTGAAAAGATTTTTTACTTATTTAGTTTAATATTATACAAAAAGACATTAGGGACTTTTTGCCCCGTTCCTGGGGCAAAAAATTCATTTTGCATTGACAAACATTTTGTGCTATAACTCAGCAGAAAATAACAGTATCAACAAACGAAATTCGTGAACGTAAAGCATAATAGTTATAGTTTATACAAAATAACCAAAAACCGGACTTTTAGCCTCACCCTACCCTACCCGCGATCCTCCAAACAACCTCGTACACTTTACGAATTTTAGGTCACTCCGCGGATAATGTGATTTCTTCATACCAATTACCGCGATATGTCATTTCTTTCGATTTCTATAATCATCCTTCATCTTCTAACCAACTTCTCTCTGACCCCGTCATCAAGCCCCACGATTTCTACCTTAAGAAATTCATGGAAAGAGGAAGCCCAGCGCTGATCGCAATGCGACTCGTTCGTCCGCGCGATTCGTTTTCCATTAACGAGGCAGCAGCGTTTAGGTAACGTTGGAGGCCCTCGCGCCTCTGCTACCTCCACGAAGAGAGCTGAGATCCAATAAGAGGCAAGGAATTCGACTGAATTCCTGTCCCTATCGGCGGGCACGCCGCTCATCCGATTGGGAAACTTGTCCGTTTCTCCAGCGGTAAATCATCGTTTTCGTAATAGCTATTGCCGATGGATACAGTGCCCTCGGGGAGAATATTTTTATAGATATTATTACGTAAGGCGCGGCGCCGGCGAACGCGCACCGACAGATACCCACTCGCGCGGCCTGGAGCGGCGGTTTTGAAACTCCGCGAGAATTAACCCCCTGCGCTCCACTGCCACGGCTAAGGCAAGGACGCGATTTCACCGTTCCGCTCTAGAAACCCGACCATTCGGAATCACCGCGGCCGCTCCGTTTTCCGATTCGACGCGAAAACGAGCGCTCGCCGTGGCGGCGATTCCTGTCTTCGCTCCGGAGAGGGTGCGGCAGGGAACACGTTCGACCGCGCGAGCAACGGGAACGCGATCCGATCTGTGCCTCGCGCCACCAACGCGCCCGAGGAACGCGGCGTTGCGGCCGAGATTCCGGGGAGCAGAGCGGCACATTGTTTCAAGGGTCGTGGAAACCGGCGAGGGGGAACACTTTAAATTGCAACAAAATAAACGCAGAAGCCGCGCAGCGTGAAGGACGCGGGGGTGGAAGCGAACGGGGGGCGGAACATAACGATGAATAAATAAAATGCTCGCGAGGAAACGATGCCAATTCGAAAATTCTGATTTCAATGAGACTTGTATCGTTTTCCGTGGAAATTCACTCTGAGGGGGTATCAGCCCTTCGTTTTCTTTTCAAATGGTGTAACTTTTTTTTTATTTGAACAGTGTTAGGGAGCATAAGAAACTGGGCGATTATTATATTTAAAGTTCTCTTTTATCTCGCACAGTTACAAAAAAAAGTTATAGGGGAGAATTGCCAATATCGTACTGGTCACCTAAATCTTACCTCATCAATTTCTCAGTAATTAATGAATGTAAATGACATCTGATAATAAAACTATCAGGTAAATGCGAAATAAGAAATAGAAACAAAACCTTTTGAGCTTACACCCTATTTTGTGCGTGCTATAAACATTTAAAAAAATCAGGTATGATTGATGTAACGTTTCACCAGTTTATTTTAGCTTATAATAATCAAACAATGCAATTTTGTCCTGTATTTTTGTATTTTTCTAAAAGCGGGTTTAATGTAGAATATTTTACATTCATTGATTATAAAGTTTAAATTGATATTTATAAATAAATTCATCATATTTCCTAAATCGTACCACTACAATTGTACCAGTAGGATTTGACAACTCGTATGTTATATAGGTTATGTACATATATCATATACATAGGTTATATATACATTTGTATATGTAACTATATAACAGTCATTACTTTATATTGAATATTTTCTTCTTTATTTGTTATTGATAGGGTAATTCCGGGTGAGATGCCCTTGCGGATGAGATGGCTCGATCACGTTTATGTTCTAGAACGTTGCAATTTTCAGTTGTTTTTTAATGGCATATTGCGCGTCGCTCACACGATGCATTAATCGTGTTGTCTGTTTGCTTTTAACTGTGAAATCAGGTAAGTTATTTGTAACGTAAAAATGGACTATTCTCAAACATTTTCTACGTGTTCTTTAAATTATAATTTACTGACATTTTAGGAAAAAGTAATAACTTTTTCTGAATGCAGTGCGGTAATATAATGTTTAGAGGTTATATTTACGTTCTTGTGATAAGATATTGTCGTAGCATTATTGAAAAAAACAAGCGAGTCAGTGCTCCTTGACACTCGGGTTAGTTGGCCCGATTTTTTCGGGGATAGTTGGCCCATCATAAAATAATGCATAATAGCTACTTGGTAAATTTTTTTGTAGAACATGCCAGCGGAATATAAACGAAGATACAATCAGCGTAGGAACTTATGGATAAACGAGGCATTGTTGAAAACCGTAGAAGCAGTCCAAAGTGACAAAATGGATGGGTTGTGGGGAGCAGTATAGCTGTACATCGAAACCCGATGACTGGGTTCGCCGTATAAGCTGTAAAAATGGTTTCACGAAGGATGCTCAAATTTTTGGAATTTATGCAATGAGCGTGGAAAAGTTCTGTGCAAGAAAAATAAATAATTTTTCATCTTATTAATCTCGTAACATTTATATTTTGTATGGGTCATCTCACCCGGACAATCCGGGTGAAATGACCTTTCGCATACACTGCAATTTTATTTTTCTTTTTTTAAATGTATGATTATTTTTTTTAATTCAATTTTATATTATTTATCTAAATGCATTTCCTTTCGCGAATATATTTTTGTCCTTTATAAAACCACCAAATTTACGGTGTACTGATTGTTTTAAAAAATGTGGGCCATCTCTCCCCGAATTACCCTACTATTTTTTCGCGAAGGTACGATTGTGGAAACCGAGGGATACGATTCAGGAGACCGGTTGCCTAAATCGTACCTTTTACAGTACGTGACGAAAAGATTAATAACAAATTAATTTGTTCCGAACAAAAGTCTAAGCATATAATAGTAGGTGCCTAAAAGATCAAGCTACAATATCCAATAGTCAATTGCGTTGAAATTAGTACCAAATATGAAATGTAACGTAAAATGTCTTAAGTGCTACGATATAGACAACTCTCCCCTATTAAAAAGAAGAAGAAAAACGCGACAACTTTGAGGACTGATTTCACCCCTTCAGAGTGAAGTTCCGAAGAAAGTGTAGCCGGCCAGTAGGCGCGGTATCCTCGAGTGTTGGCCGCGTTGCATCGACGCGAACGCGTGGCTCTGCTATTACGGAGTGATTTATTTTTTGGTCGATACTCGCTGAAGAACTGCGAGCGTACGTAATGTGTGGTTATTAAATACTTGTTGTAAATGAAGATCAGATACAGCCACGAACGAAAGATTGACTTCCGATGCAAAGGTTTCTCTTGGCGAAATCGCGTGTTCGGACTCGATTCGCTGGCTCTCGTAAATGCTTGTTCGTTCTCACAGGAAGTGCGGTCTTCGGTGCGCGGAGAAGTCCCATTTTTCAATTTCAGCGAAGTCTTCCTGGCGTTTTACTTGACCGTCGGATCGGCTTTGGCGGAACGCGGAATGCGGTCCGCGGCATTCGCCCGGCGTTCATCTCCCCTGAATTTTGATTCGCTGCACGGTGCTGAAACAATTGGACCACTTTCGCGAGCCAGGGGCCGAGAAGCCGAGCCGAAAGTCTCAAGAAGACGCGAGCGTTTTTAAATAGCCGACGGAATCATCGCGAATGCAGCGATCGACTCCACTTAATGCGCAAATCGGGTCAAACGCCCACGCGATCACTTAAGTAGCTGCTCTACATTTATCTACATTCCCGTTAAATAATTTTCTTCTTAGACGTACCGCGACCCTGGGAACGTCTCCTTTCCCGCGAAACTACGCCAGGACTCGACGGGAGGCTGTCAGCGACTCGACTTGATCGAGAAAGGAAAAGTATCGTACAGTGAAACCGAACGGAGAGCGAAGCCGAGAAAACGCGAATGAAAATCAAGCGATGCGCCGTTCGTTTTACACGCGTCGTTCGGTCGTAGCTGCTTCCACGCGAATTAAGAAACACCCCGTGAACGATGGCTTCGCACAGCACGCGGCTAAGACGAACACGCTACGAAATCCACTGTTCTTACTTCTCCCCGTTTCAAGCGGACCGTGAATTTTCCCGAGAGTTCCAATTCTAAAGCAGCAGGAAATTTTCATCCGTCGCTGGAGCTTTAACGGCAGAGATGCCTATCCGGCGGCTATCGCTCGTGAAAAATCGGCTAGCCCTCGAGCCGCGGCGTATCGCGAACGCGGACTATAAATCTCCACTGTCCTGGCTCGTTATCTAGCGCGGCTTGCGATCGCGTTTGTTTCCCTGGGTGTCTTCGCTTAATCGCGAGGCGAAAGCATTTTTCCAGTCGCGTCGATCTGCGTTCCACGTTAGAGCGTACTTGTTTCGCGCAGGGATACACTGTTGATTGGTAGTAAACCGGCAGGGAAAGTGCTACGACCAATGGCGAAAGTGCTACGACCAATGGCGAAAGTGCTACGACCAATCGCGTGTGTCAGATCCGTGGGAGCTGCGCAGATCGGTCGCAAATCGGTAGGGGCGTCGGTGTATTCTTATATGGAACGTAGATTTTGTAAAACGCATCGGTACCGTTTATCGTTCCACGATGACGTTCGGCGTTCCTCGAACCGTTCGACCATAAAGGATCGCCGTCGATCCTGGAACCGTTCGGGAAGGAAGACGTCGCGAGGAAGTTTCCTTGGGCACACCCCGTAGATGAGGACGGAGGCCGACGCCACCGACGCCACTGACGCCGCCGCCATTGTGCACAGCGCAGAATAAATAACGCCGTAGTAAGAATGCCGCGGGAGATATTATACGGCGACTACAGTGTGGTGCAGAAGTAGGCCACCATTACAATATTTTATTACAAGGCACTAACGTACAATCTAACGTGCTCGTATGCATTCGTAATGAACGTATATGAGTCGTGTCGAAGCTACTCTCTCCTTCCCTCTCGTTCTCTCTCCTTCAGCCTCCCCTGCCGCCGCCGCGCCTCTCCTCCGCCGCGCTCTCTACGCACACCGAGTGTTTTATTGAAATTTATGACTACTCGCCTTTGTGTGGCCGGCGTGTGTGCGTGCGCGGAGCTGCGTGCGTACGGGCGCCTACATGCTCGTGCACGCGGCGGCAGTGCGCGCGTAGAGAGACGGGCCGGGCATGCCAGTCCCTGCGTACGAGCGAGCACATATGCGCTCTCCAACCTCCACGCTCCTCCGCTTCTACATATTATATGCGCGAATAATATATTATGTATAATCTGCATGCCGTATGCGCCGTATGTTAAATCCGAAAGCGAGCGCGCCGCTCGCGGATCCCTCGGCCGAGCAGCACGTCCAACCACTCTTTACGCTCCTTCCCCTTTCCTCCCACCTTAATTACATCCGCGGGACGCCTCTGATATTCAGGGGCAAATTTCGAGGGCGGGCGGGAAAAAGTGTCAACTAGGGCTGGGACTGTTTGTCGAATACTTAAATATTCGAATAGTATTCAAATACTTAAATATTCAAATAGTATTCGAATATCTAAGTATTCGAATACTATTTGAATATTTAAATATTTGAATACTATTCGAATATTTAAGTATTCGACAAACAGTCCCAGCCCTAGTTGACACTTTTTCCCGCCCGCCCTCGAATATCTAAGTATTCGAATACCATTTGAATATTTAAGTATTTGAATACTATTCGAATATTTAAGTATTCGAATACTGCTGTATTCGAATAGTATGGTGTGAATTATAAATCAAGTTCTTTAAGTTCATTTGTCAGGGTTAAATCTTGTAAGCTAATTTTGACCCACTTCACACCATACTGTTCGAATAGATCAGTATTCGAATAGATCAGTATTCGAATAGATCAGTATTCGAATAGATCAGTATTCGAACAGATCAGTATTCGAACAGATCATTATTCGAACAGATCAATATTCGAATATATCAGTATTGGAATAGATCAGTATCCGAATATATCAGTATTCGAATAGATCATTATTCGAATAGATCATTACTCGAATAGATCAGTATTCGAATAGATGATTATTCGAATTCATCAGTATTCGAATAGATGATTATTCGAATACATCAGTATTCGAATAGATCAGTATTCCAATAGATGATTATTCGAATACATAAGTATTCGAATAGATCAGTATTCGAATAGATCAGTATTCGAATAGATCAGTATTCTAATAGATCAGTATTCGAATAGATCAGTATCCGAATAGATTAGTATTCGAATAGATCAGTATCCGAATATATCAGTATTCGAATAGATCATTATTCGAATAGATCAGTATTCGAATAGATCACTATTCGAATACATCAGTATTTGAATAGATCAGTATTCGAATAGATGATTATTCGAATACATTAGTATTCGAATAGATCAGTATTCGAATAGATCAGTATTCGAATAGATGATTATTCGAATACATCAGTATTCGAATAGATCAGTATTCGAATAGATGATTATTCGAATACATCAGTATTCGAATAGATGATTATTCGAATACATCAGTATTCGAATAGATGATTATTCGAATACATCAGTATTCGAATAGATCAGTATTCCAATAGATGATTATTCGAATACATAAGTATTCGAATAGATCAGTATTCGAATAATAACATTCGAATACTCAAATATTTGAAGTTTATTCGTAGCATTCGAATACTTGTAAAATATTCGAATATTAAATTATTCGAATAATCCCAGCCCTAGTGTCAACGCGGCCACAAATACACGGTCGCCTGATTTCCAAGCCGCGGCGGGGATGGTAGGTATTCCGGAGAGTCAATGGGCCCGTTAACTCTCCGTGGTCACACCTTCTTGTGAATAATCAGAAATTGGTCACGCGTGGTTCACTGCACCCAGGGGAATTTTTCAGTTACCATTTTCGTGTTTTTGAGTGTTTTAACTCTGGGAGATAATTGAGCTTTGGTAATTCTCTCGTAGTTTTCTTCTGGAAATTTAATTTTCAGGTGATGAAGTTTGTAGTGAAAGAGAGCGATTTTCCACAGTTGTGGACAAAGGGGATATTTTTCGCGATAAATCCCCTTTGGAAGTCGCGACATTTGCGACTAAGAAGTCCGATACACTCCGTGTGATCGCGCAGGATTAATTTATGCATCTGCTGGAAAATCTAAAATTGACTCATCTCCGCCGTATCTCGAAAATCATTAAAAATTCATCCTCGCTCGCGGCGAAATTATTTTCCATCTTATAATCGAGATACCTCGTTTGACGGGACTTGTTTTTCTTCTGTCGTAACTCGCCTCGCGATGATTTGACGCGGTCGCGAGTCGAGCGAGAGAACCGAAGCTCGGGGCGCAGGAGGAAACGCGGGTGCCGCGCGGCGATATAATTGGTCGCGATTCGGGACTCTTTTCCCGGTGCTGTTTGTTTTTCGCGGATCCCGCGATCCGAGACACGGCCCGCTCTCCGAGGAACGCTCGTCCGACGGTCAATGACTTCGGAGAATACATTTGGTGGGAACGAAAGCGACTCGAATCCATCGTGCATATCCGGCCGTGTACGATAGGAATCGCGCAAATTCATCTCGGCGACTGGTCGTATAAATAAAAGTTTATTTAAAGACGTACGCTCGTATACACGGTGTACAGCGTACGAGAGAGCGGGAGCGCGCGGGAGCGGAAAGGGAGCGGGGGGCGAAAGAGGGAGAAGGAGAGCGGAGGAGGCCGCGTAGGTAGTTAGTTGGAGCGGCTGACTCGAAGCGTGGCCGCGACGCGAACGCGCGTGCAAGACGAGGAAGGAGCACCGACTAAAGAAACGCGGTAGCTCGAAGAAACCGAACGGCGAAAGAGACGGAGGGAGACAGGGAAAGAGGGCCGAGAAGGGGGGGCAGGGGAGAAGGGGAGAGGAGGGAGGGGAGTCAGAGAGCAGCCATGCGGTTTACAGTGGGCTTATAGTTTACGTTATAAATTATTATTATCGTATTTCATACGAAGAATAAGATTTATTAAAACCCTATAGATTACCGCCGGTACCAGGCAATATATTATGCACCGTGTACCGTGCATCGTGCACCGTGCACCGGTACATTCGTAACCCAAGCTTCAACGCACACGCATGCATCCACGTACCGCCGTGCCGTGCGGTGCGCGAGTAACGCGTACGCGTCGCGTACAACGAATCGTGCCTCGACGTCGCGAGTATTTCGTATCGCTCCGCCGTATCGAGTATTTTATTAATTCTCGATCGTCGCTCGCGAATTATGTTACGGCGATGCAAAGCGGCGCGCAGCTGATCGCGACCGATACTCTCGGACACGGCGAGACCCGTGCGCGAGCCACCGAAAAATTATGGGGACCGAGAAAACTCGCCGGAGTTTCCTTATTCCCGCGCTGCGGCGGGTCGAAGCTGGAAGCCACTCGTGAAAGTCGCGCGGCGCGCTCCGGCCGTGAGGAAAAATTCTCGGCACTGCGCGCGCTCTAAATGCGAGGCAGATACGGCTGGCTGTTATCTTTGAAATCAGACGCGTGGCGCGCGGCCTAATCGAGTCGGGCGTATCCTCCCTCCACCGCGACTTCGACCACCGACGCTGCCTCGTGATTCGGGAAGAATGTAAATCTGAGCCGCGATCGGTAACCGAGATACATACATATCTCCCGTTTGCTAGATCGTTATACTACCTACGGGCCGGAAGGCGAAGCGAAAGAATAAATATAGTTTAAAGGAGCACGGGTGAAAGGCTCCATCCAGACGTAGGATACTGCTCGTACGAGTGTATACTCGTATTTATACAAGTATTTGTCCGTTCAAATCTTTTTGGTTTTTCTTAAACAAGCGGCTGCAGTAAAAGTAAAATTAGTCGAACGAAGTCGTGGTCACCTCGAGCCCGTGAAATCTCGTTCGATTACTATGGGTCAAACCTGAAGCGGAGTGCGAGAGGATTAAGGGAGAGTCGGTAGGTTTGGATCGTAGGAGTGTATTTTCATCGTTCTTGGGCATACCTTGTTCGCGCATGTATTAGGGTGACTGTACCTAATATCGCCACCCGCTATATCTCGTAAAGTAAGCACTAAAATTTATCGGTTATGGTACTCAATTAGTACCTAAACATATGTAGGAAGATATACTGTAATTGCAGCGTCATGTGATCAACAATTACAGAAAGGGATTTTAGAGAATCTTAATAGTGTAAAAATTTATTAGACTGCCACAATTTTACATCCCATTCGGAGAAGGCAAGTCTAATAATTCCGTGAATGCAAGAATATCTACTAGAAATACCTAATTAATGATGTACTTAAGGAATGAAATTGATTCAAATATTTTCCGTGATGAAAATAGTGTTTTTCTTTTAGCAGAATGGGTGTTCTAAATACCGCCTACCGGAGAACAATAGTTTCGATGTAATGTTTGTTACAGGTGGGGTTACGAAATGTGTCGAGCAACCGAAATAAACTTTATTTGTCCAATATGTACATTGGAACGTAAAAAATAAAACATTTTAAAAATCTATATTTTTAAATTTCTATATTTTTCTAATAAAAATAAAATCAAAGATGGATAAAAATACATTTATAGTGCAAGAAATAATAAAAGCACATGTGAAAATGACTTTAAAAACTCATATATGCATGAATTAATCAATATTTCTAGAGTTGGCGATATTAGGTACACTTTTTTCAGGACCCGATATTTGCATGTCTTACGTTTTTTGAGTGCCAATTAAAAATTTGTAGGTTTCAACGATTCTAACTTATGCTACATGAAAGTTGAATAATTTCTCTTTACTTTGAAACAAACTGCATGCAAAAATATCAATTATTATTCAATTGACAGCGATTTAACTTTTGCCTGGCGTTATTAGGTACAGTCGTCACCCTATTCGTTAGAGCAATAGTAGAAGCATTCCTAACTAAAGCGAGAAGTTTGTTAAAGTGCGTATTAATCTTCTATGAGTAAAAGGACATTTTCGTGGTAAATTTAATGTAAATTCGTAAGCGAAGTATGTTGCTGTTATAAATTTATAAGAAATTCGTAGTGCTGGTAGAAATTTTAGTAGAAGAACAAGCAACAAATTCAAGCAACAGTTATAGGTTATAAATTGTAACATAAAACAAGTAGCTTGACTAACACAGAGCTTTATTATGGACGTTCAGATGCGGGATGTATGGGTCAGAAGTGTGCGGGAGATTTGAGTCGACCCACGCATCCCCACTTTCGTTCCAATGAGCTGCTTTAGCTACTATTTTTTACCGGTCTATAATGCCACCTATTTGTAAAACAAAGTCTTATTGTAAGAGAAATAAAGAGAGAGAGACAGAGAGAGAGAGAGAGAGAGAGAGAGAGAGAGAGAGAGAGAGAGAGAGAGAGAGAGCCGAGCAAATATCGCATAAAAAAATATTGCGTTTAAGTCCTCCAAATAACGTAACTAGTACAAGCAGTACACAGAATTTTTTAAAATTCCATGGTGACTTGAGTCGTTGCGAAAATCAACATTAAAAAATTCATTAACTAACTTTCAATTAGTTTATGTTTATTTTGTTATTCCTTTAGAGCTTTGACTTTATTTATTTACTTCATTACTTTTATACGTATACTTATATGTTCACTTTGTAAGTAATAAATACATATACACATGTATAAAAGTCATGAAAAACTGAAACAAATCTTCTCACACAATGGAGATATGAGTCAAATAATTACTTTCAGAGGTTTTATCATTTGAAAGATTTCTTAGGAATAATGAAATGAAATGATGATGAACATAAGCAAAACCTTACTAATTATAACTATTCGCATTTAAAGCGTGTTTCTCTCTCATTCTGGTCGAAATCAGAGATTAATTGAAATCTCACCCGAACCTATCCTCTCGCCCCTACTCGCCGTTACAAGATCTTGCGACGCTCGGTAAACTCCTCCGGAACCGAAACGGAAGAATTATTTTTAAGCGAATGTAAGACACTTTCGTACTGCAAACTTAATAATTTTTATTGCCCCGACTCGTAAAACGGCGAACATGGGTAGGACGGGTGAGTAAATACTTGCAGGCGAGCATGTATGTAGGTGTCAGAGCCCGATGCTTTCCCGGATATTGGCTGGAGAAAAACTTACGAGTGGAACTGGTCGGATCTTTACAATTGAAATACGATGGATCTTGTTTCGACGAGTTTCTCCTCGGCTCGCGCGGTAGCTCCGCAACTCCGTTACTGGGTCGCGTATACGTTTGTATCTTATTATCTCGGAGTTTTGCGATTACATCGAAATTTATCGCGGTAATCCCGCCGTTTCTCACTCCTCGGCCGTGTTCGATTCTCCTTTCCCGTTTCTCGCCGCTGCCAACGACAATCCATCTCGATCGCCGACTGCGAGCTTCGGTTCCAAGAAGCCCCCGTTCTCGAAATTCCCGAAAGCGGACCAGCCGGCGACGCACGACCCCGAGGGATCGCGAAACCTTCGGGGGGGAGGGGGGAGGGGGAGGGGGGCCTCCTCGACGTGGAAAGAAAGTTCGAACGATCGCTCGCGTCCGCGAGTGACGCTCGGTTTCGACGGCCAGCGAAACGGTCCGCGCGCGCGTCATCGGCGGTAACGACGTTGAAAAATAGATCGATCGTTCCGAGCGAAAAATAATAGCTAGCAATTCGAGGTTTTGTCGCTCGGCGAGTTTTGTATTTTCGGTCCTTTGGGAAAAACGGCCTGACAAATGCGCGAGCCCCGAGCCGGACCACGCATCCAATGATTCTTCTTTCATAGAATATCGTTTATTTAGCGATTTCAATGCAAACAAATGGACGACGCCGTATTGGGTGCGATAAAATGCGCAGCCACGATGTACCGTTGTTCAAATTATCTCCTCTCCGTGTCCGTATCAATATTTCTGGGCCCGCGAGTTACTAGCAACGTCCGAAACGTGACCGTTAAGATTTGCTGCATTGACGGCTAAATGTCGCCCCGACTGGTGATCAACGGGACGCCGCGAGGAACAAAAAGGAGCGTTCGATCGACAGGACAGAGGTAGCGCGAAAGTGTCTCGTTGGCACGTAACCCCGAAGATTCCTGCCGCTCTGTGGCTGAGGGTACGCGCCGCGTGTCCGTGCGCGCGACCGCCAGCCACGCTAGCACGCGCACACGCGCGCGCGGCCACCCGGAAACGTGTAGGTGTACGGTTCCAACGCGAACGCGCGCTCGCGGAGAAAAGATCAAAAAACGCGCCGAACACAAAGCGACGCTCCCCGTCCCTGTACGCGTCCGTGGCGCGAGCGAGAGAGGCGACGGATGGGAACGAAGGGACGTCGAAGATAGAGCGAAGGAGGGGAAAGAAGGGAAAGGGACAAAGAAAGAGGCGAGTAGAGGCGGTAAGGGCAGCAGGATTATCATGGAACAGAGACATTCGTAGAAAAAAGAAATATAGAAGAAAGAGGGAGATATAGAGAGAGATAGAGAGGAAGAGAGAGGAGCGACGGGGGCAAGGAAAGAGAGAGAGCGCGCGCGGTGGCGGCTGATGTGTAAGTTCGGGGCAAGGGGCGAGGGACGAGAGAAAGAGAGCAAAGGAAGGAGAAAGAGGGGACGTATGTACATTAAAATATTATTCTCAGATGAAATACCGGGTGGGGCCCGGCGGCACAGCGCGCGTATATTTTTAGACCTTATATAAATACACGAATCATAATGAACGCGCCTCGTTCTCCCTGTGTGTGCTCGTCCCTCGCCCGCTCCTCCGCACCCCCGCCGTGCTAGACGCGACCACGCCGCGCCACACCGCGCCGCACCTCGCCGAGCTTTGCCTCATCCACCTCTATCTCGCCCGCGTCTTCTTTGTACGGACTTCTTTCCCATTCTACATCACACGCTCCTCTATGCCGCGCCCGGCCTTTCCGCCTTTCCTTCTTTCGACGCAGCAAAGCCAAAGAAACGAGATCGCTCTCCTTCGCCCCGGTTGACCAACCGCTCGCCAAGACGATCGATTTACCCCGCTAACCCAGAGCTTCGGCGGCACGGCACCAATTATCGCGCGGGCCGAATGTCCGTCGAGCTTCAAATTTCGCGGCGCTGCGCTTCTCGAGCCACTCGATCCATTCAACACCGACACCGCAGCGATTAACCTACGTATAGGGGTGAGTTGCCTATATCGGACCGGCTCCTAGATTGGACCATTTGTGTATCTCGATAAACAAATATATTTGCAGTGTTTTTTTGGCTACACTGATTTAGGAAGTGGAGATGGAACGTGCGAGAACAGCGATACGGTTATTCGTTAGTTTGTCGTTCACCGTCGTCGAATTATGGAAACACCTGGTGCGCGATCATTATTTTTCGTGCTGTTTCAAGTGAATTTCTTTCTACAACTTGTAAGTACTATAATTTTAAACGATACTAGTGTAAAGTGTGCTGTCTTAGCTACAACTTCACGTCCTTACTTTCCCATATTCGTATAAGTATAACAATGAAAACGTATCTTTTTTATGTAACCAACAAGTTGCCTAATATTGGATCAGCACTAGTTGCTTGAATTGGACCGGTCCATTCTAGGATACAATCTAGGTTATGGTAGCGAATAGTTAAAAGCATACTAAAAAAATTTGAAAAACAATTAAAACCGACTTCAAAAAAATAAAATTGCAATAAAAAGTAAAAAATAATTTCTTCCCTTGTTTAATCTACGACTCTCATATTTTTTAAGTCGGAGCCAGATTTACACAGTGCAAATGATGAGGCACCGACTTAAAAAATATGAGAGTACCGTAGATTAAATAAAGGAAAAAATTATTTTCTATTTTTTATTGCAATTTTATTTTTTTTTTTGAAATCGGTTTTAATTTTTTTTAAATTTTTTATTTTTAACTTTTTAGTTTTTTATATATTGACACAATACGCTGAGGAGATATGCGCGTACGTACATTAAATAATAATAATTAGGTGACAATAGTTTTTATTATTAACCAGAACTGGCAAAATATTGCGGCAATGTTGATGCAGTGTAGGATGGGACCACCGGGGCATCGCCCTCTTTCGCATAAAAAACAGATCATCAAAATCGGTCCATATTCTGTGGAGTTATACGGGGACAAATGTAAAAAAAACCATCAAAACAGCGCAAGGTAAATGTCCCAGTACTTAAACATGGCCCATTAATTAAAAATCGAGAAGAAATTTTATTAATAATAACAGTTTTACTAATTTGCAACGTTTAAACTATTTGGAATATAATTACAAAATGTATTAGTTTTATACAGATACAATTATAAGCTTACATAACTGAATAGTTATATCATGCAAAAATATTATTGTACAGTAAACCTAATTTTATCTAATGGGCTCAAGTAAGCAAGAGAATATTTTTGTTAAGGTTGTAATTAATTATTATTTTATAATTTTTTAAATAGTACAGTTGTTGTGGATTTATTACATATTGGAGAATTTAAAATTAATTGGATCTCTTAATAATTTTCTGTTTTTAATATTGAAATTGTTGCGTTTATCCGATAGTACACGATAACATGTCAAGGACCAGTTAATAAACGAGTGTTTAATGGTTATATAAATACTGGTACAGACGTCAGTATTCAGTGAAGTTTTAAAATTATTAACATTTATTGAACCAAAGTATTGTTTTGTTTCATATATATTTACGTTAATAATAACTAGACAAAAAGATAATACTGTTTAAGAATTATTAGGATAATTAATCTTAAACTCGTCATAATATTAGCATAACCTAAAATTATATAATACACTTTTACTCATTTTCAGACATAAAGTCATGCCGAAGATTTAACATAAATGTATTATATATAAAATGTTTTTATTACCCCGAAATATTACCATATTAATTTCTTTTCATTAACTGATAGAAATACTTAAATTAAATATATATTCAATAATTGGGACACTGATAATTAATTACTGGGACACGCTATGAATTTCATTTAATTACTGGGCCATACGAACAGTTTCATGTTTTAATTAATTTAAAACTTTCCCTTTAACAAATGTAGATTCCTGTTACGTTATCTGAAACTAGAAATTTTACGCTTTCGAATAATTATATTTAGTTATAATTTTATACTATTTAAATATAAAAGAAATTGCAATTATCTCAACTGCTTCCTTAACTGTTTCACCACTGAGCCATTTACCTTACTATTGCACTACATTCACCATAAGATACTTGTTGCTTCCTGTTTCTATTTTTTTCAATGCCCAGATCAGTGTTTTTTAAATTATGTATTTAAATTCATTAAGTTTTAGGATCGGTCCAACGCAGGAAACCGATGGTCCAAATTACGAAACCGGTTGCCTGGAATGGACCAAAGTCATTAGTTTAATTTCGTTAATATATTATTTTAATCACATATTTTATCAACACACTAAACACATAATAAAATCTACATACAATGCAGATCTTCCCATTTCTGTTCGCTTTCTGCAATGTGTTATACCCGTGTAAGAGAGAAAAATAAAAAAGTGGTCCAAAATAAGCAACCCTCCCCTATGCCAAGCAGATGGAATCGCGCGTGGATTCCTCGTCCCCGTTGGCGCTGAGGTTCAGCAAGATTCAAAGCTAAAGCTTTCTTCGCAAGTTCGTTCGCAGAACACGCGTGATTCTTGACGAGCGTGTAGCAAACAGCGTTAATCGGCCCGCGAGCGCTCGAGCGCGTCGGGAACCGCTCGGCGGCGTGTCTCTCCTCCCCTCCCCCCATCGAAAGGGTTAGTATCTCTGGCGAGATAAATGTAGGTCAATGGCCGCGGCGCGCGGTCCCGAGAAAACGAAAATCGTTTGCAGCCTTGCAGTTTCGCGGTGTTTGTCGCCGCTCGGAGGCTCGATCGCTCGGCGGCGTGTGCGCGCCGCGCGATACCCGATTATCGGAGGCTACGAGAAAGCGGAGGCCAGTCGGGGCCATCGGTTTACAACTCGTTACAGGCGACAAAGGTCGCTGCCGCTTCCGTCGCGGGTGTAGTCAGCCGGATCGAGCATAGCCGTGCGCCTAGAGAGCGCGGACGGATTCGACTGCGAAGCTAGGAGAAAGAAGGAAGCTCGGAGGAAAAGCGTGGCATTAGTAGATCGCTGGCCAGATACATACAGGCTTTATCGTTTAACGCGCGCTCGCTGGAGCGTGATGGGCGACTCGCGCACGATCTACTACTTACACGGAACGCACACATCGCTCGCACGCTAAAAACCTTAATTGCGAAATGTTTTTTCTTTGCTTTTCTATTTGTTACGTGTCTCCGCGTTGGCTGTGTCTCTACCATTTCTTTCGCGTTTTCTTCTACCTGTAGGTACTTTAATAAAGTCACCTTTCCGTCCATATCGAATAAATTTATTTATTTAATAATTACCACGACGCCAGTCTCTTTCTTCCTCTTTCTTCCGCACCGTCGCGGAGTTAATAGAAGCCCGCCACGTGCACTATCGCAATTTTGGGATTGGAAAACTTGCGCACAGAGTTGCGCAAAGGTAAACAGGCAATCGAAAGTTTGGAAATTCTTTGAAAAATTTTTTAGAGAGCCGCTTTTGTGCGAGGAAATGCAATTTCTTACGAACTCCTGCAGGCTTATTTCGCCGTTTTAGAAGCAGCTTGTATAGACTTTTGGAGAATAATTTTGCCCTTGATGTTGCACGCAGTAGGAAGCTACGAAGCTCGTCGCGTAACGGACAAGCGCGTGCCGCGCGGAACGACGCTGGGTACGTGCGTCGATGGCGCTGGCGCGTTCGCCCGATCCGCGCCGCGCTTTATCAAAAAATCGTGACACAATGACCCTATTGTCCGCAGGGAAAGGGCTAATTACACCGGCGAACCTTGGCCGAATACGCGGCGCAGAGACTGTCTAACTATTTAGAATGGCAAAAACCGCTAAAGAGGTCGCCGATGACGTCGACGGGAAAGACGGCCGCGAGCGAAGCTGAATTTCTCTCCATTAAACGACCGTTATGCCGCCGAGATAATTACAATGAATTACGCGTACGGACACGAGCGCGCATGCACTGTGCAACGTCTTCGTGAACGCCCTGCGTATCGCCAGCTCCTCTCTCCCATCAGCCGCGCGGTGCGTCTCTAGTCTCGCCAATTCGATGCTGCGGCAACATCGAAAACTGCAATTGCGAATTAACGTAATGGGCTTTAATAAGCGCGCATTCAGCTGCGACCGGTACCGGCCGTCTGAGCTCCTATTCCGCGAAGGAACAAATGAGGAAAGGCCAAACCACCGTCGGAGTTCCCGTTCGCGGCAGTGCGCGACAAGCGTTCAAGTGGGGCGAGAAAAGTCCTTTCTCGAAAGGAGCGCGTAAAACTAATGCCACGACGGTAATAACAGGCTAAAGTGTATCTGGCAAATACGCTTTATGTATATCGACGTTCCGCTGTATTAGCTCTGCGCCGTTGCGGGGAAGGATAGGAATAGGAAACGGTACCGCGTTCGTCACGGAGTCTTATTTGCCTTGGACTCGAAATATAGGTGGAGGGAAGAAATATACAAGTACACTTGGAAGCAGCCCTTTCCGGGGTTTTCTTTCGCATTGGGAGGATCGGATAGCCGCGGCTGATAATTAAAAAATGGCCAACTCTCGCGCCTGTCGAAGGTAAGGGAGGGCGGCATGATGGGGTAGCCAGGTAAAATGGGGTATCGTAAAAAAACTATAATAGAAAAATGCTAGACACTTGACTGAAGTAGCAAAAGGAAGTCATTGTAGTGTAACAGTTAGGTGGTTGATAGAAATGAATAGGAAGCACCTGTTTTAGATTTAGAGCTGTGAAATCGTCCACGTGCTGCGTGCATCTCATTTTCTGTACCAAAAAGATCTATATTAAATGTATATTTAACACTATTCCTACCGAAATTGCACGTATACCTATTCCTACCTAGGTATTCCTATGTAGGTAAGACAGACTACAAATTTTTCTCAAAAAATAAACAATAAAAAAGAAGTGAATATTGAAAAATGTATTCTACCTATATTTGAGGTATAAACTATTTTGAAAAATAGTGAAGTTTAAAGGCGATTCAATTACGTTGTATATAGGAAATCCTAATCGAAATTTTAAAAACGGTCATTTGATCGGTCGTAGTAGGAATAGTGTTAAAAACGTTGAGTCAATTATTATTGTTACATTGTAATCTTCATTCTATTTACCTACTTTACTGTGCAATATTAAAAGTTGCAATATTTCTTTATTTGACATACAAATAACTTCAATCTCTGGAAAATGATGGTTTGAGGCAAGAGGGGGGGGGGGGGGGTCGTACGGGAATGATGGGGTGCCCTATCATACCCCGTAGTATAATTGTTCATCTGAGGTTGAACAACGCCATCGTGCGCTTTTATAATTTGAGTCGAATTTTCGTTACTTTTAATTCGGATTTGAAAATCGTAAGATTATATAAGAAGAAACTAAACGAGGAAAGCGGTTAAAAGAAATTATGAAGAAATCTGTAGATGAAGTTTTACACAACAAAATGGGTACAAGAAAGCTGCTGGAAAATATTGCCTTCCACGAACAACATTGGAACGTTATGTCCAAAAATTCAAACAGGGAAATGAAGTGACTACGGGTTCACCATTAGAGTCAATTGAGGACTCGAATGCAATAAGGGGACTAGCGCTCGAAAATGGGAGAAATAATTGTCGAAACGCTAAGAAATATTGAAAAATTAAATGTTGTTAAACTGTATTTTAAAAAATATAGTATTGTAAAGCTCGTCACGACACACATTTTTTCTATTTACAGTTCGTTTATCGAATCATTACTATTCGATCTAAAAATTATAAACAAAAAATTTTTCATCGTCCAAAATCATTATTTCTTTAAACATAAATTGTAATAATTTGAGTAAATATTAAGGGATCGTTCTGAGACTTGAAAAGTAACTTCAGAAAACTCTAGCGAAGCCGTAAAATGTATGCACAAAACCCTGGTGTTAAAAAATGTAATAATATTTAATTAAAAAGAAATACTGGACATAACCCATGTTTTTCAACGTTCGCCGTTAAAAAGTATCGAGGCAATTTTGAGGTACATATAACTTGCAGCGACAAAGTTTTTCCTTAATATACAAGGAAGATTTTCACCAATTTTCACACTGATTAATAAATAATTGTAGAAGATATGATGATATATATAAATCTCGCGCGCCACCAACAGTCAGCAGCCGCGTATAATGCGCTATTTAGCAGTTTTAACATTCGCGTTGACTGTTGATGGCGCGCGAGATTTATATATATCATCATATCTTCTACAATTATTTATTAATCAGTGTGAAAATTGGTGAAAATCTTCCTTGTATATTAAGGAAAAACTTTGTCGCTGCAAGTTATATGTACCTCAAAATTGCCTCGATACTTTTTAACGGCGAACGTTTAAAAACATGGATTATGTTCAGTATTTCTTTTTAATTAAATATTATTACACTTGTTAACATAAGGGTTTTGTGCATATATTTTACGGCTTCGCTAGAGTTTTCTGAAGTTATGTCTTAAATCTCATAACGATCCCTTAATATTTACTCAAGTTATCGCAATTTATGTTTAAAGAAATAATGATTTTGAACGATGAAAAATTTTTTGTTTATAATTCTTAGCTCGAATAGTAATGATTCGATAAACAAATTGTAAATAGAAAAAATGTGTGTCGTGACGAACTTTACAATACAATATTTTTTAAAATACGGTTTAATAACATTTAATTTTTCAATATTTCTTAGCGTTTGGACAATTATTATTTTTTCCATTTTCGAGCGCTAGTCCCCTTATTGCATCCGAGCCCTCAATTAAGTGTGTATTTTCGCAAACAGAAGAGAAAGAACTTGTCGAATATTTAAAAGAAATAGTCCCACAACTCCCGTGCGGAAGTTGAAGAAAATAATTTAGAAGAACTTCATATTTGCATCGATTTTGGAAATATTTAGGGGAACCAACTTGCCCCATTTTCGGTACCCCGTCATACCTCGTGGTAGGAGCAAGACTAATTCATTTTTTAAAGTTTAATAACTTCAAATTTTTATTCAGATATTACCCCAACTATACACCAAAGGCCAAAGTATTAAGTTATAATTATATATTGATTCGTAAAAACGTAAATTAATGGTATAATTATCAATTCCTTCGCATTTGTGCTTAGCTTCCCCATCATGCCCCCCCGTTCCCCTATATCTTCCCAAGGTTGCTCTTTTTATCAGGAACGCGACGTATTTTGTTCGAAACGAGCGGACGTTGATTTATTCAATGTACGTATTCGGAACGGTTCGTTGGGCGATTTAGTAATTATCGAGCGACCGGTTGACCGCGCGTTCCTCCCTCGCCAGCCAATGATCCTCCGTCGATGATTCCACGAATCGAGTGGAATTCGAGTCAGTCCTCGAATAATTTCCGTTTGGAAAAATTGCGAGTCGAGGGCGGCGACGGGAGGGGGCGGCGCGGAACGGCGCGGGAGGGTGGTGGCGCGAAGTGGTAACGGCGCGCGCGTTTTAACGCGCGAAACAATATTTACAAAATGATGCGACCGCAGTCATCGCGGCGCTCGCATCGCGGGTAAATACGCGAGGGGGAACGGTAAACAGAGCGAAAATTAAAACAACAAAGTCGCCGGGCGAAATCGCGTGACGCAAGTCCGCTTCGTAAATGACATCTAAATACACGTTTTCGCGCGGGTATGCTCCTCTCGTTCGCCTTGTTCCTTCGGCTGCTCTCGCGTATACACGGGCCCGGCGCGATCGGGGCGAACGGAATCGCCGATTTCCGCCCTAGAGGCGCGCGTATCTCGCGCGACGCAGACGCGACCGGCAAACAAACGGCCGATCGGGCTTCGCAACGATGCGCAAAGGGGGAACCGACCGAACGGACGGCCATGTAATTTCGTCGCGAGATAAACCGCACTGGTTATCGCGCGGACTCGCGTCAATTGCACAACCACTTTCATTATTTATACAACAATACAAATAACAACAATCGTAATAATAAGTACGCTGGCTCGGGCAATCGCGATTGTTCCAATTTCATCGCCTCGCCTGTTTGAGAAGGAGAGGGTGCTCCACGCGTGGACGAACATTGCCCACTTCTACGTGGACGAGGGGTACAGGGCGATTCATAGGCGAGTTTTAGGAAACGTGGGAGAAAGATTGAGATCAGCTAGCGATGTCCTATTTCGAGGTTTCACGTGCCATTCAAAGGGATTGGGAGAAGCTGAATGGGAGGTGAGCTGCGGACTCCTCCGCAGGACCCCAACCGAGGTCCCTTATTTTCCCACGCGTTTTTTAAACCGATTGTCCCGGCGCCTGGAACCCGTCTACCTTCACGCCTGGATGACTCGACCCATTTCCCTGCTTCGCTTCCACTGACGCTACATGCACGATCAGCGAAACGGACTCGGCGATATACAGAGACCGGTGAAATTATATGGGCGTTAAGGGAATTAGGCAGTCAAATCGCTCGAAAATCAAGTACTTTTTTGCGAATTAATTGCAAGCAGATGAATACAAATTGTGTCTGATACTCTTGGATAGTGTTTATTAACACTATAAACTGTAAAGAATTTTTTTTTTGATAATATATGTAGATATATGACGGCGCTGTAATCGTCTGATGTATAGTTGCTTTTTTCTGTGATTGCGGAGGTTCGAATCGACTCGAAAAATTTCAGGATGTGTAAAATATGTGCCATTCCGCGCGAAACCTCTGATAGGGTAAAGAGTACAATGGTTGGCCACTTAAGTAAGAGTGTCACATAAATAATGAATTATAAATGTGAATTTAGTAAATTTGAAATGGAAATCATTATAAATAAGTACGAAAAACCCCTAATAATCTAAAAATAAATAGGGTTTATAAAAAAAAAATCAAGAATGCATAAAAATATACAAAAAATATGTTTCCTACGAAGAAATATAGTTATTGGCATGGTCGAGACAGTAATTGTCCAATCGGCTCGACAGTGATTGGTCGTTATTTGATACATAATATAACTTAAAAGAAAATGTTACCTGATTTGGCGATAGAAATAAGATTAAAATTATTCAATACAAATGGATATATTTTATTTAGTATATATTTGTCGTGTTTGTTTTTGTTTTGAACAGGGAGCTAATTACCGTTTCACCATTAACATGGTTAAAAAACAGTCACTGTCCGTCCGGCCAATTACTATCATTCAACATTATTCATATGACAGTTGTTGGCCCCCCTGTTTTTTCATAATATATGTATAATTTTAACAAATAAATAATCCTTTTATAAAGTTTCAACTTTTATTTATCGATATATACCGAATATGAGAGATATACATATCATAAATACATTAAACTATTCGCAAACTTTCAACTGTACTCTTATGGTTTTTTTATTAAATGGCTGTAATTTCCAAGCTTCAAAGCCGAGTCATCCTATTTTATTTTATATATAATCACAGTATATAATGAGTGGAGAAATATTGATTACATCCGAAGCAAGAAAGTACAAGGAATATGAATATGTTCATTAAAAAAAGGCATGACATTGGTATTTCTTTATATTCATTTATTTCTCAAAATAAGGCCAATCACTGTCAGGTGGCCAACCACTATACTCTTTACCCCTATAGTCCGTAAAAATTCGAGATGTTCAACAAAAAAATTAAAAAGTCGCGGGTTTTTAGTGGCACATAAATACGGTGGAATTTTTCTTGAAATAATCGTCGTTCTTCAGCCACCAATTTAATAATTCTGCTTGAATTTTAGTTTTCATTGGTTCCCCGCGAAACTACGGTTGTAACAAACAGGAATCACAGCTTGAAATTACCTTGGATTACGTCATTTTGTAACACGAATATTACGGCAAAACTATTGTGTAAAAGGATACATCTGAATTTGCTTTAATTTTCTTGCAAATATATTAAAAAAGAAAGTGTTCCCTTCACGGAGAACGACTGCCTAGCCCCCTTAAAGCGTTTCGAGCGGCGAGACAATTGCGGCTGGAAGAAACGTGGGAAAATAAGGAGCCGCGCGGCACTTTGGGCAGGGCGGTGCGCGTATCTCACACCTCTCGTTCAGTTCCCGTTAAACCCATTGACGGGTACACGAAAGTCTTAAAGTGGAACGCCGTAGATGGCTCTGTAAATGAGATTTCCTGTCTCGACGCGCCCGTCGTATTTACTGCGCCGAGCGACCCGCTCCTCCGCTCGGAATATTATACGTTTGTTGTAAACAGCTGTATCGCCGATTAAATGTCACGTAAATTCAGTGGAGCAACTTTTCGAGCAGCCAACAGTGCTCGCCGCACGAAACGGGTGAATCATACTGTACGGAGAGACGTACCAGCTCGCGCTGGCGGTCGCGCGCGCCGCGCAATATCGTCACCCGAAGTATGTCATTGTGTAAACATATTTCCATCGTTATCGCGCACTCGCGCTCCACGTTATCGTCGTTTGCTTTTCTTTTTAATCGTCTATCGCGCGCGGTCTCTCCTATTGTTTTTACGCGAACGCGAGATACGGGCGAGAAATCGGCGATACCTCTTGAAATTGGCGAGCTGAAGTTTCGCCGCGAGCTAGCGGACGGGGGAGAACGAAGAGAGAGAGAGAGAGAGAGAGAGAGAGAGAGAGAGAGAGAGAGAGAGAGAGAGAGAGAGAGAGAGAGAGAGAGAGAGGGGGAGAGAGAGAGAAACATACGCGAGGAGGAAAGGAAGCGACGATACTTCCTAAAAAATATCGTTTCGCTGGTCCGCGATAAAGCCGAATTTATCTGTTCGGGATGAATAACGTTGACGGATGTTCCGGGGTGGGGGGTCTCGGGGCTCGCTTGCACCCCTAAGTGACCGCGCCGTTGGCATATTATTCATTTTACCCTGCCGCGCCCGAGCATAGTCCGCGTAACGCAGTCTATAACCGCAGTCATGGAAAAACACGCACACGCGAAGGATAATTACGCGTTAATAGCTCTTAATTTATGAAATAATTTATTATATAACGCGGGACGCGGCGGAGGCGGCGGTGGAGGTGGAGAGACGCACGAATGCGGAGAGCGAGCACTGAGGACGGGACGGAACGGAACGGAACAGGATGAGGCTTCGGGCCGGGGGAGCGGGAATAGCAGAGGAGGGGCAGGTGGCGAATAATGCATCGGTGAGAACGGAGCGACGCGACGCGAGGCGACGGGGACGCGAGCGGCTCGTCGCGTCGCGAACAAGAAAACGAGTCACGGTCGCCGTAAACGATCCCGATCAACAGGAGGAAACGCGGAGTGATCGAAGCTGCAACGCTTCGATCCACGCACTTCCGGTGGTGGAATTCGGAAACGATGCTTCTTCAATTGGAAAATAGAGGGCGAAGCACCGATCGGGTGTACCGAGATCCGTAATTAGCAAAGTGGGTATCGCGTCGAAATAAATTATGGATAAGTCGCGGTAAGTTAGGTCTTCCTATATGCGACTGGACGCAACGTCAAGATTTAGCCGTCGATTTTCTTGAAAATGAAGCGCGATATCAAAAAAAGTTACTCTTCCTTTTTCACTTATAACAAGTAAATAAGTCGAGAAAAAGGAATACATTTTTTTGATATTGCGCTTCATTTTCGAGAAAATCGACGTCGAAGTTTGTGACGAACGTACCTTTACTGTTACCGTTACTGTTAAGGAGAACACCACTGTGACGGCTGGAGAAGTAAGCCATTTTTAAGAATTTTGTTCAGGAATAATTTACCGTTTTCATATAAAATTTTTATTACCTACAATTGGTACAACGTCTTAAGAGACGGAAATAAATGAATTGAAAAACATGCATAAATTTTAATATATTAATTAATCATCTGAACCCCGCATCCGCGCTGGTAGGATGTGTAACTATGGAACAGCAGGTCCGAAATCAAATTTCTTTTTTTTTATAAACTATATGAGCGTAGGTAGTTTCCGTCGTACCTAAGGTAAATGTACCAGTGCCTCGTCATGTCCCCGTACTTGAACAGTAATGCGAATTTTATTTATTTTTAAGCTTAATTTTAAATATATTAAACACAAAATATAGTACTATAATGCACAAGTATTTAGCAATATTAATTAAAATCATTATTATAGAAAATTACAAATCGTTAGATAGAAATAATTCTTTTGTAACACACTTCGTACGCATAGCAGATTTCCAGAAATTTCTTAAGCTTCTGTCAAGACACTTCTGACATTTACTATGAAAATATTGACAGCATTTCTTATTTATATATTATAATAATACATTATTATAATAGTAAATAGATTTAAATTTAGTTTAGGATAGTTAAATTTGCAAGACAAATTAATATTTTTTTAAACAAGTCTAAGTTTATTTACTGGTACAAGAATTTCGTGAATGTAAGTAATTTAGACATGCAGTTTTAGGTTGTCCGGTTACTGGGACATCTGCATGTTTTCGAATTTTCATTAATAAATACGTCTATTATAATACATAAACTTTTCTTCAGTTTCCGATAGTATAATATTGTGTTATCTTCCACATTTCAACAACATTTTTTTATTTCATGATGGTTTTACAAATTAAATTAGGAGACAAACTTTGCCGCTATTCCTTAAGCGTCCGGGTATTGGTACATTTACCTTACGTGCCGATTTCTTAAACAAATCATTTATGTAGAAATGGTGCGCTTTAGAAGAAAAGTTTCGAAAATTCACGAATAAAATGGATGAGCATATTTAAAAAAATTTGTTTTCGATCAAAGAACCCGTACGCGCAACGGAAACTACACTCATATAGTTTATAAAAAAAAAAATGAAATTTTATTTCCGAACCTATTGTTCCATAGTTACAGATCCTACCAGTACGCGTGAGAGGCCTAGAAGATTAATTAATGTATTATATTTAATGCAAGTTTTTCTACTCATTTTTTTATGGTCTCGTAAGACATTGTACTAAAGCAGAGTTGGGCAAAATGTAATCCAATTACAACTTACAAATTACGATTAAATTGTAATTGTGTTGTTGCTTACACATTATTTTCTGTAATCGTTAATTTTGATAAAATTGTGGTGAACCACCTACATTAACGATTACAGAAAATAATGTGTAATCAACGACACAATTACAGTTGACTCATAATTTGTAAGTTGTAATTAGATTACATTTTGCCCAACTCCGTACTAAAGGTAGGTAATAAAAATTTAATATAAAAATAGTAAATTATTCTTGAAAAAAATTCTTAAAAATGGCTTACTTCTCCGGCCGTCACAGTGGTGTTCCCCCTTAAGCCGAGTCCACATTTGTTATCTATCTGACCGGTCGTGAATGTGAACCCGGCTTTACTGTCGGGCCGAGAATACTCATTTTTCCTGTCAGCCACGAGGCTCCTCTTTGCACCCGCAAGAACATTCTTATCGAAAGGCCCAAAGATGTTCCGTTTGGCCGCTGGATGAAGACAATAACTCGCTCTCTCTCTCCGCCAGCTCGCCCCCCTCTCCGCCGCCAGAAATAAATCGCGAATCTCGCGTAATAAAATTGGTACTGTTACGAATAACGCGTGCATTATACCCAGAGTTTTACGGACGCGTAGCGCGTCGCGCTCGCGAGCGCAACATACATTTACGAAGGTTACCGTATTATTGCAGCCTTCGCAATCTGCATTGTTGCCTCTCCGCTTTTAATACTCTTTATTGTCTCTTTTATAACCAGAATGACGCGCTTCTTTCAGCGCCGGATAAATTACACGCGGCATTGTACCTCTAATTTTAGAGGGAACGGGAAGGGGATACACCTCTCGGGCGCGCGCTCGTGTCGTTCCACGGGTTTCGCTCCGCGACGTTCAGTTGCTTCGTTCCCCATTCAATTCCAGCTCGCTGCGCGGCTATAGACACCGCGCGCTCGCTGAATAAATAAACACCGATGGTCGATAACATTTTTCTTACATCGCCCGGTTCCCCCAATTGCGCCGTTCGCTCCTCGAGTCGCTTCGAATTCGTCTAGTTTCGCCGTTCGATCGCCGATTCCGGCGCGACGGTTGCGTCCGTTTCCGCCGCGCGTCGCTGCGATCCGAGCTGCTCCGAGCCGAGCCGAGGGAATACCGTAAACGTACAAAAATAGCCGCGGCGTAATACGAAACAAGAAGATGTATTGTAATTGTAAGAATCACCGCCGTAAAGCGGAATACACCCGAGCATCATTGCCGCGATAGCAATGCCCATATTTCCAGGGCCATAGCCGGAAGAATACGAAATGCCACTGTGAATCACACCGAACCCGGCCCCCACTTTCACGCCGCCTCGCTCCGTTTATTGGACGGAGGTCGTGCGCCCGGAGCTAATGAACGAAGCGACAGGAACAACACCTTAGGAACCTCTAGCAACCAAACGGTACTATTCCAAACTGTACACTGCAATGCACTCCAGATCACCCTATTCGTAATTTCAGTCTAATATTTCAATTCGCTCTGCCACCGACGTCCAAGAGAGTCTCTCATTTTCTTAGACGATAAAACGAGGAAACTCGCGGCTTACGCAACGGCGGCAAAGACGCGCGGTCGCGCGCGCGCGCGCGCGCGCGCTCGGTCACTCGGCGATACAATATTGTGCAAAACATAACGTATTCAGCGTAAGCGCTAAGTAGCGTTAAGTGGGTCGAATTTACTCTGCGCCTTATTATTTCTACTTTATATGCCAGCGCGGCTCGGTGTGTGCGTAGCTCGCGAACGGCGCGCGTGTACGAGCCGTGCGTGCGCGGTAGGATGTGGCTTATTGCCGCGAATCTAGGTTATGTTATTCGCGACGGTAGGAAGTACCTCTAGACGCGTACGAGGCGCTTCCAGCCGTCCGAGCGACACCTCGTCCTTCGTCCTTCCCTAAGGATTTGCTTTCAAGGTCCTTTCATAGTCCCATGGCTAAGTAGAAACCCCCCCCTTGTCCTTGGGAGAATCGATCTCAGGAGTTTTCGAATCGCTCGCTTCGCTCGAAGCCTGCACAGCCGCGCTATTATCCCCCGCGCGCCCCTCTGAATTATTTCCGAGTACATATGTATTTCGCATTGTCTCGCCGAAAACGTTCCATCGCGTACGCTCGGATATTAATAGCTCCGCTCGGTAGGGAACGCGGAGCTAATAACGCGAGGAATTAAAGACGACGCGCGAATTCGAACTGGATCGGGCGGGCCGCGCCGGTTTCCCCGGGATCCTAAATCGGTCTAAACCACTGACGAGTCTCGGTAGTGGTGAAAGATCGGTCTATGGAACCTGGCGAACGAGTGGACGAGCGAGCGAGCGAGCTGTAGGTACTTATCTGCGTATAAAGCGGCACAGTGAAATCTGCATATAATATTGATGCAATTTGCCATTAGAATGGCGACGGTACGGTCTAGGATGTGGGCTCTATTCTGTATGCGGCGGCTGAATGGGCCGGTTCAATTAGAGAATCATAAGTTGCCGTGATGGGGCCATCCTGCAGATATTACCTTCGTACGGCCCTGGACCGACGGCGCGTCGTTTTTATTATCGCCGAGTATCGGTCTCGGTGAAATACAATCGGGCGATTATATAAACCGGAATAATCGATAGGTATGCTCGGCCCGCGTAAAACTCGATTTTTATTAATTACGCCAAATTGAACGCATTTAAATTACATAATGCGAGCTTAACGTTTCTGCGGACCTTAATCGCCGCTCTGCCACCCCCTCCCTCCGTCCCTTTCCCTCTCGCCGCGCGATTCTCGGACTGGACAATGCAGGTGTACGCTCGGACGTGTAACAGATTGTTCTCCGAGGGCGGTGCGTGTAATGACAGAGAACGAAGCCCCTTTTCCTTCCCCCAAACTCTACGCAGACTCTCCTCTCTTTCCGTCTTTCCTCGACCTTCCCTCCTTCTACCTTCTACGGACACCACCGCGGCAGAGCGCGCGATTATCAACGCGCCTTTATAAAATAATGCTTAAAGCGATCCCGTGACGCGCCAGCGAATGGGCAAACCGAGGTGCCGAGCCCTCGGGGCTCTCTGCTCGCTCGAGGAACATGTGGGGTGGTATTCCGCGAGGCGACGCGTCTTTTTTATTGTTTCTTGGAATCCGAGGCACGAGAAGGAATCTGGAGGATAATTTCTTCTGCGTTTTTTCTATAAATGGGAAAATCATTGGTCGGGGAGAAAGATCTGCGTGGCGGCCTGATGATCGCCCGGCCCGACGCACGGCACACGTGGCGCGAGTGACGCGGCTCCGTGCATGTAGGCTACCATCCTTGCCATCGTAATAGGATTTATAATCGCGCGCGGAGACGCGAGTTTGTGCAACGCCGATGTTAGGCGACCCACGTCTTGCCACGACTACTCGCATTATGCAGCATTATATGCGTATTACGGAAATAATAACGACAGCAGCGACGACCAACACGGCGACGATAGCGACGACGACGAGGACGACCATCCCTACTACGGTAATAAATTTTATTATAGCTTCTCCTCTGATCCCCTCTGCAGAACCTTCTCGGATTTACATACACGCGTGTGCACACGCGCGCCACTGTGCCTTTGCAGAGCACCGCTGGTAGAAATAAATGAATATAAAGAAATACCAATGTTATGCCTTTTTTTAACCCCTTAACGCACAGTTTTTTTGAAAAAAAAAACCGGCTAAAAAAAATCAATTTTTTTTATGTAAAAAACACAAATTAGAACATTGTCTTGGCAAAGAAATTAAAAACATACAAAAATAATCAAAATTTTTATTTTAATTTAATACAACGCCGCTCGAATTATCTCGAGTGTGCACAGTTTGGCCTGTTTAGCGCGCTCGAATTAACTCGAGCGTACAAGTGAAGGGGTTAATGAACATATTCATATTCCTTGTACTTTCTTGCTTCGGATGTAATCAATATTTCTCCACTCATTATATACTGTGATTATATACAAAAGAAAGAAAATAGGATGACTCGGTTTTGAAGCTTGGAAATTACAGCGATTTAATCCAAACACCATAGGAGTACAATTGACAGTTTGCGAATAGTTTAATGTACTTATGATATGTATATCTCTCATATTCGGTATATATCGATAAATAAAAGTTGAAACTTTATAAAATAATTATTTATTTGTTAAAATTGTACATATATTATGAAAAATATAGGGGGCCAACAACTGTCATATGAATAATGTTGAATGATAGTAATTGGCCGGGCGGCCAGTGACTGTTTTTTGACCATGTTAATGGTGTAACAGTAATTAGCCCCCTGTTCAAAACAGAAACAAACACGACAAATACATACTAAATAAAGTATATCCATTTTTATTGAAAAATTTTAATCTTATTTCTATCGCCAAATCAGATAACATTTTCTTTCAGGTTATATTATGTTCAAATAGCGGCCAATCACTGTCGAACCGATTGGACAATTACTGTCTTGACCATGCCAATAACTATATTTCTTCGTAGGAAACAATTCTTGTATATTTTTATATATTCTTGATTTTTTTTATAAACTCTATTTATTTTTAGATTATTAGGGGTCTTTCGTACTTATTTATATAGATTTCCATTGCAAATTTACTATATTCACATTTATAATTCATTATTTATGTGACACTCTTTCTTAAGTGGCCAACCATTGTACTCTTTACCCTATCTGTTCCCGACTTCTCTCTCTCTCTCTCTCTCTCTCTCTCTCTCTCTCTCTCTCTCTCTCTCTCTCTCTCTCTCTCTCTCCTCCCTCTCTCCCTCCCCCCACCCTCCCCCTCCCCCCCCCCCCTCTCTCTCTCTCTCTCTCTCTCTCTCTCTCGCTGTCGATAGATCGAAATAAAGTTAATCGTCGCTGGGGACGAAATGGGGCTAGTAGAAAGCAGGACGAAGAAGAGACGGCGCGATGCAGTCGGCTCGCGAGCTCAACGACTAGCAGATGCTCCGCCAGCTACCACGTACGATTTTAATTACTATCGTTATCGCATTTGCAACTTTAACCTATTTAATAAGTCGCAATCGCGCTGTCGCCTCTCTGGGATACGCGAGCCGTTGCGGCGGCGGCAGCTGCGAGCAAATTGCGACTCGTCTAATCGCCTAGCGACCGCTCCGACTGCGCTCGCTTCTTCCCCGGCAGGAACGATCGCGTGCCCGTGGAACGCGAGGACTGCCAGTCGCCGCGAGTCGTAGAGAACGCTCGCGTCGTGCACGGTAGGCAACTGTTCGGGAAGGAGAAGCGTCGATAATCGTTTCGCGCTAGGGGAGTCGTCTTCCAGCACCGAGCCGAGCGAGAGGAGCCACAGCCCCTCGGTTCGATCGGTTCCACGCCTCTTCTTTCACCTCGCGGAACGGCCCAGCACGGGAGACAACCGTCTCTCGCATTACCCGCGACTCCTTCCATTTGGTCCATTAAACGCGCGGCGACAGAATTTATTCCCCACCTTGTAATTCGAGTGCAAAGTCGTTCGAGAGCGTATTACAATACGCTCGTGGCTCAAGACATAAAATCCCTGTCCCCCTATAAATGGAGCTGCGGCAGTTAACTGCAGAAAATCACCCGGATGGTTCTTTTAGGGGCGCGCTCGACATCGCGACGCGACTTCCACGAGGTCCGTCTGCCGAAGGTCTAACGAGACTCGACATAAATAACACGAGTGTCGTTGCGACCGCGTGGAACGTTGCGCCTTGCTACGTGCTGAGAAGTCGGCAGTGACGCGGCGGGGCGTCCCCGCTTCCTGCGAACGAATTTCGAGCGGCCTCGGCCCGTTCGAAGGTCAAGCCCGTAGCTCCTTCGAATCTGATTTACGCGCGATCGTTCCGATTACGTCATCGAGCTACTGCGAGTCTCCACGCGCTCGATTACCGGGCAACGCGGAAAAGGGACGTGTGCAAGAATGTTAAATGGCCCTAGAGGGGCACTTTGGCCACCCACGTGGGCACAGCGAAGATAAAGTTTGGTTGCTGCGTCATCGCGCGCTAATTAAACACGCCCCTCCTCCTCCCTCCTGTACGCGACTCGATTCTGCCGACACGTGGAATTGCTAGCGCGTTCTTCGGTCGCAAATTTCGATTCCGCGACGAAATAGAATCTAAGGTCCCGCGGATATCGCCGGTTCGATTCGCTGAATACTTAAACTCGCTATAGCCGATTCGTTAATAGCGAGATGGAATATTTAAAAGCTGCGTGAAATCGATACGGCGTAAAGCAAAAGTCCGACCGTTCTATCCAGGCCCTGTCACCTGTCACGAATTTTTCAACGTTATTAGATCGTGGTAATGTACGTCATAGACGTGCATAAGGGGGGTGAGCCGTGGAAGTGGCGAAAAAAATATGGGAAGAATATACGCGGTGATCGGCGGGCTTGACGAATGTGTCCGGCGTTACTGCGCGATATTCCATTATTGTTAACGAGTATTTTTTCGAAGGAAAAAGGATGGATAATTGATATTTTGATGCGCCAGATTCCATCGAACCGCGCGGATGCGATCCCGCGAAATCCCTGCCCCGACGCTCAAATTCAATTTCTTCTAATCAAACGTATTTTTGAGTAGCAAATAAATGTCTGGACGTTCCATAAAAAGTTCACGTACCCCGTGAACCGAGCGGTAAGGGCGATACTGCCCTCCTTAGCTAAAATCATCCATTTCTCATATTTCAGGGTGTTTTTGAATATTCGCAGTTTTATGCCATAAATTATGAATTATTTTTTTTTCCTTTCAATGTGTTAAATAAAAAATTTAAATCGTTTCCTGCGTGAAAATGTGCAATAATTAATTAATCGATAGGTACGTTTGAAGCTCGTACAGTACACCTGTTGCAAAAAGTTATATGTAGGTAAGTATAGCTTGATACGAGATAATGTTAGTTAATGTTAGTTGGGATACTTAAGCCTGAAAGGACGGATTATTATTATTATTATTATTATTATTAATATTGTTTATTATTCGAAAAAGAAGAAACTCTAGTACTTAGAACTAGCATAATCAATAAGAATAAACACGAGGTTGCAGTGGTATATGCCGCTGATTTTATTGTCCTTGAAAGGCGTCGAAACAAAAATTGTAATGAGACATTCCACGCGAAATCGGACACTTTTCGAAGTAACATTTCGGATGTTGCTGAAATTTGAATATGCTGTAGTCTTTAGTGATATTTAAACGTACCTCAAAGGATTTTTCAAGATTTTGAAAAATGTCGATTTTACAGCTGTTTGAAGTTAAATGCTAACTTCTTTTCAATACATTGTAGCTATGGAAGTAGTAAAGGGATGGAGATGAGCTTTACGGTGCTTATAGAGAAGACATTGAAGTTTCGAGAAAAAATTATTTCAGTTTAAAAAAAACATTTGTACCATTTTTGTGCAATTATTTTAAACAAATGCAGGTTTTTAACATTGGGCGCGATTTTAAAAATCTGAAAAAAGGAGAATATAGTTCTATCCTTCCCCTTGATGGACAAATTTTCAAAAATATGGATATTTTAAAATTGGTCCTGTAAAAATTGCCGAAAGTTGACGCTGCGTCAAATCACACCGGCTCGACTGGCTGAGCCGTGCGGTACTCGCAGCGGCCAAGCGGCTATATCTGATATTCTTATACAGTGTTCTCGAATATGGTAAGTATTTGTAAAAAACTGAAAGAGAAAAACTTTTACTGTTTTTTGTACACAACAAAATACGATAACTCAATTTTTGGTGATCGCAATATTTTCCTCGAAACGAAGGTGACCCTCAGATATTTAAATGGAATGCTATATATTTGATTATCCAATATGAAAGCGACTGTCAAGACAAATTCAACCATATGGTATACTATGACCTTTAAGACTACATATGGTTAGGAATTAAAGATGAAATTTAATCTACTAGATAGATAGTTCGATATATTTATTTCATTCCTAACCATGTGTAGCCTTGAAGGTCATAGTATACCATATGGTTGAATTTGTCTTGACAGTCGCTTTCACATTGGATAATCAAATATATAGCATTCCATTAAAAAAACTGAGGGTCACCTTCGTTTCAAGGAAAATATTGCGATCACCAAAAATTGAGTTACTGTATTATGTTGTGTATAAAAAACAGTAAAACTTTTCCTTCTTTAGTTTTTTACAAATACTTACCATATTCGAGAACACTGTATAAGAATACCATATATAGCCGCTTGGCCGCTGCGAGTACCGCACGGCTCAGCCAGTCGAGCCGGTGTGATTTGACGCAGCGTCAACTTTCGGCAATTTTTACAGTGCCAATTTTAAAATAACCACATTTTTGAAAATTTGTCCATCAAGGGGAAGGATAGAACTATATTCTCATTTTTTCAGATTTTTAAAATCGCGCCCGATGTTAAAACCTGCATTTGTTTAAAATAATTGCACAAAAATAGTTCAAATTTTATTTTTTTTTTAAACTGAAATAATTTTTTCTTGAAATTTCAATGTCTTCTCTATAAGCACTGTAAACCTCATCTCCATCCGTTTACTATTTCCATAGATATAAGGTATTGAAAAAAGTTAGCACTTAACTTCAAATAGCTGTAAAAAACATTTCTCAAAATTTTGAAAAATCCTTTGAGGTACGTTTAAATATCACTAAAGCCTACAACATATTCAAATTTCAGCAGCATCCGAAATGTTACTCCGAATAGTGTCCGATTTCGCGTGGAATCTCCCAATGCGAGGGAAGAAAGAGCCACGCATGACCGAGTATAATGGAGCGGTACGTGACCATACTGGTTGACTAAAATTGGACTCGCGAGTATTTACAAAAAAAGATACTCGCGCGAAATCACGCGGACACTATTCGAGCTGCATATGCAAAGTGTGAAAAATTACATCCGGCTACGAATCTATGCCAAGCCAGCATTTATTGTGGACACCTGACGTATCGAGTATTAAAAGTTGCTTCCACTGTCCATCTGCCGTAACGTTGCACGTGAATTTTCAGTTTCCGAATTTCGTCTCGGCGAGCAGCGTTACTATATCGAGTGGAAAATATTTCGAATAGATCGGCGCGATGGATCGCGCCAGAAATACCTCGCCCATCCGCGCGGCCGATGTTCCGCCGCGGTTTCGGTCCACGTCGCGATCAATTTTGATTCACGAGAGTACGTTAGCCGTATAGGAAGGGAAGGGAAACGCAGCAATGCCGATCCTTCTTGTCATTAACTTGCCAAAAGTTTAGGGAAAGTGAGAAGAGAAGTGGGTAGACGCGAATATGTACCGAAACGAGGTTGTTAGAGCGACCGAAGATTCGAGAAAATTCGGGAATCTTTGCGTCGCGTCCTTAAAAAATTACTCGCAGTCAAGAAGTGGAAGAAGAACAATTCATTGGGAATTTATTTCAGAAAATTTACACGCATATTTTTATGCAAAGTATTATTATATTATGTTTTGGTGTAAAAGTATTTATTTATTGCAAAATTGCAACTGATTTCCCGAAAAGGGTTTTTCAATTGCGGTCACCACGATTTCTCAAAAATCGCTTCACCAATGTTTCTCAAACTTCGTAGGTTTCTTCTAGACACTCAAATCTAGTTTTTAATCGAAGCATTTGTTTCTCCAATGCATAGTTTTTATTTTATGCATGAAAAATGAGTGTTTTTTTTCTACGAAAATCGATCATTTTGTTCCGGATTATTATTTTATAAAACGGAACGATTAAAGACTAAGAGATAAACTATTGTACTAAATCTTCTTGGTTTTTTTATTTGTGATAACCCAGTTCCGAATAATGTTGGTCACCGCGAAGCGTATTTCTAAAAACAGCTTCCGGGAAATCAGTTGTAATTTTGCAATAACTAAATACTTTTATACCAAAACATAATATAATAACCTGTTAAAGTGTCCCCCGTCTGAATACAAAAAGCTTTGCATAAAAATATGCATGTACTTTCTGAAATAAATTCTCAAAGAATCGTTCTTTTTCTACGCCCAGAGATTCCTTCGAGTCCGTGTGCCGAAAGGAAGCGGTGAGAGAAATAAAGCAGTTTCACTATCCACCTAGAAAGTGTCCCTTTATTCTAAACACCTTGCGAGAGATTCCTGAAATTACCAACTAACGAACGAAGAAACGCGACGCGTGTTGGGAACGGTTTGGAAAGGAAACGTAAGGTCGAGGTAAGATCGCGTAGAACAGCCGGTGTACACGGTGGCCGCGTTTTTGTTCGCTCCGCCGAGCAGGAGAGCGACGCGGCGGGACGATGTGTCGCGAGCACCGTTGGCCTGGTGTGCTCGTGCGCTGGTGTTCTTCCTGAAAGTGCTGTACCGACCGTTTGTAGCGAGCTAAGCAAACGAAGAGGTCCCTGCATTCTTTACAGCAGACAGGCGCTTCTCGAGAGCGCCACTTTGCTCTCTCTTTCTCCGTTTCTCGCTCGTTCTCGTGCTCCGGCTGTGCCCCCCGTCCCAAGATGACACGTCGTTGCGTTTGCACAAGTAGGCGCGTGTAGTGGTGCGCGAGTGGCCGCGGCCGGTCGACCGTCTTCGCGTTCCCAGCTCGCGTCGTCGCGCAGCGGCGATAACACTCGTATCTTACAATTAGCCGAGCCCCTCGCTCGACACCGACAACAGCGTTCGCGCCACTTCCACCAGCCGTATTTTCGCGACTATGTAGAAACGTCCGATTTTCATACTCAAACAGCTCGCGTCGCAGGTGTCATTGCCCGCGAATCGCTTGACCCCAAGTCACTCGCGTATACCCGCCGCATTTCCCGACTAATAGCCTCGTCGAGAAACCGCCGTCGTAACATCGTAGCTCCAATAATTTAGGAAACGCAGTCTGCCTCCGCAATCATCACTGAACGAGCCTCCGCGCGGGAGTAATTCTTATCGCCGCGCGTATAAATCTAGATAGTTACCCAGACTGCTTCAGGAATGTCTGCGCCTTGCACAAGCGCGTGCTTGATTTCGAAAAGTCGAAGGAGACTGTATTCTCGAGCAGATTGTAACAATCCTCGAGGATTGTGAAAGCCCCGAGGCAATTCTCGAAGTCCAAGTTTATTCACGTCGAAGACGCACATAAAAGATAACCTTTTTTTTTAATGTCAGACAAATCCTTGGTCGTACACGTGCCGATAGAATTAAAAGGTTCTTAGAAAGCGGCGTTAAATAAACACCGAGGTGACCGTTTACGGGGTTACGAGCGCCCCGTCGCGACTCGCAACAAGTGCGAAATAGAGAGGTGCTAGGATTACCGCGGCAATCCTACCAAAGAGAAGAAACACGAAGAAACGTCGAGTTTGTCTGGCTTCGCTCGCGTTATTCCCGGCTATCCCTTTTGCGAGCGGCGACGAGAGGTCTGTTCAAGTACTGGCGGAAGCTCGAACACGGCAGGCACAGTTTGAAAACGAAGGTGGAAAGTTTACAAAAAAAAGTGGAGGAGGAGAACGCGATAATCGTGCGGGCACGGGTTACTTGCTCTTCTCCGATTAAAATGGTCCGCCGGACGTTAAGCGATCCGGGAACAAGACGGGAGGGCCCTTGTGGAATCGCTCGTAGCAACAATTTCCGTCATTGTCGCGGGCGAAACAAAGTTTCAATTACGCTTTAGCATCGCCCAGTTGCCTCTTTTTACTTCGACTCTCGGCTCTCGACTCGGCGAGTTTTCAGCGTCGCGTCCAACCAACCCGCGACCTTTCGTCCTTCTCTCGCGCCGCTCTGTTTACCGCTGCGCTGCCCTCTGCCTTTCTGGCTTCTGCTTCGCTGCCGAGGCAAAAAGGAAGACAGAGAGGCGGAGGGAGGGGGAAGGCGGCAAAAGGAACCGGGCGGGTCGAGGGCCCGCTAGAACCGAGGGAAACGGCCAAGAAAGCCGCGGGGCGACGGGGACAGAGGACAAACGCGCGAAATAAACGCGGAACTCGATGTTTTTCAAGCTGTTTATTGCGAGACGGCGAGCGGCAAAAGTCCCACGAGAACTTCGGCGTCAATTATATCCGCGGAATAACTTAACGGTCCCTTAGAAACGCGCTGAATGGCCTATTCAGACGTTCGTTGAAGGTTCTCGAGTGTTATATAATAAAGAGCGCGTTCCGTGCGGGCATGACGTAAGACTGCCGGGCGGTTCTCGAGGGTGCGGACCAGCGGGCCTGGATCTTTCTTCGCGCGACAGCCGCCAATCGGAAGCACTAAAAAGCAAGCCCCGTTTGCGCGCTGAAACGTCACAAATGTTCGCGGATATCGCTGTCGAACGGGACGAGATGCGACGCGAGCGAGCAAGGGGCCACGAAGAAGGCCCGCCGGGAGCAGAGAAAGAAAGAAATAAAATAGCCCCGGACACTGACTTCGTCTGCAGATGGGGAATCGTCGAGTCCGACTAGAGTTACGGACAATCGGGGAACATTATTACGAAAACAAGCGTAAAGTCGTTAACGGAGTGCGGGAACTCCGTCCGCCGTCGCGAGAACTCGTGTCTCGCGTCGCGTAAACAATCCACGAACGAGCGGTTGCGACCGGTGTATCGACTTTTCTCCGCCGTCGACTCCTCGTCGTCGTCGAGCAACGCCCGGAAGCGGAAAAGGGAGCGCTGTACACTGGAAGAAACTTTGCCGCCGCTCCGCGGCAAACTGCGCGTCAATCGAGGAATCGTGACCGGAATGCGTTCGCGCGATCAGCTCTGCTATCGTTTCGTCCTATCGTATCTGGATCGACCGACGCTTCGCGCAACAAACAACCGCGGAGATTCGTTAAGCAAAGTCATCGCGAGCGCATCTGCTCGTGGGACGGCTGCTCTCCGCGATTTACATCGCCCCTAGCTTCTGCGATCGCTTAGCACATCTAATTCGAAGAGTAACTGGCATTTCTAGCTGCTTGTATCTGCAGAGACGATCACCGCGCCTTGAGATTACTTAACGCGTGACGTTTTAATCGCCTCGGGTCTTATGGGAAAATTTTAGAGGGGCCGACGGTGGCCGGGCGGAATTATGCATTCCTCGGCGCGGGAATTTAGAAGAAAAGTAACGTTTCGACGAGTCTGGGATGCGCCGGGAGCCAAACAACTTTTACACAGGGTATGGCAACGAGCTGCTCGGCGGCCGAATTCCAGGAACGGTCGTTTGAGCGGAGGAAAAAAAAATAACGGAGCATAAAAGCGCGCATAAAACGCTTTCGCCGGTTCGCGATAATCCGGCCGGCGAAACAATATCGTTTTTATTGTTCGTGCCTGGCTGCGATAATAATATTTATTTCCGAGGCGCATTAATTTTTTCCGGAATGCGTCGGCAGGTCCGAGAAACGCCAACCCGAGTTGCCGGTGTGTATCGTTGTAATGAGCGAACAATGGCGGATCCCGAGCTGCCTCGCTCGCGAACCTTCTTAGAACAGTGGCTAAGAATTCGATCGGTAGCTGTTCCGCGATACCCTCCGGTCATCGAGCTTTCTCCTCTCCTCTTTAATAACTGTCACGGAGAGTGATTTATAGTGGACTCATAAACTCCAAGGATCTATGAAAATAATCGCGATTATATTCGTCATCGCTATCGTCAGAAATCCGCCATTTTTTTTCTGCCCACTGATCTTAAGGAATAAGTTCCGTTCGACGAAAGCGAGGCTCTCGAACCAAACGATTCTCGCGTGGAAATTCGTCTGTTGCGTTCCGAAAGTGCAATTCCCCGTGCGCGCGTCCGTAACAGGAAAAGGGTTAAGATCAGAAGCCGAAAATCTCAGCGAATCCGAACGAATCTGTTTGTACCAGGAGACACAGAGAGACAGCAAGAGGGAGGCGGCGGGGCGAGGGCTGAAGGAATGCAAAGAGGGTAGCCGAAGTTCGAGGGTGAATTGGAGACGGTGACGACAGGGTGGACGCGATCGGAAGGAAAGTGGGAAGGCTTGGAAGCGGATAGAGGTGGATAGAGGTGGACAAAGCGAGTCGACGACAGGGTGGACGCGACAGAAAAGGCGAAAGAGAGAAAGTCAGAAAGGAGGCGGCGTATTCCGGCCGTATATGCTTTCCTGGGTTTCCACGAGCGAAGAATATGACGGGCGGTGACGTCAGCTTGAATATTTGAAGGGGGCGAGACTTCAAAAGAACACGTGTTACGGTGCTAGGACGCCGTTTAAATAATGCAAAGTCAACTTACTCTCCTCTCTCGCCCCACTATGCGCGTCTTTCTTTCTCTCCGTGTCTTTCATTGCCTTCTCCTTTCGACCGGTGCCTCTCTCACCCTTTTCGTCTTCGTCGGATCACGCCAGCTCCACACCACCTCCCCCCCCCCTGCTCGCGCTGCCCTTCGCTCCTCGCCCTTCGCCGCCCCTCCCCGTCGCGCTTTCACTCGTTCTTTCTTCGGCTCGTCGGTCGGTCTCTGTCCGTTTCGGTGTCGAGTCTCTCGGCGTGTCCCTCTGGCACGGTCGCGCCGTGCCACGCCGCTCTCTTTCCCTTTCTCTTGCTCTTGCAACGCGCTCTCCGACGCTCGACTCCGAGTCCGAACTTCGTAACGATCGATGTGCCACCCTACCGTATGTACCGAGCGCGATGAAACGTTAATGCAGCGAGGATCGCCCGTTCGTGCCAGGAATTTCGGATTTCCCACCGACTCGTGCGCCGTCGATTGCTCGACTATCCGTGGCCACTGCCGTTACAAATTAACGGAATCGAACTTTCCTAACTCGCCTTCCCCTCCGCCGCTTTCTCTCTTTCGCCCTCGTCGCCAGCAATGCTTGCCACCCCCCGACGGTGGTGCACTTGCTCGCCTTTCTCCACCGGCCAAGATTTCCGAATTCGATCAACCGATGCTCGCGGGGGAAACGACCAGGCGAGAGTGAAAACCAGGTCGAACGATGCGACGCGCGGCGCGACGACTTCCCTTGCCTCGAGCACTCCACCGGGAAAACATCTCCGCGGACTTTGAACCCTTCCTCGTCAACAGTTGCTTCTAAGGGAAGACCTTGAGAAGAAAGAAAGAGAGAGAGAGAGAGAGAGAGAGAGAGAGAGAGAGAGAGAGAGAGCGCCGTCGAGGGACTATATTTGAACTTTCAAACGATGATCCAAGAAAGGAGATCGATAAGAGAAATAATCCGAGGTAATAAAATTTTAATAATCAACAGATTGAGTTCTGTTTAGATACATGGATGCAAGCCTGTCGACCGAGTGACATAAGACGGAATAGCATCGCCGAGAGTCGCCTGCACCGTCACTCACGGATGCGCGGATCATCGATCGTGCGTGCTGAATGCGAAGATCGGAGAAAGAGCGATCGAGAGAGCAGAAGAAGGATTAGAAGGCGCGGCGGCCGGGGGAGGTGGGGGCGTTCGGGAAAGGGGAGGCGTAGGTTGGGTCGGGAGGGTTCGGGAGGGAGGAGAGGGTGGCCCTGGGGGTGGGGTTCGAGGAGACGGTGAATGAGTCGTGTGTGCAGGCGATGCGATGCACGTGCAGGTGCATCGAGAGTGGGGCGGCAGGAATTCGCGCTGTCGCACCCGCGCATTTACCCCACCCCCGCGTCGCAGGGCGCAGGATTATGGAACCACCCCTGTGTACGAGGCCCTCTGTTTTTAGTCCCGGTTTTTTTCACCGATTGGCCACCCGTCGTGCAGCCGGCGGTGCGCCGTTCGTGGACCGAATTCGCGTGGGCGTTCGTTCGCCACCGCTCGAGCCCATTCCGTTCGGTTCCCACGAGCGGGCGATTTACCAGCCAACGAGGAATTCGGCCCCGTTCCTCGAGGCCGCTGGGCTCCCGCTCCGGCTACGGCTACCGCCGCGAGACAAAAGATGTGCGCGATTATCGATCATCCGCCACGAAATCATGCCAGCGATATTAAACTTCTAAATTACACCACTCCTCCCTCCCGGCCCTCCCCATTCGCGAACTCGACGACACGCAACGCGTATTTCGCGATCGCGAAATCTCGTTAATTTCCCGCCGTGCGTCGGGGGCTCGTACGTCCGCGATATTAAAATTTTACGCCCGGCGCGTTCGTCATTGTATCGGGTAACGTATGCGTTTCGTTAGCCACCGAAAAATTCGGCTTCGTCCGAGAGAGCGGACCGGGCCCGTGGCTATTCTTTCCAGCCACGGGCAGTTCAACAAGCTGTCGAAACGGCGGGGTGGAAGCGCCCGAGAGAGAGGGGACGCGACGAGGTGTCCCGAAGAAAATCGCAGACGTTTTCCTCGCCGTGGGTGAGTTCGCGTGCCACGCGACTCCGTCGCCTGTGTCGGACGTGTAAGCTCGCGTACGTGGGCTTTACACGTGTACTGGCACGTTTTACGTGCTACGTGGTAAAGGCGCGTCAACGCCGCTACGACACTTTACGCTCGACGACCGAATACATTAACCTCCTCTCTCGCTCTAGCTCCACGCGGATCGCTTCCTCTCTTTCTCGCCCTTGCTCCGAGTCCCCCTACTCCTGCTCCCCCCGCTCTCGCCCTCCCAGCCGTCTCTTCCACCTCGCCCCTTCGCGGCGGCCCCGTGAAAAAAAGGACTGGGCGATCTCCTCCCAACTTTCCGCCTCGAGGACAGAACTTTCAACCTCGCTGACTTTTTGCGAGACACGGGACGAGATTGTGTCGTCAACCACTTTGACGCGCTTCTTAATTCTTCGCCGACACCGTCCGAGGGACTGTAACGCGGGCTGCAACCACTTCGAGGCTTTACCCGGCGAGAATAATAAGGATGGGGCGAGCGAGCGCTCCACTGGCCGCGTAACTGCCGTCTAATAAAGACTCGACGCCCAGCTGACGCGTGACGTAAAGCAACGCGTGCCAGCGCGCCAGTTCCATTCAGCGAGATCTCCGAGCGTCCGAGAGGGAAGCCTCGAGACTCCGCGAAACCAGTGTAAGCGCAGTTGCCGCGAGAACACGCTCGCTTAACGCGTCGCGAATCCTGTGAGGTCGTGATCAGCGGAAACGCGTTTCGAGGAATGTTTTTACACGGAAGAAGTTTTAACGCAATTACGAGGCGACTCCTGGCGCCTCCCTGCCCCCTCGCCGTCCTCTTTCGCACTCACAACCTCCGCGTCGAGCCGCTCCCTCTACCGTCGTCCCTCTCCCCTGCTCCTCCTCGCTCTCTCCCCCCCGATGTCTCATCCTTCACCCCTCCGTTCCCTTCGCGCTCGCCGTAGCAGTGTGCCAGTCGGTTCCTCCTTTCCTCCTTTCCTTCCTTCCACACTTGTTAGCCTGCCGCCGCTTCCTCTCCTCTTTCTTTCGCAACTACCCTGCCGCCCCGTCCGACAACTCACCCGCGAACCTACTTTGCCTCGTACTTTATCTTTATCCGGTTTCCAACCCTCTCCTACCCTCGGCTCGACTCTACTCGCTCTCATCCTCTCCCTCGTCCATCCCCGCGCCGCTCCCACCTTTGCTTACCCTATATACCCCTCCCCCTGCGCCGCCGTGCACGTCATTCCGCATTATTTTCATTTTATCGTCAGCAATCTTGGTTAATGCAATACCCCCCATCGTCCCGGGTACTCTTTTTTTATTTTCTAGTTGAATATTCTATCGCGTTACCTCCCGCTGGAAGCCCCGTCGAGGGGCAAGGAGACTGGGAGCGCCCTTCGACTCCCGGGCAGTGTATCTCGCTGGGTGTCACCGTGCAGTCGATCTCTGCCGCGCGGTCACCACGCATTTCCACTAGTTTCCAGAAAAATGCGGCCGACGAATCTCGCGGCGGAATTCTCGACGCTAGTCCGCCGGCCCGACACAGTTTCGTAGGAGCATCCAGAGTGCAGTGGCTGCCGCCTTAATCGCGCATCGATCCAACCAGCGCGACTTTGAAGGCACCTACTTGCTCGCGAGACGAGCGCCGGCCGTGTAACGCTTCCAAACTACCCTCGCGCGGCCACACCGTCCACTTTGTTTCTGCGAGTCACCACATCGCGTATAGCCGGGCAAGACATTGTTCGTATCGATCGCCAGATTAATTTGTAGCCCAGACAATGGGCCGCCATCTCTCCCGTTCCAACCGATTCCACGGACGTAACGTTTCGTCCCTTCGTTTACACACACCTATCTCTCTCGCGCGCGCGTGCCTGTGTGTTTTTGAAAATCTGGACACTTTCGTGCGGCGAATATAGATGCGGACGAGTACGTATTCTTCGCGAGTCGCGTTTAAAACGTCTCGGGTACCTACATAGTTTTCACGCGCTTGGGCCAAAGGAAGAGCAGCGAGTGGCGAGGCAGGTGGAGCGGCGGCGGACCGACGCACGCGTTTTCTCCTTCAGGACGCAATCTCGACGGTACAATGGAACATTGAATTTTTAACGGGCAGATAGGAATATGAAACGAGGCGCGAGACAATGGCTTTCTCGAGACCGATTTGCCTTTATCTCGATCCGGTATTTCCTAGCGGCCCGACTAATCTCGCTTCCGCGAACCAACTCATTCGCGGCGCTAAGTGTTTCCTTTTAATATCCGAATACTATTGTCCGCTCGACTTTCGAAATTGATTCTTTCTACTCGCTGATCCCTTTCCGGGGAGGATCGCTTCTTCACGAAAGCGGATCGTTATCGCGGAGAAGCGATTAACGACGCTGTATTAATCTTTGATCCGTGTACACTCGGGGTCCTTTCGCGAATCAAGGTATATTTGCGTCGCCGCGCTTCGACCGCGTTAGCGATTATTGCGCTCGCAGGCGTTAATGTTTGAAAATCGGCGGCGAACGAGCGAGAGTCGTTTAAATCGGATCGAATGAATCATATTCGCTAGAAGTATCGCGACGTGAGTCATCGACGCAAATGAAATTATATTCTACCTCCTAATAGCAACTGCTCGGCATTAACCGGCGCACCGTTCCTACAAACAAATTCGAGCGCGTGACTCAGCCAGCTCGTACCGTATGTAATATGTACAAATATACGCGCGTAAGTCCCGCCATGCTCCTTCCTTCGAACTCTTTGATCGCTTCTAAAGAAAACGTTCGATCATCGATCCAGCGTCCCTCGAACCCGGAGGAACGCGCTGCTCCACGCTGGGAGCATTCCTTGAAAAGTCTCGCCTTTCGCACGCTCGAAGCGGAATAAACTATCAACTCCGTAAACTGTAGGATGCTTGAAAAGTGGAAAGCAGTTCGGAAGAAAGTAATTCCTTGCGAGGAATTGGTGACGAACGATTGTACTGTTGGATGCAAGAATAGCCTCAGGACAATTAGGCCCTCTTTGCATAAAAGGAATAATTAACTTCCTCGTACTTTTTTACATATGTCCTCTACATTTTATTGTCGTAACTTCATAATTGACTGAGCTGTGATAAATTTTGTAAATTGATCTAGGACTATTTTTATGAATATATTTCTTCAATATTCTTTGTTTTTTCTAATATTATGCAAATCCCTACTGATATATAAAAGTGAAACGTTGTCTGTTTGTTTGTCCTTCTTTCACGCCTAAAGGGATGATCGGATTTCAATAAAATTTGGAATCTACATTACATACGTCTTAGATTAGATTAGGGTAAATCCCGGAGACGCTAAAACTAATATAGAAATTACTTGTTTCATCAGAAGACACCTATATGTTCAGAATTTTATTACTGATTCAGAAAAACTAGTCGATATTTGCTTTAAGATAATATTTACTGTAAATCGGGTTGAAAACTGAAGTCACGACATCTGACCACCTCTCCCGAGGTGCCGGGAGAAATGGTTTTCGTCGTTGGCAGACACCACTCGCATAATTATTCATGGAAAATTAACAAAGGATAAAGCAAAATTATTTAGCAAGGCAAATGAATACAAAAGTAAATAATAATACAATAATAATAAAAAATAAAAAATAAACAAAAATAATAAAAAAATCATAACTCGATCATCTCTCCTTTCTGCACCGAGAGATGGTCTTCTCGTTAGCTTTGAGAGGAAGAGTTAATATGACCAAATACTTTGGCTGTATTGTCCCTCAATATGTCTACTATCTTATTATCCCAAGCATTAAACGAAAATAAATTTAGAAGTATATTTTAAATACGATTCTGTACAGCGCTGTTTGACAAAAGAGGTTAAATGTAACCTCAATTTTCCTTTTACAACCTATAAATCCAGAAAAACACAGAAGAAAGCGAAATGACGCTATTCATTCAATTGTTTGGCTTCTAGAGAAGTAATTGGTCTGCACTTTAACGCGTTTTTACGCATAGAGTCTGAAATATAGCGACTCGGCCAACTCACCAGCCCGAACCGCGTTTCCTAGATTTGCCCTAGAGACTATTTTTTAAGCTTTTTTTATTTTGGAAACATCATAAATAATTCCCGAGTAAAACCGGGTAACGGATCAGCTAGTATTAAATAATTAAAAAATACTGTTAACAAACAAAGCATTCTTCTATATTTCTCCACTTTACGCAAGAAGGGCCTGAGAAGGCCACAACAAAAATTAATTTCACTGATTAATTTAACACATAATTCCGATTTGAATAGCGCAACTACAAAGGAGATGCATGAAATATTTCAATATTATAGCCACTTTTACAACAACTTCACTATGTATAAAAAATACCTAACATCCTAATGTTTACAGATACTTTTCCCGAAACCGACTGTTGGCACTAAGGCCTTTGCATCCACCAGTACAATTTCGTTCTTATACGTTCGATTCAGTTGGAGTAGTAATTAACTTCTGTCGAGATTCTGTGAGATCACGCGACACACGTTTTGGATCGCCATGAACCTAGACAAGCATCGCTCCGCCGTGACTCGAAGCGGGCGACAGAAAGTACAGGGTTACAGAGCACCTTTTGAAATATTCCAAGCCGGGGAAGTTGCGCTCCGCGAAATCGACGCCAGAAATTCGAGGAAGCAGATTTAAACGCGGGAAAGCGATTCAACGTTCGAGGCATTGAAACGTAAAACAAGCGGCGCACGATTCGTCGCGGAAGCGGGGAAAACTCGGCGAAACGTCCCCCGCCTTTCGCGTCAGAATTAAACGGGCGTCATCGCCGCGTGTCTTATATCTATAGGTCGCGCGTGCCTTTTATACGCGGTCGAGGATCCTCTTTTTTCCCCCCCACATTTTCCCCTCATTTTTTTCTCCCCCTCTTCCTTTTTTCGTTCGATGTCGACGGCGGTGAAAACGCGGATACGCGCTGCAACGAACAGCGAGGGTTTTATTGGCTACACAGGAGAACGAGCCGAACAGGAGGAGCAGGGCCGCCCGGCGGAGGAGAAGCGGGGTACGAAGGGAGGATGTAATCGAATATCCTAGAATTTAATTCTATCGGTTCGTCCCGCGCGTTCGACTTTCATATCGCGCTTTTTTGCGACAGTCATTAAATCTAATTTATCGGCGGCGGCCGTGTCGCGTTTCAGGGACGCGCGCCGACCGAAAAGTGTCAGCCGGGCGCGCGTGTTTTTCGCGATCCGAAGCGAAAGACCCGTGGCTCCCCTCGCGGCCCGTCGGTTCTTTCGGAAACGCGCGCGTCGTTTGTCTAGATCCCCGTGCAATTTCAATCGGAACCGACCGATCGGTTAAAAGCCCAGGCCCGAAAAAAACGTCCGAAGGGGGAAGGTTAAAAACCGTTCGGTAGATCGCGAGCTATACGGGAGGTAGAAATAACAAAAAAAAAAAAAGAGGAGGGAGGAGCAGAGAGAATCGGAAAGACGGCGATCGATCGATGATCGAGCGAAACGAGGAGCAGCGGGAGTGTCGTTGGCGGTGCGCGCGCGGGGCAGATAACGACGAGAGGTTATAAATCTCCTTCCGGTCGGAATCGGGAGCGAAGCAATCTGCGGAATGGTCCGGTCATCCGTCCATCAAGTCACGCGTACCGCGACGTACAGTCTACGTATTAATATATCTGCGGGCCCCGCCGGAGATCTGCGTACGCGCTCGCTGGTGTGCGCCCGCGATACGCCGAGCCTCTCGCTTCTACCGCGAGCACGTATACACCCGCCGGTGAACGCGAGCTGCAGGTGCACCGTGTGTATCGTGTACATCGTGTAGCCTGTATCGCGTATCACGTGTTCCGTGGGATGTATGGTGGATGGAGTGGTGGCGATCGTACGGATGCGTGTGCGTTCGCGTGTCTGTGCGCGCGACAGTGGAGTGGCAGGGTGTATGGTGTTACGCCGTTTCGTGCGCGACGCGCGATGCACGATGCACGATGGACGATGCGCGGGACGAGTCGCTCTCGCTCTGGCCCCGCTCGCGGCCTCGCTCGCACTTGCCCCGTGTATTTATGCGCGTTTCGATGGGAAAAGGCAGCGCGCAACTCGGACGCGGCGCAAGATAATTTCTGATTTACCGCGGCCTCGTCGGAGCTGTCGCCCGCCGTACATCGCGTACGGAGATCCGTCCTGCGCTGCATTTTCAAAATGGAAACGCCTCGCCTCCGCCCTCCAACGTCCCAACCCCAAGCCTCGTCGCCGCTCTCATCCTCTCGTTCGAGCGTACGCGTGTATATCCACCGCGATGGCATCGTGTTTTGCCAGCGACGCCGCGCCTCCCCCCGTCTAAGCTACTCGCCGACGAAGCTCCGGCCAAACCCGCAAGACCAAGACACGGGACGCGAGAACCCGGCGAGAGATTTTAACCGCCGCGCAGACGGACGGAGCCGATTCGACTGACCGCTGAAATATTAACGACGGAAGGGACCGCGACGACTTTTCCCCCGGTCCGTATCGCGGAATCGCGAAACGATAAAGAGCGGTCGTCTGCGCGACTCGTTCGACCGACGCTTCGACTCGTTACATTATTACGAGCAACTCCCTGCGGGAATTTCCAAGTCAAGTTTGCGGCCGGGAATCGCGAACAAGCGTCTTTCCCGCTGTCGTTCGGCTGAATCTTTCACGATCGTTTCGCGGACGTTGCCTCTGGACGCGCTTACATCTTTTAGGAACAAGCGGCTTTCTTCTCCTCTCCCTGCGACCCAGGCTCGCGTCTATAAAAATATCCAATCGCGATAACTGTTTTCACCCTTTCATAATTTTATAGGCACTACACATCGTCCCTCCGGCGCGCGTCGGCTTCGTTCCATAAATAATGCCGTCTCTTATCTTCCTTACATAAACAAACGTATCTTGTTTACATCGAAACTGTTTATGAATTCTAGCGAACCCTGCCGCGAACCTTCTCGGCCCACCTTCCATTCGGCGCTCGAGCGTCTCGCGCGGTTCACTTTTCCTCTCGCACGAACTACCATATACGAGTCCGAGATTTTTGGTTGAAATCACACGCGAAGACGTCGTTGTTGGCGACGGGAACGCGATCGGCTTCCCAGAATTTTAACAACCGTACCGAAAACAATCTTCCGTGCCGGTTGGCAGAGGGTCTGAGCAAGGGACGAGAATATACACGGTATTCCGCGAAGTACGAGTTGGTCCAGCGCAACCTTGGAACAAACACGCCGACCGCGGGCGAGCCGCGAGGGAAGCAGGATTACCGAGAAATAGAGCAACCGGCGGGGACGAATCCGCGTCGGGGAGCAGGTCGGAAGAAAATTCGTAAGAAATTCGTGAACGCGGGAAAAAGCTGCGGGCCGCGCGTCAAAGCGTCGCGAAAGCAGCGGAGATCAGAGGGCGCCGCTCCGCAAAGCGAGTAACGACATTAGCGGTGTCACGAAACGAAACGAAACGAAAGGGGAGACGCTTAACCGAGAAAAGAAATTACAAGAGGCGGAAGGGGGAGAGGCGTAGGGTCGGGAGAGCGAGGAACAGACGGGAGAAAAGAAAAGGATGGGCGAAGTTAAGTGCTCGAGCGCCTACGTGGCCCGGTTACCCCGGGATTATATTCCAAGTATTGCCATTATGCCAACAGTTTCCTAGGAAAGCAATTTTCGAAATATTTAAAATACATACAATTACGGTGGCTAAGCCGTCCCTTATTATAAAATAGTCTCCACGAGGGATAGCTACGTAACACACTGGAACCATGGCTGCCTTCGCAGTCTACGACTCGGACTCCCCGTTCCCCCTTCTTCCTTCCTTCCGTCATCAGCACACAACGAAATTATGACCTCTGGACGCGCACAGCTACCTACCAATTTCTTCCGGCTGCGTCCTTGCGGCTTGAACCGCCGAGAAGACCAGAGCCCGGCCGCCTCGAATCCCACAAAAACTAACTCGACCCACCGTCGCCAGCAGCTATATACCTACGTGTAACCCTAACTACCGTCTTTTTTCATGTGTACACCGCGCGCGGCTTACGCGGATCGCGTGCGTTGCAACTCCGTTGCGTGTGTATCGCACCCGCGCGAAACAAGAAAACAAGCAAAATAAACGCGCGATGGGAACTGGACCGTAGAAGAAAATTTCTACAAAGTAGAAACCCGTCGCCGGGGTCTTGGGAATGCCGCGAGTCTGTTCCCCCTTCGGGCCCCCTTTTTCAGCCAGTTTAGCTTGCCTTTTTTTGCCCAGCGACAGCGACAGTCGACGGCTTCCGATTGTGGGCCTCGCGATACACGTACTACTACTTGCAACGCTGCCGGCTTTCAGGGCACGTGGACCGCAAGTTCATGAACGGGCAGGGTTTGCTTTCGGAGGTAGAGAGAGACGCTTTAACGTTGTAGAACCTTTTACCGATCACAAGCGTTCGCAGTACCTTAGAATTTAATACCGTAGAGCGATCGATGCGTCATAGACCGACGGCGCGCAGTTACTGGACCTAACAGACGCCTCGAGGAACGTTTAACCTACAACTTCTCTCGCGCGGAATCCACGGATCGTATGCAAGGTGGACAGAAGTTGCAACATGCTAAACACTATCGAGTGGTAAGCATTTTAGCTTCCGATTCGTCACTTCGATATTTAAACGGACGATTAGATTGGATTCTAGAAACATTGGAACCGTGGCAGTGGACTTTCCCGGCTCTCCGAAGGGGGTAGGAAAATGTGTGCGTGACCGAAGTATATAGGAAATAAGAATTCGTGGAATGTATGCCTCGGAGTGGCAGAGTGGCAGCTGCCAGTTTGCACGTTTATATGTACACGCGTGCGGGGGTGAGTGGCCTTAAGGGCGCGCAGTGCACGGGGGTGCCGAAGTTGGAGAGTTGCGGGGCATAAAGAAACTTTGGAGCCAGTGTTGTGAGAAAATGACGGGTCGAGCGAGTTTCGGGAATCTAGACAGTGTTTCGGTAAGCATGCTTACGGATGTCTTTCGCACGTAGGGTAAATCCGGGAGACGCGGTCGGGCCGGAGAGTTGGTCGAGTCGCTATATTTCAGATTCTATACGTAAAAACGTGTTAAAGTGCAGACCAATTACTTCTCGAGAGGCCAAACAATTGAATGAATAGCGTCGTTTCGTTTCCTTCTGTGTTTTTCTGAATTTATAAACTTTAAAAGGTAAATTGAGGTTTTAACCTCTTTTGTCAAACAGCGGTGCACAGAATCGTATTTCAAATATACTTCTAAGTTTATTTTCGTTTAATGTTTGGGAATAATAAGATAGTAGAGATATTAAGGGACATTGCAGCCAAAGTATTTAGCCATATTAACACTTCCTCTCAAAACTAACAAGAAGACCATCTATCGCTGCCGAAAGGGGAAATGGTCGAGTTATGATTTTTTTTTTATTTATATTTTCATTTTTATCATTATTTTATTATTATTTATGTTTATTTATTTTATTTGGTCACTTTTGTATTCATTTGCCTTGCTAATCGCCGGTAGGTAGTGCGCTTTATCATTGATATGTTCTTTAATTGTTTAGCGTAAACAAATTAAATATCAATGAATCTGTAGTTGTATTCATTCAAAAATAATTTTGCTTTCTTCTTTGTTATTTTTCCATGAATAATTATGTGAGTGGTGTCTGCCAACGACGAAAACCATTTCTCCCGGCACCTCGGGAGAGGTGGTCAGATGTCGTGACTTCAGTTTTCAACCCGATTTACAGTAAATATTGTCTTAAACAAAATATCGACCAGTTTTTCTGGATCGGCATAAAATTCTGAAGATATTAGGTTTGTTCCGATAAAATAAGTAATATCTGTATCAGTTTTAATAGCCATTTTATATTAGCTCGACCGCGTTTCCCGGATTTACCCTATCGATTTTATCATTCGCTGTTCTGACCGTTTTCTTCCCTCGCTCGGATCCAAGGCTGTTGCGCAAGCGTTACGTAAAAATTCCTTCTTGGGTAATTGCACGGAGCGCGAAATTGTATAAATGAATAGGATTGAAACGGAGACGCGGTTCGACCGGGCACTCTGCATAGAAAGCGAGAAAGAAGCGTGGGAATCGCGCTGACAGCCGGATCGGATCCCGAATTGCGCGCGGTGAAACAAAAGGGGAGACGCAGAGGGGGCGACTTAAGATCGAAGCGGCGATAGACGAAAACTCTCGATCACCGTTTGACGGGTGGCGTAATCGACTCGCGCGCGCAGACGGTGGACGGCGCGGCGGCTGGGCACCGACGAAGCTTTTTTCCTCGGCGCCGCGAAGGGAAGGGTGCGTCCTGACGCGTTTTAATACATCAAACTTTTCAATTTTGCCGCGGCTCGTATCGCGACGAGCTCTGCCCGTCGAAATCACGCTCCTGATATATCGCTTAGGTGGCCCGTTACGCGTTCATCAACGCGGAATCGATACGCGTGCGTACAGGGGAACACGCTCGCGCGGAGCGTAGACGCCGGGGCGAGCGAGCGAGCGAAACGAAAGCTACGCTGGAGTCCGAGGGCGATCGGCCGCGCGAAAACACAATCAAGACCGTACGGCAAAAACACTAATTTAAACGGGACGAAGGAAATATGTAGTCGGATTCGCTGTGTATCAGGATGAATGGCGCTCGCCTGGTTACTACGATTCACGATTTACCGTTTTGCGACTTTTTTCCCTTCCTCTCCCCTCTCTCTCTATCTCTTGCCCCCTACCTCTCCTCCTCCTCTTCACGTTCTCTACCACTCCGTTCACCCGACTGTCCGTCCGTCTCCCGACGCGACAGGAGCCGGTTGACTCTCTCGAATCGCCAGCCACGCGTTGCCCAAAGAGGGAGAGTAAGAGAGAGGGAAGCCCGGACGGGGACGGGAGAGCCGATAGACGAGGGAGAAAGAACGAGGGATCCAAAGAGTAGGAGGAGCCGAGAGGTAAAGCCGTTATTGCCAAAAAGGATAATGCGAGGGAAGATTAAATTTTTTTCGACCCGCCCTTTCAAGCTCCACCGACCGCGTGATCGCGCTTTGCCGCTTCTCGCGTTGTACATTGTGTACATTTTTACCTTTTACCGAGCCCGTTCCACGCCCGCTAGGCACTGTCCTAACGCGCTCCGTCTACTCCTTCGTTTTCTCGCTAACGCATCGAGCAAATCCCCGAATCGCTGCTACCCAAAAACTCTGGAAAGATCCGAGAGATCGCGTCGGACGCTAGAGAGTCGCGCATCGAAAAATTTGCCATTTAAGGTAGGCTGATCGCCCGAGGATCGTCAAACGGCAGCAGTAAAAAGACGATTTATATTTAAATTCCCGTTTCATCGAAGCTCTTAATCCAAAGGAAATCCACCTCTGGCGGTGGAAACGATCCTTTGCCGCGGCTAAATCTTTAGTGATCCATCCTCGAGTGGCACGCTTCTCGCCCGGCGGTAGTTTTTGAGAAGTTCCGCGCACAGGTACCTATCGAAGTAGGCAGGTATTATGTTCACTGGCGACGCGAGTATAATATTCCACGGCTGGGCTCGTGGATGGTCCTTCGACGGATTTTAGCGGCACATGGCGCGCGGGCCGCGCCGGTCGAAATGCCGGAACGTAGGTACCTAGCTCCTCTGTTACGTTTGCCCGCATCAATTAGGCATTTTAATCGGAAAGGCCTCGTACGCCGCTACCGCGGAATAGTTGCGATATACTAGCGTATTACGATACGAGCAGGCATGCCCGGAGAATTGGAACGTGGTTGCGTTAACATAATGGAATTCCGCGGAATGTTATACCCATTATACATAGCGGATTGCGTCATCAGAGCGATATATACCCACGATAGAAAAATAATACTCCGACCTGCGGCCGCACAGACTCGCTTCAATTTTCTGAATCGACCAAGAAACGAGGACCCCTCGGCGCATACTTGCGGACTCGTTTGGCGCGCGGCCGATCGATTTTGATCCTTTCGAGGTGGGGTAAAATCGACGGCAATTAATCTGTTCGCGCGTCGATGGGTGCAAGCAGAGTTTTTGGAAAACAGTTGCAGGGGCAAGTGGAAATATCTCGACCCCTAGGAGACGGAAAGCGCATAGGTCCGCGGTCGTTCGCCAGCATCGATCGCGGCCGCGTAAAACGTTGCCACCTAACGACGCTCCATAAAACGAATAAGAAACGGTATCCGGTGGCTATACCGTTTCCGGAGAGAAACTCCTTCTTCCCCCGTCGTTATCGAGATCCTTAAGGCTTCAAGCGACCCGGCGCTAGGAAGACGCGTCGCGGGAGGTCGACCCTCGATCCTGGACGTTCCGACCGGCGCGAGCCGCGCGCCGACCCGTCCAAGAACAAACGAACGGGTTGCGAAACGAGCCGCGGTCGATGGCTGTTCGTTTAATAACTTGCGCCGGTAGCGAACGATAAATAATGCAGGAGACACCGTCGTCCCGATGTAATTAACGAGAACAGTCGATACCCGGCGTGTGTCACGTATGCGCGAACGAGCGCGTAGCCAATATTTGTCATTCGTTTTAACAAAAAGAACGTTACAAAACGGTCGGATGCTCCGCGTCCAAATATTGACCATGCTCATTGACGTTCATTGATACTCTCAATTAGTGCACACCGTCGAAGCCGATCGCCTGGTAATTGGACCTCTCCGCCAAAGGCACGGCCCCGGTCCGTTCGGCCCGGTCTTCCCGTTGCCCGCCCGACGACGGCGACGCGACGTTACGCGTAAAAACATTCAACCCTCTCGTAATTGGCAGCGTACCCGCGACTCTAACCTACGATTTCAGCGGTCCTCTCGCGGGTGTACGCGAAAGCCCAAGCGCCAATTATACGCGCGTGTCGCCTTTTCTCGCAACTTTCCTGTCCAACGGCCAGCTACCTGCCTGCTCTATATGCTTCCCGTTCCATCGTTTCTCCTCCCAGGTCGCTGATTCTATTAAGAAATCTTCCCGTCGACCGATTTCGAATGCAATCGGCTATTATCTAATCGTAGATCTAAAGTGTTCGGCGTAGATAGACCCGTGGAAGCTACACCTGTTCAAGAACCGGTCTGCAGCTCCGCATCCGCGGGGACGTCGACCGACGTCGACTCGCTAATTTCATTGGACGAACCTGGCCGACCTCCGTGGACGACATTCTTTTTTGTGCGTGTTTACGTGACCGTTGACGAGCGAGTTTTGCCGGCGTGTTTACACACGACCGATATAGCGGCCGTTATATCGACGAGCGTTTTTTTTTCCTGGTTTATCGATCGTTCGGTCGACCAACGACCCACGTCGCCCCGATGTCCCGGCGGCAGAAATCGAAGTAAACGTAAGGAAAGATACGATTGAGTCACTCACCCTTTCCTCCTCGCGAATCATCTCGGCGATGCCGGGCTTGATCTCCAGGTCGTCCCCGGGAGTCTGCTGTCCCGCGACCCCTTGCTGGTGATGCTGTTGTTGTTGCTGTTGCTGCTGTTGTTGCTGTTGTTGCTGCTGCTGTTGCTGCTGCTGCTGCTGAACGGTGAGCTGCTGGCCGTGAGTAGTCAGGTGGTTGACGGAGGCGTGGGGACCGGATGTCACGTGGCCGGGCACATGGTGAGCGGATAACGAGTGCGAGCTCTGCTGTCCCTGAGGGGGCGGCGGCGGGGGTGGTGGCAGAGGCAGCGATACCGGAAGTTCCTGGAGGTTGATCTGCGGCGTGACGGAGACGCTGGGCGTGCCGGGGGACCCGAGGGATCTCGGTGTGGAGCTGCTGGTCAGCATGCCGTGAATGTCGGGCACGATCACGCCCCCCACGATCGAGTTGGGGTCCTGATCGTCCGGGATGCCCCCGGACGTGATCCGGTCGGGGCTGCTGCCCGGTGGCGATCTGTCGCCCGATATTCGGCGCCGTTTCTTCCTGTGCATCGCCGCCGCGGCGTTCGCGGCCTCCTCCAAGCTCGGCCTAGACGTCAGCTCCTGCTCGCTGTTGACGTCCGCCAGGCCGCGGATCTTGAGGCTCTCCGCGACCTTGAGCAGCGGCCCGATCTGCTCCTGGGACACGTTGATCTCGCCCTTGTACATGAACTCCACCGCGGCCTTCAACTCCGGCCACTTGATGTCCTTCATGATGACGATCGGGTGCTGGCAGGGATTGTCGAAGAACAGGGCCTGGAAGTACGGGCTGCAGGCGGACAGTACCATCTTGTGGGCCTTCACGCTGTGCCCGTCGCAGGCCAGGGTCACGTCCACGAAGCTCTCGCTCTGCAGGAGCTGATCGAACACGTTGGTCAGATTGGTCTGATAGTTGTTCCACCTGAGGCAGAACTGCTGGGGGGACCCAGCGCCGCTCGATTGCGTCATGATTTCGGGAGATCTGGCGTCCCGATCGTTTCCTGTTTCGTTTCCGCTCCTCTCCTCGTCCTCGTCCTCCTCCTCGTCCTCGTCCTCTTCCTCCACCTCCTGCTCCTCCGCCGCCTCCACCACCTCCTCCTCCTTCTTGTACTCCGCCACAACCGCCTCCTCCTCCTCCTTCACCGCGGCGGGCTCCTTTACGCCGACCTCCTCCGTTTCCTCCTCCCTTCGCTCCGTGTCGATCGACGGAATGTACGCGCGAGTACGTCGGCCCGTCGACGCGTCCTCGCTTTACTGACCGCTCGCGAACGGATCAACAGCCAGGCCGCATCTGTAACACACACGTACACAGGCACGCGGGCAGAACCTCGAAATACGCGCGGACCACGCGCTCGCCTCCGGACGCGCGTCCTCGTGGTAACGCGCGCCGATCCGTCAGACGTGCGTCACCTCGGGGATCCTTCTCCCGAGGACGTCGCGGTCTAGCATCCTTTTCCCTCGCACTGATCCCACCGATATCGTCCCCCTGTCCTTACCGTTCGACAACCAACGCGGCGAAGTCTACCGAATCCGTCCTTCGTTCTATTCCCCGTCAGAGTGAGTTCGCGCGCCTTGTCCCGAGGGCATCCTCGTCGACGAACGTTCGCGAATCGGCCAGTGATGTCTCGGCCGCGCAGACCGATCGCGCTCTCGCGCGCGCGCGCGACTTTTGAAATAGGGCCGAGGAGCAGGCGTTCCCGCGCGCGCGCGCCACCGAAAACCAAAACACGTCTTTTACACACGGCTACACGGCCCTCGTCCCTCTCTCTCTCTCTCCCTGCCTGTCCGCTGTGTCTGGCTCTCGCGGGAGCTCTGTGTCAGCGGTTCTCGACGACAGTTGCCGGGTCCCCCCCCCTGAGGTGCACAGACGGAGAGGTTTAGGCGTGGAAGTTCGCAGCACCGATCGTGTCGAAAATCACCAGTCGTCACCAAATTTATCACCAGCACCAAACAGCACCAGATACCGGAGCGGTGTAGCGCGTGTCCTCGGGCCTCGTTGCGTGGCTCGCGGCGATGGGGGAGAGAAAAACGTGCGCGCAGGGTTCGAGTGACGCGTGTGTACGCGCGCGTTCAACGGACCCGACGGAGCGACCAACGACACGACAGGACGCACGATCTGCACCCCGTGACGAGCGCGTCGCAACTGAAAGGCTCGCCGCGGCGCGGCGACGGCGACGGTTCGCTCGAGCGGCAGTAGAGAGACCCGTGAGGCGGTCGGCCGCCGATATACCGTGTGTTTGCGGCGGTGCCGACGTCGACCGAACGGCTAGGGGGTGAGGGGCGTGGGGCGAGGGGTCAGACGCGTGGGTGCAACAGAGAGGCCTCCGGTGGAAAGAGAGCTCTGCCTCGGCAAGGCGGCGAAAGAGAGGGACGGAGAAGTCGCGGGCCAGGCGGCGCAGGTGCGACAGAGAGGCAGCGGGGTCGAGGGCGAGGGAGAGGCCGCGAGCGTGGGAGCGAGCGGGAGCGAGAGGGAACCAGAGGGAACGGAACGGAACGGAACGCGAAGAGAACGGGCGCGGGTGGCGGAAACGTAGGTAGCTCGCGCGTCCTCGCGTTCCCCTCGCACCGCCGTCGCATCGGCCAATCGGGTGGCGCACCTTCCGATCGGACGCGCCGACAGGCGCCGCCCCCGGAGACCGCCTCATACCGCCTCTCCTTCTTTCTCCCTCTCGCGATCGGCCTCTCGCTTCCTTCACCGCGAAGAAGAGAACTCCGCCGCGGCAGATCGGAGAGGAGGCCCGCCGATCGGCCTCCCGAAACTCCGATCCACCGATGACGACGACGAGAGGAGGTCGCCGCCGCGGTACCGCGCCGCGCCACACCGTTCCGGCCGTTCCCGCCGCCGGTGGTGGTGGTCGACGGCGTTGCTCACGCTCGCGCGCTCGTCCCGTGCCCGTGGCCCGCTCTCGCGGGTCCTCCCGTGTCCTTCTCTCTAGTCGCGCGCGCGCTCCCCTGCCCCCCTTTCCTTCGCAGTCATCCGCCGTTACTGTTTCCGCCGTGGCTCGCGCTCTCTCGCCCCTACCGTCACCGTTCATCGGAACGCCGACGCGAACGCGAACGTCCGCGTCGTCTGCCGCTACCGGTGCCAACGCTCTTTCGCGATCGACTCTCCGATTTCCTGACTTCCTGATTTACTTCAGAAACGATCTCCACGCCGAGGAAACTCCAACCAACGACACCTCCTCGCAATCCCATCTAGCGACTCTTTTTTCAACCTCTCGTTTACGGAGAGACACTCGGATACTTCCACGTGATTGTCCTACTTGAGAGGCACCTAAGTAAATATCACATTGTATTCAGAACATATGCGCGCTACAGAAGTCGTGCAGATCAGTTTGACCACGAGAATATAGGTACTTAGAGCACAAATGCTTCAAAATTCCCAAAGGAAAGATACTTTCAACGATAACAAAGCGGAGGCTCGAAGATGATTTGTGTGTCGAAAGATCGCCAGTGATAACTGGCAATTTGCTATAAGAAACTAAAATCAATTCGAGTTAAACTTGTGCAGAATCTGTGCCCCGTGACATTAAGCTCGCAACGGACTCCGAGAAGCGTAATCTTCATCTTTTAAACGTACGGACTTGTTCCACTTGCTCCTCAGAAGTTCGACGCTTCGTTGAATCTACAATTACCGCAATTACCGTGAAATAGGTGGAAACGGCACAAGTCGAAGCGGGAGGTAACCGAAACGATGGATTTTCCATTTACAAACGATTCACTTTCGTCTGCTCGTGCGGAGCACTCGGTGGATCGAGTGCAGCCTGGAATATCGCAGGATTGATAATCCCTCGACTCGTAGCAGGTGCGAAAGGATTTCGTCGGTGGGTCCGAGTTCTCGCGACAAGTGAGTTCAACGAGGTAGCGGCGGTAACTTTTGAGCCGGGGGAGCTTTCGCCTTGGCGGCGGACGATCGACGACGCGTTTCGAGGACGCGGGCAGAGATCGAGGGCGAAGCCGCGACCTCCCGCGCGGAACTCGAGGCGAATTAAAGAATGCCGAGATGGCCGGCTCCTCGTTGCCCGCGCTTTATGACAGACTAATTGGATTGCGACGGTGGGGGGGAAACGATTATTTAACGACAACGACGCTTCGCAGCCTGCCGTTTTCTCGAGACAAGCAAGAATATTAACGATCGTATTTAGGGAGTCGTGCTTCCCGATAACGGAGTTACGGCTCCGCCGTAGAAAGGAGAGATGGCCGTCCTAATGAAATTAAGGGTACAAAGAGACGGTTCGCGTCTGTCCCTCCGACTCTGGCAGACACTCCTAAATGGCTATTAACGCGAATTTTGGGACTAGCGCGTCTCCTCTCTCGTCCTTTTCCGAGCGCGCTCGCCCCATCGCCTCGGAATTCGTCCTCCCGATTTCTTCGCCAATCACTCACCAACTCGATCCGCACTTTAAATTTTCTAAATCTAGAAATCTATAGATCCGCGAATATTCCTATCAACGCGATATCTTTGGATCGCGGAAGAGGAATTCAGAATCGTCACACTTTCTCTCTCCACGACGTAGGAACCTACTCCCTAAATAGGGTAGGTCAGGACGAATCGGATCAAAATAAGAATTTAGTCTATATTTCTTACATCGCGATAGAAATGATCATTCCGGTCGTTCGTAGTACCTCGTCCCTCTCCCCTGCACCTACTGCAATAGCTCGTCGATTGTTTTAAGTCATTGTTTAGAGCTGGCATATATTTTTGGTGAGATGATTGCGTGGGAACGTTACAATTTTGGTCCGTATCTAACCCACGTAATCTGTAATTTCGTATTTAAAATAAAAAGTGAGCTTGAAAATTTAAATCTGTTTATTGTTATTAGTTTGCAAGGTGTCTAAGATTAGTATTTGATGTATTTTAGAGTATTATATCATAATATGTTTATGTAATCTACAATTTTTGAAATACTTATATATGGGGTTAATCGGATCACGTTATTTGAGGCGAATCGGATCACTACTTTTTTTCATTTGAGTATTTTTATGATTATAAATATGATAATTGTTTATACACAGATGTAGGTACATAAAAAGGAGCAATCATGGTGTCCAAAAAAAAAAAATAAAGGAAGCTGTGATAAAAATTAAATGTAAAGAATGACGAAAAAATAAATAAATTAATGGTTTTAAGAAGACGGCATTGTATTTACTCCGGTGAAAAATTAATTCGTCCATTTTTAGAAGATTGTCTGAGAAGAGTTGTGCCACGAGAATTGTGCTGATAGAGGCGGCAAAAAGCGGCAATATCCTTCCGATCTGCGTGCTAAGTAGTGTCACTTGACTTCACTGTCATTAAATTAGATTTGTTTAAGTTGATTCTAAAGATTTTGTTATGAAAATTTCAGTTTTTTCAGAAATTTCTGAGTGGTCCGATTCGACCCAAGTTTCGGGGCGAATCGGATATTTCTCACTTTTTCGTTTTTTGTTTATAAATGGAAGATTTTTATGTTTATATCAATTTTTATATATTCATCTTCAAGCCAAAGGTGCACTGGTTACGAATATATAATAAAAAATTAGTTTTTTAATGTTGACTATTATTTTTTTGTCGTCAAACACAAAGTGATCCGATTCCCCCTGGCCTACCTTAGGTGCCACTTGCTATCAAACACGACACGGTTATAGAGTAAATCGAGTCGCTATATTTCAGACTCTATGCGTAAAAACGCGTTAAAGTGCAGACCAATTACTTCTCTAGAAGCCAAACAATTCAATGAATAGCGTCACTTCACTTCCTTCTGTGTTTTTCTGGATTTATAAGCTTTGAAAGGTAAATTGAGGTTACATTTAACCTCTTTTGTCAAACAGCGGTGCACAGAATCGTATTTAAAATATACTTCTAAGTTTATTTTCGTTTAATAGTAGAGATATTGAAGGGCAATGCAGCCGAAGTATTTAGCCATATTAACTCTTCCTCTCAAAACTAACAAGAAGATCATCTCTCGCTGCAGAAAGTAGAGATATTTTTTTATTATTTTTATTTATATTTTTATTTTTTATCATTATTTTATTATTATTTATGTTTATTTATTTTATTCATTCACTTTTGTATTCATTTGCCTTGCTACTCGCCGGTAGGTAGTTCGCTTTATGTTGTTTAGCGTAAACAAATTAAATATCAATGAATCCGTAGTTGTATTCACTCATAAATAATTTTGCGTTCTCCTTTGTTATTTTTCCATGAATAATTATGCGAGTGGTCTCTGCCAACGACGAAAACCATTTCTCCCGGCACCTCGGGAGAGGTGGTCAGATGTCGTGACTTCAGTTTTCAACCCGATTTACAGTAAATATTATCTCAAAGCAAATATCGACCAGTTTTTCTGAATCAGCATGAAATTCTGAACATATCAGGTTTGTTCCGATAAAATAATTAATATCCGTATTAGTTTTAATAGCCATTTTATATTAGGTCGACCGCGTCTCCCGGATTTACCCTGATTTGCCTTGGTTTTCGAACGTCCCCGTGGAACGCGCGCGCACGTTTCAAGAAACGTCGAGGGCCGTTGTGCGAGAACCGAGCGCGATATTAGAAGCGTAAAAGCGCGAATCAAGCGTGGCAATGGCAGACGACGAACGAGTCGTTGAACTTGTATCCGAATAACGACGCGCGTCGGATTCCCGACCAAGGAATATTGCTCGGTTTTTACGGGTCACGCCGGCAAGCGTAAACGGGACGCGAGATTGCGTCGCGATAAAAGTGCGAATGCGCGTTATTCTGCCGTGCGGGCGGCGTCGTTCGCGGTGTCCCCGAAACTCACCCACTGGTTCGACTCTGAACCTTCGTTTTCTCTCGCATCCTACCAGTACACGATACGAGAGACGGAAGCTTCGCGTTCTCCACGCAGAAACAGAAACGTTCCAGTTGGAAGAGAGTCAGAGGATTCTGACCAGGAACATTGATTTCCTGTTATACACTCAACAAAAATGTTCCTATACTGACGAACAACTAGCGATAAGCTGCGCGATACGTGCAAATAAAATGCCACTTCCGACCACGCCAGTTAGTGTTCAACTTTTCCGGTTTTGAAAAAAAAAAAGCGAGCAGAATGAAGTGCGCGAATCGTGCTTGGGGTAGCGTCCGCTAAGCCGTGGATCATCGCAGCAGCTAGTAACGCAGGCAGGGGTGGCACCGGCTATAACGCTCGTATTTCTCATATCGTTGATACTTTGAACCGTGCAGGCCGAGAGAGCGAGCGCATTGTAAGGGTGTGGGCGCGGCGAGGCGAGGCGAGGAGAGGCCAACTCCAGCTTCAACCCAGGAAGGGGACCACGGCCATAAATTTTACTACGTAATATTGTTTAACTGCAAACAGTATACTAACGCCCTACGTCCCGGCGAAATGGAAAAATTTCGACTCGGCCAGCGAGATGAACGCCGCGCTGCGCTGCGCCGCCGCGAGAGAACGAAAGGAACCGACTGCCTCGAGCTTCCGTTGCTCGTTGCTGACAGCGACTCGCGGAGAAATTCACCTCTGCAGGCTGATCGAGAACCTGCGAATATCCCGGAAAGTTGTCGCACCATTCGACTGGAGCGAGGCTCGACGCGCGTCGAGTCAGTACTTTCGCGACGGCAAGCGCCGCTCGCGGGGACCAGTTATGAAAAAATACGAGACGAGAAAAATGGACGGAAACGGCCGACTCGCTGCGTACCGCGCAACGAAATAAAGCTGTAAAGCATCGGTGCTGGGATTTCTCTGCCCCCACCCCCCGCGACAGCGAGCCGCCGCCGCGCGAAGCATTTCGCGCGCTCCTGCCTGAGCTGTTTCGCTTCCAGCGTCTTCTATCCAACCTCAAATCCGCGAAGGCTGTAGTGAACACCAAATGGGGAGCATAATTGGGCCTATTTAGTTATGTAGACAGCTACCGAACCTCAAGGATCTTTTACTTTACAGATTTTCTTTTTTAAAGAAAAGTAGCTTTATTTCTTTTAGGTATATTTTATTTCTTTTTATTGCCTGTTATTTGTCATTTTCAATTTTCTGTAGCTTTTGTTTTTGAAGTCTAAGATGGAACTATGGTTTGATAGTTTTAATAATGGTAGAATTTAAGAGTTGTTCTCTAGGTTGGTAATTTTTTGCAAAATAAGGATCAAGAGATTATGCGATCCATACTGTATTAAAATAATTTTTTGTTATTTCGAAGGTTCGTAGCTCTCTGCGTGACTACTTAGGCCCAATTGTAAATAGAGATTTCGACTCTAATATTTCAACAGCTGTTCAAGAATATTGTAGGGGAGACCGGGGCAGGTTGTAACACGGGGTAAATTGTAACATAAGTAAAATCTTTTGAACGACAAATCTGGTAACCCACAGCATGCGAGAGCTGCTTGACGATATTAGCACCGTCGGTTTTAGTGACACAAACGAGCGTTATGTATTCATTTTGTGGTTATAGCCCAGAATTTTAATATTTAGAGCACGTAAGTAAATTTTGTCTTAGCACTTTTATTTCAATTAATCGTCATTAGAAACCGTTTGAAATTTTGCTTCTTTGTCGCAAACGAATGAGTACACATTGGTTTATTTAGTTTCTCGTTTGCTGAGATAAAACGCAAAAATTCAAGCTCGGGGTAAATTGTAACATGTTACTACTTACTCCACTCTAAATTGTATAAAGCAAGCTATTTGCTGACACACCGGTAAAAGATGCTCTAGAGGAACAACAGAACAATCGAGAATCCAAAAAGTAGAAAAAAAGTATAAAGGAAGAAGTAAAAAAAGCGAAGAAGAAGATTTTCATAGAATCAGATGAATAAGCAATGATTGTTTAACTCATGTATATCAAATGTTTAATAATGATTTGTGTTTTTATTTATATTTTTTAGAAATGTTTATTTGAGTTCATATTTGTATTTAAATAAGTAAAACAGATGTGTTACAATTTGCCCCCGGACTGGGGCACATTGTAACAAAGGTTCAGATTTGTTTAACATGAAGTTATATGCCTAAGTGTCCAAGATTTTGTCACGTACTTTCACGCAATCAGTTCATCACATATGCAAGTAGTAAATCACGCAAATTATTTCCTGATCGAGGAAAACACTTTCGAGAAAAAACTGTGAAAACTTTTTTTGTTACAATCTGCCTCGGTCTCCCCTATAAGGCAAATCAATTATCTCTGATTTTTACTTATTTTCTATTCCCCTCAACACCTTAGTTTTTACTGCCCGCTGCTTTTCCCCGGATCGAGCAATTTTTCTTAATGTTAGATCCACACTCTCTGTATACCAAAGTAGTTTCCCCGTTGACAGTAATAAATAAATAGAAGTTCAAGTTGAAAAGCAACCGAGTCAACGATAACGCGAGCCCGTGGTTGCCCCAAGAGGGCCGATTAGAGGTCCACCGTGGAAGACCAGCGAAACGAATGTGCGTTCAAAAAGCTCGACAAGGAAAAATCGTACGTCTTACGGGAAGTTTCGCGGCGGGCGTGTCGACCACGGGGTGGCTGGAAATTAGCCATTTCCAGGGTAATCGTTACCTGGTCTGGCTCTGTCCGCTCCCCCCGGAATTACAGAGACGGCAGCAGCCTTGTACGTATTGTACAAGAACAATGAGCAAAGGGAAATATTGATGATGCTGCCGCCGTCTAGCTAAGCGCGCGAGCGAGCGAGCGAGCGAACAGAGCATTGATGCGTATGCGTGTGTACGCGCTTGCAGCGTGAAAGGATCGTGCGTATACAGGGAGCGGGATAGACGAGGGAGGAAGCGAGAGGGTCCGAACGCGAGGGGGTACGCATCGACGTGGGAAGAAAGGAGAGGAGAAGATGGAAGGACGGGCGGAGGGTACGAGAAGGAAGCCGAGGGGGATAACGGAGAGAAAGATGAGAGAGGGGCCGCCGAATGGGCTGAAGAGGGGTGCGGGAAGAACAGAGAAGGGAAAAGGGACAGAAGGAGAAGAAGAGCGGGCAAGAGGGAGAGAGTTGTATGCTTAATATTTCAGCATCGCGAAATTCTGCCCCTGAATCATTAATCGCCTACCCCTGCGGTGCCTAGCCGAGTCTCGTCTCTTCCTTCCACCCTTCCGCTTCTCCTCTCGCCCTCTACCTTCGCCCGCCCTTCCTGCCCCGCGCGCCGTCTCTCTCGCGCCTCTGCTAGGAGAGCCGCCCCGCGCCTGAATATTTCGAGTCCTCGCCGATGTAGGAATAGACTCGCCGACTAAGTTGTAATTAACCCCCTGATTAATTACCCCGGCTCGAATCTATGATTAAGAGTACGGCCGATCGCGACGTCGCTAATCCTTTTCGGCTCATCCGCTCCACCGACGTAGGTGTTCTTCGCCGACCACTTTCCCCCCGCTTCGAAATACCCGCCGAGTATGATTCGTCTCCAACCGTCGTGGCGCAGTTTCCTCGGCGAACGGTGAACGACCTTGGCTCGGGACGACACTTCCGGGGCGACGGGGCAGCACTTCCGACTTCGCCGTGGTCCCTTTAATGCCACCCTTCGATGTCCATAGGCCCTACACCTCGCGAGCTTTCTGATTATTTATTATGAGTAGGCTTGTTTCCATTGGGATGAGTGGTGAAAGTTGGAAATAGTTAAAATTGCAGGTCAAATTCCTTGCTAACGAATCACTGAGCGAGAACACATAGGGTAAATCCGGGAGACGCGGTCGACCTAATATAAAATGGATATTAAAACTAATACAGATATTACTGATTTTATCAGAACAAACATAATATGTACAGAATTTTATGTTGATTCAGAAAAACTGGTCGATATTTGCTTTAAGACAATATTTACTGTAAATCGGGTTGAAAACTGAAGTCATGGTATCTGACCACCTCTCCCGAGGTACCGGGAGAAATGGTTTTCGTCGTTGGCAGAGACCACTCGCATAATTATTCATGGAAAAATAACAAAGAAAGCAAAATTATTTATGAGTGAATACAACTACAGATTCATTGATATTTAATTTGTTTACGCTAAACAAGTACAGAACACATCAAATATAAACCGAACTACCTACAGCGATTAGCAAGGCAAATGAATACAAAAGTGGATAAATAAAATAAATAAACAATAATAATAATAGCATAATGATAAAAAATAAAAATATAAATAAAAATAATAAAAAAAATCATAACTCGACCATCTCTCCTTTCTGCAGCGAGAGAAGGTCTTCTCGTTAGTTTTGAGAGGAAGATTTAATATCGCTAAATACTTTGACTGCATTGTCCTTCGATATCTCTACTATCTTATTATTCCCAAACATTAAACGAAAATAAATTTAGAAGTATATTTTAAATACGATTCTGTAAACCGTTGTTTGACAAAAGAGATTAAATGTAACCTCGGTTTACCTTTTATAGCTTGTAAATCTAGAAAAACACAGAAGGAACCGAAGTGACGCTATTCACTCAATTGTTTGGCTTCTAGAGAAGTAATTGGTCTTCACTTTAACGCGTTTCTACGTAAGGTAAAAGTCCCCATTTCTACTCATGTACCGATTTCTACTCATTATCTATTTTTCTTATTATTATAAGTGTTACATTTGGACTATAGTAGTAACGAAATAATTCTAAATTATTTAAATATTTACGCGAGTTTTGCACGAGCTTGGGGTTGAAGAAAGTGCAGCATAAACAACGAAACACTTTTAAAACGAGAGACCCACGATTTTTCGATCGTGTTCTAGCTGTTTGTGCTAAGGAACAGCGACACTATTGGTATTCGATAATTGGGCAGACAATAGTCTTTGCAGTAAAAATTCGTATTTAGTAACAAAAACAGATACCGTATTATGCTCTGGATTTAGAGTTTTTTTACTATTCTCAATTTTTTTAAGTAGAAAACAGGTGAGTAAGTTCAGGGTCAAGTGAACCACCGTCATATCCGCATTTCTACTCACCACACTTTTAGTAACATAACCTCGCAATTCAATGTACGCTGTAACCTCTATTTCTATTCGAAGGCATTTTATTTTTTATTTATCATTATTTTATGCTTCACTATTGTGTTAGAAAACCTCCCCATACAAGATGTAACTTATTTTAACCTGAAAAGGCAACATGTTATGTGAGCAGAAATTGGTACAAATGGTGAGTAGAAATACGTACATCGCTATTTTTTCGTGAGCAGAAATACGGACATTTAGAGCATTGTATTTAATTACAAATTACTAATAGTTAAACATTTTAAAATATCTTTCTTAAATAGTTTTTAAATTGATTGATTTATTATTCAAGAAATAATCAATTACTCTTCAAATTTTAATCACAAACAAATTTTTTACACTTTCTTTACGACGAGTAACCTCTTAAATGAGTAGAAATTGGGACGTTCACCTTATAGACTATGAAATATAGCGACTCGACCAACTCTCCGGCCCGACCGGGTCTCCCGGATTTACCCTATTCGCGACGATTCGCTCTCCACCCTATGCATTCTTCGTCGATAAATCGCTCCCTGTTCCCGACGGATCGCCCCTGCGACGGTCCATCGAGCCAGCCCTCGGACCTTGTGTATCGCTGTTTGACCGATTCTTGTCGCTCTATAATTTCCAACTGGCTGCCTTCCGGCCCATTATTAGGTGGATCAAGGACGCGCCGTACGGTTGTCTCATATTTTTCGTCTCTTCTAATTCAATCTGCCTTAGCGAAGGTCCACGCACACATCTCAGCTCCGCGAGGGTTCAATACTAAAGAATATCTTTTCACTGAAACACTCAGACCACTCGCACTGACGGCACTGAAGCTTCACGAAACTGACGCGTCTGCGTGTCCACTAACGTATCCGAAGAAACGTGCGACCTTTGAATTAACGACACTGCGACGACAGCTCGACGGAAGCCAAGCGTATAGAGCAGCCGAGCTCTATTCTACCCGTTCTTCTATCGAGCCGTGAATTATTCTCTGTTCGAGAGTCTATCTTGCCGCCTCGTATCGAGTCATCGATTACACCCATCGTTCCCCGTCTTCTATAAAATACATCCCTTTTCTATGAAAATTCTCTGATATCGCGAAAAGGGGGAGTGAACTACTTGGGGATCGAGCGTGCGGAGTTGGATTCGGTAGCGGTGGTTGGCCGCAACACTTAGGCCTACGCGAGGGGGGAAGGTTCTGGCAGCATTTATTAGTCGTAGTCGCGGCGACAGGGCGTGCAGGTTGCGCGCGAGGTTAACGTTGCAGAAAGGGGTGGCATAAAAGGGGAGTGGGTGGGTGGCCGGGTGCCTGGCTTGTACCAAACAATGATATCGGGTATTTGATTTGTAACCGACGACAATACCGACTTGCGACCCCGCATTTCATCCCCCGTTTCTCCCTGCCTCCTCGCTCCCTTCTGCGCCATTCTCCATATACCTGTACCGATGCTATATCTGCGCGTCTAAACGGCAACACGGCCGACCTACCCGCGCGAATAAATACAATATCGCCGGATCAAGGCAGACGACTTCATCGTCTCGCCATCCGCCTTCTCCTTGGACTGACCACCGCGAGGTTCAACATCCCTCTCAACGAAAAGAGTTTCCAGAAAGTCGTACCGCGTTTCCCGAGCGCAACCGCGGCCTCTATTAACCTACCGGACTCCCAGGGGGTCTTACCCGAGTGATTTAGTCGGACCAGCGTACACGATAATCGCGCAAAACACTGCGAGAGAGACGTTGGGTCCGCGGAGGAGCTTCGCGGGCCGACGTGGCCACTCGAGAGAAGGGAAGAAGGGAAAGAAGGCGGGCGGAGCGGAGGAAGCGAGATAAGAGAAAGGAACAGAAGTCGGTAGCCCGTGCCATTTCACGAACGTACGTACATATTTGGCGGAAGACGGCCCCGGCAGCCAGGTGCAACGGACCTATTGACGTGTTAATTGCGCCTGAATAATTGAAGGGGTGCACCACTCGGCAGCGGTGCTCTGTCCTTTTAAAATGTCCGCCGATCTCGTTAACCCGCCGGTCCGGGGAGCCACGGCCAGCAACCCGAGCGGTTCTTGCGCGAATCAAAGCCAACTCCGACCGAGCTACTAGTCGCCTAACGTTTTTATCTGGGGGTGACTCTTGCGCGTGACGAACCAACGCGAGAAGGAACGCGCTACCGCTAATGGTAGATTCACAGGAGAAAATTAAAAATGGGAACAGCTGGGAATGCGGTTTCCCAGAGGGGAAATCGCGGGAGACGAAGTTGAGGAACCGCGGGACGCGAGGGTTGGTAAAGTCGAGAGAACGGGGTGAAGCTAGTCCCGCGAATCGAAGGTTTTCTAGCGGGAAGGCCAGTAATCGGTCAGGGGACGCGCAAGGAATAGTAGCGATCGGCGGAGTTTGATCGACAACGCGCTGCTCGGTATACGTAGCCGGGTACTATATAGTTGTATGCAATCGGGAACGGGGAAAACGCTCGGGCCAGAGTCTGAATTATTGATGATTTAGCTGTGTATCGCTGGGAGGGAAGGGTTCTCGGTGATCGTAAGAATATCTAACCTCGACGTGGCTCCTTTTATTATTCAGCGGCTGTCATCCCCGTGTCGGGGTGAAACGCGCTACTAGAAAGCTCGAAAGCCCGATCCTACCACTTATTTCCGATCGCTCCGCCGTCTATTCTATTCGCGCTTAGACCCCGCGCCACCCAGCGTATTTCCTTTAATGTATTATTTCGTTATCGCGGCGAAGTTTCCTCGGGGCCGATGAGCCCCGATTGCGGAGGGCGAGAGATCGGTCGCCGGCGCTGTGCGTCCACGTCACCGAAAGCGAGTTAACCGACTGCGTGAATTAGTGGGTGGAAAAACACGCGGGGGGATCCGTCTTGCGCGACGGTCGAGAGCTAACTGCCTAAACAGGCCCCTTTGTTCCAGCCGGGACCTTAAATCGTACCCTTCTCGAGCCGCGCGCTGTTTGCCTTTCGTCTGCTCGCCGTTTCGTCGGCATACCCTTCACTTATAGGCACAATTACTCGGCGATAAGTCTAGGGCGTTAGACTCGAACAGGTCGATGCTCGTCGATGGACCCAGAGTTCTGAAGAAGGCTAACGACTCGCGGAGCAGCTGGGAAGTTAACTGCGCATCTGGGGAGTAGCAACAGTGCAAGCTTGCTCTCTAGGGATATCTCGCTAGGAGTTCCGGGGACGTCGAAACGGCAGTCGATAGAAAGCGTGATTGATATTTAGTCGCGCCTCGCGCCGCGCGACACTTAAGAGGATTAAGCTCCATCGCGGAGCTGTATCGGCGAGGAGCAGCCATGACCTCGGTGCAGCGTGGCGATCGGACACGCGGCTCAAGCTTCGAGATGCCGGCCAGGAGCTGGATGTTGCTCGAAATAGCACCAAGGATTCCTACCGGGCGAACACGCTGCAACAGCCAGACTCTGATTACGGTTAGCTCGGTCCGCTGCTCCGAATCCGTGTCGCGGTCATGGGATACTAATCGCACGATCACCAGCCGCGCGGGAAACGTCCGAGCGATCTTCAACCTCGCGGATTCTGGCCTACGGAAAAAAACTCTACGTCGCAACTAACTCGCCGATTTTTTTACAACCGTGACATTTCTTTCGCACGCGGAACGACAGCTAATTATTGGGTTCGATAAGGTGCGACGCTCCGCGCGTAGAAGCGGCGCGGCGGCATGGGAGAGCGAGTCGCCGGTTGCTGAAAAATTGAACGCTCCTGAAGCATCGAGCGTCGGCATACGCTTGTACTCCGACAAGGGGATTAAAATAGGGTGATCGCGACTGGAACGGAGCATTTACCTATTTCTGATGCCAGCCTGTATTTTGGAACGATCGTTTACATACTCGATTCGACTGGCGCGAAAATAGTTTCCGGGGGAACGGTTGAGTAGACAGAAGTGTGTACCATATTCATAAATTTCCGTTCGCTGTGTCATTTCGTAGCGAGCACCGTATTAGTATCGCCGTAATTCTAAGTAGCTACTGATGTTTGCACTGAAAGATAGGGTAAATCCGGGAGACGCGGTCGACCTAATATAAAATGGCTGTTGAAACTAATACAGAAATTAGTTATTTTATCGGAACAAACCTATATGTTCAGAATTTTATGCTGATTCAGAAAAACTGGTCGATATTTGCTTTTAGACAATATTTACTGTAAATCGGGTTGAAAACTGAAATCATGACATCTGACCACCTCTCCAGAGGCGCCGAGAGAAATGGTTTTCGCCGTTGGCAGAGACCACTAAAATAATTATTCATGGAAACTTAACAAGGGATAAAGCAAAATTATTTATGAGTGAATAGGGTAAAGAGTACAATGATTGGCCATTTAAGTAAGAGTGTCACATAAATAATGATTTATAAATGTGAATTTAGTAAATTTGAAATGGAAATCAATATAAATAAGTACGAAAAACCCCTAATAATCTAAAAATAAAGAGTTCACAAAAAAAAATCAAGAATGTATAAAAATATACAAAAAATATGTTTCCTACGAAGAAATATAGTTATTGGCATGGTCGAGACAGTAATTGTCCAATCGGTTCGACAGTGATTGGCCGCTATTTGATACATAATATAACCTGAAAGAAAATGTTACCTGATTTGGCGATAGAAATAAGATTAAAATTATTCAATAAAAATGGATATATTTTATTTAGTATGTATTTGTCGTGTTTGTTTCTGTCTTGAACAGGGGTCTAATTACTGTTTCACCATTAACATGGTCAAAAAACAGTCACTGGCCGTCCGGCCAATTACTATCATTCAACATTATTCATATGACAGTTGTTGGCCCCCCTGTTTTTTTCATAATACATGTATAATTTTAACAAATAAATAATTCTTTTATAAAGTTTCAACTTTTATTTATCGATATATACCGAATATGAGAGATATACATATCATAAATAAATTAAACTATTCGCAAACTTTCAACTGTACTCTTATGGTTTTTTGATTAAATGGCTGTAATTTCCAAGCTTCAAAGCCGAGAAAGTACAAGGAATATGAATGTGTCCATTAAAAAAAGGCATGACATTGTTATTTCTTTATATTCATTTATTTCTCAAAATAAGGCCAATCACTGTCAGGTGGCCAACCACTGTACTCTTTACCCCTATAACTACAGATTCATTGGTATTTAATTTATTTTGCGCTGAACATGTAAACAACACATCAAAGAAAAAGTGAACTACCTACTGGTGATTAGCAAGGCAAATGAATACAAAAGTGAATAAATAAACTAAATAAACAAAAATAATAATAAAATAATAATAAAAATAAAAAATAATCAAAAATAATAAAAAAATCATAAGTCGACCATCTCTCCTTTCTGCAGCGAGAGATGGTCTTCGCGTTAGTTTTGAGAGGAAGAGTTAATATGGCTAAATACTTTGGCTGCATTGTCCCTCAATATCTCTACTATCTTATTATCCCAAGCATTAAAAGAAAATAAACTTAGAAGTATATTTTAAATACGATTTTGTACACCGCTGTTTGACAAAAAAGGTTAAATGTAACCTCAATTTACCTTCTAAAGCCTATAAATCCAGAAAAACACAGAAGAAAGCGAAATGACGCTATTCATTCAACTGTTTGGCTTCTAGAGAAGTAACTGGTCCGCATTTTAACGCATTTTTACGTGGAGAGTCCGAAATACAGCGACTCGATCAACTCTCCAGCCCGACCGCGTCTCCCGGATTTACCGAAGGAAAAGTTGCTGGATCGGAGACACGATCGTTAGCGATGTGGTGCGAGCGACGCGACGCCAGGCTTCCCCGCCGCCGTGGAGCGGTGAACATGGACGGATCTGGTTATCGGCGTCGGTGGGAGTAGCAGAGAGAAGGGGAGGTAAGGGTCGAGGGTCTGCGTGCCCTGAACCCAGCTTCTCCCATCGATAATATACGATCCTGCATGATTCTGCTTCGCGTATCACAACGGCCCTCTGGGCAACCTATTCTACGACCTAGCAACCTCTGGCTACGTATGTACCAGCGAGCTACCGGTCCGCCGGCCTGCCGGCCTGTGGTAGATAATGAGTGATTAGGTAATTAGTTGTCCAATATTCCACCCATCCTACGCTACGAGCCTACCACCGTCCCTCGCCCGGCCCTCCTGGTCACCCGGATCGCTCAAGCTATCTTGCCCGTTTTCGGCTAGTCCCTTTGCAGTCGTCGATTCGCGACGGGAAACGGCGCTGCGTTGCGAGCAGCTCTCAAAATTCCGCGTTCAGTAACAGGAAAAAGGGTATCGACGAGGCAGAGAGCCGTAGCCGGAGCGTATCTTTCCCAGCGGCCAACGTATCGCGCTGGAGAAAATCGAGTAACGCTCGTTTCGGGTTAATATCGATTCGCAAAAGCGAGGGGTCGCGCGCGTCTCTCGTCCGAAAAAAAAAACTGCGCGCTATCCCTTCGACGTATCAACGCTGTACGCCAGCCGGTCCTCCCCTTTTATAAATATAACAATTAAACGTACGGGGGTCGCGGCGCGAGCGAGACGGGGGACAAACAGAAGACGGGGGAGAGAGCGGGAGAGAGAGAGAGAGAGAGAGAGAGGGCGTGCGTACGACTGTCGGAACGATCGCCACGAATATATCTTATACAATGTCAAACAGAAAGGGGAGATGCGATTGTGCGCGAGGGCTTGCTTGGACAACCGTGCCGAGAAGAACGCGCGAGCCCAGTTTCACGAAACTCCGCGCGCTACGCTGCATAATGTTCCCCAGAATTTCCCAGGCAAATTTCTAGCGCGGTTAACGAGCGGAACGTATTCGTAACTGACTGGCGCAAAAATTTAATTAAAAAGCCCTTATTATTACAACTTGTCCCTCTTTTCACGGGGGGAAAAAATACCTTTGTTCCCGGCGGAGAAATAGAATTTCGGTGCCGATGCGTTTCGCGAAGTGAGCCGTCACTTTTGTTCCGAGGAAATCGTTTGAAAAACCTGCGCCTACTGGACCCCGTTATTTCGAGCCTAGAAGACGCTAGAAATCGCTGCGCGCTGGGGAGGACAGATCGAGTTAGATCGGATGAAATCGAACTAGATTAAATTAGATTGAATTGGGTTGGATCGAATTAAAAGGGGGGCGCGTGCGTATGGAAGAACGAGGGGGGGGGGGGGGGGGTGAGAGGGGAACTGAGCGATGGGGGCGAAGGGAAAAAGAGAGGAACGTCGATAATCAAAGGAAAGCGAAGAGGAATGTGGGCGGGAGAGTTAATTCGCGAAAGCGGCGAGACGAATTAAACGCGGGCTGGTTAACGCGCGACAAAATCATCGCTCGTCTCGCTCGCCTCGCTCGGACGAACGGACGGGCCACGGGTCGTAACCATTTAAATGTCCGTGGCTGGATAAATTGTTGTATTAGTCACGGCAAGTTTATATTAATACGCTACGGCCGTTTCTACGCCGATGCCAAGTTTGCTCCGTCGTCGAGCCACGAACCAGCCCAGCACAGTTCGTCCATTATAATCCACGTCCAGAGAACCGGCTGTATTCCAAAGTTTTCTCCTACCAGGGGAATCTAGCTTCGTTACGCCGCGTTACATTTTCTCATCGTAACCAAAGGAATGGCCTAGGAGGTATCTACCACGGGGTGGTTCTCCCTCTTCGATAGATCGACGCGAAGCGAGAGTGGGCAGAGTAAATCCGGGAGACGCGGTCGAAATAATATAAAGTGGCTATTAAAACTAATTTACTTATTTTATCAGAACAAACCCATATGCTCAGAATTTTATGCTGATTCAGAAAAACTGGTCGATATTTGCTTTAAGATAATATTTACTGTAAATGGAGTTGAAAACTGAAGTCCTGGTGCCGGGAGAAATGGTTTTCGTCGTTGGCAGAGACCACTCACATAGTTATTCATGGAAAATTAGAAAAGGATAAAGCAAAATTATTTATGAGTGAATAGAACTACAGATTCATCGATATTTAATTTGTTTACGCTAAAGAAGTAAAGAATACATCAAAGATAACGCGAAGTACCTACTGGCGATTAGCAAAGCAAATTAATATAAAAGTGAATAAATAAACTAAATAAACAAAAATAATAATAAAATAATAATAAAAAATAAAAAAATCATAACTCGACCATCTCTTCTTTCTGCAGCGAGAGATGGTCTTCTCGTTAGTTTTGAGAGGAAGAGTTAATATGGCTAAATACTTCGGCTGCATTGTCCCTCGATATCTCTACTATCTTATTATCCCAAACATTAAACGAAAATAAATTTAGAAGTATAATTTAAATACGATTCTGTACATGGTAGAACTGTTCGAGTACTGGAAAAAAACGAGCCGAGCCTGACTCGGCTCGAAAAACCGAGTACTTGGAAAAACCGAACGGCTCCGAAGAATCGAGTACTCGAATTTTTTCAAGCGGCTCGAAGAGAACTAGGGATTGCAAATTTACCGACTTTTTCAATTACCGGTAATTCGGTAAAATTTTCATTCAAAATCGGTATCGGTAATTTACCGGTAATTATTTAAGGTATTGAAAATATAAAAGCAAACATTACAAAAAAAAGTTTCTTGAACTTCAATCGAGCATTATGAAAAATATATGCAAATAAAACTGTTCTAAACATAAAATATAAAATGATATAACACAAAATAGATATATTTGTATAACTATTGACATTACTTATTAATATGCATCTTCACCGCGAAAACAATGAAAAGAATCTTAACTTATATATATAATTAAATATTTTTTATTTAAGAATTCTTTTTAACACATAAGCACGCAAAAACATAATTTGTCGAAACTTTGGTCTCCTGATAAACCGCTCTTAGATTCTACACTTGTTCGGGTAGTCATTAAGAAATCATATGCCATTTGTAGATATTTTCTTTTTACTTTTTCTACTTGAAAATACGTCTATTCTTTGGTGGCTTGACTCAGATTTTTAGTTTTCTTTTGGTTTAAAGTTGGTTCTTTCTGAGATACTTCGGTTTTCGTCTCTATTATTAATCGAAGCTTTTTTCACTGATACCGGAGTAGATATCGACGGAATTAATGAATGCATATATGCGCTACATTGCTATACATAATTTATCGAATTACCGGTAAATATTTGGCGAATTACCGGTAAAAATTTCAGGGTATTTCTCGCGATTTATCGGTAAATCGGTTTACCGGTATTGCAATCCCTAAAGAGAACCGACTAGTCGATTTTTCTTTTGTTTTCCCCTTCGAGTACTCGGCTCGGCTCGGAAACCGAGTCTCGGCTCGGAAGCCGAGTGTCGGCTCGGTCCGAATTTCAAGCTACTCGAATACTCGAGTACTCGAACAGCCCTAGTACACGGCTATTTGACAAAAGAGGTTAAATACAACCTCAATTTTCCTTTTACCGCCTATAAATCCAGAAAAACACAGAAGGAAGCGAAATGACGCTATTCATTCAACTGTTTGGCTTCTAGAGAAGTAATTGGTCTGCAATTTAACGCATTTTTACGTAAAGAATCTCAAATAAATCGACTCGACCAACTCTCCGGCCCGATCGCGTCTCGCGGATCTACCCCATAAAAAATAAACGCCGAAGAAGAAGCAGCTACACAGCCGAATCTTCGGTTGCGGTAATTCGGGATTGCGTTAAAGCGACGTCACGGCCGATAATGTGAATAATATGCGCGCGTTCGCGGGCCATTACTAGCCTCTGGTGTAATACTTTTATGGCCGTCGCAATTTCTCGGTGACAACACTCGCTATTTCTGCGCGCGCGTTCGTGTGTAATGACCGTTGGCCTACGGGCAATGGGAAGAAACAGTGTGCGCGTGTAACGGCCCCAGCTTTGCAGCGACTCGTCGCGAGTGATTTCGCGGCGCGCGTCGCGGGACGCGAACTTCGACCCCCGCGAGAACGAGCTTTCCCTTCGCGGGGAACGGTATCGGCGACGGAGACGCGAGACCGGGAAGTCGCAGAGCGCTGGAGGATCTCTGACTCACCTATGCGTTACGCTCGCGTCCTCGGGCGACGTCGATAGCGTTGATAGTGGAGCTCGCGTTTTCTCCATGCGAGGTACATTGCTCTCCTCCGAGTCCACGTGCGGCGGCGTTCCTCTTCTCGGTCACCTGCTGTAAAATTTCACGGATTAATGCCGCTTCACGGACGTCTCCGCGCCAGCTGTCGGCCCAACTATCACCGTCTTTCCGCCTGTTTGCGGCCAAGGGAAACGGAGCGTGCGGCGAACGGCGCAGCCGAATCCTCCGACAGCAACAGTCCTTCTAATTCGAGCGCTCGCACTCATAAAAACGGCGAAATTAATAAAGTTTCCCGGGACATAAAAATGTGAGGAGTCGGGTGGCTGAGCGCCGTAGGTATACGAATTCAATAACGGCTTTTACGGCGGTCGTTGGCAGGAAACGATCCTCGCGACACGCGGAAGAAGGTGGCCCATATTCATGGGCGCGATTTTCTATCCCTGAATTTCCTACGGCGTATTAACTTCGGGCCAAGTTGCGAGGACGGCGAGCAACGGGGGACTCGGAGGGCCAACGGAAAGGGAAGTACACTTCGTCGACCGAATAACCTTGCTTCTAAAAGATTCCCCGTATCCCAGCCTGGCCTTTACCCCCGCTCTCTTTCGCTTCCCGCTGATTTTTTAGACAGGCGAGTAGGCAGGCAAATGAGAATCTTATCCGGGCAAATTTATCGGGCCACCGAGCTCGGGATAGGTAGAGCGTCGACGGGGTAGTAAATAAATAGAAAAGAGAATTGGCGTCAGGGTTTCACCCGTAATAGAAGCATAATAGGTGCACAACGAAAGGAGAGAGAGGGAGGAAAAGCAGAGGGGAGGGAATCGAGTTCCCCTTCCGCGAGGCTTTGAATTCGAAAGACAAACCGAAGCGGAGAAAGGGGAACGAAAGACGGGAGGGAGGAGTCAGAGGGAAGAAACAAGAGGTACCGGGTAGCAATGGTTACAGCAGAATAAACCCCTCAATAATGAGTTCCGCGAGTGAATTCCCCCGGTGCGGGGGAGGCTCGAGATAATAAAACAGAGCGACCGGGACGCAACCGAGCGACGGTGGTAGTAACGGTAGTTGCGGTAGTGTTGGTCGGCGAGGGACGCCGGGGGTGCGGGGGCCGCGCGCCGGCGAGAGTAATAGTAAGAGGCAATAAAATATAATGAAATAACATCCAATCCAGGAGAGATATTGTGAAAATATTATTACTAACTTATTACTCGCCGGGCACGGCGCACCACGCTCTCCCCGCGTTTTTCTCCTTTTCCATTCGCTCGGCTGCTCCCCCTCCCACCCTCTGCGCCCCTTCGCGCACGTACATCTCCCTCTCCTCACCTTTCCGAGCTCGCTCCACCTACCCTTCAGCCAGCTTTTCCACTACGAGGCTCTCGATAAAAATTTCCATTCCACCACGCGGCAACGCCACCGGATACGGACACGGTTACGGATACCTGCGCGTTCGCGCCTACCAAAACAAACACTCTTTACTAAATTCCGCCAAGTGTCTACAGTTTTCTTTTCAACCCTCCCCTGGTTCCGCCGGCCTTAGTCTTCCCTTTAATTCCCTCCTCTTTCCTTACTTCCTCCATCCTCTGTCTCGCGAGCTTTCTGTCGCGGCTGGACAACAGGCTAAGGGTTTCCAAAGGGTTGTAGGCCGTCGAGAGATGGCCTCTAATCGTCGCGACGGCACGCTAAAATCTATAACCCCGTTGCTCGAGATGGCGGGAGCCAGGCTCGCACTTGGTCGGTCGCGATCGGCTCGCCCGGCGTATTTGAAATGCAAATGCTGCGGCAGGAAAGATCGCGGGGCCGGCGGGGGAAAAGAGTGATCGCGGAGCGAGATATCGAAAGAGATCGCACGCAGTGACGAGAGACGGTTATATAAAAGGCAAGGCAGCGAGCGGCGGAGGTGGGCCGAACCGGCCCGGCGTGAAGGAAGAGAGTATTAACGGTTAGGGGAATAGGAAGGGACGATCGGGGACGCGGGGGTGGGGGATGCTAGGCTGCAACAATCCTATCTGACCGTGTAAATCTCCGGGCGTCGTAACGAAGCGGCAAATCGAAACTAAACGGCAGACCATGAATGGGAAATCAGAAAATAACGTTACGGCGCGCGAGGCCGCGCACTTCCGGCAGGGGCAGGGACAGCTCGCATGCACGGGGGGGGGAGTGCGCTCGCGAACCGCTCGAGCGAGTATACGCTCCCGGACGCACTGGCCAACCTCGTTGCTCGCGGACCTCCTTCGCCGTGGATGTCTTCGCCGTTCCGAGGAAAATCGCTCGCGCGTCAGGAAACGGCGATAGAACGCGATAACGCTAAATCAACTTTCCTCTGTTCCTAGCCTCCCTCTTTCGTAGATACTTGTTCCTTCGAACACGATCGATGCTTCTGGCACAGTTGTCCAGTAGGTGAGAGAAAGGGAGGAACGAATGTTGCGATAAATTTGCAGATTCTATGGAAATTAAGGGCGGCACAGGGTTGTGCTGGTATTCGCGGGTAGGGGAGACTGCGGGGAAGTTGTTCCGGCGGTTCTATCTTCAAAATGAAAAGACCGTTGGACTTATAATTATTTTTTCCGTGTGAGTTGATCACGCCACTCTGTCGCTCATTTTAATAGCGTTCGCGACGGCGAATCGCGTGGTTGTAAGCAAGGACTTAGTCGCGTACCAGATAAGTAAATATTTTTCTATCATTATTTTGTTAGTATGTTCTGCCTTCTTTTCTTATATTAATTTTCCTGTATTATTTAAAACTAGGTTAAGCTTCCGTCTTAGGTTAAGTTGAAAAACAGTCCCGGACTGAACTTCGCCTTTGCCTTTGTCCTTGTTTACTTTCTCTTTGCTGTTCTCTGCTTGTGTTGTGCAATAAAGACGTTTAATAATAATAATAATAATTTTCTGGTCTATTTCGATTATTTAACGTCGATATTTCATTGATTCGTTCTTATGGATCAAGTGACATTTAAGAACATGGTGTAATATAGTGTTTATCATTTCAATATACGTTGGGTAAAGACAGGTAATATGGAACGGCACGTAGGGTAAATCCGGGAGACGCGGTCGGGCCGGAGAGTTGGTCGAGTCGCTATATTTCAGACTCTATACGTAAACACGCGTTAAAGTGCAGCCGAATTACTTCTCTAGAAACCAAACAATTGAATGAATAGCGTCACTTCGGTTCCTCTGTGTTTTTTTTTAGATTTACAGGCTATAAAAGGTAAATTGAGGTTACCTTTAACCTCTTTTTGTCAAACAACGGTATACAGAATCGCATTTAAAATATAGTTCTAAGTTTATTTTCGTTTAATGTTTGGGAATAATAAGATAGTAGAGAAATTGAGGGACAATGCAGCCAAAGTATTTAGCGATATTAACTCTTCCTCTCAAAACTAACGAGAAGACCATCTCTCGCTGCAGAAATAAGAGATGGTCGTGTTATGATTTTTTTTATTATTTTTATTTATGTTTTTATTTTTTATCATTATTTTATTATTATTATTGTTTATTTATTTTATTTATTCACTTTTGTATTCATTTGCCTTGCTAATCGCTGTAGGTAGTTCGGTTTATATTTGATGTGTTCTGTACTTGTTTAGCGTAAACAAATTAAATATCAATGAATCTGTAGTTGTATTCACTCATAAATAATTTTGCTTTCTCCTTTGTTATTTTTCCATGAATAATTATGTGAGTGGTCTCTGCCAACGACGAAAACCATTTCTCCCGGCACCTCGGGAGAGGTGGTCAGATGTCGTGACTTCAGTTTTCAACCCGATTTACAGTAAATATTGTCTTAAAGCAAATATCGACCAGTTTTTCTGAATCAGCATAAAATTCTGAACATATTAGATTTGTTCTCATAAAATAAGTAATATCCGTATTAGGTTTAATAGCCGTTTTATATTAGGTCGACTGCGTCTCCCGGATTTATCCCAATATGGAACTTCATAAAATTTCGATAACGAAATAATGAACTCTTCAGGCAATGGTGTATATTAAGGGCGGTATCAGATATATTGGCCGGTGAGTTTCGTGAGGGGTATTCTCCCACCACACAATTTGCCTGCCTCGGTGCTCCTTTTCTCAACATTTTCTGATTCGTTCTCGTTCCATCTCGCTCGCGCTTTCGCGGAACAAGAGTGAACCAGAAGTGGTGGGGATAGTGCCAAGCTTCTGACGTGTAGGGCAAACCGAGTTCCTAACGTAGAAATACATATATCAGAATAGGTGTGCGTTAGCAACGAAAAAATTCAGAAGTTTTATTGGTCAGCAGATTGATTCTTTCTCGATAGCTTCATCTCGTATTTATTTACGCATAGCTTCGTAACGCACACAATTATTACGCTACGAATAAATAACATCCATACAGCTACGTTCAGACGAAGCCGAGCAGCGTTCCCGTTACTCCACCATACCCTTCGGGGACCACGCAACACCAATTGACAAATCCACGATCGTCAGATGGTGGTGGCTGATTTTTCCTCGATCGCTGCTTGCGAAAACAAACTCACCGGCCAATATATCTGATACCGACCTTAGATCCCTAGACACAATAGAGGATGATATTGACAATTGAGCACTAGTCGGGCATTCATCATTGAAAGAGAAACGTTTATATATTTCTGGGGTGTAAAAGTTTCTGAAAAGTGCATCAAACAGTTAAATATTGTGTAGTGAAGATATGTTACAAAGTATTATTTTGATATAATTTATCATTAAATATGTGTGTTGTTGATTATTCAACAATAGTTTAGCAATAAAGTTACTTTCTTCTTAGGATAATTCTTAATTTCTTGTCGGAACATGTGTGTACGTAATATGGAACATACCGAGTAACGTAGATGAAGTTGTTAATGATGATGACGACGATGATGTGGAATGCTTATTTTGCGATGGTAATTATAAAAATAATGACAATGAAAAGTAGACCCAATGTATTCGCTGCTTTCAGTGGGCACACGAAGAATGTGAGGCTTCCGACGTATTATTCGCGTGCCTAAAGTGTAGGAGACATAGAAAGTAGAAATAAATTCTAAAAATGATGTATATTTATTTATTTGTATCTTCTATTTAATAAATCTTCATTTTTAGTAAAAAAAAAGTAAAGATTTTTGAGTTTTCTTTACAAAATTTCTAGGTGTTCCATATTAGGACCCATTTTTTCGAACGGCCGATTTTCACTATTTTCAGTTTTTTTGCTATAATTGCACAACAGTTGGATTTTTTACATTTGACTATGTAAATATAATTATGCATTAGTTCCTTCGTCCCCTCATGTCAGTTTTATTAAAAAAAAAAAACGAATTCCCCTACTTTTGACAAGCTTTTGAAATCAGATGTTCCATATTACCTGCCTTTATCCTATAAGCAAAATAATCTCTCAAATTGCTAACAATTGTAACAACTTGCCCCACCGCAAATGTATAAATTGTCCCTGCTGTGCTTTAATATGCGAAGATATAAATGAAAGGCAGAAAGGGGCACCATTTCCATCGAGTTTATGCATAAAGATAAAAACTGTCGCTAGAGAATTCAGTATCTGCGACTTGACTAATAAAATTCTGTTTTATATAATTAGAAAATGAAATATTTCATTAAAATTCAACTCTTATATCTTAGTAACAATTAACACCAATGCAATACCAACTTGCCCCATAAAGAGGTAAGAAGTTCCGCATCGACCAGCCACAAATAAATTACTTTTTATAAAAAAAAAACCTATTACAATATATTAAATAAAAGCTTAAAATCATAAAACATAATAAATTAAAAAAAATAGTCAATAGCGAAGAGAATACATTACTTTCCACTCATTTTTTATGTTTCATCGAAATCGGAACTTTCAGCCGCGGTCTCCCCTACAAGGGTAAACTAGCGGATCGTGGTTTTCAGAAAATTTCAAGTCGAGCGGCTCGAACGGTGGCTACCTATTATCCGCGTTAGCGGTCTATATTGCTGGCAATTTGCAAGAGTAGGACGATTCGCCGGGACAGCTCCGCTTATATAAATAATATATCGTTATGCGAAAGAGCGCGCAGGCGGGTAGCGAGGAGAAGAGATTCGTCCGTGTCCGATACACGTGTCTTTGCGACGGGTTACGTAAGCGCATCCTACACGTACGCGTATATTATATACGTGAATACGTCCGTCCCGCGCACAGCCTACGAGGAAATCGGTATGTATACGATAGCGCTCTCATGCTACGCTCTACACCGGTAATAACTATAATGTCTTTATCGTTATAACCGGTGTTCCATGCGACATACGAATTAAATAAGATTTTCTCGTGACGTCGAGCTTCCGTCATTAGAGAAATCGTTGTTACGGTGGCGAGAGGAGGAGGAGGAGGAGGAGGAGGTGGAGGGAAGGTGGGAGGGATTAATATCTTTATCGTTGGAATTGCCGCATCACTCAGAGATCTCTGCCGGGACGTTGCATTTCCGCGCATTAAGAAAATCGGTTGCGCGCGACATTCTCACGATATACATATAATACAGTCGTGTGCGTGCGCAAAGAAGAATAATTCCTATCGAAGTAACTGCTATTCCGTCGAGCGCATAAATTAAGATCCTTTTATGAGGCTACGTTTCCGTTATTAGCTCGCCGCCTTCTCGGCTGGCACCGGTTCGCGTAGCAGCGAAAAATTTCCATAAATGTTCCACCGCTGGCTGTGGGATATTTCCGATGCGCGCGCAATTCTTTTTCTTCCGTGTACCACTCGGATTTCAACGTTCGGCCCGCCTTCCCGATAAACGATACGGGACGCCGGCGCCGATTCTCGTTATCGAACGCGAAATACATTCGTAATTTCTGCCTCGCTATCTCGCCAAGGCGTTCCGCTGCGCGTTCTCGGGCGCCCTTCCCACCGGCCGATCGTAATCGCCCAGCGTCGCAGATCCGCGATACCGCTGCGGCCGAGTATCGTCGCCGCTATTGGCCGCGACCGAGCGCGATCCGACGCGACTGCGGACGAATTTCCCGACGATACTTACAGCGCGCAGTGCCTTTTAATTCTCACGTGTCTGGCAACGTGGTTACGCGCTCCCCCCTCTCCCTCGCTCTCTTTCTCGCTTTCGTAGCCTCTCCCCCCTCTCTGAATGCCTCGCGTACATACATATCCCGTCCTCCCGCCGTCGGCGTCGGCGTGATTCCGCTTTGAGACGGCAGCGAGCGCATAAATTGCGAATGTATTGTTACTCCGTGAAACTAAACGATAGGCCGGCGCGCGAAGGGAATGCCGCGCACGGGTCTGCGTGTGCTGCAGGTGGACGAGCGTATGAATAAAATGCAGCTCCCAGCCGAAGAGTTGCCGGATCGCCTCGGCACAACTAAACGTCGCTCGCATTTGCGTACAGCCGTGCGCGACACGGGACTCGTGTGTATAACCGCCGTCCACTTGCGTAATATTATAATCAGCCTCGGGTAAATAAATAACTACGCTGTCTGCCTGACCACCTCTCTCTCTCCCTCTGTCCCCCCATCGCTCTTTTTACTTATACGCTAGATAACTATCCACCCGTTTCCTGTTGACGGACCGCGGTAACTACGTGCCCGTACGTACGCACGTTGGCGCGCTCGCTCGAGGAACAAGCGAACTTCTTCGGCTCCTCTTCGCCTGCCGAGATATCGAGAAACGACTTCCGTTTGCGCTGCTATCCCAGCGTGGAAGCACGTGTAACGGGCAGCGGAAAATAACTACATATTAGCGCCCAGATTTTATCGGCGTAGTCCAAGGAACGGGAGAGAAAACACGTCGGCCTAATCGCGATTGTCGCTTATCGGTCGCGCGCTGGAAAACTATAATATTCAATTGAACGCTTCCAGGGAGCCATTGTGTTCCCGGCCGCGTGTTCCACTTATGCTGGATTATCGATGGAAGAAAGAAACACGACACGGCCGCGTGCACGACGAACATCCGTCAGGACGTGACGCGTCATACAAACATCTCGAGAAACGCGATAGCTACTTGTATGTACCTATTGCGATACAATTTGTTCTTCGAGTAGGTAGGTAAGTACAGATAGTGTCAGTTTTTATAAGGTCCAACAGACGCGCTACGCCTCAGAGTCTCCTCTATAGTAGCATTTGAGCCTAGCAAGGTGGAGTCAGCTTTTGATCACCTCGAAGTCTACCACCGTGCAGGCCACAGAGGGGAGGAACAGTCGAGGGAAATAAAGACCACGCTTGACCGTTTGCGGGACACCGTAAGGAATTTTTCTCTACGAGCGTCTTTCAGGTCACGAACTAAAAATCGTTCGCAATAGACAAAAGCGTTCGAAGGTAGGTAAGTACAGATAGTGTCGGTTTTAATAAGGTCCAACTGACGCGCTACACCTCAGAATTTCTTCTATAGTAGCATTTAAACCATGCAAGGTGGAATGAGCAGACTAACCAGCGAACCCCGCCAGGGCCGAGCCGGAAAAAGCAGGGAAGGACCACGCTTGACTCCACGGCGTCCACTGTAGGAATTTTTCTCTTTGTGCAGGATGCCAGGTTGCGAGGAATATGATACATTCGCTACCAGACTGAGTCCTTGGCTATTCTCTGCTCAGGTAGGTAAGTACAAGTAGTGTTGGCTTATAAGGTCCACAGACGCGTTACACCTCAGAGTTTCCTCTATAGTAACATTTAGTCTTGCAAGATGGAGTGAGCTTTGATCTCCTCGAAGTCTACCACCGTGCAGGCCACAGGGCGGCGGAACAGTCGAGGGAAAGTAAAAGACCACACTTGACCATTTGCTGGACACCGTAAGGAATTTTTCTCTGCGAACGTATTACAAGCCACGAACTAAAAATCGTTCGAAGGTAGGTAAGTACAGTAAGTTCAAACGGTAGGGAGACGAGAGTGTCGAAGAGGAGAGCTAGGCGATGCTATCGGGACCGTATAGGTATCCGGTTGTTCCGGCTTCTGAGGAAGAATCGAGTTATAAGGATTCCCGTGAAAACGAAGGGTCCGCGGGAGAGTTGGCACAGCGCACTCGTAGGCCAACATCTATGTCGACCTACTAGCGAACGGTGCATTAGGAAAATTCGTCGAGGAAGGCGGAGAGAGAGAGGCCGTCGCGATGTACCGCGCGGCGTAGGTTGCAGGGTGCACGGTGCGCGCCGATAACGCCTCGGCGTAGCTTCCGGTCCCTCTGGTTGCAGCTGGTTCCCCGCGATTCCATCCGATCCCTCCGCCCCCTCCGACTCTCTCTTTCTCCGCGAGGATATCTATTCCACGCACTTGCACACGCTCTCCCGTACGCAGAGAGGATCGACAGGTACGTACGAACGCGCAAATGACAAAACACGTATTACGTGTAACTGGAGCCCGTGCTAGAGATCAATACACATAATAGAGGGTATCTATAGCGCGCGCAACCCGTGCTCATTTACTTAATTGTGTTCTATACGGTATAACCGAGGTATGGTGTGCGACTCGTGTAGGTACGCTGCTGCCTACACCCCCTCTTACCGTTCCTCGCCGCGTTCGGCCACCCTTCCAGGCACCCCCTCCTGCCACACACCATCCCGCGCACCACCCCACCCACCTCATTCCATCCCGTCCCATCCCGACGCATCTCAACCCCCGTACCCCCGCCGCCACCCTAGTCCCACCTCTTGCCACCTCTTGCCACCCCTGATGTCCATAGGGCCGAGTGTGCGTAATATTCAGACGTATAACGTGCTGGGGCCACGTAGGTACATTGGCATCAATTTATGGGGTGGGAGGGTGCACCAGATATATACGATCCGATAGGGTTGAATATCTCGTGCTTTTGTGCCCATCTACACCTCCTCGTTTCCACCTCTGCTCGTCTTTCTCTCGACGAACCTTCGCCTCGCCTCGCCGCCGCGCCCCCACCCCCCTTCAACCCCTATCTCCTATTATCTCCTCGCGTATGCTTCCTCCCCAGCTTTTCTCCACTCTTCCCGCTTCGCCAGAGGTTCCCTTTACTACTCGCCTCCTGTCCCTTCGTTCTAGTGCTGTCTGCTCCTTCGAAGCGTGCGAAACTTTGAGACGCTTCGATCTCGCGAGCCGTCCCGAAATCAACGAAAGCGAAATCGTGAGAAGAACGGGTAGCACGCACCCGTGGAAAGGTGACGGGTGGGTATCGTCATCACGCGCGACAGAGACGCCAGCGGAAAGGACGCGTGCACCGGAGGCTTCGAATGGCGGGAATAATTCGCGAGCGAGGCGAAATTCAGCTGTAGCAGGTGAAATTCGGGCACACGACGGGCAATGCTAATAAGCGCGCGTGATATCGCAAGAATTTTCAAGCGAGAAAATCCGAAAGCGATCCGCGGGTCAGCCGGCCGACAACTACGGCGAGCAACGAACGACGAACAACAAAATGTCGACCGCAATTATGCTGTAATTAACTTGGAAACGTACACACTCGCGCGCGTAACGCGTGGACAGAGCGCGGCGGAAATGTGTAACACGCGCGCACAAACGACAAAAACAGTGAAACCCGCGCGGCCGTGTGTGCACACGCACGCACACGGACGAGCCAGCGCCGGACGGTGTGGCGGGCTTCACAGGTGGTTGGGGATTTTTGTATTTAGCGGTTGGCACCGCCCGGCGTTTACGCGTTTACACGCGCTGCCTGGCTGCATTATGCATGTTTGCGGTACCAGAAGAGAATTTAAACCAACTGTCTCCGATCTATCCCGTCCCGTCTATCGTTCCCCGGCTGTTTGCCCCCGGGCAGCCTCTAATTCCGCTTATCGCTACTTCCGTAGCGTCGGATCGCGACCTTTCCGCGAATTCGTCGTGGTCCAGCGCACAGTGCGTTGATGCGTGGACAAAAATTGAAAAATCGAATATTTTCTAAGGCGATATTTATCGTTCAATGTTTACATTTAGATGTTCAGGAATCGAGTTTGTTTATGATTATTATTATTATTATTAAACGTCTTTATGGCAAACGCAGAAGATAACAACAAAAGAAAGTAAACAAGGACACAAGCAAAGGCGAAGTTCAGTCAGAGACTGTTTTACAACTTAACCTAAACTGATGATTGCTGTGTAATTGTAGCTGTTTACGATCTTATTTGCCGTCTTAGCCTAGAAACTAAGTACTTCAAGCATCAGTCGCAAGTCATACGCGGTAGAGTTACTTTCTTTTTTTTTGTTTAGATTATAAGAATATTTATTAATCTTGGCTCAGATTATTCACCATGGATTCTACTATTATGATTGGGTATATGAGCTTCGAAACTATTGCCCAGACTTATTGCCTTACTGATCATTAAAAAACTTCTTAGTCCCCAGAATGAAAATTTTATTTCAACCGAAGTTTTAAAAAATACGTAAAAAAACGTATGTGTGATTTTTTTATATTTGGCTCGCCTAACTTTAGACTTTATGGAAAAAAACGCCCTTTTCTGCTACTACATGGGACTATTTGAGAAATATTTTTTTAGGAAGAACTATGTAGATCAAGAATTCTAAGACAAACCAAGAAATTTTTGAAAAATGGCTTTGTTCTGCACCAAGAGACAAAAAGAGAAAGTTCTAAACATCCGATTTGCTTCTTCCAATTGTTTATACGATATCTACCCTGACTTTTCCAACCTGGATGCTGTTATCAGTTTTAAAATAGCAGTGAAACGTGATGCATGTGATAAAAATAATTTCATAAAAAAATGTTTCGAAGAAAAGTTAGTATTCAGTTGACAACAAATTGCAGAAGTAAATATTGATAAAAAACTTTTTATTCAATGAAAAATCAATATCATCTCAATGTTTTTAATGAAACTGTATATTTTATTATACATTAATCGATGCATCTTTATACTCTGTTTAAAAAAGTATTACAGTACTCAGGTCGAAAATTGATCAGTTCAGAAGTTACGAGTTTTGTCCCGAACGCCCATATACTTCGACGCACTGTGCGCCGATCCTAATCCGTTTCACGACCATCCTATCCAGTGGCAAGCACGCGTCTGATCGTTAGCAAACGTCACCTTCGTCGTTGCACCGATTGGCACTCTAATTTTCAGAATTTTTTATCCCTCAAATCCGACGGTTTCGATCGCGAAACTCGATACAACCGGTACTTTGCCCCTCGCAAACGGGAAAAAAGAGCATCCGCGAATAAACGATTTAAACTTTCCAACCGCGAAAGGGGGCGGGAATGATATCGCTTCCGCCGTAAATTACCGTTTAAATTAGTATCATTACGACTTGGACGTCATCGCGTAATTGCATTATTATTATACGTTTTAGTACTTTATGAAATATTTATTGCTTTGTTATTGCGCATCAGATACGTCATTAACGGCGCCCCAGGGGCTCGTGTTTCGCCAGATTCCATTGAACGATCGGAATATTGCTTTACGATCGGCGAGGAACTATCGATAGCTACCGATCCGCGGTGGCTACTCCGCATCCCGGGCTCGACGTCCACCTTTAGTTCAGCCGCGGAATTGTCGGGCACCGAAAGGAACAGGAGAAAGGCAGACTCGCGAGGGTGGTGGATGGAAGAGCAGCGAAGGATGGCAGGCGATCGAACGATCGGCATTCTAACGCAATGTCGCGCACACGGCACACAGGCGAGAGCTTCGTGTTACGCGGATGTACGTCAAATCAAAATGCACAATCCCGGCAAATCATTTCGAATATTTCATAATGGGCGCGAAATATCATTACCTGCCGGCTGTGCGTCACCCTCCGCCACAGCGTCGCGCCGCCCGCCCCGCGTTCCGCCATCCCTCGTGAATTCGCCGCCGGTGACTCCCTGCATCGCGAATATTACCAGCACACAGGGACACTCGGCGGACGAACGAAGAGGGTGGAAGAGGGAGGGAGAGTGAGTGGGAGAGGAGAGGCGAGGAGGAGGCAGAGCTAGGATGAGAGGAAGCGAGAGAGAGAGAGATGGAGACGACGAGAGACGGATGGAAGCACGGGACACGAGGGAGAAGGAAAGAGACGAATGACCTAGCGGGAGATTCTCGTGTCGCGCGTGTACGTATAGCGAAAAACACATTGGCCGGCTTGCACACGGACGCGCGCGAACACGGTGCACGACGGGCTATGCAACCGGGACTAAATTACGTTCCCCGTAACGCGTTTAGCCGCGAATCGCATTGCGAGCGATCCGTATAACCCGAATATCGGCCGCACGCCAGAGATAGGACCGACCGACCGACCGACCAACCGACCGACCGAGGGATTCGTCCAGGAACGATCATTACACCCATCGATGAGAGACTTCGCACCCCATTCTGATAATCGAGCTTCACCCCGGGCCGGAGAGCACGCGGCACCTCGAAGCGTCGGTCTCCGAGGAGGAAGGAAGTTCGGCGTAGCCAAGGCCACCTGACGATTCCACTTTCGCGCGCTCCGCGACCTGTTCTCTCCGCGGTGTTTAACACCCTTTGCAGACTCGTCGATCCACAGGCAGAGGTGGCTTCGTTGGCCGTTAATACCATTGGTCAGGAGCTGCCACATAACTGGTGGCGGTAAGGGTTGCTTTAAATCAATGCATGCTCATCGAACTAACTACCTGCCTGCACACCACCTACGACCGTCCGTGTTCCCTCAGTGAAACGTTCGGCAGCTAGTGGCCCAGGCTAGCCAGCAACGGCGAGAGGGAAACGGTGGAACAGCAACGTCGTCAACAGGAAAGTGCCGCCAGCCGAGCAGCGCGCAGCGTCTAGCAGCAATAGCAACGGCAGGCTGTAGTTAGTAGCCTGCAGCGGCTAGACAGTAGCCAGGCACTAGTAACAGTGGTCGTCGTTCCCGCCTCCTCCTCGTTCTCCGTTTCCCTTCCCCCACGTTGCCCCGACCTAGCCCTGGCCACCTATCTTTCTCCCTTCCTCCCTGCGATCCTTCCTTCGTCCCCCTTCGTCGACCTTCCCTAGCATCGTCGTTGAAATCACCACCACCATCGTTGGTACCATCGGCAGCAGCGGCAGAGGCAGCAGCGTATACACGGTACACTCTGGTACTACTCTGGAATCGCATCGCGGCCACTCCAGTTGCATTGCGGCCAACACCGATCCGCACACAACACGGAGTCCGGACTCGCCGACACACGTACCAGGCAAGTACGTACGGCGCACGCACATCCATCCGCCGGAGCAACCCGCCGAACGACGCGGTACATACACGTGCATACGCGAGAGAGCACAACGGCCTAGCCGTTGCCCTCTGCCTCTGGCCAGAGATATCGTTAGCATGCCTTGCTAATCACGGACTCGATAATAATACCGTGATTGATAGGACGAACCTCGTCCCTTCTCTTCGTTCGCCTCCACCTCCATCTCTACCTCCTCCTCGTACAACCTCCTACAACCTCCTACCTCCTACCCTTCACCCTCCCATCTCCCCATCCTCCCCCGTATCCCAATCCTCTCCCTCCTCGCCGTTCTCGTCCTGTTCCTCTGCCTCCACCGCCACCACCGCCTCCGCAACCACCTCTGCCCGCGTGCCTCCTCGAAACGCGGAACGTTCCACCCCTCGAGAGAGCGGCCATTGCGCCCTTCTGACTTTCTCTTGTCCGTTCTCTTTTCCATCTCCTCCCTCTCCCCTACTCCGCTCCCTACCACTGTTTCAATCTCTCTCCCATGCATCCTCGTATTTTCTCGTGTACACGGTCTGGTACGCGCGTCGCTCCTATGCACGACCGACATTCGTCTCGGAGCCCACGCTCGCGAAATTTGACACTACATGGAAAACAACGTCGCCGCTCGTTAGATGACCGTCGAGAAAGAGAGACAGAGGAGCCGTTACGTTTCGCTCTTCCCAGAGGGAACTGTCACGAGGCCTGAAAGAAAGCGGAACTAGACCGCCTACCGCGCTGAGGCTGAAAGCCGAGTCCTCGGAAGTAACCCAACAACAGACTCCTTCGATTCTCCCTTATTCCGTGGCTCTCACAACCACGCGAATCCCGAACGGTTCCGAAGCTACGTACCTACGCGCGCCTCTTCCGAACTTTCTCCATTACGAGTGGTTCGTTCATCCGTATCCTTCCACTGGAGCTTCGCGGTGTTTTCCTCGAGACAAGGTGCAGCTATCCTCGCGAGCTTTTGCGCTCCTATTATCCGCCTCGACCGAGGAGCTTTGTTATTTTATTCGTCGTTGCTTTTCTCAGCGCGTAAACACCGCAATTGCCTACTGGAAGACGCAGATCTCGGGGCGAGGGTAATAAATGCGAGAGGAATCGCGAGTAATAAAGACACAACGTTCGGCTGGGTGCCATTTTCCGTTGCGTTTACTGTGGCGGATGCTATGTAATCGCTGGGAGTCGGCGGTGCACGTGGAAGCCCATGTGTATGCGAAGGAAAGTAGAGCCGGGAGTCAAGATAGGAAATCAGGGCTAGGCCCGTGTGCGCGGGTTTTATACGGGTGGCGCTGTCTCGCTTTCGCCCTCGGCTCCTCTCTATCTCATCGTGCAGGGGATTTGCGTGTGTCCGAGGGTGCGCGCGAGTACGAAACAGCTATGCTGGCTATGATACCATTAGCATCAGTGATTAATGTATGCCGCAGCCTGTTTCACGGCAATGCGCGAGGTTCGTGTATACTCTGTGATTGACTCGTAGCCGTGCAAGGGAGGAACACTGAAAGAAAACAGAGAGGGAGAATCGACCAGCGAAACTTACTTCTTCCTGCCTCCGCTCGATCGAGGGGCAAATTAATCCACCTGTACACGCGTATGAATCGCAGTCACGTTATCGGCAAAGAAATCCACTTGGAAATGCTACCTCCGAGCCTAGCTCGCGTTCCTCGAAGAACCCCGGCGGCGGACGGGCTAAGATTTTCAATGCTCGTCGAGCGAGCGCTCGCGAAATCAGCTCGCCCCTTTCGAAGGTAGGTAGGTAAAAGGGAAAATAAATGCGAAAGGAGGGAAAAGAAATGCGAAACGGGGGAAAAGAAATGCAACACGTAGGGCGTTTGTTCGAGCGCGATGGCATTGATGCGGCTTCGATAATAATCGGCAGCCCGTAGTGCGCACGGTACGTTTGAATCGAGGTAGGCACATACCATGCCGTGATTAGATACCACGTCTATCGAGGTGAACGTGGCGTAGTCTGTATTTTAGGCTGTTAGAGGCGAAGCCTTCGAGGTTCGGGCATGGACTCGCGGATCGATACCGCATCATCGATTTCGCGATGGCAAGATCCTGGCGTATCGAGTTGCCGTATGTAACCCGACCTCGAATAAGTTTCTCCTCCTCCCCTCCGTCAAGAGGGAGTTTAATTATTGAGAAACATGCGTTTACAACGACACGGACGCGACCCACGTAAAGGTGGAAACCTCGCGGCTCATATCGAATATTAAATTGCCGCGTAGAGATCGGCTATTGCAATCGTTGCCTTTACATTATCCAATACTTTGACTCGCATGATAGGGAAAAAATTTCAATCAACATCCGCTTTTTCCTCGCGCGGCCACGCTCGCAAGTTGCCAGCTATTTACATGGGCTTTGCATACGCTCAGGCTTAGCTTATGGATTTCTTGTACGCGTTCTCGGCTGTAATAAATTGCGACGGACTGATTAATTCATAGATTAAGATCGGGGAAGAGTTATTGGATAACGTTGTATATTTATAAGCTTGACGTTAGCTTAACACGCAGTACTAAATTAATTATATTGCCCACCATTCTTGCAGCGCTTGTCGCGCTTGGCGAAGTCTTTGATTTCAATGTTACGCAGATCCTATCGGGAGAGCGGACGCTGGATACGCGGATTGAAAAATATGCAGCGTTCGCGATCTGAAATATTAATTTCTTCCAGCCTTGCGAGTTTTTCTCTATGATAATCGAGATTTCTTGCAACTCATGGACTAACAACAATGTTACGAGCGAAATTCTGGATAATAAGAACCACTTACGAGTGGGAACGATGTTGGATAAAGACGTTTGTAGTTAATGATCGAAATACCGAGTGGAATTATTGAGGACCTTGCAGTAAGAGAGGTGCAGCTCCATTTTTTACAGTTTTTTAATCATGACTAAGTAGTAATGTACGTAAAAAAAAAAAAAATTATGTATCGTTTGGTGCACGTTTGATGCAAATCCGATAACAAATGAGCGATTTATTGCAAATAAATAAAAATAGAAATATTAGTATTAATAGTAATATTTTTATTGTGGAATATTTTTCGCTAAAAACAGAAATAAAAGCTTATCAACTCAATAACTACTGCTTAATATTAATAATAGAAGTATTAATATTAATAGTAATATTTTTATTGTAGAATATTTTTCGCTAAAAACAGAGATAAAAGCATATCAACTCAATAACTACTACTTAATATTAATAATAGAAGTATTAATATTAATAGTAATATTTTTATTGTAGAATATTTTTCGCTAAAAACAGAAATAAAAGCATATCAACTCAATAATTACTACTTAATATTAATACTAGAAATATTAATATTAATAGTAATACTTTTATTATAGACTATTTTTTGCCAAAAACAGAAATAAAAGCATATCAACTCAATAATTACTACTTAATAATAATACTAGAAGTATTAATATTAATAGTAATATTTTTATTGTAGACTATTTTTTGCCAAAAACAGAAATAAAAGCATATCAACTCAACAACTACTACTTAATATTAATAATAGAAGTATTAATATTAATAGTAATATTTTTATTGTAGAATATTTTTCGCTAAAAACAGAAATAAAAGCATATCAACTCAATAATTACTACTTAATATTAATACTAGAAATATTAATATTAATAGTAATACTTTTATTATAGACTATTTTTCGCTAAAAACAGAAATAAAAACCTATCAACTCACTAACTACTACTTAATATTAATACTAGAAATATTAATATCAGTAGTAATATTTTTATTAACTCAATAACCAACTACTTATCGCGAGAAAGTATATATTTTTCAATTACCGTTCTCTTTTCAGTGTTAAATCAAAGCAATAATTTTATAAACACTTTTCTCTAATTCACTCGAAGTTGGTAAAGCTTGAGCTGCACTCCTCTCGCTGCAAGCTCCTCGATCACGGTGCACCCGATAGCTCGGTTAGAAAAGAAACTTAGAAAGCCATGGTAATGAACGTGGCCTCCTGCAACTAATTTCCAGAAGGTTTCCCAGGCACCGGTGAATAATAAATAAAGACATTTGGCTAACGGAGGAAGGGAATGGAATCGAGAAGTTTGAAATCTCGAAGGATTTTGTCGTGCGGTTCGGATACGAATGCAGCGTGTAGGTGGAGGGGAATATGTAAACTGAGAATCGCATTAATATTCAGGCTCGCGGAGGTCTTGAGGAAGGAGGAACTGGCGGTGGGTAGGCAGGCAGGCAGGCAGGCAGGCAGGCAGAGAGGCAGACGAGCAGCAAGGAAAGAGGGAGCAGGTAGGTAGTAGGCAGGCAAGCGGGTGGGCACGGTGCCGCGATCCATAAAAATGTCGGGGCTTCCGAGTGACGGCCGGAAACCAGGAGATGGACAGGGCCAATTGTTTATATTACTCGGTGCAACAATGGAAGTCCAGCGGCGTGTACCGTGCAGTATCGTAATACATGCCACGGTGCTTGCATTCCTTTTCCAGGAATTCGACCGTGCCTCGGTTGATGCGATAATACCAACTAATGCTCCTTTTCTTCTTCCATTTGCGCTCGCCTGATTTTTATTGACCCTCCGCTTCCGTCGCCGCTGCCCGAGACACACCGGCTTCGTTCGGCCACGGAAACCTTAGCGTGCCTAGCGTTTCTCCGCCTCCTCGGCTAACAAGAACAACTTTTGCGGAAGTACGACATCGTGGCTCGTCCTTCGTCCAGACCTCGTTACAGATTTTTTCGCTCGCGCCCCAGTCACTGCGCGACGATCTAAACGGTAACGAGGTCGACGAGGCATTCCGACGGGGCGAGATTCATTCGAGAGTCGCCCAGGTTTCTTTCTCGACTGCCGTTCGGTTAGAGAAGCGAAGCTAGACAGCGGGAGGGACACGCACGACCGAAATTTCGGTCATGCGAATTTTATGAGATCGAAAGATCCAGCGCTAGGCGAGAAACGGCGGAGAGAAGAAGAAACGGACCGAGGGGGTGGTGGTGGAAGAGAAGGAGGAGGAGGGGGAGGAGACAGAGGGTGAGGCCGTAGAGGTGAAAGAGTCCGCTACCTTTACAGTAAAGTTAAATCTACAGAGCGCTATGCTACAAAGCAGGTCTGGCCATTAGGTATTTATTAAGTTTAGAAATTTATAGATGCCTCCTGGGCGTGGGCCCCGTCAACCCCCTGCGAGTAGCTACGTTCCTGCCCCTCGCCCCCGTCAACCCCTGCCCTCGCCTCTAGGCTTCGCCGTCTCCACGGTGGCAGTCTCCACCCCCGGCCAGCCGCCAGCCAGTATTAAAATGAATTATTTAATTTTAAACTTGGTAATTTTTAACCGTATTATATCAGAAATTATTTACACGCCCGCTTCAGCGCTGCTACCCCTTCCACCTAGCCCGGCCTGCCTCTTACTTCCGCCCTCCCCTATTCCGTTTCACTATTAAACTCGCCGCCACTTACCTCGTATACCAGCCGCCAACGTTTCTTCCTAGCTTATCGTTCGTAATATCGCGTCCAGGTATTTTCTTAGCCGTTCAACTCCCCGAGACCTAGCCCGATTACTTCTCTGAAAACACTTGCCGATCGTTGCCGACGCGCTCGCTCGATCGACGCGCGAGCCTCGTTCCCCGCTGGACTGGCACGGAAAATCAATCGCGTATCGTTAGCGGCACGCGGATAATTCGATTAATCTATTCGCTAAAAACTCCCTCGTTCCTGCGCGAGGAGCAACGAAATAAAAAAAAAAAAAAGATAGACTCCCGACTCGGTTAATTCGCGCGCGGGTATTTAGTTAACGAGTTGATCGCTGAAATTACAACGTAAAATTTAATACCGACACCGGTGAAATTTGCTTCGTAAATAGCGGTAAATAAACGAGCCGTTTAGTGCTCGGCGCGGCCTCTAAAATTCGGCCCTTCCAGACGAACCGCGGGCAAATTTGTCAACGTAAATCGGCGGCGGCGCGTCCGCATCGTTGGAATCTAATTGAAATCCTAATTGCCGCGATCACTTTTTTCCACCGGCCGGATATTTGTTACGACGTTCCGTCGATTTATGCTAATTACCGACGGCCCGGTAATATTAATTAATACCGTCGATAATATTGGAACTCCATCTAAACAAACGACCAAGCCCGATGCAGATCCTGCGTCAGTTGATTAGCGCTGGCCGTTCTACATGCCAGCGCGAGCGCTCGCTCCGAAGTATTCCCGTGCATGCACGCGCGGGTACACAGATCGGAGTTTCGCCTCTGCGCGGGCACGCTAAAAGAAGCATAGACACATCTAAAGCAGACTGATACACCCGCGCGCGTTCTAGCTTTCCACCAGTGTGTATCTACGCGCGCACACGTCTCCGCATCTATTCGCAGCTAAAAGAGCAGCCGCACGCGCGCGCTAAAAGCGTGTAGGAGTCGCTCGGCGCGCGTCGAGAGGGACGAACATAGACGTGCAATAGGTGTGTAATAGGTGTACAACCGTCTGGGCACATACGCGCGCGATATCGCGTCCAGTCCGCGCGGTATTAATTGTTACGACGAGAAAGGCAAATAATTATTATAATTGTCCGGTATAATAATAGGATTCAACGTTGGAATACCGCTTATACATCGTTCGTCGTAATAAAGCGGCCATCGATTTCGAACGGGCGTCCATCGATATCGGTGTAGGCGCGCGGGTAACAGCCCAGCGCGTGATACGCGCGCGCGCGCGCGTACGTATACGCACAGACGCACACGCGGGTATACGCGTGGCTGGCCAGCCACGCTCGGGCTGCGCGGGTATTTACGCGTCGCGCGTGTGCACGGAGAACGAAAGGGTGGGCGTGCGCGTATAACGCGCATCGAATGTTTATATTATATGCACACAGCTAACGAAAGCCTAAATATACTAGCCACCGTGCGGGATCACGCCTATAGGCGGCTATTTGAGCGATAAACAACCGGGCCCGACGTGTCACGCGGCGAATGGTAAAATGTATGTATACCGGGTGTACCGCCTCCATTCTGCCGCGTTGTTGGTGTATCAATTGTGATTAGGGACAAAGATCCGACGAATTATTCCCGCTCGGTCTCTAATCTGATAACCGAAGCCGGTGCGCGCACACGTCATTGCATCGATTGTTTCCGCATGTGGGAAATCGTAAAGGGCAATGAGTTCCAAGTGTCTTCATTGTGCTCGCGATAATCAACGCTAATCACTTCTATCCGTCCGCGCGTCCACCTAGGTATTATCCTCTGTCGGCCTATCGCCAGCCCTCTCCGCTTCCACGAGAATCCGTCGTTTTTCCCGAAACCGGGGAACTTGGTTCTGGGATAGAGGATTTAAAGTTTGAACCGAAACGAGGTAGGTATAGGCACGATCACGCGTGGAGTTGCGCGTGAAAGAACAAACGGTTCTTTAATCCCGGATCGCGGCGAAGCGAGGAGGAAACATCGCTGGCACTCGTAAAAATCCTTGGACCAGTCGATGAAGCCTTTTATGACTTCATCGAACCGTTTCTCCACTCGCTACCGCAATAATATTCGAGAGTTTGCACTCCCCTTTGGAAAGGACGCACCCCCAAGGGGCGAGAGGCCGAGGGATGAAAAGCCGAGGGGTAGTCGGCCGAATCAATCGCAAACACGAGAGGGTTTCGGGCGTTTTCAGCGGTGGGTCACGGGACTGGGTTACCGGGTGCGCGCACCCTCGAATTCGAGGCTTTCTTTCAACCCCTCTCGACGCTACTCCACGCTTCTCGTGCTAGGAAATTTCACAGACGAGAGTATTACTCTGCTTCTCGTACCCGCGTGTTACAACCCCTTATCAGAGACACATCGGAGCGCCGCACGTTAAAACGTCCGAGGGCTGAAATTCTGGAAAGTTGCGTAACGGACACGCGACGCCCGGCGAGATATCAGCGCATCGGGACTGTCCATCTTCGAAACATCATTTCGGATGTAAATTTCGGGGAGAACGGCTCGCCGTTCGGATGGAAAATCCCGCGCGAGATTCGGCATCGGTGCGCTCCCGATACGGCGAGGAACTTTTGGATTTCCATTTACGGGACGTGGCCTGATTGGACGAATCGGCATCACCGGCGGCTCGGTGCTCTCCCCGCAGGACACGTCACGCACATTGGCACAGACTTATGGGTATAATTCATCGGCATTACTCGCAACGGGGGTCGGACCACCCCGGCGTAACCCAGCACGAGTGTTTTAATCCATCCCGTGCCCCGCCGCACTTTTACACGCTCCTCTATTTACGAGCGCGCCACCATTTGTCCAGCCCTGCTCCTTCAACTCCCCCGAGGCCCCGTCGAATTAGGGCCCAGCCTCTGTTCGGTCCTGTCCGCGGATCCCAAAGTCGGGGAAATCACGGAGCGGCACCGTCGCGGTGGCATCTAACCCGGGCGCGGAATTAAATGGTGGCAAAGGGTTAAGTCGAGGCGAGGAGCGCTGACGCGATGAAACTCGTGGGTGTCGTTGACCGACGACTGGACGTGACGGTGAAACGGGAAGCAATGACGCGCGGGAAAATAGCGGAGGGTCGCCAATCACGAGGTGTCAGCCGGGACGAGCCGTCATTACGCGATTACATTTTTCCTACCGCTCGCGATCTGTCTCCGGCTCACCGTCGTAAATCCCGATTAAGTTTCGATATTTCGGAGTAGAACGTCGGGGGGCAACGGGAGCGAAAAAAGCCGCGAGTTCTCGCTGTTGTTTATCGAGTCGTCCCTACCTCTCCGAAAAACAACCGTCGCGACGACGACCGACCTAGGCGAAAGCGGGACGGCGCTCGGTAAGCTATGTAGGTAGCTTCTCGAAGCCGCGACTGAACAAGGTAACAACAATAAATAGCGGGCGAATCGGATTCGAAGTCGGACGGATGTTGCTCAGCACTTAGGTCGGTATTATATGTTCGCGTAATGAATGATTTTTTAAATAGCCTTTTCAATAGACTTCCCATCGGGTCGCGATCTCTTGACGCGTTTCATACTTTATATCGACGCGCTGGTCGTCGAATGTTTAGATCAATAATCTAATAACCCCGGGGTTGAGTATTCAAAAGCTGAAGTATTCCAAGTATTGTAGAACGAAAGCGTCGAGCGGCTGGTAACTGGTGTCATCTAAGGGTACGTTTCTGTTGGAGGTGCGATTAGGGTTGCCACCTTGTCACTATATAAATCCCGGAGTGTCACACGTTCCCGCGCGGAATTTCGAATAGAAATTGGAGATGGCAAAAGCAGAAAAAAAGATTTGTTCTCGAATATCCGGAAAGCAAATGTGCGATTCTTTTAAATATAAACAGTTGAAAATGTAGATATCATGGTTTTAATTGATAACCTTTATTGTAGGTAAAATTGGTACCATATATTATTATTATTATTATTATTATTATTATTTAAAAAAGAATCCCATGGTATACAAAAAGAAAAAGAAGTGCAATTTACAGAGTCTGAAAACTAACTTAAGCAATAATAAATAGAAAAGTGAGCATAATAAATTATACCTAAAAGACAAATTAAGTACCGCCGTGAACATATAATATCACAATTTCTTGTTATCTCATTTTTCTCTACAACCCAGAGATTTTCGCAGTAAAAGTGGAGATTTGCTTCAAAACCCGACGTCCCCAGGCAAAAATTGGAGAGATGGCAACTCTGGGCGCGATAGAAACTATAAGAGCGCCGATCACACAACTATAGAAGCTGCTGAAAAATATCTTTTTTCTGTGGTGTGATTATAGTGGAGCTATGATAGTAGTACACTTTCAGTTGTTGATGGTTTCGCAAAGATTCAGCATTTAAAAATGACTTATTCTGAAGAAAAATTATTATTAGAGTGATTCCGGGAGACGCGGTCGGGCCGGAGAGTTGGTCGAGTCGCTATATTTCAGACTCTCTACGTAAAAATGCATTAAAGTACAGACCAATAACTTCTCTAGAAGACAAACAGTTGAATGAATATCATTTCGCTTCCTTCTGTGTTTTTCTGGATTTATAGGCTTTAAAAGCAAAATTGTGGTTACATTTAACCTCTTTTGTCAAAAAGCGGTGTACAGAATCGTATTTAAAATATACTTCTAAGTTTATTTTCGTTTCATGTTTGGGATAATAAGATAGTAGAGATATTGAGGGACAATGCAGCCAAAGTATTCGGCCATATTAACTCTTCCTCTCAAAGCTAACGAGAAGACCATCTCTCGCTGCAGAAAGGAGAGGTGGTCGAGTTATGATTTTTTTATTATTTCTGTTTATTATTTTATTTTTTATTATTTCTGTTTATTATTTTATTTTTTATTATTATTTTATTGTTACTTTTGTTTATTTAGTTTATTTATTCACTTTTGTATTCATTTGCCTTGTTAATCGCCAGTAGGTAGTTCACTTTTTCTTTGATGTGTTCTTTACTTATTTAGCGTAAACAAATTAAATATCATTGAATTTGTAGTTCTATTCACCCATAAATAATTTTGCTTTCTCTTTGTTATTTTTCCATGAATAATTATGTGAGTGGTCTCTGCCAACGACGAAAACCATTTCTCCCGGCACCTCGGGAGAAGTGGTCAGATGTCGTGACTTCAGTTTTCAAGCCGATTTACAGTAAATATTGTCTTAAAGCAAATATTGACCAGTTTTTCTGAATCAGCATAAAATTCTGAACATATAGATTTGTTCTGATAAAATAAGTAATTTCTATATTAGGTTTAATAGCCATTTTATATTAGGTGTACCGCGTCTCCCGGATTTACCCTATCTTCAAGTTCCATAAAATGGCATATCGGACAAAGTCTACGCAGTACTTAGACGTAGAATTTGTATTGTATTTAATTTAACAGCTACTTCGTCTCAGAACTAATCTAAAACAAATCTGTTATGGTGAAAATCTATTAGTATATATCAACAATAAAAACGGCGATAATAGCAAAAAACAGTCAAATTTTTCGACGCTGATATCGTTGGTCATCAATTTACTAAGCATAGAGCTCTGCTCCCTGTTTCAATGTAAACACTTCAATTATAAAACTATAGAATGTGCCTATATCTCTGACCGTTTATCCCTGAAGAATCTGCTAACAAGAAGGAGGACGCGGAAACTCGCGAGCCGTGGACTCGTGCCGGTCGTAAGGATCGCGGCTCGAGGCAGGAAGGAAGTCGAACGGAAATTTCGCGAGCAAACAACGGCGAAGGTAATCGCTCGATACTTGGCTATCGAGTAGCACAGCGCGCCTATCGTCGCGCGGCGCAGCGGCCCGTTTAGAAAAAGGCGGCCGCACGCTCGCTCGACCGGCAATCGCGTCGAAAATTACGCGCTTTCCGATACGCGCGCATTGAAACCGGCCAACAAACCGTGATCGCGTTCGCGTGCTACGCTCCACTCCGATTCTATAATATTAAAGGTAAACATCCTTGAATGCTCGCTCGTTAGACCGCTGGTACCACTAATGCCACGATGCGACTGGTCAAGTCTCACGTAAATTCCAAGGCACGCAGGAAGAAAAATTCATGGCTGTCGCGGCGAGCCTCCCCATCCACTTCTTGCGCGATCCAGAGAGCCTCGAGAAAGAAGCATCTCCTCCACGGCCAGCCCCACGGGTTTCGTCGTGTCCCGGGGACCTCCGTGCTGGATATACCTTCGACTCTCTTCACGGAATTCGCGTTCCAAAGCGGAGGATCCTCGAGGATCCTATCCGGAACCCAGAGATCCCATTCTCCCCGTACCTCTAGCAGAAGGAGTCTTAATCCGCGCGCTTTCTCCGCAGTCGCGTCGGCCGAAACCACTGCGCGAATTCGTCGGTCGTAAAGTCTCGTATGGATAATGAGTTTCCGTCTTTTTGCGGTGCAGCGGGTCGGAGCCCCGAGAGGGACGGAGGTCGGAGATAGCGGTGGACGGTGGGGAGGGTCAACCGAGGGAAGATACCACCAACAGAAGAGGAAACCAGGGGGAGGGGGTGCAGGGAGAAAAAAAGGCTGGAGGAAAGGACGAGACCAGAGGTGGACCACACACACATCGAGCGAACGTGACCGAGGCGATCCAAGTTCATATTGTAATGCGGAGGTATCCATCCTCCTGCATTATCGTACAGTCCGCGACAGCAGCACGGCACTTCCGTGATCATGCTCTCCAGCACAAAAGCAACTTACGTGCACAGCTACAGTCGGGAGCCTCGTCGATCTGCTCGGCGACAGCGAGCGATACACTACACGGAGTCCGCATCCCCGTTCGTCACTCCTCAGCCACCGTTCGAAAATCTTTATCGCTCACCTCCATTGTCAACGACTATTTATCTCTATCGCTGACAATTTTTCCATTCCGCGAGGAAGACAAAGGGGAGTCGAGCTCGCTAAAATATCGGACAAAAATCGCGCGAAGATCGCGAAGCTCGAGCTGCACGGTGAACTCAAAGGCAGAAGCTCGCGGGCAGATCCAGGGGAATACTAATTCGTCCGAGCACGACTGTACGAAGATGAGATAAACGAATCACGTAGGTATTATTATAATGGCCAGTTGCTAAATGGTTTTTTCAATCCGTCCGACTCCATCCGCATCATCGGTCCGTTCTCTCCCCTCCTTCAGCTCCCTCGCCGACCCGCAACCCACTGCTAGTCGCCGGGACGTTAATGCTTCATTATAGCCGCGTAATGAAAATAATAAGAAGATGCATTTGTCCGATTCCTCCGCGTATCGCGTCCGTTGCCCTCTTCGCTCCTCCGTCCCTCTTTCGCCGCAGCATGCGATTTTCATAATCCCCCACGAACCTGCCAGACGATTGCGCACGACCGCCGCGCGCGGCACTTTTTTCCCTGGGAGAGTCGGTGAGAAATGGACGGATTAATTGGAGGATGATTTGCATAGAATAGTACTGGCTCCGGCGTCGTTTCATGAGAAAAGAAGAAGGAATCGAGGCGGATTGGCGTTTTCGCGAATCGAAATGGCTTCCAGGGATACTCGCCGATTTCTCCGCGGTTGCAGGTATCAATCTTTTCGGAGAACGAGCCTGGAACGCGATCACTGGAGATTCGATGGAGATTCTTTGATGGAAAAAAAAAGGAGGCGAGACGAATGACGGTAACGGGATTCGGGGAGTAGGGGAAGCCGCGGGGAGGGAGGACGCCAGGCATTTTCATTAGCATAAGATTCTTTTTAGTAACCTCGCGTAATGCCTCCCCCTTCCGCCCGCGAGCTGCCCCACCACCCAGAGAGCAGCAGCCAGGCATGCCAGAGCCTATCATTATAGAGAAGGAATCATTGGATGATCTTAATCATGCGAACCGCTCTCCGTGCCTTCGTGCCGGCCAATCGCGACGGCCGATTTCGAATAATGGTTTCCACCGGCACTGCATCAAACTCGGAAATACGTACCGCAGCGGAGATCGGCACGAACGAACTGTAACTGCTCGGCCCAGCCGCCGATTCGTCCGTCGGTCTGGCTCCTCCATATTCGTGCATCTAACGTCGAATAAAAACCTTGAAAGATCCAAGCGAAACATTGCCAACCTTTCTCCGAGAAATCGAATCGCTCCAGGGCAATCGCGGTTCACCAACTAGGCCGTCCCTTTGGTTCGCTAGAAGCTACTTCGAATAGATTCTCCGGATTCGTCGCGAAAGATCGATATCTGATCGAGAATTGACGAGGCAGCGGAGAACAGGGAGAGGAAGCTTCAGTGAGTCACTGGTGTATTCGAGACGACCCCTTTAAAATTAAGTCCGATCCCTGTGTCTTCCATCTCCTCCCCTTTTTCCTCGGCGGCGCTGGGTGATCCCCTAATCGCAAGGTCGAGAGGCTCGATCGCGCCTCGACCTATCTCAATTCGGGACGCGGAGCCGGCTTGGCGAGGCGCGGGGAGGCGAAGGGACGAGGCGCCGTAAGGGCTTCCACCCTTAAATTCCAGACAGGAGCTTTGCGGCCGTTAAGGGGTGGCGTGGGTGCAGAGGGGGTGGAAGCGGTGTCGGCGGTTTTGCCGTGCAAGTGGAACTGGAAGTGGAAGTGGCGTGGGACTCCATCCACCGCCGGCCCGTTCCGTTTCATCCCTGGGAAAACCCGTGAAAACCGCCACTTGTTGCATTACCTACCCTCCGTGCTTCCACTGAACGAATATATATATATATATTTATACCTATACATATTTACATATACAGGCAGAGGCTGGCGCGCGTATTCGTTCGTATTTAACCGTATAAGCGGCTGTACCGCCTCCGCGTCACGGAATTTATATGTGCATCGAGCCGCGCGTTTAAATCCGAAAAGTTTTCAAGGTCGCGCCGCGCGAGACCCGGCGAAACGATGCGGGCGCTGTCAGCGCTCCCATTTCGAACCGGGCGTCGCTCTGGAATCGCTGGCGAGTCGCTCGTCGAACGCTAGCCTGGCAAAAAAAAATTAATGACTGTGTTACACATCCCCCTAGCGAGGATAGCTACCGAGAAGATATACGAGACGCGCGGCGAGCAGCGACTCCACCGTTACCCCAGCAGCGCTCCTCGGCGATGTTCGAGGCAGCGAAAGCGCAGACACGGGTCGCAAGGACGCGCGGACGAAACAGCCGAGCGGCAAGCGGGAGGGGTGAGATTTGCATTCGAAACGTGCAATTTCCAACGTTTTCGCCCCTTTTTTCAAGGTTCCGAATTTCTCGACCGGACGATAGGTAGCTCTGCCCGATTCTATCCTCTCTCTCTCTCTCTCTCTCTCTCTCTCTCTCTCTCTCTCTCTTTCTCTCTCCCCTCCTACCTCTAGCCGCGCTGCCACCGGTGTGTAAGGGCACACACCCTGCATTTACTACCGGCTAGACGCAAAAAATGTCGACTCTTTCTCTGTGGCGCGCAGCGATTTTCGACGTAGGCGCTGATCACGGGGGTAGGTAATATCAGTGCCCCGAGGCAACCACCGTCCAGGCCCTCTGTATAAGCGTTATGCCGATCATGCTACCGGGTACCGAATCACCGAATATCGAAATTATCCCTCCAGCAGGGGCTCCTCTTCCTTCCTCGTCACTTTCTTTTCTCCCTCTCTCAACCCCGTACCCTCGGCGCTTTTTTCGCCCGCCCTCTCCTACTCCACCAAAGACCTAAGACTCGATCGATATAATCATCGGTCTCTCACCTGCGGCCACGAATCGATACCCGCGCGAGGCACGGTGTAGTCGCGGAAAAGAGGCAAGGAGAATCGCTCTTCCTTAGCGATCAGGATTACGAACTTCTGCCGCGGATTCCAGTGTCCCACGGAACTATAGACTCGCCGAGAGCCGACCGGGGTTCATGGTCCGCGGGAACCTTCCATCCAGTTTCGTCCACTTTCATCGTGCCCTGTTTCTATCGATCAAAGTAGGGGAGACAGGGGACGGTTGTCTCATTTTCTTGTTTTGATTTTTTTACTCGTTATAGCTCTGCCCTCATTAGATAAAACGTCCTATCTGACATTTCGTAACATCTGAGAAAACTGAAGTTTAATAATTTCCTTTGTGCCGTCCTTGTTTTTCGTCATTTAATTTTAAAAATGTAGTCATTATTTCGTAGCAGCCTAATATAATTTTTTGTCATAGGTGTACCAGCATATAATGTATTATTAACGTGGCAGTTAATTAAATGTTTCAGATAGGATATTTTAACTTAGTAAAGAAAGTAAGATAGGATACTTTAATATAGCAAACACTTGAAATCGTATTTAATTCATACTTTTAAATGTACAACTTAAACAAAAGTAACATTGACGTAAACTAGGTAGTTAAAAATAAACATACCAACATAAACGTATACATATAACTTAAACATACGAACAAATTAAACATAGAGATGAACATAACGGCTTAAAGTTAATAATCATCATCGTCATTATTATTCGACACTTTTAATGATTCCCAAAAGGCAAGCCGATTGGCTGGCATGATTGGCTTCAATTTTGTAATTAAATTTTCCTTTCTCTCTGCTGAAATTCCTTTACATTGAACTCTGGCTTTTGGTTTTGATAATTTAGTTTTCATTGCTTTTGCGTTAAGAAAATTTAACGCCTGAAATTCAGCAGAAAAATCATTTTTATATTTTATGATTTTTTCCCCTCTTGTGAATCGAACATGTACAAAATCATGAAGATATGGTCTAGGAGAAATTTTTTTTAATTTGTGCTGAGAAGTGAAGTAGATAATACATAGGACATTATAAACTAGTAAAACGATCTGAAAAGCAGTTAGGGTGAATAAATTAGACCGTTTCTAGATCTCTACGAAGCACGTAGGGTTTTCTAACTTTACCTAAAAGGTAAAAGACACGTGGAACTTCTAATATTTCAACATATCTTGAAAAATGAAAAAATGTTAGATAGGACGTTTTAACTAAGGAGGGCAGAGCTGCAGGGAAGTTCATTCAAACTTAAGGGGAGGTTCTGGTCTAGAGCCCAAAAAAATAGGTGATATTTAGGAATTAATTAAAGGAAAACTACTATATATAATTTAATGGGACTTTTTGCATTGTATTAAGGATGTCTTAAATTATATAAATATATTTTTTGTTTTATAATTAATCATTGCAGACAGCCCTGGGGAGTCGTTAAAGTCAAGGCGTCAAAAAATTGATCCAAATCGGTGGGACCTGTATCTCCAAAAGTTATTATCCGATTCGACTGAAACCTTTTTTATTTTGAAGATTATTCTTTTGGCTAGGGGGGAACTAAAAAAATTACAAAAATTACATTTTTTTTTAGAAAATAACGACACTTCCAGTTTAAAATCACTTTTCCATGTATTTTTCGTCCTTTCAACGCCTTTAAAAATTATTAATTTGTCAATTTTTTGTAATTTTTTTTAGTCCCCCCCCTAGCCAGAAGTGTATTCTTCAAAATAAAAAAAGTTTCAGTCGAATCGGATAATAACTTTTGGAGATACAGGTCCCACCGATTTTGAGAACACTGTTTCGGGAAAAACGCGTTTAAAGTTTTACGTGAGCGCCGAGTGACCGGTTGTGACCCATGCATTTGCCGCTACTCAAATGCCTATAACTTCGGGAATTTTACGAATTTCAACAAATCCTTTTAAACACGTTTTCCTAAAAGGTTGAACATTCGAAAAATGAAATAAAAAAAATCGACATTTAGACCAGAACCTCCCTTTAAATTAATATTAACTAAGTGCGTCCAACTTCATAAAAAAAATTGGTCCTATGGATTTTGTCAACTAGATTAGGAACTAATTCACATTATTTGCAGGAACTATTTTGTGGCAACATACCCCGAGGTCGGGTTGGTTGTCACTGCATCTGGTGTTGATTGTCACACATTTGGATAGCTAAGTTTATGAGTAAAAAGTCGATTCAATTAAGAAAGTAATATCATTTTTTATTGTAGTTCTGACAATATCGCGGTAGAGTGTGGTAATTTATATTATAATCTTTTGCAATCCCTCTGATTGTGTAATTACCCTTTTAACCTCTCTTGCCGCACGTAACATTAATTCCAGGGGCACCTTACCTCTGGACGTCTTCTTATTATAAGTTCGCGGCATTATTATTGAGAACTGTTGCCAAACAAACAAAAAATATAACATCACATGATAGGTACAGCAAGTTACAGCGGGATTAGTTGTCACATGCGGCAAATACCTAACCGCAAATATTCTGTGACAACTTGCCCCAAACCGTTAAACAATTTCACCCTTCTATTCATGTATTAAAAAGTTTAAAAAATGTAAAAAATCATTGCAGTAAGTTAGAAAAAACTCTAAACTACGAGAATAATGCAACAATGTTATAGTCAATACTAAGAAACAATCTATACTTACTTGATAGAAAATACGGCGTAATTTACTTCGAGTGCACGAAAAGAAACAATGACACATTGTGGCTCCATGCGACCTCACAGCGACTTGTGTGACGCGGGTAGAGGCGGCGATATGTTTACGCATCGCCATGGATTATTAGTACATTCCTATTGTTTATAGTTTTTTTGTTATAGCGGTTGTGACTAGCGTTGGCTAGGACCGTGATTTGTGAATCACGAGTGATCCGATCACGTTCGTTCCCAATCACGGTGATTTTTCACAGTGATCCGTGATCGCTTCTGATTGGTGCAGACAGAACAGTGATCCGTGATCGCTTCTGATTGGTGCAGGCAGAACGGTGATTCGCGATTTTTGTGATCGCTTCTGATTGGTGGAGAGCATAACTGATCTTTGCACGCGCCACATAACCCCAAATTCTACTTCCTCTCGAAACATTCTCAAGTCCTCGCTGTTCTTATAGAATCTCAATTGTATATTTTCTATTTAAATGAACTATTTCTATCTATTTAAATTAACGAATATTTCTTCACTTTAGTTAAAAAGTATAATGTATATGTGAATACTATAGTCAATCAAATCAGTGCGTGCATGCATTGACTATTTATGAACTATTATTCGTTGAATTAGCTGAATTATTTTATAAAAAATAATTCAATCAAGATCAAGAATTACGGTCACAGTAAACAATTCACTCAAGTTAAAAAAATCACAATCACGGTCGTGATTTAACTTCAATCACGACCGTGATCGTGATTCTGCGATCACTGTGATAAATCACTGTTAGTGATTTTGCACTCTATCCCTAGTTGTGACAATCTACAACCAAGGTTGCCACCTTATCACCATATAAATCCCGGAGTGCGAAACATTCCAACCTGGAGATTCAAAAATAAACCCGGAGATGGAAAAAGCAAAAAAAAAAGTTTTGTTCTCGAATATCCGGAAAACAGATGTGCAATTCTTTTAAGCTCAAACAATTCAGATATTTAAAAGTATCTGTTTTTTTTTAATTAATAACTTTTATTGTATATAAAATTGATACCATTGTATAATACCACAATGTCTTATTATCTCATTTTTTTTCTACATCCCGGAGATTTTTCCAGTAAAACCGTAGCCCGGAGATTTGCTTCAAAACCTAGAGTCTCCGGGCTAAAACCGGAGAGGTGGCAACCCTGGTGACAACTATCCCCGGTCTCCCCTACTTCGCGTCACTACTTATTAAGGTAAATGTCCCAGTACATAAACATGGCCCAATAATTCAAAATCGAGAAAAAATTTTATTAATAATAACAGTTTTACTAATTTGCAACGTTTAAACTATTCGAAATATAATTGCAAAATGTATTAGTTTTATATAGATACAATTATAAGCTTACATAACTGAATAGTTATATCAGGAAAAAATATTATTGTACAGTAAAGCTTCAACAGTTTCAATCTCGTTTCTCACCTAATGGGTTCAAGCAAGCGAGAGAATATTTTTGTTAAGGTTGTAATTATTATTTTATCATTTTTTAAATAGTACAGTTGTTGTGGATTTATTAGATATTGAAGAATTGAAAATTAATTGGATCTCTTAATAATTTTTTCTTTTTAATATTGAAATTGTTGCGTTTATCCAATAGTACACGACAACATGTCACGGATCAGTTATTAAACGTGTATTTAATGGTTATATAAACACTGGTACAGACGTCAGTATTCAGTGAAGTTTTAAAATTATTAACATTTATTATACCGAAGTATTGTTTTGCATCCTATATATTTACGTTAATAATAACTAGACAAAAATACAATACTGTTTAAGAATTGTTAGGATAATTAATCTTAAACTCGTCATAATATTAGCATTATAAAATTTTATAATATACTTTTAATCATTTTCAGACATAAAGTCATGCCGAAGATTTAACACAAATGTATTACAAATAAAATGTTTTCATTACCCCAAAATATTACCGTATTAACTTCTTTTCATTAACTGATAGAAATAGTTAAATTAAATATATATTCAATAATTGGAACACTGATAATTAATGACTGCGACACGCTATGAATTTCATTTAATTACTGGGCCATATGAACAGTTTCATGTTTTAAATAATTCAAAACTTTTCCTTTAACAAATGTAAATTCTTGTTACGTTATCCGAAACTAGAAATTTCACGCTTTCGCATAATTATATTTAGTTATAATTTTATACTATTTAAATATAAAAGAAATTGCAATTATCTCAACTAACTGTTTCACCACTGGGCCATTTACCTTGGTTTTACTATTGCTTTTCAAACGTGATTCTTGAGAGGTCAGCAAATTTGTCTCCCACCGTCGCATTTAAACACCATCCTCGTTACGTTACAGCCTTCCCTGCTTCGCCAGCCTGTCTTATGTGCTCGAGAAGCTAGCGATTACGCGACGCGGGGATCGTCGCGCGGTGTGCCGAGCGTACGTCGGCGCGACACGGTGGATCCAGTTACGAGGAGGTTCGGGCATCGATATCGATCGGAACGCTCGGCGAGAACAGACGTAGACGGTTTCCTTGGATCCGAGCGTTCAGCTCGGCGATAGCTATTACGAGCAATAGCGTGGACAGCCTTAATTGCGATCGTAGGAATTTCACAAGCTCGCCGGCAGAACATTTGCATGTTGCCGCGATTGCGACTCGATTCGCGAATGCAGGTTTGAATAGACACCGGCAGGAATTCTAGGTCAGTCGAGGTGTATTGTTACTTGTAACGAGACAATTGCGACAACAGCGGAGCATTGTACCCTATCGCTGCCCAGGCCCCGCTCGCTTCTCCTAACGCAACATCGTTTCATTAAATCTCCGGTCGACTGCCTCTCCACTTTGTCGAAACAAAAAGTCCACCATTAACATTGCAAACTAACGTTTCGCCCTTTCTGACCCGTCGTTACCGCGCGTAATAAATCAGCGACTCGCGCGGGGGGGGGGGGGCACCGTTTTCGCCGGGCGCCGCTTTCACGGAACGTTTCTGCGAAAATTTTCGCCGCGATGCCTTTAGAAATATCGCGGTAACTGTTAATTTTGCACGGCGATACGGGGCCGTTTCATTCAACGTTTAACCGCCCCCGGAATTAATCGGCCCGCTGGACGTTCTTTTCAACGGTAAATGGTTCGAATGGAAGGAAGGAGTAGCTCGCGGTCTCGGGGGTGGTCGATTCGTAAAAAAAAAAAAAGAAAGGAAAAAGAATAAAGAGAAAGAGAGCGTATTTTTAACGAGGAGGAATTCGAAACGTAGGAAAAAAAGTCGCGCGTTCCTAAGTAAGGTATTATTCGTCACGCTCGACTCTCGATCCTAGTGGATCGTTTTTCTCCGCTAGCTGTAAATTGTCCGTGTGCGCGCGAACGATCCGAGATGCGGGATAATGATACGGTATTTCTAGCATTCCGATAATTTCTTACGATAAATCACGTCTAAACGGAGCCGCGAGATGGCATAAACACACGTTTCGACCGGGGCCTGGGTGCGCTGCCAGTCGGAGGGCTCCAAGATTAATGATATTTTATAAATTCGAGCGCGGCTTTGGTCGCGCCTCCCGACGTCCCGACCCCAACCTTTTCCCCTTCGATCCGTCCTCTCCGCAGAGACGGGCGACTCGCAACTCTCGAACCTCGCAGCGCCCCACTCCCACCGAGCATCGCTCGCCAGCTACCTAACGCAATTTCGATCCACGGAGTCCCCTCCGCGAACGAGGAAAGGAGAGACGTACGCGCGTCGCAAAGACGCCCAGTACAGCAACGTCGAAAGTCTCGCATTAAATTACACCGTATTTCCACGGCGAGCGGACAACGAGGGGTCGCGGGCGGTACATATGCATACCGTTCCTTTGTCCGGCCACGTTGCGCCAAAATCGCGTAACGGGTGTCCCCCTGCGAGGGCTCGCCGTCGAGAACGTCGTTTCCTCTACCAAATCCGCTTTTCCCACCCAATTCCGCCGTCCGCCAACTCGATTCCGGCCCCCTCCGCTTTACGCAACTTTTCTTTCCCGTCGAACTTTCCTCCGTTGCTCGAAAGTCGCTGCTCCTCGAAACCCCGGGACAACGACCGAGGGATCCGTCGGAATTTCCAAGACGAGCGGAAGGGAGGGAGTTTTCGCGTGCACCCTGTAGAATCGAAGCGTGTCGCCGGGGCAAGACCGGTGCTCACGCACACGGGGCATCCTTGGCCGCGTGGTAGTTAAATCGAATTCTCTTGCTGTCCTGTCCGGCGGAGACACAAAGCAAAGGTTAGTCGAGTGGATGGCTCGCCCTGGGCGACCATCTAGCAAATTGTGGTATCTAAGTGCCCGCTGGAAACTGGTCGCTTTATCGCTCGGCTCTCGTCTGGAATTTCGAATTTTGGAAAGTCATTTTACCTTCGCTTCGGGCTCTCTCCCGCTTCCCAACCTCCGCGCTGTCCTTTCAGCACAAAGAAGATGCGCGGTTTCGATGATTCCGTACGTAGGTGCCGCGTTAGAACCGTTCTTTATGCTTCGGAGCGGTCGAATCGAATCAGGGGCATTGATCAAAACTCAAACGAGCGCGAGAGTACAAGAAACCAAATACAGAATAGGTACTGCATAAAATGAAATTCTACCGCGCTCGGTTCTAATTTAAAAATGAGCGAATTTGTGATTCGAACGGTCGGAGAACGTTGATTGCCAAAATGCGTGAAGTCTTCTTGGCTCTCACGGGCGGTAACATTGGCATTGGGAAGGAGAGAGGGTGGAGAGTCGGCGCGGAAGAAAGCGCGGGACTCGCGCTGCTCTCGCGGCTCGCTGCGAGCATGCTTGGATTACGTGGCGATAGCTTTCCACGGGGCGTTCGAGTAATTCCAGGCTGGAAACGTTCCATTAAAGATTCAGCATGTAATTGCGCATGATCGCGGTAGAGATCGTTCCCTTGGTCCGCATCCGTCTGGCCTGTCCGTTTCCTTGCTACCTCCCGGTTCTTCGTCCCGCGCGTCACTCCGACAGACGTGCCACGCCAGGCTACCCGAGGGATTATCATTGAACCGAATGATCGCGCGTAACCGACGTACGTGAGGCAATCAGGCGACTGCGTGCCGGAAAATCCGTCTTAATGATGCCTCGAGCACCCTGCCCGGTGGTCCCGTCCGTTCCCTTCCGCTCCTCTCCCCCGAGCCCTAATACCGATCGCACCAAAACAAACGAACGAATCGAACGCTCTCGTGCCTATGCCCTTGGTCGTGCGCGTGCTCTCCACCCCTCTCGCTCGACTGTTTTGCTTTCTTCCTTCCTTTCCCTCTTTCTCTACCTCGCCAACACGCTGACGTCGCTATTTTTAATAGATCCCGACGCATCTAACGCGGTCATACTTTTTCAGAAGCGAACTCAGCGGCGGGAGGCTAACTTAAGTTTAGACGCTGATCGGTGTTTGTTTTGAGGTACCAAGAGTGTGAATAAGCTTCTTCTAAACTGACGCGACCGACTGAGAGTCTTCTCGGTAAAGGTTTAGGAGAAATAGTAATAATAATAGTTTAATTGACGCAGGTAAAATTCACTGATACAGAGAAAAATAGCAATAGAGGAATAAAGCTGTAAATCTGTTAAGTAGGGGAGGGTTGCCTATATCGTACCACTTAAGACATTTTAAGTATATTTTATATTCGGTACTAATTTGAACGCAAATGACTATTGGATATTGTAGCTTGATCTTTTAGGCACCTACTATTATATGCTTAGCTTTTTGTTCAGAACAAATTAATTTGTTATTAATCTCTTTGTCTAGTACTGTAAAAGGTACGATTTAGGTAACCGGTCTCCTAAATTGTACCCCTCGGTTTCCAAAATCATACCTCCATGAAAAAAATAGTATGAAGAAGAAATAAAGAAGAAAATATTTAATATAAAGTAATGATTATTATATAGTTACATATACAGATGTATATGGATCATACATAGGCCGCAATAACCTATGTATATGATATATGTACAACTTAGTGTATAAAGCAGAAAGTGTTTAATATGTTTGTGTTTTTGTTTGCCGCCAAAAAACTTTCGAACGATAAACTCTGGGATCACGAAATATGCCTCAGCTTATTATGCTTGACTAATCCAGGTGAATGTAACTATTTTCACAAAAAAATTTGTTTTATATATGAAATCAAAATCTAAATTTCGGGCGGAGCCGAGTAGTAAAGTTAGTAATCTATATAACATACGAGTTGTCAAATCCTACTGGTACGATTTTAGGAAACATGATCAATTTATTTATATATATCAATTTAAACTTTATAATCAATGTACTTTCATGTACTTAAAAGGAATGTAAAATATTCTACATTAAACCCGCTTTTAGAAAAATACAAAAATAGAGGACAAAATTGCATTGTTTGATTATTATCAGCTAAAATAAACTGGTAAAAAGTTACATCAATCATACCTGATTTTTTTTAAATGTTTATAACACGCACAAAATAGGGTGTAAGCTCAAAAGGATTTGTTTCTATTTCTTATTTCGCATTTACTTGATATTTTTATTATCAGATGTCGTTTACATTCATTAATTACTGAGAAATTGATGAGGTACGATTTAGGTGACCAGTACGATTATTGGCAACTCTCCCCTAGGCCGTCGCGCATTTTGACGAATCGAAGAAATAAATAATAATTAACCCTCATCCGTTCCTCACGAACTGAATCTGTCCCTTGGTGTCAAATTGACACAGTGATAAAAGATCGATGAAATGACAAGGTAAACAGTTACTTTTTTTGCAAATTAATAAGTTAACATTTACATCTTAGATTTTTCCCCACTTTCGCACAAAATAAACCGATGTGCAGAACAAACTTTTTGTGAACAGTATAACTTATTACGGGAAAACAAATTGACACGAGGGACGGATGAGGGTGAATTAATTGTCGCTGCGCTTCGCCAAAATGCGCGCCGGCCTTAAAGCGTTGACATCGGAGATATCCCACGGCTAATCCGGGCAACTCATCAACTACTTAGGTCCATCCCCTTAATGTGAATAAAATTTTAGATTTATAAGTGCGCGGGGAGTCGGCGAAAATGTCGGCGTTCAGCGCCAGCTGATATACGAAGGGTTAGCGCGGACGAAACTCTGATCGAAGAGAATTCGCGCTGGAACTGGTGTAAGGGCATCCTTTTTCCAGGCGTATTATTCCGGCGTTATTCAGAAGATCGGAATGCAGGTACAGTTATGGTTACCAGTAACGCGGCACGTCGTCGGTATATGGCCTCGCGGTTGACAATACCGCGTGCGAGCGGGTAGCGGGCGCGAGTTCTCTCCGTGGTCCCCCGAGCGTCTCCTCTCCTTTCGTTCCTCGTCCTTTCTCCCATTCTTTTCCACGCGCGATTCTCCTTTTGTTCTGCCTGCCAGCTTGTCCCCCTCTCCGCCTGCCCCCCCCCCCCCGCCCCCTTCCAGTAAGGCCGACTCGTCGCGAGCGCGTGTCTTTAACCTCGTCCTCTTCATTGTCGGTTCGCGAGTGCGTGTATGCGATACGTGCCTGAACCTAGAACTCGACGACAATCGATAACGTCGTCACGATCGCGAAGACACGCACGCTTCTGTCCCCTTATGTTAATCACTCGTTAATATTCCACGCGCACGCTCCTCTCCTGCTCCGTCTTCGTCTTCGTCTTTCTGCTTTTTTCTCTCAGCCGTGCCCACCCTTTCCACGGCTGCTAACTCACCGGCCTGCTCGCCGATTCTTTTTTTCTCCTCCGATTCTCTTTTTCCTTCGCCGAACGCGACAGGTTACGGTAATGCTTGCTATTACGGCTGAAAATTAATCCCCGCGTCGAACGCAAACTGGTCGCGCGACGGTTACGAGCATTCGGTCGACGATCTCTTTATTCCGAGCGCGTCGTTAATCGCCGCGCGCTGAGTCACGTGTCTCTGTTTCGCCCGACACCCGCGATTCCGCGCTACCGTCCACGCTTTCGCCAAGGAAACAGGATTCGACGAATGCTCCACCGATCCGCGCGTATAGATGCCCCTCCCAATGTAAACAGACCGTGAGATTTTTTACGAAGATGATGTAGAACCTATCCCCAGTAGTTGGGAATGTATGACTTTTCCGTTCTTTCCTGACACTCCACTAAATTTTACGGCTCCTTTTTCTGGTGTTCTACTTTTTACTACAACACCCTGTCACCTGAAATTCCCTCTCTAACCGCCCTCTCGTCTTTCAAACATGCAGTGACATTATTTTCTGATAATCAACAATAGGAATTAGCTCTTAACTCTTACTTTTGTTACTTTTCAATGTCACAGATATGACTTTAATCCTTACTCGCGATTAAGTTATTTGGCTTAAGTTTTAAGTAGTTTTGGGTGGTTAGGTTAACAACAGCTGACAGCTCTATTTTTGCACTTTATTTGCAATTCTAACTATTTTTATCTTTCTTGTTCTCTTATACGTTTTCTTACTGTTTAACATTCTCTTCTGCTAACGACTCTAGCATCTAGCAACCACTGCCACATCGATAATTGAGAGAATCTAAGAATTTGCTCGACGACCCACGCCTCGGTTGGCTGAAGGTCATCGGGATAGTCGAAAAAACGAAATGTACCGGGGGGAACGATGGCAATAAATAACAGCGGAAATTACGCGACTGCTCGCTCGACGGCCGCGCCGATGCGTCGAGTGAGCGTCGATGCAACTTCGACACCAAACAGATCTTGAAGAAAGCGTACAGCGCCTCAAGAACGCGAGCTTTCGGAAAGTGTCCGACGCGAGACACTAAAAGTCCATGGATTAAAAACGGCAATCGACGTCGTTGGGAATTTACGTCGTTGGGAATTTTCATCGTTGGGAAAAGAAAGGAATGCCCGAGCGTGATTGGAAACACGAAGGCGAGCGGGAAGCAGGGAGGCAGAGGAGATCGAAGCGTGGGGGGGGGGGGGGGGGGGGGGAGGAAGGAGCGATGGATAGACGAGAAGAGGAAGAAAAGGGGGCGGAGCGGGGAGCAAAGTAAGACGCTCGCAAGTACAAGTACGGTTCGATCGGTACGTTGGGTATGTTGGCGCGTTTAAGCCGGTAAGGGACCCGATATCATTAATAATAATTATACAATTATATGTAGGCACGGCGTATCGAGCGTATAGTTTAGTGCCGTGTTATTATCTCGTTCTGTTCGAGTCCCGCGAGAGGCCGTGGTCAAGAACACGTAGCCCGCTCTCCCTATAGGTATATGTTATTACTTATAATATTTCATCGTCGGAATTGGCGGTTGCGCTTTGTTTATGCCATGGGAACGTCACGGGGTTATAACTAAGAGTGGAAAACGAGCCGGCCAGAGCGGAGCGTAGCTGAGCGGAGTGGAGCGGAATGTCTGCGATCGCAGCCGCCATCGGGGCTTTAAGCTTCAACCACCGGCGAGGCTGGCTCGCACGCTTCGCGCCTCGCGCAGGAAGAGACCCGACACCACGCGTCGCCGAGCGTCTCGCGGGCTATCGCGCCACCTTTGCTCGCGAGATCGAGCGGGGCGCGCGTCTACGGTGAATTATAAGCGACGTCCTAACAGCCGGCGGCTGTTGAATTTAATTAAACGCACCGCGCGGCTAGTCCCCAAGTTATCGGCTGCCTTTCGCCCGTCAATTTTTCCTCGAGTATCGGCCAGCTGGAACCGCATTTTACAGTTATGCAATCGTAATGCGCACCGCGACGCTTGGAAGCTTTACGAGCTGGCCAAGCAACTCCTCGCGGTCCAAAGCGGAAGAGCGCTGCTCCTTCGTTGGACCGTGAGAAAGCGGCGCGCAAGTCACCAGGCTTTTAAGCAGAATGAATCTTCCGTGGCGTGGCGTAGATATCGATATGGTCGATTATAGAGGCCCGCGAACGAGACGCGGATCGATCGGCCGGACGCGGCGAAGGGGAGCGAAGAAAGAGGAGGACCGGGGATGTTTCACCGGAAAAATTTATAACCCGCCTGATCGATTATAGGCAGAGGGATTCCGAGAACTACTATGCCTGATTAGAAAGCGAGGCATGCACACCAGTACGCATCTGCAGCCCCGCCTATTCCTGCTCGCACCCTTTTATCTACACGTGCACGCGCCCACCCGTCTATATTCATCTAGACCAGCGCGCTGGCCTTTATCTTTCGCCGGGCCTGAAAAATCATCAGCTTTCCGCCGTCGGGTAGTTCTTTCAAGTCAATTTCACGCAGGAAGAGGGGGTGGAAAGGGGGAAGAAATCACGTTTATATTTGTATATAAACAGAATGATCAACTTGGTGGAGACTCGAAGAGACTGTTAAGCGTGTTACGATACTCCGGCAGCCAAGTTTTCGACGAATCGCACCGATTTCAAGCAGACGGGAAGCGTAGGGCGAGTTGGGGGATGTAAGCGAAGCAGAAATTAGCGAAAAAGATCGGAGATCAAGGGGGGTTGTTGGAGCGATCTCAAGGCAAAGGGTTATTGTGCGTGTGACGGGAGTTGGCCCGCTCGAGGGGGCTAGAACGACGGCCTTTCAAGAGGCGGTTTCGGGCGTTACTCGACCTGCCAGTTTCTATCGGCGCGCAAAGGTGAAACGTGACGGCGGGGTCGATCGAGGTAAATCTATTCCGACGACACGCCGTGGCTACGACAACGCCACCGGCAACGGCATTTAATCGATGCGTAGCGAAGTTTACACGATTCGCACGACGTAAACTAATTACCTCGCACTTTGTGCCGGCCACGCGTCCACGTGTAGGTAGGTACCTGCTACGCGACGCACGTCCCACGCGCGCTAACACGCGAGCGAGTACGCGCGCCTCCAATCTTTCTTGGGACGCGCCGACACAGCTGGCCACTTTTACGAGAGGAACGCTATTTTACCCCCGCGCCGCAATTGCCACTGTCTGCTTATCGTTATTTTAAAATCCAGCGAAGGTTAATCGTCTATGGATGTTGTACAAATATCGTCTTGTGCGGTTGCTATACAGTAGTACGAGAATGGTAGGGGAAATTAGGACAAAACTCAGTACCTGGGTAAAACCGGGACATGCTATTATTTTTAAAACGGCCTTAAATTTTCCCGCGTCGTTGCAGCGACATATTGTCACGATGTGCATTGTTTCATCAACAAAAGACGATCGTCTTACGATCGTGCATAGTAAGGTTATGTCGTCTTGTGTGTTTTTGAAGACTCTGATCTAATTGTCGATAGTTAAGAAACTTCAACACTTTTGACAGTGTTCAGGTAAGCACTTTTTTGTGTGAATTATGTTAATTGTTGCATATTAAAGTGTAAGTAACTAAGACAGTTTGTTTGTACTTCGCTATGGTATTGTTGATAATTCGTAATATTTACAAAATTGTATGCTGGGGCAAAACCGTATGGGGCAGAGATGGGCAAAAAATTATTTGAAATAAAAATTTCGTACACAAATTTTTATTTCAAATAATTTTTTGCCCATCTCTGGTATGGGGTTAAACCGGGTACCCGAAAAAGAGGAAGTTATTAACATTAAACTAAATCTTAATAAAGAACTACAATTAAAGAGAAAGAAAAGCACAAAATTAAACAAAATGCGGAAGGATAATGGTAACAGTGGTGATGAAGACGGCGAAGACATTTGTATTTATGTCCAAGAATCCTATGGTTTATCCAAATTGAATGAAGGTTGGGTGTACAGCTTGTTGTAAATGGGGTCACGAAGGCTGGGGGACTGAAGAATTGGACGACTTCCGTTGTTATAGGTGCTAGGGCCAGTTTTTAGTATGGTACCCGATTTTACCCAGGCCATGGGGTAAAACCGTAAAAACGGACCATATTTTAAATCGTAATTTTTTGTATTTGTTATTGTATTAAAAAAATGGATATATACTATTATTTAATAAAGAGATTATTCTAATGAATCCTAATTTCAATTTCTTTTTGACATTAATAATGTCAAAGTTATAAGCTTTCATCCTTAACGACCCGGTTTTGCCCCTATTTCCTCTATTGTAAACTGGGGAAACATTGGCATCTTTTTGGAACATTTTGCTGTAATATAAGTGCGGATAATAATTCCCGGCAGGTAATAAGACCCACCTGTCATTTATTCTTGGTAGGTAAATCTAGAATACTGATAGTGTCATTTATTGCTTTTATTACATACGAAATGTCATTCGAAGAGTTTCATTTGTCGGCTGTAAATTCAAGAAATGTTTCGCCGGCAACTGGCGTTGCTACAATTATGAGAATTACGTCGGTTTCTTGGCTTTGTATTGGGAGTACTCATTATCCAATTACTGTACAACTATAGGTATGTGTAAGTACATATGTTGGCAACATATTCATAGAAAATTGATGATTTTGTAAAGTGCACGCTTAACATATAACCCCGGAAATGAGGAACTGACAAAACAAATAATAAGGCCCATCAAAATATTAAGTGGGCTTTAAGACTCAGGATGTAACCAGAGACCCGTTCCAAAGCAGGAACGATATTAAGAAGAGCTCCAAAGCACGTGTCACCTCAACCAGAAGAACAAGGACAAGATTGTGTGAACAAGAGCCCATGCCATCCACCTTCAGAGAAAACGTGGACGGAAGCTCTGCAGACAATTGGTTTTGCAAATTATGCAGAACTGCATTCAAGAGTGATATGCGACAGTGTGTCATGTGTCTCATCTGGATACACATCTCTGAGGAAGAAGATGTCTTTGTTTACCCGAATTGCACATACTAAATAGGTGGGCCTTATTACCAGCACTACACGAAACAAAGCACATTTACAAGGTTTTTAAAAACCTATTAATTTTCATATTTGTTGTGTTGTTGTCATATTGTATATATTTGTCATATATATTGTTACAAATATTACAGTTTATAGTTTAAAATTCATAGATTTCTATAAAAAAAATTTTCAAGTATATGTACAAGTTCTTTTTAGAAAAACAATTAATATTTTTAAATTTGGTTTATGTACCCTATTATAACATTGCATCGTTTGGGATTGTAGTACAAGTACGAAAATGCATAAATTTTTTTTCCTTTTCCTTTTTAATGACATTCCATGCCAACTCGGACTGATTTCGGAGTAAGTTTTCGTAGATTGCTGAAATTTGAATATGTTGTAGTCTTTAGTGATATTTAAACGTACCTCAAAGGATTTTCCAAAATTTTGAAAAATGTCGATTTTACAGCTATTTGAAGTTAAATGCTAACTTTTTTTCAATACATTATAGCTATGGAAGTAGTAAACGGATGGAGATGAGGTTTACGGTGCTTATAGAGAAGACATTGAAGTTTTAAGAAAAAATTATTTCAGTTTAAAACAAATAAAATTTGAACCATTTTTGTGCAATTATTTTAAACAAATGCAGGTTTTTAACATTGGGCGCTATTTTTCGCGAACCTGTCAACTGTCGGCAATTTTTACAGCGCTAATTTTAAAATATTCATATTTTTGAAAATTTTTCCATCAAGGGGAAGGATGGAACTGTATTCTCCTTATTTCAGATTTTTAAAATCGGGTCCGATGTTAAAAACCTGCATTTGTTTAAAATAATTGCACAAAAATGGTTCAAAATATTTTTTCTTAGTCTGAAATAATTTTGTCTTAAAACTTCAATGTCTTCTCTACAAGCACCGTAAAGCTCATCTCCATCTGTTTACTACTTCCATATGGGGTCCAATCCAGACAAGTATCAGTACTGTACACTGAAATACCTATTTGCATACTTATACCTATTTTGGGATCATTCCTAACCAACCCCATAGATATTTCCTCCACATAAATGTTTATTTAGATGTTGTTACTGTAATATGTGTTCATTTTATTTTATTTCTCCTTTTTAGTATTTAGATAATATTTTATTCTTCATGTTACTAAAATGTAGCAAAAGATTGTTATTCCATTAATAAATAAATAATAATAATATTTATCATCTGCTCTAGGTATAACGAAATCTACAATGAAATCTCGAGCCTCAGTTGGGCCGAGTTATGCAGAAATCTACCAACCCTCAAAAATCTGACACCGAGTAAATTCAGTTTGAAGATTTTAATTGTTAAAGAAAAGTAGCTTCATTTCTATTAGGTATACTTTATTTCTTATTGTTCCTTTACAATGTTTTTTAATGGGTTATTTAATAGCGAGTACTAAAATTAATATTATTTAAAATTTTCTACAGAGTTTGTTTTTTAATGCGTTTTGTTCTTCTATGGATTGGTGATTTTTCACAAAGTAAAGATCAAAAAAATTATGGGATCAAGACTTCGTTTAACTAACTTTCTCCTATTCTGGGGGTTACTACTGGCTAAATTCTTACAATAATATTACTCAAATTTAAAACAGTATCCTTTAAAACCTTTAACAGGCTGATTATACCGCGAATACTCATTCCTCGCAAGTTAAGCACATTTCGTAGCGTGAAACTATTCTGTCTCCACACACAATTAAAATACACGATACTCAAGGGAGCTCGCTCGTTGACGGGAGTCATTCTATTACCGAAACCAAAAGCCGTTGACTTTCTGTTTACAGTGTCCCGTTGCTTCTTGCTCGCTACTTATCGCATCTCACTCCTCCCCATTGTGTCCCCTTTTCCAATGACATTCGCGACGTTTAAATTCCTGGAACGCACGAATGGTTGGAGGGTTTGTCGCCCGCCGGCCCAATTCCCGAGTCCAAGTAGTTTGCCGGAAGACGAAGAGCAATTCATCGCAGCAAGAATCAAGCGTGCGCGGAGTAGGTACGTATCTCTCTTTTCATCTTCTTCCACGGAGGTATCCGTTCCCCGTGCTTCGCACTGTGGAATCGCGTCGGTACTCCCCGGCGAGCTGTGCACAAGCCAGCCCACGCGGCGCACGAGCCACGACTCGCCACAGGAATTAGGTCAGCTTATCCCGCTAATGAGAAATATAAAGTTGTACCCAAATAAGCGGGTAAATTAAATTTAACAGCCGCGGCTCGGCAACAGGCGCGATCCATCGGTGCGTGTTTGTGTTCGGCGCGCAGCTACGAACGCGTAACAAAACAGAGGCTCGAGCGACAGAGGTCAGGACGCACTTTTCGCCGCGTTACGTCACGTCTACGTTAATTTACACTTCTCGCCTCTGTGTCTGGTTCGCGCGAGGGGCCGAGAGCAGGCAAACGACACGACAATTGTTTTTCTCATTAGCGGCAGAAGCACGGCGAGGAAAGGTAGGTAAGTCAAAGTCCGGGCAAGGCGTTTGTTTATTTCGATACGCGCCACCGGCCGTTTAGCCGCGCCAGGCTTTGCGGCTTTCCCCTCACAGATTCGCGCGCAATCGGAGGAATTCCGCGACTTTAATTACACGCGGTCGCGAACCTTTATAAAGTCCCGCTGCCACAAGGAGAGCCGAAAATCGTTAGGAACGCACTCGGCAATTATTTTCAAAACGCTTTCGTCCCAATTATTCGTCCCGAGAGTGACGAGAAACGCGATGATCGATGGTCCCGCGACACCTACTAGCGGCACCGTGATTTTTAGTAGGGCGCACCGGCCGACGTGGACTCGCGCGATTCGTCGATTCGCCGCCGGTTCGCGGTACCGCGCCGCTGCGCCGTTTTTTATCGTTTCAATTATCGAATCGATTCTTTAGCGCGCAAATAATTTTTTCCAGGCGCAACGGGTTAAATTTCGGGCGATAAATCGTTCGATCGACCGTTTCGGCGAATCGATCCAGCTGATTTATCGCCCGGGTTATTTACGAATTAGCAGCGAAACGATTTCGGGCAATTTTCCGAATGGCATCGCGCGCGCCGCGAAACGCCGATACCTTGTAAATCGTTGCGTAATTATTACGTATCGCCGCGCAATTATTCCCCGCGCGAACGGGGGAACAGGGAACGCGGGCGCACGGGCGGGCCGTGGCGGAGAGTAGACTCGTTCCGTTTGTTCGGTTAGTCCCCGGATTATCGCGACGATTATCGTCGTAGAAGCCCCGAGATACAGGAGGCGGGAGTGTGGCTCGGCAAATAAACTAGGATACGCCGGGCGGGGGATGATTGCCGAGAGACAGAAACGGGAAGCGAGAGATAACGCTGTTCATCTTTCTCGCGTATAAACCGAGGTAAGTACCGACGGGTCGAGAAGGGACGGGGCGAGGCGGGAGGGCGACGAGGGTGGAGCGGGGAGGCGCGTTTGCCCCGTCGTAAATCGCGAATGATTCCGCTAAATTTCCATCTCGTCGAATGCGAAAGGGGATAGCAGGGACCACTGCTAGGTGGATAGGGGTTGGGTCGTCGATGGTGCCGGTGGATGGATAATGGGCAGGGTGAATGATAATGCCGCGTGCACATTGTACCTTCCTGCCCGCGCCGCCACGTTTCTACAGGGTGTTCAAAGTGCCATTGTGTGTACGTAATACGAGGCACGACACCGCGGTTATCCGGAGAAATTCGTGCGAGGCGAGATATCCTCGAGAAAGCGTCTCGTGTTCCTCGGAGTTCGAGAGCAGGCTCTGCGCGCGGCCTTGGTGCGCCGATACAAAGCCGAATTTAAAGAAACGAGCAATAAAATAGGGGCCGAGTAAAGACTGGTAGCCCGAATACGACCGGGCGCTCCTTCAAAACCCAGAATTACGAAAATTACGGAGACGCCGCGGCGGCGACGCGAGAGGCGTATCATGTGCCCCGTCCCTTTTGCCCTTTCTACCATCACCCCCTTAAACACCATTTAAGAACGGTAATGCAAAACAGGCCACGCGGCCCCGATCTCCGTCTCGAACGCGAAAACATCGGCGATCCCGGCGGCTCGTCGATGTTCACGAAAACAATCGCAGCCTTAGTTGCTTTCGTACGTACCTCGTAGTTACTACAAACATACCTACGAGGTCGCCGGCGATCGCGCGTTTCCAGAAAGAAATATAAACGAGAGGGAGAGATCGCGGTGTACGTGTACTTAGCCCGTCCCGCGCGCCGCACGGTTCTAGCAATAGCGAGTCGGTCACGAATACCTAATCAATAATTATTACCGCGATACTCTCTATTTTTGCGTCCTAGCCCCCTTCGCGTTCTCGGGCGAAGCCTTCGCTCGCCGGAGACCCGCGAACCCACCGCCGCCCCCTGCTACTCCTTCTCCTCCTCCACAACCGCCGCCAACCTCTCCCCCCCCCCCCACTCCTCCTCCTCCGTTTCTTCTGCCTACGTGCACCGTGCCGCCATATTTGCATATTTATAAGGGAATGTAATCGCAGAGCTCGGTTTTCGCCGCTCGTCGCTCGCTACCGTGGAAAGAATTCTCGCAAGATGGCGGAAAGATTCGAGGCAGACATGCGATCCGATTTCCTGCTCTCCCTACCGATGCCTTCTCGAACAACGTATCATCAGCCCGGCCGATCTAGAAGAAACAATCGTTCCTTCCTTCGTTCCCTCCACGGAAACACCGCGGCAGAACGAAAAAGAATAAACCCCGCTCCCGAACGAATAACCCAGTGATTTCCTAGAGCTGCCTCTCGCCGGGTCTCCGACGAGGAGAGGCAAGTTGTACGACGGCTATATACAGAGGCGCCTACGTAGCTACCTATCCGGAGAATGCACTCGGGACCGACTAGTAGAGCACGGGTTTGTTTTTGGCTGGGAATCGTCGATAAACTCCGCCTAGAATCGGTGCGGCGGTCAGTAGTCCTAGTCGCCGGCTCTTTCCATCCTCCGCGACGCTTTAGAATCGATCGATCGTAGGTATCGCTGGCCGACGAGGCCTCTTGGGTTTGCTTTGCAGTATGTAAACAGGCGGAAAGGAGGGCAGAGGGGGAGCGCTGCGTTGGCGCTTGGGGGGACGAGCCAGAGAGCAGGAGAAGGTAGAGAAGAAAGAGAGAAAGGGAGAAAGAGGGAATGGCTCTCTACACGCTCGTAGCGTTCTCCTGCGGCTTCAGGCGTACGTACGTAGATAGCATTAAAACCGCTTTGGCTCTATCGTTGGACCGATTTAGAGGCGAGCCAACGGATAAGTGGCAGTTCCTCTGCTCTTACTCTGATCGAGTATACTCTGGCAACGCGATACGGACGCGCGCTCCTACTAGCCGGTACTCGTGCTCGTGCTTCTACTCGCGCTGTTGCTCGTGCTGGCTGTTGCCGTGCGGTTGTTCGCTGCCGCAACAGCTCGCGAATAAGCTACCGTACAAAAGCGGCGAGTCACGATCGGCTCGTTACCGGCGATCCCCCTCGATATCGCGAATCATGAAATCACGAAAATCATCCGCTCCCGGAATGCTCCAGTCCTTTCTTCCCTTCCCTTCTCGCCGCTTCTTTCTCGCTCGCTCTCGCTCCCCCACTTCGCTTGCTCGCTCGTCCGTCTCCTCCGCGTACTGGGGAGAGCTCGAGCGCGATCGCAACCGATATCGTCGTGCTACTTAGCGAGCGCGTTTCGCATAACGCATAATTCCACGTTGCCCCATAATTCTTCTTCCTTTCGTTTGTCTTGCACACAGCTGGAACGCGCGCCGTTTAACGCAGCCTTCGAATTGCCCGTTGTTCGCGAGTTATTGCAACGCACTGCGCGCGTAGCAGAGAATGTTTTCGAGAGGTCGACTCGATGATTTCCACGAGAGCTCGCAGGGGGGAGCACCCTCGAGTGCTTGCGTTTATTTCGCGCGCAATAAAATCCACGGTTATCTTTCTAATACCAGCTCCAATGAAATTTTAAAGGAACAGAGAGCGCGCGCCGAGTGGGGTTGGAACCCCGGGCGGCCAATTCGGCCGATCGGAAATGAAATTTCGATCGACGAAAGAGCCTCGTCACCGCCCCGAGAAATCTAACCTACAATTCGCATTAGGCAGCAATTTTTGCGCCACGGGACGCCGCCGTTCAACTACCAAACCTACGATCTGTCGCCGATGCGAACCCCGCGCCGCCGTTCACGAATAAAACTCATCCTCTTTCGCATTCTGCTGCCCAGATGGAACGCCTAACGAACACGACAATATTTAAATACCCACAGCAAGATGACAGGATACATTCGATGCCTATTGATCGCGCGAAATGGGCACCACAGTCCATTCCCCTTTCCATTTAATTCGCCAATCCCGGCTGGATAATAAGAATAGTGAGAAGCAGAGCGGTTGCGAAAATACGCCGTCGAGATAAGAGAGAGAGAGAGAGATCCTCGTTGCAGGCAGCGCGAATAGCGAGTGCTCGTCGTGGAGGAAGCAGTTGGCATTTGCGACTATCGCCACGCGGAGTAGCGCGCCTGGTAATACCCTGGAGGATCAATCTCCGCGGGGAGCGAAGCCACGGGTGGTTGGAACCCCGGTGGATAAGAGGAAAACGCGATTACCCGGTTAAGAGACCGATTACAAAGTCCATCCCCGATCCAGTGACCGACAGAGCGTCGAAAAAGAAAGAGAAAACATCCCGACTCCGCGCGACGCCGGCTACCTCTCCCGCTCGCTGCCGCGAAAGCGAGCCTCGTCGGAGCGGGGCGAGCATAAATTAGGTTTGCCGCGCGGCAAAGGAAAAATCTCTCGAACCCGCGGATCGATGGTTGATTCGCGCGGCGGGATAGATCGGGAGACGAGTAATCGCCCGTAAACCGAGCTTCGCCGTTCACTTTGAGCTCGCTGGCTCGTGAAAACCGCGGAACCAGACGGCTCCGGGTCCTGTCTCCCAGAAGATGCCGCAGCCGATATCGGCCGGGGCAGATCGAACTCGACCAAAATTCCAACCGCCTGCTCTCTCTCTTGCCTGCTTTTAAGGTAAATCAAATAATAATCGTTTGTCGCGCGCAGACAGCAGTCGAGGGAGCGTGCTAACGCTCCGCGTTGCGCAAAACACCACAGTTCCTATTACTATTTACATACAATCGAATCTATCGCGCATACATTTACATACTACCCAAGTAGGTCGTATGCGAGCAAGGCTAACGAATATATTATATAAAATATTTCCTCGACGATCTCTCAACTTTCGCTCGATCACGAAATCGTTGAAGCCATTCGTTTGTCGCTCGATAGGTAGACACGAATGCTCAAGGGCATCGAGTCCGGTGGCATTCGCGCGATTTTCCGAAATCCCTGGACGCTGCGAGTCGCGTTTCGATACGGAAGCAAGTAGGTATTTCGATTCGGTTATACGGTTATTCTATTTATTGGAGGATTCCTATTCAGAGATTCGTTCAAGGTCTTCCTCTGTATCGTTTATTATTTACCTCGCCCCTGCAGGCTTTAACGATACCCATAAATATTAATAGAAGACTCGCGAATTAGAAGTGCTCGTCACCGCGGAGAAGCAACAGGGCGGACAGGTTGCTGATAAGATGGAACTGGGGAAGAGCGAACGGGATATGGAGTCGTTCTCGATTGACTTTTCGCAAAGTATCGCCAGCGGCTCGGAAAGGGGTGAAAGGGACGAGGGGATGGAGAAGGAATGGGAGGAGACATAAATATTAATATAATAGCGCTGATTGCGCTAGATCGCAGAGGGTGGTCGGGGCGGCGTGAGAGGGCGAGGGCGAGGGAACAGCGCGTTGGAAATAATGCGTGGAATAGAGATGGCGGAGGAGAGAAAGGACGGGTCCGCTGGGGTGAAGAGAAACAAGCAGGGATGGCTCTGGGTTATGTCCGGTAGCATAGTGACACGTCCGAGAGCAGCGGTGCGACGACACGATGCGAGCGCGCGAGCGCGCAAGAGAGGAAAGCGAAACGAGCAGCGAAGAGGGGCCAGGGAGGGAGGGCGGCTGGGAGAAAGAGAGGACGAAGAAGCCGAGCGCGCGGGGAACGTCCGAAACGAGAAGGAGATGGAGGAATCGGGCGAGCGCACTTGAGCGAAAGAGAGGCACGGCGGAGAGGGTGCGGACGCGTTCCACCTCGAGCGTCGGGAGGTTTTCCGGGGGCGGGAGTGTCACCACGGGCATTAAATATACACGCTGATTTGTCGTCCGCGGATTGTCACCTCTGATAGCTTTCATTTTGTTGTATATCGGTGGCGGCCGCGCTCGCCCCGCTCGCGCTACGCTTTTCGACGTAATTCGGCCCGCTTGATTGACTTTTCAGCTGGCCTTTATGGCGATATTCGTTGCACGAACGCGCTACTCTCTGCTCCCCCCCCCCCCCAGCCGGCCCCTTCCTACCGTCCCGTCCTCCCGCCCGCCCCTCCACGCTCTCTCGCCGTAGACACCTCTAGTAGATTTATCGGACAGCGAACGCGTGTCCTGCCGGTTTTTCGTTCGGTTGAAGCCCGTCAACGATACCGTGACGCTTGCCCGCCCGCCTGCCTTTTCGTCGCGAGTCCGGCCGCCGGAGGCTACCGTTGCCCGCAGCCGATGTCGCTCGACAGATTCTCCACCGTGTCGAACCACCGCGTCACGCACCAACGAAAGACACCGATCGACGCATACCGATCGTTGTCCGTCCAATTTTTCCCGAATCTGACGCAATTCCCAAATATTCTACCTCCCGTGCGTCCACGTCTCGTTACGGTACGTTTACACTGTCGCTACATTCCGCTGCGTACGTAACGTAGTACAGGCAACCTTTGAAAACGGTCAATTCAACTGTCCTAACCCTCTGCGAATCTGTACTAACAGATTCTTCGGTGTCTTCGACTCTGCGCGGCAGTGTAAACGTTGTATGTGGGTATTCTTCGCCTCGGTGAAACGTGGTCGCGGCAACCTCGGAGCGTGATTCATCGAACGGATGCAACGGACTTTGCGATCGCTCGAGACCGATCCAGCGATCTAGCGGCCGAGAGTCCCACGAAGCGGAGGTTCTTCGGTAATCTCTGTCGCGGCCTGTTTTCGCAAACCGCGGTATTGACGTTCCGTCAACATCCTCGGTCTCGTAGCGATTTTGAATAATATACGCGGCCGCGCATTTGTTTAAAGTCCCTGGAATTCCGATCGTATTGTCCGCCGGTGAAAACAACGCGCGAGTCTTCGCCGTGTTGTATTCCGCGCACGACCAATCGCGTCGCGCCGAGAATAAACCTTTCTCTCTCCGTTTCCCAGAAACCCCGTGCTCCCGAAACTAGCGCGCGTCGCGCTCGACGATCTTTTCGGCCACCCGACGAACTGTCTTTCAATAGTTTTCAAGTCCTACGCTGGATCGCGCTTTGATCGCCGTTTACTACCCACGAGCGTGGCGACATTCTGCCTCCGTTGACGAACGTTTTTTTCAGCAGGTAGGCACTCGCCGAGCATTTTTTCTGTGCTCGGTAATTTTGCAAGCGTGAAAGCGTTCTTCTTCCCTGTGGGATACGGTATCTTCGACGGTGCCCGATGTACTTTCTGCTCGTAAAACTTTTACCGTCTCATCCGTGTAGCTGCAACGTTAGCGCTGCAGTAACCCCTTGGAGCGCGCAATTAGAGCAATCGTAAATTTTAATGTTTCCCATTTGAAATTAATAGGGGCGAACAGTAGGAGCGAACGCGGCGACTATCGGGAAAGGAGAATAGCGGGGGTGTGATGGGGGGAGCTAGAAGTGGGATAGAGGGAGAGAGAGAGAGAGAGAAAAAAAGGAGGGGGAGAGCGTTCGGACTCGGGCGCGCGGTTTCGGTAGAAGCGAAAGCGAAGAAAGCGCGATGCGATCGAAGCGGGGACAACAGGAGGCGACGGGAACGGACGAACTACACAAAAGGGTTCTCGGGGTCTCGCGAACGGTTCCGCGATAACGTTACGCGGCAGTTATTGGAAATAGTCTGGTCGATCTACCCCACCGTGAAATACACACTGCTCGGCGAACCTACGTCATACCTTGGCGTATGTACATTATTCATAGCCATCGGTGAAAAGGGCGCCAGCCGTATTACGTATGCCACGGGTTATTATGCCCTCTAAATGTTTAATGTGTTTGCCTTCCTTCTCCGGCCACCGACGTGGCTTTATGTTTTACCAACTAAATTACTATTTTTTTTCTATTAGTCCTTCAGCGTTTACGTTGCCTCCATCGATTCGTCCCCCCCCCTCGCTCTCCTCTTCACCACGCTCGCCCTCTCGCCCAGCTGTATCTCTATTCGTCCAGTACCCCCTCGAGTTCGAGCACGCGGCCGGCCTCGGTGCTCGTGCGTGCCCGCTTCTCTCGACATCGTCGTAAATTTTTATACGCCGTTCCCCGAATATTTAATCGCCCGTCGTTGTTTGCTTTCGCCGCGGCTCGCGTTAAACCTTTTTACCTACGAATTATTCCACGAACGCCGGCCGGGCCAAGCTTCGCTTTGCCGTTTACGACGTTTATCAAGGGGAACGGAAGGCGACGCGACGGGGGATGATCGACGCGTGCCGCGAGTAGCTCGCGGGGGCAGCAGCGATTCGGAAAAATAAATCGCCGCGTGGAAAGCAGCTCGGTTGTTTACGAAATTCATACCCGCCGCGGCGTTCCTTGAGGATGAGGATGCGGAGAGAGGATGGACGAGATCGTTAAAACCACGAATCGCTAAAGCGCGCAACACCGAAACGCGCAACCCGCTGGAAAGTTTGGAATTTACTGCTCGACATATTGGCTGCGAAAGCACACGAAATTAAGGCTAGTAAAACACTTTTCTGACACCTCGCCCCCCGTCCCCCTCCACCTGCCCACCTACTGCAACCTGCCCCACCCCCTCCCGCCGTCCTCGCGAGCACACCCTTTTCTGTCTCCGCGATGCCCATCGATGACGCTCTCCTTCATATTTCCTCACCGCTGTAGGCGACGAACCAACTTCGCGCTAGTTTATTAAAAGAAACAGAATATGCCCTCAAGATGTTCTGCTTTCTTTTTAGATCGTAAGGTCGTAGTTCTTTGTACGGTTGCACGTACTGTAGGATGACCAATACGCCGTGAGTTCAGCGTGTCAACAACTAACGGCTGACCTCGGAATGAATATTTAACGAATCGCAGATTTTCCTATGGGTTAGTTCCGTTTATATTTTTAATAATGCAGAGATTCGCTGGAGTAGTCGGTGCTTTTTTGAACAATCGTGAGTCTACATTTTTTATTCTTTCTGTACCTCCCAACGAATTCCCTTTCTTCCTTTTTTTAGTCCAGGCGTTAACTGAAAGTGGCAGATAGGATACGACGAATATTCGAGCTGCGGAATTGACAGCTTGATTTATATCGCGAAGCTAAAAAAGTTCGACTTTTATCGTCAAATCATTAGATCCACTGTAAGTTTGAGAAACGGGATTAAAACATTCAACTGCGTCTATTTGCGTCTTTGTAAATTGTGTGCGCTGTATTTGCCGTCATTAGTACGGTCGAATATTAATACGACACGAGCTTGTTTATTCGATTCTTTTTACGTATTCCAATGCAACCGGTCGAACCTTTCCCCCCGTTTCCCATTTACGGAATGATTAAACTCGGCTCGTGGCTCTGTTGCATAGACCCTTTTAAAAGAGTGGGCATATAGTTCGCGTAGCTTCGAATGCACTTGCACGATACCACTACCGCCACCTATCGGAGGCAGCGTTAACCGCAGCCACTGCTGCAGTCGACAGTGCAGACAGCCGGTTCGCATTTCCGTCTATTTGTCACTTGTTCTCGTGTATCGGTACACGGGTAGAATAGAGAACGATGCGAACGAGAAAACAGGAGGGAGAAAAGTGGTTGTTGATAAAATCGTAAAATCAAGAAACTTACCAAAAAGACGAGTGTAAAATAAACGCGGGGTACGGGGGGGTAACTGCAACAAACGAAAAATTGAAATATACTGCAAACGTAACCGTGAACATTTTAAAATAAATCTTTCAGCAATAAACACGAAACGTTTACTTTCAATGCATCATTCGCTTTATTGTCAGAAAATATCTCCAATCAACTGTCCCGCAACATTTTACGTGACGCTTCGAGAAACAGAATTACCCGTGACAGTGCACATGTACGATTTGATTTACAAACGTTCCTCTTCCGCAGATAACAAAACAAGAGTTAGACGTAGCGCGAGCTAGTTGCTATAATTGGCGCGTAAACGAGCACCAGCGCTTTCCTAGATTTCTGCAAACCTTTTGGCTCGAACAAATAAAAGTTACAAACGCTTAATTGTAATGACTGACATCTTTGTTTACACGTTTTAATGCGCGCTATTCGCAAGCGAAAGCCGTCGAGCGAGTTGGAAGCCACCCGTACATTCTTATTCGTGGCGATGAGTATGAGAAGGAATTGGTTATTGTCAATTTTGGGAAGATGAGGTTTACACAGAACTCGCGCTGCACAACCACTTGTGGATCACAGGCACCAGAGATACGTGCACCAGCGTGTCGGAGAAGGCGGTGTTTCTCGTGAACTTGGACGCGCGGAAAAAGCCTAGGCACGGGGAGAGTGTCGCGGCGAAACGGTACTAGATACTCGGGGGGAAAAGAAGCCGAGCGGTCGAAAACGATCGCGTGTTTTCATGGGCATGTCGACAGAAGGCTGTGTGTCAACGCCATGTCAAATTTTGAGCAGCGTTGCTCGGCGAAAGTAAAGAGAAGACGGCAGTCTTACCAAAACTGAACAAACTGGGGATTACAGGCTCTCTGTAACGATCTCCGACAAAAATTTCACAAGGAGAAACAGCACAGAATTCACAAAATATTCCGAACCTAGCGGCGAGATGTTTCATGCAGACAACTGCATGTATACACAGCCGACGGTGCTGCCGCGCTCCAACAACGCCCACCACGCGAAACAGTGCCACGACCGCGTAATTTCGAATCGTATTTCTCGACACTCATAGAAATAGGAGACCCACAATGCCACACCGAGTTTTTGCCAATTATATTCGAAATATATAATAAAGAGTACATTTACTTCAAAAAAATTAATCTTCTACGGGTTTCGTGTTCGTGGCAGTCCATTTTGGCTACGCATAAGCTGGATCTTAAAATCCTAACATAAACGCGTGTATCGCTTCACGGAGCCTTGCAAGAGACAAAGGAACATCACCTAGATTTAAAAGAAATCCATGAATTGGTACGGCACTGGGCGCAGAAAGAAGAAATATCTCTCTCTCTCCCCCTCATTCGCTCCCTCGTTTCGAAATATAGATAAACAGGGGTGAACGAGTAAGAAACAAGTGTCGGGGGTGAGGAAAAGAAGAATAAGGAAGCGCCGAAAGGAAGGAAAATTCGCGTAGGAAGAAGGTGAAAATTTGAAACGGCACAAGTAGAATAAATAGACGAGAGGGGGATATCGAGGGAAAGGATCGAAAACAAGGGATGATGGTTAAGCTACGTACGTGCATGAAGCGACGGCAGTGAAGGGGAGAGAGAAAAGGTGGCGACGGCAGTGGTGGTTCCACCCATGGGCTCTACCCTCTCTCTACGACCAAGCGTACCCCTTCCTAGAGCTTGTACCGCACCACACAAGCATACTCCTCCCTCTGATCGGCATTCTCAGCCGAGAATTCATTTTACCGACATTCAAACCTTTGATCGCAAACAAAAAATCCGGTCTCCAAATCCCGTTGCGGAAATTCTACTTTTTTCATTAATTATTCTTTAATTTCTCTTTCTATATTCTCAGAAGACTAAAGACTTGAAAATTGTTAATTTACGAAGCATTTTCGAAGCTTGATTTTGCTGCTAAAGATGCGATCCCCTCCTGGCTTGTACCGCACCACCACAAGCATAATCCTACCTTCTGTATCTCCGCACCGGGATTTGAATACCGGATTTTTTGTTTGCGACCACAGACGAGGTATAGGATAGACCTATCACCTTATGGATGTTCGTGTCGCCACCCAAACTGTGTTACCGACCCATAATTTCAGGACTGAATGTAGTGACATCTGCTCATGAACAGCGACCAACTCGGCAATTACTTTGAAATGGTTGAAATGCTGAAAAGTGTGTGCATGCTTGTATACGTGTGACTTGTTTGAAGGCAGGCCTTTGCTACGCTATGCTTAGGCTCGGCTTGTCAACGACTCACGCGGATTTCTCTCCAAAAATTCATTTCGGGAATCAAGACACTATGGCGCTCAACAATGGTATTTCTTCAAAGCCCGTGTAAGCTATACATTGCAAGATGACATTGTGTATTAGTACTTTGCGTGCAGTAGAACCTTTTTACGTATCGTACGCCGAAAAGTATTAAAAATTCACGATGTTACTGACATTCCCGCGAGTTTCTAATACACTGTTTAAACATTCTAGTGAAGTAATAATAATTGGATTCTATTTGCTCCGAGCATTAGTTAACCGCCAACATTGAAATTTACAGTAAAATCTGATTCTTAAAAGCTTCGCAGAAAGTTGCACGATGCATGAGTGTCGTGGGGTGCATGGATGCAACTGCAAATCGAATTGCTTTTCAAACCTGCATTGCGAAATAAAATTTTGTCTAGCCCAGAGAAATTCATCGGTTCAGTGTTCAGTGAAGTGTGTGCATGCATAGTGCATATTATTTCGTGATTTTTCCATTCGTGCATCAATTTCATCGATTACTGGACCATGTGGGAGGCCTTTTAACAGGATTTCACTGAGATCTACCCGTTACTTAGAAGACTTTTTCAGAAACTGACTACTTCGTCGATGTTAGTAACTAAGGGGGAGAAACAAGTATGTCACTCATATATCTCCAAATATTCCTCAAACAATTCATTTACACTAAGTTCAACTAAAATGTATTTATATATTATAAATAATACTATGTGATATGTATAAGCATTAACATTCATTTATCGAACGATTAAACATTGAGAATAAAAGAGAATTCATTCGGCGTAGAAAATCATTTGCAAATCCAAGGCCACATGTTACTAATTGCTCGATATCTCGAGTTGTATCGATCATAGTTAATAATAATTTATACTGGCCGGTTAGTGCAAATGTTGTTAACATTATTTGTCATAGCAATAGCCACTGGAATGGATATTTTAGCAAAAAATCCATTTTTGCCGAAGAATTCGTTGGATTTCGCAATTGTAATCAACCGTCGACCTTGTTTTGATCGGGAGACATGGTTTCCCGAAGTGTATATAGGGAGCTCACGGAGCTCCATGTACTTAGTCGTCGTCGGTCCTCCGGGCCTGGAGGACCTCCGAGGACCCTGGAGCTGCCAAGCCTACTGGACCTGCTGGACCTGCTGGACTTCCTGGGGATCCAGGTCCAGTCAGGGTTTCAGCCCTGGTTCTTCCTGCACCCCCTCGCCCCCCTGGAATGGAGTTCCCGAGCAACCTGGACCATTCGGACTTTCTGGGGACCTGGTCCTTCCTGCACCCCCCTCGGCCCCCTGGAATGGAGTTCCCGAGCCACCTGAACTTCCCGGGGACCTGGTCAGGGTTCCAACCCTTGGTCCTTCCTTCACCCCCTCGGCCCCTGACCTAGGTTAGCTTATTCGGTTGGTGCCGATGAAATTTTCGGATTCGTTAAAAGCCATTCAAAATGTTATTATTCTGCCAAGGCCAAAACCGATTTCTTTTCATTTTTAACTGATTTCTTCAATTGTTTTTCATCATCTGTCCTATTTCATACATTCCTTCGTGGATTTTTGCATAAGTCATTCTATTTCGTGTATTTCTTCGATGGGTTTGCATGATCTATCCCATTTCATGCTATTCTTCAATGGGTTTAAATGATTTAATTTATTCGATGTATTTCTTCGATGCGTTTACATGATCTTTTTTTGCATTTCTTCGATGGGTTTACATGATTTATTTTACATGATGCATTTCTTCGACGGGTTTACATGATATATTTTATTTGATGCATTTCTTCGATGGGGTTACATGATTTATTTTACATGATGCATTTTCTTCGATTGATTTACATGATATATTTTATTTGATACATTTCTTCGATGGGGTTATGTAATTTATTTGACATGTTGCATTTTCTTCGATGGGTTTACATGATTTATTTTATTTTATGCATTTCTTCGATGATTTTGCATGATTTATTTTATTTGATGCATTCCTTTGATGGTTTTGCATGATTTGTTCCCTCTCGTACATCTCGTCGATGGATTTATATTTCCTGCTCTTCGTCATGTAGGTATCTCTACGATGGTTCTGCATGCTCGTGCGTGCTTTTCTGATAATTTCAAATTATCTCGATCGGTACCAACCGAATAAATATGTTCTTAGTTTCCTCTGAAGCCCACCACACTATTACTAACATAATGTAGTTGATTGTTTCAGCATTTCAGGTCCACGCTCTCGCGGGAAATTAGTGAAAAGTGATAGTGAACAGTGATAGTGAATGAAGACATCTAAGGAAGCCTAGGTTAATTTATTATAGCATGAAGTATTTAAGGCCTCATGTAAAATTGCCAAGTAGTCACTGAATCATTAGCTTTGTTGCTCTTTCATTGGCTCCTCATCTCCGATGAGGAGGTCGCCGCTGCTTCCGTTCACGGAAGCAAGCGACTGGGCACGGAATCGGTATGGGTGGATCAGTTTCATCCCCTGGTGTTCTTGTCGAAAGGGAAAAGTTTCGGGCGTAGGGGGTGTACCTTTTGGTATACTGCCTGCGTAAGTCACCCGGTCCGATTCCCAGTCTCCTCGTTAGCCGGCTTGAGTCAGGTCACACCTAGTGTGCTCCTGACGAGTCGCTGGGTGCAGAGGAATCGTTTGGGAGACGCCGAGCGCTTTTCTCTTTCGACTCGGACAGCAGGGTGGTAGGAACTGCGCCATCCAATACTCCTTTCATGCTCACCCGTAGTCTTTCCTTCTTTGCTGAATTTATTTTAATCGTGTGATTGCTTGGCAGTTCCCTAAATTCGATATCTAAACCGAAGGGATCGATGGAACTTTGTTTCCATCCATCTCTTTGGTTTAGTAGGCTAAGGAATTCATGTACAGGGAGATCGATGGAACTTTGATTCCATCTATCTCTCTACGGGTCTCAAAACGCAGCAACCTCCTCGTGGTGAGACCTGGTAATCGGTGAAAACCGAGCCGATAGCTGCGATTGTCAAATATTCTAATTAGATATAAGAATTTCTTTAACTTGCAACACTATGGTAGAATGTAAGAATAAAATATGTAACTTGAAATGTTTGTTCGTTTGTTCCTACCGGCCCCCAGAACACGAGTATAGTGTTAAGTCAGAAGGATAAGTGCATGTTGGAATATTTCATCGAAATACTGGAACTGATGGGTTTTCGACAATTTTTAAAGTCCTCTCTGCTTCAGCACCTTATTGAAATATATTCCTTGGCGAGGTATTCCACGTTACATCATGAAAGCATGTCTTCCACAAATAATGTTGTTTTTTATATTAATTTCTATGTTCAATAAATTTGTTTTGCGTATGTGTTCTTGTTTTGTTGTGATCCTTCTTTCTCTGTCGTTGCACGGAATACGTTTATAAAACGATCTTTAAATTGTTACTCTAACAGAATCATTTGTAAATCGCGGGTTTCAAATGATCTAAGTTTTACCCGTGTTGAATTCTAATTTCTACCACGCGTAGCGTTACAATCTTATTTTAGACCGAATCGATAACGTTGGGTGTGACATGAAAATGGTAAGGGGGCTCGTGACCCCCCCGAGCGTGTGACACAAAAGTACATTGCGTGATGAGTCTATCGTATTGGCAAAGGAATCTACCACCGCGGGAACGGTGGCGCTAGTGTAACATAACAAATATGGACGACGCAAGTATACCTTTTACTATATGTTTATATGGATCCAGTAGTATAAAAGTTTATTTCAAAGTTATTTCTTACAGTAAAAGTGTTGACAATACATTTAGACACAATTTTGGAATATGTAAAAGTATGTAATGTGAACAATTTTGGTTGCTCCACTTTTTGGCCCTTTTATGAAAACTTAAATTGAAATAATTGTTCATTATAGTGTTACAATTTGTTACACTACATTTATTTCTACATACAGTTCGTCGATACTGTGAAAATTGGTAGACCGCAATAAATGGTATACTTGCGTCGGCCATTACTACTAGTTCGCATACCGACCGCTAGTGTCGCATACTAATGTTCTACTCCCAATACCTCGTCTCTGTTGCGACCAAGCGCTCCAATGTCGGTAAAATGAATTCTCGGCGGAGAGTGTCGGTCAGGCAGCGCGTACGGCACACGGACAGAGGGAGGATTACGCTTGTGTAGTGCGGTTGCAAGCGCTAGGAGGGGGTACGCTTCGTCGCGGGGAGAGGGTGGAAGCAAGTAGCGCCTTTAAAGATGGCCACCGCGAGTAACGCGCCGTGTCGCGTCCAAGCCGAAAAATGATCGAGAACCCTTACGGAATTGCGAGTACCAGATAAATCGGGCGGTGCGTTGATCCAGGGATTATAAAAGGGGACCGTCGGCGAATAATCGCGGGGAGGATGCTCGGTGTCGCCAACTGTTTGGCCGGTTGAAAAGGACAGGAGTATCTCTCGCGGCGATGCGAGTGAGCTGGCCGATATAGCGTGCGCTCGTCATTCTACCCCGTGTCGAGTGACAGTGGCTTACGTAACGGATTATTCTCGCTATGATAACGATACTCCAGTGGCGAACGCGAAACAAGAAACTGTTTTACCGGGTTATTCGCGGCGCTGCGCAGCAATCCGCTCGAAATAAGCATCGCGACTGACCTGAATTTCCTCTGTCTCGTCTCGATCGAGTACCGCATCGCTGTTCGACCCTGCACTCCGCCACCATCAGCTCCAGCACGGCGGATAATCATATCGGGGCTGGTCGAATGAAATTATGACAGCGGCGCTCGTCATGGAAAACGTGAATTGGGACCCTGGTAAGTAAGAACGAAAGCCTGCCGATAGAAGCCGCGCTTACGCGTCCTTTCTTTTCACTCCTCCGTCTTTTAACTTTTATCTACCGGAGCGGCACCACCTATGCCTACTTAAAAATTTCAAAATAGTGCTCGCGAGAGTAGCGTTTAGCTGCCTAATACATTTTTACAGCTTCTTTCATTCCTACGCGCTATGTAATACTACGAAATGCGGAAAGCATCGCGTACGGGAACCGCTGCGCATCTATTTTTACTTGCTACGAGATTTTCGATGAAAGTAACGAGAATCCTTTACGCTATTATTAAAGTGACAAATCCTAACAGAAAAGTCGACCGTTTACGTGTAAGTGTGTTCGCGATTTTTACACGACGAGGCTCGCATTACTGACACGTCCGTTGAAACGTTAAAAGTAGTCGCCCGTATCTTCTCCTTCACAAAGAAGTTCCGTTCGAGAGCTTCTCGGCTCGCAGGAAATTAATTTATCGATCAGGAGGTAAATGTGTCGTGAACTCTATGTTTCCGACTCGTGCCGGACAGCGCCAGGACCCGTATCGACAACAAACCTCGTATCCACGAATAAAGGAAACGTTTGAACTTAATCGTTATCGAGCAACGTGTACTTACAGAAATTTAGCACGCCCACGATAAATCGAGGCTCGTGCGCATCGACGGTCGGAATAGAATTTAAGGGTTTAACGATAATAAAAGTGCCGTAGCCTGACAGAATGTGCAATAATAATTTATAAAAAATCAAAAAAACCAAAGTGATATCAGCGCATTAGTTCGGTCAATTAAATAAACATTTAATTAATTTAAATTAATTTAACACTTAATTAATTAATAAACATTTAATTAATTTAAATTAATTTAATTAATTTAAATGTTTATTTAATTGACCGAACCAATGCGCTGATATCACTTTGGTTTTTTGGATTTTCTATAAATACGGTCGAAAAATTTTAATTTCAATAATTTATAAAGTCTCTCTCGCCAGGCCGTGGGTGGTAAGCGATCGTTATCGTTTCGTTTCCAGCACTATCCAAGCTCCTGAATTCCCTGCAGGAGAGTAGGAACGACATACCCAGCTGCGCCGAGGAGGAATTCAGCTTCCTCAGCGAATTGTTGCAGTCGAAGGAATTGAACGCCCTCGTGAACGTTCACAATAAAATCGTGAATAATGTCAAGGACGACAAGTTCTTTCCCGTGCTCTCCAACTCCATGGACATCGACATCGACGTCCTGGACCTGTTGTCAACCAAGACGCACATCTCGAAGGAGTGCAAGGAGCTCTTTCATCTTCTCCAAAGGCCGCACATACAGGTAGTACGATGCTCGGCGTGCCGAGGGCGCTACGAACTTCGCAGTTTGTCGCGGTACGACAGCGTGAGCGATATAATGTTCGGGTGACACTTTGTAAATTCAAAGCGGTGGTTGCAATGTTAATATTAGTCGGGTTAATATTACACGCGGGATTTTAACGAAACTTGGCACGTAGATGGGGAGCCGAGAAATATTTGTTTCGCGTAGCCAGCCTCGCGAAAACCGGCAGGTAAGAGGAATAGCGAGGGAAAGAAAATGCTTTGTCGCAGGGTCTTTTGTGCGCGCACGACGCGGTCGCCCAGAAAGACTACTACCCTCGACTGCCGGAGATTCCCCTGGAAGTGGACGAGGACGAGGAGACGGTGAAAATTGTGCAGCTGGTGAAGTCGAACGAGCCCTTGGTACGTCAGACAGGCCGCACGTTCGGTATTTAGAGAGTGTCTTTGAGGTTTTTCGCTCGATCAGCGCGGTAAACAGAGGCGGAGATACGTAAAAATGTATTTATTTTACGTAGGTACTACGATTCGCGTAGTACGATTTCATACTCACGATCGAAAGACCGATAAGAACGGAGAATTAACGAACTATAGAGTAAGCATTTTTGCCGTAATTACGTCGATTTGCATGGGACTTGATCCTGACTAATCCTCTGTACCGGCGTAGACGCGTCGTGTTCCCGTAATAAGTATCGTAGCATCGAATACGTATCCTCGAGTATCGCGCGAGCGCTATTCAAAACACTTCTTCAGTAATCACGTGTTTCTTTCATCGTCAAACTTGCTTCGAAGTGTGGCACCGGCGTTGAACCGATCGTGGTAAGTCGCCTCCAAGCCGAAACATGTACAGGCCTGTAAACCTTTCATGCGCATATTAGCGGCCCGCAGTACGATTTTATAGCGTTTTCGTTTGTCTACCCTTTAGTTTTATTATGTAGGGGAGACCGGGGCAAGTTGATACGTTTTTCAGTTTTCAATTTTATTCATTTTTGTTTTAATTAATTATTTAATAACAAATATGCTAAAATATACTTTGGCCCTTCCTCTTTAATAGATTACAAATGAAAAGTTGAGAAAATACGTACAAAATGAATAAAAAAATGTTATTTGGACGCAGGTGACTGCTCTAGGGGAAATGTTGATACATCTGTAAAATATTCGTTTAATGAGTAAAGGACGGATGTCTGGAGTATCCCACTTCAACATGAGGTGCTCGCTTCTTTTATTAATGTATCTTAATAAAGCCTCTTAATATTTTATATATTCCGTATATTCTCGTACTTTGACGTAACGACATTGACTCCTTTTTCTACACCGACACACGCGTTTTGAAAAATATTTTGCGGTATTTTGCCGCGATTCGTTTTTCTGACATAATTTCGTACCGTTTTCCGAAAAATAAAAGGAAAAATCCAATTAAAAGTAGTCGGGGAAAATTGATACACTGTATTAACATGCCCCAGAGAAAACATATCAAGTTATCCCACTGGACGTCATTATGTACAAACATCTCCATAAAAAAATGTAGAGCATATAATCAAAATAACAAAACGTAATTACCTTACCATCAAAAGACTCAATGTTATACCCAATTAATTTGAGTGAAATAAATTCTCTATCCCGTCTCAAGACGGATTTGAAAGTGAACAGAACTATTTATTTTTTACCAGCGGCCGTAGCCGTGATGGAAAACACCGGTTCTCGTTAGATCACCGAAGTTAAGCATCACGGGGCGGGTACTAGGGAAAGATGGGAGACCACCTTTTTCCCGGTACGCCGCTGCTGCTGGGACCCGAAGGAGAGAGAGGAGAGAAAAAGATGAGACTATAGTTCGTTGGGCAATATAAGCGGATAAAGCTTGAAGCGCCATTCCTGTTTAACAGGAAAAACAATAAATACAAATATTTACTTTTTCTCTATAGAAACGAAAATATGGATAAAATTAAAAATGGATTGCTAACGTTAAGGTACACAGACGTGTACACTAGATCGTAGGAAAGAATTGAATAACATCCTTCACTTATCTCGCACACAAGGAGCTACATATTAGTGTCGAGATAATTCGTCTGTATCAACCTGCCCCCTGTATCAACTTGCCCCGGTCTCCCCTACTCGTATCTAGTCTTTAGAATATTTGTTTCCGTTTCTATTGCTGTTATCACTTTGCGACCTCATCCCTAGTAGCCTAAAAAGAGCGTGGCGAAGCGAGCTGTAAATAGAGCGCTCTTTCTTTCCATCCTCACACTAATTTATTAATTTCGCTTACGCCTTTAGTTTTACACCCACCGCGTCCATTTATATCCCCGTTGGTCCGTGTTTTCTGTTTGTGATTTTTGCTTGTAAATAAACGATTTTCTCCATCGTAACAATTGTATCCTGTGTTATTGTCCCGCATGTCCTCGTATAAATGTCGAGAAACTCTCGAGGTAGCGCGACATCCAACACCGCCCTTAACACGTTCACGTCCGCGTGGGGCACAAAAATTTTCTTCTCTGTCGCCGGAACTTTTTTCAAAGTGGTTCATTAAAATGTACAAATATAAAACATAAAATTCATTACAACATAATAAACTTAGCTGTTTTTTATTAAATCATACGTGGAAATACATGGTATTTATCGAGGTTATTGAAAAAAAGACATTAAAATATATTGTAGTTTAATTATAAATCATTTAATATTTCCCTTTTTGATGGTAGATAGCAAAACAGTTCCCCAAATGTAACGCAACTTTGCAACTTTTACACATCAAATTTGTGATTTTTCTCATTTTATGTGAATAGCATACGTGGCACCACGTTCATGTCACCGGCAAATAACGACCGGCTTGCCAATGGCACCACGTTAATGTCACCGGCAAATAACGACCGGCTTGCCAATGGCACCAGGTTAATGTCACCGGACGTGAAAGTGTTAACGCTCCCCCAAACTAACGCGAATATCGCGGCGCGGAGCGGATCCGCCGCGGATCAGATAAGGCTGCCCATAAGCCGACACGTATAAAGAACTGCTACTAGCGGCCGTAGCCGTGATGGAAAACACCGGTTCTCGTTAGATCACCGAAGTTAAGCATCACGGGGCGGGTACTGGGGAAAGATGGGAGACCACCTTTTTCTCCCGGTGCGCCACTGCTGCTGGGACCCGAAGGGAGAGAGAGGAGAGAAAAGATAGATATGTGAGACTATAGTTCGTTGGGCAATATATAAGCGGGATAAGCTTGAAACGCCATCCTGTTTAACAAGAAAAAACCATATACAATACAAATATAATCAAAAACTGCTGATCCGCGACAGATTCGCTCCGCGCCGCGATATTCGCGTTGGTTTGGAGGAGCCTTTAAACGGCGGACGCGTTGAATTTGATCTGGTCGCGGTGTCGTCGCGTTTTATCTCGAGAAATCTCAAACGAAAGAGTGGCATATGGTTTGTAGCCGGCACTTTGAGCGTGCTCGCGATTCAATGAATCCGATTAATCACGCATTCGCGGCTGACAACGAGATCGACCGCCATCGGCTTCGATCCAGCGTGCGTTTACGCCTTCGCGATCAATTCTCTTTCTTTTTATTTATTTTTTAAGAAAAAAAGAAGGCCCTACCTAACACGCGCACCTCGCAACGCAATGAAAACATTAGTTTACACGTTGACAATAGGGGGCGACCATAAAAACGTGCGAGGTCACCGGGAAGATTGTGATAGCGCGAATAATGCACGGCGGCGCAGCCGATAGATCCGGCCTCATTCACGTTGGGGACGAGGTTTGCGAGGTCAACGGCATCAGCGTCGAAGGAAAGACTCCGACCTGTGTTCTTAAAATACTGGTAGGTAACAGCATCCACTTCATCTTTCGCGAGCTTAGCCTTTCGATCCCATCGCAATCGGGCCGTTTTTTACCGCGGCTGGGAATTAAACGCAACGGCGGACATAAACCACGCGTGTCGTCTCTTTCAGCAAAATTCGGAGGGCACGATTACGTTTAAAATAGTCCCCGCTGACAGTAAAGGGGGCATTCGGGAGAGCAAGGTACGTTCCGAAGCATTCGACCGAGCGTCAAGCCTCGTCCAAACGGAAACGTTTTTGAGCCTTCTTCGGCCTTTGATTTCCGAGCGATTCCTTTTAATCACCTGGTGGACTAGAAAGCCAGTGTTCAAAAGCTTCTCCAGTTTGACGAGGATTGACCGAGTGTTTGATGAAAAGTGATTCGAAGAGACATGTTGTTGCGCGACAGGTGCGAGTGAGAGCGCACTTTTCGTACAAGGCTGCCGACGATCTGTACATACCTTGCAAAGAGGCTGGACTAGACTTTAACAAGGGTGACGTTCTCCACATCGTCAGTCAGGATGACCCTTACTGGTACGGCCCCGATGGTTTAAATGGTTCTTTCATCCGCGCAGAATCATGTTCCATTTGCTTTCGTTTGGAAATAGGTGGCAGGCGAGACGCGAGGGTGATCGAAACATGAGGGCTGGCTTGATCCCGAGCAGAGCTCTTCAGGAGAGGTGCATTATTCTCGAGAGAGAACAAAAGGAAAAGTCCGACGACGACAATATAAGTAAGTCACACGGTTTGCTATCGAACGATGTAAAGCGCGACGCTTATGCCAGCATTTCCTAAACATAGGGGAAGGTTGCCTATTTTGGACCACTTTTTTATTTTTCAATCCTACACGGACATAACACATTGCAGAAAGCAAACAGACACGGGAAAAAGATCTAGATTTTATGTAGATTTTATCATGTATTTAGTGTGTTGATAAAATATGTGATTAAAATAATATCTCAAAAAAACTAAACTAATGACTTCGGTCCATTCCAGGCAATCGGTTTAGTAATTTGGACCACTGTTTTCCTACGTTGGACCGCTCCTAAAAATCAATGAATTTAAATACACAATCTAAAAAACACTGATCAGGGTATTGAAAAAAAAACAGAAACAGGAAGCAACAAGTATTTGTTCATATTTTTCCCCGCATAACTCCCCAGAATATGGGCCGATTTTAATGATCCTTTTTTTATTCGAAAGTGGGCGATGCCCCGGTGGTCCCATCCTACACTGCATCAACATTGGCGCAATATTTTGCCAGTTCTGATTAATAATAAAGACTATTGTCACCTAATTATTATTATGTTGTGTCAATATATATAAAACTAAAAAGCTAAAAATAAAAAAATTAAAACAGACTTCAAAAAAATAAAATTGCACTAAAAAGTAAAAAATAATTTTTTCCCTTATTTAATCTACGGGTACTCTCGTGTTTTTTAAGTCGGTGTCTCATCATTTGCACTGTGCAAATCTGGCGCCGACTTAAAAAATATGAGAGTCGTAGATTAAATGAAGGAAAAAATTATTTTTTACTTTTTAGTGCAATTTTATTTTTTTGAAGTCGATTTTAATTGTTTTTTAAATTTTTTTAGTATGCTTTTAACTATTCGCTACCATAACATAGATTGTATCCTAGAATGGACCGATCCAATTCAAGCAACTAGTGATGGTCCAATATTAGGCAACTTGTTGGTTACATTACAAAAATATATTTTCATTGTTATACTTATACGAATATGGGAAAGTAAGGACATGAAGTTGTAGCTAAGACAGCACACTTTACACTAGTATCATTTAAAATTATAGTACTTACAAGTTGTAGAAAGAAATTCACTTGAAATAGCACGAAAAATAATGTTCGCGCACCACGTGTTTCTATGTTTCGACGACGGTGAACGACAAATTAACGAATACCCGTATCGCTGTTCTCGCACGTTCCATCTCCACTTCCTAAATCAGTGTAGCCAACAAAACCGCTGCAAATATATTTGTTTATCGAGATATACAAATGGTCCAATCTAGGAGCCGGTCCAATATAGGCAACGCTCCCCTACATAGGTACCTACATTGTTCACTTCGCCCTGTAGCAGAGGCAGAGGACTTCGGCCGGTCAGCGACACGATAAGGTAGCAAACTACCCTTCGTTTCTCAGCGCGAGTTGTCTCGATCGACCGAAATCTTCTGTCCCTACTATAGTAGAGATGGCTAGAAAGTGACCAAGCCAAGTTGCATGGAAAATGTTTGGGGAATCCTGGCGCGCAATAGCTATCTCAATGTCATTTCATGATCTCTCATCGTCACGATTTGTAATCTTCTTGTCATTTACAAGACTAACGGCATGCAGAAAGTGCGCATTCAACGATACCGAGCCAGTTTGCCATTAACGCTAGCAAAAGAAAGAAAGAGAGAGAGAGAGAAAGATAGAGAGGGAGAGAAAGAATGAAAGAAAGAGCTAGAGAACGAAGAGTATCGAAATTGATATTCTGATAAGTTCGCGCGATGATCCCGTAAGCTAGTCTCGGCTGCTCTTCTCAACGGATGATGGCCTGACGACCTAACCGTCGGTTAGGCTTGTGTTCTGTTCCAGTGCCTTTGCCCGCATTGTGCCCCCGTCCCAGTACCTCTTTGCACGCCTCGCCTACAAAGTGCAACTTGCAGGGCGTTAAAACTAAAAAAATCATGTATGACGCTACAGAGAACGACGATTTCGACCGGGAAGAAATACCGACCTACGAAGAGGTCGCCAAGCTCTATCCGAGGCCTGGTCTCTACCGGCCGGTGGTTCTGATCGGGCCACCGGGAGTCGGCAGGAACGAGCTCAAGAGGCGGCTAATGGCCACCGATCCCGATAAGTACAAGACGCCCGTGCCTTGTGAGTTTCCGTCCCCTTTTATTTCTCAAACGACTCCACCCTCCGACTTGCTCCCTCCAATTAACGCCCTCCCATTTGTTATTAAGAAGAATTTATGCTTTCTCCTCGCCCGAACTGGCACCTCAGCCTTTCCACTGACTCGGGCCCGCCGCGTTTGTCTACAGATACTTCGAGACCACCGAGGCCGGGCGAGATAAACGGCAAAGAGTACCACTTTGTCAGCCGCGAGAAGATGGAGGAGGAGATCGATGCTGGAAAGTTTATCGAGTACGGCGAGTACAAGGGTAACCTGTACGGTACTAGTTCCGAGAGCGTGAGCTCGCTAATAAACGCTGGCTACGTGTGCCTGTTGAACCCGCACTACCAGGCCCTCAAGATGCTTCGAACACCGCAGACGAAACCGTACGTGATCTACGTGAAGCCGCCGGGATTCGAGATATTGAAGGAGACCAGGAACGACGCCAGGGCAAGGTCGACTTTCGACGGTAGCAACTCGCGCGGTTTCACGGTAATCCGCTACTCACTCCTCATCGCGGGTACGAAGCCTTCTAACGGATCCGCGCCTAATCGGACGTTCGTTTGCAGGACGAGGAGTTCAACGAGATCCTGCACAGCGCGGATAGGATAGAATTTCTGTATTCCCACCTGTTCGACGAGGTGATAGAGAACGCTTATCTCTCCGTAGCGTTCGAGCAACTGGTGAACGCGGTGGAACGAGTAGAGTCCGAGCCGCTGTGGGTGCCTGCTTCCTGGGTTCAATAAATTTTCGCTTCGACGGAAGGGTTCCGAAGAAGAAGAACCTCCACGGAAACGTTTCGATACCTTGCGATCGACCTTGCTTTACTTCAAGTTTCCCGAGCAAAATTTCTCGGTGAAACGCGTACTTTCTCCTCTACTCTTCTACGGCATTTCGAGTCGATGTAATACTCCCGAGTAATACCGACACCTTTGTACCCGTAGATACACATTTACGTGTTTGATACGCCGAGAGCTTGCGAGACTCCCTCGCTCGACTCGGGCTAAACGAAATTCCTCCCATGTTCCGAATCGGTCTGCTCCTTCGGTAGTTGGATCCTCGGCGAGACGCTCGAGAGAGTTCTCAGCGCCGGGAGGGAGCTCGAGGAATTCGTAAGCGATCTCGTCTCCGAGCGTCCCCGTCTTTGTTTTCTAATCTATTATGCGTTCAAAGCGCGATCGTAGAATCTCTACTGCCACGAGCGACGCGATCGACGGAAGCTTCTCGCGTGTCGTCGCGCGAATACTGAGAGTAGCGCTCGCGAGTGGCCAGGTTTAAAGGGATATTCGGGAGGGCAGGCGAATCGCGTTAAAGCTCTTGCGTAATTTTGGGATCAACGATTATAAATGGTATCGCCTTGCTCGGCAGAATCCAAGGTAATCCGCTAACTTAGGGCGCCGGATTCGGTGCGGACGCTGCTACCACGCGTGACCTTTGATCCCAATTGTTGTTGATTGTTGCCAAATAAGTATCGTACCTAGAACACGGTGAGAGCCACCTCACGATTATTGTATTTTCCACTCGATCAGCATTGCCACGATATTGCTATTTTTTTCATAATTAAACGGCTGCCAGCGCGAGGAAGATTTATGCGCGCTATCGTGTCGGCGTTGCGTTGAATAGTTCATCCTCGATGTAAACTCTGTATGTTATCGAAATATAGCATTACACTTTGAACTACGCATCACCGTTCTTCACCCTCGTTTCCAACCGACGAAATACTTTACCTGTGACGAAGTCACGAGACCCTCAGCGAGCCCAGTTCCGAACGGCTTTATCGCGCCGAGGAAATTACCTCGTTTCCACTGAAAAGCAATTTTCAAGGAGTTTCGTGACCTGTACGATAGCGAGAGGTGTTTCGTGTGGACTTAACGTTAGCCGAAATTCGGCCTTGAACTAACTAGTTCTGCGGATGCTCCTCTGATAGAGAACTGCCAAACCGTGAAACTGTGTCGATACTCGAATCGACACGCTCACGCGATATTGGAGACATTGGAAGCAAATGGGCCTACACAGAATTGGCATCGTTGTCACTAAATCTATCAGTAAGTTGATACTTCATCTACTCTGAAATAGATTTTGAAGGTTTCCGTGCACGTGGACCACCTGTCAACTTCAATTGAGAGTGTATCACTCGTTTTAAAAAATTCAACTTTGCTACTTTAAACTCCTTTTCCACTATTTTTACCCGACTGCGGCGCGCAAAGTAGGGTATTGTGTTTATCAGGCTATGGTTGTATGTCCATGTTACGCTCTAGAGCCTGTACGGATACACCGATTTGGACGAATGAGGTGTCTTTAGAATTGTCTTGACCTTCCGAATGTCATAGGAGATATAATTTTCAAAAAAGTAAAAAATAAAAAAATTAAAAAAATTTTAAAAACCCGATTGTCTAAAAAGCGAACTAAAATGACAAAAATAATAATAAGATGACAATTTAAATTAACTCAATATTGCCTGCAGTCGGAGGCCTTAAATATTTTGATGCAAATGATTCGATGTAATTATATTCGAACATTTATTTCGACATAGAAAATTATATATTGTCTTAATAAATATTGTGTATCGCTGTTCGCCCTAATTAGATTTGATGGGCTATTAACAACACTAACAGTATTTCCCACACGGGCAAAGAGAGAAACATATATGTTACAAAATACGCAAAGTTGAAATGTCACTATATAAGGGAGAGTGGGGTAATTACGAACACCTAAGCAAAAAGCAAACAAAACGAAAACTATATGAGAAATGAATTTGTTTATTATTTACAAACATACTTAAACTATTCGTCTATAATGTACTGTGACGATTTTTTGAAAAATTATAATAAAAATCAACTTTATAGTGAAAAAGCAAAACCCTTTGTGTTCGTGATTACTCGACTGCCGTGGGGTAATCACGAACAGAGTGCTAAATACAGTGAGTAAAAAAAGTATTGGCGCACTTTTTAAAATCGCATAACTTTTTTAGAATTGGTCCAAACGACATGAGTTTTTTTTAGAAGGTAGAAGGTTTAGTTTGCTATGTGACGTATTTCTGAGTTTTGAAAAAAATTCAATTTGTCGGAATAGCAAAAAGAATAGTAAAGGCCGTTTTTTTCAACTTTTTTTTCTGAGCCTGTAACGAAAATTCAAAAAACCCGTTTGTAGATTTAAGTAAGCTGTATACATGCTGAAAATTTCATCAAAATCGGTTAACGGTGCTCTGAGTTACAAACGTTTAATGATCGCACAATAAGGTCGAAAATCGCTTGATTTCGGGTATTTCGCGATTTTCGAACTTATTGTGCGATCATTAAATGTTTGTAACTCAGAGCACCGTTAACCGATTTTGATGAAATTTTCAGCATGTATACAGCTTACTTAAATCTACAAACGGGTTTTTTAAATTTTCGTTACAGGCTCAGAAAAAAAGTTGAAAAACGGCCTTTACTATTTTTTTTTTGCTATTCCGACAAATTGAATTTTTTTTCAAAACTACGAAATACGTCACTTAGCAAACTAATCCTTCTACCTTCTAAAAAAAAACTCATGTCGTTTGGACCAATTCTAAAAAAGTTATGCGATTTTAAAAAGTGTGCCAATACTTTTTTACTCACTGTATGGCAGAAGTCGCACAGAAAGCGCGGCTGCAATGGTCAACTCATAAAAAATTTCTCAAATTCCTCTTCTTGTGCGTTAGAAAAAAATGCAATTGGTCGGAATATCGAAAAAAATAGTAAAGGTCGCTTTTTAAACTTTTTTTGTCTGAGCCTGTAATGAAAATTCAAAAATCCTTTTTGTAGATTTAAGCAAGTTTTATACATGCTGAAAATTTCATCAAAATCGGTTAGCGTTGCTAATCTCGAAGGTTCGAGATTACCCCATCCGAGTTGTTCGTCATTGCCCCACGACATCACAAAATAAAAAAGAATTTATTTCAGAGGTTAGAATCATAATTCAAGCAACGCCTTGGTCACAAAATGGTGGTAAAAAAGTGCTTTATTTCAACTTAAAAAAAAACAATTGTGTCATTAATTCAACAGTAATTACATGCAATTGAAATGGACAAAATATTACTTGAAACATGATGAAAATAATAAATTGTGTTTATCTTGAACAGTATGAGCGTTCTGTATTTATTACTTTCTGCCCGGCGTTGGATACGACCTAAACTATTAGCTAGTGGAGAGGGAACATCGTTTTTATTTATTAAAACGCTGTAACATCGCATTCGCGATTACCCCGCGTTCGTCTTTACCCCACTCTCCCTTAAGCTTGAATTTGCATTGATGTTGTCCACCTTTTTTGTTACCAGCTTGAAGCACTTTCTTTAGTCATTGCGGTACATGCTTGGGATAGAAGAGCATCAAAAGATTTAAGGCCTTCGACTGCAGGCAATTGAGTTAATTTAAATTGTCATCTTATTATTATTTTTGTCATTTTAGTTCACTTTTTAAGCAGTCGGGTTTTTTAAATTTTTTTTGCTACGTCGGGTTCTCACGTGTTTTGCAAAAATTACCTTTGTATCTGCAACCAATCGGGCCACTTGTCGTACGATAAATCTTTCCTTCTGAGAGCCTCTTTAACGGTAGGTGTCAAGCTTGAATGGGAATAGTATCGGTGCCTTTTCGTGACAGCTTATCACCCATGACGTAAAGTCAGAAAGTAGTTCATTTCAATGCGCACTGTGGCCTTCGCTCGATATGCGAGTCGATGTGCTTTAACTGGTTAAGAAAATAAATTTCCACAAAATAAGAAACATGGAATTTCAATATTCAAATATTGGCAAAGAAAATTCACGTGTTGTCTCGGGGCATTGAGAAAGATACGAGCTAAACATCTATATATTTAGCCCCTCAGTACAATAAGCAAGGCGTTCTTAAAGTAAACCTGGCGGATTTAGCGGCAAGTTGTGATTAATGATATAAACATAAATAAGATCTTATTTACTGATGAAATTTTCAGCACGTACACAACTTACTTGAATCTGCAAACAGCATTTTTAATTTTCATTACAGTTCTCAGATAAAAAAGTTGAAAAGCGATCTTCACTATTTTCTTCGCTATTAATTGCATTTGAAACACGTCACCTAGAAAACTAATCCATCTAGCTTCTCAAAAAAATTCAAGCCATTTGGACCAATTTTAAAAAAGTTATTCTGTTTTAAAGGTGTCCCAATACATTTGTTCCAAGTAACTAAATCAATGTTTCGTATTTGTCCCATGAAAAGTATTACTAAAAATTTCACTATAAACTAAAAAAATAATTCTTTTCTTGTACTACAATTTCGATGGTGATATGGTGATTTTAAATATAATCATACAAACTCTGTGATTATCCTGTAAAATTGTTCAAATCAATTGTAAAGAAAAAGAATAATCACAGTTTGTATAATTTTATTTAAAGTCACATATCACCATCGAAATTGTAATACAAGAAAATAATTATTTTTTAGTTTATAGTGCAATTTTAGTAAAAGCGTTTAGCACACAAATTTTGTTTTATATATTTTTTTATTTTCTAGTTTTTAGTGTTTGTGTACAAGAAGAGAATCATTTTTAGTTTTTAGTGTATTTTTAATAAAATCGTTTAACATAAAAATTTTGTTTTATATAATTTTCTATTTTCTATTTTTTAGTGTGCAGATATTTTTTTTCTAGTTTTTAGTGTTTGTGGATATTTTATACATTTCTTTTCATATTTTTTTTACTTTTTTATACAAAAGGTTATTGTCATCCAACCTACGCACGCCTGCAAAGTTTGAAAACGATTGGATTGGTCGAAGTGGGTGTAAATTGAGGTGCCAGATTTGAACCATACACCAAACAAACAAATAGGGAAGAGTCGTGCAGTACCGACCAGCGTACAGTACCGACCAAAGCTAGTTCTCATTTCTTCGACCAGATATTACCACTTTATTTGAAATAACCAATGAAAATAACAATTCTCTATAACCTATTTCGGGGCCATATTGTTTACTCCATTGCTCTCGATGTTCTGAGAAATTAAACGTATACGTTGACATTCAGTGGGTTAGAAGTTATTTTTTAAAGCTGATCTTTTGTTTCTCGTGTAAGTAACTGATTTTGTTCTATTATGTATACTATCTCTAGTCTATTAAGTTTAATAAAACGTCCTAGTTTTGCAATATTTTTTGTGTATAATATACCATGATCTAAAATGTTTCCCCGTGTTTGTCGTACAGTACCGATCACCCAAATGTCGTGCAGTACCGACCAACAGACTCTGTCAACCAGTAGAGACGAAATTTTTCTTATCTGTGAGTTCAATCTGTTAGCAACTCGGATTAATTTATAAGATGTTCATTTAACCTTCCTTCTACCTTTTCCCGCAGAAAAATAAAGTAAATAAGGATAGGTATGATAACCCAACAAACAGGAAGCTAGGATTTAATGATGAGGTTATCCAGTGTGTTATTTGCAAGCAGAGTTGGGCATTAACTAAATAAAAAATTATGTAAATAAGGATGAAAGTTACTTTAACTTTAGATTATTCGACGAATAAAGTTAATTCTTTTATTCAATCAGAATTTATTCGACAAACAAAGATAATTTTTTTATTCCACGAATAAAGTTAATTTTTTATCCGTTATTCGAAATTTTATTTAAATAAAAATTTTTCCCATCTTTGTTTGCAAGGAATCATTTGACAAAGAATAGGTGCAGTGTACCAAATGTGACGGTTGGGCGCACATGTCGAATGCACAGATCAGGAGAATATTAATTATTTTACTTGCGAGTTTGTACAAAAAAAATTTGAAAAAATCTTGTATTGTACTAATTAAATGTCTTTATTAACATTTTTAATCATTTAGACCTAAAAATCTACTAATTTAATAGTTGGTCGGTACAGGACGACAATTTTTCGTTTCCTAGAAATTACAACTTTTTTACTTTTGCAAATTATCAATTGTTATTATTAAATTTCACCAAAATAATTTCCCTGCTCTTACTAAGTTCCAACTATACTACATACACGTTTTTGAATTTCTGATTTTTATCGACTCTACCCCAAGATATAACAAAAAAACTTAGAGCGGTCGGTACTGCACGACTCTCCCCTAAACATACACCAAACGTACAGAGGATCGAAGCAAAGTAAAATCATTTAAAAATGAATGGCAATACAATTGGCAAACATTGATTATCAGTTGGTTATTGATCTTCGAAATTACATTAGAATAAAGCATATCATTCTAAACGATCCTACTAATACGATCGTTTCAAATACTATTTTTAGTAGACTCAGATTTTAGTCTAATTGATCTTGAATCAAAGGAGCTTCCGAGCACGTGGGCCCGATATATCGGGTGTACGCGCATTACCGCGCTAGAATAGATGAAAAAGATATCGAAAGCGCGACACCTCAATTACACTCGAAACTCGAGCGCAACCTTTCATATCCCGCGCACCACGTTCCGCAAGTTAGAGACTATTAACCCTGCCTCCAATTTAAGAGATCCCGTGAAGAATTCTCAGACTTCATCGCGACCATTCGAAAAATTGTATCTTAATTTTCGATTGACCAAGTATAGAAAAGTGACACCTGGCTTAAATTTGCGGCTGCGCGTAAGGGAGAGCGTGCGATACGACCCTCGTGATGCTTTCAGACCGAGGGTGCGAATTAAACTTTGGCCCAGTATCCAATCAACCCTGACACGAGCGGATCAGTTTGAAAAGTCTCTCCATAGACTTGGCGATGTTTTCGATTCTCACCTCAAACACATTCTACGTACACAGTTGGACGTTACAGACGCGCTACAGCTTCATATCCCGTGGTCTATTAAAAAATTAGTGTCAACGATCTTCGCACAGCTTGAAGACAGAAGAATCCAATCGAAAGGATCGGAGCGCAACATCCGAGGGATCTCGTGTGATTGGTGCCACTTTCCAACGAATGGAGTCGAAGCAGGTAAAGATTGAAATGAATTCTCTTCTAATTACTGCACCGAAACTTCTCCCAAACTTTATTTCACGCGCCACGAACTCTTCGCAATGCTATTTATTATAAATTGCAGCAACTGCGGATTAAAGGGCTAGTAGAGAACGAGGGTCCTGGTATTAAGTGAGAAAATTTACGGATCGCAGCGGTTTCGCCGTCGACCTCGCTTAAAATTAAACCGAACCCCCTCGGTAGAGAAAAGAAGACCTTCCTCGCGTAGGGACTAGAACCGATCCATCGGCCGAGTCGTTCGGAATCGTGCGAGTTGCGAAGGTGTTCGCCGCCGAGGTTACTGTCGCCTTTCAAATGTGTCAATGACACTTCGTCGCACGTGATTATCACCTGGACGCGATTATTATTCCAGGTGAACTTGCGCGCGCGCTATTGACATCGATAGCCTTCGTCAGTCTGCCGGGTTCTCTTATGAATTTTTATTAATCGCTCGTTGTACATATTTGGAAAGCACAGTTCATACTACGCTTCTTAATAAGACCCTGAGAAGAGCAGCGCGATAATAGCCAGACAGCTTGTCGTTTCCGCGGCGGTTCGAATACACGTCCAAGCTACGCGTGTGACTGTTTTTCTTCACGGACGGCTGAGAGATCGTTCCCTCCCCCTACGAGCCGCGACGAGAACCCAAATCCATCGTGGACGTAATATTATCTCTAAACAGATTTTTGAACGTTTACCAAGGCTTTGACAAGTGTTCGGCCAATGTTATATTTAAAGAGAAGTCGATCGAAACGGGCCGTTAAATGGCTTCGCTGCGCAAACTTCGGAGAAACCCGCAAGCGAAACGTCGAGTTTTCGCGAAATGCAGTCAATCACCGTCGGAAAGCAGGCACCGCTGAAAGTTAATAAAACGGAACTTCTCGTTCGTGCGGTCTTCGTGTTTCTCGGTAGCGGAGGCCCGAGCGGGAACGTTCCGCGTTATAGATCGGCCACGGACCACGGTACTCGCGATCGTCGTTCGGATGTCTATCGATTAACCTGCAACCGAAGCAAACGCGATCGAAATTCACGCGGCCGCCGCGGAGGAAAGAAACTGATGAAGCTACTTACTCAGAAATAGACGATGATCTTGGTTATTTTCCAAGCGGATTGAGTTTCGCAGAGTCACGGCAGCCAGTAGCCTTCGTCTGCTTGTTTTTCTTTTTTTTATTTTAATTAGGTGGCAATTTCTTATCGCGCTCGGATATTTACCTTTGACGTAGATGCGACGCTCGATTACATTAACATACGCGTAGACCAGCCGTACGTGCAGCCGTCTCACCAGTATTTCTGCATCCTCCGAGCGCGTGTGTGCGAAATGATTGGACATTGCACGCGCGTCATACGCCTCGGTTTCGTTCGCAAGCTCGGGATCGGTGTAACTCGATGCCGCCTACGGCTCTCAAACGCCGATTAACGATTAACGACTGGAGCCGAGCGACTTCTCTTGCGTGGCACAATCGATAAGTAGATTGCCGTGCATAAGAGAATCCAAAATATTGGCTTAACGCCAGAGGCGAGGACAACAAGCCTCTCGGGCGACTCTAACGCCGCTAAAATAAACGCACGGGCCCAGCAAAAAGGCGAGTTTAAGCGGTGGCGTAAGGCTCGCTGTACGGGGAGCATCGGCGGGCGTCCCTCGTTACGGGGAAACCTACCGACGCTGGACTCCTCAATCCCGCTAGCGGAAACCCACAAAATGAACCGAGGGTACGGGCGAGTAGATCCCGCCGCGATACAAATCCTTATCCAAAGATAATATCCGCCGCTCGAGCTCGAAACGACCGATCCGTAGCAGCAGCGTCCTTGGGGGGAAGGAGGAGTTTCCGTGTAGCTGTATCCACGGTGGGCCGAGAGGTCGAATAGTGCTGCGATCTTGTCAACATGTTACGTCGCACAGAACTCGACCAGTTGCTTTGACATCGTTCCTGCGACTGCTGGCTTCCACGGCGCCCGATGGAGTCTGGATCGACAATGGCGAGGAGCCGAGGAAGTAGGCTGCCGGCGAGCAGCGAGATCGTCCCTAGGAAGACTGCTTTGTCCAGCGGAGTCAAATACGACGTGGCAGACGGCGTGCTGATGCCCGCGATACAACGAAACTCCCGACAAGTAAGCGCTTCTCAAGTTTCCCTTTGTGCTGGCGCGTCGGTGCTTTGTTTTCTTTTCCTTTTTTTTTTCTTTCACCATCGAGTTGGACGGCGCTCGCGTTATCGCGAGTTCGAACCACGTCACTGTCGACTGATTTACGCGCCGTTTATAGGTAAACCGTTTTACGCACGAATCGCAGCAGGCGGCTTCGCGATCTTTTCGGTACCCGCTCGCGAGGCTTGGAAGTTTACACGTACGAGGCTCGTAAAGCACCCGCGGTTTACGCTTGCCAGCCGATCGTGTCGCGCTCGAGTATGTATAGTCTAGGGTCTAGACTCTAGAGTCGAAATGTCGAGCACACTTGGGAAATCTAAAGCAGCACGCGCTAATGGAAATTGCTGTCGCGATCTGTGGCAACGGTTAATTAGGGAAAGAAGAAAAGAATGCTGGGTTCGCCGGGACGGTGCGGCGCGGCGCGGCGTGCGCGCTAGTATTGCTCGCATACCGAGTTTAATAACGCGCGTATACGCGCAGACGAGCCACCGGCCGACCGACGCGAGGACTTAACCGACATATAAATAGCGTTTAGTCGAAACGGATGCGGTAGAACTCGCGTGTACGTCTTGCGAGGCGATCCGGAAGGCACCGACTCCGCTTCTCAAGGAACTTCTCCTACTCCGTGCGGCGTACGCTGACACTCGCTGCCCCGTAATCCCGCGACACCGACCAACGCGCCTCAGTGATTTCCGAGTGTTTCCGCGGGAACGATCCACTTCCGATCCTATCCTCGTCGAATCGATCTTTCTCGCGTAGCTCGCTCGGCAACCGAGTCGTCCGCGTTCCTCGTAAGTGTTTGCACTTCCGCAGCTCTGCCTCGAGCTGTGTTTGCGCTCCATTTGCGTCAAACGTGACAATTACTCCTGATAACCAAAATTCGCGATATCGCGCTTACTTTCCAAAGTACCGTACCTAGGTACTTTCAACGACGATGAAATCGCGAAGTAAATAAACAATAATGTTACCGTGACGTAGCATGTTTACGAATCTACCGATTCATTGGCAGTGCTAGCCGATATACCGATTTTCCTGTTCCGCTTCGCCATCACCTTCCACGCTTCGTATACCGAGATTATAGTTTAATGGGGGTGATTTGAACAGAAAAGCAAGCGGATCCTCGAGGACAGCTGGCAAGTAAACGGTCTCCAGGCGGCGCGAGTAAAGTGCAATTCTTCGGTAAAGGGCAGTAGCTGCACCGTGAACAAGTACAGTATCGTCGCCTCTAGGGGAGAGCTCGCTCGAAATAACTGCCCGGCGAGAGAGACGCCGGCGCCGTGCATCGTTAACAAGAAGAGCAAGCCGATCGGCGTCGACGCGAGTACCCGCGCCAAATATCAGGACAGCTTTCTCGGAGAAAAGTTCTCGGGCAAACAGCTCCCCGGCGACGCCGCAGGATCCAAGGACTTGAAGAAGCTCGAGCGCGTCATTCGCAAGTCGTTTACCATCCCCGTCAACTTTCGTGAAGGTACTGGCAACCGATTTCTTACGTTACAAGCCGACACGTAGTTCTTGGCCACTCAATAGTCTTTCTCGCGCAGAACCTGATAAAACTTATCGTTCCGACCACATTGCATATTTCCTCAAAATAAATGGCCCCGTGTATTTAGCTACTTAAATAGACTAGTGGAGGTATGACAGTGACTAGCGGGAACGATACGAAGGAGCTCGCGTCCTTTCAGGTCTTTCAACCAGCGAGAAGACAGTGCCAAGGCCAACCGAGGAGGGTATTCTGAAAAGGTCTTCCGCCTTTTTGGCCAATCTCACCCACTCCGCCAGTAGGATAACAGAGAAGGGAACGCACGACGGCTCGGCGAGGCTGAGGAAATCTTGCTCGGATGTCTATGACGTAGAAAACGACGTCCCGAACAGGTGCACCACTCTAAAGGGGTACTTCTCGATCCTGAGCAGCGCCACCAGCGCGAACAAACCTCTCCGACGTTCGCCGAGCGTTCACACGCTACCGATAGAACGGAAAAAGAAGAGCGGCGGTCGCGTGAAGAAATCGGTGTCCTTCAGTTCTGACACGAGCTTCGAGGAGAAACGCGCGCCGTATAAAAAAGCCGCCGTTCACGAGGTCAAGGTCTATCACCAAGGTGTCCTGCAAGGTACACACACTTCTGCCATTTTTTCCCGTTATTACCATTGTGCGCTGCAACCGACGCTGCCGCGATTAGCCTCGAGCCGCCGAGAATTACACAGAGTAGATTTCGCTTTACGCGTTTGTTATGGTATCCTCGCCCTCGCCTACTATTCGCTGCGCGAATATCGATTTCAAAAGAGCACACAATTCGAGCCCGAGTTCTAGGACTAGCGCACCCTCCTTAGCGTTGTTGTTTTCTTTGGACATCCCTCAAGAGGACGATCTATACATACGGTGCTCTCGATGCGCGCAGGTAGGACTCGAGATGGAAAGGCAATACGAGCTAGAAACCGTGATAAGTAGAATGTTGACGGCTTCCTAGAAACCGTAGACAGTGTTAAAAATAATTTCCGGTTAGCCGCGACTCGGCAGCTGTCAGCGGCAACATCGATTGCAGTTTTTACTAAGTTTCATTACAGAAATAAATGCGCCCGTCAGAGTTGCCGCGGGCTAATGTACATACACGACGTAACGCCAACCGAATGGCCTATTTATTGTTTCTTCTATTTTCACCGCTTACGAAACGAGCCGCACGGAAAAATCGTTTCAGCAAACGCGGGCATCGCGCCCCCGTGTTTCAGATCGGGACGCGCGCGAGAACCCGGTTGCCACAAAAGTGCCGCCGCCGTGGGAAACAGCCTCCGAGGGCCGACTGGCCCTCCTGCGGGCTGCCAGGGATGCCGACGACGCGGCGCTCAACCAGATCGCGGTTCAGGTCCGGAAATTCGGCGCCAGGGACATGGACGTGAACATCGCCGATAGCAGCGGCAGGGTAAGTTCCCTGTGATCGCCACCGGCTTACAAATTCAATCACGTCGTCGCGATTAACCCCGGTGCTTCTCTTACGCGTAGCTGTAACCCTAAAAAGGACACTGCTTTCGAAGCGGAAGGCTATTCGCGATACCATAAAGTTCAACGACGCGTGGCGCAACCAATTGGTCGCGTTTAAAAATACTCGCTTACTACTAGACCAATAAACATCTGCGATTGATTATCTTGGAAACAAAGTTCAGTTACGCAATGCTCGCGAATTTGCGAGACGGACAAAAGCTACCTCAGCTTCGCGCCTTTTCGGAACGGGTAGGTATGCAGTTCGTTGCGAAAGTGCGCGTGGATGAACGCTAACTGTAAGAAGCTAGGAAGCTCAGGCTCGTGTTTGCTTCTCAAACACAGACATCGCGAAATATCTCTACGAACGTTAAAGAGTCGCGACAAGCGCCCGATCGTTATTAACTTAGCATGTACTTTCTTTACACACGCGCTTTAATTTATGTCGTCGGATTTTAAATGCCAATGCCAGGGATCTGTTTACAAAGTATAATAGGGAGATTGGAAAGGCTTTGAAGCACGCGTCAGTCTTCCACTTGTCACGCATACGCTTCCTTCGATTATTTACCGGGGAGCAATTGTCGCGAGATTACGAAATTGTCATTAAAGAGAACTAGCTTGTAACAGAAGTTACGTGATCGATCGGTAACGGAGCAGGAATACTGCCTTTCCAACTGCAATCCCCCGATTCCATGACTGCCGCCATGCATTTTAATATTCCCAAGGTTGGCCGTGTTGCTCGCGTTTCAAATTATTGCTGCAATAAGGTTCCGTGTGTAGAATTTCTCAGGCTGACCGCATTCCATATGCGGCGACATCGGGCTATAATTAAAACAAAATTGCTGTTCGCCCGTTCGAACCTAGAATGCGGCTGACCTGTGTCGGAGAAAAGGAACATCGGGTAGATGTGCAGGCAGGGACGCGTTAGCGTTCGATCGAATTAAGCGTGGAAGGAAACCTCTAATGTCATTAAGCCATCATTCGCCGCAGTGAGAACAATTTCAGCGTTTCCAGCCGAGCAAACGTTTCCCCGCTAAAATTAGCCGCGAAAGTCGATGAGCAGAAACACCTCGCTTTCTTTCGTGACAGCTTGATCAGCTTAAAAGGGAGGCTTAAGTTTATACGGCAAAAGGTGTGTCGATATCTTTCGAGGTTTGTGGCGCCCGTAGTCGAACTTTCCGTCTGCCGAATTGAAAACACGATTATGCTTATGTTCCTTCTGATTTTTATTTGCTTTTTTATTAGCACGGTAATGGGCGAAGCTCGTACATTTCAAGGCATTCCGTTTGTCCCGTAATAAACACATTCCAACACCATGGAAGCTTTCGCATTCGATATTTACAGATACCGTGGCCCTCATTGTTCTCGGCTCTTCGTGCGGAGAAACTGCTTCGCGGAACGTGTCCGATGCACGAAGGATAAACAAATCTCGTCGTCTCCCCTACCCGCGGGCGCTTCTTCGCCGCGATGGCAATCGTAAATCCGACGCACGCTTGCCACAGCGAGGTGGATAACGTAATAACGTTTGAGCGATCGCGTCAACGTCAGTGGCCACTTAATAAATTGACCCTTAACGCGTGGTCTATTGTGCCTCCTCCTGACGCGACGCGTACGACGCAGCCGCGGGACTCTGCTCGAGCGACACTTTCCACTGCTCGCCTTTCACGGTCCGTTTTTTTTTTTATTAATCTCCGACTAAACGGCGCGTATGACGCCTCTGTCACGATGGAAGCAGTCCGCTCGCGTCGGCGAGCAAAAGAGTGTGAAATGTAAGAGAGCGAATGACGTTCACGACTTAACGCGGAGTAAATAATGGTTCCTTAGAAAAGGTAGTTTATGTAATTGGCGTGCTTTCCGCGCAAACTTCTGAGTAAGCCAACATTCAGGTTGTTTGTTTGCGATGCCAGACCGCCATAAGCTACATGGCTGGAAACGGTGCCTCGACGATGTTGGAGCTAGCTCTGTCGTTCGAGAGGGTGGATCCGAATATTCCCGACAACGAGGGCAACACGCCTCTACATTTTGCCGCGCAAGCGGGTAAGCGATCACATTATCCTTAAAAAAAGAACACAGGGTGGGGGGACTTTTTACGCTTGCGGACATTATTTCCGCGTCACTTCTCCTCGCGTTGCTCGACCGTTTAACATTTGCAGAGGGGTTCATATGGGAAAGGAAACTTTCGCTACGGTATCACTGTGGTACGTTCGAGTTAAATACGCTTCTGAAGGGAAATTACGTGCGCTGACTTTCCCCCTTGCACGCGTCTCGCGCGTATGCTGCCACGTGGGAAGCATTAACTTTGTAAACACCGCGCGGAAAGTGATATTAGATGCTCGATATATGCGTAACGTGAAATTTTACACGCGCGATGCCTGAGGATTCCATCGCGTCACTGGTGCCAGAAATAACCGACGTACTTGAGTACTTGAAACGCGCGTGGTTCCCGGTGACGTGCGCCGACGGACGTTTCAAGCCAAGACGCGGTCGAACGTTACGTTGCTTGAAATATGCGGACACTGAAATTCTCGAAGGACGCCAGTTTAAGTTCGTTTCGCTCCACTGAACCTCCGTCCCGTTTTCGTTCTATCCAGGGCAAACGGATTGCCTGAATATCCTGCTGCAGAGGTGCCCGGATATCGAGGTGGACGCTAGGAACGCCGCTGGCTTTACTCCGCTGATGAAGGCCGCCCTTCAAGGAAGGACCAAGTGCGCTAAAATTTTGCTATTCGCCGGTGAGCAGATTCTTCCTTTCCTGTAGGGTAAATCCGGGAGACGCGGTCGACCTAATATAAAATGGCTATTGAAACTAACATAGAAATTACTTATTTTATCAGAATAAACCTAAATATTCAGAATTTTATGCTGATTCAGAAAAACTGGTCGATATTTGCTTTAAGACAATATTTACTGTAAATCGGGTTGAAAACTGAAGTCACGACATCTGACCACCTCTCCCGAGGTGCCGGGAGAAATGGTTTTCGTCGTTGGCAGAGACCACTCACATAATTATTCATGGAAAATTAACAAAGGATAAAGCAAAATTATTTATGAGCGAATATAATTACAGGTTCATTGATATTTAATTTGTTTACGCTAAATAAGTAAAGAACACATCAAAGAAAAAGTGAACTACCTACTGGCGATTAGCAAGGCAAATGAATACAAAAGTGAATAAATAAACTAAATAAACAAAAATAATAACAAAATAATAATAAAAATAAAATAATAAACAAAAATAGAAAAAAAATCATAACTCGACCATCTCTCCTTTCTTCAACGAGAAATGGTCTTCTCGTTAGCTTTGAGAGGAAGAGTTAATATGGCCAAATACTTTGGCTGCATTGTCCCTCGATATCTCAACTATCTTATTATCCCAAACATTAAATAAAAATAAACTTAGAAATATATTTTAAATACGATTCCGTACACCGCTGTTTGACAAAAGAGGTTAAATGTAACCACAATTTTCTTTTAAAGCCTATAAATCCAGAAAAACACAGAAGGAAGCGGAATGACACTATTCATTCAACTGTTTGGCTTCTAGAGAAGTAATTTGTCTGCACTTTAACGCATTTTTACGTAGAGAGTCTGAAATATAGCGACTCGACTAACTCTCCGGCCCGACTGCGTCTCCCGGATTTACCCCAATCTGTACCCTAGCGCGGAAGGTGACGTTACTCGGGTTGTTTGTGTCCAGGTGCGAATCCGACTTTGAGAGACCACGGGCGAGGATTGAGGGCGGAACAGTGGGCCAGGTTTTGCGGAAGGTACGTCTGCGCCGAGGTGATAGAGAGGTTCGCCAGGCATCGGCTTCTGGAAAGGTCAACGTCGTGTCGGTGGGGCAGCGAACCGGAATTAGCGGCGAAAGTACTGCAAGGAAAGGTAAAGCGTGGAATCAGTTTTGTTGAGAACACAGCTGAGGATGTGCAAGGAATAACGGAGAGTGATCGATACAGGTGGTGCCTATTCCCACGAGCCCCCTGTTGTCACCATCTTCAGGGTTGAAGTCAAAGATTAGGAGAGTCTTTCGTACGACCTCCGGGCCGGATCGAAGCTTCTCGTTAGTGTCGCAGCTAACTAGCGCTGCTCTTTGCGCTAGCAGCCCCGCGTTACCAAAGTCCAGCGAGGTACCTCCCGTAGTCAAAAGTCTTCTGCGACCTCTAAGCGTTCCACAACTAAGGTACCAACTCCAACTGCGATTCATCTCGACTGCTCCGCGACAAATTCCGTTACCCGTGTTTCGAACCTTGCAGGGTAACTCTGGTATCGCCGCAAGATTTCCTAGAACAAACCAAGGATAAGTATGGGTCGAGCTTCACGGAGAAGATCGAGAACACGGCTGTGAAGCCATCGCGGTCGAAGAAGAAAAGCAAATAGACCGACGGAATTAATTGGCGGGCCGACTGGCGAGGAAATAGCCACAGGTTCGCCGGAGATTGCGCGTTTTCTATACCATTCAGAGGTTGCCCAACTCTGTTGCAGTTCCTATCGATTGTCTAGACCTTCGTTCGTTTTAAAGCTACCAATCATTTTAAGCAAACCAAACAGACATTCTTGTTTTTACTCGACTGTTGTCGCGGATTTCTTAATGCTATGGAAACGTTTGTAAAGTTCGGGAGCGGGACGAGAGATCGCTGCTCCCGGTAGATGATCCTTCTTTTCTTTTAACGATTCACTCAAGTGCCGTCGTACGTTATAAACGTTGCTCCAGTTTGTGCGCGATGTAAATGGTGTGGTTAAAGATGTAAACATTCGAAGCGCCCGAGCTTATTTTTGCTTTACGATGTTCGCGGACACCACATCGACGAAAGGGAGACCAGAGCACTATGATTCATCGGATTGCGCAGAGAAGTCGGTGGAAATCGTTTCGGTACATTTCCAACAGCCACCCATCCAAGTCCAGATGGAGAGATTAGCGCCGAGATTTTTAAACTTACGACCACTGGGCGATATTTTATAACTACGCAAATGATCGTCGAGAGAACTTTCAAATAAATATCTTGATAGTAAAACTATTGCTCTCCCCTGAACAATATCTACCAAAACCTTATTATCCGATTGCAACGCATTTTTATTAAGTACAGTCGGAAGAAACAATGGGCTTTGTTAAGGCAGGTCAGAGTTGGTCAGAGTTTCGTCCTGTTTCTATATTTACACAAAACAAATGTACATGTACATACAAACATTTAACGTGTGCTTAAAAGCGCCATGCCAATTTCCGCGAATCGGCAGTGTGATCGACGAAAGTGCACACTGCGGACACAGGATATAACGAGGTAGAGTGAACTCGATGGAAAGAAACGCTTCGCGCAAGGAAATCACGTCGAAAAATATACTCTCACGATAAACGTGAACCAGATTCGAATTATTTGTCATGATCGAGCAAGCCTCTGCTCGTTATTAATTTACAAAACCCAGGAACCATCGAAACCGTGACGTGGTTCGATTGGTTGCCGATTCCGTCGGAAGCTGCAACGATACTTTCAAATCCCCCACACAAAATGGCGGCGCAGATCACTCGGATTTCCTGTTGCGGCGTTGCCTGCGATTTTTCGCCTTCGATAGAATTTCGTACGCCTGCTGAATTTCCATGAACCTCTCCTGACCCCGCCGCCTCTCCTCCTCGGTTCCTTTTATCTTGTCGGGGTGGTGGTCCCTCGATAGAGTTCTCCAGCGGGACGTTATCTCGGTTTGCGTGGCCGTTTGCGAGAGATCCAGAACCTGCGCGACAGACGCACCATTGGCAACACTGTCTGAAGACACAGCGCGGGCCACATTTATTCAAACTTACTCTATAAGCGTTTATTTCACCCCGAGGATCGGTGAGGTCCACCAGTTGCGACCATGTCTCCCAGAAGCCTTGATTCGTCGCTTGGGTCCACGTTGCTGCGAGGCTAGCCTAAATTGTTCAAGCGAAACGTCGTGATATTTCGAGGCTTTTAATAAAACATCTCCGAGACGATTAGAAACGGACCTTAAGATCAAGCCAAATAGGAGACGTCAAGAAATGCCGCACAGCTTCGGAGAGTTTGATCTCTTCGCCCTCGCTGTCGGTGATAGCGGCGTTGAAGTATAGGTAGCTGCCTATTAAAGCCAAATACAACGCGACGGCTAGGCCGAGGTAAGAGAACCTTCGAGCGAGGCTTCGTTTCTTTCTTGGCTTCAGCTTCCATTGCTTGCTGAACGAATCGAAACCCAAACTGGAGGCTATCACCATCGAGAACACCCACATGCTGTCGTCCCCGACGTACGGTAGGGTTGGATAAAAGAAGTACGCGGTGCACAGAGGCACCCATATGGATCCCTGTTCTCTGCCGATATTTCCGACGACCCAAACACCTGATTAAATACAAAAAAAAATACGAAATTAATACAGGGACGTAACTAGGGGGAAGCAAAGGGTGTTTCTGCCCCGGGCGCCGATTTTCGGGGGCGCCAAATTAGAAATCCTTATAGAGAAAAGACATGGTTTTGGAGAAGCTAGATTAATGGCTTTATTCAAATTTATATATTACGTTATTCCATTAGGAATAAAGGAGAAATACATTCTATGGAAAAGTAATTAAAATTTATTTATCTATTATCAAGCAACAAACAAATTAGGGTACCTGCAATATGTTTGAAACCAGTTAATAAACACGTTTATAATGTCTTTTATATGTCAAGTGTGGACCTCCTAAGGTGGGCAATAGGTGGTAAAAAGTTGGGGGGGGCAAACAGAATCCTTGCTCCGTGGCGCTTACAATCTAGTTTCGTCCCTGAATTAATACCCCGCTGGTCGAAATGTGCTGTTTTACAAAGTTCATGTAAATATTTTTACGATATAACTCGAATTCCGTAGCGTCGTCTAACGGTTTAGTCTAACGGCCTTAAGGAGTCTTATCGACTAATTGCGCGTACTAAGTAAGCATCGTTAATAATCGCGCGAGATAAGTCTGAAAAAGTAGAGTCCACGCGGTGGTTACGTGATTCACGGCTATTTGCAATTTCTTACCTAAAGCGATGACGAAAGGCGTGAGGAGCAGTAAGTATCGGAAATTAATCCCGCAGACCTCATCCTCCGGAATGGCATTGCGATACAGTTCCGCCCACAGGTACGCGACTGCACTTTCGGCAGCGAACCGCACTGCCGAGAAAGGCGGCTGAAACATCGAGCACGGTTAAATATAACTGTATTTACGCTGCCAGTCACGATATTTGTAAATATATTCCATTACTCAATAACGAACGCGTTAGCCTTCGCTACCAGCGATTCACAGTATCGTAAAGTTTCCGTTACACGTTCCTTTATCGCACGGAAAGTTTACGCATGCATTCTGCGTTATTCGGTAAACGAGGCTACTTATAAGTTCGAACGTAATACCGAGGATCGATCGTCGATCTCGTTTAAGGTACCTTGGGATTAGTCCTGACTTTCTGTTTGAACTCATTAATGAAACGCGGATTCTCGTTGGCATCGGCCACGTAGGAAGGGATCCTAAAGACGTCCCGAAGCCATCCGAGACCCAGATATCCGCCGAAGGTGCTGAAGTAGACGAATGCGTGTGCGTCTCGTTCTAGGTACACGTGGTGCGCACCGACCAGTCCCCCGAACAGCCACAACACGTACGCCCAAAACGTCGACTTCTCTTTCGTCGGCGACTTATTCCCCTTCCCGTCCATATGCCCGTTTGCTATGTCCGTCCTCATGTCTTCGGTTGTACGCTACTTCCACCCATAGGTCACGTACTGGTCATTTCGACGATCGAATCGCTGCCGTGGCGGATCGATCTACACTTTTCCCTTTTGCTGACTGCCGCGGTAAAGCGATACCGCGCTATTACACGTGCGAAACTCCGCAACACCTTTGTCTGCCTGTCACGGCTGCACTAAAATATCGTTATTTACGCCGCTCGTAAGCTGTAGTCGTTAACTAGAACGCGTGCCGCGATATTCTGCCTATTGTCTTCTACGTTACCTACTTTCACGATTGTTCGCCGTTGCTCGATTACGTGCCTTATTTGCTGGAAGAGAGTTAGCTCGGACGCACTTCTGGCAGCGTTTCGGGAAATACTGAAGCAGGTTCCGCCGCGGCGGTTCGTACCCTTTGTGGTTCAACGCTCTGTCAGGTGTAACGGTACCCTCGCAGGACCGTAGCAACGAAACCATCGTCTCTGGATCGTGCAGAGTATGGGGAACATCGGTTATAGCCGGCAACGGGTTCGGACAAATCGATCGGTCCTTACTTGCCGTCGAGTAAATCGTCTTTCTGATAAATTTCTTTTAATTGGCATTCTAGCGGCAATGCTCCCCCCGCTTACATCGCCACTAATCGACTAATCGACTAATTGAGATTCTAGCAGGTGTGAGTTCCTCCCGATTTCTCGCGATCAGAATTAGCAATATTCTTTACTTCGATGAAAGCACGTTAATTTACCTTTATCGAGAGATTACCTTCATAAAGTTTTTATAGTAACCCCAGTGGCAGATTTAAAAAAAAAGGCCCAGGAGGCAAACGTTCGGAGGGACCCATTTTTTTCAGGAAAATGTGGAGGTAGTTTACTAAAAACGGGCTCAGTGTAATAATACAGAAAAAATATATACTTTGGATAAAATCATATTTTTATTTAAGAATGGGGCCCTGACAGGGGTGGTGTCTTCTGAAGAGGGGCCCAGGTGGCAACTGCTTATTGGCCGCCCTGTTAAATCCGCCACTGATAGTGACGATTAATGTATTATGACAGAAATGTATTTATTTCAGATATTTTTTTCTGTACATTATTGATAAAAAAAGGCGCCGCCTTTTTGCTTCTGAAAGAATGAATAATAGGTACCACCCGTGTTACGTCTGGCTATAATTCACGAGTTCATATTTCGTATCGCGACATAAATTCGGGCCGCTAAATGTACAGCATAAATATTAAAAAAAAGGCTGTTAATGTAGCATGTTGCATTCAGCGACCCGTTCAGTCCTTGGCACGCGATGTCATAAAACACTTATTGTATTATCGCGTTCTTTATGAATGGACAGTATAATGCGATCTCGATGAAACGTTAACACGAGCGATCGTCACGAGTCCATTTATCGTTAGACTCGTTTGCTTTTTTTATTTAGCTCGACAGACGTTTTGTGGTCTACAGATCATTCTTACACTGAACAATTTATAGAACACGACTACTTCAATTTTTCACACCCTGGATTCTTGTAGAATTATTTTTCTTTGCAAATGGGACAAGGGATATAGTCAAAACGTTCTGGCAATATTATTGATTTTATTGACTTCACTGACACATATTTCATACGAACACGTTTACGTGCCTGTCCGCTAAAACGCGATTGCGGAATCTGATGAAATTAGGTCGCAATGTGTATACATATATAGGCCAACGCATTTAACTGAACTTGACCTCAACTACCGTCGTTAAACGATTCCATTTTTAAAAGAGCAAACATGACCGTGACTTTGAGGTAAAAGTCCCTAGAATGAATTATTCCCTATGACTCTTACAGTTCCGCGAACCGAAGCAAGCTTCAGTTCGAATAATAATGAAGCGCAGCTTTAAACGAGTTATGAATTTAATACATTTGAGATTTACACGAAATTGTGCAAAACAAATGCATAAATAATGTATTGGGTTCGAATAAATTTCCCCGAGATAACACCTTAGGAAGAAGTTACATTGCTTTTCCCAATACACACGTACTTCACTGACGATGAAAACTTTTCTGAATTTCTTGGTTCACACGTGATTAATTAAAATGTTGGCGAAAAATCTTTTTCCCAATACGTCACATCGCACAACTATGATCAATATTTTGAAGGCGATCTTGATCGGAAGCTTGTTTCGAAGGTAACATGGCGGCGTGCACGTGTCGTCTGCATTTCTTCGCTGGGATTGATTGCCAGACGCGTAAGAGGCATCGTTCCGTAGCTCTCGGGCAATCCACGATATTATCGGAAGTGACGCGGCTGGTGTCCCTCGTGGAAAATGCGTGGTGATGGAAGGACTTTCCTCGACAAAAAAAAGTCATAAGGATTGGCGACGAACAGCGAAAAAGGAGCGTCGCAGGCGCCTGCGACGCAAAGCGGCTGCTCACCGGGACGCGGACGAGCAACGACTGAGGGCAGCACTCGAGAAAAGCGCGGACTATTTGAAGTGGCTCGAGCAGCGCGAAACTGAGCAGACGGAGAAGAAACAGAAGGAGAAAGAGGAGCACGAGCAACAAGAGACGCTCTGGCTGGAGGAAGAGGTATATTTAAATGCAACCGTTCTTTTCCGAAATAATTTCAAATCTTATACGATCAAATATGAATTGTTCGGTAAATTTAAAAACTTTCTTGGAAAATTCGGTGAATTTCAAACTTCACAAGTTTATATCGACGTGCGTTATGAAAAGTAGCACGTTTCAATTTTCTTACGAAAAGTAGCACGTTTGCCTTCGTTCTCACGAAAACTATCGTTTCGGATTTCGCTGTGAAAACTAGCACGTTCGAGCGGTTTGCCAAGAAGGCTATCACGTTTCGGATTTCGCTGCGAAAATTAGCACGTTTGAGCGGTTTGCCACGTGATTAAAATTTTCATATCTAATCTATTGTCTTTTGGAGATTATATGGAATTATTATTTATTAAACAATATTTTCAACAGTTGAATTCTTTTAAACCGACCACGCGCTGAAACGTGATAGTTTCTGCCGCCCGCAGTATAATCCAAAACGTGCTATTCTCCGTGGCCAAACCGGATAATATGTTAGTTTCCGCCGCAAATTTCCAAATGTGCTATTTTTCGTGGCGAAACAGTATAACGTGCTAGTTTTCGCCGCAACAGTACGAAATGTGCTATTCTTCGTGGCGAAGCAGTGAAATAGCGCTTTCGGACGGTCGCACTGGGGCGCACTGAGTGCGAATTGTAGCCAATCGGAAGCGAGGAGTGGGAACTCTTTCGCTTCCGATTGGCTAAGCTTCGCACTCAGTGCGCCCCAGTGCGACCGTCCGAAAGCGCTAAAATATGTTACTCTTCGCGGCGGAAGACCAAACGTGCTAATATTCGTCAGAAACGATGGAACATGCTTCTTTTCGTGGCAAACCGAAACGTGCTACTTTTCGCAAGAAAATTGAAACGTGCTACTTTTCGTAACGCACGTCTTATATTCTTTTCCCTCGAACTTTTGAGGAATTTAATAACCGGACCCTGAAACGCACACGCCTGTTTCTTTGTTTTCGCGGTCGATAGTACGCGGTCGATTATTTAGTTGCGTTATCATTTACACTTCTGTTATAACCATGAAAATAGTGGGAACATGTGGGTACCGAACTCCGCTGGATATTACGTGGTTCCCGTAAGCTCGACGAGCATGCTGTTTCCTACGTTTCTTACGTTTCGTTTTGATTTCCGCAGGTAAGAGCCCAAAAGGAATGGGTGATTCTTCAGGAACGAAAGCAGAAAGCCCGAGAAGTGCAGCTGGAGCAGGACGCGAAGATCCGTCAAGAGTTCGAGATAAAGCAGGAAGCGATTCGCAAGAAACAGGACGAGGAGAAACGTAAGAGAGAGGAGGAGATTAGAAAGCGAGAGGAACTGTTGAAGGAGATCGACGATTACATCGATAGTGGTATCAAGACTCCGGAAGCCTTGCGCGAAGTAATCGACAGTCAGCCCGGAAAGGAGCTCTGTCCCTTTTTCACAAAGACCGGGGCCTGCAGGTGCGCAAAAATATTTGCTTACCCGATAAAAGGTTCCAAATAGAAGACAGCAAATTTAAAGGACTACGTCTTCTTTCAGATACGGCGACACCTGCTCGCGAAACCACCGGAGAGTATGCCTGAGCAAGGTGATATTAGTCCCTGGCTTTTACACGCATTTCTCGCTGGAGAAGAACTCCGCGGAGTACGACACGGACGTGGGGCTGGAGTTCGAGAGCTCGGAGACGCGGCAACATTTCCGTGAATTTTACAAGGACGTGGTCCCGGAGCTCGAGTCCTTCGGAAGGATAAAGACTCTTAAGTACTGCTGCAACACCGAGATCCACTTGCGGGGTAATCTGTACGTCGAGTACTACACCGAGAGAGAAGCAGCCAGAGCATCGAGGAAGCTGAAAGGACGGTGGTACGCTGGTCGCCAGTTAAATTGCGAGTTCGCTAACTTGAAATCGTGGAGGAGCGCCGTCTGCGGCATGACAAAATGCCCGAAAGGGAGGGCCTGCAATTTTCTGCACACCTTTAAAAATCCTCACGATGAGTACGACATTAAAAGCCCCCCGAGATGGGCCAAGCAGTCGGCCTCGTCTTCCCAAGAAGTCGCGAGTAGTAGAAAAAGTGAACAGAGGTATGCGCATGACTGTGAATCGTTTAAAACGTGTGTAATATCTTCTTCAATCTCTAGGAGTAAATCAAAATGGGAGGACGCCAGCGACGCTGAAGGTGGTAAGAACTGGAGATGGTCCGAGTCTCCCGAACCCGAGGTAGAGCACCGTGCGAGAAACGCCGAGGCGCGTCATCGCCGTTCCGACGAAAGGGATTATCGACAAAAATCTGTGCGCGATAGACGGCACGACCAATCTGACAAAGATAAGTTTATCGATAATCCGGAGACATCGTCTAAACGTTGTCGGTCGAGGTCCAGGAAGCATTTCGAGGATAAAGCCAAAGACGACAATGTTTCGAATGGCCGCGAATCCTCCAGGAGGCATTCGAGGAAACGCCAAAGAAGAAGGGAGGAGGACGACGACCTAGACGAGCCAAAGTCACCGAGGCATTCTCACAAGACATACTCGAAGAGCAGCGACGGGAGTTCTCATTCGAAAAGTCGTCGACACTCGAATAAGTATTCTAGAAAAGACAAGGAGGATCGTAAGAAAATTAGACACAAATCGAAAGGTCGCGATGAGTTTCCCGAAGATATTACGAGGCGAAAGTCTAAGAAGAATTCGGGAAGGCTGAGTGCCGAAGAAGCTGACAACGTTAGGCACGCGGCGCGGGAAATATCTAAGTGGGACAAAGAAAATTCGGAAGAAATTAGCTCGGAAAGCGCGGAGTCCTCCGATTCTGATTCTTCTGTTACCGTCGAAGCCGAAAAGACGGACAAGTCTGCAGCACCGCGGAAAGCTTGTACAGAAAAATCTGACGACGAATGGGCCACGACGGATTCCGAAAGTGAACCGAAGGTCAAGGAAAAACAATGAACGAGAGATTGCGGGTGACTGAGTTCTTTACGGTCGCGAGATTATCAAAACTCGTCACACACAACGGACTCTGTTGTAATTATTGTAGTTAACTGGACTACTAAGTACTTTCCCGCATCAAAGTGCATTTAAAAATAAAATGTTTTATATTGTACATGTTTTACTTCCCACAAAGTTTTGTCACGTCTAATTGAATTTCCAGAGCAATTATTGGCTAAGAATTATCCGTTGGAAAATTCGCTTCTGGTAGGGCAAGATAGAAGTTTACAAACATTTCTTTTTACTGCCTTGTTTGATACGAAGAGCTATCGCGGTTAAATCAATCGACGCACTTGTTCGATACACATTATCTTTCAAGTACCCGTGTCCGTATTTACAGTTCGATACTTTTGATGGAACAAGCGCGTACTTTTCGAGTATAGGTACCCACGTGTACTGATTTCAGCCGTCGTTGGCGAATTACTTGCACCAGTTTATCAGATAAATTCATTCGATTAGATTTAATTAAAGTAGGGACCTATTTGGTATCTCGATCACACGTATTAAAGCACTCGTCGAGAAAGTTTCATAACGCAGTGCTTTATAAATCGTGCTCGACGCTAGTTAAATCTTCAAATTGACCCACGAATCCTCCTGCTTTAAGGATTCGACATGATCTTGCTAAGTGTTTTGCTCACGTTGTGTTTCACCTTTCGAGTTGGTCATGGCGTTGGCCTTAATGGATTTCAATTTCATGGTTTAGAAGAGCCAGACACCTCGCATATAATCGGTGCTCAAGCTATTGATGAAGCTTGGATCGAGCAGCCCCTCGATCACTTCAACCCTCGGGACAACCGTACTTGGTCGATGGTAGGCGCTAAATGAAGTTATCCTTGAGAACTCAGTACCGAATTCATGTATCTTTATTATCTGTATTATTCTGGCAGAGGTATTACGAAAATGATGGCCTCTTTAAAGAAGGTGGACCAATTGTCATCATGCTCGGAGGGGAATGGGAAATAGGAACTGGCTACTTACAGACTGGCTTAATGTATGACATCGGTTCCAGTCATAACGCAATGATGTATTACACCGAGCATCGTTATTACGGCAAAAGTAAACCGACTGGGTAAGAAGACGTCGGATCGCTTCAAAAGAATTCCATCACTTTCACCTAAAATACCCTGGCCTTATTAACATTCCTGTACTATACCGTTGATACGTTTTAAGGAGCATTGATTCTGCAAACTTGCAATACTTGAGCGTGGATCAAGCTTTGGCCGATATAGCGTACTTCATCGAAACAAAGAAGAAGGAGGAACGATTTGAAAACAGTACTGTCATCGTCTTCGGAGGATCTTATTCCGGAAATATGGCAGCCTGGGCTAGACTGAAATACCCTCACCTCATTCAGGTTTCCTTTTTTCCCTTTTCGCTTCCCTTCTGATAGCTTAATCTATTTCCGGGGAAACTATTAACGGCTATTTCTATAGGGCGCGTTGGCCAGTAGTGCTCCAGTTTTTGCGAAGGCCGACTTTCACGGTAAGCCACGCAACCTTATAATTCCTTCGGCCTCTGCCTTGCGTTTAAAAACGTCGCTCCTTTTTTAAGAGTATTACGAAGTTGTGACGGAGTCGCTTCGCGGGCATAGCCAGCAATGCGTCGACGATATCAAAGCCGCGTTCGACGCGGTCGAGGAGTTGTTGGCCGCTAAACAGGGACCGCAGAAATTGAAGAAATATTTCAAGTAATGTCCCTTTCTTTATTTACGTAACGTCACGCAACGCAACTTATACTAATTATGTGAAAAATTCCAGTTTGTGCGATGTACCTGATGTAGACTCTCCCAATGACCTTGGATATTTTATGAACACCTTAGCTGAGGTATGCTTTCGCAGAAAGTGTAATTCCATGTTACCGTTGCGCTTTCTTATGCAGCACGTTATGAAACAGTACTACGTGCTTTCTACTTTAATAAAAAATAAATAGCGGTTAAAGAAAATTTATAGGAACTTTCTGGTCACGTAACTTTGTAGTCGTCTATTTCTTGCTCGTCAGTATTTCGCCGGTACCGTTCAAACTGACAACGTGGTGAACGGACAAAGGAAAATTGATGCTTGTTGTGGAAATATGACTGCGGCGTATTTGGGCAGTCCCCTGCAGAGACTGGCCCACCTTGTGTCGCAGAAGGACCGATGTTTGGAAAATAATTACAACAATTTCATTGAGCTTTACAGTGGTGAAGATTGGAACGCGAAGTCCGACATCAGTGCGTTGTAATCAAAGAAATGTCACATCGCTTGTACCGTTTCTGCTTCTACAAATTGACATTTTCAGCGAGACAGTGGTTCTATCAGACCTGCACGGAGTACGGTTATTATCAAACGACAAACTCGACGAAGTCCATTTTTGGGACATTGTTTCCGCTGAGCTTCTTCACGAATCTGTGTGTCGATTTATATGGAAAGTAGTACGTACCATTAAACATGCTTTCTAGGAAATCAGTTTTCAGTTATTACGTATTGTGCTACACGTTCTCTGGTTGCAGTTACGATAGCGATTTCTTGGACACAAGAGTCAGACGCACGAACATAATGTACGGAGGTTTGCGGCCAGACCTGCGAAAGGTAATTTTCACAAACGGAGACGTCGATCCGTGGCACGCTCTATCAGTTCTTGAAGATTTGAACGAAGATTCGCCGGCCATACTTATTAAAGGTAATGGGATGCGATTTCGCCGCGAATCGCGCTAAACATTGCGAGATATGCAATCTGCGAATCTAATCTGCTTTCAGGATCGTCGCATTGCCGCGATCTCAACGCCGACAAACCCACGGATGTTCGAGATCTTGTTGAAGCCAGGGCAAAGGTGCGAAAAATTATTGGCAGTTGGATAAGTGGCAGTAATTAAAAAACAGCAGTGAAATAGATGTGAAAAATATGCATTTATTACCATCGTCAGAGTCTTATTTACAGTAGCCCGTGTACCAACATGGAGTTACGTATATCTTATAATAATAAACGTAATCCGAATTGTTTAAGCGTACATATAAATTGAATTCAAAGCTATTCGATTTTACACGATCCTTCCTTATTTTTAAGTTTCTAGCATTCCACTGTTAAAGATAATGATATTTTGCTGGCTCTAAAAGTCGTTCTATTGAAATCTTAATTAAAAATATTGACATTGTAATAAATCGACCGAAATCGAAGTTTCAGCGTTATTTCTCTTGCTTACGATTAACATGCCGGTTACCAAGAATAATTTGCTACAGAAAGAATATTAAAGCGAATACAGTTCGCACAGTCATGATAATGGTGTCTCTGGCCGATTGCTGGAGCCGATATTAGGGGATAAGAAAAAGAAAGGATGTAAATATTAAGTAACTACAGAGGAATCAATGAGAGGATGAAAGAACAAACACTGAGTTTAAAGGAAAGAAACGAAGACAGAGAACGTATATTAGAAGGAATGGAGTTATAATAATAGGAGGATATGTAGGAGAAGGACAGGGGCGTCCGCAGACTTTTTTCCAGGGGGGGGGGGGCAACTTTGGGATGGTGTTAAAGAAAAATATACCTCTCTTGCTTTTTTCAACCCGTTTTGTAAAATTTAAAACAGAGATTTGAAAATATTCCCTTTTTTAGTACAAACTTAATAAAGATTAGTTTTGAAAAATAAGCGATTTTTTCTGAAAAGCCAGGGGGGACAACTGCCCCTTTTGCACCAGCCTCCGGACGCTCATGGAGAAGAACGCAGTGAATTTACATATCTCTACTTCAGGGCTGCACAAGGAGCTGTTTTCGACGCCTAGTGGCGAGCAACCCGCATGTCCCGTTGCTAAGGTTAGAATAGGTGAGGAGAACTGCAATAGTGTACGTGCATTTGGTATGACTTGAACCCAGCTATATATACTTAAGCTACGAGCTTACGAGTGCGCACATACACTACTGCAGTTCTCCTCACCGATTCTAACCTTAGCAACGGGGCAGACGGGTTGCTCGCCGCTAGGCGCCGAAAACAGCTCCTTGTGCAGCCCTGCTCTACTTATTAGTCAATACACAGAATTAGTTACACTTCCATATAGTTTTATCTGTTTCCCTGTATCTACTTATACTTGCGAGATATCGCGTTTCAAAGTTAGCTGTGGTCCCCCGAATGAGCCAGCGTAGCGAAGAAATATTAGCGGAACAGATGAGACTTTTACGTATACGGATCGAGGTGATCTTCATGGATCAAAGAGCCGACTTAGTAGATCATTTTACGACTTTAAATGCCCTACTGACCGACCTGTCTCAGGACGTAGACAACGCGAAGCAATATTACACCGGCTTTAAGGGTGGAGACCACTATAGAAAATTTAAAAAATCGATTTTTTCTTTTTTTACATTTTCTGAAAGACGCATGATTCAAAAATGCTGTCTCCAAATTTTATGAAGAAATTCACAAAATCGACGGAGATATGGTGTTTTCCATGAAGCGGTGTCAAACGCGCGACTGAGCCGCGCGGAACATTGAACGCGTTTTCCTCAGAATGACATTTTTCAACCGCGTTGACAGTCTACAGAGAAAACTATACGTCCAATTGACACGACCAAGGGCATTTATTGTACGGAAAACCCGTCTCTATTACCTGACGATCAGTTATTTTTAATTAACGACCTCCTTATATGTTTTTATCAACATTTCCCTAATTTTGTACCTCGAAAACATGATTTTTTTTCAGTGGTCCGCCATTTTGTAATTCCTTGCGATTTTGACTTTTTTTGATCGTCACGTAATAGAGGTAGGCTTCTAGTTTCTAAATGTTATTGTCTTTTTGAATTCGGATTAAACATATGGCCTGAGCACTGTCAACGCGACTAGCATGTTTTTGCCGCAGCGCAAATTTTGACGAAGAATATACAGGAAACGGATTTATGAAATTGATTGAAAAAAAATTTTTCTTACCCTTCGATATGTATATTATTAACTATGCTAAGCAATACATTGATTTACTTGCGTTGTTTGGTTGAAATAAATTCCCGAAAACACCCTTACATTTCGGACCGTTACAGAGGTCTCCCCCCTTAACACCTTCCCGTGCTTTAACGAGTCTGACTCTTGATGAAAATTTTGGCCCAAACATGAATATGACGAGCCAGGCTCGTGAACAGATAGTCGGGCCAAACATAAACATCACGAGCCAGGCTCGTGAACGTAAACATCGTAATATAGCGGTCGTAATTGAATGTTAGTTCCTATCGGTACGCCACGAGAGTTAGTCATGATTCTCATAATTGCTGTTACAAAGCAGTTTAGTTATTGAAATTTAATAAACCCTTACAAAATGCAAAATACAAAAGTTTTAAACGAAAGCAGTGATAACGAATCCAGTGATAGCGACGTGCTTGCGCCAACCAGAAAACGTCTAAAGCGTATGATTATAGATGAGAGAATTAAATTTTTTGTTTACAATATGCTATTTATTTTTAGGCGTGGTATTATTACATTCCTTGGGACAAAACCACATTTGAAGATGCTTGGATTTCTATCGAAGTGTTGTTTATTCGTGAAATATAATTTTGAAACTGTCATCTATTACAAAATATAATATATTTATAATATCTACAAAAGGAAAAAGGATTAGAGTTTACTTCCACAACAGCAGTATCGCGCAAAACTGACTATATCACAGGCATTTACATTTCGGCTCGTATCGTGACTTTTCTCGAGCATCAGTCTGGCTTGTTTACCACGCGTTCACGCCTAACACTTGGGCCCAAGTTTCGTCGAACTAAATGGCACGGGAAGGGGTTAAAGAAGGCATCACCAGCACAAACGTGGTAGCGAGCGCACAGGTAACCAAGTTGTTACAAACCGCTGTACAGCATCTCCCAAACGGACTTTTGTTTCCAATAGCACCGAACCTACAGTGAGTAAAAAAAGTATTGGCACACTTTTTAAAATCGCATAACTTTTTTAGAATTGGTCCAAACGACATGAGTTTTTTTTAGAAGGTAGAAGGATTAGTTTGTTAAGTGACGTATTTCGTAGTTTTGAAAAAAAATTCAATTTGTCGGAATAGCAAAAAAAAATAGTAAAGGCCGTTTTTTTCAACTTTTTTTCTGAGCCTGTAACGAAAATTTAAAAAACCCGTTTGTAGATTTAAGTAAGCTGTATACATGCTGAAATTTTCATGAAAATCGGTTAACGGTGCTCTGAGTTACAAACATTTATTGATCGCACAATGAGTTCGAAAATCGCGAAATACCCGAAATCAAGCGATTTTCGACCTTATTGTGCGATCATTAAACGTTTGTAACTCAGAGCACCGTTAACCGATTTTGATGAAATTTTCAGCATGTATACACAGCTTACTTAAATCTACAAACGGGTTTCTTGAATTTTCGTTACAGGCTCAGAAAAAAAAGTTGAAAAAAACGGCCTTTACTATTCTTTTTGCTATTCCGACAAATTGAATTTTTTTTCAAAACTCAGAAATACGTCGCATAGCAAACTAAACCTTCTACCTTCTAAAAAAAACTCATGTCGTTTGGACCAATTCTAAAAAAGTTATACGATTTTAAAAAGTGTGCCAATACTTTTTTTACTCACTGTATATACTCTGTCATATAAGAAGGAACCTGCGCATAGACCTGTTCTGCGCTACTGTTGGCTATACCCCAACCAACGCTCCCTCGGAGCCAGTGATCGAGAAATTGTCATCGGTCACCGCGTATTTCGGTAGATACACACTTATAGCAGTAATAACCGTCCCATTCATTTTCTCACAAACGTTCACAGTGGTCGAGGCAACGCCAGCCCCGCTCCACATTCGCGAAATCACGTACTCGCTATTAGTTGTAAGAACATCCATACTCGTCATCAACGCCAGTAGCAACCAATATGTACTCACGGATCACGACGAACTGAAAGGATATAAACGGGTAGCCGCGCAATATTAGTGGTAACAATCAATGATCGCGCATTACATAAATAACCACCTCGAGTGAGAAGCGAGCCTGTGGCTACAGCCTTCGGATGAATTCCCGAAAAATTGCGAAATAAAACACATCGCGGCAAACCACACGATGTGGATAGGAACCTCGCGCGCGGACACATAGATTTCCGCGGCGCGTCAACCCGAGACATTGACTATCCAATGCAGCGAACGACAGCTTGATCGCATCGCCATATGAAGTTATCCTTGAGAACTCAGTACCGAATTCATGCATCTTTATTATCTGTATTATTCTGGCAGAGGTATTACGAAAATGCTGTCCTCTTTAAAGATGGTGGACCAATTTTCATCATGCTCGGAGGGGAATGGGAAATAACAACTGATTTCTTAAAGACTGGCTTAGTGTATGGCATTGCCTCCAATCATAACGCAATGATGTATTACACCGAGCATCGTTATTACGGCGAAAGTAAACCGACTGGGTAGGAAGACGTCAGATCGCGTCAAAAGATTTCCTTCACTTTCACCTAAAATACCCTGGCCTTATTAACATTCCTGTACCGTACCGTTGATACGTTTTATGGAACATTGCTACTGCAAACTTGCAATACTTGAGCGCGGATCAAGCTTTGGCCGATATAGCGTACTTCATCGAAACAAAGAAGAAGGAGGAACGATTTGAAAACAGTACTGTCATCGTCTTCGGAGGATCTTATTCCGGAAATATGGCAGCCTGGGCTAGACTGAAATACCCTCATCTCATTCAGGTTTCCTTTTTTTTCCTTTTCGCTTCCCTTCTGATAGCTTAATCTATTTCCGGGGAAACTATTAACGGCTATTTCTATAGGGCGCGTTGGCCAGTAGTGCTCCAGTTTTTGCGAAGGCCGACTTTCACGGTAAGCCACGCAACCTTATAATTCCTTCGGCCACTGCCTTGCGTTTAAAAACGTCGCTCCTTTTTTAAGAGTATTACGAAGTTGTGACGGAGTCGCTTCGCGGGCATAGCCAGCAATGCGTCGACGATATCAAAGCCGCGTTCGACGCGGTCGAGGAGTTGTTGGCCGCTAAACAGGGACCGCAGAAATTGAAGAAATATTTCAAGTAATGTCCCTTTCTTTATTTACGTAACGTCACGTAACGCAACTTATACTAATTATGTGAAAAATTCCAGTTTGTGCGATGTACCTGATGTAGACTCTCCCAATGACCTTGGATATTTGATGAGCACCTTAGTTATGGTACGCTTTCGCGAAAAATGTAATTCCATGTTACCGTTGCGCTTTCTTATGCAGCACGTTATGAAAGAGTACTACGTGCTTTCTACTTTAATAAAAAATAAATAGCGGTTAAAGAAAATTTATAGGAACTTTCTGGTCACGTAACTTTGTAGTCGTCTATTTCTTGCTCGTCAGTATTTCGCCGGTACCGTTCAAACTGACAACGTGGTGAACGGACAAAGGAAAATTGATGCTTGTTGTGGACATATGACTGCGCCGTATTTGGGCAGTCCCCTGCAGAGACTGGCCCGCCTTGTGTCGCGGAAGAACAGATGTTTGGAAAATAATTACAACAAGTTCGTTAAACGTTACACTGACGAAGCTTGGAACGCGAAGTCCGACACCAGTGCGTTAGGAATTAATTCTAATCACAGAAATATCACATCGCTTGTACTATTTCTGCTTCTAGAAATTGACGTTTTCAGCGAGATTGTGGTCCTATCAGACTTGCACGGAGTACGGTTATTATCCAACTACAAACTCAACGAAGTCCATTTTTGGGACACTGTTTCCGCGGAGCTTCTTCACGAATCTGTGTGTCGATTTATATGGAGAGTAGTATGTACCATTAAACATGCTTTCTAGGAAATCAGTTTTCAGTTATTACGTATTGTGCTACACGTTCTCTGGTTGCAGTTACGATAGCGATTTCTTGGACACAAGAGTCAGACGCACGAACATAATGTACGGTGGTTTGCGGCCAGACTTGCGAAAGGTAATTTTCACAAACGGAGACGTCGATCCGTGGCACGCTCTATCAGTTCTTGAAGATTTGAACGAAGATTCGCCGGCCATACTTATTAAAGGTAAAGGGATGCTATTTCGCCGTGGATCGCGCTAAACATTGCGAGATATGCAATCAGCAAATCTAATCTGCTTTCAGGATCGTCGCATTGCCGCGATATCTACGACGACGAACCCACGGATGCTCGAGATCTTCTTCAAGCCCGGGCGAGGGAGCGAAAAATAATTGGAAGTTGGATAAATAGCAGTGATTAAAAAACAGCAGTGGAAAAATAGATGTAAAAAATATGCATTTATTGCCATCGTTAGAGTCTTATTTACAGCAGCTCGTGTGCCAACATGGAGTTACATGTAGCTTATAATATTAAACGTAGTCCTAATTGTTTAAGCCTACATAGAAATCGAATTCAAAGCTGTTCGATTTTGCGCGATCCTTCCTTATTTTTAAGTTTCTAACATTCCACTGTTAAAGATAATGATATTTTGCTAGCTCTAAAAGTCGTTCTATTAAAACCTTAATTAAAAATAAAACAAATCGCCGAGCACAAGGGGACATTGTACCGACCGAGATCGAAGTTTCAGCGTTATTTCTCTTCCTTACGATTAACATGCCGGTTACCAAGAATAATTTGCTACAGAAAGAATATCAAAGCGAATACAGTTCGCACAGTCATGGTAATGGTGTTTCTTGCCGATTGCTTAGAGTCGTTCAATCGACCTCGAGCTTTCTGAAGGAACCGCTGATACCGTACATGGTGGAATCACTGGAGCCGATATCCGAGCAGCCGAAGCCTTGCTTCAAAGCCGACACTGCGCCTTCTCGGGCCTTTTCCGAGTACGATTCCAAGCACACTTTCATCTTGTCGTGGCTCAGCAACGTCGGCCTCGATTCTTCTAGCTCCTTCTTCCAGAGTTCTACGCAAACAATTCATGTCACGCTTTATTCGTTTAAAAGCGTGCAAAGGAAACAGCAGTGCTCTTCACTCGTGAAGTTGTTAGAAGCGCGCGAGTTACTTACGGATCATTTCTTTCATAGGCATCGTGCCGCCGTATTCCTTGGGCAGTATGCTAGTGTCCATCTTTTGATTGATGGCGTCTTCCAGACTGGTGTAAATCTTGACGCGCTTTCGGATCTTCTCGGAGATCAATGTCAAGCCGAAATCGAGAGCGAATTTCACGGAAGGGTGCGTATTAATGGCGTGAACTTCCTTGTGTCGCATCGGTATGGTTCGCTAAAATAAGAGCCTTATTCGTCAAACTTTTCGCGAACTTCATGTGGCTACTGTTGGTAGGTACGAATTTATTCATTACGCGGGAGAAGAACTCACATTGTTACTCAAAATGAAAAGGGAAAGAAAGAGAGATGGTGAATGATACATAAATACAAAGAAGGATGGGTACTTAAACCTTATCAGGCCAGTGGTTCCCAACCTGTGAGACGTGACTCCCAAAAGGGTCGCGAAGTGTTTTCTGGGGGTCGCCCCGGTTATATTTAGTTGAGGGTTCTTGGTACTTATTTATTTTAATATGGTTACATTGCCATATGCTATTAACCTCTTGCTTTATGATTTGATTCCCGTCAGCGCGTGTCGTAGTCAAACCAGAAGTCTCTGGCGCGATGGGCCAAACATGGGTGCAACACCAATACATACCACGAACCTTACTCGTCTTTCTCATGCTGTGGTACGAAATCCGCACCATGAGTCTCACTCGATATTATAAGGCAAGAGGTTAAAAATGTAACACTGATTTTTCATAAATGAAAAAAGAAAAGCTGGTTACCCAGATGCAAGCACAACCATCACACTAAACAAGAGAATTAAATATATTAATATCTTTAAGTATATTTAATATATGTATTAAGATAATTAAATACTATTAAGTTAAAATTATATTCTGAAATACCTATTTTTTAAATTTAAATGGGGTCGCGATTCAAAAAAAGTTGGGAAACACTGCGTTAGGTAGTTAGGCAGCAATATATTAATATCTTTAAGTATATTTAATATATGTATTAAGATAATTAAATACTATTAAGTTAAAATTATATTCTAAAATACCTATTTTTTAAATTTAAAGGGGGTCGCGATTCAAAAAAGGTTGGGAAACACTGCATTACGTAGTTAGGCAGCAATATATTAATATCTTTAAGTATATTTAATATATGTATTAAGATAATTAAATACTATTAAGTTAAAATTATATTCTGAAATACCTATTTTTTAAATTTAAATGGGGTCGCGATTCAAAAAAGGTTGGGAAACACTGCGTTAGGTAGTTAGGCAGCAATATATTAATATCTTTAAGTATATTTAATATATGTATTAAGATAATTAAATACTATTAAGTTAAAATTATATTCTGAAATACCTATTTTTTAAATTTAAATGGGGTCGCGATTCAAAAAAAGTTGGGAAACACTGCGTTAGGTAGTTAGGCAGCAATATATTAATATCTTTAAGTATATTTAATATATGTATTAAGATAATTAAATATTATTACGTTAAAATTATATTCTAAAATACCTATTTTTTAAATTTAAAGGGGGTCGCGATTCAAAAAAGGTTGGGAAACACTGCATTACGTAGTTAGGCAGCAATATATTAATATCTTTAAGTATATTTAATATATGTATTAAGATAATTAAATATTATTAAGTTAAAATTATATTCTGAAATACCAATTTTTTAAATTTAAAGGGGGTCGCGATTCAAAAAAGGTTGGGAAACACTGCGTTAGGTAGTTAGACAGCAATATATTTATATTTTTAAGTATATTTAATATATGTATTAAGATAATTAAATATTATTAAGTTAAAATTATATTCTGAAATACCAATTTTTTAAATTTAAAGGGGGTCGCGATTCAAAAAAGGTTGGGAAACACTGCGTTAGGTAGTTAGACAGCAATATATTTATATTTTTAAGTATATTTAATATATGTATTAAGATAATTAAATATTATTAAGTTAAAATTATATTCTGAAATACCAATTTTTTAAATTTAAATGGGGTCGCGATTCAAAAAAGGTTGGGAAACACTGCGTTAGGTAGTTAGACAGCAATATATTAATATTTTTAAGTATATTTAATATATGTATTAAGATAATTAAATATTATTACGTTAAAATTATATTCTAAAATACCTATTTTTTAAATTTAAAGGGGTTCGCGATTCAAAAAGGGTTGGGAAACACTGCATTAGGTAGTTAGGCAGCAATAAATATACCGTGTAATCATAGTGTATGGAACGTTGATATAACTGATCTCCCGAAATTCGCCAAAGAGCAATTAAAAAAATTATTGCTCGATTTTGGAACTCTCCCGAATGTCCTCGCAGGACATTTCCATACAAGCTAAACGTACCTAACGCTACGTTTTAATGTTAAATTGGCAATCGTTATCTGAATGTCGATTAACATTTAGAAAAAGAGGACCAGTATTTGACGAACCGGTCAATCCGTCCCGTGTTTTTTGAAGCGTTATAAAAAGTGATTGCACTGCTTTCCTTGAAACGGAAGCGTCCGAACAGACGCAGAGACTTGGTTGTTTCGTAAGCTATCAGTCGTCCCCGAAAAAGCTGCTGGAAAACGTAAAAAAAGAGGGCGGTCTTACCTCGCCGTTCTTGACGATGCGGACAGCTTCCCTCGGAGTAAAGAGCGTGAGATGAGGGAAGCTAACACCGGCACCATCCGCGAAGTGGATGAAACCCCTTACTTGGCTCTCCTCGTCTTCCATCAAAGTCTCGTAAGTGAGCGCGTGAATGCGACACATGTCTGCGTTCGTGTACTTGTGGGGATCGAACACACCTGCAAACGCGTTGACACGCGTGAAAGGGACAGACGAATATGTAATTACAAATATATTGCGAAATTCAAAAGTATGTAGAGTAAAGGTAGGTAAAAGTTCGCAGCGGGTAAGAGTTCGCACTATGTGAATTTCATGGTTTAAATTATGGCAGTTGCCGATGGTTGATCGACAGTCAATTGTCAATCAAGGTAGAGTCACCAATGTCTAATTGTGTAGCTGTGCTTCGTTTTGTTATCGTACAATACGGTAAGTACTGAATTCGTTAGTTCTGATGTAATATTCTCATTTTTAGAAATCAATATTATTGCTATAAATTGATCAGTAAATTTTTTAATTCATATGTCGTCTGAAAGAGCTGAAATTCTCCTATTCAAAAGTGCTAATAGAAGTTTTCTATTCTCCTCACAGATAACAGGATTGATTAAACAATGGAAAAGTAGCTGTGGGGGCAAAAGTTCGCACAATGCAGTGGGGCAAGAGTTCGAATGCGAACATGCGAACTTTTGCTCCAAAATAATTTGACGCGTGTTATAAATTCATTAAACTTATTTTATTTCTAGCGTTTGATAAATTAGTAAAGAAAACTGATTAAACCGACTATAAAAAATAAACTTGAAATTAATTATCAATTACAACATGGAAATAAATTTTGAGTTTATATTGAGCCACGCTGATATCAGCTTTTGATTTTTTTTATTAATTCTTAATCCGCAATATTTTTCCAAAATACGTTTTTTATTAACTCTTATGCCTGTTCAAATCACTAAGGTCGGGGTAATTTTATTTGCGACTATTGTTAACTTCACCTAAAAAAATTAATTATAAACTATTAGGGGTTTTACTGTATTATCCCAACCATGTACCTATGCAGGAAAATAAAACACTTCTTTGGATATTTCTCGTTGCGTTCTTTTACCCCATAGCATGCGAACTTTTGCCCCGCATATCGGGTAAAAGTTCGCATTTAACACTTTTTGGAAATATTTATTTTATATAAGTTGTGACAGGTAAATTTACACGAAGTCACTGCCTATCGAATAATAAGGGATAGTAGTTATTTCTCACAAAATGATATGACTATCAGTGTAATACCAAAGATTTTAGAGAAGTCTAAACTTTAAGTGCGCACTCTTGCCCCACAATACTCTACACATGCGACATTCGGTTCCATTCGATATGATAATTGCACGTCGATAGATTCTGCAAAAGGTTCCTCGTTTAAATTCCTCGGGAACGAGTTGGAGCGTTTCGCAAAGTAAATTCGATCACCCCGCAGTCATTCGAGAGGAGAACGTCGCGTGAGAATATTCACGGCAAGTGGAGGGAAAAATGGTAACGCGACGGTAATATTGTTCGCGTGTTTCTAGAATTTGTCCAAGTGGAAAATTATGCCTAATTAAAGTTGGGGTAAGGTGAGTGCTGATGGCTGGTTGAGGAGCTTAAGATTTACCTGGTCTGGCGATTATAACGCGGCGGCCTTTCGTGTCGCGTCCGGGCACGGCGAACAGATATCTGAAGTGAAACAAGAAAGACGAATTACAGTGACGACAAAAGTATGTATTCGCTTTTCTCTGTCTTACCCCAAAGATAGCAGCTCCTCCATGGTCGGTTCCGTGACGTCTAAATTGTGGAACGCCGGGTGATAGACCTGGCGAAGCAGCAAATACCTCTCGATGGCCTCTTCCGCCATTGGGACGTTAAACTTTTTACATCTCAAGAATCTCAATATAAATTGCGCATCTGACGAAGCATAGGAGTAGATTAATTAATTAGAAACACGATACCTTTGTAGTGGGACATTTAGGGGAGACCGGGGCTGGTTGTCTCAAGGGGGAGGTTAACTAATTGTTAATAACTTTGCACCGATATATGCTCTACTGCGGAAACATTTGTGTCCGACCCCGCGATCGCACGTTTCTTTAACAGTTTTTAGCGTTTGTTGAAAAATTGACCACGTAAGAGGGCTGCACAAGGAGCTGTTTTCGGCGCCTGGTGGTGAGCAACCCGCCTGTCCCGTTGCTAAGGTTAGAATCAGGGACCTGGAACGAAATGTTTTTTCGTTTCGTTTCGGTTCAGCTCCGATAATAATAATTTCGTTTCGGTTAATATCGTTCCTGCTGAAAAATATTTCGTTTCCATCCGGACGAAAAACAAATTTTGTTTCGAACTGGTTATTTCACTTATAAAAAAACTCGCATAAACTTATTTTAACAATTTGATTGCCTTTGGTACTTATATTATAAAATATTATACGTTATAGTTATGTATTACAGAATATTATATATTAGGTCTTAAGAAAAAAATTTACAGTTTTGATGCTTTCGGTTGCAAGCCGTGTCCACGAGTGCAAGACTCCCAACGCGCTCTCCCAGCACCGCAGTCAGCCCTATCAGGGGTCTGAACCGACACGAAACATTGGGCGAATTCCACTTACGCCCAAATCGCCCGTGAGTTTCATTAGGGTAAGTTTCCTTATACGCGACTAGACGCATCGTCAAGAATTTCAAAGTCGATTTTCTTGAAAATGAAGCGCAATATCAAAAAACTGTATTCTTTTCTCTCGACTTATTTATTTGTTATAAATCGAAAAGAAAGAGTAACTTTTTTTTATATCGCACTTCGTTTTCGAGAGAATCGACTTTGAAATTCTTGACTATGCGTCCAGTCGCGTACAGGAAAACTTAGCTTAATGAAAATCACGGGCGATTTGGGCGTAAGTGGAATTCGCCCATGATGAAAATAAAGGGCGCGCTTAATTTAAATTTTTTAACCTGAAGTATACAAAACGTTATTAGTCGGAATTTTGATTTCGGTTATATCGTTTCCACTACTGCAACAGTATTAAGAATTTAGTTTCGTTTCTGTTTCTGTTCCGGAAAAATATTTCGTTCTTTTCGTTTATCGTTTTCGTTTCTGTTCCGTTCCGTGTCCCTGGTTAGAATCGGCGAGGAGAACTGCAGTAGTGCATGTGCGTGCTCGTAGGCTCGTAGCGTAAGTATATATGGCTGGGTTCAAGTCATACCAAATGCACGTACACTACTGCAGTTCTCCTCACCGATTCTACCTTAGCAACGGGACAGGCAGGTTGCTCGCCGCTAGACGCCGAAAACAGCTCCTTGTGCAGCCCTGAGTCGTAAGTAAATATTTTTTCTTAGAGATTTTATTTTTTCTCGCTGTATATAGTTACAATAAAATGAATGTTAAGGGACTATTTTAAAGTTTGTTTATTAGACAATCTATTGACATAGTATTTTTGTTTATACATAAATAATTTAAGGCTATGTAGATTATTGAAGTCAAAACGATCGGTCGGGGCTGGTTGACTAATAAGGTTTAAATTGTTATTTTGTTATTCATAAAGCGATTTTTATTTTTCGTTTAAAGGGTCTAGCCGGGTAAGCATAGGGAAAACGGCACCAGCACCAATTTTAGTATTTATGTGTACCAAATAATGCTCGTTGCCTAAAAAAGAACTGAGAGATATTTCAGATCTCTACCCCCTTTCGTTAGGGTGATATGGGGATAACAACCCTAAACGACACTATGTTATAAATATATTATAATTAATGTGTTTACGTTTAAAAAATTTTCGGCTTATTATTAAAATATGAAAGAAAGAAATTAATATTTTATAATGAAGCAACTCTTGCGACATTATGTTATTTTATTACCACTGAGATAAGTTACTAATAACATTTTCTTAACTGATTGTACCTACAGTGACTCACAGCCATAATCGTACACTCTTTAAAATCGCATGACATTTTTAAAATTGGTCCAAACGACTTGAGATTTTTTGAGAAGCTAGGAGGATTAGTTTGCTAAGTGACGTGTTTCGTCGTTTAAAAAAAAATGCAGTTGGTCGGAATAGTGAAAAAAAATAGTAAAGATCGTTTTTTAAACTTTTTTTGTGAGCCTGTAATGAAAATTCGAAAAACCCGAAATCAGCGATTCTCGACCTATTTCTGCGATCTTTAAACGTTTGTAGCTCAGAGCAACGTTAACCGATTTTGATGAAATTTTACTTCAATCTACAAACGGGTTTTTCGAATTTTCATTAACAGGCTCACAAAAAAAAGTTTAAAAAACGACCTTTACTATTTGTTTCACTATTCCGACCAATTGCATTTTTTTTAAAAACGACGAAACACGTCACTTAGCAAACTAATCCTTCTAGCTTCTAAAAAAAACTCAAGTCGTTCGGACCAATTTTAAAAATGTTATGCGATTTTAAAGAGTGTACGATTATTGCTGTGAGTCACTGTACATATAGTCAACCTACCGCACCTACTCCATAATATAAGTCAACCAACCCCGATCATGGGGTTGGTTGACCAGCACAGAAGTTGTTTTAAACACATTAAAATACCTTAATTGTTGTCCCATCGAGTGAACACTAATAATTTAATCAAATAGCCAAATGTGTGCTCCATCAAATATACTAACCGGTTTAACGATATTTCGCCCACATAATTCATTAAAAATCAAAAACTGGAAAACTGGCCTACCAGCCCCGGTCTCCCCTACAGACCGCGGGACATAAACTAGTCCAAAAGATATGTCGTAAAATAAACGTCATCCTCTCACCAAGGCGGCAGTTTTGAATACGCGGATTCAATTTTATCCAATTACGTATCTGTTCGAGGGCTTGGTCCCGCGTGTTTTTGTCCTCCCTGAGCTCCTCCTTAGCGATCTGCTGCGTCTCTTTCGGAAGGGAGCACGCGTAGCTGTCCTCCCCGGTTACCCACTCGATCGCTCCCATTCTCGTTGGTTCAATCCCGCCTCGATTAGGAGCGGCGAACGACGGGAAATTTTGCAAATCCAGGCGGTTATCGATTAGTTGAAGCTCTACGGAACCATTCGAATTATTTTCACTTCGAAGGGATTACGTGACGCTCGTTGCCGTTGCTTTCGGCGAAACGAGGTCACCATGCGCTTCTTTGTCCCCTCGGTGCCGGTGGCCAGCTGCATTCTCTTTAACGAGCCACTGACATAATTTCGCGGCCGCGTTCAAAGTCACGACGCGAATGAAAGTTACACAGCGCGGCGATCCGGCCAGATACGCTCGCGTTACTTTCTTTCCCTCGCGCGGCGACCGGTCGCGCCGGCCCGTTTCGTAATACCAAAGATAAGTATTATTGAACCGTCGGTGATCTCGTGACATAACAATTCCGCCGCTTTATGATATAATGTTGAACCGGGCACGAGCACCAGGGAGCATTACGTGGCTCGCGATCCGTTAGCATGCCGTAAGAGAGTCGGCCGTTTCGCAACAACTTTCTCCGATTACGTAATCGACTCGGGTTGCTCACCCATCTTTGTTTCCCGATTCTGCATGGTCCCCTAACATGGATCGATTAAATCTCACTATCATCCGATTAAGTAACACCTCTAGGGCAGCCTACATTTTTTGCCTCACTCGATCTAACGTCCCGGAATTGAGAAAGTCTTTTCAAATTTCATGCTAACGAGAACTTTCAGGACTTTAAGAATTCGATACTTAGGCATGGACGATGCCAGGATAAGCTGTTTGTTCGAGGCTTGGAGACAAACAGAACCTTGCTACGCGAGGCTATCCTTGACTACTCAAGGGCCGTTCTTGTACGACTGTTATTCCATGCGCGTCGCATATAAAATCCTACATTTGCAGAATAATAAGGTTCCAGGTGCGAAACGTCTCACGTGCTTCTCGGTAATGAACGCACCTAATACGAATCAAGGTACCAAGCTACTAGGAAAGTAAGCCGTGCAAATATCTTCCGCGTAGAAAGTGCCATTTATTTAGTTATTACTCTACTCGCTCTTTCTCCGATACCGATTGCCGTTCACCGCGTCGACGGTCATTTCTTCCGTGAGAAAACATTACGTCAATTAGGTTGACCAGTTCTTAGGTACCAAGATTTTATTTTTGCGTAGCTATTCAGGTCTCTCTCTTGGGTAAGCAGAACTTGAATTCGGAAAAAAGGTAACGAAGGAACGAACGAACCTGATGTTTCGTGGGAAAACGTAGAAAATAACAGATAGGATTAAATAATTTGTGTAATCGGTTAGAAACGCCACAGAGATTACCATTCTAAAACACACAGCTTACCGATGTTGTATGCCTCGCACGTTATTACGCGGCAGATCCACTGTTTGGTGTAACTTATTAATTCAATGACGCAGATATTATTGTCGCTTCTTATGGCGCTGTCTTTTTTACAAGTTTCAGTTGCAACGAGTGTGCGTCCAAAAACTGGTGTATCTTAAAACCGCCAGAATTATTCGATATTTTTGGAAATAATGTAAGGTAGTTTAGTAGACCTTTAAAGGCTAATAGATATATCCTTGACCTCCCAAATTTTCGACCTTTAAAGGCAAGGCCGCAACTGCTATTCATATCTAAAATTCTTGCGACGTCCGTCCAATTGAACTTGATCACGGATCGTGATTGGAGAACGGTGTGATGCGAACGAAATCTACTAAGATTTTAGTACAACATTTTCTTCTTAGAAGTCAGAGAATCGTTTGACTATGTAGAAGAACAGTGTAACGATAAGAAGTGAAAGCACCTTGGTTTATTTCCCAAGCATTTTCGATAAAATGTATCAAACATTTTAGTTTAATACAAAAATTCAACACTGCAATCGTTTGTATCGCTTGTTTCAAGATTAAAACTTTTAGGAATGAACTTGGTAATATCTGAAAAGCACAGTGTTAACACCTGGCATGTGTTGTTTTTTTTAATTTTGTGAAATTCTTGTTTTTTTTTTTTAGCGGGAAATATTTCTTTTGACCAAAGAAAGGAGTTTCTTAGAGGATACCGAAGATAATAGTTGTTGTAGTGTTGAAGAAAAATTAACATACCCGATAGTCGCGCAGGTGAACACTTGGAGGAGACTGTCTCCTCTTGACTGCCGATCGCTCTTTTATAATTTCCAGTCGCACCTTTCTTCTAGTTCCACCTCCGATGGGCTGCGTTTCGGTGCCCTGCTACAACCGAACAACCCTTTGAAGGACAACTTGGATCATGCCAAAGTTCTCTTTATGAAACTCCGATGGTCCACTACTTTGGTAAACGAAAGATAATAATTTCTGATATCGCGAATAAATGGTGACTGTGACTTTACGTAGATGTAAAAATCACTGAAATAACCTGATTTGTGCAATTTTTCTCGTTTATATGTATTATGTACGCCGACAGGCATAATCTTTCACTTAAAACTTAAACGATGCGCGTCAGTAATTCAATTTCGTAACCACTTCTTCCCTAGTCAAAACCAACAGCTTTTTATTCATATAATCAGACGCGTCATCAGGAGCGACAAATTTTGAGGAGCGGTAAATTTTAGGGAGCAGCAAATTTTGGGGAGCGAAAAATTTTGGCAAGTGGCAAATTTTGGAAAGCGGCAAATTTTGGGGAACGGCAAATTTTGGGGAGCAGCCAATTTGTGGGAGCGAAAAATTTGAGGAAGTGGCAAGTTTTGGAGAGCGAAAAATTTTGGGGAACGTCAAATTTTGTGGTGTGATAAATTTTGGGGAGCGGCAAATTTTGGGAAGCAACAAATTTTGCGGAGCTGCAAAAATTTGGAGAGCGGCAAATTTTGGAGAGCGTCAAATTTTGGGGAGCGGCAAATTTTGGGGAGCGACAAATTTTGGGAAGCAACAAATTTTGGGGAGCGACAAATTTTAGGAAGCACTAATTTTGAGGAGCGGCAAATTTTGGAGACCGTCAAATTTTGGGGTACGATAAATTTTGGGAAGCGGCAAATTTTGGGGAGCGACAAATTTTGGGAAGCACTAATTTTGAGGAGCGACAAAAATTTGGGAAGCGATCAATTTTGAGGAGTGGCAAATTTTGGGGAGCGAAAAATTTTGGGGAGAGAAAAATTTTGGGGAGCGTCAAATTTTGGGGTGTGATAAATTTTGGAGAGAGGCAAATTTTGGGGAACTAAATTTTTGGGAGCGATAAATTTTGGGGAGCGATCAATTTTGAGAAGCAGCAAATTTTGGGGAGCGAAAAATTTTGAGGAGCGACAAATTTTGGGAAGCAACAAATTTTGGGGAGCGACAAATTTTAGGAAGCACTAATTTTGAGGAGCGGCAAATTTTGGAGAGCGTCAAATTTTGGGGTACGATAAATTTTGGGGAGCGACAAATTTTGGGAAGCACTAATTTTGAGGAGCGACAAAAATTTGGGAAGCGATCAATTTTGAGGAGTGGCAAATTTTGGGGAGCGAAAAATTTTGGGGAGAGAAAAATTTTGGGGAGCGTCAAAGTTTGGGGTGTGATAAATTTTGGAGAGAGGCAAATTTTGGGGAACTAAATTTTTGGGAGCGATAAATTTTGGGGAGCGATCAATTTTGAGAAGCAGCAAATTTTGGGGAATGGCAAATTTTGGGGAGCGAAAAATTTTGAGGAGCGACAAATTTTGGGAAGCAACAAATTTTGGGGAGCGACAAATTTTAGGAAGCACTAATTTTGAGGAGCGGCAAATTTTGGAGAGCGTCAAATTTTGGGGTACGATAAATTTTGGGGAGCGACAAATTTTGGGAAGCACTAATTTTGAGGAGCGACAAAAATTTGGGAAGCGATCAATTTTGAGGAGTGGCAAATTTTGGGGAGCGAAAAATTTTGGGGAGAGAAAAATTTTGGGGAGAGAAAAATTTTGGGGAGCGTCAAAGTTTGGGGTGTGATAAATTTTGGAGAGAGGCAAATTTTGGGGAACTAAATTTTTGGGAGCGATAAATTTTGGGGAGCGATCAATTTTGAGAAGCAGCAAATTTTGGGGAATGGCAAATTTTGGGGAGCGAAAAATTTTGAGGAGCGACAAATTTTGGGAAGCTACAAATTTTGGGAAGCACTAATTTTGAGGAGCGGCAAAAATTTGGGGAGCGATCAACTTTGAGGAGTGGCAAATTTTGGGGAGTGGCAAATTTTGGGAAGCGGCAAATTTTGAAGAGCATCAAATTCTAAGCGAACGAAATTGGAGATTTAAACACAAAGGCTTGAAAAAACGTCTTTAAAAACAATTCACTTTTTTTCATGTAATCTATTAGCAATAACTCATACGAGACCTGCCATATTGAATTAATTTTGAAATTGTCTCAACTCTTTTAAATTAAAATATTCAATGGTACTTCGCGAAAAGACCAGCAGACGCTAGCCCAAGTGCACCAAATCTTCAAATCCGCTCCTGCGCGTAATGGTCAGAAAGAAAATTCTATGAAGTTTTCATGTAACTTTTTCTACATTACGTCATTAATCCACGTAACAAGCAACTGGAAAATTTCTTTTCCACCATGTTCGACCTTGCAGTAAGTTACTGATGTACTAAAATTTATCACTGGAAAATTAAGTTAGAAAATATTTTTACACTGTCCACATAACGATCGTAACATTCATAGGTGTCTTCGCTTAACAATCTAAAATGTAAAAGTCACGGAAGCATTACTCAAACTTTCATAAGGTATACCAAGGGGGCGATAGATAAATTCTAACGGCTCCGTGGATTGGTAGGAATTATAGAAACATGAATTCGTAAACATGTAACCGCAGCAGAATACTGTTTTCTTACCAAGTTTTAACACGCAACAGCTCGACTACACAGTCATCATCGGAAAGTGAAATGTGACTACTTATGCCCGCAAAAACGCTTCGACTAGGGATGGAGAAATTACGCGACGAGAAGACTTCGCTAGTAAGCGTGGCTACTTTTACCAAATTTACGCAACATTCCCACAGACTGATGCATCACTCTTAAAATAAATAAAGAACACAATACCTCCATTTGCTCTCATCCATTTTATTATAAATAGGAACAACATTGAATTTCAATATTACAGGCATACATCGAGCAACTTTCACAATATAAACCTTCAATTCCCACGGAAAAACAGGAATTTATTTTCCCAAATTACACTAAACAATGTAATCTTAAAATCGGGAATGCGAGAGTAATAAACGATAAAAACGGTATATAAATGTGATAACACCACATTTCCGGTGGCAATCGGTCCAATCTCCATCGTTTAGTTTGAAATAAAGTAACAGTCTCACTCTACTTTGAGCAATCAGAATCGTTCGGTCGCAAGGAGGCCCTTACACTTAACAAAGGAACATTATTAAAAAAAAATAAGCAGTGGCTCCAAATCTATCCCCTTCCGATCACTTGCACCTTGGCGTTAGCCCCCTTGCACCCACTACCAGAAGCTAATAAACTTTCTTTAATCTCGCTTATCTGACTTTGCGCGAGTTGCAAATCACTGCGTCGCGCTACTTCCATTACACACATCTCTAGCGCTTGTTCGCCCAGAGGCTCGAACGGAATAACGGATATATCGATGTTCCTTTTTCCTGTAGATCCGGTGATCGCCGTTTCACTTTCCATTAAATCGACATCCCGCGTCAAATAATCGTTCACGTTCTCCACGTTGAAAACCACGAACACCGTGATGCAATTATCTGCGTTCTCCTTCAACGCGTCTAATATGCTATTAAAAATCTCTAAGTCTCTCATTTTCAAATTCTCTACGATTAACAGGTCGTAAGAATCGAAGGACTTCAGCGCCTTCGTATCTATAGTATAGTCCAGCGCCAGATTGTATTCGACGATTCGCTTCTCGACTGGAAAGTTTTTCCTTATAATCTCCATGGCGTAAGATTTCCCGACCCCTGTCCCTCCTATGAGGCAGATCACTTTCAGGTGATAATGGTCGTAGTTTAAATTATAAGCGAGGCTGGCCATCGCGTTTCCTTGTCCGTATATCTTCGCTTGCAGTTCGGCAGTCGCGTTCGAGAAGAGAGCGGCGCGATCGCAAATTTGGTAAGTAACAGGATTAATGAGCAACGAAATTAATCCTACTGCAATTGGGACCATGCAGAGGCACATTAGGTTGCAACAGCACATGCTCCTTCGCCTCTTGCCTGCGGCTCTCGGCACTAAAGGCCTGAGTTTCTTTTTTATACTATCGTAAGTATTCTTCTCCTTCGAACCGTCCGTTTCCTTCTCTTCCGCTGTTACGTTCTCGAGTTTCTTAGATTCGGTGCAAGGGAACTGTTCTTTGGAGCTTAATATGTCCGCGTTTATCGATTCGCGATTGGGTAGGAATTCAGATTCTAGTACGGAGTCCACATTTTCGACGTCCATGTACTCTACTTCGTTGGATGTCTCGTTTGGTATATTCTTTGTCACCTGTGTCGCATTATTTCTGTCTCCAAATTGCCAGTTAGACGAGTTAGGGGACTGAGAGTAAGGCAGCATAGACTGCCATATGTTTCTAGATTCGTTGTAGGTGCTTCGCACCACTTCGGATATTTTCAAATGCCTGGAACGAGAGTTTTATTTGTTAAGGACGACAGTGATTCTCGGGAATGTAGGATTCTCCGTCGGGGCGTTCGGTGTTTACCTGGTCTTCGCGGCTTCGTCAAAAATCTGTTCGCAGCTATATTGTCTAACCAATCCGGCGGGATTTCCGGACTGGAAAGACTGCTGCACGCGAAATTGACGAGTGAACGGCAGTTCAGAATAACTAAAAGCTCTAGTTAATGTACGATCACTATCCGAGTCTACTAATTTCAACGTTGCGAAATGGTTTTCCATAACACCGAGCGAAAATCTTTACTGCCTTCTGCGATGATAGCCGGCGAACGTAACATAACCTACAGAACTCTGCGTGATTTCAAACTTCGTTCATTTCTGAATCGAGCTTATCGTTTGGCTAGATATTTATGTGAAATTAATTCTTAAAGTAATATCTACCTTCAAGCCTTTAACATACAAAAATCTTCGAAACGACAGCGTTCGACTTCAGTTGATATGTAACCCCACGTAACCCTAGCATCGCCGTTAAAATTCGAAAGATAATACACCCGTAAACGCGGGCAAATTGAGTTTCTTTGTATTTTATAGTTACGTCCATTATGCAGTTCGATTTTCTTCTTTATTTCTAAACAGTTTTCAAATTAACAGAAGCGTGACGTAATGTAGGTTTTATAAATACAAGTGTTTCAATCACGTAGGAATGATACATTTTGATGAAGTCATATTTGCAATTTGTCTTTCTACGTATTTACAAAAAAAAAGGGAAGCACAAGAACACTCGAAAAATGTGAAAAGATTGTATGGAATATAATAAATGTATGATATATAAATTGTATCACGAATCATCGAAACTTAAATCGTTTCAAAAACAAGTTAAAAGAAATATATCTGTGCCGAGCGCGGGAAAAGGATATAATTCATTTCGATTATTTACAATTTATTTTTTACAACGATTATTTCGTTGATAAGATTTGCAAGGCTGCAACCGAAGAGATAATAACGATTAAGGAATCTTCGAATAAGTGCGCGCAGTTCAACTCGCTCGTTCCGCTAGTCGTAGTCCGTGTTCCTCTGGTTTAAGCTCAGTTTCTGCTCGTGTATCGACGAGCAAACAGCGGATGAGTCGGGTGTGTGGTTGTTTAGTGTTTTCGTGATGTGACATTTCTCCAGTAAAAAGCAATAAAAATGCAATCGAAGCAACTGCTGTTACGATGTCTTTGGACTATGTCGATACTCGTCCTGGTCGCCGCTAGAATTCACAAGCTCGACATACGGGTTAGTTCGTTTAACTGCGAGCAATAACGCATGTATATTTACCAGTTATTTCGTTGGAATTCTGTCGTTGCGTTAAATGCGTGTTATGTACCGGTCAATTAATTGACCGTAGCATCTACTTAGCCTGTTCGCGTGTTACGTGTACATTTGAAATCTTTCGATATTTAATTAACGAGCATATGTAAATTATCGACGTTCTCACTGTGAATTACGTTCATCCTAATTATTGCTAATACCATGTAAGCTGGAAAAGGTTTCCGCGAAGAATCCGTTAAATAAAGGGGGAAGTGATTTCTAGGTTATACGTGCATCGTTTATCGAGAGAGCGTTTTTCTCGCGGGTCGCTTAGTCATAGGTTACGGGACCTCGGCATGCTTACGCTCTCAAATGTTCCATGTTACAGAAAGACACAAGGCGTTACATCGCCCTTAGCACCTTCGGATTCTACAAGGGTGGTATTCTAGATGTAAATCTAACGAATTTCAAGGCCGATCCTTTCAAGGAGAATGCCGTGGTGAGTTATATCGCCGTAGCGTGGACGTTTGCGCTATGTTACGCGTCGTCCATTCACAGACACCTGTTTCCATTTTCCGTCATTCACGCCGCTGAATTGCCGCTAGAAGCTTACTCAAAACCATTCTCGAATATGCAGCTTCGAGCGCGGACGCGTTTCGCCTACAGGCCGCACCAAAACATACGGTCGAACCCGGAAGGGAGCGTTTCTTCGCGAGAATATAATAATCGAAAGCGTACGATCAGAGTTCGATCCCGAATCTTTGCTTTCGAGACAATTCGAAGATTTTCAATTTTAGTCAAGGCGCGCGCATCCCGCGTACATATTTCCAAAATCAATTCCGCGCGAGTAATACTATCCCCCCTCGAGTTGTATTTCTGGTCACCTTGTGTAATCACACCTCGATTTAAATGCGCGAACGTGTGTAAAGAATTTCGAGCTCGCTAACAAGCCTCCTTCCGCTGAATTACTAGCTTATTATAAATAAATGTACGCATACTACACAGTTGCACAACATTTAACCGCTAAACTGCTTTTGAAGCGGCACGAAGCCGCTTGCGCGTTAATTTTGAACACGGAGCGAAGTTTCGTGTTTCCAAACTGAAAGATAACACTCAACTAATCAAGATCGTAGAGTAGCTCATTAACGATAACTCATGGATCGCGTAATTAGGTACACGTCAACCGTTATACGAAACGACCATGTGTTTTCGTCACCATATACATATTGGGTGACGAAAGTTCTCTCGAAAGATAGGCCTTTCGCCCCCCCTCATCTGCGTAACGTCTGCTTTGTGTTTTCACGGTTAGTTTGGATTCAGTTTGGATCGAACGGTAAGCGATGCGTTGAAACCGTATTTAGATAGTCACCAAGAGCGATGCGTACTTCAAGACATTTTGAACGGCAAGACCGATCTCGAGCAGCGGGACGACAACGCGGTCATATACTTAACGATGGACTTGAAAAATTCAACGTAAGTATCAAGCGATACGATCGACTAACAAGGGAACACCGCGAACCCGGACTCACCGATTGGAACGCATCTTTGTGGGTTTTTAGAGCGACTCAAAACAAGAACAACGGTGTGTTTTATTCGGGCCCTATCGCCCTTTAAGTGGGTGAAAACTAACCTCAAAGTCAAATTGGCAAATTCAAATTCCACTTTTTCGCTTATAACTCCCAAAGTACAACAGACAGAAAAAAATGTTTCAAACAAAAGTTTACTGGTGCAATAAGCGCTGCAAACTTGCGTTAACAAAATTTTGAAAAAAGTTTTTTTTTCGGTCAAGTATTTTTTTTTTAACTCTTTTGAAAATTTTTTTAACGCAAGTTTGTAGCGCTTATTGCACCATTAAACTTTTGTTTGAAACATTTTTTTCTGTCTGTTGTACTTTGAGAATTATAAGCGAAAAGTGGAAGTGCCAATTTGACTTTGAGGTTAGTTCTCACCCCCTTAAAGGGCGATAGGGCCCCAAATGAAACACACCGTCGTTCTTGTTTTTAGTCACTCTAAAAACCCACAAAGTTGCGTTCCAAGCGACGCCTACGTTTATCGTTTATTGCTCCACAATTAACGACGCACAACTCGCGTGTTTCAGATTGAACGTGAATTGCAGTCGGAACGTACAAACCGCGCATATCTACAAAGACTCCAGCATGCTGCTGGTCTTTCGAGCTAAGAGAGGCTCGTTTGCAACTAGGTTTAGCGACACGGCTCTTTTCCCACGAAGAAAACGACACTCCTCGCACGGTGAGTCGGCTATTTCCAATCGCCCTCACGCGTCCCTCGTAATAAATAAGCGAAGATAAGAAATTCAGTCTCGTGTAATACGAACGTTCCTCGAAATTCCACTGCAGTAGGGAGAGAATCATAGAATCGATGTTTGCAACGATGATGTCTAACCGCTGAATGTCGATTGCGCTCGCGATCGCTTATGTAACGTCGATACAGAGAGTTCGATGCATAGAGCTCGACAAATGTATCTTAATTGCTGCTTGCTCGCAGAGGATTATAGGTATTATATTATTTCGAGAGAGGAAGCGCGGCGCTGCAAAGGATGAACGATATTTGCGGAGGAACGGAGGTTTAATACATTGGCCGTAGCGTGTTCTTAATTTTGGCAAGCGCCCAAAGACAGGAAGCTGTCGTTGCGATAGACCGCGTGGAATGGGCAACTCGCTCGCGTTGCAGCGCGTCGAAGTTCCCGCGAGTCTCCTAACTGGTTACATGCGATAATTCCTATCTCAGTAATTCTCGACAGTTCCACAAAGAAATACGGAATAACGATAATCCTCGGCGACGGTTCTTATCGATTTATAGAAGTCGAAGCCGCGGTGCGGCTTTGTATGCTCTCATTTTCCACAGAGCGTGAGACACAAGTGCCTATTTGGTCAGTTATTGATTTAATCGTTTCGTAGATTTCTTGATAGCGCTCCAACTAGATTAAAAGAAGCTGACGACGGTCGTCGGGATTTTAAGCAGATCGGCGGAACCCGAGCGCGCTTATCAGCATTGATTTGAGGGTATATTAAAAATAACCACCGCTGCATCCGGAAAGTTATTTTTAGCCCGGGCTATGACTAACATTGGAAGCTCGCTTCGATCGTAACGCAGGCTAACAGGTGGAAAGTGAAAAGTTGGCACGTACCGCATTGATCGCGACCTTAAGATATAGTCGTTAATGTTTCTTCTACAAGGGAACACCGCGAATCCGGACTCACAGATTGGAACGCAGCTTTGTGGGTTTTTAGAGTGACTAAAAACAAGAACAACGGTGTGTTTCATTTTGGGCCCTATCGCCCTTTTAGGGGGTTAGAACTAACCTCAAAGTCAAATTGGCACTTCCACTTTTCGCTTATAATTCTCAAAGTACAACAGACAGAAAAAAATGTTTCAAACAAAAGTTTAATGGTGCAATAAGCGCTACAAACTTGCGTTAACAAAATTTTTAAAAATATAGTTTTTTTCGACAGGTTCTTTTTTTAAAAACTATTTTCAAAAAATTTTTAACGCAGGGTTGTAGCGCTTATTGCGCCATTAAACTTTTGTTTGAAACATTCTTTTCTGTCTGTTGTAATTTGAGAGTTATACGCGAAAGAGTGGAAGTACCAACTTGACTTTGAGGTTAGTTTTCACCCACTTAAAGGGCGATAGGGCCCAAAATGAAACACACCGTTGTTCTTGTTTTGAGTCACTCTAAAAACCCACAAAGTTGTGCTCCAATCGGTGAGTCCGGATTCGCGGTGTTCCTTTGTAACAGGGAATGCTACCACCTTTGACCACACTGTATTCTACTTTATCCTTACGTTAATTAATCGCCCGCGGGATATGCATTTATCGCGTGTTCTTTTCCTGCGATAACAACGCGGTTGATTGATGATATCCCGCTATAAGTCCGAAGGAACTTATAGTCGGAAGCGCACAGCGAAACTCGCCTTGAACCGTTTGCCATTTGATATTAAATCGACATTACGAACTCTGAGACATTTTCGTTCCGCTTTACGCGCGTCATTTATGTGTATGTATGTACGTGCGTGTCTTGCGTATTGTGTGGCATTTAATGCGCGTAATTGATTGTTCAATTGACATGGTTAAACAACTGGCAATGTCAGAAATTGCTCCAGCGTGAGATCGATACGACGTGCGTTACGAAAAGTAGCACGTTTCAATTTTCTTACGAAAAGTAGCACGTTTCGGTTTGCCACGAAAAGGAGCACGTTCCATCGTTTCTGACGAATATTAGCACGTTTGGTCTTCCGCCGCGAAGACTAACATATTTTAGCGCTTTCGGACGGCCGCACTGGGGCGCACTGAGTGCGAAGTTTAGCCAATCGGAAGCGAAAGAGTTCCCACTCCTCGCTTCCGATTGGCTACAATTCGCACTCAGTGCGCCCCAGTGCGACCGTCCGAAAGCGCTATTTCACTGCTTCGCCACGAAGAATAGCACATTTCGTACTGTTGCGGCGAAAACTAGCACGTTATACTGTTTCGCCACGAAAAATAGCACATTTGGAAATTTGCGGCGAAAGATAACATGTTATCCGGTTTGGCCACGAAGAATAGCACGTTTTGGATTATACTGCGGACTGTAGAAACTATCACGTTTCAGCGCGTGGTCGGTTTAAAAGAATTCAACTGTTGAAAATATTGTTTAATAAATAATAATTCCATTTAATCTCCAAAAGACAACAGATATAAAAATTTTAAGCACGTGGCAAACCGCTCAAACGTGCTAGTTTCCGCAGCGGAAACCGAAACGTGATAGTTTTCGTGGCAAACCGCTGAAACGTGCTAGTTTTCGCAGCGAAAACCGAAACGTGATAGTTTTCGTGAGAACGAAGGCAAACGTGCTACTTTTCGTAAGAAAATTGAAACGTGCTACTTTTCGTAAGAAAATTGAAACGTGCTACTTTTCGTAAGGAAATTGACACGTGTTACTTTTCGTAACGCACGTCGAATAATGGTATTTCGATAATGCCTAGTACGGGACGGTTTTAAAACTCCGAGCATTGGTCTTTGTTTCAGGAATAGAAGTCAGCCGATTCATCGGAATTCCGTATTTCTAAAATGATATTCTGTATGAAATTGTAACACCTTGCGTCGCCCCTTTAAGGGACTACATTAACGTAGGAGGCGAAATAGTAGGACGGATTTGAAGAATTGTTTTCGGTGGAGAAATGTTTTATCAAAAAAAAAACATAATATACATTAGAAAGGTCATACTTTTGTCTGTAAAATATGAAATTTTCATTAAAAAATTCAGAGAAGAAGCTGTTTCCGTACAACATATCTTCGCTGTTTTTCATCTGAATCAAAGAAGGAAAAATTATCCTTAAAGTAGACAAAAAATTTTTTTCTTCAATTTACCTCAAAATGGCGGGCATATGTTTCAATATGTATTCAGTCATAAAGTCAGTTTCTATATTTAAATGCCCGCCCTTTTGCGAGAAATTGAAAAAAATCGGCTACGAGAAGAACTAGTTTATTTTGTCTACTTTAAGAATAATTTTTTCTTTTTTGATTCGTATGAAAAACATCGAAGATGTGATGGTTACCGCAGAAGTCTTTTCTGAAAAAAAAAAACGTTCTACAGAAACAGCTATGTACCATGCAGCTTCTTCTCCGAATTTTTTAATGAAAATTTCACATCTCACAGACAAAAGTATGACCTTTCTAATGTACATAATGTTTCTTCGATAAACAAATTTCTACACCGAAAAAAAAATTCTTAAAGTCCGTCCTACTTTCTCGCTTCCTAGGTGCATGTAGCCCCTTAAATACTCGTTCCGTTGATTCCGGCGTCGATCATACCGGCGAGCGTAGCGCTCGGTCCGTAGAACTAAATACGAATGTGATCGATATCTCGCGGAATGTGGACTTGAAGCGACATCGGTGATCGAACACCAGCGAGATGAGAGACGCTATAATTAACGTGACTCGTCCTCAATCTTATAAATAACCCGAAACTCAAGTATTTTTGAGGGTCCGGTTAGGTAACTGTCTTCTACAGTAATACATTTCATGCCAATGATCTTTCAGCTGGAGCTCGCCGCACCTGCCAGGCAGTTCGATCGAACGAACGACGAAAGGGGCTCGCCCCTGTGCGCCGTTTCAGCGCAATCGCCGGAATGTAACGCCAGTCGATAAAGCGAAGTGATTTTCAGGTATCGAGAGATCCGTGATCGAGGATGACTCCGACGGGCGGTCAGAGAGGAGCGTTTGCTCGCGCTTGAAGCTACCAATGACCGTGCAGCAGGTGAAGGGGGAGAAGTATTACAATACAAGCTTCACCATGTACGTCGCCAGCGAGGAGGAGGAGGGCCTCTACAATCTTTATTTCCACAATTGCCCGAACTATAAATACGATTCTCCAGTCACGCTAGATTTCACGGTAACATCCCGCTTTCGCTAGCGACTCCTATTCACGAAAGATATTTCAGAATTGCGTGCTCAACGGTGTGCGACTTTTAGATACAAATATCGGAGATCAATAGCGGGAATTTTCTAAGCGCGGGCGAGATGCCTCTGCCGGCTCTCTATTTTATGATGGCGCTCTTGTTCTTTTTGTCGGGTTGCTTCTGGGTGTTCATCCTTAAAAAGAGCGAGTAAGTGGACATCCTGCCTGACGGCACGCTTTTACAATCACAGGAAGCTTCTCTTTATATCGTCGGTCCACCTTTAGGCACCCTGTTTTCAAGATCCACTACTTGATGGCAGTCCTGGTGTACTTGAAATCCCTATCGCTGCTCTTCCATGGGATTAATTATCACTTCATCCAAACGAAGGGCGAGCACGTGGCTGCCTGGGCAATCCTCTATTACATAACTCACCTGCTGAAGGGAGCGGTGCTTTTTATCACCATCGTTCTCGTCGGCACAGGATGGACGTTTATCAAGCACATTTTGGCCGACAAGGATAAAAAGCTGTTCATGATCGTGATACCTTTACAAGTCAGCATCGAGAGTTACGCACGCGTGTATTCTTATTAACGGAGATGTTTAAATGTATTATTATTCGACAGGTATTAGCAAACGTGGCGGAAATAATAATCGAAGAGAGCGAGGAAGGAGACATCGAGCACAAGACCTGGCGCGATGTCTTCATTCTCGTGGACCTGCTCTGCTGCGGTGCCATTCTATTTCCAGTAGTTTGGAGTATCAAGCACCTACAGGAAGCTGCGCACATAGACGGCAAGGCAGCTGTGAACCTACGGAAGCTCAAGCTCTTTAGGCATTTCTACATCATGATAGTTTGTTACATTTATTTCACGAGAATCATAGTGTACTTACTGAAGGTATAACCGCCGACTTGTCACCGTATTTTATTCTCTCCAGTGGTTCTTTCGAGTAGCTAATCCTCTGCGCTTCTCCCCTGCAGATCACGGTACCTTTCCAGTACGAGTGGTTGGACGAAATGTTCCGCGAAATGGCCACGTACGTCTTTTTCGTCCTCACCGGGTACAAGTTCCGACCAGCCTCCGCGAATCCGTACTTCACTTTAACGAGCGACGAGACGATTCAGGCTGACGAGGACGACGAAGTGGACGTCGTGTGAGTATCCGCCTTGTTCCACATTCTTCTCCTTCACAAGCCTCGTTATCACACTGTATTATATTTATCGTGGCTCTGCAATTGTCGTTGTTTTTATTATTTAATTTGAATTACTTTCCACTTCGACGTACCTTACTTCATCCAGCTCTAACGTGACGATCTCAGTCTCTTTTCCAGTGTTTCCGGGGGCAGCGGTCTCCACGAGGGTCTCAGTAAAATTAACAAGGTCCCGAAAGCTTTGAGGCCCACCGCGGACGTTCCATCCACTCGGGAGGAGAGGGACTGTTTGGTGAATAAGACAGAGCCTTCTCACGAGTACGACTGAACGGAATATAAATTTACGCGTAATAGATCGATTTCAGTGTGGACGAAAGCGAATGACCCGCTTCTCTGTCTTGTGATATTTGGAAGCAGTGTCAGTGTCCGGAACAATATTTAATATAAAGAATGTTTAAAAGGGATTGAAAGAGGATGGGGACACTCGGTTGAAGGTAGCCTCGATCTAGCTGTCCGGATCTGTTTTGTATCTACTCGAGGAGGCGGCAAAGCCGGTACTCTATTTATTAAACGATCGTCCGTTGTGTTCCCTTTTATCTTAGAACCGCGTTAAAATATTCCCGCATCCTATTTATTTTATACTTCACCGCCGCCGTTTAACGCTTAATACGGTAACTTTCTCTTATTCATCCTCTTCCTTTTCCCATACGTTACATTTATTCTCGCGGCGCACTTAATTACGAGCATCTCTCCCCTATTCTACAAATGTTATTGAACGCGAACCTTGGGATTCGGTATAATCTATAATTACTGGTAGAGTGTTGTCGTAGATATGGGACAAAATTAATCTAGGGAACGATTTAAAGAGTTCGGTGTCTCGGGAACGCGATGCTACGCGTTCGTACGTCTAGAGTTAAATCGCAGTGGGAGCCGGACGAGTGGGGAAGCCTGTTTTGATAATACGCGCCTCGCTGTAGCTGGTATTTCGTAGGCATTTAGTGAAACAGGAAGACATTTCCATTTGTTCTTTTTTTTCCACGACACGCTTAAGTTTCTAGAAGCGACGAGCCCGCCTCTGCGGCGCTTTAGTAAGTTTTGTGATATCCGATACATCAGATTGGATGTATCGCCATCCATTTTTGTAAAGCACTCGGCAACCTTTTACGTAGGAATAATAATTACGGCGTCAAGAGCAGGCGAAGGTAATAAGTTTTCAAGCGTTTAACGTGTCTCTCTGTGTAATACCATCCTACGGTTATTACCATTTATTATCACTACTTATTGTTGTGTCTGTTACTATTAATACTTCGTTCTATGTAATTTAAGGGACACGAAAAAAAAAATCAAGTTGAAATAATAAAGCGGATATTTTTATGAAGTCTCTAGTTTTCCTTATCGCGACACCATTTCCCTGTACGAACGTTTGCTGCCCAATTCCGTCGTCTCGTTTCTCATGCGTATAACGAGCAGTTTCGTGGGACTTGTTGGAATGGTCGCTAATGTTCTGTATTGTACTTTCTCTCCACAAAAAAATACACGAGAAGAGGGAATTCGTTATTACCTACACATGTAAGTATGAATGCTAATTTAGACTAGGGCTGGGACTATTTGTTGAATTTTTCGGTATTCGGATAGTCGAATACTTCAGTTGCTTAATTATTTGGCGAATATAATTCGAATATCCAAGTATTCGAATATATAAGTATTAAGAATATATATGTATAATAGTATGGTATGAATCAAGTTCTTTAGGTTCATTTTTTACAAGCTTTTATTTAATTTCAGTTGTGAGTTCGTCAGTTTGTCAGGGTGAAATCTTGTAAGCTAATAACTTGATTTATAATTCACATTATACTATTCGGATACTGAAATATTCGAGTAGTATGCGAATACTTAAATATTCGTATACTTTAATATTCGAATACTTAAATGCTCGAGTAGTATTCGAATACTGAAATATTCGAGTAGTATTCGAATACTTAAATATTCGAGTAATATAAAAATACTTAAATATTCGAGAAATATTCGAATACTGAAATATTCGAGTAGTATTCGAATACTTAATATTCGAATAATAACATTCGAATACTGAAATATTCGAGTAGTATTCGAATACTGAAATATTCGAGTAATATAAAAATACTTAAATATTCGAGTAATATTCGAATACTGAAATATTCGAGTAGTATTCGAATACTTAAATATTCGAGTAATATTCGAATACTGAAATATTCGAGTAGTATTCGAATACTTAATATTCGAGTAGTATTCGAATACTTAATATTCGAATAATAACATTCGAATACTGAAATATTCGAGTAGTATTCGAATACTGAAATATTCGAGTAGTATTCGAATACTTAAATATTCGAGTAATATAAAAATACTTAAATATTCGAGAAATATTCGAATACTGAAATATTCGAGTAGTATTCGAATACTTAATATTCGAATAATAACATTCGAATACTGAAATATTCGAGTAGTATTCGAATACTGAAATATTCGAGTAATATAAAAATACTTAAATATTCGAGTAATATTCCAATACTGAAATATTCGAGTAGTATTCGAATACTTAATATTCGAGTAGTATTCGAATACTTAATATTCGATTAATAACATTCGAATACTGAAATATTCGAGTAGTATTCGAATACTGAAATATTCGAGTAGTATTCGAATACTTAAATATTCGAGTAATATAAAAATACTTAAATATTCGAGTAATATTCGAATACTGAAATATTCGAGTAATATTCGATTACTGAAATATTCGAGTAGTATTCGAATACAGAAATATTCGAGTAGTATTCTGCCCTCCTTAGTTAAACTGTCCTATCTAGCATTTTTTCATTTTTTGAGATATGTTGAAATATTTGAAGTTCCACGCGTCTTTTACCTTTTAAGTAAAGTCAGAAAACTCCACGTGCTTCGTAACGATTTATAAACAGTCTAATGTATTTAACCTAACTTCTTTCCAAATGGTTAAAATATCCAATCTAAAACAATTAATTGATTGATACGTTAATAACACATTACCTACCGGTATACCTATTACAAAAAAATATATTAGGCTGCTACAAAATAATGACAACATGTTTTAATTTGAATGAAGGGAAATACGGACGGTACAAAGTAAATAATAAAACTTCAGTTTTCTCGGTTGTTTCAAAATGCTAGGTAGGACATTTTAACTAAAGAGGGCAGTATTCGAATACTTAATATTCGAATAATAACATTCGAATACTCAAATATTCGAGTAGTATTCGAATAACATTCGAATACTCAAATATTCGAGTAGTATTCGAATAATAACATTCGAATACTCAAATATTCGAGTAGTATTCGAATAATAACATTCGAATACTCAAATATTCGAGTAGTATTCGAATAATAACATTCGAATACTCAAATATTCGAGTAGTATTCGAATACTTAATATTCGAATAATAACATTCGAATACTCAAATATTCAAAGTTTATTCGTAGCATTCGAATACTTGTAAAATATTCGAAGTTTATTCGTAGCATTCGAATACTTGTAAAATATTCGAAGTTTATTCGTAGCATTCGAATACTTGTAAAATATTCGAATATTAAATTATTCGAATAGTCCCAGCCCTAATTTAGACCAGTCACGCTTCGCGACAAGAATCGACCAGTCGTCGATCGCGCACTTCCGACTTCACCGTGCGCATAAAATTACCCCCTTCCTGGTTATACACGATTTCAGCACCACCCTGTATAGCAGGCAAATGAATCGCCTAGTGAAATTAACGGCCAAACGTCAACTGCAGTGTCCAAACTGCGTAATCGTGCTTAGTCCACGCAAGTGTGAGTATTCGATTCTGTATTATGCGTTACGATCCATGTATCTGCTATCTGCAGCCTAACGTATAGCGTGAACCTGTATTCATCAAGTGTAACATTCATAGAATAATTATTCGAATAATTATTTTCGTTCTTTTTAGTGAATTCAAGTAAATAAGAGAGGTGTTTTAAAACGACCACTTTTACTCTTACTTTCGTTACACGCGACTTAAGGTAACTTCTCAGGCGTTGCGTAACGATTAAACGTAATCGTAAAACGTTGGTTCATCTATTTACTACGCGATACGCACCTATTCGTTGATTTTCGCAAACGCAATATGATAGCAGCCGAACGAAGAGACTAACAGAGCTGAACATCAAGCCTGATAGCGTTTAACGACTTCAATTAAAGTTACGCCGCGTCCCTACCCTACGCAAGCTATTCAACCACGATGGCGCGTAAACTTTCGTTGAGTCACCCTCATCCCTTTTTATCGTACATCCCGTAGCGAAAGCGGGTGGTCTGGCCTATTTTACTCCCCGCCGATCGACCTTCCGATCGTTTCGCAGCCTATGGATATGGATAAAATAGCTTCGCAACCTTTCACAGCATCCCTTAAGCAACTTACGAACATAGTTTCGATGGAGGAAACATTTTCTTCGACCGAGGATATTCTTTGTAGGAAGTGTCACGTTATTTCTGTCCCTTTTCAATATAAATTTCAAAATCTTCGAGAACTTGTTAATAAAACGTTTATAACTGCTTTATTATCAACAGTTCCCACCGCTGCCGCGCCTTTACTCTAATTTTACTATCTCTAGGCGCATTATATTTTCTATTTAAGGACTAGTAAAGTCGTAATAATTTTAATTACAGTTCACTTTTTACGGAATTGACTTGTGCAATTTTCCGGGCGTTAAAGATACTACCAGAAGTAGATATTTGGAGTAATAAATTATTATATCAACGAAAATGTTTGCAAAATGCGTAATACAGTGGCTAACACCGCGAAGGAATGTTTACAATATTTTGTTGGCACGATACTGCGTGTCGAGGTGACGTTTTTACGGCTCACGCGTTTACAAAGTCGCCTGGCAGTGGTAAATCTCAATAATTCGCGCGACAGGTAATGTCTGACCATCGTAAATACGCCGTCAAAAAGCTGGCGCTTGTAACGTGCAAGTTATTTTTACAAGTCGGCACAGTGCGCACGCACAATCGCTGCTCTACGTCGCTGCATTTATTTTTTTTTTCACGAGTGCCGGCGAATGGCCTTGAACTTTTTGAAGAAACAAACACTACCCTTGCAGAGGGTGGAACGAAATCTTATGAAACACCTTTCGTTTATCGTTTAAAGCGGAGCCATTACGCGGATCTCTAACAGGTGGGATATATTTTCTACAAAAGGTTTCGGCTCCGAGTGGATTTAGCGTAAATGCCTGAGTACTCGGCTTCCATCCTCGACCCAGAAACGACTTAGCCTCGCATTAACAGAACGGCATTGGGTCGTAACCTACCTCGCTGGGGTGTGGATAATAAATTGCTTAGCGCAGACGTCCTGCCGCTAGGAATCGGGAAGATTCGGTGGGTTTCCAACGATCTATATTTTCTAGGAACCGCAAGGTGCATTTAAACGAAGCCGTTCGCATTCCTGCTTGTCGTTAACCGGTCTCCGAGCGTTCGTGCGTCGGTGGCGATTATTATTCCTCCGTCCTTCTTCCCAGATACATCTCATCGCACCGGTAATCCACCCCTCCGCATTCTCGAGTCTTTGCGGACGCGTGCAGGACCGCAATTATCCGGAACGGTCCATCGTTTTTCAAAATACTCATCTCTTTTCACCTAAGTCAGCTTCTCTACCTATTTAGAAAGTTACCTTTATTATATTTTCACTTATATTTCGATGCAGATAATTTTTGTAGGCGGTTGAAAGACATAGATAAAGAGAAAATGTAGACCTGGATAGCAGGGAATGATGGCTGCGACATTTTTTACATTTCTTGCGAGTATTGGTTTTTTCTTTTTTGTCTGTAGAGAGAGAGAGAGAGAGACTACGAGGTATACTGGCGTGAGTTTCCTAAAAATACGTAAATTAAAACAGCCGTCTAATAGTAAACACAAATGTATTTACTATTAGTTACTCGGTGATGAACTACTTGGGCTCGTTCATGGCTTCTATGTCTTATCAAAAGGGTACTACAAAGTTCTTGTCACGGCAGACACGGCAGTGTAGATGCGCCACCATTAGGGCTGCCATCCGTCCGGGTTTCCCCGGATTTGTCCTCTTTTTTAGGGCGCCCGGGGACGTCCGGAGGGATTTTCTATACTGATCCGGGTTTTCCTATCCTCAAAAGGTCATAAATATTATATCTTTATTTCGTGATTGCGGTTACAGTCTCCCTAGTAGCATTTATTGTTGGCATTTGGTGGCCAACTAATTCCCAACTTGGGGATACTGTGGCTCAACCAGAAATGCTACTAGGGCTATAATTTGCAGAAATTTTTGCCTTGGGATATCGTACTTAATATGAGGCAGGGAGAGTGACAACGGAACAACCCACATTAAAATTTGTTTTTCTATTTTATATGATTAGTAGAGCCTATTGGAATACGTTATTGTTACTAACTTAATTTAAAAAAAAGTGGGTTAGTCCGTTATTGTTCTCACTGTCTCATAGGGTAAATCCGGGAGACTCGGTCGGGCCGGAGAGTTGGTCGAGTCGCTATATTTCAGACCCTATATGTAAAAACGCTTTAAAGTGCAGACCAATTTCTTCTCTAGAAGCCAAACAATTGAATGAATAGCGTCGCTTCGGTTCCTTCTGTGTTTTTCTAGATTTACAGGCTATAAAAGGTAAACTGAAGTTACATTGAACCTTTTTTGTCAAACAACAGTGTACAGAATCGTATTTAAAATATACTTTTAAGTTTATTTTCGTTTAATGTTTGGGAATAATAAGATAGTAGAGATATTGATGGACAATGCAGCCAAAGTATTTAGCGATATTAACTCTTCCTCTCAAAACTAACGAGAAGACCACCTCTCGCTGCAGAAAGGAGAGATGGTCGAGTTATGATTTTTTAATTATTTTTATTTATATTTTTATTTTTTATCATTATTTTATTATTATTATTATTTTTATTTATATTTTTATTTTTTATCATTATTTTATTATTATTATTTTTATTTATATTTTTATTTTTTATCATTATTTTATTATTATTATTTTTATTTATATTTTTATTTTTTATCATTATTTTATTATTATTATTGTTTATTTATTTGATTTATTCACTTTTGTATTCATTTGCCTTGCTAATCGCCGGTAGGTAGTTCGCTTTATCTTTGATGTGTTCTTTACTTGTTTAGCGTAAACAAATTAAATATCAATGAATCTGTAGTTGTATTCACTCATAAATAATTTTGCTTTGTTCTTTGTTATTTTTCCATGAATAGGGTAAACCAACCAGTAATTGACCGCATACCAGTGAATGACCACTGAACAAGGAAATGTCAGTTATAAATTTAAATATATTATATGTTTATAAATGGAGTGTAGTTGCATTTTTATATTAAGCAAACATTAATAAGTACAATTCTTATTAAAAGTATGCGGTCATTTACTGGGCTTCTACACGTTTTGCATTTTAGAATCGTTTTTTTTTTTAAATTACGATAAGAATAAGTAATTGTTTTTATAGAAATTTCAAGAAAAATAAATTTAAATGTAATTTCAACAGTTGTTTTGTTGTTATACATAAATATATTCAAATATTAATCTGAAAGGTCCATAAATTCAACAATTCGGTCATTCACTGGTTGGTTTACCCTAATTATGTGAGTGGTCTCTGCCAACGACAAAAACCATTTCTCCCGGCACCTTGGGAGAGGTGGTCATATGTCGTGACTTCAGTTTTCAACCCGATTTACAGTAAATATTGTCTTAAAGCAAATATCGACCAGTTTTTCTGAATCAGCATAAAATTCTGAACATTTTAGGTTTGTTCTGATAAAATAACTAATATCTGTATTAGTTTTAATAGCCATTTTATATTAGGTCGACCGCGTCTCCCGGATTTACCCTATAAGAAATAGTTAAAAGTGTCTGGGATGCAAGTGGAAATGTCCAGGGTTTTAATGCTCCATGTCCTAGATTAATGATTTTACGGATAGCAGCCCTAGCCACCATGGACGCATCTCCCTGTACCCCACCACCAAAAAGGGGTACATATTATTATACTAAGAGCCCCATAAACAAAAGCAGTCACTTTCAAAACGCGACACTAACCGAGCAGTCATTATTATTAAGATATTCACTCGCAGCAGAGCATTTGAGGATTCTCTTGTCCTCTCCTGATTTAATTGTGTATTCAATTATTAAAATAGCTTGTTTTAAATAAAAGTGTAATTATAGTGTTGCTCGAGGGCTCCCACTTCCCTTCACCTCATAACAATACCGATACCGAATATACCGATTAAGTAACATATTTTAATCACGAATATCTTTCAAACTGGACTCGCGGGCAAGCCGAATTAAAAGTGCCTCCGGGCGCCTCATTCCCCTCTGTTAAGCAACTTTCGATTCGCAGGGGAAACGTTGCCGAGTATCTCTCAATTCCTCTTCTCCTCCCTTAGCTTCCATCAAACACGTTTCCGTCCCGTTGCACGACGTATCCTGGAGCATGCGTCCCGACGTCCGGTCGACGTGCCCACCAAACTCGCCGCGAAATTCTCCAGTCGGCGTCGCGACGCGCTTCTCGAAAACGTCTTCTCGCTTGTGCCGCGTCTTCCCTCCGCGTCTCGAAACGGGCGCCAAATCGCAACGTCCCCATTTCGCCACGGGATTTCTTTCTCTTCTGTGCTCGCACGTTCACCGACACCACGCGAGGTCCAAGTGCACCTTCGAAGGTACGTGCACGTAATATTCTTACAAATACACCATTCCATCCGATGGATCACGCTTCTCCGACTTCTCGTTGCCATCTGTTGCACGTATCGCGCTGCTTGGGCCCGCGTCTCGTACGCTAAATAAATTAGTCCGCGTACCGAAGAATTTTCGCGACTACCAACGATGAATAGCACACTTTATCCGAGCATTTTTACGCGACAAGAGTTGCGTCACCAGCGTGGAACTCGTGCGAAGGGAAAGTCAGCATCGCATTGGATTTAAGTCGAAGGGAAACGCTGCTCGTTGTTTACATAATCCGTTAGAACTCCTCGTTATCCCTTTATCCACCTTTATCCTCTAAAGTGGCTGTCGAACTCAGTGGAGACACTGGTTGAGCTCTGAATACAGCAGAAGCGCGAGCTGGATTAAACTTCCGCAGCTACCCGCCAAGTGTCTCGATTGCAACGCGCGTGTTTCTTTTCCATCGAGTGTCTTGAATACTGCTGATAGTAAGCAAGAAATAAAAAGTAACTTTACTATCTCCACGTCGTTCTACAACCGTGAGTGATTACAATTCAACCGTCAGCCATCTGTTTTGATCGAGCAACGAAAGCGACTGTAGCTTGGCTACGTAAATAAGGTAAATGTACCAGTGCCCGGCCATGTCCCAGTACCTGAACAGTAATGCGAATTTGATTTATTTTTAAGCTTAACTTTTAATGTAATTAAAAACAAAAAATAGTACCATAATGCACAAGTATTTAGCAATATTAATTAAAATCATTATTGTAGAAAATTAAGAATCGTTAGATAGAAATAATTATTTTGTAACACACTTCGTACGCATAGCAGATTGCGAGAAATTTCTTAAGCTTCTGTCAAGACACTTCTGACATTTACTAAGAAAATATTCACAGCATTTCTTATTTATATATTATAATAATACATTATTATAATAGTAAATGGATTTAAATTTAGTTTAAGATAGTTAAATTTGCAAGAAAATGAATGTTTTTTAAAACAAGTCTAAGTTTATTTACTGATACAAAATTTCGCGAATATAAGTAATTTAGACATGCATTTTTAGGTTGTCCGCTTACTGGGACGATACAATTCTGGTATTGGGACATGCAGTTTTAGGTTGTCCGGTTACTGGGACATTTGCATGTTTTTGTATTTTCATTAATAAATACGTCTATTATAATACATAAACTTTTTTTTCAATTTCCGATAGTATAATATGGTGTTATCTTCCACATTTCAACAACATTTTTTTATTTCACGATGGTTTTACAAATTGAATTAGGAGGCAAACTTTGCCGCTATTCCTTAAGCCCCTTAAGGGGGAACAACACCTTGAAGCCCGGAAAAAAGTACAATTTTTTTTAATTTTATGGTAGATATCCATACTTCGTAGGAAAGTCATTGATATGGGGTTTAAATGTGCATGTAGTGGACAGTATTTTAGAATTTTTGTGTGACAAAATAAATGAACTTATAACTTTAAACGCGTGTTTCTCGAAACTGCGTTTTCCAAACTGGTTGAACGATTTTCTCCGCCAATTTTGCATGAATCAATCTCCGGTTTTGTGTATTTATTCTACACAAAAATGCCTTTAGTTAAGCGTAAGGAAATTAAAAATAAATTATTTTTACTATTTTTTCCACCCCAAAATGTATTGATTTTTTCCTTAAATTGACACGAAATTTTAGAACTTTCCACTTTAAGCGCCGCCATTTCTCCAAAAATTATTGTAATTAAATTTCCGCACGCTTAACTGAAGGCATTTTTGTGTAGAATAAATACGCAAAACCGGAGATTGATTCATGCAAAATTGGCAGAGAAAATCGTTCAACCAATTTGGAAAACATAGTTTCAAGAAAAACGCGTTTAAAGTTATAAGTTCATTTATTTTGTTACACAAAAATTCTAAAAGACTGTCCACTACATGCACATTTAAACCCCATATCAATGACTTTCCTACGAAGTATGGATATCTAACAAAAAATTAAAAAAATTGCACTTTTTTCCGGGCTTCAAGGTGTTGTTCCCCCTTAAGCGTCCGCGTATTGGTACATTTACCTTACCATTCGCGCATTCGATTACAAAGTAGGATGACGATCGTTGGACTCTTTCTCTGGTTAAGCGCCCAGTACTTGTGCTTCTTCCGAGAACACAAAGTTCCTAACTAAACTTCGTTGCCGTACGTAGAGAATAACGGCCCGATCTCCTCTTCAAACACGCAGATTTCATTACCGCGATATAATATAATTTATGGGACGGGCAAATTACAGCCACTCGGGTCTCCTAAATCTGATGTAGAATAATTGCCGGATTCGCCGGAGGCGTTTTGTGCGTCGAATCACGACAGCAATAAATAACGCGAATGGACGAAAAATACGCGGCGAGTGACTCTAACCGTTATTCCGATCTTGGCGTTTCAGGATGGCCCTGACGGAATGAGAAATTCCTCGGATAACTTTGCGAAGCGAAGTTACGTTAAGTCGACGCGTCGTCAGTTTTTCTATAATTCAAAGAGCACGAGTCGCCTTTGCTCGCTGGAGGCAGGATTCCTTTCCAGCTCGCCCAATCTCCTGGACCGTTCGTTTCGACCCTTTGAGGGAGGATGGAGTTGGCCGATGCTGGAGAGTAAATCACGGCTATAGGATTTCGACTTTAATGCCGCGTTATCGATGACGTTCCCTTCGCTCCGGCGAAACAACGTAATCTCGCGGCGCCGCCCCCCCGCGCTGTGCCATTATTACCGATGCGTTGTCGATCCCATTTGAAATCCATTCACGAGCCGCGTATCCGAGAAAAAGCAGTGCGGGTTCCCGTTCCCGGCGAACTTAAATTAAAAATGTTGCGCGCGCGACGTGAGCCGAATAATCGAATCGAATCACCCGCTCACGGTCGGCGAGCACGCGATATCTCCAACGCCAACGACATAACGGTAATATTTATGGCCACGCGTGGACGGAAGTTGACGCATGGACCGAGTCGCATAGGTATCATAGAAACACCTGCCACGAAGACTTCATCGTCACACGCGGTTGTCTTTCACCCCGTCCACTTTCTTTAGAAAATTCCACAACGTCACAAACTGTACTTATCCCTTCGACTACGCAGTAGGATATTCTCCATTATTAAATAGTTTTACCATCTCTTTTAGTTGCAAAATAATGTTAGTTCTAGCGGCTAGAAGAACCGCTGTGTTTTGCGACGAAAAAACTAATTGTAAGCGGGGCCGTTTAAAACGATTTCGCCCATCGCTGCCCATACAGCACGCTTCGTGGCGGCAACGTCGCAGAATCGTTGCAGTAACCTTGCAGTGTTGCATGGTTGCAGCGCAATGTCGATGTAACGTTGCTGCGACGCTGCCGTGCAACATTGCACGGGGCGGGCATAGAATTATCGCTGCCCAGTTGCATCAATGTTGCGTTGCAATATTGCACGGCAACGTTGCTGAAATATTTCTGCAACGTTACGGCAACATTTGGCAACGTTTCCGCAATGTTGATGCAACGTTGCGCCAATATTGCGGCAACGTTCCTGCAATTTTCCGGCAATTTTCCTGTAATGTTGCTGCAATGATCCTGCAATGTTGCGCAACGTTGCTTAACCTAATATACTTTCGTTGCTTTTAATGATACGAGAAAATGTCTAAGGAAAAAAATGTTTGCTTCGGGGAGACAATTATTCTGACGGAGACGATTTTTTTCTCAAGGTTATATTTACCGAAATTTCAAGATCGTCAATGGTTTTTTTAATGGGAGGACGTATTTTCATTACTGTAACGCTATAGCCAATAAAAATACAAATTCAACCATATATAATATCTTGTCCTTTTTGTCTAACAATCATTTTTTTCTTGAGACATTTTCTCGTATCATTAAAAACCACGGAGATATTTTAAGCTTAAATGTTAGGTGACTCATCCTGTATATTTTAATGTGTAGAATGACACAGGGTGGAAGTTGTAGCACATACCTATAGTATTACAAAACCCTAATGGAGTTTGTCAAAGTGAGCCTTCGTTTTTGAATAATTTGAGTTTAAAGGTTTGCACGGTAGGAGTGTAAGTTCGAATATGTTAGCAGTCTTATCAATCAGTGGTTGTAGCTGCGGCGGTAAAGTGTTCGCGTACGACGCTAGAGGTCGCCGGTTTCCAATCCCTTCTGAGGAAAAAATTTTCTGTGGAAAAAAGTAATACGGGCTTTATACTTCTATGATTCTATACACAATCAGTATCGTTCGTGTCCGTCACGGACGTTATTTATATTTTTGGCCTCACTGCCCGAAACGTTGCAGGAGGCGGACATAGCAATATTGCTGCAACGTTGCGACAACGTTGCGGTGCAACGTTTCAATCTTGCACTGCAACGATCCTGCAACTTTGCTGCAACGAGAGTGTGCTGTATGGGTGGTCGTGGCGGATTTTAGGTCACCTTCGCGTTCCTCGTCGGGGTTTCGATGGAAAATTGAAACTGTCCAAGGAAGTCAGTTAATTTTCTTCGAACCAATTCCTCCGTCGATACGGTGGAATGTCTACGTGCTAATTCCGAGCGATCGCCTCCAAAGCTCACTTCCAAATTCCCTGCAATCGGAAACCATGACTGTACCTTCCCGCCAGGCGAATCCTTTTATTCCGGATTCTATTCAGGCTGTTGCGTATCTCTGTTGGTTTTAGGGGAACCTACTCGACCAGAGATTTTCATAACGATATTAAGGAAACACCTTGGAAACAAGAACGGCGCCCTGCTGGTCGAGAAAATATCTAGCCAGACTGTAGCGCTCGGCCCGTATTAGCTATCGAATATCTGCTTCCAGTTTGCTCCGGATTACGCTACCAATTCACTCGAATTAATGCCCGCGCGGGTATGTAAGTCACACGCCTAGGTAGAACCACGAGATTACTTTCATGAAAATCGGATTATACCCGAAGCTGCTCCTTTTGAAGCGCCGAGGCGCGTGCTAAGTCCTAAGTCGCCGATATCGTTCGTTTCGCTCTGCCGATTAATGCACTCTACCCTATGTTCCTTTTCCCTTTATCCTCGTAAGCTTCAATATACTTCTTTTGTAAGTTCCATGCCACTCGCCTACGACAGAAGCCTAAATGGGAGCAGAGGGGACGGTTGGAGAAGGAGGATCGGGGAGGGGGAGCAAAATAAGGATTTAAAGGGACGGTTAATCGCTGTAATCGAGAAAGTCTCGAAGAACTAATCGGCCTTTGAGATTCAGCCGCGTTAAACGTCGTCAAGGATTCGGAAAGCGAGACCAGAAGGAGTCATCGCGTTGCAACTTCTCCGTTGGCACTTTCATTAGCTATTATCTACAAAGTAATTCCCTGGGATGCTTTCCTAGGGAACGCGTCCTCGTTTTCTCGCGAATCGAGATCCTGGGCGACGTCGGAAGTGGTAGTCCTCGAGCGGTCTCACGCTTTTGTAAGCTGCAAATTAACGGGTCGTTGGCTAATTGTGCGGGAAGAACGAATGTTTATCGACGATACTAATGCGATTGATTCGGACTCAAATGTTTCCCTCTTCCTATCGAGTTAATTAAGAAATGAACGTGTATAACCTACTTAACTAAAGGGACTGTATTATCTCAAGGACATCGGTTGCGTTATACAGAGTCGTTACCGAGAACTAATGAGGTGGGTTAAGAGGCGAAACGCTTCCAATCTTTTGATAACGCTTTCGTAAACGAGGGTGGTGGGAATACATAAATAATGACTTCCTCGAATTTTCTATTACTATGTTGATACTAAACATGTAGATCCAGACAGTTTGTTATTACACGCCAAAATTCATGGGGAGTCGTGTCAAAATAATTGGTGTGCCTTTTCCTTCCTTTCGCTGCAAAGTAGCTTACGTATCTGATTTCCAAAGAGCAGCGTTAAGAGGGAAACTCCCCTTCGAATCGCGTGTCCCAGGAACCCTTAGCGGACCGTTTCATTTTTTTTTATTTCGAATTTACGACAGACCCTTCTTTTTCTTCTGACCTCTCTTCCGGTTCCTAGGATTAACCCTTACGCGAACTTATGGGTGCTCTGGGGCGAAGCTAACGTAAACAACGACTACATTTATTTTCGAATAAGCTTCGCCCTATTTTCATGTGACGAAGGGATGTCTGGGGCATTCTATTATCATTTCCCCGAAATATGACATACTGCTAAATAAGACTTACTGCTTGCCTTCGCTTGGAATTTAGATTCTAAGTTTATAAAAAATTTTTTGTGAAATTGGTCGCATTTACCTGGATTAGTCAGGCGTAATGAGTTGAGGTACATTTCGTGACCTCGGAGTTTACCGTTCGAAAGTTTTTAGACGACAGGCAAACATAGAAACATATGTATAAATTGTCTGCTTTATAGTATCTATAAGATTTCTGCTTTATAGCAGGGATCGAAAAAGTTCTTGAACCCTCGTTTTTAACATATCTGTCCCTGTGGAATTTTTATTGAAAAAAATGTTACCTTTAGGAACTTGTTTAAAAAGTGTTCTCATGGAACAGATATTTTAGAACCTACAGTGAGTAAAAAAAGTATTGGCACACTTTTTAAAATCGCATAACTTTTTTAGAATTGGTCCAAACGACATGAGTTTTTTTTAGAAGGTAGAAGGATTAGTTTGCTAAGTGACGTATTTCGTAGTTTTGAAAAAAAATTCAATTTGTCGGAATAGCAAAAAGAATAGTAAAGGCCGTTATTTTTCAACTTTTTTTCTGAGCCTGTGACAAAAATTCAAAAAACCTGTTTTGTAGATTTAAGTAAGCTGTATACATGCTGAAAATTTCATCAAAATCGGTCAACGGTGCTCTGAGTTACAAACGTTTAATGATCGCACAATAAGGTCGAAAATCGCTTGATTTCGGGTATTTCGCGATTTTCGACCTTATTGTGCGATCATTAAACGTTTGTAACTCAGAGCACCGTTAACCGATTTTGATGAAATTTTCAGCATGTATACAGCTTACTTAAATCTACAAACGGGTTTTTTGAATTTTCGTTACAGGCTCAGAAAAAAAGTTGAAAAAAACGGCCTTTACTATTCTTTTTGCTATTCCAACAAATTGAATTTTTTTTCAAAACTACGAAATACGTCACTTAGCAAACTAATCCTTCTACCTTCTAAAAAAAAACTCATGTCGTTTGGACCAATTCTAAAAAAGTTATGCGATTTTAAAAAGTGTGCCAATACTTTTTTTACTCACTGTATGTAATAAAAGTTCCATGGAAACAAGTTACATTAGAACATTTATTAAAAAAGTTTACATAAGATAAACAGAAGTACTTAACTATTAGGTACTAGTTTTATTTAACAATATAATATCATATTCTTCATATGTTTATTTAATAAAAGGTATGAAAATCATAACATAAGTAATTAATGGTTTCATAAGAAGTATCGATCAGAAAAGAGAGCTTGTCAAGAATAATACCTAAATAACATTTTTTTTATAAATTACATGAATCGAAATACATAGAAATTCTATAATATAATATATAATATTTATATTTCAATAATAGAATATATGAATATACAAATAACACATTCAGAATATCAATTTAACTGTAAGAATTATTTAATATTGTTGTAGTTATTCAGCGTTGCCCCGATGGGCGGTCCGAGAGCACGAGCATCCATCGCGTTTTCCAAAGCTCGCGTGGAAAAATGACTTGAAATCAACCTATAACCACAAATCAAATCAATTTAATCGCAATGAAATCAGCATGTAACGGTTACATGCTGATTTCAGGGTACGAGCCTACACGCGCACTACTAGAGTTTTCCCCATCCGTTACATGCCCGCAACATCATTGGTTTCGAGCGCCCCCTTCCATGCGACCTTTGGAAAACGCGATGGATGCTCCTGCTCTCGGACCGCCCATCGGGGCAACACTGAATAACTACAACTCTCACAGTTAAAGTGATATTATATAGTATGGATAGTACTATCCATTAAATAGTATTTAGTATTTGTTACATCGATTGAGAACTTTTTTAATATTGGCGAACAAAATACATATCTGTTCCTGTAATAGAAAATTTTTTATTTTTATATTTTATAAGTTCCATTCCAACTAGAACCTTTATTTGCAAGAACTTTTATTTTATCGGTTCTCCTGGGAACTTATAATTGGAGAACATTTTTAAAAAAGTTCCGCGGTCCATGTTTTAAATGGAATCTATTGAAAAGTTCCAGAACTTTTTCGATGCTATATAGTTTAAAATAATGAAATAGCAACGCTAGGCAACTGTTACAAAACTTTAGGTCAACGGTACTCGCGCTGTAGATTCGAGTATTCAGTTCGAAAGAAATCGCTTTCGCTTTTACAAGCGCAACGCCCCTATCGACTTCGCATCTGTGGGAATTTCTTTTAGACTGATCTTGGTCTCGATGGAATGGCCAACGATTTAGATAGCCTTGTATTCGGAGCGTTCGGGTCGATCGTGATAGGTGCAACAGTATCGAGTGCCACAAACCACACGTTCGCATGTTCCAGACGAAAAAATGAGTAGATCGTCTTACAAGAAATTTCCCTCGATGTACATTCGTGTATCTCGCACGCTCGGAGACCAACGGAGATCCGATAAGGTCAGGCGCGTATCTTGGAAAATATTTTTTTCATCTTTTCGGAGCATTTCGTCGACTTTTAAGAGACTCCTTCTCCCACCCCCGTGCCCATGAACGCGTTTCGCGGAACGACCGAGGCGAGAGTGAATTTCTGACGTACGGAAGAATTATGCGTACAGCACGCTACGAGGATTCCGAATGAGAATTTCTTACGATCTTACTCCTATCTTACCACCGATGCAACGCAAAACTCCAGGACCTCCGCCACTCACAATCAGTGTGATATCTAACGACACCTTACCACCCTAAACGCCCCAAAGATTCCAACCCTCGGAGACCTACGTGACTCCCTTCATCCGTCCTCCACCATACCATTAGTTTCACCATTAGTATAAAAACCCTCACCAATCCAACCCCAAGCAAGGCAGTAAAACCTCAATGTAATATTATTATTATTATTTTTTATTATTAAACGTCTTTATTACTCAAAGATAATGAAGAAACCTGAATATTACAAATGACATAGACGATAAGAGTAAAGGCGAGGCTGCAGTGGTAACACTGTTGGGAAGCCTAACCGCGTACAATACTGCCCTCCTTAGATAAAACGTCCTATCTAACATTTTTCCATTTTTCAAGATATGTTGAAATATTTGAAGTTCCACGTGTCTTTTACCTTTTAGGTAAAGTTAGAAAACCCTACGTGCTTCGTAGAGATCTAGAAACGGTCTAATTTATTCATCCTAACTGCTTTTCAGATCGTTTTACTAGTTTATAATGTCCTATGTATTATCTACTTCACTTCTCAGCACAAATTAAAAAAAATTTCTCCTAGACCATATCTTCATGATTTTGTACATGTTCGATTCACAAGAGGGGGAAAAATTATAAAATATAAAAATGATTTTTCTGCTGAATTTCAGGCGTTAAATTTTCTTAACGCAAAAGCAATGAAAACTAAATTATCAAAACCAAAAGCCAGAGTTCAATGTAAAGGAATTTCAGCAGAGAGAAAAGAAAATTTAATTACAAAATTGAAGCCAATCATGCCAGCCAATCGGCTTGCCTTTTGGGAATCGTTAAAAGTGTCGAATAATAATGACGATGATGATTATTAACTTTAAGCCGTTATGTTCATCTCTATGTTTAATTTGTTCGTATGTTTAAGTTATATGTATACGTTTATGTTGGTATGTTTATTTTTAACTACCTAGTTTACGTCAATGTTACTTTTGTTTAAGTTGTACATTTAAAAGTATGAATTAAATACGATTTCAAGTGTTTGCTATATTAAAGTATCCTATCTTACTTTCTTTACTAAGTTAAAATATCCTACCTGAAACATTTAATTAATTGCCACGTTAATAATACATTATATGCCGGTACACCTATGACAAAAAATTATATTAGGCTGCCACGAAATAATGACTACATTTTTAAAACTAAATGACGAAAAACAAGGACGGCACAAAGGAAATTATTAAACTTCAGTTTTCTCAGATGTTACGAAATGTCAAATAGGACGTTTTAACTAATGAGGGCAGAATAAACTAAACTAAACTAAAGTAGAGACAAAAACAAACAAACGTAACAAACAAACGTAACAAACGTTAAAAATGAACTAGACTAAGTTAGCTTAAGACTTAGAGCTAACATGAGAATAGCACAAGGAGTATAGTAAGCAAGATGATTAGAAGTGCTGGAAAATGTGTTGCCGCACTGCGTGTTTGAAAGACTGGTAAGAGTCTAACTGTCGAATAGTAGCAGGAAGGGAGTTATAGTAACGTGCCGCGGTATAAGAAAAAGAAGATTAAGAATATCTACCACGCCTGACTCTTCCTCGAGCAGCGCAGCGCTTAGGTTAATGCTTTAATTTTGAGTCTAAAAGGCAATAAATTCTTGTTGCAAATTTCACTGGAGAGTCTGCGGATCGAGGGAACCTTGCCTCCCTCCATCCAAATCGTTACGTTCGAGGACGAAGCAACGATGCATCGAACATTCTCCAACGAATGCTCCACTGGCAGAGCTTTCAGGGCCGTCTACGAATCTCGCGACAATTTGCTACCACTCTGATCCCGTCGGTCAGAGAGTCGTTCAAATTAATTATCCCGTGTCTCGTTCCTCGATGATTGCCGCGTATGCCTCGGCAATACGAACGAAAGCGCCACGTTAATTACGCGCTTCCAGCAGATCCAGCCTAAGCCACGGAACACGATCTGTTCTCTGGCATCGAACGACTGCAATTCGACTTCGATCCGCACCCCGGCAAGAAAGCCACTTATATCGGCGCCATGTTGCTGGCTTGTTCGTCGGGATTGTTTCATTTCTTTCACTGCGGGCAGAAGTTTCAATCAATTATCTGGTTGGCGAAATAAGGGAACAGGTGATTGTCCCGTGCTGGACCGAGGCGGTGCAACTGAACTTTCCTAGGTCGAGAATCTTCTCACACAAACTTTGAACCGTAAAAAATTCCTCTCTCTCTCCTGCGTCTTTTTTTAGAATTCCTCGAGTTCTCCTGTTATTCCTGTGTGCATGTGCGAACACGTAAAGTGTTCGACAGGATTTTTTGCCGAATATATGATTATGTATACCTACATTAATTGGAACATGCCAAAGAAAAGGCATATACAATCTTTTTAAAAATCATGTAAGAAGTAAACAAGAAGAGAAAAGAATTTGACACGCGAAATTTACGTGCATCTTTAGAAAACTTATAACGAGGGCTAATTTGTTGCGACACATTTTTCTGTCGATAAAGTTTACCGCTTTGAATTAGGGATTGCAATACCGGAAAACCGATTTACCGGTAATCGCGAGAAATACCCTCAAATTTTTACCGGTAATTCGCCAAATATTTACCGGTAATTCGATAAATTATGTATAGCAATGTAGCGCATATATGCATTCATTAATTCCGTCGATATCTACTCCGTTATCAATGAAAAAGCTTCAATTAATAATAGAGACGGAAACCGAAGTATCTCAGAAAGAACCAACTTTAAAGCAAAAGAAAACTAAAAATCTGTAAAAAGAAAAAGTAAAAAGAAAATATCTACAAACGACATATGATTTCTTAATGACTACCCGAAGAACAAGTGTAGAATCTAAGAGCGCTTTATCAGGAGACCAAAGTTTGGACAAATTATGTTTTTTGCGTGCTTATTTATTAAAAAGAATTGTTAAATAAAAAATATTTAATTATGTATATAAGTTAAGATTCTTTTTATTGTTTTCACGGTGAAGATGCATATTAATAAGTAATGTCAATAGTTATACAAATATATCTATTTTGTGTTATATCATTTTATATTTTATGTTTAGAACAGTTTTATTTGCATATATTTTTCATAATGCTCGATTAGAGTTCAAGAAAATTTTTTTGTAATGTTTACTTTTATATTTTCAAAACCTTAAATAATTACTGGTAAATTACCGATAAACCGGTTTTGAATGAAAATTTTACCGAATTACCGGTAACTGAAAAAGTCGGTAAATTTGCAATCCCTACTTTGAATAGTTACTTGTTTACGGATACTTAAATTTGAAAGAATACGCTATCTTCTTCTAACTAATAATTATTGATAATTTAAAATAATGCCGTTTTTGTATCAGATGATAGTTCACTTTACAGGAATTTTATTTAACTTTCGGTAAAAAATAGTGTCCAGCACTATACTCATCCGGGACACTGGGTGTTTTAGAGTACCTTAGAAGGTAATGGTACGTAAAACCTTGAGGTTAAATGCTCCGAGGTAAAATTTGCAAAAACTCCACTTGATAGATGAGATCGCAGATTTCTCTGCAGTTTCTCTGTGTACAAGTACGCGCATATATCCTTCCTCTACGGACCTCGGCGGCAGATATATCTCCGTTTAGATAGGTTCGCGGAGGAACCCGTGAAAAGAATGTGAATGCATAATGCGCGAGCGGGGATTTGCCTTTTTGCATCGGGTAGGTATCGAGTCGCAGCTGTTGACTAAACGCGGTGGCAAACTCGCGAGAATTCGTTAAACCGCTCTCTACGCGGGAGTCGCACACGTGCTTGCAGGAATTCTAAACTTTCTTCCAGCACTTTTGCACCGAGTGTCGACAATCCGCGTGGCTGATGTACCGTTCCAATTGCTTGATAAATTTCCCGTCGCGCGTACATCGAAACCGCGATTCGAGTGATCTAAGTTTTCCAAGTTTTCTGTCTATTACGCGTGGTGTCTGTAGCAATTAACGCGATCTGCGTCGAGGAGTGGCAATTCTCGGTCGAAAGGTAACTTATTCTGGAGGAACCTTCGCCTGGCTGGAATTTCTTAACTCGCTAAATGAATTTAAGGGGGCTAAGTAGCCAGTCAAATCGCTCGAAGGTCAAGTATTTTTTGCGATTTAATTACAAGGATATGAAAGCAGCCACAGACTTTTCCTTTTACACGATGTTTATTACTATCACGTAGAGTAAGAAAATATTTTTTTTTGGCTGCATATCTATTTTACAAATGGCGTCACACGTGGTTGACTAGGTATACAGTGGTTTAGGAAAAGTGTCTTTGGTTTTGCACTTATATTCGGCTTATAAATAAAGATACAACGGCTTCCTTGGAATATGTTTCTCCTAGAATCTGTAATTTTGGAGGGGACCTCTGAAAAAAAGAATTGAACTAATATTATTAAAATAGCGACTAGGAGAAGACGATTTGTACGATAAATGTCGATTTTCAGGGTGCACATATGGCTATTTCCTTTTTATCTCGGAAACTAGAGCTTTTACACTATAATGTTGAGCTACACTCCACAAAGGAATATATTTGGAACCTGTTGAAAAAATTTCAAGTCGATTCGAATCTCGTTTTTTTTTTCATATTCAGGGCAAAAGCACAGAAAAACGTCTACACATCGGACGACTGCAGGGTCGTCATATACATAGACCAGGGCGAATCGGATCAAAATAAGAATTTAGTCCATATTTCTTACATCGCGATAGAAATGATCATTCCGATCGTTCGTAGTATGTCAGCCCTCTCCCTCGCATCTACTGCAATAGTTCGTCGATTGTTTTAAGTCATTGTTTAGAGCTGGCAAACGTTTCCAGCGAGATGGTTGCGTGCGAGCGTTACAATTTTGGTCGTGTCTAACCTACGTAATCTGCAATTTCGTTTTTAAAATAAAAAGTAAGCTTGAAAATTCAAATGTGCTTATTGTTATTAGTTTGTGTCTAAGATTAGTATTTGATGTATTTTAGAGTATTATATCATAATATGTTTATGTAATCTACAATCTTTGAAATACTTACAGTGAGTAAAAAAAGTATTGGCACACTTTTTAAAATCGCATAACTTTTTTAGAATTGGTCCAAACGACATGAGTTTTTTTTAGAAGGTAGAAGGATTAGTTTGTTAAGTGATGTATTTCGTAGTTTGGAAAAAAAATTCAATTTGTCGGAATAGCAAAAAAAAATAGTAAAGGCCGTTTTTTTTCAACTTTTTTTCTGAGCCTGTAACGAAAATTTAAAAAACCTGTTTGTAGATTTAAGTAAGCTGTATACATGCTGAAAATTTCATCAAAATCGGTTAACGGTGCTCTGAGTTACAAACGTTTAATGATCGCACAATAAGTTCGAAAATCGCGAAATACCCGAAATCAAGCAATTTTCGACCTTATTGTGCGATCATTAAACGTTTGAAACTCGGAGCACCGTTAACCGATTTTGATGAAATTTTCAGCATGTATACAGCTTACTTAAATTTACAAACGGGTTTGTTGAATTTTCGTTACAGACTCAGAAAAAAAAGTTGAAAAAAAACGGCCTTTACTATTCTTTTTGCTATTCCGACAAATTGAATTTTTTTTCAAAACTCCGAAATACGTCACATAGCAAACTAAACCTTCTACCTTCTAAAAAAAAACTCATGTCGTTTGGACCAATTCTAAAAAAGTTGTGCGATTTTAAAAAGTGTGCCAATACTTTTTTTACTCACTGTATATATGGGGCTAATCGGATCACGTTTTGTGGGGCGAATCGAATCACTCTTTTTTTCATTTGAGTATTTTTATGATTATAAATATGATAATTGTTTATATACAGATGGTTCGTAGGTACATAAAAAAGCGCAATCAGGGATCATGATGTCAAAAAAAAACATAAAGATAGTTGTGATAAAAATTAAATTTAAAAAAATGACGTAAAAATAAATAAATTAATGGTTTTAAGAAGCTGACATTGTATTTACTGCGGTGAAAAATGAATTCGTCCATTTTCAGAAGATTGTCTGAGAAGAGTGGTGCCACGAGAATTGTGCTGATAGAGGCGGCAAAAAACGGCAATATCCTTCCGATCTGTGTGCTAAGTAGTGTCACTTGACTTCACTGTCATTAAATTAGATTTCTTTAAGTTGATTCTAAAGATTTTGTTATGAAAATTTCAGTTTTTTCAGAAATTTCTGGGTAGTCCGATTCGCCCCAAGTTTCGGGGCGAATCGGATATTTCTCAGTTTTTCGTCTTTTGTTTATAAATGAAAGATTTTTATGTTTAGTTTCAATTTTTATATATTCAAGTTGAAGCCAAAGGTCTACTAGTTACGAATATATTATAAAAAATTAAAAAGTTTTTTTAATGTTTAACTATTATTTTTTTACCGTCAAACGCAAAGTGATCCGATTCACCCTGGTCTACCCTATAGTAAGGGAGTTTATAGTAAGGGAGCGTGGGGTAAAGACGAACGCGGAATAATCGCGAATGCGATGTTACGGCGTTTTAATAAATAAAAACGATGTTCCCTCTCCACTAGAAAATAGTTTAGGTCGTATCCAACGCCGGACAGAAAGTAATAAATACAGAACGCTTATGCAATTCAAGATAAACACAATTTATTATTTTCATCATGTTTCAAGTAATATTTTGTCCATTTCAATTGCATGTAATTACTGTTGAATTAATGATACAATTGTTTTTTTTTTTAAGTTGAAATAAAGCGCTTTTTTACCAACATTTTGTGACCAAGGCGTTGCTTGGATTATGATTCTAACCTCTGAAATAAATTCTTTTTTATTTTTTGATGTCGTGGGGCAATGACGAACAACTCGGATGGGGTAATCTCGAACCTTCGAGATTAGCAACGGTAACCGATTTTGATGAAATTTTCAGCATGTATAAAACATACTTAAATCTACAAAAGGGATTTTTCAATTTTCATTACAGGCTCGGACAAAAAAAGTTTAAAAAACGACCTTTACTATTTTTTTCGATATTCCGACCAATTGCATTTTTTTCTAACGCACAAGAAGAGGAATTTAAAAAATACATTAGGTACAGGTTGTAGCAACATTTTTTACGAGTTGACCATTGCAGCCGCGCTTTCTGTGCAACTTCTGCGATATTTACCACTCTGTTCGTGATTACCCCACGGCAGTCGAGTAATCACGAACACCAAGTGTTTTGCTTTTTCACTATAAAGTTGATTTTTATTATAATTTTTCAAAAAATCGTCACAGCACTTTATAGATGAATAGTTTAAGTATGTTTGTATATAATAAACAAATTCATTTCTCATATAGTTTTCGTTTTGTTTTCTTTTTTGCTTAGGTGTTCGTAATTGCCCCACTCTCCCTTATTAATAAATATTATCCCCAAAATACTAGTCACCTTGTAATTTATCCTTGTAATTAATTACACAATTATTATTAATAATACAATCCTTGTAATTAATTCGCAAAAAATACTTGATCTTCTTGTGATTCGACAACTTGGTCTCCGTTGCCAGTTAAATCCACCGTTCCAACTACAGGAAGACTTCTTTATGGTTCCATCGTATACGTAATACGTGGTAAGCATCTTGTGTCCACGGTCAATCGCTTCTTCATGCCTACCAATTCTCCGAGAAAACTATCTTTATCTCTTAAAAATTCGGTCGTTATGCCATCGTCCTTCATAAACCGGACAGTCTCGTTTCATAATATCGCGATTTGGGACATTCTCCCTTCTTCTCACGTTTACTTGAAATTTAGTTGAAAGTAGAACGAACTCGATTCACTTTCAAAACTCCCGTTCGTCGCGGCATATAGACAGTTCTATTAGCTACGTTCGAAACCAGAACGACTGTAAAATCCTCATCTATTGGTAAAAGTCGCGGTTATAACAATTTAAAACGTGAACGGAATATATAACGCGGAGAAACGAGTGCCAAGTCTTTCTCAAGCTTGCATCCGGATAAACATGCTCGGGGAAGAATAAATTTCGCGGGTCGGGAGTATGGTTAATCCAACTATGTTCACCATATTACATTAACGAAGACTGGAAGTAAGCTGAGAGTAGCAGGTGTTTGTAGCGGCGTAAAAAAGCCCGGGTCTTCCTACATGCGAATTTTTATGAAACCTGGCGAAAGAAGCAGATCCTCCCATCTCGGTGTTTTTCATATTTTATCCCTTGAATTTATCCAAGCGCGACAATACCGCTTACGAAATAAGGGAGAGTGGGGCAATTACGAACATCGAAACAAAAAAGAAAACAAAATAAAGAACTATATGAGAAATGAATTTGTTTATTATTTACGAACATACTTAAACTATTCATCTATAAAGTACTGTGACGATTTTTTGAAAAATTGTAATAAAAATCAACTTTATAGTGAAAAAGCAAAACCCTTTGTGTTCGTGATTACTCGACTACCGTGGGGTAATCACGAACAGAGTGCTAAATATCGCAGAAGTCGAACAGAAAGCGCGGCTGCAATGGTCAACTCATAAAAAATGTTGCTACAACCTGTACCTAATGTATTTTTCAAATTCCTCTTCTTGTGCGTTAGAAAAAAATTGCAATTGGTCGCAATATCGAAAAAAATAGTTAAGGTCGTTTTTTAAACTTTTTTTGAGCCTGTAATAAAAATTCAAAAATCCCTTTTGTAGATTTAAGTATGTTTTATACATGCTGAAAATTTCATCAAAATCGGTTATCGTTGCTAATCTCGAAGGTTCGAGATTACCCCATCCGAGTTGTTCGTCATTGCCCCACGACATCAAAAAATAAAAAAGAATTTGTTTCAGAGGTTAGAATCCTAATTCAAGCAACGCCTTGGTCACAAAATGTTGGTAAAAAAGCGCTTTATTTCAACTTAACCCTCCATGGGCCGAATTTTTGTTTTAACTCCAAAAAAATTGTGGGAACGAAAAATCAGAAATTATAAACCTATATAAGGTAAATGGCCCAGTGGTGAAACAGTTAAGGAAGAAGTTGAGATAATTGCAATTTTTTTATATTTAAATAGTATAAAATTATAACTAAATATAATTATTCGAAAGCGTAAAATTTCTAGTTTCAGATAACGTAACAAGAATCTACATTTATTAAAGGAAAAGTTTTAAATTAATTAAAACATGAAACTGTTCATATGACCTAGTAATTAAATGAAATTCATAGCGTGACCCAGTCATTAATTATCAGTGTCCCAATTATTGAATATATATTTAATTTAACTATTTCTATCAGTTAATGAAAAGAAATGAATACGGTAATATTTTGGGGTAATAGAAACATTTTATTTATAATACATTTGTGTTAAATCTTCGGCATGACTTTATGTCTGAAAATGATTAAAAGTATATTATAAAATTTTAGGTTGTGCTAATATTATGACGGGTTTAAGATTAATTATCCTAATAATTCTTAAACAGTATTATATTTTTGTCTAGTTATTATTAACGTAAATATATAGGATACAAAACAATACTTCACTGAATACTAACGTCTGTACCAGTTTTTATATAACCATTAAATACGCGTTTAATAACTGGTCCGTGACATGTTATCGTGTACTATTGGATAAACGCAACAATTTCAATATTAAAAAGAAAAAAATTATTAAGAGATCCAATTAATTTTCAATTTTTCGACATATAATAAATCCACAACAACTGTACTATTTCAAAAATGATAAAATAATAATTAATTACAACCTTAACAAAAATATTCTCCCGCTTGCTTGAGCCCAGTAGGTGAGACGCGAGATTGAAACTGTTGAAGCTTTACTGTACAATAATATTTTTGCATGATATAACTATTCAGTTATGTAAGCTTATAATTGTATCTATATAAAGCCAATACATTTTGCAATTATATTTCGAATAGTTTAAACGTTGCAAATTAGTAAAACTGTTATTATTAATAAAATTTCTTCTCGATTTTTAATTATTGGGCCATGTTTAAGTACTGGGACATTTACCTTATGCAAATGAAAACAAATCTTTGCGTTTAAACAATTTTATTGCGATATATTCACTATGTGACTTTCAAGTCACACCGGCCTATAAAGTTTGCACTTCTGTGTATAATAACTCATACGTGGAATTCCATAAAACAATTTGCATTTGGTGTTAAGCATAAATGTACGTTACACTTTGAACATTTTATTTTCGGAACTCATGAATCTCATGAAAAAGGCTATAATTATTTTGTAAAATATCTATAAATTAAAATGTGACCTGAAAGTTACACGAGCCCATAATTAAAAAAAAAACAATTGTATCATTAATTCAACAGTAATAATTACACGCAATTAAAATGGACAAAATATTACTTGAAACATAATGAAAATAATAAATTCTGTTTATCTCGAATTGCATAAGCGTTCTGTATTTATTACTTTCTGCCCGGCGTTGGATACGACCCAAACTATTTTCTAGTGTAGAGGGAACATCGTTTTTATTTATTAAAACGCCGTAACATCGCATTCGCGATTACCCCGCGTTCGTGTTTACCCCACGCTCCCTTACTTGCTTGAAATCGGATTTCGCGTGACGGCAGCTGCGTGGCGAGCTGAATTCGATGTCGCGCTTGTAAGCGTTTCCAAAAAATATTTTGCGGGGAACGTTTAAGCCGCATTTTCGGCGCGCGCGGAATTCCCGCGAAAATACTCCGGTTATTCGCAAGCCTCCCGGGGAATATCCAAAGTATTTTGGAAATATTCTACAGGCGTCGTTGTGCTTTCCAAGGGGGAGGGGGGGGGGGGTGAGATTTAAGTTCGGGCCGTGACGATGCGCGAGGTTCCAATGGAACAACGATCGCAGGAACGCGTTATCCCTGAAACGTCTTGCTGGCGGACGGGATCAAAGTAGATGCTTAAAGTTGCCGGAGTTTAAGGTAGGAATGTTTAGCGAGGTCAAAGGAGAGGTGTATCGATTTCGTTAGAGTCCACCGGTGCACCGGTGGCAACCGTTCTCGCGGGGTATATCCTCGATCTGTCATCCTTGCACCGGTACACGGTTTAATTGCGCACGCGAGTTTCCCTCAAACGGATCACGGCCACTTCCGCGCTGTTTTCCCATTCCTCCTGCAACTTTCCGCGCGCGCTACACCCTCGAACCGAGGTACGTACCTATTCGTCGTAGTTTTTCCTCGCGAGAAACTTTGTTATTACGGCGAACCGTGAATTATACCAGTTTCCATCTGGCGACCGGCGCTTTTTCTTCGCAACACGCGGCCACGCCTGGCCGTTGCCATTGTCACCCCGCGATCCCCTTGTCGCAACGCGGAAATCATCGACCTGAATTCCATTCGATGGAGAGTCACCTAGAATCACACTATACGGAATACAAATCTATCGGCGAAATAAATTTAGCGTTCAACGGTCACAAGAAAATATGCTTATCCCGCAGCGGAAGAATTTCGCAGCGAGTACTTTGTCTACGTTAGGCTAACGACACTTGGAAAACAAACGGGCATAATTCCCGGTTGAACTTGCGAGCGAAAGGTTGAAATTTGTCGCGAAACTTTGAACGAATTCCCGGTGGTATTGCAGCGCTACAAGGATCGTTAATTTTCTTAACGTTTCGCGAGGAGGAAATCAGCGTAACCTAATCGCCGGGCTACCCCAGGATCGAGATAAGAATTCTTCCCGTAAGGGTGGCCAGAACGAGTCGGGTTAAAGGGGATCGTTTTGTTTCTAGGCGAGCGCAGTGGAAGCTGGTCGATGGGAACTGGCCCCGAGACGGGAACTGTCATTCCCGGAAGCTTGGAAACTTCTGCGAACAGCCCAGCCACTCTTCAGCATTTCTGTACTCCTCAGCAGCTATAATGAACACAGCGCCGCTTCTGCACCTGTTGCGCCGCCGACCAATTTTTCCATAATCCCTGGAGAGCTGTTGGTTTGAAACTGCGCCGATACCGTCCCGTCGACACGATGAGGGAAGCGAGCGACGACAAGGGTTCCAGCCGCAAAGTAGCGCGCAAAGTTTCAAGGCAAGAGATGCAGTTCAAGACGTAGGAAATTCGCCGGGCGAAAGATGAAATGGACAATCTAATTCGAGATCGGAGCTGGTGTAAATGTGAGACAGGAAGAGGGGGCGAGAAGCGGAGGAGCAAGATGATCGACGCGACCAACGCGACGGAGACCACGAGGATATGTTTCTTGCCGGGGGATCTGGAGGTCCTGGAGGATCCTCGGACCCCGTCCCTCAGGAGGATCAGCTACGGCATCATTCTGCCTACCATCTGTTGCTTGGGAATCATCGGCAATATCTTGAACCTGGTCGTCCTCACCAGGCGCAACATGCGTGGCACCGCTTACATTTACATGAGAGGTAAGTCTCAGCTTGTTACTCGTTCGCCAAAGTGAAAACGTCGCGACTTTTCCACCGACACGAATTGGTCGTGTCTACTTAACTCCGTCCCGTGCTTTAACTAGTCTGACTCGTGATGAAGATTTTGGCCCAAACATGAATATGACGAGCCAGGCTCGGGAACAGATAGTCGGGCCAAACATAAACATCACGAGCCAGGCTCGTGAACGTAAACATCGTAATATAGCGGTCGTAATTGAATGTTAGTTCCTATCGGTACGCCACGAGAGTTAGTCATGATTCTCATAATTGCTGTTACAAAGCAGTTTAGTTATTGAAATTTAATAAACCCTTACAGAATGCAAAATACAAAAGTTTTAAACGAAAGCAGTGATAACGAATCCAGTGATAGTGACGTGCTTGCGCCAACCAGAAAACGTCTAAAGCGTATGATTATAGATGAGAGAATTAAATTTTTTGTTTACAATATGCTGTTTATTTTTAGGCGTGGTATTATTACATTCCTTGGGACAAAACCACATTTGAGGATGATTGGATTTCTATCGAAGTGTTGTTTATTCGTGAAATATAATTTTGAAACTGTCATCTATTACAAAATATAATATATTTATAATATCTACGAAAGGAAAAAGGATTAGAGTTTGCTTCCACAACAGCAGGATCGCGCAAAACTGACTATATCACAGGCATTTACATCTCGGCTCGTATCGCGACTTTTCTCGAGCATCAGTCTGGCTTGTTTACCACGCGTTCACGCCTAACACTTGGGCCCAAGTTTCGTCGAACTAAATGGCACGGAAGGGGGTTAGAAAAACATCGTATGTTTTTTTCGATGCAATGGTTATAATTAGTAAAATAAAATAAAGAAATGAAAAGAATAATTCAGAATCGAATGTATTTATTATTGTTAATGTAACAGTATTTTATTTAAATGTTCCAGGGTTCCTTTTGTAGGGATAGTAAAAACAATAGTTTGTTCGATCGTTTACCCTTCAGCAAAGAAACAGATTGAAAGATAAACGATTGAACAAACTATTATTTTTACTATCCCTACAAAAGTACCACTGGATATTTAAATAAAATACTGTTATAGTAATGGTAATAAATAGATTTGATTCTGAATTGTTCTTTTAATATTTTTTTTTTGCTGCAATATCAAACACTGCGTTGACCACAGGTAAGGAGGATCAAATGAGTATTTTTCTTTGCCAAAGACGAGCAAAATCACGACATGATCAACCAGCAGCCTGGGTCCTTGGTTTGATTAGCCTCTTCTGATGAATCGAATAAATCTTGACCCTTGTGACATATCGGATTGATTCGATGTATCGAATAGTACCTAAGCATTGAATATTTTTTATACATTTATATATATCTCAGGTATTTCAAGAGTGGTAGAATATACCCACAGAAATTCGAAAACGTTAAGTGTTTATTTCATTATAAAAATTATCACCGAAAAGTGGCCGATTTTTCAGCCGAGAGAGTAGAATGTCCCCTTAACCCTCGGTTGTCACACTGGGTCAAATTGACCCTGCGTTTTTTAAGGGGAGGTTCTGGTCTAGAGCCCAAAAAAATAGGTGATATTTAGGAATTAATTAAAGGAAAACTACTATATATAATTTAATGGGACTTTTTGCATTGTATTAAGGATGTCTTAAATTATAGAAATATATTTTTTGTTTCATAATTAATCATTGTAGACAGCCCTGGGGAGTCGTTAAAGTCAAGGCGTCAAAAAATTGATCCAAATCGGTGGGACCTGTATCTCCAAAAGTTATTATCCGATTCGACTGAAACCTTTTTTATTTTGAAGATTATTCTTTTGGCTAGGGGGGAACTAAAAAAAATTACAAAAATGACATTTTTTTTAGAAAATTACGACACTTCAAGCTTGAAGTCACTTTTCCATGTATTTTTCGTCCTTTCAACGCCTTTAAAAATTATTAATTTTTCAATTTTTTGTAATTTTTTCTAGTTTGCCCCCTAGCCAGAAGTATATTCTTCAAAATAAAAAAGTTTCAGTCAAATCGGATAATAACTTTTGGAGATACAGGTCCCACCGGTTTTGAGAACACTGTTTCGGGAAAAACGCGTTTAAAGTTTTACGTGAGCGCCGAGTGACCGGTTGTGACCTATGCATTTGCCGCTACTCAAATGCCTATAACTTGGGGAATTTTACGAATTTCAACAAATCCTTTTAAACACGTTTTCATAAAAGGTTGAACATTCGAAAAATGAAATAAAAAAAAATCGACATTTAGACCAGAACCTCCCCTTAAAGCAAAAAACCTTTTTGTCGAACATCTTATTGCTTCAAACTTTTTTTTAAGCATGATGACACTTTAAATGTCAACTTTCAACTATGGGCATATATTCTACAATGTTCAAACATTATCTAAAAATTTATGAGACTCAATTTAACAAATAGTTTTTAAATAACAACTGATAGAAAATTGACACTGTCAAATTGACCCAGTGCGACAACGACGTTCGAAAAAGTAGGTGTGACAACCGAGAGTTAAGTGACCGCCGTTACCCATTCTCTCCTAATATGCAAACTGAGTGTAATAAGCGTGGCGTCAGACGCGCGTTTCGAAAGAAGAGCAGCGAGAAGAGAGAAGTATTGTCGTTAGCGTGGCGACGCGCAGTGTCTACCTTCAAATAAACTTATTCCATATTCACCCACGTAATATTCGAATGCCAAGCACGGTCCAGACACGTTTCAGAATCCATCGACCTCCGCAAACCATTCGCAGTCATTAATTTTTACGATCAGCGATCAACAAGCTTTCTGAATTTCAAAATGCGTGTCAGCCCTATGCCGAAGCTAGATAACGAAATCAGCGGCATAATCGTAATTCGAAATAATCCTTACGCGCCGCGAGAATATTATGATACCTCTGCCAAATGTGACGGTTCATTTGCCATTTGGACACCGGGCCAAAGTAATCGCGACGCGACCACGTTCGACCAAGTTTTAAACTAGATTCCCGGCTGAAGTTTTATTTTGCGGCTCGCACATTCACAGGCTTATCTGTTAGATAGAGTTTTCGTCGTTACAGTCCTCGGTTGAATTCATTACCGGCTTAACTCCTACGCGACTACACAGGCCCGCGTTATCCATAATTCCGGCCCTACCAGCGTTTAAACTTTAAAGTTCCGTCGATACCTGTCGGGGGTACGACTACCCCTTGGAGATTCGACGAACGGCCCGTTAAGGGGAGGTTCTGGCCCAAATGTCGATTTTTTTTTTATTTCATTTTTCGAATGTTCAACCTTTTAGGAAAACGTGTTTAAAAGGATTTGTTGAAATTCGTAAAATTCCCGAAGTTATAGGCATTTGAGTAGCGGCAAATGCATGGGTCACAACCGGTCACTCGGCGCTCACGTAAAACTTTAAACGCGTTTTTCCCGAAACAGTGTTCTCAAAATCGGTGGGACCTGTATCTCCAAAAGTTATTATCCGATTCGACTGAAACTTTTTTTATTTTGAAGAATATGATTCTGGCTAGGGGGAGAACTAGAAAAAATTACAAAAAGTTGAAAATTTATAATTTTCAAAGGCGATGAAAGGACGAAAAATACAGGGAAGTGATTTCAAACTGGAAGTGTCGTTATTTTCTCAAAAAAAATGTCATTTTTGTAATTTTATTAGTTCCTCCCCTAGCCAAAAGAATAATCTTCAAAATAAAAAAGGTTTCAGTCGAATCGGATAATAACTTTTGGAGATACAGGTCCCACCGATTTGGATCAATTTTTTGACGCCTTGACTTTAACGACTCCCCAGGGCTGTCTGCAATGATTAATTATGAAACAAAAAATATATTTCTATAATTTAAGACATCCTTAATACAATGCAAAAAGTCCCATTAAATTATATATAGTAGTTTTCCTTTAATTAATTCCTAAATATCACCTATTTTTTTGGGCTCTATACCAGAACCTCCCCTTAAGGGGCGCAATATTTCACTTGTGATAGAACTCGGCGAGCGCGTACCTTGCTAGACTTTCATAGAAACAGGAGCAGTCGGACGCGCGGCTATATTTTCCACATCGAACTTGTGATTCTCGAAGGAACATTTCCGAATTCACCGAGACCCTGTATTTCGTGGAGCGAGCGGCGAAGAAGGAGCGAAAGATGTTCGTACGGTTGGCGACCGGGAATTGCCGACCAGCTCGCTGGCGAATATTCGGTGGTTTCCGCGAGGCCCTCGACGTCCACGCTCGTTTCCGGCCGGACCGCGCCAGTGCATTAGGGGGAAATTAGTCGGCAATTGAATTTCGGCATTTTCCCCGTTTCTGCCGTTCTGTTTCGAATAGATCCTAATTCACGACATTCCCCGACATATCTTCTCGTTCCGCTCGTTATCCGTCGATTCCTCGAGCACCACGGGCACTCCGCAGCGAATCCTAACGTCCCTCCACCAATCTCAATTTCTTAATATCGATGCGCCGCGGCTATATACACCGGCCGTCTCGAAATATTCACCCGTAAATTTCGAATATGGGACACGTGAATTGAATTTCCGCTTCGACGGAGATTAATTTTCTCCGGGGCCATTAATTCGCGTTATGTTTACGGAGAAACGAGGGAATTAATTACCGTTCTTCTGGGAGCGCGGGGGCGCTGTCGCGTGACTTTCGGCTCGCACGCAGCTGCTAGAAACTTAATCGCGTTAAACCGCCTTTATCATCGCAAGCATTAGCGCGGCCCAGCGTTGAATCGAGCCGCGGGATCTTTTTGTTTGCGATCGGAACCTAGAAGATTATTCGTCGCGATATTCAGGGCGTAAGGGCGCGAGGTCGTATCGCGAGGTTCGGGAAATCAGGAGAATCGGGGAAATCAGGAGAATCACGCTCGAGGAGGAGTGGCAATCGGATACGACATCGATATCCACGGGGAGGGGGGCGATCCTTCGCTGGTTCCGGGCGCGAGAAATCGCGTGAAATTTCCGTTCTATTTGGTTTTCCCGAGGCGTCGGATCCGCGCGTCTTTGACGGGCTTGTCGAGCAAGATGGGGGAGAGTAAAAAGAAAATGACGAGGGAAGGATGCGAGGGAAGGAGGGAAAAAACTAAATTCTCAATTTCATTTGCTACCTTTGTGTATTTGCCGTGCGCAAATAAGCCGCTTTGTTGTCTACGCTCCTCCGCGCCTTTCCTTCCACCTTAGGGTAAATCCGGGAGACGCGGTCGACCTAATATAAAATGGCTATTAAAACTAATACAGATATTACTTATTTTATCAGAACATATCTAATACGTAATATATTTTTTATTTTTTAATTATATTTATTATTTGAACATATCTAATATATTTACTTAAAATCGGGTTGAAAACTGAAGTCATGACATCTGACCAGCTCTCCCGAGGTGCCGGGAGAAATGGTTTTCGTCGTTGGCAGAGACCACTCGCATAACAATTCATAGAAAATAACAGACAAGAAAGCAAAATTATTTATGAGTGAATAAAACTACAAATTCATTGATATTTAATTTGTTTACGCTAAACAATTAAAGAACACATCAAAGATAAAACGAACTACCTACCGGCGATTAGCAAGGCAAATGAATACAAAAGTGAGTAAATAAAATAAATAAACATAAATAATAATAAAATAATGATAAAAAATAAAAATATAAATAAAAATAATAAAAAAATCATAACTCGACCATTTCTCCTTCCCATACGGCACACTTCGTGGCGGCAACGTTGCAGAATCGTTGCAGTAACCTTGCAGTGTTGCATGGTTGCAGCGCAATGTCGATATAACGTTGCTGCGACGTTGCCGTGCAACATTGCACGGGGCGGACATAGAATTATTCCTGCCTAGTTGCATCAATGTTGCGTTACAATATTGCACGGCAACGTTCCTGCAATATTTCTGCAACGTTACGGCAACATTTGGCAACGTTTCCACAATGTTGATGCAACGTTGCGTCAATATTTCGGCAACGTTCCTGCAATTTTGCGGCAATTTTCCTGTAATGTTGCTGCATTGATCCTGCAATGTTGCGCAACGTTGCTTAACTTAAAATATTTTCGTTGTTTTTAATGATACGAGAAAATGTCTAAGGAAAAAAAGTTTGCTTCGGGGAGACAATTATTCTGACGCAGACGATTTTTTTTTCAAGGTTATATTTACCGAAATTTCAAGATCATCAATGGTTTTTTTAGTGGGAGGACGTATGTTTATTACTGTAACGCTATAGCCAATAAAAATACAAATTCAACCATATATAATATCTTGTCCTTTTTGTCTAACAATCATTTTTTTCCTGAGACATTTTCTCGTATCATTAAAAACCACGGAGATATTTTAAGCTTAAATGTTAGGTGACCCATCCTGTATATTTTAATGTGTAGAATGACACAGGGTGGAAGTTGTAGCACATAACTATAGTATTACAAAACCCTAATGGAGTTTGTCAAAGTGAGCCTTCGTTTTTGAATAATTTGAGTTTAAAGGTTTGCACGGTAGGAGTATAAGTTCGAATATGTTAGTAGTCTTATAAATCAGTGGTTGTAGCTGCGGCGGTAAAGTGTTCGCCTACGACGCTAGAGGTCGCCGGTTTCCAATCCCTTCTGAGGAAAAAATTTTCTGTGGAAAAAAGTAATACGGGCTTTATACTTCTATGATTCTGTACACATTAAGTATCGTTCGTGTCCGTCACGGACGTTATTTATATTTTTGGCCTCACTGCCCGAAACGTTGCAGGAGGCGGACATAGCAATATTGCTGCAACGTTGCGACAACGTTGCGGTGCAACGTTTCAATCTTGCACTGCAACGATCCTGCAACTTTGCTGCAACGAGAGTGTGCTGTATGGGTTTCTGCAACGAGAGATGGTCTTTTCGTTACTTTTGAGAGGAAAAGTTAATATGGCTAAATACTTTGGCCGCATTGTTTCCCAATATCTCTACTATCTTATTATTCCCAAACATTATACGAAAATAAACTTAGAAATATATTTTAAATACGATTCTGTACAGCGTTGTTTGACAAAAGAGGTTAAATGTAACCTCAGTTTAACTTTTATAGCCTGTAAATCTAGAAAAACACAGAAGGAACCGAAGTGACGCTATTCGTTCAATTGTTTGGCTTCTAGAGAAGTAATTGGTCCGCACTTTAACGTGTTTTAGAGTCTGAAATATAGCGACTCGACCAACTCTCCGGCCCGACCGCGTCTCCCGGATTTACCCTATCCGATCAGCTTCTTCTTTATTCAATTCCTTCTTATTTTATCAGCGCGTTCCCACCTTCAGAGTTTCGCTAATAAATTACAGTTGACGAGCGATTACCCTTCGGCCTTCTTCGTCTTTTTCCCCACCCAACCGTTATCCTCCCTTCTTCCCTTCACCATTTTTCCTCACCCGAATCATTTTTCATATTCCACTCCCCCTTTTATGCCCTGTCTCGTCATTCCCTTACACCGCACATCGCCGGGAGGCTTCTTCCTTCCACCTGTCGCCAAACGGCCCCGCACCTCTTTTTTTTCCTCTCCTGTCCAAGTCCCGATATACTACATTCTTCATTTTAATCGTCTCCTCCGAGTCTGCGATACTGGCAGCTCGAATCCCAGCGCTTGATCCTGGTGTCAATCGAGGGAGCCGGTCTAATCCATCTCACCGTGAAGACGACTACATGCCAGGCCGAGCTCCGCAAGGAAATTCATCCCCCTTTCTTGCGTTTCATTGACCGCGCGTCGCGTCCGCGCTCGACACACGGAAAGACGGCAAAGCGCTAGGGATTGCAAGTTTACTGACTTTTTCAATTATTGGTAATTCGGTAAAATTTTCATTCAAAACCGGTTTATCGGTAATTTACCGGTAATTATTTAAGATTTTGAAAATATAAAAGTAAACATTACAAAAAAAGTTTTCTTGAACTCTAATCGAGCATTATAAAAAATATATGCAAATAAATCTGTTCTAAACATAAAATATAAAATGATATAACACAAAATAGATATATTTGTGTAACTATTGGCATTCTTATTAACATGGATCTTCACCCCGAAAACAATGAAAAGAATCTTAACTTATATACATAATTAAATATTTTTTACTTAACAATTCTTTTTAATAAATAAGCACACAAAAAACATAATTTATCCAAACTTTGGTCTCCTGATAAAGCGCTCTTAAATTCTACACTTGTTCTTCGGGTACTTATTAAGAAATTGTATGTCATTTGTAGATATTTTCTTTTTACTTTTTCTACTTGAAAATACGCCTATTCTTTAGTGGCTTCAGATTTTTAGTTTCCTTTTGGTTTAAAGTTGGTTCTTCCTGAGATACTTCGGTTTTCGTCTCTATTATTAATCCAAGTTTTTTTTCACTGATACCAGAGTAGATATCGACGGAATTAATGAATGCATATATGCGCTACATTGCTATACATAATTTATCGAATTACCGGTAAACATTTGGCGAATTACCGGTAAAAATTTCAGGGCATTTCTCGCGATTTATCGGTAAATCGGTTTATCGGTATTGCGACCCCTACAAAGCGCAAGGACGTCCGCAGACTTTTCTCCAGATGGGGGCAACTTTGGGATGATGGTAAAGAAAAATATACTCCTCTTGATTTTTTAAAGCCATTTTATAGTTTCAATTTAATTAAAAATTTAAAACTGGAATTTAAAAATATTCCCCTTTTAGTATAAATTTAATAAAAATCACTCTTGAAAAATAAACGATTTTTCAAAAGCCAAGGGGTGCAACTGCCTCTTTTGCACCCTCCTCCGGACGCCCATGGCAAAGCGCTGAACGTCGACCCATCGATTTCGTCCAGCGCACAGCTTCCGCCGAGCTCGCCGTTCCCTCGGGCGATGCTTCGAAACTAAGCTCGATTTGAAATTCCGCCCGAGACGCGGCAAGATTGCTGGCCCTTTGTCGATATTTTGCCAGCGCGCCGGCTATTTACGCCTCGCGACACGTCATCGCCCTTGTAATTCGCTCTTCCTCGATTCTCTCTGTTTAGCCGAGTACACATTCAAGATAGGGCCGGACCGATCAAAGGCTGCACACAGCTGCCAAACGGTTCGCTCCGAAGTCCGCGACAGTCGTAATGAGAATTTTACGCTCCGTGCCACTCTAGACGCCCCTGTTAGCGGGCGCCGCGCGCGGGTCTGGACTTTTGGAAGGAAAATTTACGACGCGGCAGGCGGATAGACCGAATCGGGAGTCGTTTGCACGTGAGAACGAGCAAGTAAATAGAGGGGGAGTTGGCTAGACTCGTGGGGTCGCTATCGATATGCAAGATGGACGGCAGCGGCGAGGATCAGGTCCAACTAAAAGGACGTGCCTTTGAGCCTGGAAGTATTGCGAATCCGGGGATATTGGAGCGGAGGAATTTGTGCGTAAGGAAATGCAATTTGAGACGTGCTCGGAAACGGCGAGAGCCACGGCTCAGCCTGACGCATACATATGTAAAGTAGGGTCGTACGCATAGCCACGGAATATTTACGCGCTCAAAGATACGTGGCGCGGGTCCAGCCATTCGTCGTTACGCCAAATGCCAGCCGCTAAGCCGCCTGCTTCGCGAATTTATGTTCCTCTCAACTCAATTGCTTTGAATGTAATTGTTTGTTCCTTCGTACGAAATAGATGCTTCGATCTTTTTGCGGGAGATTCTTCTTGATGTTTGCAAGTAAGGGAATGTCCATTTTTCGTGATTTTGCAATTTGTAGCAGATTTTGTAATTATTTTAAACAGTACTGGAGTTTGATGGTAGATGACAACTATTGTCAAATTTTGGCTGGAAAATTATAAAGTTCAAACATCCCCGTAAGATAATGTTAAGGGGGTATAGTAATTTTTTGCCCGAAAATTAAGCTTCTTTATGAATTTTTTTCTGTATGAAAATGGAAAGCTGGAACGATGGGATTTGTTGCAAATGGAAGATCACTGTTTCAAAGTATTAAATGAATTTTTATTGAGAAAAAGCACCTTCCCTCTTCTAGCTATAGTCACTCAAATTTGGTCCCTCGCGGAATGAGTAGAATTGCGGTGCCATAAATTCCGCCTTCTGTGCTTATTTAAAATAAAAACAAATCAATTCATTAAAATTTATTACATTTTGTGGTCTTTGATTGAGCCGATTCTTCGCTTTGTCCGCCATTTTGTTTTAAATGCGAAATTTAAGAATCTGCTCGGTCAACGACAACAAAATATAATAAATTTCAATGTCTTAATTTGTTTTTATGTTTCGGATAAGCATAGAAGGTGGAATTTATGGCACCGCAATTCTACTCATTCCGCGATAGATAAACTTTCAACGACTATAGCGAGGGTGTTTTTTTTTTTTAAATAAAATTGATTTTGGTTGGAATGAATGTAAATAAATATTTTATTACTTTCAAACAGTGATCTTTCATTTGCAACAAACACCATCTTTCTAGCTTTGCATTTTCATATAGAAAAAAATTCATAAAGAATGCTTAATTTTCGGGCAAAAATGTACTATGCCGCCTAAAAGATTTCGTATACTGGTTAAAAATAGGAAATGCCCACTCTGCACTAGGGTGGTCCTTACATTTATGGTAAAAAATTAAAGTTTTTAAAATTTTCTTCTGACCCTCTCAGAAACTTCCAAATAGTTTAAAAGAATTTCGTCTAAAATTTTGTTAAAATATATTAAGGATTAAAGGTCGGGCAATGCCATTGAAATATTACTATTTTGGTATAAATTGATAGAAATTTTTGTAATAAGGACAAAATAATTTTTTTAACTTTTAAGTGAGAGTATAACATTAAAATTCGGGCACACATCGCATAGACGAAACGAGTTTATAACGAGTGTGTACTGTATTGTGTTGTAGCATAAGTGCTTTATATGCACATTTAAATTTCTCTCGTCAGCAGCTCTCGAACCAGATGCAGACGCAAAATTTGACGTACATTCTATTCAGGTTGTTAAACGCATAGATGAAAGCATGTTTTCGGATTCTGATATATAAATATGGGCCCCGTTTCATTAAAATTGACAAGTGACAATTATGGAAAGTCGCAGTTGCCAAACTTGTGGTACATGCGAAATATAAAGTCCTTGAGCGACCTTTATATATCAAAATATACAATTAAAAAACACGAAGATATTTTTTTTGGTCAAATAGAAATATTTTAAGAGGGTCAGACGATACAAATTTTAAAGTTGAAAAATAAGGACCACACTACTCTGCACTGGAACAAAATATAGAATGTCCCCACTCTCTGCTTAAGCATAAACTTCGATTTTCCCTGTTTTTTCCCCCTTATCCTTAAAATATTCTTGATGGAAGCTTTCCAGAGGTGTACAGTTTGAAAATCGCGAAGGTAGATAGTGTAAGCCTACAATGATTGCAATTAATCATACTCAGGGTTCGTTTCTATTAAGCTGACCATCACAAACGCGTACTCAAATTGGCTCTTTTTCCATTTGACGCGAACACCTGTCGTCTCTTGCAACGATCCATCGAGACGGTGGACGCGCGCCTCTGTGACAGAGAGAAAACGCTACTGTCGGACGAAATGGAATCGTACTTGCCGCTAGTCTCGATTACTTTTTTTAATGAAAATCACTACCGAAGATGCATTTTTATTTCGCTCTCATTCGGCTATCCAGTAATACCAATTATTTTGAATTCATCACTTTCGGATTACGAACGGTTCCTTGCTATAGTTTTATCAAGAGAATAGTTCCGCTAAACTTTAGTAAAGGTGCAATTCCACGACGAGAGAAAAATATCGTGTCTCACATGAGAGTTGAATCTCAGGAGAAAATTATTTCATTAATTTATTCTTTTTTAATTGTTTCGTCACTAATTTCACGAAACGAGACTCTTGTGAGAAAAGTCCTCGTGAAATATTTTCAAAAATCTCATCTCTCGTGACTATTTCTATTATTTACATTTAGTTTTTGCCGAGATTTTTGTCTCGCGATAGAAAAGTCTCATATAAAATCTCATCGTGGATTCGCACCGTAAAAAAGAGAATTTTAAGGGACAAACGTGAAAATGATTTCATAGCTGCTGCAAGCTGTAAGATGAAACTTTTTTTACAGGTCGAATCTTGCTAGCAATGATCCCATTACTAGGATTTGTAGAAGAGAATGATTTGTGTCAGCGGGTCAACTTTTTTTGATCCTCAAATACTAAATTCAAGCAATTAAGGCTTACCGCCCTAAAGTCACTGACGAATTAATGTAACTTATTGTTATATTAGAACACTTTGTGATTTTCTACTGCTTTAACTAATTGGGGACTTGTAGCAAGAGGGGTGCAGCTCCATTTTTGACAGTTTTTGAGTTATGATGTGTAATAAATGTAAATAAATATTTTACATCGGTTGGTGGACGTTTGATCCAAATCGGATAACAAATGAGCGATTTATAACAAATAAATAAAAATGGAAATATTAATATTAATATTAGAATTAATATTAGAATTAATATTAATAATAGAAACATTAATATTAATATTATCTCATATTCTTTCGCCAAAAATAGAAATAAAAACTTATCAATTCAATAACTACTACTTATTGCGTGAAAATATATATTTTTCAATTAGTGTTCTCTCTTCAGTGTTAAATCGAAGCAATAATTTTATAAACAATTGTTTCTAATTTACTCCATGTTGTTAAAGATGAAGCTGCACTCCTCTTGCTGGATATTCCTCAATTCTTAATGGGACCCCTCGTAAATAAATAAATAAAGACCGCAGGCTTTTACGTTTCATCACGCGTGACTGCGTCACGCGTCTGAGATTTTATTGAGTCACACCACTGGCGAGATCACAGAAGCACGCTCCGTGCCGTTTTCGACTAATTCAAGTTTCCGAATGCAAATTTTTAACAAGTTTGAAACAGAGGCTTTTTAATTACGTTCTGCAAAAATCCCCGTGGAATTTTAAAAGCCTCGTCGAATCTTCGTGGTGCTCCTTTTCCAACGTTTCGCTCTCTCCACCGTGTAGACGCGATCATCGTTATTCCCTATCGCCCGTTCCAAGCTGGAATAAATCTGCGATATCCCTGAGATTAAATATTTTATAGAATTATGTACACGAATTTCCAAATGCGTTTCACTTCAATCGAATCGTTCGGAAGACTTTCTGTATCGATCGCTGCAAATCCGTCGAAAGTTTACAAGTTTCCAGGTAACCCTACAGACATAACTAATTACGTGCGAACGCGTATGAATGTAACAAATAGATGGCTTAGGTTCACAAATTATTATCAAAGGATAAGAAAGAAATTATTCAGATGCTAGTGGTTATGATTCTTCGTGATTGCACTCTGGAGGAAGTAAATAAGTGGAACTCGAAAAAAATTGAGGGTGCTGGCATATGTATTAACTAACAATAAATTGCATATCCTACTTAGTAACAGAGAAGGCCAAAACTATTATTTAAATAAAATTTCGAATAACGAATAAACGTTAAAGAAATTATTCGTCGCGTGTCGATTAAAGTGAGTTCGAGTTAACGAACGAATGACGAATAATTGTTGCAACTTTCATTATTCAAAGTTTTATTTAAATAAACATTTTTACCATCTCTGCCTAGTAACCGGATCGGTGTGTCCAAACGAAGAGGCACCTACACAGTTTGTGTTTCAATAATGGATAGGGGTAAAAAGTACAGTGGTTGGCCACCTGACACTGATTGGCCTTATTTTGAGAAATAAATGAATATAAAGAAATACCAATGTCGTGCCTTTTTTTAATGAACACATTCATATTCCTTGTACTTTCTTGCTTCGGATGTAATCAATATTTCTCCTCTCATTATATACTGTGATTATATATAAAAACAAATAGGATGACTCGACTTTGAAGCTTGGAAATTACAGCCATTTAATAAAAAAACCATAAGAGTACAGTTGAAAGTTTGCGAATAGTTTAATGTATTTATGATATGTATATCTCTCATATTCGGTATATATCGATAAATAAAAGTTGAAACTTTATAAAAGGATTATTTATTTGTTAAAATTATACATATATTATGAAAAACAGGGGGGCCAACAACTGTCATATGAATAATGTTGAATGATAGTAATTGGCCGAACGGCCAGTGACTGTTTTTTAACCATGTTAATGGTGAAACAGTAATTAGCCCCCTGTTCAAAACAGAAACAAACACGACAAATACATACTAAATAAAATATATACATTTTTATTGAATAATTTTAATCTTATTTCTATCGCCAAGTCAGGTAACATTTTTTTTTAAGTTATATTATGTATCAAATAGCGGCCAATCACTGTCGAACCGATTGGACAATTACTGTCTCGACCATGCCAATAACAATATTCCTTCGTAGGAAACATATTTTTTGTATATTTTTATACATTCTTGATTTTTTTTATAAACTCTATTTATTTTTAGATTATTAGGGGTTTTTCGTACTTATTTATATTGATTTCCATTTCAAATTGACTAAATTCACATTTATAATTCATTATTTATGTGACACTCTTACTTAAGTGGCCAACCATTGTACTCTTTACCCTAACTCCTGAACTCCCTTTTCGACCACCCTCTAGGGCTACGAAAGAGAAAGCGTAAGTGCGAATAGATTAAACGTCCAGTTAATGAAGTTGGGAAGAACCGGAGGTGCTCGCAGTAACCAGAATTGCGGTAGCCTTCTAATGCGAGAGGAACGAAGCGTACAAAACGCTCGGACTGTACCTGCCGAGTGTTCCGCGAGCCTTTCTCGCTTGGAATCCCATTACGTTCTCCCAGAAAATCGAGCTTGCTCCAGCCGGACAAAAAATCCTCCGCTCCCTCGACAAACTTTTCTACTTGGTATCCGCTGGTTATTAGCTGCCACAAGGCTCGTGCGCAGGTGCGCACGCGAGCGTGCCTTCTCACGGAACGTTTCTATCGCCGCGGCCGCCCGGCACGATGATCTTTCCTTCGAAACTTAACGTCTCCATTTGCGTCGCTCCAAACTTTATGAATATTAACGAGCACGCTGCCACTCTCCGCTTGTCGGCGCATTAAGTGCCACCTCTAAACTACTAAGGGCTCCCTCTTAATCTTGACTAGAAGGTTACGTAATTAGCATTCGTCGCCGAGCGAAACTTTTCGCTGTGATCACGGTCGCGTTCGCACGGACGCCAAAACTAATCGGGCATAAGTGGAACGGTTAAGAAGCTGTCGGTTAAAGCCGGGTTCACAGTTCCGTGACGGAATTTTTTTTTATCACTGAACCCTCGCGGAACTAACACGTGTGAACCCCCTTAAAGGGGTATAGGACTATTGGACGACTAAAATCGACGGTTTTTTGTCGGTTGGATTGCTTAGATACCAAATAATTACCATACCGGAACTTGTCACAGTTTTTTATGTACGCTTTTACAAATAATGTAAAATAAAAAAATTGTCAGAATGTTGAAAATTATTCAAGTTATTTGACGCTAAAGATGGTCCCGCGTAGAGCGCAGCTGTAATTGGTGTACATAGTCCCAGGTGAACCAATCATCTAAAAGCAAAATGCTTTGGGGTGGGTAATTTCTACGCTAATAGTTATCGTGTGAAATTTTGCTGGGCAAATTTAAACAAAAATTGTAAAAGTTACATACAGATCAACTTTATCCAACATTTTTATGGAAAAAAATCGTCTTTAATCAGTTATAAAATGTTTTACAAACATCCAATGTTGATGCGGAAATTCCACACGATAGAGAAAGGAATTCTACAGCTCCAGTTAAAATTTTAGGTGAAAATATTCATTCGTTCAAGAGTTATGATGTACACCGTGTTTAAAAATGTAGTTTCGAGATACGCGGCTTCGAAGTTAAGTCCCATATGCCAATACCGCTTTGCGAGGCCGTTACTCGACGGTGCACTCCATTATGTTCAGCGCTATAATTTCCGTAATTATTCGAATTTCCTCACGATACATTGTTGTATATGTTCACAAAGCATGGCATTTTCAGAATTAATAATAATAAAAAAATCGATTTTTCGAAATTTCAATAGTCCTATATCCCCTTAAGGGGAGGTTCTGGTCTAGAGCCCCAAAAAATAGGTGATATTTAGGAATTAATTAAAGGAAAACTACTATATATAATTTAATGGGACTTTTTGCATTGTATTAAGGATGTCTTAAATTATAGAAATATATTTTTTGTTTTATAATTAATCATTGCAGACAGCCCTGGGGAGTCGTTAAAGTCAAAGCGTCAAAAAATTGATTCAAATCGGTGCGACCTGTATCTCCAAAAGTTATTATCCGATTCGACTGAAACCTTTTTTATTTTGAAGATTATTCTTTTGGCTAGGGGGGCGACTAAAAAAAATTACAAAAATGACATTTTTCTTTAGAAAATAACGATACTTCCAGTTTGAAATCACTTCTCTGTATTTTTCGTCCTTTCATCGCCTTTGAAAATTATAAATTTTCAACTTTTTGTCATTTTTTCTAGTTGCCCCCCTAGCCAGAAGTATATTCTTCAAAATAAAAAAAGTTTCAGTCGAATCGGATACTAACTTTTGAAGATACAGGTCCCACCGTTTTGAGAACACTGTTTCGAGAAAAACGCATTTAAAATTTTACGTGAGCGCCAGAGTGGACGGTTGTTGCCCATGCATTTGCCGCTACTCAAATGCCTATAACTTGGGGAATTTGACGAATTTCAACAAATCCTTTTAAACACGTATTCCTAAAAGATTTAAAATTCGCAAAATGAAATAAAAAAAAAATCGATTTTAAGGGGAGGTTTCGGTCTAAAAATCGTTTTTTTTTATTTCATGTTTGGAATGTTCAACCTTTTAGGAATACGTGTTTAAAAGGATTTGTTGAAATTCGTAAAATTCCACAAGTTATAGGCATTTGAGTAGCGGCAAATGCATGGGTCACAACCGGCCACTCGGCGCTCACGTAAAACTTTAAACGCGTTTTTCCCGAAACAGTGTTCTCAAAATCAGTGGGACCTGTATCTCCAAAAGTTATTATCCGATTCAAATGAACCTTTTTTTATTTGCCGCTACTCAAATGCCTATAACTTCGGGAATTTTACGAATTTCAACAAATCCTTTTAAACACGTTTTCCTAAAAGGTTCACCATTCGAAAAATGAAATAAAAAAAAATCAACATTTAGACCAGAACCTCCCCTTAAGACGCTGCGTATTGCGCGGGTACACTCGGCTCAAACGATTGTGGCCGATCGAGATTCGATTGCATTCGAGCTAACTAGGGTTGGTTTTTTCACATCGCTATCAATCTACAGTATTTCATGAACATGGTGACGGCACTGCCAAGCTACAGGTTCCCGTCTAGAACACTTCTAATTCATGTTAAAACACCACTGTGGCACCATCTGCCTATGATTGTCATAATTATACAAATCTGCGCGATCGGCTCTGTTATCGATGCTGTAGCGTAAATGACACCAAGAATAAATGTCAAATGACTTTTATTGCAATGAACCTAAAAAAAAATCCAAATAATTTTGACACTATAAACGATAAACTTGTAATGTCCAAAGTAAATAAATCAACGAATTTATAATGAAAAACACAAATAAATAAAGCGGGATGGTGGGGTAATAAGGAAAAGAATGGAAACGAATGTTATGTATTTCGTAGAGATGGCAAAGCAAACCAGATTACAGAGATAAATAAAGTCTTGTGGTATTTTATTCGTAGCAGTCTTCGTAGATGAAAATCTAAGACGCTCATTATTAGTGGAAATGTGTAGAGCAAAGAAATACGCATTTATATCAAAATCTACTATCCGTTATTTTATGTTAACAACGGGAAAATAAACATAACCGAAGCAATGTAAATTAAATTCTGTGACAGGACTGCACGAACGTGTCTTATATTAGATGGCGTCACAGTGATGTTTCCTCACGAAATAGAAGTGTTCTAGACGGGAACCTGTGGCTTGGCAGTGCCCTCACCATGTTCATGAAATACTGTAGAATGATAGCGATGTGAAAAAAACCAACCCTAGTAAGCTCGAACGCAATCGAATCTCGATCGGCCACAATCGTTTGAGCTGAGTGTACCAAGCGAAGCTCGCGCGATGCGATGAAACAACACGCACCGAGGATTCCCGGACTTGCGGCGCGGCTTTGCGGCCTTTACGCCGCTGACCGAAAATATTACGTAGCGGGAACTCGAGTCGCTCGACTCGAGTTAGCTTCCGGTGATTCCAGCTGGCTTAGCCGTGAGTTACGATACCTGGAGACAGCTTCTTCTAGCTTAATCTAGGACAACTCGGAGCCGCGTGCGCGTAACTTTCACTAGCTTAAACCACTTCACTTCTGCTTAATTATAAAATACGTTAAAACCTGCGCAGCTTGTGTACGGTATCTGCGTCGATGTGTTTGACCACTGCGAGTTCTGCGGAGGGAATTAAGTGGAACAAAGGTTCGGGGAAGTTCGCGAGAATTATGCGAAACGGATTAAGAAATAAATTGACTAGCCAGATGCAAACTCTTGCAGGAATAGCTCTAGCACCCAGAATCGAAGGAATCCGATTCATCCTCCGTCCTCTACGGTCTCACCTCTGCCACCCAGCAATTCGATTCCGCCAATACGTTTTACTGTTCGTGAAAGGAACAAGTTCCTATCACCGTGCTGCCCTCTTTAGTTAAAATGTTCTATCTAGCATTTTGAAACAACCGAGAAAACTGAAGTTTTATCGTTTACTAATTTATTAAGATTTTTATCGCAAAAGTCTGGTCTTTAATTTAAACAAACCGATTTGTTGCTACATTCCTTTATTATTCGACTTTTCCTTATAACTGGGAAGCGAAAGGTTTCCCAAACATTCGACTTAAACCACTAAAAAAGGGCATTAACTATAGTACTAAATAAACAACATTAAATTTTGATATCAAAAATAAGTTAAAAAATTGAAAGGTAACTAAATAAATAAATGTAAAAAATATTAAATTATACGTCATTAGGAAAGAATAATTTTTTCTATTTTTGGCGCAAATTTCATTCCGATATCTTAAAAAGTGACTCAAAAGGCGGTAAAATTTTAAATGCGGCCCACTGTGCGTCGTTCACGAACTGAGGTCACTATGACGAGTCTCTAGTTCCTAAATGGGACTCATATATGGCGGGAAACGTTTAAGGGGTCAGTCCACTCTGACGTCGTGAAAAATTGTCATTTTTTAGGATTTATTTTTTAGTAAACGGAATGTCCAACGTAAATAATGCTTTGTCTACTTATTAATACACTTATTGACAGTATAAAAAATCTATTTTAAGTTTTTAACACTTTTTTTAAATATATATTAGGGTGGTCCTTATATGTATGGTAAAAAATCAAAGTTTTTAAAATTTTCTTCTGACCCTCTCAGAAGCTTCCAAATGGTTAAAAAAAATTTCGTCTAAAATTTTGTTAAAATATATTAAGGATTAAAGGTCGCTCAATGGCATTGAAATATTACTATTTTGGTATAAATTGATAGAAATTTTTGTAATCAGGACAAAATAATTTTTTTAACTTTTAAGTGAGAGTATAACATTAAAATTCGGGCACACCTCGCATAGTCGAAACGGGTTTATAACGAGTGTGTGCTGTATTGTGTTGTGGCTTTATATGCACATTTAAATTTCTCTCATCAGCAGCTCTCGAATCAGATGCAGACGCAAAATTTGACGTACATTCTATTCATGTTGTTAAACGCATAGATAAAAGCATGGTTTCGGATTCTGATATATAAATATGGGCCCCGTTTCATTAAAATTGACCAGTGACAATTATGGAAAGTCGCAGTTGCCAAACTTGTGGTACATGCGAAATATAAAGTCCTTGAGCGACCTTTATATATCAAAATATACAGATAAAACACACGAAGTTATTTTTTTTGGTCAAATAGAAATATTTTAAAAGGGTCATACAATACAAATTTTAAAGTTGAAAAATAAGAACCACCCTAAGGTATACCGGTAGGTAATGTATTATTAACGTACCAATTAATTAATTGTTTTAGATAGGATATTTTAACTATTTTGAAAGAAGTTAGATTAAATACATTAGACTGCTTATAAACCTTTACAAAGCACATAGAGTTTTCTAATTTTACTTAAAAGGTAAAAGACGTGTGGAACTTCAAATATTTCAACATATCTAAAAAAATGAAAAAATGCTAGATAGGACAGTTTAACTAAGGAGGGCAGCATGGGTCGTCGTAGATTTTGTAGTTTACACGCTACGCGGCCATCATCCTCCTCGGACCGGAAAGCAGACGGCTCGCAGTCACGTGCGACCGATACACTGGCATTGAATAACGCGGCCGAGATGACGTTGACTCGTTCTCCTCAAATCTTCCCGTCTGTCGCGTCGCGGGCAACAAATAGCTACTCCGCTGCACACGATGCACCTCGCAGTTCTAATCATTTCTCGCCTTGCTCGCAGAAAGCAACAAACTCTCGTTTGAATTTCTCTAGCGCCACATTGCGTGCCAACTAATTAGAGTGCTGCATAAGTTCTGTCCGCCAGAGTACGGCTTCTACAAATTCGATTTTTCAAAACAGGTTATACCTGCTTCAACCTATGAGTTTCCCATGTACATATGAAGGGTAAGGGGAAAACAGAGAATGTCCATTTTTCGTGATTTTCCGATTTGTTGTATATTCTGTTGGTGGCAACTGGGACTATAGAACCGTCGAATTACAATTAATAAAATGAGTGGCTTTCCTTGTTTGGATAATAATAGAAGTGAAAATTTCTTATTTTGTTTCAGTATGCTGCCTTTAAACTTGAAAAAAATATTAAAAGAGTGTAAAACAATTTTTATTTTATTGCTTATTGCTTTGTGATGCCTAAGTATGGTATAAGCTTCATGTTATGAAGAATGCAAATAAATTCAGTAAACTTTGTTTCTTTACTGGTGGACTAATGAATGGCTGTAAAACTGTTTTGTGAAATCCTCGTTTTCCTCTTACTCTTCATATGCGGGAATCAGAATTAGTGTCTGGGTTTAATACTGAATATTTCAGATGTAGATTTGCATTAATTTTTATAGCTAAATATTTAAGAATTATTTTTATAAGATTTTTAATTTCATTAATATTTATAATTTTTTATTTAGATAGAATTAAATTTTTAGTTGTTTGATTATATCATATTTTTTTATTACATGGATTCGTGGAGTTATACCTCGGATCCGATATGATGAATTAATATATATAACTGAGATAGGAAATTTTTACCTTTATAGAAAATTTCAATAATTTCGAGGGCATGAAAAGTGTGACAAATTCTTTTTTAATGATAAATCTGAAGATTTGTATAGAAGAGGCATAATGCAACTTCCAACTCAAAAGTACATATTAAATAAATTAAGCCATAAGAAAGAAATTTTTTTCAATATATATATAATATTCAATATATATATATATTATATAGGCATAATGCAACTTCCAACTCAAAAGTACATATTAAATAAATTAAGCCATAAGAAAGAAATTTTTTTCAATATATATATAATATTCAATATATATATATATATATTATATATATATATATATATATATATATATTGAAAAAAGTTTCTTTCTTATGGCTTAATTTATTTAATATGTACTTTTGAGTTGGAAGTTACATTATGCCTCTCCTATACAAACCTTCAGATTTCTCATTAAAAAAGAATTTGTCACACTTTTCATGCCCTCGAAATTATTGAAATTTTCTACACAGGTAAAAATTTCCTATCTCAGTTTGGATATTTTTGGGGGGTTAGCTATCGTTGCACGAGGTACAGAACGCCGATTCAATTCACAAGGGGAGGGTTTCTTAATTCGCAGTTCTTGCTGCGCCCCTTCAAGTTGTTACCAATATAACTCAGTACCGATAGCCGTGTTCGGCTCGAGTAACTCATAAAATAAACGAAGAAGCGACCAGAGGCTATGCAGCCTAATATATCAATGGCTCGACCCGAGTGCACTGAAAGCCACGTTTCAGCGACGCGCCACTAAATTAATTAGCCGGTTGCACCGGCTCTTCTTGCGTTCCTCGATTCTGTACCGGAAACTTTCCTCCCGCGCTGGCCGTTTTCGACTTCTTGCGTCCGTTGTCTTGCGCTCCCTACGGCGTCGTTGAATCCATCCGGGATACCGAGGTCGTTTCTCTTTCAGAACGAGCGCGATGAAAGACGCCAAGTTTCGCGTCAGTTCGAGTGTGCGGTTGCAAAATGGAGGGCCGCCCCTGAGCTCGATAGTTTCTCCAAGAAACCGTGGACAATCTGCAACAGCCACGTTACGCTGTCCTTCAACTTTATCTCGTAGGATTATCGCGCAACGGAGCGCAGAGATTTTATAAACATTGAACCGTTCGCTGAAATTCTACGACTGAGACATTTAATGGGATTCGGCGCGACAATAAATAGTATAAAAGAAAATTACGGAGCACAGTGTTTTCTATGAATATTCACGAGGGGCGTGGAGGTCTCCTTCGTTACTTTGCCTTAAGACAGCAATTAAGCGTTCGATTCCGTTTTGCAGCTGCCTCGCTATATATTTCAAATCGATCGAGCTCTCGACGGCGACGATGAGGTCTCGACGATCTACTATGAAGATTCACATCTCGAAGGAAATGGAGGTTTTTATGGGAGCCTGAGAATTTTCAAACGGTCACCTTATAATAAATAAAAGAGCGAGGGTGCGTAAATAACGCAGCGAGGGTAGAGATGCGTTTAATAAAGTCGATTATGGTTTCCCCACGAGGAGCAACGATCGCGCGCAGTACCCGCTATTTCCAAGTGGTTTACGAGCATCTCCGCGGTTGTATTATTCGAAACGGAGGAGATAAACCTTGCAGCGAGCAAATGCGCGATCACGGGAGGACGATAGAGCTAAGATGATTCGCGATTCCACGGGGTATCGATTGCTCGTCCACGCAAGGAATGATCCTCTTGCTGGTTTCGTTGGGAACACGTTTCCCCGGGAGATGCGTGGAAAGAAAAAATAAAGTAGGCGGCTATTGATATAACATAGTGTAGGAAGCGGAGCGTTGCACAGTGGAACGACGTAAGGACAGGAAGTGGACATGGCAATTACTTCCAAACGGTTTGGATTTTCATTGTAAAAATTCGCACACTTTCAATTCGTGTTAAGTAGAATAATACAAAATTGAAAAATAGACAAATTTTCGGTGGTTAATTTCACCCGCCTTCGAATGAATTTGGGCAGCAAACAAAAATTGCGTTGTAATCAGGAGGAAATCCCGTATAGGGGAGAGTCTTGCAGTACCGACCGGTCTAAGTTTTTTTGTTATATCTTGGGGTAGAGTCGATAAAAATCAGAAATTCAAAAACGTGTTTGTAGTATAGATGGAACTTAGTAAGAGGAGGGAAATTATTTTTGTGAAATTTAATAATAAGAATTGATAATTTGCAAAAGTAAAAAAGTTGTAATTTCTAGGAAACGAAAAAATGTCGTCCTGTACCGACCAACTATTAAATTAGTAGATATTTAGGTCTAAACGATTAAAAATGTTAATAAAGACATTTAATTAGTACAATACAAGATTTTTTCAAATTTTGTTTGTACAAACTCGCGAGTAAAATAATTAATATTCTCCTGATCTGTGCATTCGACATGTGCCCAACCGTCACATTTGGTACACTGCACCTATTCTTTGTCAAATGATTCCTTGCAAACAAAGATGGGAAAAATTTTTATTTAAATAAAATTTCGAATAACGGATAAAAAATTAACTTTATTCGTGGAATAAAAAAATTATCTTTGTTTGTCGAATAAATTCTGATTGAATAAAAGAATTAACTTTATTCGTCGAATAATCTAAAGTTAAAGTAACTTTCATCCTTATTTACATAATTTTTTATTTAGTTAATGCCCAACTCTGCTTGCAAATAACACACTGGATGACTTCATCGTTAAATCCTAGCTTCCTGTTTGTTGGGTTATCATACCTATCCTTATTTACTTTATTTTTCTGCCGGAAAAGGTAGAAGGAAGGTTAAATGAACATCTTATAAATTAATCCGAGTTGCTAACAGATCGAACTCACAGATAAGAAAAATTTCGTCTCTACTGGTTGACAGAGTCTGTTGGTCGGTACTGCACGACATTTGGGTGGTCGGTACTGTACGACAAACACGGGGAAACATTTTAGATCATGGTATATTATGCACAAAAAATATTGCAAAACTAGGACGTTTTATTAAACTTAATAGACTAGAGATAGTATACATAATAGAACAAAATCAGTTACTTACACGAGAAACAAAAGATCAGCTTTAAAAAATAACTTCTAACCCACTGAATGTCAACGTATACGTTTAATTCCTCGGAACATCGAGAGCAATGGAGTAAACAATATGGCCCCGAAATAGGTTATAGAGAATTGTGATTTTCATTGGTTATTTCAAATAAAGTGGTAATATCTGGTCGAAGAAGTGAGAACTAGCTTTGGTCGGTACTGTACGCTGGTCGGTACTGCACGACTCTCCCCTATATTTACAAAGTTTCAGAATCTTTTTGTATTAAAATTAAAATTATAAAAATTATTAGGTATAACTTATAGTGACGATTCATTATTAAATATAACAATTTTATTAAAAATAGGAACAGAAAAATATACATTTAAAAATTAATTATGTGTTAATGTTCATTAGAGATTCATCTTCTTCTACATTTACATCAATATCTGTTTCGGCTAAAAGTTCTATTGCTTCCAGAAGTAATGCGTGTTTTATAGTTTTAACTAATGGAGGTCGGAGAGATGATATTAATGGATCAGACGTTATAAGCAGATTGTGCAAGATATCTTCGTTTGTGGATTTTCTATTCCACTTTCTTGATTTACATTCCCGGAACTTTCTAAACTCTTTGTTACGGGATTCTTCAGCTTCCTCTGATAGCTGACCGATGTAACTCAAGAACTTTTCTTGTAATTACTTTATAATCGTTAAAGCTACAGTTTAATTGAAGTATATATACAGTGGCGGACGAAAGAAAGTTTACAACTTTTAAAATCGCATAACTTTTTTAGAATTAGTCCCAACGACATGAGTGTTTTTTCAGAATCTAGAAGCATTAGTTTGCTAAGTGGCGTGTTTCCTCGTTCTGAAATAAACGCAATTGGTCGGAATAGCAAAAAAATAGTAAAAGTTGTTTTTTTAAACTTTTTTTTTGAGCCTGTAATAAAAATTCAAAAAACCCATTTGTAGATTGAAGTAAGTTGTATACGTGCCTAAAATTTCTTCAAAATCGGTTAACGTTGCTCCGAGCTATAAACACTTAAAGATCGCAAAATAAGGTCGAAAATCGCTGATTTCGGGAATTTCCACGATTCTCGACCTTATTCTGCGACCTTTAAAGGTTTGTAGCTCAGAGCAACGTTAACCGATTTTAATGAAATTTTCAGCATGTATACAACTTACTTAAATCTACAAACGGGTTTTTTGAATTTTTATTACAGGCTCAAAAAAAAATTTTAAAAAACAACCTTTACTATTTTTTTTTGCTATTCGACCATTTGCGTTTTTTTCAGAACGACGAAACACTTCACTTAGCAAACTAATCCTCCTAGATTCTGAAAAAAACACTCATGTCGTTGGGACTAATTCTAAAAAAGTTATGCGATTTTAAAAGTTGCAAACTTTCTTTCGTCCGCCACTGTATATGAATACAGATCGTAATTACTATCAATAATTTCCATTTTTACAATTACGTAATGTACTAATTGATAACAGTCGCGGAATCTTGGAAACAGGCACGTGATTCATGCGTTCGTCGATACACGCGTGTCGCGACGATCGAGCACGTCTGCTAGCCGAGGTTAAATACGTATAAACTGAAATGTTTACATTCGATTTATTTTATTAATCGCAGCTAGTAGCAGGTAATTTTTCTACAGTTCAAAACCTTACCATTAAAGGATTAAATTAAAGTATTTTAGACCTTGGGCGACTTCGAGCAGAACTTTAAATCGCTAGTTGAATTATTATAGTATCGAGTGCAACACATTTTTATTTAATTCAGTCGTTTATTGATGAAATCCAAGTTAATACAGAATGTTTTTTGTACAAAATCATTAATAATAAGATACTCAGTAATACGTAAATTATTGAGAACTTATGAAGTAATAGGATTTAGGCAATAATTGTTTAAAGTGGCGCAACTGAAAGACAAAAAGACTGAAATTTTCATATAGGTCAGATTCATATACAATTAAATCAAACCTAACGTGAACATAAAGTTTACTTCTTTGTGTTTTCTAATGCTACGAGCACTTAATAAAGATTTAACGAAGCTATAGAACAGAATCTTGACACTTCAAATATTGGCCGATGTCCAAATAAATAGGGCATTCTCGTTCCACCGTGCGTTGATGCAGCGCGTAGATGCGATCGCGCACGTAAAAGGAGCGTTTCCGCTAATAAGGGTCGACCGCCGGGTTCGGTGCGAAAACGAGCCGAGCCGAGAGCCGCCTATCGAGGAGAGGTACGATTCCGCGCGAACGCAGAAGCAGAAAGCCCCGAGGGCAAACCCGATAAGGCCGCGTTCAGAAATTTTATGGAACCCCTGCTATTTCCTCCCCGCTTTCCCACTTCGTTGCCCCCGCCTGTACACTGTGCACACACCAGCTTCGACTAATCTCGCCCCACACCAAACTCCCGCGGCTATTAAAAAACCGTTCGCGACTCGAGGACTACCTAACACGCTGGACTCAGTAAAGAACGCTTAACGAACGTCCAATTTCCCAGGGAATTCGCGCGCCTTCGGAGGACTGCGGCCAAGGCCCGCTAGTTGCCGCGAGCAACTCGCCGGAGGGCAAAAAGCAAATCACGAGCGCGAAATGGATGTCACTGGTTTCCGGGGAAAAGCAAATTTATCGACCGTTCTTTCGCGACCCGCTTTAATTTATGTACGCCGAACAGATGCTTGCTTTCTCGTGGAAACTTGCGAGCCGCACAGCGCGGCTCCTCTCGCGAATTTCCGTGGGATTGAAACTTTCCAAGTTCCCAGAACGAATAATGGAACGCAACCTCCGCTATCCGCTGTTAAGCCTCGGTGTTTATTTTCGCCTAGTTTACCGCAAGCGTGGAGCGAGGATCCCCGGCCGGCTCGATGACCGAAAAAGAATCGTCGGTTTGCTGGGAAATATTCCACGTATCTGGAAGGTAGCGATATACGTTCCGACCTGTCCGCCGCGTGCACGCTGAAGGAATGCCGATGTGACGAAAGCGGCGGAGAAACCCTTCTGTCCTGCGCGTTTCCAGGGAGGCCAAAAACGAATATGTCGCGAATGAAACGTGGGCAGAATCTTGGAAAAGCTCTACGCCGCCTTAAGCGGGCGCAATGGGTTCATTTAGAACGTTAGGCAGAATTTGCATGACGTCGGGGAGGACGAGCGACGAGGGCAGAGATGGAAGCTGAGCACGGGAATAGTTCTGTGTCGGGCAGGGGCGAAAGCGGTAACAGAAGCAGGAGCAGAGACGACGGCGACGACGGGGACGCTGCGTTTCGCTCCACGGCTAAGCAGATTCAGTGGCCTCGATCTTAAGCTTCTTTCTCGGTATCTTAAGATAACGAACAACGTCTAAACGAACGTTCCCCCGCGTTTCTCCTTTTCGTCAGCTTTTACGTCGGCTTTTATATTTACGGCTTCTCGGTCACTTGCGGACACGTTCCGATTCTTCATGGACACCTATTAGAATCTTCCTGCAGAAATCTTCCTTTTCTTCTTTCCGGGGCTCGTATGAAGGGCCGTTCGTTAGATGATTAGTGCGAGAACTGACTTACTATAGACAAAAGAGTAGGTACCGTTAAGGTAGGTTTTCCTAAACGCGACTAGGCGCAACGTCAAGAGTTTCAAAGACGATTTTCTCGAAAATGAAGGGAAATATCAAAAAAAGTTACTCTTTCTTTTCGACTTGTAAGAAGCAAACTAGTAGATGAAAAGGAATAACATTTTTTCATATGGCGCTCCATTTTCGAGAAAATCGACTTTGAAGCTTAAGGAACTATTGAGCAGGCACTGATTTTTTATCAGTTCATGAAATAAATCGTTCTTTTAAGTTTATGTCAACGAATAATTATTTATAGCTTATAAAATAAAAATTGATAATTCGAAAATATGTGTGTTGTATGTGGAAGCAGTTAGCATTGCGAGTTTTCGTGAAAATTAATGTGTAAGGTAGCACAATAAATTGCAGAAAGCCCTTGTTGGAGCCCATTTCTTACTGATCGAAGTGAGAGATCATTATCGACGACACAACTGATTTCTTTGCTGGTTTCGCAATTGTTAAACGTTATTTTCATACATTTTGTTTATCAAATAGTTTAGTTACAATATAAGGCAAGAATTGTATATATATCATTTTGCTTTAAAAGTCAGTGAACATTATTTAGTTCCAATTTTTTCTTGTGTAGGGGAATGTGGGGCAAGACGGTATAGCTAAGAAGAAACGTAAAGGAAATCAAATATATTCTTTTTGTAACATTTATTAAAGCATTTTTAGGATCAATATATTTTCATCTTCAAATTTCAGCAACAAAAAGGAGATCACAAGGACCAAAAACTGAAATAAACATCTTTTTCTTAAGTAACTAAATTTTCCCATCATGCCCCGCATACGGGGCAAGATGGGACTGCTGTGGGGGCAAGACGAAACATGTTTTCTTACTGACACATTTCATAAAGAAACAAGTTTGAATGTGAAGAAATTCTATTTTCTTTTTTTAATTGACGTTAGTCTTGATTTTCCTGAAGTCCTTTTTCGTTTTTTTTGAATTTGTTGTCTTTTTCTCTTCGGCTACTTTTTTTAAATCAAGTAACTCTCTTTTGTATGGTGAAGAAGTTAAAATCGCTGTTTTCCCACGTCGATTACTCCTTCTCTTTTCTTTGCTTTGTATCTTGGGGATGGGTATAATGTCTCTTGGTGAAATATTGAAGGAAAAATTCAAGTTGCGACATGCTGTTATTGGAGTAGACGAATTTACAGTTTGCGAATCGTTATAGACAGAACATCCCGGAACAGGGTCTTGGTTTTCCGATGACATGTTTTCGCTGCAAGAACTACTTTCATTTCCTATTAGTATTGCTTATTATTATTAGTATTAGTATCCCAATGATGGGGACGTGCCATCTTGCCCCACTCATCCAATCCCGTCTTGCCCCAATACGTATTTAACACTTCACATGCTTTTTATAAAATAACCTTAACCATTTCTTAGTGAAAACTCAGAATTTATGAAAAAGTAACTAATAAGGAAAATTAACTTACCGGTTTTAGTTAAAGAACATAAACATAAATAAAGTGACACTATTACAAACTTCCTGAACAATTATATCGTTATTAGAAAAATGTAATATCTCGTCGTAACTCGTGACACGCGTGGTCTATAACACTGCTATTTTCAGACCCATGCTCTTTTGCATCGAACTCGCTGATATGTTTACGTGTATACGGTAGTACCTTCCATTTTTTATAAACAATGCTTTCCCATCTTACCCCGCTAGTCCGTCTTGCCCCACGTTCCCCTAACTACTTTTTTGATCACCTGAATAACACATAGGTTTGTTCAAACATGTGTTGGACATATGTAACCTAAAATAACAAGTACAAAGAAGAATACCTTATAAAAAGTATAGCGAAGAAGATTTAAAATAAGCTCTAGAGGAGATAAATCTTAATAAATTATCAATGCGTGTTGTCGTCATGTTCCTTAAGCGATGAGAAATTAGTTTCCATGTATTTTAGATGATCGAAAATTAGATCCTCACCTATTAAAAAATTAGTTTCCATGTATTTTAGATAATAAAAAATTACTTACTGTTAGTTCCCAGTCATCTTATTATTCCATAGCTTATAAATAATTCAATTATATTTATTTTCAACTTTTATCAATTCCTTCTTAAAGTTTAACCATAAATTCATCTTTCAGTATAAAAAAGTATATGATTTAGGGTTTTACTACGTTAAAAATCAATACTAAAGTGGGAAGGAGGCCCTCTAAACTGCTCAGAAACTAATTCATTAATGGTAAGGGTCTTCCTATCTCAACGGCACAAGGAAAAGAAGAGATAAATCATTGACGGAAGATTGTTTCTGGGGTAGCTACACGTATATTTATGGAACGACGTAATACGCGTGTAGTACTCGGAGCGGCAGCCGCTCGAGATTACTTCGGAAGATTCAAAAAGCAGAAAATTAAGTCCGGCAGCATTAGCAGCTAGCTATCTTCCAGCCGCGGGACGAGATTGTTTGCCGTGCGATATTTATTTCGGTTCGGAACTTCGCGAACGATACAGTTTGCTCTTGAACCCTTGTTTACGTTTCCGTTTAACTTCGCCCCTCCGCTCGTTCTTCCCCGCCCGTTTCTTTCCGCCTCGGGTTCCCAGATCTTCCATCAAGATTTTTACGAACTCCAGATCTCACTGCGCTCGCGAGCTCGACCGCGATGAAACTCTCCATCGTCCCCCGTTCCTTCTTTCTTCTCAGTTTGCCAACGTACCGGCGATTCGCGTGGAAACTTTCCGCCCAAGGACTGCCACGAGTTTCGTCGCGCCGGAGAAAAAAGTAAAATCATTTTCGCTCGAGCTGCCAATAAATATAACGTGATTTATCGCGCGTACTCGAGCGCCATCGGGAGCGCCGAAACTTTCAGTCGCTCGAATTCTTCCCTAAATTCGACTCAACTGCGCGAGTGGCATTTTCAATTACAACAGAGTTTCTCATTGACATTCGATCGAGGATCGCGCACAATTTTCATCCAACGTACGGAACCTTAGTCAAATTAGGTACGTTCAAAGTTTGAAAAAGAGCCATGGGCTGCGCGTGAAGAGACCTTTATGCAAATCCACGATGGGAGGGTTAATTTCTTTCTGCCGAAAAGCTCGGGAATCTCGTTCTTTTGCGATTAAACGGTCCCTCGTTACGCGAAACGGCACTTCCAAGCTGTTCTACTGGAACTCACGCGTTACTGTCCCTGAGTTGTTTCTTCCAGGCGACTTAGCTGGCAGCTGGATCTACAAAGGAGAGGCTTTTCGCGGAAGAGAGGTTCTCCGCGGTTCTGTCGGCCCCCTCGTAGTCCGAAGACGATTTCCTCGAATGCCGAGGATTCCTCGTAATATGCACGACGACGCTGGGGTGTTATTTCCCCGGGGCTACCAGTCGGGGGCACGCGCGAATTAATTCCCTCGCGGGGCAAGCACGTTTCGTGCGCGTCGCGATCCTGCGAGATTTTTAAAGCGCGTTGCGTGACATACGGACCGCGTGACGACCTACGCTCGCTATTTCAATGCAGCTGCTTATCGCCGACCATTATTATTATTATTATTATTATTATTATTATTAAACGTCTTTATTACTCAAAGAGAATAAACAAAGCTGAATATTACAAATGACATAGACGATAAGAGTAAAGGCGAGGCTGCAGTGGTAACACTGTTGGGAAGCCTACCCGCGTGCAATAAACTAAACTAAACTAAAGTAGAGACAAAAACAAACAAAGGTAACAAACGTTAAAAATAAACTAGACTAACAAGGAAAGATCCCGAACCCGGAAATTCAAAAAATTCTGAAACTCTGTGAATATGTAGGGGATTTCCTCTTGATTAGAACGCAATTTTTGTTTGTTGCATAAATTCACTCGAAGGGGGTGAAATTAACCCCTGAAAATTCGACTATTTTCCGATTTTGTGTTATAACTCGCGAACTGTAAGAGATAGAAAAAAAGTTTTAGGACGAAAGTTACTTCTATTAATTAGATCTATCATTTGGTAAAAAGATTGTTTTACAGTTCACGAGTTATAACACAAAATCGGAAAATAACCGGATTTTCAGGGGTCAATTACACCCCTCTAGAGTGAATTTGGGCAGCAAACAAAAGTTGCGTTGTAATCGGGGGGAAATCCCCTACATATTCACAAAGTTTCAGAATTTTTTGAATTTTTTTCCGGGTTCGGGATGTTCCCTTGTAAGTTAGCTTAAGACTTAGAGATAACATGAGAATAGCACAAGGAGTATAGTAAGCAAGATGATTAGAAGTGCTGGAAAATGTGTTGCCGCACTGCGTGTTTGAAAGACTGGTAAGAGTCTAATTGTCGAATAGTAGCAGGAAGGGAGTTATAGTAACGTGCCGCGATATAAGAAAAAGAAGATTCGAATTTAGTGGTGCGATGCGCAGGAATGGAGATGAGAGATTGAGACCGAGTTGAGAGAGAGTTAGAAGAGTGATAAGAAAGGTTAGCGAGTAGGATATTATAAAGATATGACGGAATACGAGAAGAGAGTACACAACATGGAGTTTCCATCTTTGCGACATACGTAACCACGAGGACTTAACAAAGAACGGAGAGATGTGATCGAACTTGCGGACACAATAGGAGAAACGCAGACAGGAGTTTTGAATACGCTGAACCAAGGAAGAGAGGGAAGAAAAGGACTATAGGGTAAATCCGGGAGACGCGGTCGGGCCGGAGAGTTGGTCGAGTCGCTATATTTCTATACGTAAAAATGCGTTAAAGTGCGGACCAATTACTTCTCTAGAAGCCAAACAATTGAACGAATAGCGTCACTTCGGTTCCTTCTGTGTTTTTCTAGATTTACAGGCTATAAAATGTAAACTGAGGTTACATTTAACCTCTTTTATTAAACAACGCTGTACAGAATCGTATTTAAAATATACTTCTAAGTTTATTTTCGTTTAATAGTAGAGATATTGAGGGACAAAGTATTTAGCCATATTAACTCTTCCTCTCAAAACTAACGAGAAGACCACCTCTCGCTGCAGAAAGGAGAGATGGTCGAGTTATGATTTTTTTACTATTTTTATTTATATTTTTATTTTTTATCATTATTTTATTATTATTGTTTATTTATTTTATTTATTCACTTTTGTATTCATTTGCCTTGCTAATCGCCAGTAGGTAGTTCGCTTTATCTTTGATGTGTTCTTTACTTGTTTAGGGTAAAGGACCCAATTACTGTCACCCTAAGCTATTTTACGTAAAATAACGAATCAATCTTATAAAATGATGCATAAAAAAATTTAGCATACAATTCAAACTGTTATTTATACGATACAAAAAACAGTACTTAATTTTTTCTTCGTTAATTTGAATAAAACGATAAAAACTTTCAAGCGGATATTAGGAGAATGGAAACGATGACTTTCTTACTAGCGAAAGAGAAAACAAGGCGTTAAAGAAAATGCTGTAATTGTAATATTTCAGCTATTAACATAACAAAATATAATATTTTAAATAATATAAGCATCATAGAAAGTAATAAAGATCCTGTATTCAACGATTCATAGAGTCTTTTTACTTATTAATTGGGTGACAGTGATTGGTACAAGCGTTTCAAGCATTTTGGTATTACTGCCATAGCAGTAGTTGCTAATGTAAATGTTTAAAATGACAGATAAATAGTATTTGGTTAGCTGGCAGTAATTGGGGTGTCAGTAATTCAGTCAAATACATTTGAAGGGTGTCAGTAATAGATCCCGTAATATATTTGTGAAGTTGATGAATTTATACATAAAAATCGAAGTTTTAAGATCCACCAAATTTTTTTCATCAAGTAAACATATTAAACAATAATAAATAACAAGAACAGCATATACTTTTAGTCTATAAGTACAAAACTATAAGATAACGTCAGCGTCAACGCTTAATGTGTCAGTAATTGGGTCATTTACCCTAGCGTAAACAAATTAAATATCAATGAATCTGTAGTTGTATTCACTCATAAATAATTTTGCTTTCTTCTTTGTTATTTTTCCATGAATAATTACGTGAGTGGTCTCTGCCAACGACGAACACCATTTCTCCCGGCACCTCGGGAGAGGTGGTCAGATGTCGTGACTTCAGTTTTCAACCCGATTTACAGTAAATAATGTCTTAAAACAAATATCAACCAGTTTTTCTGAATCAGCATAAAATTCTGAACATATCAGGTTTGTTCTGATAAAATAAGTAATATCTGTATTAGTTTTAATAGCCATTTTATATTAGGTCCACCACGTCTCCCGGATTTACCCTATACAACATCACAGTAGTCAAACAACGATACAACCAAAGATTGTGATAGGAGGAGTTTCTAAGAAGAGAAAAGAATATGCCGTCCATTCTACTCGCGTGACAATCAACCCAGCGCACCCTTTTCTATTATCTCTCCCGATTATCGCGAGAAGGAATGTTGCCAAAAGTAGACTCCGCCGCGGTTGAAGAGCGGCGACTAGTGGTCTGGAGACGACTCGCCGAGGTCCTCAGCCCTTCGAGCATCCTGTCGCTTTAGCTTGATCGAAGGTCCGCGCTGCCCACGGATCAGTTTATCACACCCCCTGCATTCGTTACCAGCGACCTTAACGCGGAATGGTTTATCACCGCGACCCTCGAGCTGGTTTCTATCGCTGGAATTATTACGACGCGTCCACTCTAGTTTCTCTCTCCGCCCGTTACGCCGTGAAAAATGCCACCACTCGCCAGCTTTGGCAAAGGCGTTAAAGTGACCAAACTTTCTCAGAGTTATCGAAATAAATTCTTCACTCGGCTGCCCAGCTCTCTTCCACTACGCCGAGGAGCAACGTGGCGCTGCACCATTGCCGGGGAGCTTATTCGATACCGTTCGCTTAAAGGACGTCGCGAGCGGGCGAGAAAATGACGTTTGGTCGGGCCGCTGGGATCCCAGTGTTTGGTATTCGAAGAGAGCGACGCGACGAACAACGGAAAGTTCGAATGTCGCGCGCTTTGTTCCATCTCGCGCTTTTGTTTGTCTGCCGTTTCCACGGTACGAGTGCGCGCGTGATCGGCATCGCGAAATCGCCGCAGCTTTGCGGATCGCGCGGCGACGCCAGCGTGGCTTTAGCTGGATGTCGCCGCGAGGAATCGGATTAATTACCCAAATTACGCGACATCGAGCTAGGTGGCTGGCTCTGACCTAACCCAGTCTATTTGCGTTTCCTTCTTCCCGCAAACAACGTTATTTACGAGGCTTCCCTTGCCACCGGACATTAAAGCGAGCAGGCTTCTAAGTACCCGGATAATATTACGGATAGATGCTCCCCCTGGCCGCGAAAACCTCCAGTTTACCACGACGCTGCTTAGCTAACTCCGACGAAAGAATGGCTCTCTCGCGAGGTCGCGAAATCAGTCGAACGACAAAGCTGTCGCGTGGAGCTTCGGCGGAGATCCCCGGGGAAACAGCGTCGCCTTCGATCCTTCGCTGGGAGTTGGATAAATTAAACGCGTCGGGGACGACGCGATTTGTAAAATGTCGCGACGCGACGGGGCGCCGAGGGACGACGTCCTCGCGACGATATCTCTGCTCGTCGCGAGCGCGCTCATTCACTCTCTGGACAATTGATATTCCGATCGAACGTAGCTCCGGAGAGCTCCTGAAGCGGCCGCTGCATTGTCCGCACCGAGCAATTTATCGCGTTTAACGGGGGACGACGCGCGTTATTAACGCGAGCGTATTAACGCGCGTTAAATCGTGGCGGGATTTAGAATTTCGTTCGACTTCGGTATCGAAAACCGATCAGGAGCTGTCCCGTCTGCTCAGCTTGTATCGTCCGCTGTCGTGAATGGACGCGGCCGAGCCGGAGAGCAAAGAAACCAGAGAGTACGGATGCTTTTTATTAAAAGCATTCGGAGCCTGTGAGAATCCTGATGTCCATGACGATACGCTTTCTTCTGCAGACGGAATCGAACAGAAGTGGTAGGGATTGCAAATTTAGCGACTTTTTCAATTACCGGTAATTCGGTAAAATTTTCATTCAAAACCGGTTCATCGGTAATTTACCGGTGATTTTTTAAGGTATTGGAAATATAAAAGTAAACATTACAAAAAAAAATTTCTTGAACTCGAATCGAGCATTATGAAAAATATATGCAAATAAAACTGTTCTAAACATAAAATATAAAATGATATAACTCAAAATAGATATATTTGTATAACTATTGACATTACTTATTAATATGGATCTTCACCGCGAAAACAATGAAAAGAATCTTAACTTATATACATAATTAAATACTTTTTATTTAACAATTCTTTTTAATAAATAAGCACGCAAAAACATAATTTGTCGAAACTTTGGTCTCCTGATAAAGCGCTCTTAGATTCTACACTTGTTCTTCGGGTAGTCATTAAGAAATCATATGTCATTTGTAGATATTTTCTTTTTACTTTTTCTATTTGAAAATACGTCTATTCTTTGGTGGCTTCAGATTTTTAGTTTCCATTTGGTTTAAAGTTGGTTCTTCCTGAGATACTTCGGTTTTCGTCTCTATTATTAATCCAAGTTTTTTTTCACTGATACCAGAGTACATATCGACGGAATTAATGAATGCATATATGCGCTACATTGCTATACATAATTTATCGAATTACCGGCAAATATTTGGCGAATTACCGGTAAAAATTTCAGGGTATTTCTCGCGATTTAAACCGATTTACCGGTTTACCAGTATTGCAATCTCTCCTGTTTAATTCTTTCCTGTTTACAAAATGCTTGAATTACTTCAGTCGTGGGTACATTAATCTCCTTTTTTATTAATCGTTGGGGGATGCCACTACTTTAATGGGAAAATAAAGTAAAACTGAAAGATGGAGAAACAGGTGGATGCCTCTGACAAGGAGAGGTTCCCAGGTGTCCGCCTCCGATTGCTTTGAATTTTGGATATGTTTTAGAGGACCGAAAAATAAGATATACGTGTTTTTTTATAGCGTCCCGTTTTCATATTTAGGGGGTGAAACCACCCCCGAAAGTTATAAGATTTTCAGGTGTTCATCTCCGATTGCTTTGGGTTTTGGATATGTTTTAGAGGACCGAAAAATAAGAAATACGTGTATTTTTATTTTGGCCTGCTTGAGTGTTTAGAGGGTGAAGCTACCCCTCTAATGTTCATACGGGGTACAAAATTGTATTCAAGCAGGCCAAAATAAAAAGACACGTATTTCTTATTTTTCGGTCCTCTAAAACATATCCAAAATTCAAAGCAATCGGAGGCGGACACCTGGGAACCTCTCCTTGTGAGTGAGACGTCGACTAAATATACGTTGAACCCTTGTCAGTAATTTTCCAGAGTCACTTTCTGAAAATCGCATTCAAGCACGCGGCTCGAGTGGACTGGATAACGATAAACGGTAAGATTTTATCTAATTCCCGGCCGTGGCGTCGTCTCGAGCGTAGAGCTTGGTCCACGAAAAGGGATCGAGGCCCCCACGTTTCTTTACAATCGATAAAAGCCAACGAACCGTCCAACGAATTATCCTCCACGGAAAGACAGAAAGTGGAAAAAGGAGAGCCTGAAGCTAACGGCTTCATCTGTGCGAGCAGTGTAAAAGCTGATCTATCCGCGAGAAAAGTCGAGAACAGTTTGTCGTCGGGGGCGAAATGGAACTTAAATCGTGTCCGAGTCCCTTTCAAGTGTCTCTCGTTAGAAAAGTATAAAAATTGATCCAATAAAGGGAAAAAGCTAGCGCCAATTGCAATGGTCGCCGCTCGAGGGTCGAGGGTAATAAAAGACGCACCTCGGATAAGAATGGCCGACGACGGCCGGACGACCACCGTAATTTAAACGTAACGCGTTATTCCGTCTTAATGGGAGTAGCAAAACGAGTTCGAGATAAAACTTTTACGACCAGCTTGACGCGGCGTGTAGCCCACCCCGACAGACAAAGCATGCCTACTTCCAGGCTTTTAGCGATGCTGATCGATTTCGCGAATAATCTGTAATCGTGAGGTAGAATCTTGCTTTCATTTCATTAACAAAACTCTAAGATTAAGGGGTCATTCTACTCTCTCGGCCGAAAAATCGGGCACTTTTCGGTGATAGTTTTTATAATGAAATAAACACTTAAGGTTTTCGAATTTCAGGGGGTATATTCTACCACTCTTGAAATACAAGAAAAAATCTTTGTTGTTTGTTTATTTCTTTTGTTTACATAAATATTTCGCAGTGAAGTTGGCGGCTTCAGAATTGCTGGCGGTTGAAATTTCGGACGACTTGATCATTGGAAATAAAAAAACCAAAGATATTTTTAATTTGCAGGAGTATGGCTATCTCGCTAACCACAAATATCTTAAGATTTTTAATATTTTCCCACATTTTATATCAATTAAATATAGAAAAGAAGTGCCACTTTCGGTATTTTCAAATTTGATCGACTGGCATTTTAATAATTTTAGTAAGAAATTGTTCTTTCGTGGAAAGCAAGATAACCATACTCCTGCGAATTAGAAATATGTTTGGCTTTTTTATTTCCGATGATCCAGTCGTCCGAAATTTCAACCGCCAGTAATTCTCAAGCCGCCAACTTCACTGCGAAATATTTATGTAAACAAATGAAATAAACAAACAACAAAAATTTTTTCTTGTATTTCAAGAGTGGTAAAATATATCCCAAGAAATTCGAAAACGTTCAGTGTTTATTTCATTATAAAAATTATCACCGAAAGGTGGCCGATTTTTCGGCCGAGAGAGTAGAATGTCCCCTTAAGGGGTCAGTCCACTGTGACGGTGTGAAAATTAAGCTATTTTTAAAGTTTTTTCTGCGTAGATACAATATATAATGCAATAAATCTTTTTGGTATTTATTAAGTTACTCTTATATTATACAAAAAAATTTAAAAGAATTTTTTTCATTTGTTTTAAAACTTTAAACACGATTATCTCGAAACAACATTTTTTCAACTGGTGCAGGTGATTGCAAAAAAACTGACTAATCAGTCTGAAATTTTTACACGTTATTCAGCACATCAGTGGCTATGTTCGGGACTGCAGAAATTTTTTTGATTAACTATTTCATACTTTTTACAAGGCAAAATGGTTGAAAAATTCACCGCATTTCGACATTTAAAATTCAAACCTCCGTCATTTTGTTAATTTTTTATCCGTAAAAATAATCCTGGTTCCGACGATAACCACACTCATAATGATTACAACAGACTTTGAATTTTTTGTTTCAAATGCGTCGTTCGCCCGGAATCATCTGCACCAGCACTACATCGCTTTCTTAAGGCGCTCACATTAGTGCGATATATATGTAAAAAAAATTGTTAAAAAGTTAAAATAGATTTTTTATACTGTCAATAAGTGTATTAATAAGTAGACAAAACATTATTTACGTTGGACATTCCGTTTACTAAAAAATAAATCCTAAAAAAATGACAATTTTTCACGGCGTCAGAGTGGACTGACCACTTAAACGTTTCCCGCCACGTATGAGTCCCATCTAGGAACTAGAGACTCGTCACAGTGACCTGAGTTCGTGAACGACGCACAGTGGGCCGCATTTAAAATTTTACCGCCTTTTGAGTCACTTTTTTAAGATATCGGAATGAAATTTGCACCAAAAACAGAAAAAATTATTCTTTCCTAATGATGTATAATTTAATATTTTTTACATTTATTTACTTAGTTACTTTTCAATTTTTTAACTTATTTTTTATAACAAAATTTAATGTTGTTTATTTGGTACTATAGTTAATGCCCTTTTTAGTGGTTTAAGTCGAATGTTTGGGAAACCTTTCGCTTCCAAGTTATAAGGAAAAGTCGAATAATAAATGAAAGTAGCAACAAATCGATTTGTTTAAATTAAAGACCAGACTCTTGCGATAAAAATCTTCTTCTATTAGTAACTAATATAAATAATCCTAATGGAAGAATAATTCTATATGCAGCAACAAAAACAGCGACATTTTTAAATTTTGAGAAGGAATATCTTGCAAACGACAAAAAGTTCCACTTTCGGATCAATTGCAATATTTTAGGCACGCAAATATTCATTTTCCCCCTCGCGACGGCCTGTTGAAGAACTATTGCCCGAAGTGGTATTGCATGTGACTTGTCTATGGTGGGGACTGAAACCTGAAACCGTCGACTGTGTTTCGGTAGAGAAACCCTTCACGCTAATTTAGTAGCGATTTGCGCTCGGGTCAAGGATTAACTAGACTGTCAAAGATTTTAATTAACTTGTTCCACGTGGGGTTAGAAAAGAGGTGTAAATAGTTATTTTGCTAGTTTGGAATATGTTTAATAAATATAGAACGTCAAAGTTTCAGTGCCTTGTCTGTGATATAGAGCAGGCGGGACATCCAGTGAATTTTTCTGTGCTGGGCTGTGGGGATATGGTCTTTCTCGATAGATATAACTTGGAATAGGTACCTCGCTAAAGGAAAGAAACTTTGGTATATTTCAGTAAGGTACTGAAGCAAAGAGGATTTTTAAAATTTTCAAACTCTTATCGTTTCCAGCATCTCGTTGAAATATTCCGAGTTCCAGTTAACTTTCTGTTTTAACACTACTACACTCGAGATCTGGGGTGGGAATAATCGAACTTTATTTCATATACATATGTAGAAGGAAGGGAAGGAAGAATTTATTAAAATATTTCAACTTAAGGGGAGATTGTGGTCTGGAACCCCAAAAAATAGGTGATGTTTAGGAATTAATTAAAGGAAAACTACTACATATAATTTAATGGGACCTTTTGCAATGTATTAAGGATGTCTTAAATTATAGAAATATATTTTTTGTTTTATCATTAATTATTGCAGATGGTACTGGGGAGTCGTTAAAGTCAAGGTGTCAAAGAATTCATCCATATCGGTGGAACCTGTATCTTCAAAAGTTATTATCCGATTCGACTGAAACTTTTTTTATTTTGAAGAATACACTTCTGGCTAGGGGGAAAACCAGGAAGAAATACAAAAATGACATTTTTTTAGAAAATAACGACACTTGAATTTTGAAATCACTTTTTCCCTATATTTTTCGTCCTTTCAACGCCTTTGAAAATTATAAATTTTCAAATGGTTGTATATTTTCTAGTTTCTCCCCTAGCCAGAAGTATATTCTTCAAAATAAAAAATGTTTCAGTCGAATCGGATAATAACTTTTGGAGATACAGATCCCACCATTTTGAGAACACTGTTTCGAGAAAAACGCGTTTAAAGTTTTACGTAAGCGCCGAGTGGCCGGTTGTTGTCCACGCATTTGCCGCTACTAAAATGCCTATAACTTCGGGAATTTTACGAATTTCAACAAACCCTTTTAAACACATATTCCCAAAAGGCCGAACATTCGAAAAATGAAATAAAAAAAAATCGACTTTTAGACCGGAACCTGCCCTTAAATTTATTTCTACATTCCATTAACAAAAAGTAAAGTTAAGGTATTTATTTTCTCTCAGAGTACATTTGTGGCCATTCCAGAAAATGGCACTTCAAGTTATGCAACTTACATAGCTCAGCGAACTATACTCAATTTATTAAAGAAATTCTTAAATCTAATTGTAAATAAAATATTTGACAATCACAGCCATCGGCTTTCACCGATTACCAGGTCTCAGCACGAGGAGGTTGCTGTGTCTCGAGACCCGTAGAGAGATAAATGGAATCAAAGTTCCATCGATCTCCCTTTGCAAGGAAACCTTAGCCTACTAAACCAAAAGAGATGGATGGAAAGAATGTTCCATCGATCTCTTCAGTTTAGATATAGAACCTAGGGAACTGCCAAGCAATCAGTCGATTAAAAGAAATTCAGCAAAGAAGGAGAGGACGGAAGGTAAGCATGAAACGAGTATTGGATGCAGTTCCTATCACCCTGCTGTCCGAGTCGAAAGGGGAAAGCGTTCGGCGTCCCCGAGGCGATTCCTGTTGTTCAACGACTCCGTCAGGAGCGCGCTATGCGTGAGTTGAGTCAGGCCGGCTAACACAGAGATTGGGCAATCGGACTCGGTGACTTACGCAGGCAGTGTACCAAACAGTACACCCCTGCGCCCGAAACTTTTCCCTTTCGACAAGAACACCAGGGAACGAAATTGATCCATCTCTACCAATTCCATGCTCAATCACTTGCTTTATAAAATAGAAGCGGTGTTGTATTCCGTATTTTAATATAACTTTTATTTTATTAAATAACTTTATGCAAATAACGGAAACTAAGACAATTACAGATCAATTCTAGATTATAGATTCAGAACTAGGTTTTCGTGTCCAGACTGTTCGGACTGAAGTGCTCGAGTGCTCCCTTCAGAAGAATTGCGTGTATATATATATGTACGGTTTTCGGTAAGCTGGAAAGTGGGGGTTGTCCTGAGTTTAACGGTCGGTATTCGGTAAGGGATGAGGCATAGAGATCAAGGTTCAAGGATGAGTAATAAGTAGGGAATACAATCCCGGCCATTATTTACTATCTCGGGATTGCGGGATTTTTTAAAGCCTCTCTCGGGATTCCGGGACTATTCCCGGGATTGGGTAATAGAAAATTTCAGTAATTAAAATGATTTATTATGTGCTAAAATTCTAAATCTTTATTTAAATTTTAATGTAAAAAAACTTACTTTCTATCAGTAGTCTGAAACATAAACTAAAATTATTTTTCACAATAAAACAGTCATGAATAATAACGTCTCAATAAATACGAACGAAGAAACAATAAAGCAATTAAAGTACGTATACATCTAAGTACAATGTTTCGACTTTACGTGTTCAGAGAAGTTGCGATCTGCAACTCGCGCGATTTCGAAATAGCGGAAAATGAGAATAGCATTGAAAAAATAAATATGGTTCAGTTATCTGTATACGACTTAATATTGTTATTTAAATAAAACATTATTATTATTGTCATTATTATGAAATGACTGTGTTTATTTATTCTGTTTATTTTTATATTTTTCGGGTGTTCCTAAAGTAATTCACATTTTTAAATAATCCCGAAATTCTCGGGATTAGTTATATCAAATCCCGGGATTTTTGGAATCCAAAAAACAGCCGGGATCGCGGGATCCCGGGATCCCGTATCCCGGGATTGAATTCCCTAGTAGTAAGGAACGGGTAAGGTCATAGAAGAAAGAATTTAGGATGCTTACTATTGCTATCTGGGAGACTAACGCGTTGACTAATACCTTGTTTAGGATGCTTACTATTGCTATCTAGAAAACTAACGCGTTGACTAATACTTTGTATAGAGAAATAAATTTAAATGACGTTGATATACAACAGCGGCAGCGACCTCCTCATCAGAGACAAAGAGCCAACAACCGAACAACAAAGCTAGCGATTAAAATTTAGTGACTGCTTGGCAATTTTATATGGAGCCTTAAATAGTTCATACTATGATAAGTTCGCCCAGGCTTCCTTAAATCTCTTTCGTCCCTACCATTTTTCACTACTTTCTTCTTAAAATTTTATCTTAATAATTCCCTTTCCCGTTAAGGGTGAACCTGAAAAGCTGAAGTCAGTCACCTACGTTACGTTGGCAATAGTGTGGTGGGCTTGGGAGGGAACTACTAAACTTTTTATTAGATTGCTGCCGATCGAGATGATTTGAAACGGCAGAAGAGCATGCACGAGCATGCAAAGCCATCGTAGAGATACACGAAGGAGAGCAGGAAATGTAAACCCATCGATGAGATGCATGCAGGGAAGAAATTCTGCAAATCCATCGGAGAAATTCACGAAATAGAACAACTCGTGTAAAAGCCATAAAAGGAATGCACGAAATAGAAGAAATCATGCTAAATTCATCGAATAAATGAGTTGGAAAAGAACAAAACTGAATTTCAACTTCTGTCGCGAAATAAAACTTTGAATTGTTTTTAATGAACCCGAAAATTTGATCGAAACCTCAGAGTCTGAGGCTCAAACCAGGGGGCCGATGAAGGACCAGGTTTAAAACCCTGTTCAAGTCTGAAGAGCTGGAGACACGTGGGTTGCTCACTTAGTCCGAGAAACAACACCAGCAATCAAAATATCGTCGATGTTTAATTTCAATTGCGAAGGTCAGGTAATTATTCGATAGTAATTGATATCTTCGCTGAAATATTCATTCCAGTGGCTATTACTATGAAAAATGATGGTAATAACGTTTGTAGGTACTATCCGTTCTGTATAAATTATTATTAATTATGATCGATACAACTCGAGATATCAAGCAATTAGTAACTTTTGGACTTGCATATTGAAATGATTTTGTACGTCGACCTGATAATTGGTGCAAACCGAGCCGATTGTTAAACGTTCTACTTATTGTTAAATTGAATAAACCAGCCAGTAATTGACCGCATACCAGTGAATGACAATTAGGCAAAGAAATGTCGATTATAAATTTAAAAATATTATATGTTTATAAATGGAGTATAGTTGCACTTTTAATATCGCATATTTTTAGTTACGTGTATTAAGCAAACATTAATAAGTATAATTCTTATTAAAAGTATGCGGTCATTTACTGGCCTTCTACACGTTTTGCATTTTATAATGGTTTCTTTAAAAATTACGATAAGAATAAGTAATTATTTTTATAGAAATTTCTAGAAAAATATATTTAAAGGCAATTTCAACAGTTGTTTTGTTGTTATACATAAATATATTCAAGTATTAATATCAAAGGTCCATAAATTCAACAATTCGGTCATTCACTGGTTGGTTTACCCTATAAGAATTTGGTAAAAATAAATGTAAGTTGAAATATTTTGATAAATCTTTCGTTCCCTCCCTTCTACATGTGCATGTAAAATAAAGATGTGCGAAATTATCAAGTGTTGTTCGATTATTGACACCTCAGAACTCGAGTATAGTAACTTAACATACTTCAAGTTAGAAACTTAAGTGGAACTCGGAATATTTCAACGAGGTGCTGGAATCGATAGGATTTGGAAAATTTTCAAAGTCTTCTCTGCTTTAGTATCTCCCTGAAATATACCAAGTTCCATTTCCTTAGCGAGGTATTCCAACTTGCACCATTAAAGCAGTCCTTTAGCAAATATTTAGCAAATATAAATATATTTTCGTCTTTTATATTCCGTCGAACAGAATACGTTCATAGGACGATCTTGAAATCATTACTTGTCAATTGGGGGTTTCGAGTGACCTACTTGCACCCCCGCGTTGAATTCTAATTCCCACCACGCGTATCGTTGCAATCTGTTTCGTGACTTCATCGATAACGTTGCACGTGACATTAAAATGGTAATAACTCCTCAGGACTCCACAAACACATGTTAAAAAAATACATCGGATGTCGGTATATCCTGTAGGGTAAATGCATCAATAAATGAACACTTAAGGCTAATGAATGAACACTATTATAAAATTATGTTTGCAGCGCGATTGATTCCACGTGCTGTAAAAATTGTTTGGTTATGAAGCAAGAAATGAAAAGAAGTCTCTAATTAATTAGTTGCTTACTTTAATAACATATTTTACTCATTTTAATAAAAAATGTCCATTCAATGGTACGTTACCATTTACTGGTACATCCAGTCTACCTCGTCTATGCTTCAGCTTACAATTAACTGAAATAAGAAGACGCGTTGAAGGCGGGCCAGTATACTTCTACACTCCTCTGTTACCGTCTCGACCGATGACTTACTATCGACACAGACGAGGTATAGGATAGACCCATCACGCAATTTACATTTTGTGTCACACGCTCGGGGGGCTCGCGAGCCCCCTTACCATTTTCATGTCACACCCAACGTTATCGATTCAGTCTAAAATAAGATTGTAACGCTACGCGTGGTAGAAATTAGAATTTAACACGGGTTACACTTAGATCATTTGAAACCCGCGATTTACAAATGATTCTGTTAGAGTAATAATTTAACGACAGAGAAAGAAGGATCCCAACAAAACAAGAACACATACGCCTTTCAACCTTGCTGTTTTATTCCAGTTTACTTAACGCAAAACAAATTTATTGAACATAAAAATTAATATAAACGACAACATTATTTGTGGAAGACATGCTTTCATGGTGTAACGTGGAATACCTCGCCAAGGAATATATTTCAATAAGGTGCTGAAGCAGAGAGGACTTTAAAAATTGTCGAAAACCCATCGGTTACAGTATTTCGATGAAATATTCCAACATGCACTTATCCTTCTACCTTAACACTATACTCGTGTTCTGGGGGCCGGTAGGAAGAAACGAACAAACATTTCAAGTTACATATTTTATTCTTACATTCTACCATAGTATTGCAAATTAAAGAAAGTCTTATATCTAATTAGAATATTTGACAATCGCAGCTATCGGCTCGGTTTTCACCGATTACCAGGTCTCACCACGAGGAGGTTGCTGCGTTTTGAGACCCGTAGAGAGATAGATGGAATCAAAGTTCCATCGATCTCCCTGTACATGAATTCCTTAGCCTATTAAACCAAAGAGATGGATGGAAACAAAGTTCCATCGATCCCTTCGGTTTAGATATAGAATATAGAGAACTGTCAAGTAATCACACGATTAAAATAAATTCAGCAAAGAAGGAAAGACTACGGGTGAACATGAAAGGAGTATTGGATGGCGCAGTTCCTACCACCCTGCTGTCCGAGTCGAAAGAGAAAAGCGCTCGGCGTCTCCCAAACGATTCCTCTGCACCCAGCGACTCGTCAGGAGCAACACTAGGTGTGACCTGACTCAAGCCGACTAACGAGGAGACTGGAAATCGGACCGGGTGACTTACGCAGGCAGTATACCAAAAGGTACACCCCCTACGCCCGAAACTTTTCCCTTTCGACAAGAACACCAGGGGATGAAACTGATCCACCCATACCGATTCCATGCCCAGTCGCTTGCTTCCGTGAACGGAAGCAGCGACGACCTCCTCATCGGAGATGAGGAGCCAACAAAAGAGCAACAAAGCTAATGATTCAGTGACTACTTGGCAATTTTACATGGGGCCTTAAATACTTCATGCTATAATAAATTAACCTAGGCTTCCTTAGATGTCTTCGTTCACTATCACTTTTCACTACATTCTTTTAAATATATTATTTTATTAACCTCCTTCCCGCGAGAGCGTTGACCTAAAATGCTGAAACAATCAACTACATTATGTTAGTAATAGTATGGTGGGCTTCAGAGAAAACTAAGAACATACTTATTTGGTTGGTGCCAATCGACATGATTTGAAATTGTCAGAAGAGCACGCAAGAGCATGCAGAACCATCGTAGAGATACCTACATGAAGAAGGGCAGGAAATATAAATCCATCGACGAGATGCACGAGATGGAACGAATCATTCAAAACCATCAAATAAAATAAATCATGCAAAATCATCGACGAAATGCATCAAATAAAATTTATCATGTAAACCCGTCGAAGAAATGCATCATGTAAAATAAATCATGTAAACCCATCAAAGAAATGCAACAAAAAAAAATTAATCATGTAAACGCATCGAAGAAATGCATCGAATAAATTAAATCATTTAAACACATCGAAGAAATGCATGAAATGGGATAGATCATGCAAACCCATCGAAGATATTACACGAAATAGAACGACTCATTCAAAAATCCATGAAGGAATGTATGAAATAGGACAGATGATGAAAAACAATCGAAGAAATCAGATAAAAATGAAAAGAAATCGGTTTTGACCTTGGCAGAATAATAATATTTTGAATGGCTTTTAACGAACACGAAAATTTCATCGGCACCAATCGAATAAGTTAACCTAGGTCAGGGGGCCGAGGGGGTGAAGGACCAAGGGTTGGAACCCTAACCAGGTCCCCGGGAAGTTCAGGTGGCTCGGGAACTCCATTCCAGGGGGCCGAGGGGGTCCAGGAAGGACTAGGGCTGAAACCCTGACCAGGTCCCCAGGAAGTCCGAATGGTCCAAGTGGCTCAGGAACTCCATTCCAGGGGGCGAGGGTGGGCAGGAAGGATGTCTTGACCAGGACCCCAGGAGGTGCAGGAGGTCCAGGTGGTCCAGGTGGTCCAGGAGGTCCAGGAAGTTCAGTAGGCTCGGCATCACCATGGTCCCCGGAGGTCCTCCAGGCCCGGAGGACCGACGACGACTGAGTACATGGAGCTCCGTGAGCTCCCTATATACACTTCGGGAAACCATGTCCCCCGATCGAAACAAGGTCGACGGTTGATTACAATGTGCGAAATCAAACGAATTCTTCGGCAAAAATGGATTTTCTGCTAAAATATCCATGCCAGTGGCTATTGCTATGACAAATAATGTTAACAACATTTGCACTAACAGGCTAGTATAAATTATTATTAACTATGATCGATACAACTCGAGATATCAAGCAATTAGTAACATTTGGCCTTGGATTTGCAAATGATTTTCTACGCCGAATGAATTCTCTTTTATTCTCAATGTTTAATCGTTCGATAAATGAATGTTAATGGTTATACATATCACATAGTATTACTTATAATGTATAAATACATTTTAGTTGAACTTAGTGTAAATGAATAGTTGGAGGAATATTTGGAGAAATATGAGTGACATACTTGTTTCTTCCCCTTAGTTACTAACATCGACGAAGTAGTCAGTTTCTAAAAAAGTCTTCTAGGTAACGGGTATATCTCAGTGAAATCCTGTTAAAAGGCCTCCCTCCAGTAATCGATGAAATTGTTGCACGAATTGGGAAATAAGGAAATAATATGCACTATGACATGCACACACTTTACCGAACACTGAACCGATGAATTTCTCAGGGCTAGACAAAATCTCATTTCGCAAAGCGGGTTTCAAAAGTAACTCGATTTGCAGTTGCAACCATGCACCCCACGACATTCATGCATCTTGCAACTTTCTGCGAGGCTTTTAAAAATTAGATTTTACTGTAAATTTCAATGTCGGCGGTAAAGTAATGCTCGGGGCAAATAGAATCCAATTATTATTACTTCACTAGAATGTTTAAACAGTGTATTAGAAACTCGCGGGAATGTCAGTAACATCGTGAATTTTTAATACTTTTCGGCGTACGATACGTGAAAGTGTTCTACTTCACGCAAAGTACTAATAACCAATGTCATCTTGCAATTTATAGCTTACACTGGGCTTTAAAGAAATACCATTTTTGAGCACCATAGTGTCTTTGATCCTCGAAATAGATTTTCGAAGAGAAATCCGCGTGAGTCGTTAACAATCCGAGCTAAAGCATAGCGTAGCAAAGGCCTTCAAACAAGTCACAGGTATCAAGCATGCACACACCTTTCAGCATTTCAACACATTTCGGAATAGTTGCCGAATTGGACGCTGTTCATGAGCAGATGCCACTACATTCAGTCCTCAAATTATGGGTCGGTAACGCAGTTTGGGTGGCGACACAAATACCCATGAGGTGATAGGTCTATCATATACCTCGTCTGTGCTATCGATTGATATTCGGGTGTCAGGAAGATAGAAACCTGTACTGTCGGTAACCGAGATCTTCTTTTATCAACGATCAAACATTCCTAGAGAACCGCCGAGATGTTCCTCTTCCTCTACTACTCGCTCGGTGGTAAAATACATATTTACCCTCTGACACTTCGGAGTAATTTGCCAAATACAAAGTTCAGGAAAATCGCTTGGGGTATTATTTGCCATCTGTTGCTTTAGAAAAGCCACTACCACAACTTTGTTCCCGTTATGTTACAGGATACTCGGCAGCGGCGCTCCTCGCGATATTCTTCTGCATCCCCTTTGCTCTGAGAGTTCTCATTCACAAAGAAACGGGACGATGGAGCAACTGGACGCAGGCCTTTTACCATGCCCATCTGGAGCTGTTCCTGGGAAACGGTTGCCTGGGTAGGAATCACTTGAACGTTTCATTCCAGATCACCCTATCAACCTTCGACTGATAAAGCTCTATTTTCGGCTCCTCTAGTACACCCCCTTTTATTTCTCCATTAATCACCTCTTCGTTAAATATAAATAGCATTTATTTCCGCCGCTAAAAGTTGTATCGAGCCACGAGTAGATTTCGACGGCGAGTGTATACGGAGTCAGCCGCGCGTAGATATTAAGCGGAATAGCTCGATAGCTGTTTTACGAGGACGTAAAGAATGGATGGTCTGCGCAGGGGTCGGCGTGATGATGCTGCTAGCATTAACGGTGGAGCGTTACGTTAGCGTTTGCCACCCCGGTCAACACACCCGTCCTCTCTGCGGTCCTCCGCATCTAACGGTCATCCTCATCCCTCTGGCAACGTTTCTAATTTATCTGCCGAGTGCGTTTCGGGGAGAAATTACGACTTGCCTGCTCGCACCTGCTGGCCCTATCATTTATCAGAAGAGGGAGAACCAGTCGTTCCTCGACTCCCTGTTTTACCAAGTAACTAAAACTCTTCACTCCTCCCATCCGCACGGGGAACGCTCGAACCGCTCCCCGCGAGACTTCTGATCCGTTCACGAGGGTGTCTTCCTCAGGTGTACAAGGTGATGCTGGAGATTGTTTTCAAAGTGGCCCCGACCATCCTGCTGGCTGGCTTCAACTTGCGTATAATGCTGGTCTACAGAAGGTCCTGCGAGCGTCGCCGACGGATGACGCTGTCGAGGACAGTGAGCAGCGACGAAGACCCAAGAACGTTCGCTGAAGAACGGAGACTCGTTTTCCTTTTGGGCAGCACCAGCATCCTGTTCCTCGTTTGCGTCAGCCCCATGGTAATCCTCAACGTCACTTTGAGGGAGAGCAATCTCAGCCACTACCCTTACCAGGTAGGCTACTCTCCCGCGCTGTGTTCGTTAACAGTTCGCGTGCGGTCTCCTCCTAACTGGACAGACAATTTCCTGAACTGCTGGCTCACGCGTCACGCGCAACGCGCCGCTGTAACTCCCTATTCCGAACGTTCCGTGACGAGAAAGTTTCCCCGAAACGCGCTATTTGCGAGCGAGATACGCGTCGACCCTCTCTCTATATCCTCGAGTTATTCATTGAACGTTTTCAGGTGTTCCGTGCCCTGGCCAACTTGCTGGAAGTGATCAATTACTCGATCACGTTCTACATCTACTGCCTCTTCTCGGAGGATTTCCGGAACACCCTGATCCGCACTCTGCACTGGCCCTGGGGGAACAACGGGCGGGGTGGAAGAGGCTTGCCAATGAAGCGCTCTCCCGTACCAAGGCCAACGACTACCACAACTACCACCACCACCACTCCGCCGACCACTGCCGTCGCGACGCCCGGTCATTTCGCGCGTGCCAGCGTTTAGAGAGCCGCGAGTCTTCTTGCGAACCTGTCCGCGTCCTGGCGCTGCGAGCTCGACTCGCTGCGGAACCGATCTCGAGAAAAGCGGAAGAGATTTTCAGTTCTGGCAATATTTAATTATTTATATTTCGTATTCCATTACACTCTCTTGCGTCGTAGTGTATTTAAGTTGCTTCGGAGGCTCGGAAATTCCTGCGGAAGTTAGTTTGAAAAATTCCGTTACCGCTCTCTCTCGTCTCGCCCGAAGCGAATTATTGGCAGCGAAGTTGTTAGGTATTCGGCATAACTGGCATTCTTGCTCGTCAGGCTGGCCTGCTACAATTTTCACGATTTCAACGCTCGCTCGCATTCTCGTGGAATCACTCGTGTTTCACAGACAGGATTTCACCGCGATCGAACCAACGCCTACGTTGAATCGCGTTGTATACCGACGTTGAACGCGTCGCAGGGAATCTCCATTATTTTTCATCGTATCGCGAACGCGGATGCAACGTCCGGCCTTCTTTTTTTTCTCCAACTACGTCATTGTGTCTTCGTTGGTAGATATAATTTCTTCTTGCGGACGGCGGCGGGGAAATTTACTAGGTCGCTGCGAATGAAATATGGCTTTGTCGGTGGAACGTCAGAGTTACGCATTAATCGAAATTGTCTACATGCGAATATTTTACAATTTTCCGAGAGATCCAATAGAGATAGCCGTGCTTCGGTGATCAAGATCAACAAGTCTTCTAGTTTTGAAGAGAGAATGCTACTGGAAATATTTGTTGCGTCACTCGAATAAACGCGTTATCACCTGCACCTCTGTTTTTACTTTACTCATTTATTTATTTAAGCGGGATTTATTTATTTTTTAGCCCTTAGTATACATATTGTGCAGTAATAAGTAAATGCTCGTCGATGCAACAGCTCTCGGTTAATCGGTGGATCGGTTATTAGTAGTAGGTACTAGGAAAATATAATTAATTGCAAAAAAATTTAGAAAGAATTAAATCCGACTTAAAAAAATGCACAAAAAGTAAAAAAAATTTTTTCTTTAGTTAATCTTCTGCTCTCAATATTTATAGGTCGGTGCCTCATCATTTACACTGTGCAAATCTGGCGCCGACTTAAAAATATTGGGGGTCGTAGATTAAATAAGGAAAAAATTATTTTTTATTCTTTGTGCACTTTTATTCTTTTGAAGTCGGTTTTAACTTTTTAAAATTTTTTTATTTTGTGCTTTTCAGTTATTTAACCCTTCGTGGTCACACGAGGTGTATTGTACCCCAAGAATAATTTTCGAGTTAAAATGTCGTGTCTTTGCGATCTTCCAAAGAGGATTTATCGCAAGAAAAAAATAAAAAAATTAAAAAATCGCTTTTTTCCCACAACCGTGGAAAATCGCTCATTTTCAACTACAAATTTTATCATATCAAAGTTTATATTTCTAGAAAAAGACTATTAGACCATGATTGTATAAGTATTACGAACGCATAATTATCACTAAAAAGGTAAAATATTCAAAAATACGAAAATGGTAACTCAAAAAATGACGCTGGGTTACAATAAACCCCGTGTGACCAATTTGTGATTATAAGAAGATGTGACCACAAAAGGTTAACTTATATAACTACACTTATATAATAATAATAATAATAATAATGATAATAATGAAGTCGGTTAATGAAACAGATTTCTTATTTTTGGTGTAACTTCAAAACTACTGAACCGATTTTGATAATTCTTTCTCCATAACCTAAGTTGATTAAAGCCAAACTAAATGCAATAAGTTTCACGAAAATCGGTTCAGTAGTTACGGAGAAATTCGCGGGCAAATATAACTCTTTCTTTTTTAAGAATATGTAACTGTCTATAACACTGTAAATCCAAAAAACCAAAGTGATATCGGCGCATTAGTTCGGTCAATTAAACTTTTATTAAATTGTTATATTAAATATTTAATTGACCGAACTAATGCGCCGATATCACTTTGGTCTTTTTGGATTCTCTATAAATACGGTCGAAAAATTTTAATTTCATCCTATAACACTGTCTTTAAGTTGCCAAAATAAATTGGACACGAATCATTGTATCTATCAATCACATATGAAAATCCCCCGTACTAAATTTCCGAGTGATGCAATAAATATTCGTAGTACCTACCGTAGCTGCTATTATTATAAATTAAAATTAAATTAATATAAGTTAAATTAAAGCCTCTAACGCTTCCACCGTATTCACGCCGTTCTTTCTCGGTTGCACCGCTCTTTCTTTCCCTCCATTACATGGATCCGAATGCCCTGTTACAATTTACAATTCCGCAGAGATTGACTCGGCGCTCGCGTCGGACGATCCTGGAGCGCGACACTGACGGCGCTTTTAATCGACGAGCGAAATCCAGGTCAAGCGAGCGACCGCGAAACTTGAAGCGAGCGCTTTGCCTGGCAAATTCCAGCATTTCCTCCGAGTATGTATATTTTAACGAGCTCGTCGTATCGTAACGGGATATCGAACACGGCGCTAAACGCGGCGATACATCGGCGAATATTGCGGGGTTTCGCGCACCGATCGCAAAACGTTCCGCGAACGATCCCATTCCCGTTTCTGCGACCGACACAATGCTATCCCGGAGGTTCGTCGATTTGGAACACCTTGCACCTCGCCGTCCCACCGAACGCAATCTCGAATAGTTGGCCGAAAGTGTCGGCTCCCATAAACAACTCCCAGGAATATCAATGCGAACGTTAGCAACAGCTCGGGTGCTGCAAGCTGTCCCCTCGTCCTGTCCCGCGAAATTACAGCGGCGATTCCAATTAAACAGTCGGCGAGCCGGTATTTCGCGGCGAGCATACTTTCCGCGTCTTCGCGAGTTTCCGCGGGCAGCAGCTCGGGGAAATTGAAATTACCATACGCCCGTGGCTTCTCTGTATTCCGAACGAAATCCCGACGAGTCTTCTTTCGCCTACCGCGAAACCAACGAGCTCCGTCGCGCATTTAACCGTGTAAACGCATTCTCTTCGAGCCTCGCAACACCTGGCGGATTTCAAGGCTCTCCGGACTTCCCTCTCGTCGTGGCATTTTGTTTCAATACGCTCGATGCGCAACGGGAGGCTGGTCCGAAGCTGAACCCAAGGTGAGCTAACGATAAGACTGCTCAAATAGGACACGCGCTAGAGGGATTGTAAACAGTCCGAGTTGCGCAAGCGGGATAAAAAGCGAGATCGATCGCGGGAGTCGCTGATTAATTAACGACAAGCGTACGCGCGTAACGCTCCCCGGCGTTGAATGATAATCGGATTGCGAGTTGGGAGGATTACTTTGCTTTCTGTACATAATACCGCTGGTAATGAATGGGAGTCCGCGGGTAATGCCAGCAACCGGATCGATTCCCGTAATTATTTTAATCGCGGTTCGTTCACTCTGCTCGGATTCATATGGAACGCGGAGCACGAGGGACGTTTAATGCCCAGCTAAGCGTTCAGCCTATGTTGTTCGTGTACAAATGTATTCGTAATGTAAGGGAACGGAAACTTAATAAAAAGGTGTTCGTGAAACTTCCTCGAATATCCCGACTACGCTCAATTTTCTCATTTCAACTTTAATGGGCGCAAATGTTAACTTTTTTCATCGGTTACAGGGCACTTTTTTTTAGCTGCCTCGAACGTCAATATCGAGTACTACGCTTTCAACGATGCAACTACATGTAGTTGCGGGCTTGCGTCCTCTGAGCGAGGTATTTGAAAGGCTTTGAATGTTGGGAATGTTGGGAATGAGTGAGCGTGGTCTCGACGAAGATAACGCGCTTTTGTAATTTAATGCGTTAATTAACAGAGAGAAAGAGAAAGAGAGAGAGAGAGAGAGAGAGAGGAACAGACAGAGAGAGAGATAGAGAGCGAGAGAGGAACAGAGAGAGAGAGGTAGAGAGCGAGAGAGGAAGAGAGAGAGAGAGAGGAACAGAGAGAGAGAGAGAGAGAGAGAGAGCGAGAGAGGAACAGAGAGAGAGAGAGAGATAGAGAGAGAGAGAGAGAGAGAGAGAGAGAGAGCGAGAGAGGAACAGAGAGAGAGAGATAGAGAGCGAGAGAGGAAGAGAGAGAGAGAGAGATAGAGAGCGAGAGAGGAACAGAGAGAGAGAGAGGAACAGAGAGAAAGAGAGAGAGAGAGAGAGAGAGAGAGAGAGAGAGGAACAGAGAGAGAGAGAGCGAGAGAGGAACAGAGAGAGAGAGATAGAGAGAGAGGAGAGAGAGAGAGAGAGAGAGAGGAACAGAGAGAGAGAGATAGAGAGCGAGAGAGGAAGAGAGAGAGAGAGAGAGAGGAACAGAGAGAGAGAGAGAGGAACAGAGAGAAAGAGAGAGAGAGAGAGAGAGAGAGAGAGAGAGAGAGAGAGAGAGAGAGAGAGAGAGAGAGAGAGAGTTGAAGAAGAAAATGATCCGTGGCTGCTCGCTGGCCCTTTCAACGAGTGCGAAACAATTGCCTCTCGGTCACTAAAAAGACAAAAAGGTTTCCAAAGAGTAAAGGTCTGAGCACACGTATCTGTTTCGTGACGATTCAGTGTCGGCGCGCCAGTGATAAGAAGAAGAGGATTGTAGCAGAGATGGGCAAATAATTATTTGAAATAAAAATTTCGTATACAAATTTTTATTTCAAATAATTTTTTGCCCATCTCTGGATTGTAGAGGATCTCTCCTTCTTGCCACTGGCGCACCAACACCGAACACTTACGAAACTGATAAGTGTGCTCAGACCTTTACCGTGGCCCCTATACCTATTTCTTTCAAAACAGAAGCGTAGGAACGCGCGCATTTAGATTAATCGACTCCGAGGTCCTCCATCATCTCTGAATCTATCGACGTTTCAAAGTACACATACGTGCATGAGAGTGCATTTTCATACTGCACACCGTTACGCATAGATTCAATCTGCGCTATTCAACAGCCACCCTGAAAAGTCAGGGCGCGCTCCGCGTCCTTTAAACCTAAAAAAGACCTGTCCTTGGTCTGATGAAGTGTTACATATTTCGAGATAAATGCAAATGCCACATCGTGTTTACGACATTCTCGGCTTGCGTACCCTTCAGAGCCACCCACTTTCCATTTATTACTATACTTCATTTGCAAGCGAACGGAAAAACATATTTATGAGACTTTACCATAGATCTTTACCGGCACTTTATAGATTCGAAAATTTGAAATCTCTTCGACGGTAAGTATGTACACTGCAAACAGATACATATGTGTCACAGTTGAGCAATAAAAATTTATTCGAATAAATCTTTAATTAAAGATTTCGAATAAATTGAAGTTATTCACGAATAACGAATAATTTTTTATTCGAATAAATTTCTATTAGAATAAATTTCTATTAGAATAAATTTCTTTTAGAATAAATTTCTATTCGAATAAATTTCTATTAGAATAAATTTCTATTAGAATAAATTTCTATTCGAATAAATTTCTATTAAAATAAATTTCTGATAGAATAAATTTCTATTCGAATAAATTTCTATTAGAATTTATACATATAAGCAGAGGAAGTGCAGCATATTTGGAATACTGTTGGTAATTTGGAATACCGAAGTATCTAATAAACTATTAACGCTATTTAATTTGTAACACCGGAGGTTATAGGGGCTAATGACCTGTTCGCTAATGACATTTGTGGATGAACCGTCACTTCTACATTTTCGACTTAATCTGCAGAGGAAGGAAAGGTCAATCTGCAAAACTTTTTCAGCGCGTATTCAATCGTTCCAATCATGGTTAAAATATGTCAAAACTTTAGTGTTAAACACTTAATCGACTCATTTGCATGCTCCTTCTATGGTTCTGTGCCAGTTAGGGGTCGCAATACCGGTAAACCGATTTACCGTTTTACCGATAAATCGTGAGAAATATCCTCAAATTTTTACCGGTAATTCGCCAAATATTTACCGGTAATTCGATAAAAAATGTATAGCAATGTAGCGCATATATGCATTCATTAATTCCGTCGATATCTACTCTGGTATCAGTGAAAAAACTTAATTAATAATAGAGACGAAAACCGAAGTATCTCAGGAAGAACCAACTTTAAACCAAAAGAAAACGAAAAATCTGAAGCCACCAAAGAATAGACGTATTTTCAAGTAGAAAAAGTAAAAAGAAAATATCTACAAATGACATATGATTTCTTAATGACTACCCGAACAACAAGTGTAGAATCTAAGAGCGCTTTATCAGGAGACCAAAGTTTCGACAAATTATGTTTTTTGCGTGCTTATTTATTAAAAAGAATTGTTAAATAAAAAATATTTAATTATGTATATAAGTTAAGATTCTTTTCATTGTTTTCGCGGTGAAGATCCATATTAATAAGTAATGTCAATAGTTATACAAATATATCTATTTTGTGTTATATCATTTTATATTTTATGTTTAGAACAGTTTTATTTGCATATATTTTTTATAATGCTCGATTAGAGATCAAAATTTTTTTGTTATTTTTACTTTTATATTTTCAATACCTTAAAAAAAAACCGGTTTTGAATGAAAATTTTACCGAATTACCGGTAATTGAAAAAGTCGATAAATTTGCAATCCCTATTCCTCTACATAACATGGTTTTTATTAACCGAATAAACTTCTATTCGAATGATCTCGATTAAGAATTGCGAATGAAATGGAGTGATTCGAGAATAACGAATAATTTTTCGTCGAGTAAAATTGTTTCTCGTTATTCACGAATATAGCCTCCGATTTATTCATTATTTTTTATTCGTTATTCGAAATAAATCTTACCAACTCTGACATGTATATCACGACACTCATCGTTTCGACCAGCTCGATACGCAGTTGGTAATGCTTACCAAAGTACAAATTTATACAGGAAGTCTTTTCGGGTTGATTTAATTGCCGCATCGCGTAAGCCCCAGAACGAGAGAGACACTACCGCAGCATCCACTTACTTCATCGTTGTTCGACCGGATTCGCCGAGTCTATAATCAGCACTGCGAAGCTATCTGTCGTTCGTAAAAAGAAGATATAAATGCTGCAGACAAAGCGATACACGTATCTACACGAGACACTGACTGCCACAATAAAAGGCTGCCAGGAGAGACACCAGCGTCCAAGTTTTACGCGTATCAACACAATCGTATCCCTTTATATACTTTGTTTTTTGTCGCTCATCGACTCACCGCGAGACGGCTGAAAGAAAGCCCGGCCCCTTTTAAGCACAGCTCTCTGCACTTTTCGCAACGTTACAGCTCGCGCACGGCTCGATGGACTTCTTAAAAGGGGGTATCGACTTTCGAAAATAGATGACGCGTTTCCGAGACGATGCTTTCTCACCGCATTGTTCGCCCATCCCGCGACTGACGCGCGTAGATATTAAATTCCAGCCTGTCAACGCGTTTCTCGCGAATACAGAGAGCTAAAAATTGCGCGAATTTTTTTACGGTGCGATTATTTCAGGTACAAAAAAATTCCATTTGACGAAACAATCGTTTCGGCGCGCACCGAACGCCCGAGCGGAATTAAATCGACTGTCAGAGGTGTCCGAGTGATCTTTAGATCGATCGTCCCTGCGATGCTGCGTGGATCGATCGATTCGCAGCGATGAATGTTCCGTGGATCGCGGGAAGCTCGAATGCGCGGAGGAAAGTCAAATTGTTTCCGTCGAGGTTTCGCGTGGTGGACGTGTTGGGTTGAAAAGTTGGGGGTGGCGGCGGAAAAAGGACGTAGGAGACGGCGCGAGGCACGGTGTTGGAATTTTTAAGCAGCGTGGCACGAACTGCAAGGAGACAGGGTCATCTATGGTGGGGGCTGCTGTTTGGGTGAGCGGTGCTGGGTCGATACAGGGTGGCTTCGCTGTCGGTCGCGAGGAAATCACCACGGGCCTGGATGAATACATGCACTATCTCGCGCTATTCTCATCAACGATCATCTGCCGCACGCATTGTATTCCTTTCCAGCGTTTTTCTCTCTCTCTTTCTCATCATCTCGCTTCGAAGGATCGTGCATTTTGCTAACAGCGAGCACCAATCGATTGGACGCAGCTTTACCGGCCGCCAGTTTCTAAGCAGGTAGGGGAGACAGGGGCTAAAAGTTCCAATTTTGATAGAACATAAAAAATGACTAGAAAATAATGTAGTTATTCTCTCCATTATTGACTAATTTCTTGTTAAATTTATTGTATTTTATGACTTTAAGCTTGTATTTAATATATTGTAAATATATTGTAATTTTAATATTTGTAAGTTTTTCATAAAAAATAATTTATTCGTGGCTAATCGAAGCGGAACTTCTTACCCCTTTATGGGGTAAGTTGTTATCGCATTGGGGTAAGTTGTTACTAAGATATAAGAGTTGCCTTTTAATGAAATATTTCATTTTCTAATGAAATAAAACAAAATTGTATTAATAATGTTTATTTATAAAGCTTCGGATCAACAAAAATGTATTATCTATAAAAGAAAACCAAAACAATATAATAACCATAAACATTATCTTTGGTATAAAAATAAAAATCTACAAATCAGTCTTACATTCAACTGTTTGTGAGTACCTACTTATTGAGATTTGTGCTTGTAGCCTACAGTGGCTTCTTGTCCAAATTGTAGTTTTTTAATAACTCTCGAAAGAGTCAAGTGGCAGATATCGAATTCTCTAGCGACAGTTGTTAACTTTATGCGTAACTTCGATGGAAATGGTGGCCCTTTCCGCCTTTCATTCATATGTTCGCATCTTAAAGCACAGCAGGAACAATTCATACATTTGCGGTGGGGCAAGTTGTTACGGTAACAACATGCCCGAAATCACGGTAGCAACTAGCCCCTATCGACACATGTAGCAATTTGAGAGATTATTTTGCTTATACATATATTGTAACGATAAACACTGTTACACCATGTTCTTAAATGTCATTTGATCCATAAGAACGAATCGATCAATAATATCAACGTTTAATAATCGAAATAGACCAAAAAATAATGATAGGAAAATATTTACTTACGTGGTACGCGAGAATATAGGTCCTCGCTTACAGCCAAACGATTCGCTGTCGCGGACGCTGTTAAAATGGGCGACAGAGTGGCGTGATCAACTTACACGGAAAAAATAATTTAAAGTACAACGCTCTTTTCATTTTGAAGACAGAACCGTCGGAACAACTTACCCCCGGAACTTTTAGCCCCGGTCTCCCCTACATATGTACTAGGGTGGTATTTAAAATTCAACTTTTAAAATATTCCTGGGGCACATTTCTTATTACATTTCATAATGCTTTAGGGATTACTACCCGTTTATTAATATTTGAAATAAAATTGTATTTTTTACTTCAGACGAAATCATACACCAGACACTCTGTAAACCTGAGAGTTTATATTATACCAAGAATTCCTCCTTCAGAATTGTCCAGTCTTCCCCTGACTCTGGCTAGTAAGCATTACTACTAGACTTTTATAAATATAAATTAGCTATTTTTAAAAGTTGTTGGCTCACAAATTTACTTGGCAATAATATTCCAACGTTAAGCAAATGTGTTTAAAGAATATAATACGCCGAAAAGAAAATTGCATTTTTATTCTTAAAAAGCACAAAATTCAATGCCTGGTAGCAGCCCTTAATATGTAACTGAAAAAATTCAACTAAATACCACATTACTTACTCATAAGGGTGAGCACATTGACATGGTGCCCCGTGAAAAAATAAAAAAATAATTTTTTGGGGTCAAATAAGCACCACACTAATATGTAATATATTTACAACGAATGCAATTTTTATTTGGTACATACGCGATTCCGAGATCGATAAATTGATTTCCATAGCCTCGATCGAGCAAGGTTTTGTTTACAGAAATTTTGATTACAGAAAATCGAACTCAGATTGCGCGGCAATTGCATCGCCTAAATGTATATCGCTTGAAATATCGATCGTTGAAAATATTGCAGGTGAGACTGGTTGCATTCTGAACCAGCGCTGTCCAGCAGTGGTACCCCTCGTAGCCTGCCTCCCCTTTCAACTGGTTCTTCCCCGTACAGTATTCGCGGGGAGTAACAGCATTGGCTCGCTGTGGCGACGCGTGTCACGAATACGCGTAATGTTTAGCGTCTCAGGTACTGACGACGGAGACGCTAGCCTATCATGGTCGTCTCGTTAGCGTCGCGCGGTATCCCTGACGACGCGGACGGGAGTGGGGGACCCTACAGGCTCGCGAGCCCTGACTTGGACAGCTCTCTTTTAAACGATAACATAATCTTTTGAATTTTAAAGCTTCAGTTCGATACATTGCACAAAACGATAGGGTAAATCGGTGAGACGCGGTCGACCTAATATAAAATGGCTATTAAAACTAATACAGATATTACTTATTTTATCAGAAAAATCCAAAATGCTCAGAATTTTATGCTGATTCAGAAAAACTGGTCGATATTTGCTTTATGACAATATTTACTGCAAATCGGGTTGAAAACTGAAGTCATGATATCTGACCACCTCTCCCGAGGTGCCGGGAGAAATGGTTTTCCTCATTGGCAGAGACCACTCACATAATTATTCATGGAAAAATAACAAAGAAGAAAGCAAAATTATTTATGGGTGAATACGACTACAGATTCATTGATATTTAATTTGTTTACGCTAAACAAGCAATGAACACATCAAAGATAAAGCGAACTACCTACCGGCGATTAGCAAGGCAAATGAATACAAAAGTGAATAAATAAAATAAATAAACATAAATAATAATAAAATAATGATAAAAAATAAAAATATAAATAAAAATGAGCGCGAGAGGTGGTCTTCTCGTTAGTTTTGAGAGGAAGAGTTAATATGGCTAAATATTTTGGCTGCATTGTCCCTCAATATTTCTACTATGTTATTATTCCCAAACATTAAACGAAAATAAACTTAGAGTATATTTGAAATACGATTCTGAACACCGTTGTTTGACAAAAGAGGTTAAATGTAACCTCAGTTTAACTTTTATAGCCTGTAAATCTAGAAAACACAGAAGGAACCGAAATGACTCTATTCGTTCAATTGTTTGACTTCTAGAGAAGTAATTGGTCTGCACTTTAACGCGTTTTTACGCATAGAGTCTGAAATATAGCAACTCGACCAACTCTCCGGCCCGACCGCGTCTCCCGGATTTACCCTACATCTCGGCAATTCCCTACAGTAATATTAATTTTATCGCCATGATCAATGTAATTGGCAAGATTCTTCCCCGTGTAATAATCTTTTATGCAAATATGTAATTAACGATGGATTGTTAATTAGCGTCATTATCGGGTCGCGTTAAATTCTATTTAAATGAAATTAATTATTCCACTGATGCGCATTTATGACCAGCTGCCGTGTATCGCCCTTTTTTGTCACGCGATCAGATGTATCCACCAAGTTACCCATTTTCCGCGCCATTGCGCGAACAATATCACCTTAAGGGATATAAGGACTATTGAAATCCCGAAAAATCGATTTTCTTATTATTATTAATTCTGAAAGTTTGTTAATATTTACAACAATGTATCGTGAGGAAATTCGAATAATTACGGAAATTATAACGCTGAACGTAATTGAGTGCACCGACGAGTAACGACCTCGCAGAGCGGTATTGACGTATGGGACTTAACTTTGAAGCCGTTTATCTCGAAACTACATTTTTAAACACGGTGTACATCGTAACTCTTGAACGAATGAATATTTTCACCTAAAATTTTAATTGGATCTGTAGAATTCCTTTCTCTATCGTGTGGAATTTCCGCATCAACATTGGATGTTTGTAAAACATTTTATAATTGATTAAAGGTAATTTTTTTCCATAAAAATGTGGGAAAAATTGATCCATGTGTAATTTTTACAATTTTTGTTTAAATTCGCCCAACAAAATTTCACACGATAACTATTAGCGTAGAAATTACTCACCCCAAAGCATTTTGCTTTTAGATGATTGGTTCACCTGGGACTATGTGCACCAATTACAGCTGCGCGCTACGCGGGACCATCTTTAGCGTCAAACAACTTGAATAATTTTCAACATTCTGACAATTTTTTTATTTTGCATCATTTGTAAAAGTGTACATAAAAACCTGTGAAAAGTGCCGGTATATTGATTATTTGGTATCTAAGGAATCAAACTAACAAGAAACCGTCGATTTTAGTCGTTCAATAGTCCTATACACCCTTAATTCCCGGCGAATTGTTAAAGTGCTGTGTGTTTAAGCGCAAGCACGTATTCGGTATTGGTAATGTTTCGTACGTGCAAAATCGGCAGCCGTGCAAATTGCCTACAAGTCGTGTTCAACGATCGCGGTTGGGATCGAATTAGTCGGATAAAGATTGCAGATCTTTAGTAAGGGAGAAACGAACGAGATATTCGTCAATTAATTTGACAAATGCTTCGTCCACGACTCATTCGAATGGGAGAGTTTTCGAAAAGCTCGTTACTTCGAGCTCGCGAATGTGCCCGCCTACTTCAACTTATAAAAACAGAATCAACGAGCTCCAATACATCTCTCGAACGGCGACGATACGTCGCGCTGCGTCGTTACCAATTTCGTTCGTCAGCCGCTGAAGAATCGAGTGGGATTAAGGGGAAAAGGGAGAAAAAGAAGGCTTACCACGTTATTCACGGCGGTTTTCACCCAGCGCATCGCTGGAAACTCGCTACAACTGGCTGTTTGCTGCGGAGCCGACGTCGTTTACACAGCGTTTCAAGAACCCCTCCGTGCTCGAGAAGAACGCACGACAACGCAAGCTTAAATGCACCCACGGAAGACGTAATTTTCTGCTAAGGACGATGCTGAGGTACTAGCCGCAGTTTAACGACAGCGCATCCTCTTCTGTCTCTACCAAACGATATACCTAATTACTTTGGTATTTTTATTACACCTACCAAAAAGTAATATTTTTTACATTTGGCCTAGCTGACATTTAACCTTTAAAGAAAGAAAAATGAATATTATGCCTCAAGATAGTGTCTTTATTAGTCTGTCATTTGATCTACATTTAGCTTTGTGTGAGAAGCAGTCAAAGAGTTATGGCAGTTTCCCGCAGTTACTGTCACTGTTACTATTGTCCTGAAGGGACAGGACGAAAGTAACACTAATTATTTGGAGGAGAATTTTATTAAGTAAAAACACTTCTTCGAACCCAAAATAGGATTTCTTATTATAACAAACGATAGAAAGAAACATTTAAATAAACATTTTAAGTGACGATAAAACAGATATATTTTAAATAACGAAAGATAGAAAGCATAACCAGCTTCGAAAATTTCCTTGGTATTGTGTATTTAATCTAATGATGAGTATTAAATTTTATCTGACTCCAAGTTACAATTATGATTTACGTATCTAGTGAAGATCACCCGTGTTGCAATCTTCATGGGACTAAATAGTTCTTACAATTTGACGGACATTAGGTTGTCCGCTTACTGGGGCATCTGCATATTTTCGTACTTTCATTAATAAATAAACTTTTTGTTTCACTTTCCGATAGTAGGTATAATATTGTGTTGTCTTCCATGTTCCAACAACATCTCGCGGCTTTTGAACGATTGTTGCACGTTTTTTTTTGTCAGTTCAATGTCATTTTAGTAAAGAAAAGATTTGAAAAATTAAAAGAAAACATTTTTATCCAAACTCTTCGCAATGAAGTACAGTGTTCGTCATTGCGAAGAGTTTGGATAAAAATGTTTTTTTTTTAATTTTTCAAATCTTTTCTTTACTAAAATGACATTGAACTGACAAAAAAAAACGTGCAACAATCGTTCGAAAGCCGCGAGAACAAAGAAAGAGTTTTGAAGAGAAACATAATGTAAAACAGGTGATCGTTCAATTTTTCAGACCATATCGCATGGTTGACCATCGAGGACATAAGGAAAAAACATCTGATAGGTCTGGCCTTTTGCACATTGTTTAAGGGATAGTTTTACCTCACAAAAAACGTGGACACTTGAATCATTCCACGATTTTCCTTGCAGTGGCATCAGGTTTTCTAAAAAATGGTAAATATGCAATTTTTAGGATCATTTTAAAATGGATTTAATACGATTAAAAAAAAATCTCATTGAATTGGCAACTAAAGGTTCTGAAAGAAAACTTTCTTAGCTTTCCAAAACACTCATGAAAATTTGTCTACGATCATGAGTTCGCAAGTTACAGATGTTCAAAGTGAAAAGTACCATTTTTGCTTTGATCGCGAATAACTCGGTCAATAAAGATCATACAACAAAACAAAAAAAAACGAAATTAAAGAGAAATGATTGCTCTATAGGAGCTCTTCATTGGATTTACCAGAAAAAATTTTGTTTGTCCCGTGCATACGTCCAAACTAGGCAAAAATTTCTGAAACTCCGTTTCCTGCGCTTCATCTTGATAAAACAGTATCATAATGGATGAAAAAAAAATTGAGTCCTTGGTTCAAAAACTAGAAACTTCAAGCTTTAAAATGCGTTTTTTAAATATTTTTTGCGACAATTCTTCGCAGAGATACAGCTATTCGAAAATGACCAAAATTTTCGAGAAATTATAGTGTTCCTTAATTTTGTCGCGGAGTCTATACAGTAGTGTCTCCGTATGTGCTCGGTTTGATGCACACGATACGTGCTTGTCGCTATCCCCACCACTTCTGTCTCACTCTTGTCCGGCGAAGGCAAGAGCGAGATGGAACGAGAGCGAGCGAGAGCCACTGAAAGCGAGCGAGGACGGTACGAGACAGACGACGCGTTGATGTTTTGTCTCCCTCCGTCTTTCGGGCGCCGTGACACTCCGTCCTTTGCGTGCGCGACGAGCGTGCGCGATGGTCGCAAGCACTTACGGTGAGCACGGGAACCGCTTCGTAAAATCTTGACGCATGCCCGGCTCAAGTCTTTTTTGCGCCCTAGGCGAACTTGTCAAATTACGCCCTTTATTATAATACATTTATTTGAGATTATTTATGACTTCACTCTGCAAAATTAGGCGACTGCCTAGGGCGGAAAGTCGACAAGAGGTGCAAAATGATATTTTCATTATTGGTATTGTTGAAAATAAACTTTAAAATTAAATATTACAAGTTGTACTATAAGCGAATTAAACTACGAATAAAAATTCAGTGTAAGGTTGTCAATAATCTCAAATAAATGTATTATAATAAAGGGCGTAATTTGAAAAGTTCGCCTAGGGCGCAAAAAAGACTCGTGCCGTGCCTGGCTATCTGACCGTCGCGCGCATGCGTCGAGCAGTCACGATTCCATCTGAGTGCTCGCACCCGTCGCGCACGCCCGCGCGCACGAAAAGCGTTCCATCTCGCTCCCCCCTTCGGCCAGAAAGAAGCGAGAAACGAGCACTCGGAATTAGGGATCTGTTCACGATAGGAGCTCAACGCCGGTCCCGACCAGCGAGCACATACAGAGACCATACTGTATACATACCAGGTTTGCGCCACCCTGTACCCCACCACCGAAAAAATGAATACAGTAGGATCTCCAGAAAAGGAGCCAGGGAAGTACAGTTCCAAATCAGTCACACGAGTGACAGCTGAGCCCTACTCTCTTGCTCAACTGATATTAATAGTGTTCTCTATTTTTAAATTTCTATTTGTTACAATAAAGTGTATTAAATAAACCCGTGACTTTCACTTCATTTTAGCATCTCTATCATACAATTGCCAAAATTATTTAGCTCCCGAACCACAAACATCCTACCCTCTTCCGTTTCCCTGTGTTCCAGGCGACGCAGCAGCGAGCTCGTTCCTCCGCAGCTAATTATTTGCCCCGGCAAAGTTGCTAAATCGCTCACACTTTAGACGATGTTTACAGAGTAGTCCCCGACAGCGGGGTTCCGTCTCGAGAGTCTCGCGGCGACTTTGTTCGAGGATGAGAGTTAATTTATGCACAAACCCGCGGAAATTCGTGCCGCGCGATGATATTTCGCGGGGGCTTTAGTTCGTGGAGCCGTTGGTTGAACGCACCACTCGACAGGGCTCCTTTGTCAACGGAAGCGAGTGTACCTACTCCACAACGAAAGTGTCGACACAGGAGTTAAGTAGTAGCTAATCCCGTCCGATTCTCGTCCGATCGGGTAGGAGTTTTATCAGCCCGCGGCATTAGGGGGTGCTGTTTTCGAGAGAGAGTCGTCGCTGGTCTATCGAGGCCACTGCCAGACTGCTGACACCGCTTTTATACTCGCGCCCGTCTGACCTTGTTTCTGCCTTTTAGTCGGCACCCTGCGTTTAGCCGGCGTCAAGCACTTTTCTTATTAACTTGGAAGATGAGGCAGCTCTCCGTCCCGGTGGCCGCCGATAAAGGACCAGCAGCTAAATCAAATCGTTCCCGCTCCCGTCGCGGGAACCCACCCCCGTCGCTCAAACTTCCAGAATCCACCCTCGCCACCAGCAAAATTACGCAGATCGAGTTTCCACGAGATTCCCTGCACCGGCAAAACTAGTCCTCCAGTTTTAAATATAATGCGAAGAGTAGAGGAGGCAGGGGTTGGTTGTCACACGGGTAGGTTGTCACACGGGTAGGTTGTCACAACCGCTATAACAAAGAAACTATAAACAATAGGAATGTACTAATAATCCATGGCGATGCGTAAACCTATCGCCGCCTTCCCCCGCGTCACACCAGTCGTTGTGGGGTCGCATGGAGCCACAATGTCTCATTGTTTGTTTTCGTGCGGTCGAAGTAAATTACGCCGTATTTTCTATCAAGTAAGTATAGGTTGTATTTTAGTATTGACTATAACATCGTTGCATTATTCTCGTAGTTTAGAGTTTTGTTCTCACTTACTGCAATGATTTTTTTACATTTTTTTAAACTTTTTCATACATGAATAGAGGGGTGAAATTATTTAACGATTTGGGGCAAGTTGTCACAGTACATTTGGGGTTCGGTATTTGCTGCATGTGACAACTAATCCCGCTGTAACTTGCTGTACCTATCATGTGATATTATATTTTTTTGTTTGTTTGGCAACAGTTCTCAATAATAATGCCGCGAACTTATAGGGTAAATCCGGGAGACGCGGTCGACCTAATATAAAATAGCTGTTAAAACTAATACAGATGTTACTTATTTCTTCAGAACAAACCTAATATGTACAGAATTTTATGCTGATTCAGAAAACTTGGCCGATATTTGCTTTAAGACAATATTTACTGTAAATCGGGTTGAAAACTGAAGTCATGACATCTGACCACCTCGCCCGAGGTGCCGGGAGAAATGGTTTTCGTCGTTGGCAGAGACCACTCACATAATAACAAAGAAGAAAATAACAAAAAAGGAAGCATTATTTATGAGTGAATACAACTACAGATTCATTGATATTTAATTTGTTTACGCTAAACAAGTAAAGCACACATCAAAGATAAAGCGAACTACTTACCGTCGATGAGCAAGGCAAATGAATATAAAAGTAAATAAATATATAAACAATAATAATAATAAAATAATGTTAACAAATAAAAATATAAATAAAAATAATACAAAAATCATAACTCGACCACACGGTGAAATAGACAGGTGTTCCGACTCGTGTTCAGAATGTGTGACTTTTTGGTCCTAGTTCTTCTGGCGGCCGGCAGATTTCGTTGATGTCGTAAAGGCATTTACATATATATACAGGCCTGGTGTGAATGGGATCATCACGCGCATGCGTGGCCTGTTGTTTCTGGCAAGCTCAGTAATACCACTAAAGTCTCTACTACTACAGTCTCATTAATACATATGTATATGCCTTGTAGGTCGCCACGCCTCTCGCGACGGTCAGGGGAACTAAACAGAAATCGGCACACAAAATCGCTCGGGTAAAAAGGTATAGAGTCGGAACACCTGTCTATCTCACCGTGCTCGACCATCTCTCCTTTCTGCAGCGAGAGATGGTCTTCTTGTTAGTTTTGAGAGGAAGAGTTAATACGGCCAAAGTATTTGGCTGCATTGTCCCTCGATATCTCTACTATCTTATTATTCCCAAACACTAAACGAAAATAAACTTAGAAGTATATTTTAAATACGATTCTGTACACCGTTGTTTGACAAAAGAGGTTAAATGTAACCTCAGCTTAACTTTTATAGCCTGTAAATCTAGAAAAACACAGAAGGAACCGAAGGGACGCTATTCATTCAATTGTTTGGCTTCTAGAGAAGTAATTGGTCTGCACTTTAACGCGTTTTTACTTATAGAGTCTGAAATATAGCGACTCGACCAATTCACCGGCCCGACCGGGTCTCCCGGATTTACCCTAATAAGAGGTAAGTTGCCTCCGGAATTAATGTTACGTGCGGCAAGAGAGGTTAAGCAGGGCAATTACACAATAAGAGGAATTGCAAAATATTATAATATAAATTACCGCACTCTAGCGCGATATTGTCAGAACTACAATAAAAAATGATATTACTTTCTTAATTGAATGGACTTTTTATTCATAAACTTAGCTATCCAAATGTGTGATTATCAACCCCAGATACTGTGACAACCAACCCGACCTCGGGGTATGTTGTCACAAAATAGTTCCTGCAAATAATGTGAATTAGCTCCTAATCTGGTTGACAAAATCCGTAGGACCAATTTTTTTTATAAAGTCGGACGAACTTAATTCATATTAATCTAAGTTTGAATGAACTTCCCTGCAGCTATAACCTGTAAAAAAATAAAAATAAGAAAATCAGACAACCATCCCCGGTCTCCCCTAATTCCATAGCTTCGACTCCAACGAATTTCCCGCCGATATATATATATATAGAGTAGAGTAGAGTTGAGTCAGCCTCTTCGATCGATCGCAAAATCCCTCGATCGTTTAAAGCTGCATACGCGATTTTCGTGTGGTATATCCACGTGGATTGCGTTGTCAAAAATGCACGACGTGACTCACTCGCGGCGACACGTAAACGTCACGCGCGCGGGGCGACCCGATTTCCTGGAAAAATATGGGGAATCCAAGGGTGCACTAGCAGCAGGGCAAATAATCGCTACCTTTCAAACGCACCACTACCAAGGCAGCCCGCAATCACCTCTTACTATTAATGCCCCGGGGATGCGTGCGACAGCGTGTGTTGTTGGTTATCGTTTGTTGCAGTCGCCTGAGCAACGCTCATTTCCATATCGTCGCGGCTTCTAAGTAGGCATCCTTTCAACTCTGGAAGAAAGGAGCGTTTTCAGAAAGGCAGAGAGGACCCTCGCGATGGGAGAAGAGTAGAGATTCTCGTTCTTAGACTTCCATAGCTGATTTTCGCATTAAGACGCACCGTCGAGCGGCACCCGTTCTTTTATTTATGAAGCCACTGTGGAACCAATTTCGACGGCTCGTTTTAAGTCTACCGATTCGAATCAACGCGGCCGAACGATTCGGTATTTCTTGGGTATACGTTACGACGTTAGGGAAACGAGATTTTCTGTCGTCAAAATTCAATAATTCAATTTTCGATGTTGTGACTCACGTCTGTGCGTTGCACGGATCTTCTTTTCAATTATCTATTTTTTTTTATACGGTATCGTGCACGTTTCTGCGGTCAGATAGGTTCAACGAAGCATTCGCCGGTTGGGGATACAATATGAATGTGCATCGAATACGAATAGAAAGAAAAAAAACGGTAGTAGGACAGTGTTTCAACGGAAATCCGATCGAATGGAACTCGAGGCTGGCACATGCATTGAGTTTTACTACTGTCTCTTCGCTAACTTGGCACGATAAACCACTTTCTCTGCATTTCCATGCTTATTTATAACGATCGCACGCGCTGCAATGAATTATGAGTTATATTTTTTAATACGTGAAACTGGAACGTTCCTCTAAGCAATTTAAGGGTTTGTAGCACTGTAGCGGCACAAAACGTGTGTGCATTTGATAATTGTTTGTGCGCAGACAAAGAAATAAGTCGAAAATCTGTCTAAACGCCATTACTATACACACCTCAAGTAGTTTAGAGCTATTTTTGTTTCTTTCCTTCATTTCAAAATGGCACTTTAAACGCGTTTTTCGAGGAACCATGTTTTGCAAATTAGTTTGCAGTATAACTTAAACAAATTTTTACAGTCTCTATAAAAATACATACCGATTCTACGATGTGTTGAAAACTTTGAATGTTATCAACAATTTTTTAACTAGAAACGGTGCTCGACGTGGTGGTGAGTGGAGCTAAAGACTGAATTTATGTTCAAATGCTTACCGTTTCCTAGAAAAACAATATTTTACAATATCGGTATATATTTTTATGAATAATGTAGTTCAGAATCTACTGTAAAGATTTCAAGTAAATCGAATAGAATTTGTTTAAGTTATGCTGCAAGCTAATTTGCAAAACATGGTTCCAAGTAAAACGCGTTTAAAGTGCCATTTTGAAAAAAATAAAAGAAATAAAAGTAGCTTGAAACTATTTTACTATTTAACACCGGGAGAGTCCAGCCAGTGTTGATATTTTATGATGCAAGATAGGGCACTGTGTGTCATTGACACAAAAGAAATGAATGCGCTTGTTGTTGATCTTGCATTAACTATTGTCACAAATCCATATTTAAATTATAGGAAACACCCTTTATGCGAGTCTGAAAGTTTTTACACCAAGTTACAGTGCTGGGGATATTTGAAAGACAAGTAAGTTTATTTAGGGTAAATCCGGGAGACGAGGCCGGGCCGGAGAGTTGGTCGAGTCGCTATATTTCAGAGTCTATACGTAAAAATGCATTAAGGTGCAGACCAATTACTTCTCTAGAAGCCAAATGGTTGAATGAATATCGTCATTTCGCTTCCTCCTGTGTTTTTCTGGATTTATAGGCTATAAAAGGTAAATTGAGGTTACATTTAACCGCTTTTGTCAAACAACGGTGTACAGAATCGTATTTAAAATATACTTCTAAGCTGCAGAAAGGTGAGATGGTCGAGTTACGATTTTTTTATTATTTTTGTTTATTTTTTATTTTTTATTATTATTTTATTATTATTTTTGTTTATTTAGTTTATTTATTCACTTTTGTATTCATTTGCCTTGTTAATCGCCACTAGGTAGTTCACTTTTTCTTTGATGCGTTCTTTACTTGTTTAGCGTAAACAAATTAAATATCAATGAATCTGTAGTTGTATTCACTCATAAATAATTTTTCTTTATCCTTTGTTAATTTTCCATAAATAATTATGTGAGTGGTCAGGTGTCAGATGGCACCTCGGGTGAGATGGTCAGATGTCATGACTTCAGTTTTCAACCCGATTTACAGTAAATATTGTCTTTCAGCAAATATCGACCAATTTTTCTGAATCAGCATAAAATTCTGAACACAGGTTTGTTCTGATAAATTAAGTAGTATCTATATTAGTTTTAATAGCCGTTTTATATTAGGTCCACCGCGTCTCCCGGATTTACCCTACACTATTCCGATATTGGGGGATATAATATGTATAAAACTACAGTGTCACCCCAACAATACGTATGTATTCATTTTTAATTTAACTTGACAAGGTGGTCGATCACTCCCTTGGTTATCGGATAGTCTGACCACATGTGTTTTTCTTACTGTAATCCCATTTTCAGATTCAGGCAGCGAAAATTCCATTCTACAAGATAGTGATATGTCGTTAAAAGACTGGGACGAGAACGAATGCGTAGGATGCGGAGAAAACTATATCGAAATCTCGAAAAGCGACGATTGGATTAAATGTGTGCAGTGTAGCCGTTGGTTTCATGATACTATATAATCCAAGTACAATAATGTTTGCGATTTAAATGGAAAACTGAAGAAGAAATAACATATCAATTAACTTCTTCGTGTATTATTATTATTATTATTGTTAACGGGTAAACCCTTTAGAATACCGAAGATACAAATCATGAAGCATAAAGTACGCTATAAATATAAGCATAACAAAATAAATTGAAATGAAGTAAATAATCGGTGTGAGTACTCTAAACTAACGCATCAGGTCAATTGACCTATGCGTTGGCGAACGCTCATACAACAGTAAAAGTAATCGGAAGCCACCGAGGGAAACACAGAACAAGTCAAAGTCAGAGAAACATTAGTTAGCCGACCTCATGCCCCTACTTAAGGGGTCAGCCGTATAATTACGGTAACCAGGATCCCTGCTCTCAAAAAGTGGCCTAGGTCGCAAAACTCGTTCAGGAGCTCGGAACCTCAATGCAGCCACAAGCTCCGTACAATTTACATGGCGGTGTATGACCTTGTAGAGAAAGATTAGGTCCGAAGATAGTCTCCTATCATTAAGGGTGGCAATACCTAGTAGTTGTAGGGCTGGACCGTAACCAAGAACTTATGCTGAAGCCTCTCGATCAAGCTGATATAGTGCTTATGTCTGGGGTTCCAAATGACAGAAGCATATTCTAGCTGAGGCCTAACGAGAGCAGCATACAATAACTTGCAAGATCTAAGCTTTCTAAAATATTTTGCATATCTTGCTATAAAACCAAGGATTCGCATTGCCTTGCACGCTATGTTTTGATAGTGCTCGCGGAAGTCAAGCCCAGCCGAAATTATCACGGCTTATTATACTTTTTGTGAGCTACACTTTTTGTTATTTTTCAAGGTCGGTCTCGCCCGTAGTGGGTGGACGGTCTAACCCCAACATACGGGTGAGATCGACCAGTTGCAGTGCCAAAGTTTTTGGTTGAAAATGAAAATAAATATTTGAAATTATCGCACACTATAATTTATATATACCCTAAATTACTTGGGCTTTGCTTTAATGTGCATAAAACGACAAAAATGTGAAAAACAACGATGCTACGATTTCTTTTCCAAAAAGTGGTCGAACTCTCCCGGACTTACAGTATGTATAATAAAAACGTTTGAACAGATTTTCGATTTATTTCTTTGTTTACCCACAAACAATTTTCAAAGGTACACTAGAGTAAGGGGCCCAAATTTCGTCCCCGCGCCTAATTTCGTCCCCCTGCATTTCTCGATTCCTATGTTTGCATTTTCAGTGTCATCTGGTGGTAAATGTTGTATTAGTATACGCCAGTATTCTGAGAGACTTGCAAGTGACAGATTAGGTGTTTGCACGTTTGCGAAGGAGAAGAAGATTTTCCAGCACGGTGAATTTTTACAGGCTTCAGTATGATAGCATGTTACTTGTAGAAGCGAATATTATTTCGAATTCGAAATTGTAGCACTTTTTCGGGCATATCTTGTAGTGTCTTATACGCGATAACTTTGATGGCCATCACTCGCGTGGTCTGTTAAAGCGATTACCACATTGAAACTGCACGAATTCCTAATTTCGTCCCCAGGAGGTGTCCTAATTTCGTCCCCGGAACTCTAACGGAAATTGAGATCAATTTTCTAAAAATTTTTTATTTAAAATAACAAATATGGGTTGAAACGTGAACAGTTACAGGAGTGAATAATATTTTATCGGTTTTCAAGCAATTTTAGTAGAAATGTTTAATATTTTATAGATGCCGAAACGAAAATAGTGGAATAAGCAGTCCATGCGAAAAGAAGACATTTATTTGCCGTGATTGCTTCCACAAATAAACCGTAAGATCGCTTGTACCAAGAAAAAAATTAATTTTTCAATTTATATCCCGTTTTACAAACATTTTATTGGGGGACGAAATTAGGAACACTTTTTTCAGATCTCACATTTTGCACGTTTTCGCATTTTATTTATTATCTCGCATTGACATGACATAATCTCATTTTGCGGTTCGTGGATACATAGAGAAATGTTCAAAGAAAATTCACGCCAAGTGCCAGCTCATTCTAAAATTTTACACACCTTCTACAGGGTCAAATACAAATGGGGGACGAAATTCGGGCCCCTTGCCCTACGTTTTTCTGCCGTTACAGTGGCGTTACCCCTTGACGTACCTACAGCTGATCTATGAATACATTGCTAGCGAGTTAGTACGCGTATGGATATATATACAGTGAGTAAAAAAAGTATTGGCACACTTTTTAAAATCGCATAACTTTTTTAGAATTGATCCAAACGACATGAGTTTTTTTAGAAGGTAGAAGGATTAGTTTTCTAAGTGACGTATTTCGTAGTTTTGAAAAAAAATTCAATTTGTCGGAATAGCAAAAAAAATAGTAAAGGCCGTTTTTTTCAACTTTTTTTTCTGAGCCTGTAACGAAAATTTAAAAAACCTGTTTGTAGATTTAAGTAAGCTGTATACATGCTGAAAATTTCATCAAAATCGGTTAACGGTGCTCTGAGTTACAAACGTTTAATGATCGCACAATAAGGTCGAAAATCGCGAAATACCCGAAATCAAGCGATTTTCGACCTTATTGCGCGATCATTAAACGTTTATAACTCAGAGCACCGTTAACCGATTTTGATGAAATTTTCAGCATGTATACAGCTTACTTAAATCTACAAACGGATTTTTTGAATTTTCGTTACAGGCTCAGAAAAAAAAGTTGAAAAAAACGGCCTTTACTATTCTTTTTGCTATTCCGACAAATTGAATTTTTTTTCAAAACTCCGAAATACGTCACATAGCAAACTAAACCTTCTACCTTCTAAAAAAGACTCATGTCGTTTGGACCAATTCTAAAAAAGTTATGCGATTTTAAAAAGTGTGCCAATACTTTTTTACTCACTGTATATATATATACATATATCCCCGTTTCCTCGATCGCGATAAAACGACCGCTCCCCCTTTAACGCGAGCAAATTCACTCTCATTAGAATCCCAGAGTTCGAACAACGAAAATCCATTGGGCGCGGGACGCGAGAGACCAAGTGGACCGAGGATCATAGCTCTCGAGGCAGCGCGGCAGACGAATAAATCATTGGTTTGATCCGGCTGGACACGTGGTAGGTATTCATTACACCACGTTCCCGCTCATAAATCGGACGCGAAATCGACTGGAACTTGAACGAAACTTTCCGTACTAATAACGACATCTCTTGACCCCGAAGCTCGGCACGTATGCATTAGCGTCCGAGGCGCGCGTGTCGTCCAATTATTCTTATCCGCGGTCGACTCGTTCCGAGGCACGATAAAAGCGGATACCATGGCCAGCGATAATGGAAGAACGAATCGAGCCACTGGCAGTGGCCGCGATTCGATTGCGGCGATAAACAAGAGAGATACCGTACTCGTTTCAACTCCCGTCCCGTTTCATTTGATAATGGAGGGTCCCGAGCTTAGACCGAGGGTGATTTCCTTTTACGGAAGCACGTGGAGTTAGCGTCGTTTGCGAAACGAGAATTACGAGCCGTCCACACTTTTTGCTCGCGTGTAGAGTGGGGGAAAAAAAGAGGGAGAGACGAAACAAAGGGTTCCTCCGTTGATTTATTAACTGTGAAAGAGTCGCGTGAAACGTCGCGACTGCCGCGGTAGGTACAAGCGACGAGGAACGGCAGCGAATGAAAAATGGAATCGATGGCCGCGTCGCCGGGCAACGGGACGTCGACGAAATCAACCGAAACGGGGGGCTAAATATCAGTTAGCCAAACGTGCGGTGTTTACGAATGCTGTTTACACGGGGGGATAATTAAATTGGCGAGGTACGAGAACGATAGCCCAACGATGGAAGCAAAGAAGCGTAAAGAAGTAGGTAGGGGTGGTATGTTTGACGGTACATACGTACATAGGTATGCATGTATCGAGTAGCGAGACGCGGGCCAGACGATTTCTCACCGCGACAAGAAATATCTCTCTCGTTCGTCGCTTGCATTAATTCAAAAGGCGCTTTTTGTTGCTGGCAAGCTTTGTAACTTTATCGTCGCACTATTCCTCCCTGCAGGACCACGGATACGTAGGTATATGTATACGTATGTTTATCTGTTCGCAGGGGGAGAAATAGGGCGGACGGGAAGAAGGATGGAGGGCGCATTTGTTACTCGGTGGATGCGACTTGGCTAGAATAAAAGTAAACACGGAAAGATGTAAGGCGGCGACGGGAGAAGTATCTGTATAACTAACTGCGAGGGAGTCAGCTCCATGCCAGGGAGTGTGAAACAAGATGCGGAAGTGGAATGGTAATCCTTGGAGCGAGATCGACGAGACGGTGAGCAGAGCTTAGGAAGAAAATGATAGAATCACTGGTTAGGAATACGAAGCAGAGAGTTCTCGAAGTGGGGAGTAAAAAATTGTTCCAAGTTGTTTGCGACGTTCGGCGGGACACGGGCGAGGATAATCGAGGAGTGATTTTTCAAAAGGGTACACTTCCGTGGAGTAAAAATTTCAATAGACACGAAGCACTGTGATACCTACGTTTATTAATAAAAATTATTTTTTTGTTAGTACACTTTATGCTTCCATCTGATAGCGGCAATGTTTTAACTTTAGCGACATTGTTTTAATAGTTATTTAAAAGAAAACTCTTGGAGATAGGATCTTTTGATGGAAACTAGAAAAATAAGCCAGTTTCAAAATATAATATAATGTTTATGGTTACTTTCATTTGCTACATTAAATTGGAAAGATACCATGGCAGTGGGTAATTTAGTATATGTTTGGGTAACTCTATGGAATTAAGTCACTTTTGTATTTATTACAGTTACGGTTTGTCGGTTTTTAAAAATCGGGTTTAAAATCCGGTGTTTATTTATAAATTTGTAAAATTCGAAACCCGGTATTTAAATGTAAAAAACGGTTTTATATACTAGAATTAATATGTAGAAATAAATGAATTATTTATTTAAGAACGTTAACATTTTTACTTGAATTCGCCTCGGACACAAGTTTATTGTAGTAGGTAACAGTTTACTGTAAAACCAATTTCCATGAGTTCATATTTTCTGAAAAAAATACTAAATCTAATAAAGATCTATAATTTGCTACCACCTTTTAAAAGATTTATATTTTGTACAGACTTTAGTTATTTTAGCCTTTTTTCATTTCGTTTTGTATGCAGTGTATTTTATTGTGTTATATTTTTGTAGATCTATAAATACTAAATGGACTCAATAACTGTACGTATTTGTACGCATTCTGGTTATTTTAATTTTTTTTTATTTGGTTTTGTACAGATCCAGTATATTTTATTTTGTTATATTTTGTAATTCCATAATATTAAGGAAACTGAAATATTTATTTACTATTTTAAATATTTTTGTTGTGAAAATTCGGAAACCGATTCAACCGTTTTTTTTTTTTGAGAATAGTGTAATTCGAAAACCGGGCTTTTCAAAACTCGGTTTTTGTATAAACCCAAATTACAATTTCCTAGATGAGTCTAGGAAGTATGTCCGTTTCGCTTGAGACTAAAAAACTATTTCACTATGTCATCGGACAAACTTAGAAATAAGACCTTTTGTATGAAACATGTATTTTCACTTCAATTTTCAAAAAAGAATTAAACCTATTTTGCAGTGACTTGTGTCATTTGACATTATCAAAACGATGCCATCAAAATTTACTTCAAAGTGAAAAATGCAAATACACCCCTTTGGAAAAATCACCCCTCAATTACGCGCAAGCCACTCCTAATGAGCAACCGCTGAAGGTTTACGCTGCACCAAGAACCGTGCGCGTCCTCTGCGAGTTCAAAGGGAGATGTTGCGCAACTATTGCGTGCCCTTTGACATTGAACGTCAAGCATCGCTCGGCGGTCAGGAAATTTAATCAAGCATACATACTCGAGACATCTCCGCGAGGAATACGGAACAGGAGTATTCCGAGTTCATTCATCGTTTGAACGTTCCACATATCGGGAGCTCTAGACTCTAGCCAGAGCCTAGCCAACGCAGTGTTTCGGTATACCTAACGAAGCGCACAGGCGTCGACAGGAATTTTCTCTGAATGATTAAAATCAATTTCCTTGATACGCTTGGAGGATTGGTTGGGCGAGAAGGCGATAGATAGGCGAATATCGCGCTAGCAGAGAGCAGCGAGCAGAGAGCAGGGTGATATCTGGGATAGGAAGAGAGGACGCGCAGAGCAGAGGGTGCGTGGGGGCTGGGTGCTGGGATAGGTAGAGAAAAGCGCGAGAGGGAGGGAGATGGGATCGGGAGGAAAGAAAGAGAGAACGATCGAGAATTGTCCGTCCGGAGCGGTGGCTGGCGCGTGCGCGGATCAGTAGCAACGCACTAGCACGTAATGCCATCGGCGAGCCAGTCTGACGCCAGGCGCCGCGACGCTATGACGTCATTGGTTCGCGTTCTGCCAAGGATCCGTTTCTCGACAGCGACAGCGCCAGCGGTGAGGATTCATGAATGAAAAGCCGCTACTTCGAAGCCTGAGGCCGCGTCTCGCGAGCGTGTACGAGCCTCCGCTATAATCGCCAGGGAATCCCGGGAACCGCGTGCTCTAACACCCAACGATCAACCGAGACGCGATCGATCTCTCGCGGAATCGCTGCACGAGTCCAGACACACCAATTGGAACGGACCGGACCCCACTGCTGTGCTACGACCGAAATCTCCGCAACGCCTCCGGCAAACTCCGACCGCATCAACACCGCTAACCGATCCACCTTTCCACACTTTCTCTCTCTTTCTCTCTCACGTTCCTTCGCCTCGAGCCATTCGTATTCGCTTCGAGCTGATCGCAACCGTCTTCCTTTCTTTGTCTTACCTCCACGTTTCTGACGTTTTAACCTTCCGCATCTCTCGCGGGACGACTCGAAGCGAACCAAGCGTCAGCTCTCTCGGGAATTCCCCCCGTCTCGTTTTATGTCTCGGTCTGGTCTGAACTCGTCTCGCCTCGTCTCGCCTCGTCTCGCCTCGTCTCGCCTCGTCTCGCCTTGTCTCGTCTCGTCTCCACTCTCTCTTGTCAGGTTGCACGCCGCGCAAGTGTGCCCTAAACGTACGCCAGCGAAGAGGAAGAAGGACATACGTAAAATTCCGCTCGACCGCCGACCTCGACATTCGTGTTTCTTGTATGTACTCGGAACTATTAACTGCTTCACTACCTCCTCCTCGGACAGTGCGCGAGCAAATTTGATCGCGGTAACTCGAGCGCAAGATAATGCCACCGAATGCGATAGCTCGCGCGATAAATAACGCGCTTCGGCGAATTCCACGGGTTCCATGGAAACGGTACCCTTAATACAACTGTGCGCAATACAGCCTCCGTTCCAAGAAGTAATATTTCACCTCCGCGCGATCCGTCGAAAGAGGTTCCTGCAAACGTTTATCTTGATATATTCGCCGTCGGTGCTGGCCTTTCCACCGTCAACGGAGTTACCTTTCGCTCTATCGCGTGTAGCACGGACCGTTCGATCTAATGTCGGGAGTCAAGAAGTTGCCCCTTTGTCGTGGGCTATAGTGCCGCCTACGTAATTTTCCTTCAATCGGTCAACCAATATACGTGGGACGCGCTACTTCCGCGATGTGTTCTGCAGGATGCTCGGCGCAAGGGAAGAAATTTACGGGAACAATTAATAATTAGTCGCGCCTCGTATTTCGTTGTTCAGTAAACTCTTAGTTAATCGACTAAGTAGACAGTAGGGGCGAGTTGCCAATATTGTACCGGTCTCTTAAATCTAAAGTGACCAGATGTTCGAATGCGGGACGTGTGAAAAAAGAAGCTTAACACATTCGCGAGGACATCATTTTCTTAGTGTATTTTATTATATAATAAAGACATACTTCTGGTAAATTAAAATAAAATTAAACAGTTGAAAAGGTCCCTTGTCCAATCCGGGACAGTCCCGCACGGTCCGAGACGTTTGGTCACTTTACTTTATTAAATCATACCTGGTCAATTTCTTTGTAATTTATAATTATTATCCACGGGAAACATTTTAGAATACACAGAAATGAAAATAACAAAAGGAGAATAGACCAGTCTGATGAACTTATACACTAAACGTACCTACGCAGGAGACAATCGAAGCGTGGAAATCGACTGTGGAATAGATTTCGGAAAGTGTGGAGGGATACGGAGAACACATCAATGTGAGACATCGATTTGCCTCACTCGTGGCTCTATTGATGGGATCGGCCGTGTAATGGTGGTAAGCCGGTAGCTTAAACTCGAGGAGGGGCCTGGGTCGCGATTGCAGTTGTGGTGCTAGAAAACAGTGCCGCCTCGAAAATATGAAATAAATGAGATTCCATGTTATTTTGTGCGCGCTGCAATAATCAAGCTACGATATTAACTTGCGTACAAATTAGTGGCAAATAGGTAACGTAAAGTGTCTTAAATGGCACGATATTGGCAACTCCCCTAATTACTTCGTTTGAGAACTGTCTACCGTGAATCGACTACAGTTAAAACTCGTGCCATAATTTTCACGACTCGCTTTATTGTCTCGTCCACGCTATGCGCCAAGAGCACGCGGCTATCGTCGGTCACTACTGTTCAGAATGTCTGCCAGTAGACTGGAATATCCAATAATCCGACAATGCTCGAGTCACGGTACCAGACAATCAGTGCTTCACCCTGTAACTGTTGACGTCGAATCAATCCCTCCTCTCCTGTCCAAATTTGGGAACGTTTAAGGCTGTTTCACGGTAGGATTTCCTGTACGCGCACTGGACACAACGTGAAGAACTTCAGAGCTAATTTTCTCGAGAATGAAGCGCAATGTCAAAAAAATTTATTCCTTTTCTTTGACTTCTTATAAGTCGAAAAGAAAGAGTAACTTTTTTTTATATCGCGCTTCGTTTTCGAGAAAATCGAGTTGAAAGTTATTGACGCTGCGTGCAGACGTGTATAGGAGAAGCTACCTTTACGCTCCGGCGCGAGGTTCTACTTCTTTTGCAACGTTTAATTCCACCTTAAGGTAGGATTTCCTGTACGCGCACTGGACACAACGTGAAGAACTTCAGAGCCGATTTTCTCGAGAATGAAGCGCAATGTCAAAAAAATTTATTCCTTTTCTTTGACTTATTTACTTCTTATAAGTCGAAAAGAAAGAGTAACTTTTTTTGATATCGCGCTTCGTTTTCGAGAAAATCGAGTTGAAAGTTATTGACGCTGCGTGCAGACGCGTATAAGAGAACCTACCTTTACGCTCCGGCGCGAGGTTCTGCTTCTTTTGCAAAGAAGCGGGGCGTTCGATACCGGCAGATCTGAAATGATCGAAATGCACGCGATGCTGGTATCCTCTAACCGCGCGTTCAGTGTCTTACTCTTCTCCGGAGGCGAGTGTTTACTTTTGCATATAAATCTAGAGTCGTACCTGTCTCTCCACAAGTCACGCCGCTATTCCTGGCCTCGTTTTACGATGCGCCTTGTGTACCCACCGAAGAAACGATTCATCGTGACTTTTCCCGATTATATTCAGTCGCGCTCGGTTCTCCGCAGAGTCTTTCGAACGGTCGCCCGATCGAAGAACAGGCTGTAGAACTTCCGCTCACGATAATTCTTTCTCCACGCGACTTTACGGGCAAGTGGCCGTGCATTCGATCGAGCTCTCCTCGATATCTGGCTCGCTTTATGAATGAACAGCATGCATACACCGTGACGCGGAACCGTTCGATCGGTAACGGAGTTCCTCAAGGTTCGAGAGAACGCGGGCCAGCTGTTTCCAGAGAAGCGAAATATTCGTGGACGATTGTTCGCTCTCGCAACCCCCGAAAGGGGTGCTTCTGTTGCAGTGGCACACTCAGGATTTAATCTTGGGAAGGGAGAGCTTAGTTGAACGGTTAAAAATATTTTTGAGAGAAATTCATTTAATGCAAATTCACGAAAATTCATTAGGCGATTATAAAAATTTGTTTAATGAATAAAATTCAGTTTTTTTTTTTTACAAGGCCAGAGTTGCCACTGTTGTGTCTTTCCACAAAGTTCTCGCGCAATTCACTTTTTCGGTCGAGTCGGCTTTGCTCGCGCGATTCCATTAGAACGGTTGACGAACTCGGGAAAGAAATTACAGCGTTCAAAGGAGAAAATTTCATTACTTTCGCGTACATAACGGATTGAAGTTTACTTTTAGTTGACCGATCGAGTGATTCGTTAATCGAATCGCGTAATTCGCTTGTAGAGCTCCATGGAATTTCGGCGTCGCTTTAATCGTTTACTTTCAGCCTTTTAATCGAGTATGTCCGGCGGCGTAGCTTTCCGGGGAATTTTTGCCGCGTGATCGACGCGATTGGCGCGAGTCGACGTGAACCGAGAACAGCGTAGTCTATAGAGCGGCGAAAGCAGGTGAAGAAGCACATTTCTCGAGTGTTTATCGGCGTGGCCCGAGGTCAAGGGTAGTGTCGAGCCTCGGCTGCGAGTGAATCGTTCGGTTCTTGGCCAGGCTTTCGACGATCTCGCGAAAGTCGCTTAGGATTTCGAGGATCGTTCTCTTGTCCCCGGTGACTATTTCCTGCGGCGAGAATCGCGCTGGCGTCACCCAATGGTTACGATAGAGCCAGATCCCCTTTGGGCCGATGCAGAACCGCTTCGCATTAACGCTTCATTTCCATACGAATTTCTAGCAGGTTCCGAGTCGAGTGCGAATAGACCATGGAGGATCGTTTGAATTGTTAATCGATGGCAGGAAGATGACCCAGAAAGGGCGAGAGGAATTAGAAGTATTCTCGAAATAGTTCCCTTTTCCTGTACGTCCGACACTCTTTCTCGCAGTGGCAATTAGCGAAGGTCAATGCGTTTCTTTTCCTGGAAAACCCTGTTGGAAAGTCGAGCACTGTATTCGTACATACTTCGAAAGGCATTAAGCATTCGACGATGCAAATTACGCATGGATTTCACCTTACGCAATTTCGTAGCTCGTTATCCGTCGGGGAAACGCTCTTGAATAATGCAACGAGTAACGAAGCAATTATTCGCAGACAGATTAACGTAATAACGGGGACCTGACGTTAGAACAGCGGAATAGTAAGTTACGTGCCAGCATTGCGAATCTCCAAATTTTCGCTAACGACGCCGACGCGAAGGTCTCCGACTGCGGACCGAATTTTCCCGCGTGAATTTTCCAACGAGGAAGTCCTTACGATCGGCACTCTAGACCGAAGGAATCAGTGCTTCGATACGTTTCACGGAATGGCCCTTAACTGTTAACAAAGCTTTAACCGTATCTATAATCACGCGACATTGCGTAAAATTGCTTCGAACCGCCTTGCTTCGCAGTATAGTCCGTCGATTTCATTTAAGTTCCGAACAATTGGCTTCCGCTTTAATCCCTCCTTCAGCTCGCAGGCCATCGTTTCTCTTTCACGGGCCATTTATCAACGACAGACGTTCCTTTGCCTTTTTTGCGATCGTTTCTCTGGACCGAGCTACGGGGTACGATCTGGCCATCTGACTTTTCGGATTTAGCCTCCATTCACGGCGAAAGGGGATAATCCATGGACGCGTTAAATGAAATTCACTGCGACGCCTTTTACCAGCGCGCCGCGAAAAACCCAGCTCCCTCATTTCCACCCTCTGCTTCGAGTTATTCATCTTATTCCCGCGTAGCGTCTGCCGAACCTCGAGTTTCGTACAGGGCTGCGAGCTACTTTTAGTAAAGTAGGCGCAAGTTGGATGTAATTAAAGAGAACAGACTGGTCGTGCATTCGCTTATAATGGCTCCATTGGCGTTGCAACCATTCTGGTCGGTAGGATACGAATAAATGCGACCCGAGGGCACTTTTCAAAGGACGCTTCTGTCTTGGTTCGCAGAGACAAAATGGAATCACCGATTGCATCCGCAGAAATTCATTCTGTTAAGTGAGTTTGGGTCTTATTAGCCGGCTGACGGTCGCAGTCCTCGTAACGGTCTATAAGAAGGTCGTACATATATCTACTTGATGGTAAAGATCGTGGGGATGTCGTAAAATTGGTCACACACTAAAGTGCATACCTACTTGACATATTTTGTGCGATGATATAAACCGCTTTAAATCTTAAACTCAGTGGTAAGGCTCATCCACCGTGTCGTTTACGGTATTCCAGACTAAGGTGGCCCTTATTTATACCTGTTGAATTTTTTTTCTCGTATTTCTTTGCTCTCATATGGTTCCATTTCATAAAAAAATAGTCCCTGAAAAAATTATTGGAACCGGACAACAGGAATGGGTGCCGACTTAAAGTTTAGAATTCATCGATAGTTTGGATTTAAAGAATTTCTCCGAAATGGTAAACCGTATCGAAATTTTGTTCAAATAATACTGAAAGAGCATTTAATTTTCTACAATTATTGTATATATAATTTTTTCGTGCCTTCAACCATTTTTTAGATAATAGCGTTTGAATATACAAAGGTGCGCACGGCGCGCGTACATACAATACGTCACGCTGTCCAAGTGGTACGCGCAAAGTGCCGACCTCTCTATATTCAAACGCTATTATCTAAAAAATGGTTGAAAGCACGAAAAAATTATAAATACAATAATTCTAGAAAATTGAATGCTCTTTTAGTGTTATTTGAACAAAATTTCGATACGGCTTACCGTTTTTGAGAAATTCTTTACATCCAAACTATCGATGAATTCTGAAATTTAAGGCCTGGTCGGCACCCTTTCCTGTTGTCCGATTGCAATAATCTATTTCAGGGACTATTTTTTTATGAAATGGAACCATATTAGGGGGTGAAAACAAATGAAATTGCATGTTGAAAATAAGGGCCACCCTAGTCTCCCAATAGAGTGGCTCTTGATAAAATTTTTTTTCGAGATTTTCTTCGCTGGACCCCCCAGAATAGTTCCAATTAATAGAAAAAAAATGGTGTAAAGTTTGAGCCTGATTGGATAAGGGGAAAGCAGCTCCTGGGCCCTTAAACATTTAAATAATTACCTAAAAGTGCACAAACTCGATTTTATTTAATTATCCCTAAGTTATTGATTATATAAAAAAACATGTCAAACAAAAGTTGTAGATCCAGACAAGGAGCATCTTTTATATTCTATTACCTTTTCTCTTGCGACGAACGGGTTTCGAAAAAAGTCCGAAAAACTGAAAAAAGTGAACAATTTTTATTTAGGAAGGTTTAAAAACAGATGTATTTTTTATTTTCAACATTTAAGGGTGGCATATACCTAGATGTTTCAAAAAGATCGTTTTATTTTACACATTTCCACTGTTCGATATGTCAAAAATGAATTATTCTCAAAAACTTTGGGACCAAAATTCGCAGAAACATCGAAGATAGTTTGGCTCTTATTTCCAACTTTTAAATTCTCTTGTCACTGTCCCACTGTAGGCTTCCGCGCATGCATCAACGGAAGCACACCGAGCTCCCTTGCTTCTCGAACATCAATCGCACTCGCACAGTGAAACATCCGGTGTCACCTTCGCGCGCCGCGCATGGGAACCACGATTGAGTACGTAGCTCACCTCCCATCCAGTTTTCACTGATCCCATTGAAGACTTCTCGATAGAGAGAATGCGAACCCGTAGGTCATAGATGATTCTCGGTCTTTCTATCTAAATCGGTGCGACTCTACTGCCGACTTTACGACTTCGCTATTACAGGGTTATCCACTTAACTCGGTCCTTGCGTGGCCTTTCTCAGACAATCGCCTCGACATTTGTCCTCAGGCTCAGGGGAAAACGACGCAAAAAGCCCGAGCAAGGCATCGGTACACCGAAAATCCAATTTCTTCTTTAGCACAGGGACTGACTACTTGACCATTCATCTGCTCTCGTGCGCGCGGGTTCTCCGTTAAGTGGATAACCCTGTATCTCTACCAGCACGTATACTTTGGGCGCTACAAACTTATCTCGTACGTAGCCAGGTCCGTTTTTGCTTCACGGGTTGGAGGATCTTTAGTGGACTCGCTTTCCCAGATGGATGAAGTTGTAGCGATTTTTTGTCCGTTTTGTGTCCCAACGGGCATAAGCGTCCACAATCTTAGCGAAAGGTGACAGCAACGCTTGGACCACCCCGCGGGTGATTCCATTTACACCGAGGGGATGAACCAGTTGTTCATGCAATTAGGAATAGGCGTTTCATTTCCGTTGGTCCCCGATCCCGATTTCCCATGAAATTTCGAAAAAGTCCGGTCCCAGAATGCTTGTAGACTCGCGGACGTTTCCTTCGCGATTCGCTTCGAAGTGGCGGAGTAAAACGTAATAACGAGTCACGCCACAGCTTCGTATCGAACACCCCCCGCAACGACCGGAAACAATAATTTTCAGACGCGTCACGAGGGCGGACTGATGCGCGAGATCTGCTAGCCAACTCTCGTCGAATGTGCTTTCTTACACGAGAGAACGAATTTCATAAATTATCAGCAACAGCTTCAGAGGCTTCGTTGAAGTGTACGAGGAAGTTGCTTGGAGAAAAGCTGCCGAAGGAAGTCGCCGAAGATCTCTGGAACCTCGAGCAGAGATCGAGTATCCTCCTCCGGCGCGATCATCCAATGGGACGCCAATAGGAAAGGCTAAAGCCTTTCGACCGCGTCTGGAGTAGAGTTCGCCTAGATTTCACGGTCGGAACCCGCTCGTGGTTCGTCTTTGAATCTCCGGCACCCTCGGCCTTCCGAGCGCGCGATTCTGGTCGCCGTAAAAGTAAATACTCACGGAGATTGAACGACAACACTCGACCGTGTCTTTAAGGCGGGCAGAATTGGCGCCAGCTGGCGAGTCGGTAGTTGAATTTCAAGGGAACGCGAAAGATGCGGGGCGAACGGTGAGACTGTGAGACGCCCCGAAGGAAAGACACGAACGAGGCGCGGCGATAAAGTGGACAAGTTGGTTGTAGAGAAGAAAGAGGATCTTCCCGGGAAACATGGGCAAGAAGAATAGCAAACTGAAGCAGGATACCATCGATCGACTTACTACCTACACGTATTGTAAGTACTGCTCCATTTATCACGTTACTATGTATCAGAGTTGGGCATTATTCGAATAAATTGTTATTCCAATAATCTTTGAATAAAAATTTCGAATAAAATGAAGTCATAATTTTTTATTCGAGATAAAAATTTATTCAGATAATGTCCAGCTCTGCTATGTATATATATTCCTTCGTGGTCACACGGGGTGTATTGTACCCCAAGAATAATTTTCGAGTTAAAATGTCGCGCCTTTACGACTTTCAAAGGGGATTTATCGCAAGAAAAAAAAAGAAAAAGAAAATTAAAAGATAGCTTTTTTCCCACAATCGTGGAAAATCGTTCATTTTCAACTACAAATTTTATCATATCAAAATTTATATTTCTGGAAAAAGACTATTAGACCATGATTGTATAAGTATTACGAATGTACAATTATCACTAAAAAGTTAAAAGATTCAAAAATACGAAAATGGTAACTCAAAAAATGACGCTGGGGTACAGTGAACCCCGTGTGACCAACTTGTGATTATAAGAAGGTGTGACCACGAAGGGTTAAGTATGTATTAGGGTGGTCCTTGAATGTATGGTAAAAATCAAAGCTTTTAAAGTTTTCTTCTGGCCCTCTCAGAAGCTTCCAAATAGTTTAAAAGAATTTCGTCTAAAATTTTGTTAAAATATATTAAGGATTAAAGGTCGCTCAATGACATTGAAATATTACTATTTTGGTATAAATTGATAGAAATTTTTGCAATAAGGACAAAATAATTTTTTTAACTTTTAAGCGAGAATATAACATTAAAATTCGGGCACACATCGCATAGACGAAACGGGTTTATAACGAGTGTGTACTGTATTGTGTTGTGGCATAAGGCTTTATATGCCCATTTAAATTTCTCTCATCAGCAGCTCTCGAATCAGATGCAGGCGCAAACTTTGACGTACATTCTATTCAGTTTGTTAAACGCATAGATAAAATCATGGTTTCGGATTCTGATATATAAATATGGGCCCTGTTTCATTAAAATTGACAAGTGACAATTATGCAAAGTCGCAGTTGCCATACTTGTGGTGCATGCGAAATATAAAGTCCTTGAGCGACCTTTATATATCAAAATATACAAATAAAAAACACGAACATATATTTTTTTTGTCGAATAGAAGATTTTAAGAGGGTCAGACAATATCAATTTTAAAGTTGAAAAATGAGGACCACCCTAGTATGTATAGTCTAGTTTTTACCTTGAGAGTCATCCTTCTTCCTGTAAAATCAGTGGCATCTCAAAAAGTGGAAACTCAACCCTTGAATTCGATTCTATAGTATAGGTATTACAAGATTCATTTGTGTCTATTATATCGCGGAGAAAGTAATTTTTCACCTCCCGATGGGTACAGGTTCTGTAATCTGCTGGCAGAAAACCGTTTATCAGAATGGAAATTAAAGAGCAAAAACATATCTTGGTAATGCTATTTTCTTGGATAACATCGAGTCTGGAATTTCTCGCTCGGGTGAACGTGACGCGGTGTGGCGTAGATAAACAGACTTTGATGTATCTATTAAGTAACTATTTAACGAGCAGCGGAAAGTATTAATCACTCGCTGCACCAGCTATTCGAAACGTCCGTCAGATTATTCGATCGCGCAGCGGAGCCGATGGTCTGCGTTCTAATTTATAGGAAAAGCGAAAATAGCTTTGGTCGAACAGGGGGTAATCCATATTACGAATTAAGCGTGCAGCGTTTCCCCAAATCCCGCCATTTACATTTCAGTGGCAGTATAGGTGGCGGATTAATTTGTGGCCTTATCGAATTTTCGCGGAACACAGCAGAATAAACGTGAGAAATCGATCGAGCCGTTCAGGAACGCGAGCGTTTAATGAGATCGAGGAGAATCTGTTATCGCTTCCCGTTCGCTGATCGATGGACAAAGATTTCGATTGTCGGTTTAAGCTCGTAGTTTCTCATCGAAGGACGGGTGCAACGCGTACAGAGATAACAGGCTTCGCTGTTCGAATGGAGCCGCGTGTTGCTCATTATCGCGATTTCCATAAATTTACTGTTAACTACTTTGCCTCCCGTCACACTACCGTGTTGCTACTTACGTTTCATCTCCTTTTTTTACTATCGCCCTCGCGAGCTCACGATTCCTGTAACTCTTAATCACTCATGTGCTCGATATTCTCTGTTACCGCAGATTTTAGTTGTGCAATAGCAAGTTTCATAATGGATAATTTATTTAAACTGTTAATTAAACTAGTTCACTGTGGGGTTACAGTTTTGCCAAGCTTGAGCGGATAAGTATAAATTATAATATTCAGTTCACAGTATACCTAGGTACCAGGGTTCAGGAAAATTTGAAATTTAAAAAATTTCAGACAAAATACTAAAAACAGAAATATTTCCATAAGGAAATACTGTTTGGAAATAATATTTCATTTAATGCTTAAATCACCAGCAAATACTATTTACTATTTACACTCGGATTCGAATATAGGAAATATGGGACCGAAAATAGGAGATACAAATTTTAAAACCGAACAGATCATGTTGCACGCTCCCTTCTTAACACTTTGCATGCGGGCGATATTTTCCACGCTCCTGGATGTGTAGCGGGGAATTACAGTCTTTTCGCGTGCGAAGATCGGCAGAGGTTCATTGTAATCTGTTACATTGTAAATGTGGCCGATTCCGCCAATAACAAAAATACGTGTGCCCTGTCTTTATGAGTGTGCACCAATCGGTAACAAAAACCAATCGTCGTAGCAGCGGCCTGCCCCGCTTGCCAGGAGCGCTTCCACCACGCAGCGATTACAGTCTCCCGCTTTCAACGTTTGGTCTGTTGCGGACTGTGATCTCAGTCTCCCGCATACAAAGTGTTAAGATAACATATATTCGGGTAAATATTTCTTGTGTTGTCAATCAGTCAGTCATTATTTAAAATACTACTATTTGAAATTCTAGGTATTATCTGAAATATTATTTGCTTATATTTCAATGAAATACTCGTTTCACAATAGGTAGTATTTGTATGAGTTAGTATTAAAATATATATTAGAAATACTATTTCTTTATGTAACTACAATTTCAAAGAAAAAATTATTTCTCAAATCCTGTACCACTCGAAGAAATAAAAGTATTTATTTCTATTTACCTATTTCAAAATTCTATTCTCCCCAGTTTTGATACCTACAGTTAATTCAAATAAGTACATCTGTTTTCCAGTACACCTGAAATAGATTCACATATTATATAATTCATATCCATGCTTAGGGGAGAGTTGCCTGTATTGGACCGGCTCCTAGATTGGACCATTTGTATATCTGGATAAACAAATATATTTGCAGCGGTTTTTTTGGCTACATTGATTTAGGAAGTGGAGATAGAACTTGCGTGAACAGCGATACGGTTATTCATTAGTTTTTCGTTCACCGTCGTCGATATATAGAAACACGTGGTGCGCGATCATTATTTTTCGTGCTATTTCAAGTGAATTTCTTTCTGCAACATGTAAGTACTATAATTTTAAAGGATACTAGTGTAAAGTGTGCTGTCTTAGCTACAACTTCATGTCCTTATTTCTCCATATTCGTATAAGTATAACAATGAAAACATATATTTTTTATGCAACCAACCAGTTGCCTAATATTGGACCATCACTAGTTGCTTAAATTGGACCGGTCCATTTTAGGATACAATCTATGTTATGGTAGCGAATAGTTAAAATCATACTAAAAAATTTAAAAAACAATTAAAACCGACTTCAAAAAAATAAAATTGCACTAAAAAGTAAAAAATAATTTTTCCCTTATTTAATCTACAACTCTCATATTTTTTAAGTCGGCGCCAGATTTACACAGTGCAAATGATGAGGCACCGAATTAAAAAATATGAGAGTACCGTAGGTTAAATAAGGAAAAAAATTATTTTTTACTTTTTAGTGCAATTTTATTTTTTTGAAGTCGGTTTTAATTTTTTTATTTTTAACTTTTTAGTTTTATATATATTGAAACAACATGCTGAGGAGATATATGCGTACGTACATAAAATAATAATAATTAGGTGACAATAGTCTTTATTATTAACAAAAAGTGGCATATTGCCCTTTTTCGAATAAAAAAAGGATCATCAAAATCGGCCCATATTCTGGGGAGTTATGCGGGAACAAATATAAAGAAACCATCAAAACAACGTACTATTGCACTACTTGCACCGTAAGATCCTTGTTGCTTCCTGTTTCTATTTTTTTTCAATGCCCTGATCTGTGTTTTTTAGATTGTATATTTAAATTAATTGATTTTTAGGAGTGATCCAAAGTAGGAAACCGGTGGTCCAAATTACGAAACCGGTTGCTTGGAATGGACGGAAGTCATTAGTTTAGTTTTTTTGAGATATTATTTTAATTACATATTTTATCAATACATTAAGGGGAGGTTCTGGTCTAAATGTCGATTTTTTTTTATTTCATTTTTCGAATGTTCAACCTTTTAGGAAAACGTGTTTAAAAGGATTTGTTGAAATTCGTAAAATTCCCGAAGTTATAGGCATTTGAGTAGCGGCAAATGCATAGGTCACAACCGGTCACTCGGCGCTCACGTAAAACTTTAAACGCGTTTTTCCCGAAACAGTGTTCTCAAAATCGGTGGGACCTGTATCTCCAAAAGTTATTATCCGATTCGACTGAAACTTATTTTATTTTGAAGAATATACTTCTGGCTAGGGGGGGAACTAGAAAAAATTACAAAAAATTGACAAATTAATCATTTTTAAAGGCGTTGAAAGGACGAAAAATACATGGAAAAGTGATTTCAAGCTTGAAGTGTTGTTATTCTCCCAAAAAAAATGTCATTTTTGTAATTTTTTTTAGTCCCCCCCCCCCCCTAGCCAAAAGAATAATCTTCAAAATAAAAAAGGTTTCAGTCGAATCGGATAATAACTTTTGGAGATACAGGTCCCACCGATTTGGATAAATTTTTTGACGCCTTGACTTTAACGACTCCCCAGGGCTGTCTGCAATGATTAATTATAAAACAAAAAATATATTTCTATAATTTAAGACATCCTTAATACAATGCAAAAAGTCCCATTAAATTATATATAGTAGTTTTCCTTTAATTAATTCCTAAACATCACCTATTTTTTTGGGCTCTAGACCAGAACCTCCCCTTAAATACATGATAAAATCTACATAAAATGTAGATCTTCTTCCCGTTTCTGTTTGCTTTCTTCAATGCGTTATGTCCGTGTAGGAGAGAAAAATAAAAAAGTGGTCCAACATAGGCAACCTTCCCCTATATATTTGTCTTTCGTATACAGCTCGCGGGGCGGATTCTCTGAAACCTATTGGGCTAAAAAAGAGTCCCTAATGGTCACTGGTAATAAGTTACAATACTCTGCGAGCGTGTACGCGAACGAGCCCAGAAATTTCGAACAGTGGTTAACCGCCGCCCGTCAATATTTGACCAATCTTTCAACTACATTGCGTTGACGCGTACGCAAACGATAAAGTTCGTTGGGCATGTTTCGCGGGGTTAATAAAACTAAAAGCCCAAAGGGATTCCACGGGATTTGCGCAAAAGTGTATTCCATCAAAAATAAAGTACAGAAGAGGATGAGGAAAGTGTCCGTAGGAGGCCGTCGGGCAGCAAGAAATTGCCCTCGAGGGTAATTCGTTGAAAGAACAAGATAATCTTATCGGCCCGTCCCTTCTGGCATTCCTCGAGGTAGACGCCGTAGCTACGTATACATGGGTAGATTTTATACCATGAAATCTGCCCGTCCTGGATGAAGATTCTTCCGACTGACCTGTCCGCGCCACCGCGCGCCGAGAGTTACGAATAGTTTCCGGTCTAGATATTTTCAAGCATCCCGTTCCGAGATCTGCCAGCCAATAACTATTCCCTCGTTCACGGAAAGCCCTCCGCTGCGTCGAACGGTAATCTCTCCCAGTGACGTTTTTCATTTGCATCGTTTACGTCCTTCGAACCTCCCGATCGTCTTTCTCCTTCGGTGGTTTCAGCCTCCTCGGAGAAGTTTCCCACGATAGAGCGTGGAAGCGCGCGCCTCTAGTGGGGTAATCCTGAAAGACTCGCCCCCCCCCCCCCCTGCTGAGAATGGATGCTCTCTTTAAATACTTGGCAAACAGGGTCCGGGCATTGAAATCGTAGCCCGAGGATGCGCGTGAACGCTCGAGGGGAACGGTGACGAAATCTGTCCCGAATTATAGCAGGGGAATCCTTTGAATGAGAGCTTCTGCCTTCACGGCCAAGCCGTGTCCTCGATTCCGTGACTTTCCGCCTCTGGGCTTATCTTTTCAGTTTAGGGACACAGTGGTGTCGTTACCTTGGCACTCGCGTCACTTTGGAAATGCGCTTGTCACGCGAGCGGGCAACCGCTCGAGCCAATTTTAATTAGGTAAGTATCGCGTTGGGGACTATTTTTATTGTTATGGTTAACGCCTTTATCGCATTAACAGAGTAGTTTAAGTTGGTATAAGTTCAGCAGAGATAAAGAAGGGTAATGCGTGCAAAAAGCGAGGTTCAGGGAAAGCTGCTTTGTACGTAATTTTGAAAACTATAAGGTAAAATAGATGGGGAGCATTTTACTGTGTAAGCTTCTTGTTTCATTTCCGTATTTTGACGTCAAGATAAGTCTGCGCAGAGCGTCGGTAAGCGGATCGTTAGGGAGGAATGTTAATAAAACGCAGGACGAATCGAGAGGGATCCAATCACCGCGGCAAAATTCCGCCCGACTATATTAGAATGGGTATGCAAATAGCTGTCGCGATTCAAGGCCGATCTCGTAATAAAGAAGATCCTTGATCGAAATTTCGCTGCGTTGGAATTCCGCCGAGTACGAGATCGTCCAGTCGCGGCAAAAGGACGACGCGCGCGTCGCATGAAATTTAATCCGAGATTAGCGCGCCGATTCGCTCGAGCGATTCGTCCTCGACGGAACGATCGACTTGACAGTTCAAATCTGGACGAACCTTTCGTCCATAATCTTCTTCCCCTTCTCCGCGGCAGTAACTGACAAACCAGATGCGGGAACCAAGGGAATGTCGATCAGGGATTACCGTACCTAATTCCGTGTTGGCATTTTCATCGACAGGGGACGAATTGCGCGCAGGTGTCCCCTTCGTTTACGAGTTCCCTAGGAATATGTGTTTTACGAAGTTAGGCGAGCTATTTAGTCGTGCTAGCGTAGATTCTACGCGGTAGGAGAATGATTAGGGATTGCGTTGGCAAGGAGGTCTGAACTCCTAAGGATCCGGACTGGTCCTCTCGAACCTGCGCACCTCCTCGCGCAGATTAGTCGACGTAAAGTGTTGATAGGATCAAGTCTCTCTTCGGTTAAGGGGGAAACACCACTGCGAAAGTTGAAAAAATTTCGATTTTTTTTTTCTTCACTTTCTTAATGTTTAACTCTTCAAAAATACTCTCTGAAAATTTCAAGTTGACATTCGAAGAATTGACGAAGATACAGTGCATTTTGTGAGACGCGTCACGATGCCGTTCCGAGTAAAGTCAAACTTTAAACGCGATTTTCTCGAAACGACAGTTTTCTAACTGATCGAATCAATAGCTCTGTCAATTTTTATCCGATCGACTTGAAATTTTGACAGGATCTTTAAAACAAGAGTATCTTCAATTGTATGTACCGATTTTTTTTATCGAAAACATATTTTTTTAAATACGCTCGAAAAACTATCCATTTTTTTGCGGATTTTCGAAACTTTTTCTTCCCAAGCGCACCATTTTTACAAAAATAATTTTTTTTAAAAATCGGTACGTACAACGGAAACTAAATTCATACCGATTATATTAAAAAAAAAATTTGATTTCAGAGTTGCCGTTCCAAAGATATCGTTTCGATAAGCGACCTATGTTTTCTTGTGAGGGGTGTAGGAGATTAACTGTATATGGAAATCTATGCATGTTTTTCTATTACTTTTTTTTTTATAGTCTCTTAAGACATTGTACTAAAGATAGGTAATAACAATTTTATAATAAAACTGTAAGTTATTCCTTAAAAAAATCTTAAAAATGGGCTCATTTTTCCGGCCGTCACAGTGGTGTTCCCCCTTAAACGGTTAAATGCCTTCCATCCCCTCTTTAAATCCCCAACAAGCGTCCCCTAAACGACCAACTAGGTTTTAGTGATTGCTTTTAATAATTGGGGCAAAGAGAAATGCGTTGCTAAACGGCGGAATAAAAACGGGGACGAAATTGAAAAATTTATCCGATGGGAATAACAGTGCGCAGTGCGCACGAACGAGAGCAGCTCGGAGAGCTGGATGAAATTATGCCCTTAAATAATAGCGGAGCTCGTTTCAATTTCAGCAGGTGAGCTCTAGCAGAAAATCCTCTGGTAAATGAGTTAATCGTCCACTGGAATGGAAAATACGAAAGGTAACCTGCCGTGCCGCGGCCAGAGGTCGACGTTGAATTACACGTGTGCGTCGTAGAACATTTACGAGCGACTACGGTGCCCTGGAGCTTTCTTATTACGCGAAACAATGACTCTTATTATCCACCTTCGCCACGCGTATGTTGCACTCGCTCTGTTTAACCCTTTCACTGTGCTTGGAAAAACTTACAATTGTGTTCGGCTCATATCTGCCGGTGATTATGAAAGTGGAGTAAGTCAAAAAAATAGAAAAATTGAGATTTCTCTTATTTTAGGAGGTATTGATTTATATTTTAATATTATGAAAGAATTGTTGCAAAATAGCTGTAAGCCATTTGTTCTCTGTAAGTAATTTGTGAGAAAGGGAATATGTGATTACATATTTTTGTATTTTGTATTAACCTTATATTCTAGAGTTTCCGATTCTTTGATCCCTTACTATGACTGAAAATTATTACATAATACAGCATATGTAATTATATATTTTTTCGGACATCCATGAGTGATGGACTTTTATCGCACAGACAATAATTATAGATATGATCACAGCGTGTTGTGAGGTTTGGAGCGTTCTCCTTTCAATTTTAAATTATTTCAAAATTATTAACGGTTCCCACTATCGAGTCAGTTTAAGCCTTATTTGTTTACCCTTCGGATGTTCCGCTTTGTGTATACTGTTCACCTCAGTCACGTTCCAACCGACTCGCACGTTGCACGCTCTTAGCTATCGTGCTAAATTTATAAAAGTAAACGCAGTATTTTTCCTTTTAACTATCCTTGAAAATGGTCGCAACCAATGACCGAAACGTTGGATTTGAGAATTATTAAAACTGCACAACAGCTTTTATTTACATGTTTAATTGACCGAACTAATGCGCCGATATCACTTTGGTTTTTTGGATTAACCTTAGATGTGGGACAAGAAAAACACAGAATGAAAACGCGAAATATACTTAGTCATGCTGAAAATATGAGAAGAATTAGGAGAAATAGTAGTAAAGAATACATTACCAAAAATGGTAAATTCGTCAGTGGCAAAGTATTTGAAAATAAAAATTCTTTTCGCTCGAAAAGATGTTTGAATTTATTAAGTTCTGAAGATCGAAAAACTATGTTTCAGCACTTCTAGAATTTTGGAGATATTCAGAGGTTTAAAAAAAACATTTTCGTACAAATTACTCATAAAATTCTACAATGATAGATAAGTTTGACATTAGAAGACAATATATGTTACGAAATATTTTGTTCAATAATGGAAAAATATTTTTTAATACGCCTCCATACTACTTTCGTAATCACCAGCTGATAATATACACCCCATAAGAAAAGAAGCATGTATAGAAGTAAACAAAGAGCGACAAGTCCATCTCCAACTGAAAAAGTTATCTGAGCCTGAAGCGAAGGGTTAATGCTTCCCCGAAACACTGGCATTTTCTCTGGGAAAAATAACCCCAAACACAGTGACATTAAAACTAGATACAGCTAACGATAAGAAACATTGTGTCTGGGAAAAATTACCTTTTCGTGTTTCGATGCTGGCCGACTGAAAGGACGTTACTCGGAGAACACTTACCAGAAGGACGAACGGTGAAAGAAATAAAAGGTGGAAAGAATGCTCGCGACGTCTGGAAAGTTTGAAAAATCGTACGAGAGAGAAACTAGGTATTTGCGGGAAACGTGACGTCGCGGTCGTTGAAATTCCAGACACGTGTATAATTTTGCTGAGAGCCCTTACCTCCGAAAAGACGGGGTCCCTTTAACGGTGACGCCGTAAAGATCGATACTCTCGGTCCAGAAAAATATCGCCACGAAAAATTGCCACTCTTCGCGCGAGTGGCAACATTGAGTATCACTATCAACATCCGATGGAACGCGCAACTCAGATGTCGATACAAGGAGGGTAGTGAAATTCATGTCCCTCTCGTCGCATCAAGGAGAGAGCATACGGGCATAAGCATGAGAATAAAACAAACAACGTTTAATGTTAGAACCTGGAACCCTTTGAACGCCACTGTAAGCCGTAAAATGGTAAAAAGTGTTGCCACGAGGAAGTAGCTTCCGAGGCACGAAAATTTACAGAGCAGAGGCTCGACGGAACGGTTTCCACTGCTCGTAGGTTTTTAAGAGTCGCAGGGAAAAAAAGCGGCGGATAAAAAGCGCTACCGGTCTCTGTGTAATAGTCCGTGAGATTAGAGGTTTTCCCGTTCGTGTGGGGAGTCGCGTGATTAATACCGCGTTATCGTCGGCGGTTTATTAGTTTATCCGGTGGAGGATCTTCGCGTGGAATTACGTTACCCTGGTTACTTTTCTTGCGTCTATCTGACGTAACCTGATTTACGATCATTCCCACTACAAAGTAACGGTTTGAACGTGGAAGTTAGTTGCGTTTTTCGCAACGACGTCATTACTGCCACGAACAGCTGTACCTATATCGGTTTCTCGCATTCTTCGATCCATAAGAAATTTGCATAGCACGTAATTCCTTGTGAATGGAGTCTCGGCGCTGCTTCGGCGAACGAAGCTGTATTCCAACTGCTGCGTTCGGTGGCTCCACCAAAAATCCCAGTTCCTCTTTTCAACTTATTATTCGAAGGCAAGCCGTGAGGTACGCTCATTTCGATTACGAACTATGCTTTTACCATGCCTGCCTGGTATAAAGTATAAACTGAGCCGTGCTTCGTTTATTCTCGCGCTGTATTTCCAGCGCTTATTATTAAAGCAGGTAGGTATCATTTACCTTTAATCAGAGACCATAACTGTTATAACCTATATTTTAACAGTTATGGCATAAGAATTAATATCTTTCTTTAAACGATTTTGGTCACTAATAACCGTTATTGTCGACGGAAATATTTTTCGGTCACTAATAACTGTTATTGACGACGGAAATTGTTTTCGGTCACTGATAACTGTTATTGACGACGGAAATTGTTTTCGGTTACGAATAACTATTATCGATGACCAGAATCTTTTTTCGGTTACGAATAACCATTATCAATGACCAGAATTTATTTTGGTTACGGTATAACCAATACCAATTTTTTTTTTCCTCTTCTTTTCGTAATTTTTATTATCTTATTATGTTTGTGTTTATGTATATGTTGATGTTGCTGTATATCTTTGTTGTGTATTAGTAAGGCCAGGCATAGTAACAGCTCACTAGCTGCGCCTCGCCTTTTACTAGAGTAATAAAGACGTTTAATAATAATAATAATAATCTATCGCGGGACTTTTTTTTGGTTACGGTGTAACCAATATATCTTGCGGGAATTTTTTTTGGTTACGGTGTAACCAATATATTTTGCGGAAATTTTTTTTGGTTACTGTATAACCAATATATCTTACGGGAATTTTTTTTTGGTTACGGTATAACCAATATATCTTACGGGAATTTTTTTTTGGTTACGGTATAACCAATATATGTTGCTCGAATTTTTTTTTGGTTACGGTATAATCAATATAACTTGCGGGAATTTTTCTTTGGTTACAGTATAACCATTATGAATGATGGGAATTTTTTAAGGTTACTATTGAACTATAGGATATCTGGAATGCGAACACGGAGCGGAAAAACCCGGACAGGCCAGGCCGAGAGAGATAGTGGCATTGAATGGGTGTCTATTCTGTATTATACACCATCCTGTAGTAAATGTACTTCTATCCTGTAGTAAATTTTAGTATAGGCAGGTATAAACTTGTGTGTAAGAGTGAAACAGCATCCCACGTAGTGCAACTATCTCTTTTCAACAGCGCGCCGCGGCTCCTAATATTCACAATATTCCAGATATTCTATAGTTCAATAGTTATACCGTGATCGAAAAAAATTCCCGTAATTCATATTAGTTATACGGTAACCAAAAAAAAAATTCGCGCAAGATATATTGGTTATACCGTAATCAAAAAAAAATTCCTGCAAAATATATTGGTCATACCGTAACCAAAAAAAATTCCTGCAAGATATATTGGTTACACAGTAACCAAAAAAAAGTCCCGCGATAGGTATTGGTTATACCGTAAACGAAAAAAATTCTGGTCATCGATAATGATTATTCGTAACCGAAAAAAAAATTCTGGTCATCGATAATGGTTATTCGTAACCGAAAACAATTTCCGTCGTCAATAACAGTTATTAGTGACCAAAAAATATGTCTGTCGACAATAACCGTTATTAGTGACCAAAAAATATTTCCGTCGACAATAACGGTTATTAATGACCAAAAAATATTACCGTCAACAATAATGGTTATCAGTAACCAAAGCAGATAAGTCTTAATTTTGTTTTAATCACCTTATATTTCGGAAAATTTATGCAGTATTTAATGAAGATTGACTTCCATTTGAATAAAAATGAACTTTTTCTCAATAATTTTTTTAGAAAAAATTTAAAAAATAACTGTTATTTCTAGTCTCTGGTAATTAATCATTGCAAATGGCACGGGGGATTCGTTGAAGTGAAGGCGTAAGAAAATTCATCCAAATCGGTGAAACCTGTAGCACCTAAACGTTTGGTATGAAATAAGAAGCAATGCCAGATTATATTAAATGGCGTCGAATTTCCTAGTGGACATAGATTTAAAAATGAGAAAAATGACATTGTTTGACAAGATAACACTTGAAATTTGAAATAGTAGAAAAATAAAAAGAAACTGATATTAAAGGCTTTAATATCAGTTTCTTTTTATTTTATTTTATTAAAGGTTATTTTATTTTATTTTTTATTGTTTTAAAGGCTTTAATATCAGTTTCTTTTTATTTTTCTACTATTTCAAATTTCAAGTGTTATCTTGTCAAACAATGTCATTTTTCTCATTTTTAAATCTATGTCCGCTAGGAAATTCGACGCCATTTAATATAATCTGGCATCGCTTCTTACTTCATACCAAACGTTTAGGTGCTACAGGTTTCACCAATTTGGATGAATTTTCTTACGCCTTCACTTCAACGAATCCCCCGTGCCATTTGCAATGATTAATTACAGAAAGAAAACTATATTTCTATAGTTTACGAGATTCTTAATACACTGCAAAAAGAGCCACTAAATTATCTGTGGTAGTTTTCCTTTAATTAATTCCTAAAGATCATTTACTTTTATGGGTTATAGACTGGAACCTTCCCTTAATCCTGTGTCGTAACGATGAGCGAAAAGGTGTCCATTTTAGAAGATGATTGTACGGAATCGTCTCGTCCCGATAAAACGTTTCTTACCTACCATATTTCACCGATTCAAGCACCGTTCTTTCCGTCGGCACCAAGCATTTCTTTCGTCGCGAAACGTTGGGACGTTCTCCTTTGTCCGCCGCGGTTCCCTTTTCCGTTGAACTCTGAAACACTGGCATCGCGAACAGCAGCCGCGCAGAGACACGTCTCCTTTCCTGCGGCATTCTGTTTGCCAGTTCCTCTCTGATGATCGATTTCGCTTGTTGCTCGCTGGGTTTGTTTGATCGAGGTGAACGACACCATCGGTTAGCCTAACGACATTATCGCGCGTAGCGCTCTATCATTAAAAACCTACAGGGGCGTGCTCGGAGCAACCTCGAATTATTCAGACTTCAACTCACACGAACAGAGATAAGCACGAACATTCTTATCGACCACAGTTTTTTCTCCTTTCGTCACTTCGACACGCTACACGCTTGGCTACAGCAAAATTCAAGGGGCCTTTATTTTCCCGAAAGACCGTGAAATTATCATTTGCTGCTGCGGTTCGAATCGCAATGAGAATCGAAGGTTCATTAACCCGTAATCGGGGGGATATCGAGTGAACAGTTTTCATCGCGAATTCGACGGGCTGTGGTACACGTGGAACTCGATATCGCGATAATTTCCGATCGAATTTGATATACACAGTTCGACACTTTGCGAACTTTACAGACTTTACACCCCGCTTGCTCTTTCCTGGAATTCTAACTCGCTATAAGAACGTTCTATTTGCGTCGTCCGCGGTAGAGCTGCGATTTCGTTTATTATTAATTCGTTGCGCTTTGCTGGACGTAGGAAGAATCGTCCCTTCTATCGACGAAACGTCGCGCGAAGCAGATGGAACGATCGATCCTGATGCCTTTCCACGCTTCGACCAGACACTCTCCCGTGTACGAACTCTCTGCCATTTTATGCGCATACCTAGTCGAGACTACTGGCCACTCGCGGCTACCCCTTCCCTGCTCTTCCATTCTCACCTTATCTCCAGTGTTTTCCAACTCTGTCCCGATTATTTCAAACTATGCTTCCCTCGGAAGCGACGGACACACAAAAGGGGACGACAAGTGTGTAGGACTTGTACTCGGACGCGGCTTGAACGTTTCTGTGGGAAATTTAAAGAACCCACATTTTTCACTTACGGGGTTTTATATATAGGTACACTTAGGACTGTGAAAGCAGGGGACTTTTTGTGATTTCTTTTTACCTATAAGTAATTTAGTTAAACAAAAATCGTAATATACACTTGAAAACTAGTACTTTAAAGAATATTTTTGGAAGAAGAAAATTATGATCTTGTTCATCTTGTTCGCCGTGTAACTGCTGTTGAACAAGGCAAGGTCGTCGCGAAAGGGGTTTTGCGGTGCCAAAAATATCTCCACGGGGTGTCATCTAAAAGATAAAAAGGAAGAATGTCCCTTAAACTAAAAAGTAAATGCTGTCGGCGCACAGGTTCGGTCTATTTATAAGAGATTAAATAAAAGCTATTGTGCAATCAAATTTCCAATGTTTCGGTCAGTATTGTGACCATTATCAAGGAAAGAATTAAATCAAGAAAGATACTGCGTTTGCTTTTATAAATTTTACTCGCAAAACACGTGCGTTATCTCTCTGTTGGAATTTTCGTTTTTGGTTCTCTTTTCTTTACTTGACCATTATTACCTATTACAAAATATATTGTGTAAATATATTCTTGGACACCTGTGAGTGTTGATTGTTACCACACAACAATAACTAGTGGTATTTTGGCAATTGTGGTGAGGTTTCTTGAGTTCGCCCCTTGGAATTATTTCATAACAGTTAACGGTTCCCGCTCTTAGCATCGTTCAGTCCGCTTTCGTTTTAACCTCTGGTTGTCCCTGCCGGGTGTCGTATGTTTACCTCAGTCACTCTCCAACCGACTCGGAGTTCGCACGTGTTTTGCGTGCAAAATTTATAAAAGCAAACGCAGTATCTTTCTTGATTTAATTATTTCCTTGATAATGGTCACAATACTGACCGAAACGTTGGAAATTTGATTGCACAATAGCTTTTATTTAATCTCTTATAAATAGACCGAACCTGTGTGCCGACAGCATTTACTTTTTAGATTCAAAAATTCTTTACGGTCGAAATTCTAATTATTTTATTTAAAATGTCCCTTAAACTACATAAAAGAAACTGTCATGATTTTCTTTTTTAAATATTCTTTAAAGTATAAGCTTTCAAGTATATATTACGATTTTTACCCGATTGCGACACGCAAAGGAGGGTATTTTGTTTATCAGGCTATGTTTCTATGTCCATGTTACGCTCTAGAGCCTGTACGGATACACCGATTTGGACAAATGAGGTGTCTTTAGAATTATCTTGACGTTCCGAATGTTATAGGACATATAATTTTCAAAAAAGTAGAAAATAAAAAAATTAAAAAATTTAAAAAACCCGACTGCTTAAAAAGCGAACTAAAATGTCAAAAATAATAATAAGATGACAATTTAAATTTACTCAATTGCCTGCAGTTGGAGACCTTAAATCTTTTGATGCTTTTCTATCCCAAGCGTGTACCGCAATGACTAAAGAAAGTGCTTCAAGCTGGTAACAAAAAGAGGTGGACAACATCAATGCAAATTCAAGCTTATATACCCACACAGCACCATAACATTGCAGCAACGTCTCTGCAATATTGCGGTGCAAGATTGCAATGTTGCACCATAACATTGCAGAGACGTTGCAGGTTCAGTCCTATGTCCGCCTTCGCAATATCGCAGGTGTGTATTTTTGCAATGTTGCGGCAGCATTGCAAACATGTAGTCCTGCAACGTTCCGGCAATGATTCTGCAACGTTCCGGCAATGATTCTGCAACGAAACGGCAAAATTGTGGCAATGATCCTGCAACTCTTCAGAAATATTGCGGTGAGAGATTGCAATGTTGCACCGTATCATTGCAGGGAAGTTGCAGGTTCATTCCTATGTCCGCCTTAGCAATATTGCAGGAGTATATTCCCGCAACGTTTCGGAAATTTTACAGCAATGGTCCCACCGCAACGTTTCGGGCAGTGAGGAACGTGACGACATGAATGTGTGCAGAATCGTAGTAGTATAACGCCCGTGTGTCTTTTTCTCATAGAAAATATTTTTACCCCAGGGGGATTCGAACCGAGGACCTGTAGCATCGTAGACGAACACTTTATCGCCGCAGCTACAACCGCTGATTGATAAGATTTCTTACGTATTCGAACTTATACTCCTATCGTGCAAAACTTTAAACTCAAATTATTCAAAAACGAAGACTCATTTGACAAACCTATTAGGGACTTTTAACACTGTAGGTGCGGACTCTAACTATAACTCGGTGTCAGTTTAGGTTAGGTTGGAAAGTAGTCTTTAGACTAAACCTTTGCATTTGTCTTTTCATCTCTCTTTTCTCTTGCTTGATTGTATATACGTGTTTGTACAATAAAGACGTTTAATAATAATAATAATAATAATAATAATAATAATAATAATAATAATAATAATTTCACACATTAAAATATATAGTATTTACTCTATCTAAACAAATTAAATTCATTTTCAAATCTCTTCTATAATTTAAATTCATGTACAAAAAACTCTCACAATAACACTTTTTTCATATCTTCAACGGCCAACGAGAAATTATAGCATATCCAGTTAAATGAAACATGCTGTAGAATCTACTCGACTTCATATTTCAAATTTCTTCAAAGTCATAGTTGCTTCAGAGTATTGCTGTACTGTTTCTATAATATTTCCACTACAGTATTGCATGACAATATGTAGGCAATTTTGCTGGGTCGTTGCCACTGAAACATTGCACATCGATGTGGGGGCAATATTGCCGAAATATTGTAGGATCGCTGCCAGTGGAACATTGCACGTCGATGTGCGCGCAATATTGCCGAAATATTGTAGGATCGTTGCCAGTGGAACATTGCACGGCAACGTTCTTGCAATTTTGCTGTAATATTGTAGGATCATTGCCACTCCAATAATGCACGGCAATATTGCAGGAACGTTCCTACAATATTGCAATGCAACCTGCAACAACGCAATATTGCAGCAACGTTCCTGCAATACAGCTGCAACGAAGTGTGCTGTATGGGTAGTGACACTTCAACCCAGCGTATTTTGTAACTTATATGTTTTTCTCTTTGTCCGTGTGGGAAATACTGTTAGTGTTGTTAATAGCCCATCAAATCTAATTAGGGCGAACAGCGATACACAATATTTATTAAGACAATATGTAATTTTCTATTTCGAAATAAATGTTCGAATGTAATTACATCGAATCATTTGCATCAAAAGATTTAAGGCCTCCGATTGCAGACAATTGAGTTAATTTAAACTGTCATCTTATTATTATTTTTGTCATTTTTGTTCGCTTTTTAAGCAGTCGGGTTTTTTAAATTTTTTAATTTTTTTGTGTAACTAAATTACTTTTAGGTAAAAAAAATAATAAAAAGTGCCCTGTTTTCGCGGTCCTACTTAGGTGTATCTACCCCTTTAATTTTAAGTCAGTTCATAAAAGTTGACAGTTAAAATTCGAATCTTCTCTATCGTCATAAACGCACGCAAACGGGCCAAATTCAAAAGACACCTATTTCTTCTTTCTTGGCCCTCTAAAACATATCCAAAAACCAAATCAATCGGAGGCAGTAGACGCCTAAAAGCTTCTCCTTGTCAGTGGAACGAGTCAAGCTTCTGCGCGACCCGAGCGTTCGTTAACGTTCATGGTAAAAAATACGGAGCTTTTACGACGAGTAAATACACACGGATTTATAGATTGACCTCCACTCTCCCCAGCGCAGAATTTTTCGATCGGCGCGTCCTCGGCCAATTTATTACCTCGCAAACTATAGTAACTTTATTAGCTCGTGAAATTACCAGCGTGTCCCGATAATTCTCGTAAAAAGTAGGGATTCGCAGCGTGACGACCGCTCCGCGAGCGTCATAAATTGGATCGGCGCTGTTTTAAGCGTCGCGACGAATTTCCCGAAGCCCAAGTCGCAGACGTTGCGCAGAGTCGTTAACGCCCGGTTCATTTGACAGGGGCTCTCTACATTCCAGCGTTCCAGAAAGCCTCGCCGCGGCGTGGCCCGGGTTTTAAAAATATTTCCGCCCCATTTCCCGCGGCCGGAGCACGCGGATTCTCGAAATTCAAGCGGCCTCGTCGGGTCACTACCGCGCATCCTTCTGTCCGGGGTCGAGAGCGCGCGTTTTCCTCTGGAATCTCATTTTCTCATTACGCTGCTTTCCAATAGGATGTAATAACATCCAGAACCGGCCAGCGTGCGGTACATGTTCGAGTGACATGTACCCAGCTGTCACGGTAATCGTTTCAACTCCCAGAGAAGGAAAGCTCAACGGGGTTTCGATTAAGCCGGCAACTTTTTCCCCCTCATTTTCCTACTTGCTACTGGATCGTGCAACTTTTAATAAACGACCTTCCAGCGGGTTACCTTTTTCTTCCATTTCGAAAATTGAAAAACTGGAGAGTAGAGCTGGATTAATAAGCGCGCCAGCTGAGCCGAAGAAGCTATCTATAGTTTGCTCTATCAGTAGAACGCGCGATTGGATCTGGGATTGGAATTAAGCGTACATCTTGCGAACAATTCTCTTGAAATTTATCGTGATTCTCTGTTCCCGGGGTGGCCGAAGTGCTTTCAACCTTTTTCTTCACGAGCGAATTTCTAGGCACCTTCTCGTGATTATTATTATTATTTCACGGGCAGAGTGCCTTTTAGTTTACAATGATATGAACTAAAGAAAGAACTAATTAAAAATAAAAATAAAAATAAAGCTAAATTAAAACTAAAAATTAAAATTAAATAATTATAGGTAACGCTTCTTTAGTAGCAGAATTAAACTACTATATAAGTAGTTGTCACGAAACAGTAATAGCAATAGCAATTTTATTTCTGCGCGCGAATCATTTCGTAATTGAGAACCCTGCAGAGGGGTACAGCTCTGTTTATAAAGTTATTACTTTGACTTAACATTAAAAAGAGAACACTAATTAAAAAATACATATATATCTTCACAGAATAAGTAGTAGTTATTTAGTTGATAAGTTTCTATTTCTATTTTTGGCGAAAAAATATTCTATAATAGATATATTAATGTTAATATGAGCGATTTATTGCAAATAACTAAAAATAGAAATATTAATATTAATAATAGAAATATTAATATTAATAATAGAAATATTAATATTAATTCTAATGCTAATATTAATACTTCTATTTTTAGTTATTTACAATAAATCGCTCATTTATTATCAGATTTACATGAAAAGAGCACCAAACGATGTAGATTTTTTTTACGCATACCAGTGAATGACTATTAGGCAAAGAAATGTCAATTATAAATTTAAAAATATTATGTGTTTATAAATGGAGTGTAATTGCACTTCTAATATCCCATATTTTTAGTTACGAATATTAAACAAACATTAATAAGTACAATTCTTATTAAAAGTATGCGGTCATTTACTGGGCTTCTACACGTTTTGCATTTTATAATCGTTTTTTAAAAATCACGATAAGAATAAATAATTATTTTTACAAAAATTTCAAGAAAAATAAATTTAAATGCAATTTTAACAGTTGTTTCGTTGTTATACATAAATATATTCACTTATTAATCTCAAAGGTCCATAAATTCAACAGTTCGGTCATTCACTGATTGATTTACTCTATTACACCTCACAACCCAAAAACTATAAAATATGGAGTTGCGGCCCTCGCGCTGCAAAATCCCCACTTCCATTCAAAACACGAATACTTAATTACCTGCAAATTTTCCTACGTACACACGCCAATATAAGCGTCGAAAGGGTAACGCGAGACTCCCGCGCTGTCGTTAGGATCGTAGGAAAGTCAGCGTGGTAATTCGATCGTAAAAGGGGTAGCTCGGAAACTGAACATCGCCCAGACATCCTCCGTCCGGTGCGGGTCGATCGATTCGGCGGAAGGCGGCAATTAGCCGCGAGAAAATGAAATATCTGTTGCGCGAAATAACGAGGCTCAAACGAGTTGGAAATAGGCGATCGAAACGGTCGCGAAATATGGGCTCCGATTCGATAGACATAGACTGCCTCGAGCGATTTATCGCCGCGCGGTTCGGTTAATAGGCTTTAATTGACTCGAGTAATCGGGCTTTCAGCATTTCGACGATCGAGCCCGTTCCAGTTCCGATAACGATCTTTCGATCCGGCCTAGCGCAACGGGCTCGCTTTAATTTCCTCCGAGGAAGTCGAAAACGAAGGCGCTGAAATATAGAGCGAATAAATTCCTCGAGCAGAGGAATCTCGCACAGCGACCTGAAAAGGGCAGGCTCGGCGTGAAATAGATTCGGAGGGAAGTTGTCGTTGTTCGCGCGATCAGCGAGAACTCTTGACATTTATCCTCTCGAAGCCACCGCCTTCCGCGCTCCCTAACGAATATTTTCGTCGCGGTAGAAGAGAGGCTCTCGTCCCACGTCCAACGAGGCACTCGGGCGACAAAGCATTTCGGTCACGTCGCGGGAAAGAGACGTTTCCCGCGCGAACGGGTGAAAATATCATCCGGTGCATTCTGCGGGTTTGACGATCAGCGAGCAGACGGTTTCTGGAAGCCGTAAACTTTCGTCGGAGGGAGCGCTCGTAAAGATATGCGAGGAGTGCGCGCATCGAGTAGAATAACGTCGCGAAATCTCCGGCAGAGATGCGATTTATTCCGCGCGGCGAGCCCCGCTGGCATTATTTCTCCGCGAACGCGCGACGCTGGCATACCGGATCGATTCATAAATTCACCCCGGTTCGAACGGCGGTGTGTGTCACGTGCGGCCGAGCGCATCCGGTTTAGCGTTCGAGCGCATCCACCGCGACCTGGATCCCACCGTCTCTTCGCCTCCTATGGAAATTCCACCAGGGAATGCTAATCCTTGTTAACCGGAAGTTTACACTTCGCGGAGAAGCCACCCTCTGCTCGACGTTTCTTGCTCCACCGACCGTGATAACGCTCCGCGCAGCTGCACTTTCTTTTATGCTTGTCAGCGTCCCCTGCGCTTACAGAGTCTCAGCTTATGCACCGCGAAGCAACTTCCCTGACCCAGCGAAGTTCACCGCGATCGACGTTTAGAACGATCGATCCATTATCCAAGGACCCTGGCTTGCAAGGTTAAGGGGCGAGGCCACCTTGGAGGCAGGGAAGTTTGTGAATTTTCCTGCGGCGAAATTAGAAAATAAATGGGGATGAACTTTTTAAGGGCTTTATTCTACGCGCCTTGTGGCATGTAAAAAAAATTGCAACTTTTTTTTAAACAATATACCGGTGCTGGGGCTCCTCCGTTCTTGCAGTTTTTGCAAAAACACTCTCCACGGCTAGCAGGAAAAGTACCATATAATTTGATGTAGGATAAAAACCGAAAAGTTTCATTATTTATATGAGATTTATTGTAGAAGTAAATAGCGATTTGTCAAATTATTGATTTTTGTGAAAATGCTGGACATTTGAAGAGAATATCAAGCTGAACCGAAAAATTTGCCTAAAATTGCCTGTAGCAAAAAGTTTTTAATGAATCTATTACATGATAATCTATTACAGAATATAGGGGAGAGGTGCTATAAAAGGGACACTTTTGTTTGGCGCCCATTTCTGACAATGTCATTTTAGGTATTTAAAAAACAAGTACATCAATAGAAAGCGTGTTTATTTCCCTTCGATAACAGTATATTACAAATGTATAAATTATAATAGAAAATAACAAAATCTTCGATTTTAAAATAAGTGGGAACTGTCCCTTTTACGAGTAAATAGATGGTTTTAAAAGGGACATAAGTCATGAAAGGGACACGGTAATAAAAATAAACTTATTGAGTATTACAATTATAATTGAAAATCTTAATGATACAAAAGAATGGGATCTATGAAAAAATTAACTCTTTGTACTATAAATCATCAATATTTTTTACTATCTTCATAGAGTGTGACATTAATCATAGCTTTAGCAGCTTTTTTAATTATAAAGTAATATTTTTTATCAAATTTATGTCTTACAAACTAAGTTCAACATAGGAATACCAACAAGTGGTAAATATAAGTACAATATAAAAAATCTATAAAACACTTAAATAATAAAATAGTTTAGAATTAAATTCTACTTGAATAAAAATGAGATCAATTGTACTAAAATAGGTAGGTACTTTTTCATATTGCAGATTAAAGATTTTATTATTAATTTTTGACGATAAAGTTTGTCGGTTTAAATAGTCACTTTATTAATTCTTAAATTTGAAACAATACGCCATCAACTAATAATTGGGGTAAACTCTTTTCCTCTGGGAAACCTTTTTTTCACGGGAAATTTATATGGATCGAAAGCACGTATCAAGTAACACGCAAAAATAACAACTTTGAGTTTAGGAATCTATTCAGTGAAAAGTTATTAAGTAAAACGGACTGTGGAATTTTGACGTATATTCTAACCCCTAATGTAAACAACTATTATGCTTCAATTTAAATGGATACTTTTTTTTTAACCAATACTATACAACGTATGGCACGGGCACCCAAAACGCACCCTCTTCCTACTTGTTCTGGGAAAAAAATTATTTTTCGCTACCATGCTTTACACGTCCCCCGCGCTAATCTGGCCCAAAGCAGTACTAATACCCTGGACAAATTAGAAAGTAGAATGCGTTGTTTCGGAATAAGTCAACGGAAATATTGTACAGAGGGGAGGAAGTGCAGTATTTAAATATGTAACATAAAAAGACAATTTCTCCATAGAAAATCCATAATAGAACATACAACCTATATATAAAATACAAACTAAATACTAAACACATATGTATGCACTCTCCTTATATCCTCTTTTTTAGAAACACCCTAAGTATTTTATGCTGTCGAAATTCCTCATTGTAACCGTTTCAAAAAACAAAGAAACTACATACTTCTACCCCTCCAACCTCCTACAACGAATCATATGCGACAATCACTGTAACGTTCACAATAAATGTTAGAAAATATGTCAAAATTTTGCAACTTTTTCGCCTCATAGCTTTTCAATGAATAGATTCCTAAACTCAAAATTGTTATTGTTGCATGTTATTTGATACGTACTTTCGATCCATATAAATCTCCGGTGAAAAAAAGGTTTAATTGATAATTTAAAACAATGCCATCTATATATCAGATGATAAATTAATAACTTTACAGGAAAGTAAAATACCTATAGTGTCCAACAGTGCATGTGTATGAGAAGGACAACCATGAAACGGTCGTCCCATTTCGTCCCAATTAAGACTTGTTGTGCTGTCCCTTTTAAGACTATAAGCGAGTTTAATGTAAAATAACTTCAAAACAAACAAATCAAACAATTAAGCTTACCTGTTAGGTATTTTCGTTTCATTTGAATACAGGCTATTTTAATGATATAACACTTTAACACTTTGTATATATTTTGATCTCAGAAAACGACACAGAAAATCCACGAAAATTTTACATTTACTGCCGGAAAACATCAACCGCGGATTATTGCTCTGTTGCAAGTGAGACCGCCGTGAAGTTTACGTCAAATGACTGGGCACTAGTGTTACCAAAAACCGGAAAATAACTTGCATATGTAATGCGTTTAGAATTTTGTCAATTCGATTTGTCCCATTTAAGACCTGTCCCTTTTATAGCACCTGTTAATTATCCCTACTATTAAAATTTCAAGCCAATCAAATAAAAATTATCCAAATTATGCTGCTAACCAATTTGAAAAAAGTGATGATTCCTCGAAGCTTCGCAGGACAACATATAACTCGGCCATTGTTAAATATTTCTGTAAAATATATTCCTTAATACATGCCCTAAACATAAGAAGCACAGAAATAATTTTCAACCTCACAGTATCATAAAAAAAAAATTCGTCTAATTTGCTGTTTTGGGCGTCTGAGGGTAACCCGTTAATAGTATCATCGCGCGAGACGCGTGCACGCTTCGAATTGTATTCGATCGAGTACAAGGAGTCGTTCGGTGGTTCCCCTACGCGGCGTGTAGCTGGCGGCTAGCTACGCCCTCGTCGTCGTCGGGCTTGCCAGCGGTGAATTAACGGAGGATTGACGCGCCACGCGCGAGAATCGTCTCGGGCGCGTGCACGTCCCTGAATCGAGGATTTATCGCGCTTCGAATACACGCGATAGCAACTTGCTTCCAACTTAGACGGATTACCGCTGCTCGAATCACATGCCCAGTCATTTGTCGGTTAATTTGTTCCGTTATGGGTGCAATAGCGCACACAGCAGAGACGCGTATTAACCGTGGCTTTGAGAGACAGGGAGGGGGTTGAAATCTGCTGGCATTCGATTGAAATCCATTTTCCCACTTGCATCAGGCCACAAAATATGAGGATAATTTAATTATCAGCGATACACCGATGCCATCGAGGATATTGCGGCGTTCTGTGGATCGACGGCAGAACGCGATACATCGCGGCTGGCACAATAATTATTAACTGTCGGCCAGCGCTGATAAACCGTCGCTTGTCCATGAAACGTCCCAGCGTTCGGATCCATCGTGCCCCTATGAAACATCAAGTTACCGTCTCTACCACCTAACGCTGAGGTTTCCATTCGTTTCGGAACGGTAATTTCATGGCTTACGGGTTTATTATGTTGGCTTTCCTTGCTCACCAACCGAGAGAAATTTCGTGGCAGTATAATAAATCTCGATCCCCAGCGGTGTTCAGATTTTAACGCGTTTTCACAGCATGATTATCGCTTTACCAAAGTTTCGACGGAATTGCGTTTTGAAATTGACCGTTATAACGAGCGATGGCATTAGATTATGCCACAGCCAGTTCCCAGGTGCCCTGTATTGACGTTCGGACATGTTTAACGTTGACACGTATCGAGCGAATTCAGAGGAGATATACACGAAGTATTGTTAATTTTATTTGAGCAGGATTCATTTGTTAAGTCTAAGATTAAGGTAGAGTGGGGTAAACACTGACGCGGGGTAATCGCGAATGCGATGTTACGGCGTTTTAATAAATAAAAACGATGTTCCCTCTCCACTAGAAAATAGTTTGGGTCGTATCCAACGCCGGGCAGAAAGTAATAAATATAGAACGCTCATGCTATTCAAGATAAACACAATTTATTATTTTCATCATGTTTCAAGTAATATTTTGTCCATTTTCAATGGCATGTAATTACTGTTGAATTAATGATACAATTGTTTATTTTTTTAAGTTGAAATAAAGCGCTTTTTTACCAACATTTTGTGACCAAGGCGTTGCTTGAATCATGATTTTAACCTCTGAAATAAATTGTTTTTTATTTTTTGATGTCGTGAGGCAGGGTTGACTAACTGGCGACTCACGAGCCGCCGGGGGCCCCTCCGCCTTGCTGCCACGCTGAACGGCCCCCCTCCATACCTACCAGACTCTGACGATCGCACTCGATTCCTGCTTCTTTCCTTCCTTTTTCGACTGCGATTGTCAGAGTCTGGTCGATATGGAGGGGGTCGTACTGCGTAGTAGCAAGTCGAAGGGGCCCCCGGCAGTGATGCCAGATCGGGGACGGGTTCCCTCGAGAGTTTCCCCCACCTCGCATGCACACTATGCACCAATCACGTGCGTGTAGATCACATACGCGACTCCTGCATAGTGTGCATGCGAGGTGGGGGAAATTCTCGAGGAAACCCGTCCCCGATCTGGTATCACTGGCCCCCGGTGGCTCGTGAGTCGCCAGTTAGTCAACCCTGTCGTGAGGTATTGACGAACAACTCGGATGGGGAATTCTCGAACCTTCGAGATTAGCAACGTTAACCGATTTTGATACAATTTTCAGCATGTATAAAACTTACTTAAATCTACAAAAGGGATTTTTTAATTTTCATTACAGGCTCAGAAAAAAGTTTAAAAAACGACTTTTACTATTTTTTTCGATATTCCGACCAATTGCAATTTTTTTCTAACGCACAAGAAGAGGAATTTGAAAAATACATTAGATACAGGTTGTAGCAACTTTTTTTATGGGTTGACCATTGTAGTCGCGCTTTCTGTGCGACTTCTGCGATATTTAACACTCTGTTCGTGATTACCCCACGGCAGTCGAGTAATCACAAACAACAAGTGTTTCGCTTTTTCACTATAAAGTTGATTTTTATTATAATTTTTCAAAAATTCGTCACAGTACTTTATAGATGAATAGTTTAAGTATGTTTGCAAATAATAAACAAATTTATTTCTCACATAGTTCTCGTTTTGTTTGCTTTTTTGCTTAGGTGTTCTGAATTACCCCACGCTCCCTTACACTGGATTAAGTTGAGCCGAAGAGGCAAAAAAAACGCGGAGAGGGGAGAGCGTGACCGCCAGGCGGTTACTTACCCATTCTGTTTCTCATTCGTTATATTTATCTTTTTATTCCTTTCACTTTATCGATAAAGCCTTTTTTATATTTGCTTTGATCCTGTGCGTTAGTGACCAAAAAAGAATCCTACATACATACGTTTCATAGTAACAAAGCAGGTGCGTAAAAGGAATTCATTTGCTGTCTGCAAGTCGCGTAATACCTGCTGGTATTTCACGCCACGGGTAATAGCGGCTGTATCGTATAATCACTCGGACGCAAGTTGGGAATGGCTTTGTTATCCGACAACGCTAATCGTCGGGCAAGTTATATTTCCCACGGCACGGAATAATAATTCGGGATGATTTTACGAGCGAGATATAAAGTTGGGCTGCAATAGCGGTAACACGTAGGAGAGAAAGATTACACGATGTTCGGGGTTAAATGAAACGATGGCGTGGTTGTTAGAGCAGACGTTAATTTCTATAACACTGTGCCTCTACGCTCCTTAGTCGATAAGGATCAAGCCACTTGGCGTTCACCTTCGTGACTTGGAAGAGAATGATCGCCGCGGGAATCGCAAAGTTCCGTCGCGCGCGCGGTGTATTTGCCGAGGACCGTTCGATCCGAGTTGGTAATACGATTTCACTTCGGAATTGGTTATATTTCATCGAATAAAGATGAACGTCGGTCGGGCAAATGCATCGCCGTTAAACCAGCCCCGGACTATTTTACACAGCGGACTGATATAGGGAGAAAGAGTGTGACAAACATGACACGCCGTTGCCGAGTCGCTTAACGCGATTCGCGTTTATTAGCGTCGCGGTGCCGCTGGGCCCAGTTCGCGTTGCGTTGTGTCGCGTCGTGTCGCGGCGCGTCACTTCAATTGCATTTTCCAATTTCCGCGTACGTGCTCGGCCATGGTCGTGTAACTTTTGTCGGCTGTAACCATATTTCCCCGAGCGTACATCTGTCTCGGATTCCCAGCTACATATTGCGCTTTCAAACAACGCCGCTAAATCGGCCAGGGCCATTAAAATGCGAGCCGCGAACCGCGATACCGCGTGCCTCTAAATCTTCCGCGACGAAATTCACTCGCTCGCACAGCTTCTGAAATGCACCCTCTGTTTAAACCTTACCCCGTTGCGACTGCACCAAATTTTTCAAAATCATAATATATATACAACTAAGAGTTTTACTACTCGGCTTCGCCCGAAATTTAGATTCTGATTTTATAAAAAAAATGTTTTCTTTTAGTTTTTTGTTTTCGTTGAAAATGAAATTACATTCATCTGGATTAGTCAGATATAATGAGCTGAGACACATTTCGTGATCCCAGAGTTTATCGTTCGAAAGTTTTTAGGCGACAGACACACAAGCATATAATAAATATTTAATATTTCAATCTCTTTTTAATATTTAAGTGTACATAGACACAATATTTATTCTAGATTAAGGAACAATTATTTTCTCCGTATGTACGGGAAATATTCGTTTTATATTACGAAAAAATAATATAAACGTAATATAATTTTGTGATATAAATATCCAATAAAAATAAGAATAGTTCAGCCCACGTATTTAGAGTTACCTATCTACAGTGACTCACAGCCATAATCGTACACTTGTTAAAATCGCATAACATTTTTAAAATTGGTCCAAACGACTTGAGTTTTTTTGAGAAGCTAGAAGAATTAGTTTGCTAAGTGACGTGTTTCGTCGTTTTTAAAAAAAATGCAATTGGTTGGAATAGTGAAAAAAATAGTAAAGGTCGTTTTTTAAACTTTTTTTGTGAGCCTGTAATGAAAATTCGAAAAACCCGAAATCAGCGATTCTCGACCTTTTTCTGCGATCTTTAAACGTTTGTAGCTCAGAGCAAAACCGATTTCGATGAAATTTTAGGCATATATATAACTTACTTCAATCTAGAAACGGGTTTTTCGAATTTTCATTACAGGCTCACAAAAAAAGTTTAAAAAACGACCTCTACTATTTTTAACACTATTCCGACCAATTGCATTTTTTTTTAAAAACGACGAAACACGTCACTTAGCGAACTAATCCTTCTAGCTTCTCAAAAAAACTCAAGTCGTTTGGACCAATTTTGAAAATGTTATGCGATTGTAAAGAATGTACGATTATGGCTGTGAAGCACTGTACCTTTGACGCGCGGAGTCATTTTCACGTCACCTCACCCATTCAAGATTAACATATTATATTGCCGATTGAAAAGATACAACATGATACGAGCAATAAATTTTGGAAAAGCAAAGAGTGTGCGTTGCGACACATTGCGTCGCACCGCGCCGCGATACGCCACGTCGATGTCGCGATGCCATGCAATACCCTACACCCTACGATTACAGTGGATACGCGTTCCGCTGAACAGCTGTTCTACTGAACACGTCAGAGTTTACGTCAACATAAGTGTTCTTATTAAAGCGGTTATACTGCTTGCGTGTTGTTCATCAAGTGCCCCCTTCGCAGAACAAACTCGGCGGGATATCCTTCAAACAAGTTCAATTTTCCCGTGAAATCGGTGAGAAATATTGCAACGGGTATTGAGAAAATAATAAATTTATTATTCGAAAATCGATGTCTGCGGGATACGAGAGCACGATGTCGCCAGAACACGCATCCGCAGTCACCGTAGCCCATATGTACTCAGCAAACGTCGGTGATCCATCACGAGAACGTACCAGCGGCGTCTAGCTTCACTATCGATTCGCTCTCCGCGATCGTGTCGTAAATCAGCGATCTCGCGATAATGCAAACCATCAATCGCTCGATTCGCGATCCACCGTGAACAGGGAAACCAGATGGGAAGCTTACCAGCGTTAATGCTTATCTGGAAATTGAATTTTCCCCAACAGCGCGCCGCTATTAAGCCACTTCCCGTGAAACGCGTAAATTTTCGCCACCACAGTAGTGTTGAAAACTTGCCAGTCGTAAGGTACATCGATCTGCGTTTAAAATGTAATCTGGAAACGTGGAGTTGTTGGAAATTGTCAAAGCCCGATTGAATGTTCGTAAGTGGATTTAAAACACCTCCAAGGTGAAAGGACGCGTTCGAAGATGATGAAACTTATTTCGCTAGCAAGTTCGACGGTGTTTCTTTGCTGCTGGCCGGTGGAAAAGTTTACAACCTCTGCGACAGTTTTCGTTTCGACCTGAATTCTCGTGAAACTTTCACCCACTGCTCTTGGTCGATCCTCTGTTGAATAAAAAACCATCTGCTTCATCTCCTTCAGCTTGCCATGCGAAATTAATTGCTTTTCCGCTGAGTGAATTAGCTTCGAATGGAACTGAAATATTTGTCCGAGTTGCTTAGTGATCATTACAACACACCTCCCTTTCCGGTAAGGGGGATTCTCGTGTAGCAGCTCTTGAAAGTAACTGCATAGTTTATATACGTTGCGACTGAATATAAAATTTTAATTTTAGTTTTTATTTATAATACTTTTTTCATCGATATAAAGTAAATTTATCGAAGGGAAAAGTTACCTCTTTTTTCAAACACTATAACTTTTTCAATTTTTCATTTTTTCTCTTTAAATTAGTGTCGATCCCAGCGTAAACTATCTAACTTTAAGAAACTTTTCTATTTTTTGCAATCGGATGACTGTGGCAGGTGCTACACGTATCGCCACCAGGAGTTACATCGTCGAAGAAGTTGACAAGACTCCACAATAATTACTACGTAATAAGAAGCATCGACATAAGAAAAATAAAATATTTTCTGCAAGTTTAAAGCTGCCTCCTCATACCCCAAAAGAATTTAATCCAACATAGACAATAGTTTCTTCCAAAAAAAATCGTAAATATCAATTACTTTTGGGGCTGTTACACGAGACTCTCCCCAGAAATATTTATCGCATTACTCGAATATAATATTTAGCGTGCTTTTATTTCCATCTCATTTAGTATTTTTGCGTAATCGTTGACTAAGCAATGCCTGATATCTTGGTCAAAACAACACGTATACCACCTACCGTTAAGGAACTAGTTCTTGATCAGGCACTAATTTTTTATCAGTTCATGAAATAAATCGTTCTTTTCAGTTTATGCCAATAAATAATTGTTTGAAATAATTACTAACATAAAAATTGATAATTCCAAAATATATGTGTTGTCTGTCAAAGCAGTTAGTATTGTTAGTTTTTATGAAAATAAATGTGTAAGGTAGTTCACTTGAAGGAAGTCTCTGTTGAACGCCATCTCTTACTGTTCGAAGTAAGAGATCATCATTGACGCCACAGTCGATTTATTTGCTGGTTGTTGCGGTATTAACCCGGGAGTAGGCGCGCCAAATAACTTACGTTAGCAGGCGCGCTATGATCGAAAAGACCGACGCGTACCAATGTATGTTTTAAAACCTACACGAGTGCATTAACAATAAGTGTCGCTCCGCAACATAAACAAGTCGAGACTTCCTTCAAATGAGAATCGCTTCACGAAAAAAGTAAACTCGGCGGGGGCACTACCGTGTTCCCAGAAAAGTCGAACGCTATGGATCATGTTTCAAAACATACGAAATCATCGGTCGAAAAGACCATGCGCCTACTCCTACCATACATTTTGCTTACAATAGTTTACTTTACAATGAGCGAAAGAATTTTAGTATTATATGTACCATTTTACTTTAAAAGTCAGTGATCATTATTTAGTTCCACTTTTTTCTTGTGGAACGAATTGTTGATCACCTGAATAAAAATTAGGTTAGGATATTGAAAAATTATAAAAAAAAATAAATTGAGAAGGTATAATACTAAAAATAAGTTTATTTCGTACTTTCTTTTTAATTAGTATTAGCATCTGATCAAATATTAGTTCCTTACCTGATAAGAAATTAGTTCCCACGTATTTTAGATGATCAAAAACTAGTTCCCGACCTGATAAAAAATTAGTTCCCATGTATTTTTAGATGAACAAAAACTATTTCCAAGTCATCTTATTATTCCGTACCTTATAAATAATTAAATTATACATATTTTCAACTTTTTAAAATTTGTCCTTAAAGTATAAACATTAATTCATCTTTTAGTATAAAAAAAGTCTATGGTTTACAGTTTTATTAGGTTAAAAATAAATATTAAAACGGGAAGCCCTCTAAACTGATCAGAAACTAGTTCCTTAACGGTACTTTATCAGTCACGTAAGTAGTTATGAAGATTGTGTCATAGGACGTGGATTTAGGGGTGATGCAATAAACATTTCCAATAGCCTGAATATGCATAGATATACAAGCGAGGCAAGTTACTCATCCTGCCGCGAATACGCGTTCGCGCGTTCCTTGCGATTACGTATTCCCTGCGAGCCCGTGTGGAGCTCTTCCTTCTCGTTCCCGTCCCGTACACACCGCCTGCAATTTATTGTCAGCGCATTACGTAGCTTTGCCGGTGCCCCAGCATTTTTCTACCTTGCAGCTTGTGCCAATTCGTTATCAGCTTTCCATTATTCCCTTCGTCCGCGCAACTGGACCATACTTCGCTTCCTCGAATAAACTTTCGCCGGTCGCATTCGTTTCGCCATTGCGACCGGGAGGAAAGTCACTGCGCGCAACGTGACTGGTACTTCGATTGTCAGACCACCACGCCGAGAAATCAAGTGCGTGTTATCTGCGTAGCCAGTGTTTGCAATTAGTTCGTAGCTCGTGGACATTTCCTTAGCGTGGCATTTTCATTGGTCTTCTTAATTCCGGAAAGTGTGCTTGGAGGAAGAAGCCCGTTCCCTATTGTTCGGAGTCGACGTGGGCCGGGCTTTTTTGCCCCAAATGCGGTTTGCTCGAGCGAGCAAGAGCCACGCGAGTTTAGGGATAAGGAAAGTTACCTTTCTTACTTGTTAGAGGAGAGAAATCCGGAAATGCTTCGTTCATCCCCTCCCGATGATTGGGCCACAAGTTCAAACCGCTGATGCTTTTCGGAGGGAAGATCCCCTAAAGTTTTCCCATTCGGACCTCGCCGGGCTGGCGTAGAGAATGCAGTTTTCAAAAGCTATTTTAATTAACGCACAGCGGTTGAGCCGGTTCTGTGAGAGCTTTGGGAACCATTTCCCAGGCAGCCGTCCCTTTGACGATAGCCCAATCAAATTTCAATTTCTCTAAATTGCCACCCACTCGGTTCACGTGTTTACCTTCTATATTCCCGTGGTCCATAAAGTTAGGATTCAGCGTAGATAGAGCAGCAAATACGAGTGCTGAGTATTTTCCGAAAGCGTAGATTCCCATCCCTATATTCAACCTCCGAGTGACGTGTTTCAAGGCTGTCGAAGCAGTAGAATCCGTGATAACGTTTGAGAAATGAGGATGGGTCTACTCGGTAAGGAATACCCTTGTCACGAAGAAGTGTCGTTACTTTGATCGAAAGTTTTATCGACAGGTTTCCCGTTACGAAAATATGGGAACAGTTGCGCCTCCATAAAATACACGAGGTAAAAAGGATTGAATATCGCAGGTAAAGCGATCGTCGGGGATCGCGTCGCGACGCCCAACTTCTGGCTTATTGTCGCTGGGAGCTCGTAGACGGCAAGCCCGCGCCGCGATCGACGGAAAGTGGTGTTTTCGAGAAAGCTCGAGCGTTATGAAGGATCGCTCGCTCGGAAGCTACGAATTCTATGCGCGCGTTAATTCGTTACATCTGCTCGTTAGCTTCTCGCCCTCGACGACCTCATTATTTCCTGCAAATTATTCCGCGACACTCGAAAGCACTAGGTTATCGCGGGGGCATAAGCTCCGACAGCAATATCGGTGAATATCCGAAACGATCATCTCGACCCGGGGCAGTAGCTTTCTCCCTTTCTCTACGAGCTCTGGCAGCCCTTCTTCTTAGCCTCTTACGAGGTTCGTTGAGCTGGGGATTAGAAGAGGCCAGGGCGCTCCTCGTGGCACGGCCTCCGCTCCGCCAAACGAGAGATTTTCAAGCTTTATTACAAGAACGAAGGACGAGGGGCTGCGTCCAACAGGGAATACCACGGACGTGAATGGAACGCGGGCAAAAGGAAATAACGAGACGAATGAAAGGTTCGTTGCGCAATACAGGGGGCTCGTTTCCAACTGGTGTCTCGAGCTTTCGTTATTCGCGGCAAGGTTATTCGACCACACCTTTTGGTAAACGATGAAATATTAATCCAATTAGACGCAAGTTAAAAATTTTGTGATCTTTTATTCGCGCGATGGAGCAAGCGTTTAATCACGCGGCACGCTTGGAATTACCTGTGACACGCTGCGCAGTGGCGAATTTGGCAAAATCGTGGTCAAAAGTAACAAAATTTTTATTTTAAAAATCTGTGAATGTAGGTACTTCATTTATGTTTTTCCATTAAAATTAATTTTCAATGTGCTATTCTCTAATTTTTTAGGTAACTTTTTCGGGTAAAACTAGAAATTATGTTATTTAATTTAATTTATTTAAGTATGTTATGATTTATTGTCGATGTAACAAACTAAGTAATTTACCAATATTGGTATTATCTAATATACTCTAAATTCATATTCACGTTAATTGTGTTATTTTTGAAGAATTTTTACTGCTGTGGTAGACAAAAATGCAAGACCTATAAATGTTTTTGTTTCTTTGAGCGAAGAGTTATGTATCAAGTGAGATCAAACTTGGATTTTTTTAAAGTAATGTTTAGAGGACACGAAATAAGTTCTGATCGAAATTAGCTGCGAAAATTTGCGACTTCACCAGTTATCGCACATTTGTAAATATTAATTTTATCCACAATTTTTAATTCTGTAGTTAAGGAATTGATATGTTATTGCATAAATTCAACATTGTGTTACAACAGTTATTATTTACGATTAAATATCGAGTAGAATGTGTTTAATATATTATATTATTAATTCTAAAAGTATACATGTCTAATTGAATGTTTTAAATATATTATAATAGTATAATTCAAAATTTTCCATTAAAAAAGTACGCGATTATCTTTCTAGAGTCCTGTTCATTTTTTTCACCAATTTAACTTAGACTTGAAGTTATTAGTTTTGGCTACGACTTCAGGCAAATTTGCCACTGTGCGCTGTGCTGCACGCGCTCTCGAGAAGGAAACAGCGGAATAGAGTCTAGTTTTTACGAGATTATATGCATATTCGGAGCAGGAAATCTTACTCTCGGAATATTAACAAGATGCACGCTTGTGACGTTCTTTTACTATCTACATACACTACGTGTGCACGTTGTTCGAATCTCTTGGCTCGCGAAAGCCTCTGTAAAGGCACTTCTCGTAAAGAATCACTTGAAACGGGATAACAAAGATCCTCGAAAACGACAACGTCGAGCCGACCATTCCAAAACAACCCTCCGAAGGCATTTCCTCTGTCCACCTTTCCACCTCAACCCACGAACAATAAAAAGACAGACGAATCTTTTAAGGGGTTAGGCCACCTTGGACGAAGCACAGTTATAGCCATGTCCGGCAATTTTTTTTATGGATATAATGAAATAAACAGAAAATTCAATATGAACCTGTTATTGCACAACTCTCGACGGAAAAAGTCGTATTTTTGTTCATATAAAATGGCGGCTTTGGAGCCGTGATATGCAACATTTTGCTGGGTAACGTTTTCCACGGTCTTTAACCTCACGGCTATACCGTGTGACCTAAAAGAGAAAACCAAAAAGTTTTATTTTCTACATGCCTAAAACTAAAGAAGTACATATGGATATCCATGAACATTCATTTGTGTTTGAAATGGTGAACATTAGGAGAAACAGTGCATTTCTGTTTTTATAAAAGTGTCAATTGCAAAGAATATATTCAAGATATGGCAAAATCGGTATATACTTCTTTAGTTTTAGGCATGTAGAAAATAAAACCTTTTGGTTTTTTGTTTTAGGTCAAACGGTGTAGCCGTGAGTTTAAACACCGTGGAAAATGTCACTCGGCAAGATGTTGCATATCACGGCTCTATACGTCGCCTTTTTATACAAAAAAATACGACTTTTTTCGTCGAGAGTTGTACAATAACAGGTTCATATTGAGTTTCCATTTATTTCAGTATTTCCATAAAAAAAAATTGCAGAAAATGACTATAACTTTGCTCCGTACAAGGTGGCCTAATCCTTTAAGAGATTACAATCTTTGCGTGTGGGCTTGAGGTTCAGTGCTGGATTAACCAATTAGCAAAATAAGCACGTGCTTAGGGCGTCAGGAAAAAGGGGGACACCACAGGAATTTTCTGAATTTTAAAATCTAACTTTTCTCAGAAACACTTGTTAGTCAAATTATCAGAAATGCCTAAGTAAGAAATCGTCATTGCGTTGAAGTGATCACCCGGTATAAGGGGGCCTAAAAATCTGTTCAGTACTTAGTGCCTCTAAAGCTCTTAAGGACGTTCGATACCGGAGAAAAAATAATAAGAAATCTTTGAAAAGTGTTTTAATCTAATGTTCAAAGTGTAGTTCGCATTGTTTCAAAATTTCAAGTCGATTGACCGCACGGTTTTTGAAAAGATTGAAATCAAAGTTGCGCTCTTATACACAGGCTGTTATGGGAGAAGCGATAAAATTTCTACAAAATGTTACACAGAGTCCTTAAGAATAGTGAGAAAGTCCTAAAAAATGTTGCAATGAAAAGCTTAAGTATTTCTATAAAATTCAAAAAAAAAAAATCAGTCATGTACCGTACAGTTCATTAGGTAATTGAATAAATAGACAGCAATGTGCTCGTATTTTTGGAGCTGACTGAAGAAACTGTTTGAAACGTGGCAACGCTGTACGCCGCACAGTGGGACAAAACGACCCGACGGCGATCAAAAATCTATAACTTTGCTTCTAGTGTAGATATTTTAATGAAACTGGGCTCAATTTAACCGCAAATTTACGGCCTTTAAGCTGTATTAATATAATTGATATTAACCCTCGGAGGCCCGTGCTGGGCCCGTGAATTTAGACCCATGTAGTCATCTATACAATGTATATTTTCACAAAGCATAGAGTAAAAATTGGTAAAAACACTACCAAGCTGTAAAAATGTATTTAGTAATTTGTTGCGAACCGATACGAACGCGCAAAAGGACACCACAAGTGCGAGATGGAAAGAGCAAAAAAGGTGGACGCAAAGCAATGTTGCCGCATTTCACTCACATATTTTACTCTACTTTTAATGAAAATATTGTGTTTCTAGCAGCATTAAACATACTTTTTCTTCAATTGAATTCCAAAACAAACTGTGTAGTAACAATGTTATTAAGAATAGACATGTAAATAATATTTTTGTGTACATAATTTTTTTTATCTAAGATTGGTATTACTGCAGAGCTCCCATATATAAGCATAGGTTTACCCCTCTCGCCGCCTGCCCCGCAAGTGAGCTATCGAACCTCCTTAATCCGACCCTGTTGAAGTGTCTCGGTCCGCGTATTTAAGGGCAACGAATATTTCCCTTAGCCATTTATTCCCAGTCAACGAATTCACGCGAACTCCTCGCCATCGAGAAAATGAGAAAGATTCGATATTGAGAAGTTGAATAGTGTCGTAGAAGGTAACTCGGCCTTACCGAAATAAACTACGAAAATGAAGAGTCGTCGTAAAGAGGACTAAGCAGATCGCAGCGCAAACGGAGAGGAAGGGTAACTTTCGAAAGAACTCCGAGGGAAGTTAAACATACAGCGAAAGAGGGTTGTAAAAAGTTGACCGTGGCGAAGAAAGCGTGAAAAGGAGAGGAGCAGCGCGGCGAATGGAACGTAAAGACAGGAGAGTTGTAACGTGTGAGAAAAGGCACGAGGATCGTACTCAGGCGAGCTTGATCGGGATTAAAAGAAAGGGAGAAGCTTCGGCTGCGAAAAACTTCGGGAACATGGACAGAGTTCGGAGAAGTGAAATGGAGAGAAAAAAAAAATAGTCTGGATGAGAGATTTAAGTGAGGGTGGCCCGGTATGGTGGTGTGTGGGGAAGGTACCTAAGCGAGCGAGGAGCAATTAAGCCTTTTTGGCCTCGAACCAATTACGAGGCAGAAGAGCTTCGCCATGAGATACTCGACGTGCTGGTCGAGGACTAGGGTGGAAACCGGAGTTCTGCGGTCAACGCGAAACTTTCCTCCACCGCTGCGAAAATTGTTCGTTAAACCGTGCCGCCGTAAAACGACCGACGGCAACGCCAGCTTACATTACTATTTAATTAGACGGTGCTCCGCGACTTCGTTCCCCCTCATATCCCATGATGCATCGTCTAAAACGCGATCCTGTAGGACGCTTCTTCGCGGAGATCTTCGCACAACTCGTCGGGTAGGCGGGTATCTGGTATCTGTACAGGGTCATTCGTTAAAACTGCAACCTACGCGCACGCGAACTGACGAAAATGGCAACACCGCCTCACGGACGCATTCCACTACAACCATTCACCGGCCCGGCGTTCGGAGAGTTGTCAGCGACTGACAGCGGTGGTGCCCGAGCTTCGAAAATTTTAGGATGGTCTCTTTCAAATTACCGTCGCAAAGAGCTATTTAAAATTTCCCGGCCCGGGTTCAAGAATTTTGGACCTTTTTCGTATAACTTTTGAACTATAAAAAATATCGGAACGCAATTTGCGCCGAAAAATGAGGAAAAATTATTCTCTCTTAATGATGGATAATTTAAAATATTTTACGTTCACTTAATTTTTCTTTTATCAATTTTTTAACTATAATTGTGAAAAGCTTTTGCAAACTGTTTATTTGATACCGTACATAATGCTCTTTTTAAAATTCATGGTGTTGATAAATAATAGGCTAGTCGTTTCTGTATCATTACTTTCATAAATTGAAAAATTAAATTTTTATTCAATTATGTGTTAGTTCTGCAAACCTCAGAATCTATTGTTTTGGTCTTTTTTTTTTATATAATTTATAATGTATAAATCGGACGTAGCGGGTAACTAATGGGGCGTGTCTTTGATTGTAGCGGTGTTTGAATTTTTTTCTACAATTTTTTTCTGAATATTTTAACCTTCTAGCTACTCAACGCCACGCCTATACCGGCTTCAGTTAATGTCATTTTTTGGAACGATGCATGATTATTGTGGCTTTCACACGCAGGTAGCTAAAATTTTTGAAATTAAGACGGTTACGAGATCAGTTGACATGGTTTTCAAACCTCATTACAGTAATCCGGGGTGCGAGTGGTAAACCGATCATAAAAGCGGAGCGCGCGGCTCGCTTACCTGGGCCGGGAAATTCCGCACAGCTCTTTGCGGCGTTAATTTGAAAGAGACCATCCTAAAATTTTCGAAGCTCGGGCATCACCAGTGATGCCAGAATCGTGGGACGCGAGACCAAGCGCTTACCCCCACTATGACCTACCGTCGTCCCCCACTTTCTTCCCATCGCACTGCACACAAGCATATTTTTACTCCTGTCCGTGTGAGCTGCCTGTTGGGCTGCCGAGCACACGGACAAGGGTAGGGATATGCTTCTGTGCAGTGCGATGGGAAGAAAGTGGGGGGCAACGGTAGGTCATAGTGGGGGTAAGCGTTTGGTCCCGCGTCCCACGATTCTGGCATTACTGGGCATCAGTGATGCCAGATCGGGGACGGGTTCCCTCGAGAGTTTCCCCCACCTCGCATGCACACTATGCACCAATCACGTGCGTGTAGATCACATACGCGACTCCTGCATAGTGTGCATGCGAGGTGGGGGAAATTCTCGAGGAAACCCGTCCCCGATCTGGTATCACTGCTGGGCATCACTGCTACCCAGGGGGGCCAAGCTTCCCTCTTACGAAAGTTGAAGCAGAGTTTGTAGCGCCTCCTGCCTACTAGGTGCGTACTAAACTGTGAATGTGTGAATCGGGACGTATGCGTATGTGTATACGTGTAATGCACCGCTTACTTTAAAACCTGTCCACGGATCGTCGCGCCAGCGACACGTATGCAGCAGATAGAAGGATAAACATTGAAACTGAATATTTCTTCTTTTCTTAGGAAAAGAAAATATATTCAATTTCTTTGTATATCCTTCTATCTGCTGCATACGCGTCACTGACACGACGATCCATGGTCAGACGGCCTTAGAAAAGGTAAACCAGGGGAAGTGAGGACGCCATTTGAAGGATTTCTGGTCATTCCAAAATTTAATCTTTTAAATTTTATTTTAGAAATGACAGGGGTCCTTTGAGTCACGTCCGTACTTCCTCCGATTTACCTTCTGAAAATATAAATATAATTAAAAGTAAAAGTATAATTAGATACATAAATATATGTTAAATGATATAAAAATTCTTTATTAATTTTAAATAATATTAGTCATTACAATTATTACAATAACAATGATCATATTAAATTCAACAATAATATTACAAAATTGATACAACTCCTAAAATATTTTACTTTATTTCCTAAATTGCTTCAATTCGTTGACATCAATAGAATCTGCAAAATAATTAAATTGTTTACAAAATAGCAACTTAATATTGACATTTTTGCGATGTAACTAACCTAGGGAAACGCGAGTTAATCATACTCTACTGTACCTATTCGCCAGATAACTTTTATCCAGAGGCGAAGAAATCGGCCATTACAGAGTCTTTGTACGAAAATTAATAATTTGCTGATCGGAATGGCATAAAGATAGAAAAATTCAATTTGTACTACTATGCTACTATTCATTATTATTGAAAAATATCTGTTATTCTAACAGTTGAAACAAGGGAGACAGTATCGAATGTTTGTATTTTCTTACCAGTATGGACCTCCATACGTTCAGCTGCTTGCTGAACCTCCAGGCGGCCAATCCCTCCACAGGGTCCATTATTATCTGTAACACAAATTACAAATATTCATATTGTATAAACTAGTTAAATTCTAAGTTTAAAAAAAACAAACACATGCATTCTAAATTTTATAATAAGTATATATTTGTATTTCCTTACCAATATGTACATCCAACGGTTCCCTTACTTCCGGTACCTCCTGATGATCAACTGCATGCTGTAGCAAGCAGCTTACATCAATTGGTGCTACAAAATATTAAAATAGTTTTTAGTAAAGTAAATTATATGTAAACCATGCAAATGATTCTAGAGGTGAAAATAAGACGAAAATCAAGAATAACGATTTCGCGTTTGAGCCTCCATTTTGCAGTAATAATGGGTTAAATTTAAATTTCTGTCTCCTAAACTAGTAGTCGGAGGACTCTGGGCTTTTGTAGTTACATTGTCGACTAGCAATAGAACAAAACAGTATTCATACATTTTTCTGTATCTCTTAGGGTTTAACATTTATAAAGCTTTATAAAGAATCTTGAATATTATAAACTTTATAAATGTTAAACCTTAAGAGATACAGAAAAATGTATGAATACTTTTTTGTTCTATTGCTAGTCGATAATGTAACTATAAAAGCGCAGTGTTCTCCGACTATTAGTTCAGGAGAGACGTATACAACTTATGAAAGGAAAAGAAAAGATTAACGACGAGAACGTTAAGTTATCCAGAATCATCCTTCTCTAATTATTACTGCAAAATGAAGGCCCAAACGCGAAATCGTTATTCTTGATTTTCGTCTTATTTTCACCTCTAGAATCACCCCTTACAATATTTTCAGCACGTTTTAAGAAACGTACACCCTATATATTAAACATACCTGGAAGTTCAAGCGTTGGAACAGCAGTCTTACAAAGATTCCTTTGTAATTTGTAGATGCCTAAGAAGTGCGCATCGCAGATCTTCCTATTGCGAAGAGATTGGTGCATTAACAATGGATTGCCGCAAGCAGCAATCCATTTTAAGCACCTCTCTCGGTCTTTAACGATATCGGGAAATGCCCTCAGTAGTTTATTTCCCGATTCGCAACCTTTCACTTCGCACTTCTTAGGCCCGGACATAATCTAAAACTCAAATTCATGCAATTAATAAAAAAACTTACAGTATCTCAAAGACGCTATATTACAAAAATTACTTATCTTATGTGCTGACTGATCCACGTGGGTTATGGTGGGTTACACTTCCTCGTGTCCGCGCCAAACATTTAAAAATGACGACGGTCGTCATGGTAACATTTCATCAACGTCGAAAGGTTGTGTGTCGTGCTCACTGATACACCTAGGTATGTGTGTGTGATGTACCTAGCGCCTCCTACCTACTTGGTGCTAACTAAACGGAAACTTCGGCCAATCCCAGACGGCTTGGTCCCCCTGCTGCTACCCAGCGGTCGCTGTTAACACTCCGAACGCTGGGCCGGTGCATGGTTGTAGTGGAATGCGTCCGTGAGGCGGTGTTGCCATTTTCGTCTGTTGGCGCGCGCGTAGGTTGCAGTTTTAACGGCTGATCCTGTATAGTTCTGTGTCGCCTAACGACGCTTCGGTGAATGACAAACCGCATACACCTACGACAATGGTCGCATAAAATTATAATTACCTTTTACTGACGTCGTGAAGTTGGATAATGCGTCTACCTATGCCTTAGTTTTTAATACAAAAAGTTTGAGAAGTAGAACGGATCGTCTTGTATATCGTATTTTTATTGTAGCTTTTCTATCTTTAGGTACGCTTAGAAACAGAAATACTTAGGTAGATACCACTGTGTTAAAATTGCCTACGGTCTGCAGTATTCATAACAGTAACAGGCTGTACTACCCACGGGTTTGTAGCCTAGGAGCAATAGGCTATATTATAAAACTGGGTGTGTAATAGGCTACACTATCTAGGTTTGTGTGTACCTACACTCTGTGACGTTCGCACAACGGCTGGATCGCTTAACGAGGAATTTCTCAGAACGTATGACTGCGCTCGGGGCGTAATTCTCTAAACTCAGCGCGCCAATGAGACCATTATCTTTTACGTCGAATAAACGGTTTTATGGACGAATCCCTTCCAACAACTCCCTTTACCCAGACTAACGCGAAGCATCCATTAACCGATAGACTTGTCGATGGAGATGGCTGGATTACGGGCGCGATAGGAATTGGCTTTGTATTTGTGCTAGACGGTGCAAGGGTAACAGGAACCTGTTTGCGAGACTCACAAAACATCACAACGATTCTGTCATTTGGGGAAATGAGTAGGAACGTTTCGCAAGGGATTGGTTTCGATATCGGAGGAGTCACATCTGTGTATTTATTTATTTGTATAATGGAGAATTTTTAAGGGACCGTTTGAAGTCATTTAGAGTGAATTTTTATCAAATACCATGCTTCTTTGTGACGTCCACTTTGAAAGTTCCTTTGGCGGTAAGAAAGTTGTGCTCCAAATATTCCTCCTCGGCTTCAAACATTTGTAAGTTATCCCAGTGGTGTGCGTCAAACGATTCGCCCTGCAAAAGCTGGCACGACGTGGTCTCGACTTGCTGGCTTCGACAAAGCTTTAACGGTTCCCCAAATTTGATCGACGTGCTGCAATTTCATTAGTACGTTCCACGTGGACACTAAAGAGCGCTGTTGCGGCACGACGTTATGCCGTTATATCGAGTCGAAATTTCGATGCATCCGTGTGGACTAAATTACGGACGACGAACATCGCTGCTAAGCTCAAAGTGGAATCTAGCGCTTCGTGGAAAAATGCAGTTCGTTCATTCTGGGTGTTAGAAAACACTTTGCCACGAATTATGGAAGCTTCTGTTGGCGAGGTGTAATGCAGTGTTTCCCAACGTTCTTTGAGTCCCGACCCACTTTTATAATATTCAAGTAACTTGTGACAACCCACCTCTATTTAATAAATTTAAAACACATTAAAAATAGGTATTTCAGAATATAATTTTAACTATTATTATCTATTAGTGCGACGGTTTTGCTTGCACCTGGATAAACAACTTCTTCATTTTTTCATAAATGAAAAATCAGTGGTACATCATTATGTAACTATAATTAAATAAATAAGTGCTAAGAATCGTCAACTACAAATAACCGCGGCGACCACCAGAAATCATTTCGTGACTCCCTTGACCAATAAGGGAGAGTAGGGTAAACACGAATGCGGGGTAATCGCGAACGCGATGTTACGGCGTTTTAATAAATAAAAACGATGTTCCCTCTCCACTAGAAAATAGTTTAGGTCGTATCCAACGCCGAGTAGAAAGTAATAAATACAGAACACTCATGCTATTTAAGATAAACACAATTTATTATTTTCATCATGTTTGAAGTAATATTTTGTCCATTTTCAATGACATGTAATTACTGTTGAATTAATGATACAATTTTTTTTTTTATGTTAAAATAAAGCACTTTTTTACCAACATTTTGTGACCAAGGTGTTGCTTGAATCATGATTCTAACCTCTGAAATAAATTCTTTTTTATTTTTTGATGTCGTGGGGTATTGACGAACAATTCGCATGGGGTAATCTCGAACCTTCGAGATTAGCAACGTTAACCGATTTTGATAAAATTTTCAGCATGTATAAAACTTACTTAAATCTACAAAAGGGATTTTTGAATTTTTATTACAGGCTCAAAAAATGTTTAAAAAACGACCTTAACTATTTTTTTCGATATTCCGACAAATTGCAATTTTTTTCTAACGCACAAGAAGAGGAATTTGAAAAATACATTAGGTACAGGTTTTATCAACATTTTTTATGGGTTAATTTTTTATGAGTAATCACAAACACCAAGTGTTTCGCTTTTTCACTATAAAGTTGATTTTTATTATAATTTTTCAAAAATTCGTCACAGTACTTTATACATGAATAGTTTAAGTATGTTTGTAAATAATAAACAAATTCATTTCTCATATAGTTTTCGTTCTTTTTTGATTTTTTGTTTAGTTGTTCGCAATTACCCTACTCTCCCTTACACTTTGAAAATTGGAAACCGACGAAGACGAATCTTTCTCACTATGCACCCATCTAAAAATCTGAACTGTCATCGGAGAAGTGTCTCGATTAACTCGATGCTTCAAACAACCGCTGCCAATAACATTAATTCCTTATCATCGCTGCCCATTGAAACCAATTTCTTCGCGGGTATCTTGGACGGGGCGGCGTATACGTGGAAAGAGGATCGCGCGGAAGCTTATGAAGGAAGAGGATTTATAAAAGATGCAAAGCTGAATTGCAGACGAACCGATGGAAATCTAATTAAAAGCCTTTTTATTCAGTGCGCCTGCTTCCCCCGTCGCTGGACGCCCAAAGTTTCAATTAAAGCGATATCGCTTTCTTCGAGGAATTTACATACGGAGCTCGTTCGCAGGAAAACGTAGAAACGTTCCCTTATCGATCAATTTCAGAAAATCGGAGGAAGGGGAGAAAATTTCCATCTTGGAGCTCTGAATGGCACGATAAATCTTGTAAATTTCACGCGCAAGGTTTCTGTGTCACATCGAAAATATCGGAACCGAGGGCAAGTTAAAAGAGAGTGGGGTCATTGGCCAGGAAAATAAGGGAAGGCGGCTACGGTAAAGATAGCGAAAATTGCCGCACTACTTAGATAGGAAAGATGGCGGAAATGGAGGAACCATTAAAGATAGGGGAGATAGCTGAAATAATGGAGAGGGTAAGATACATAAAAGAAGAGAGACGAATTGAAATTCAGCGTACCTTATCGATTCCGCTGTTTTGGCAACGTCTCTTATTTACGTATGTAACATTCCATCTCAATGCGCATCCTATCTGTTGCGAACAAAGTATACTCGAATGTGTTGACTCTGTAGGTATATGTAGTACATATCCTTTCTCGTCTTATTGTCAGTCCATGTCTATTTCGTTTAGTTTAGTTTTATGGATAGGGTAGATGTGCCAGTTACTGACAGTGTCCCAATCACTGCCACTTTATTTATTTTACTTCAAGAAAACGTAACGTATAAAGAATAGTCTATAATAAGAAGAAGATGAACAGTGCCAGTTTAATAATAAATTCTTCTGTACACTATTCTTCATACGTGACGTTTTTATTAAGGGATCTCCCTACCTTGACGGACGAAAAATAATGCGAAATTTGGGAATTTCTTAAAATAAAACCATTAAATATATTTACTTCCGGCTTTGTGCCTCTAATTTGTCAATGTTTAGAGAATTCGAGAAAAAATTTGTATGCGAAAATAGTGGTTATATCTGGAGTTATGGTGCCTCAAATAGAGCGCCTTACAGAAATCATATGCGCTTGGTTAGCATAAAATCAGCCGTTGTAATTGTCTGAAATAGAAAATTTTAAAATTTGTGTAATCTGTATAAGTGATGCTATCGTCTGAATCAGATTAAATGAGAAATACTGAAAAGTAAAAAAAAATGGCAGCGTCTAAAACGGAGATCGATTTCTGCAGAGATCGATTCGCTGATTTTTTAAGTCGCAAACGTCTACTAATTTTGTAAAAACCGATTCAGTTTTAGTACCAACGAGAATGGGACATCTACTGAAGATATTTACCAAATTTGAAGTAAATCGGGTGATTTGTTTTTAAGATATGCTAACCAATTCGAAAAACATCGTTCTGAGAAAAATGCGTTTAAAGTTTTAGGTAGTGTTTTTTAACTTAATTTTTTTAAAATGTTATCTAAATATGTACAATTATAACCATAAAGTTTTTAATTAATATAATTTGAGGGTTTCTCTTAAAAAAAATTCCAACTATCGCATTCTTTTCGGGCCGTCAAGGTAGGGCGAGCCTTAAATAAAATAAATCAAGTTGCAGTAATATTGACATTAACAGTGCAAGTTCTCTGTAAACTATTACAGAGTCCTCCTGCATATTCCTCTTGAGTGATAAAGAGAATTAATAATAATACTCTATGATAAACGTTAACGGTTCTTTCAAAGAATCGAACCGCGTATGAATTCGTGAGAACGCAGTTCGTCTCGGTGTTTGGGGCAACCGCGACCACTCTGTCTCGCACAATGTGAAGCAGACTTTTAAAATATTCGTGCAATATCCGAAATGAGCGCGATGCGGGTTTAACGAATGACCGCGTACCGCGAACCGCGACACGAAAGCTTACGGAAGTTTCCCCTTTATCGATATGTGCCGCGTGTACGTGGGAATATAAATTATTCGCTCAGTCGTTCGCATAGTCGTTTTGCTGGCGCGGCGTACACCGGCCAATAAAGTAGCGGCCACGTGGCTGAAATTATCGTTACCTCGGAATACTCATCCTCTCAGCAACGCGGTGCTACATTTTCGCCTTTTCCACATCAGCGAATAATCGCCGCCTTCTCGATTTTTCAACTTGCTTCATCGAAAAGAAGAAATCCTCTTGACAATCCGAGTAAGCCGCTCCTTTAGGTACCGTATCCTGCCGCAGCTTATATTACGGTATGATTTATGCCATGCATAATACACTTTCTCGTCGTTTCATTATGCGTTATGACGCTAGCGCTTATAATGGCGCTACTGAAATTTTAAACGACCTTTAACTAGAACCTTTAGCAGCGTTACGCGTTGGGAAGCTATTTCGAGACCTGTTGAGCGTTTTATTAACAATTGGATGTCGACCTTTACACCTGTAAGAGCCAATAATTAACGGCTCGGCTAAGAAGCCGCATCGTGTTGCTTTTTGATGAACCCTAGAATTCTCAAGCTTCTTCTAAATCGGTACACGTGATCCAATTGATACTGCAAAACGGCAACTCTTTTCCCCCTGTTTAGACCTTTTTATGGGTCGCCTCAACGAGTCAGGACACAAGTTATTATTAAGCTGAATTCTTTTAATACGAACAGATGCCACATCTGTTTATCTTTTTTATGTATATATCTTATTCTATGTTTTAGGGGAGACCGGGGCTAAAAGTTTCGATTTTGATAGAACATAAAAAATGACTAGAAAATAATGTAGTTATTCTCTCCACTATTGACTAATTTCTTGTTAAATTTATTATATTTTATGACTTTAAGCTTGTATTTAATATATTGTAATAGGTTTTTCATAAAAAATAATTTATTCGTGGCTAGTTGAAGCGGAACTTCCTACCCCTTTATGCGGCAAGTTGTTATCGCATTGGGGTAAGTTGTTACTAAGATATAAGAGTTGCCTTTTAATGAAATATTTCATTTTCTAATGAAATAAAACAAAATTTTATTAATAATGTTTATTTATAAAGGTTCGGATCAACAAAAATGTATTATCTATAAAAGAAAACCAAAACAATATAATAACCATAAATATTATCCTTGGTATAAAAATAAAAATCTACAAATCAGTTTTGCATTCAACTGTTTGTGAGTACCTACTTATTGAGATTTGTGCTTGTAGCCTACAGTGGCTTCTTGTCCAGATTGTAGTTTTTTAATAACTCTGGAAAAAGTCAAGTAGCAGATATCGAATTCTCTAGCGACAGTTGTTAACTTTATGCGTAACTTCGATGGAAATGGTGGCCCTTTCCGCCTTTCATTCATACGTTCGCATCTTAAAGCACAGCAGGAACAATTCATACATTTGCGGTGGGGCAAGTTGTTACGGTAACAACATGCCCCAAATCACGGTAACAACTAGCCCTTATCGACACATGTAGCAATTTCAGAGATTATTTTGCTTATACATATATCGTAACGATAAACACTGTTACACCATGTTCTTAAATGTAATTTGATCCATAAGAACGAATCAGTCAATAATATCAACGTTTAATAATCGAAATAGACCAAAAAATAATGATAGAAAAATATTTAGGGTAGACCAGGGCGAATCGGATCACTTTGAGTTTGACGGCGAAAAAATAATAGTTGAACATTAAAAAACTAAGTTTTTATTATATAGTTGTGACCAGTACACCTTTGGCTTGAACATGAATATATAAAAATTGAAACTATATATAAAAATCTTTCATTTATAAACAAAAAACGAAAAAGTGAGAAGTATCCGATTCGCCCCGAAACTTGGGGCGAATCGGACCACCCAGGAATTTCTGAAAAAAAAACTGAAATTTTCATAACAAAATCTTTAGAAACAGCTTAAACAAATCTAATTTAATGACAGTGAAGTCAAGTGACACTACTGAGCACATGGATCGGAAGGATATTGCCGTTTTTTGCCGTCTCTATCAGACCAATTCTCGTGGCACCACTCTTCTCAGACAATCTTCTGAAAATGGGCGAATTAATTTTTCACCGGAGTAAATACAATACCATGTTCTTAAAGCCATTAATTTACTTATTTTTTTCGTCATTCTTTTAGATTTAATTTTTATCACATCTTCCTTTATTTTTTTTGGACATCATGATCCCTGATTGCTCTTTTTTATATACCTACGAACCATCTGTATATAAACAATTATCATATTTTTAATAATAAAAATATTCAAATGAAAAAAAGAGTGATCCGATTCGCCCCAAATAACGTGATCCGATTAGCCCCATATATAAGTATTTCAAAGATTGTAGATTACATAAACATATTATGATATAATAGTCTAAAATACATCAAATACTAATCTTAGACAGCTTGCAAACTAATAAAAATAAGCACATTTGAATTTTCAAGCTTAGTTTTTATTTTAAATACGAAATTGCAGATTACGTAGGTTAGATACGACCAAAATTGTAACGCTCGCACGCAACCATCTCACTGAAAACGTATGCCAGCTCTAAACAATGACTTAAAACAATTGACGAACTATTGCAGTAGGTGCGGGGGAGAGGGCTGAGATACTACGAACGATCGGAATGATAATTTCTATCGCGATGTAAGAAATATGGACTAAATTCTTATTTTGATCCGATTCGCCCTGTGATCCGATTCGCCCTGGTCTACCCTACTTACGTGGTACGCGACTAATAGCTCCTTGCTTACAGCCAAACGATTCGCTGTCGCGGACGCTATTAAAATGGGCGACAGAGTGGCGTGATCAACTTACACGGAAAAAATAATTTAAAGTACAACGCTCTTTTCATTTTGAAGATAGAACCGTCGGAACAACTTACCCCCGGAACTTTTAGCCCCGGTCTCCCCTACTCTTGTTTCCATGCCTTATATATTTTTCTCTTCCGTTATATAGATTAATTATATGCTTCGTTGTAACTAAAGGGTAGTTCCTGTTAAATAAATAAATCTAAAGTATCGTTCCCGAAGTTCAAAAAATGTAGTTGTAAAATTCTATGCTGTCTCGTGGGGCAGAGGTTTAGGAGGTCAAGATGTCTCAAGTTGGGTCGGGTTGCAGTTATCTCGCGTTTAGTACGTGTCAGGTGCTTGTCGGGATGATCGATAGGCTTCGAGTGAATCCTCCCCCATGGTGGCTGGGGGCGGCTGCTGATTACACTCTCTTCGAGCCTTCCTGGCTGCGGCCCAAACTTGGGACGCTGGACCTCTGAGTAAGAAATGCCCCAGACACCACCGTCACCGCCAGTAACTCCAGGGTTCTTCAGCGCGTCCTCGCGCCTATCTTTTTTGCCGATAAGACGTTGCACAAAGGAGGCGGAAGCCTGGGACACCTCTGGGGCCGCGAGTATTGCAAACAAAAGCGAGACTGACGTCTCAAAGAACAAAGGTTCATCTTTGTACACGAGTCTCTCCTCCCAATCCCTATTACGTTTAACGACTCTTCGTTTGTGCCGTTAGTCCAACTTTCAATCTTGGACATCTCCCTGCCTCGTTTCCCTTGTCGATTTGCAAATGCAAATTTGACACTGTTTGCTACGTCTTCGAAGCTCAAGGCACGCGAGGATGTGCACAAATATTCGCCGCTGGTTAGGTCGGATGTAGCCGGTTCTCTCGCCGAAAGCCGAGCACTTTGGTGATTCGTTGCAACGCGAAGTGAGACTATCGATTTGGCCCGGGTGCCCGAGATATGCAGGTACTCGGCTACTCGCGAGATTTCCAGCAGCTGGAGTATCTTGGGTGTCAATGTTGCTGACAATGAGCTCAGGAACTCTGAAACCCGCCCTAACTTCCGTGGACTCGCTTGATCCATTGTGGTAGGCATAATGCCATGTGACTGGCAGAAATGTCACGTGGGCCTCGACACGCGAGCTTACAGCGGCAAAAGCTCGCGGTTAGAGGCCATCCGACTTGGGCGTAGCCCGACTAGCGGAGATTCGCGTGGATCATCGCTTCTCTTCTATAGTTCGTTCAACGAGTCCAGTCAGTGGCTGTGAACAAATGATGGCCATCGTGGAGGGGTAGAGAAGTCATACGCTTCGCACGCGTTTATCTCTGCAACCCCGACTCGTTGAGCGAACTGTAGAAAAATAATTAGCAATTTCGTTTAGGTATCTATACTTATTTATTCGTTGTGTCACTGATTCATCACCGTCCAACCCAAACCACTGACACTAGAAACATGAAATTTAGAGGGAATATTCTTTTTGCGACGTAGGTGCTCGATAAGAAGGGATTTTTTGAAATTCCAACCCGAAGGGGATAAAAGGGGGTGAAATATGTTTTCTCAGACTCCTTATTATCTCTTAGGCCCGATTAGATATCAACTCGGTCCTCACTCACAAAGGTTAACCACACAAATGCCTAAAAACTAGATTCAGCATTTTGCCTTACTCAACCTCTAAGAAAGTGAAAAGGGGTGCAATGTATTTTCACGTATTTCTTAAAATCTCTTCGGCCCGATTAGATATCCACTTGGTTTTTACTTCAAAAGGTTACCCACATATAAATGTCTAAAAACCAATTTCAGTATTTTGCCCTAATCGACCCCTAAGGGGTGGTGAAAGTGAGTGGAATGAGTTTTCATGGAGTCCTTAATATTTCTTAGACCCAAAGCGAAGCGCGAGGGTAGTTCGCTAAGGTCGTGTTCATATTTATTGGCCGGTGAGTTCGGTTTCGCGAGCAGCGCGCGAGGAGAAATCAGCCACCACCACCTGACGATCGTGGATTGGCAGTTGAAGTTGCTGGGCCCCCGAAGGGTATGGTGGGGTAACGGGAACGTTGCTGGACTTCGCCTGACGGACACCAATCCCCACCGCGCGACGACCAGGTGTAGCCCGAGAGAGAGTGAGAACGTAGAGAAAAGGAGCACCGAGGCAGGCAAGCGGTGTGGTGGGAGAATACCCCTCACGACACTCACCGGCCAATAAATCTGAACACGACCTTAGTTATGTAATACAAAATACAGATGAAACAAAGTATTACTTGGAAATAAGCGCGTCTGCTTACACTGCTTACAGTGACGAGCAGTTTCCCTATTCAATTTTACCCAATCCATGGGAATTACTCTAAAAAAAGACCCTTCTCAGTTTGATACATGTACAACGTTTCCTTTCTCTCACATCAAAGACTCAGAACGTTGTTGAAACCAAACAAATTTCACCAGACTGTATAACTTTAAGTTTGCACGATCTTGTTCACTCGACGATGCACGTGGCTTCCCTTTGCACGACACAAGTAGGGTTGCCGCCTCTCCGGTTTTGGCCCGGAGAGTCCAGGTTTCGAAGCAAATCTCCGGGCTCCGGTTTTACTGGAAAAATCTCCGGGTTGTAGAAAAAGATTAGATAATAAGAAAATGTGATATTATACAGGGTGTCCCACCTAAGACTGGACAGCGCGATATCTCCTAAAGTATTGTCGATAAAAATATTAAAAAATAGGGAATTGCATGGTTCGAGGGGGCCAATTTATTAGCGCGAACGAACTTTGTTTTCGATTATTATTTTACAAGATACGATGGTCAAGTTTGGTTTTTCAAATGGAACTATTTTTTTTGAAGACCTGAGTTGATAGTGCGTTCCAAGACAAATTCAATAAGCTTTAATGTATACACTTTATTTCCACTGGTTTTTAAAATATTGCGCTTGCAAATTTACTGATTTTCACTGAAAGAAAACCCTCTGGAATAGCAAGGACCGGCGACGGTCTCTTCTGACGAACAAGAATGGTCCAGCCTTTGGGCCTGCCATTCCTGGCGTAGACCTTTGGCAGGCAGGTATCTATTTCAACAGACAGTGCCACCCGTGGCGCCAGTAAGACCGTCCCCGGTCCTTGCTATTCCAGAGGGTTTTCTTTCAGTGAACATCAGTAAATTTGCAACCGCAATATCTTAAAAACCAGTGGAAATAAAGTGTATACATTAAAGCTTATTGAATTTGTCTTGGAACGCACTATCAACTCAGGTCTTCAAAAAAAAATAGTTCCATTTGAAAAACCAAACTTGACCATCGTATCTTTTAAAATAATAATCGAAAACAAAATTCGTTCGCGCTAATAAATTGGCCCCCTCGAACCATGCAATTCCCTATTTTTTAATATTTTTATCGACAATACTTTAGGAGATATCGCGTTGTCCAGTCTTAGGTGGGACACCCTGTATAATGGTATCAATTTTATATACAATAAAAGTTATTAATTAAAAAAACAGATACTTTTAAATATCTGAATTGTTTGAGCTTAAAAGAATTGCACATCTGTTTTTCGGATATTCGAGAACAAAACTTTTTTTTTGCTTTTTCCATCTCCGGGTTTATATTTGAATCTTCGGGTTGGAATGTGTGGCACTCCGGGATTTATATGGTGATAAGGTGGCAACCCTGGACACAAGGGATCCGAGGAAACATGAGGTCCGATTATGGGGGACCTATTATCATTACCAGCATGACGAGACACAACGTGATAAGCGTAATTTTCCAACCCGTTCCTCGATTCACCGTAATTCCACGCGTAAATAGTTTAGCGTGTCGGAAGAGAACGGCCCCCCACGCCCCGCAAATTGACAAATCTCATGCAAATGCAGCGGGAATTTATTCTGCCCGCTTTTATTCGCGATGAGATATTCGGGGGGAGGGTGGATCGTTGCTAGTAAATTGTAAATTCTAGGCAGCGTCGCGAGCGTTATCGCGTACACCTCCGAGAAATCGCGGGAAGTGTACGTGTTGCGAGCGCGTTGCCGCACGTGCTTCTCCTGGCGCTCGTTCGCCGCTCGAGTAAATTGTCGTCATTACTCGGCGTCGAAGAAAAAACCTGGCAGGGAGAAAAGAAGAGCGCATAAAGGATGGAGAAGTATCGTGCCTCTAATTTAAAGGTAAGTTTCCCGCGATACGTATAAAGATGAACAGACGTCCGCCGAGGTGAATTCGGAAGACGATTCTGGCTGCGGGTAGTCGGGGAAATAAAATTCAATGGACTCAAAGGAACGCAAAAGGCGATAATGAAATAGAATCGGGGACGCGTTCGAAGCATAATTTTCTCGGAACCCATCGGTTTTATGGAGTGTACGCGGGAATTGCGACGCAATTGAACGGCGAAGGGGGGGTGGGGGAGGGGGGTGGAAAAATGACAGGGGCGCGAAGAAGGGGCGAAAATGTGTGTGAAAACGCTGCTTAAAATACGGAACGATTCTCGTTCCAGTAACTGCGTGCTCGCTGAAAAACCATGCGCAGATTTATCGAGGGTTATAAAAGTCGAGCGCGGCCGAAGTGGCGAGCCAGAAGAATTATGTATGCGCGATTTGTCAAAAGGGGACTTAGACGCGTCCCGCAAACGTTTCCTTTCTTTAAAACTTGAACTTTTTATAAGCAACCGAGAACCGCTTCTTTGTGATTTTCCTTTTTACGATCAAAAGAACTCGGGGTATACTCTTAGTGCGTACTGCTTCCTTCCCCGCAGCACCGAAACAGAGGACAGAGAAGCAGTGGCGACTCGTCGCTATATATCCATAGAACTGTCTCGGTGCAGCCGAGAGTAACAAGTTACTCGCTCGTCCGTGTATTCCAGTTAGGGATTGCAATACCGGTAAACCGGTTTACCGATAAATCGCGAGAAATACCCTGAAATTTTTACCGGTAATTCGCCAAATATTTACCGGTAATTCGATAAATTATGTATAGCAATGTAGCGCATACATGCATTCATTAATACCGTCGATATCTACTCTGGTATCAGTGAAAAAAACTTCGATTAATAATAGAGACGAAAACCGAAGTATCTCAGGAAGATGCAACTTTAAACCAAAAGAAAACTAAAAATCTGAAACCACCAAAGAATAGACGTTTTTTCAAGTAGAAAAAGTAAAACGAAAATATCTACAAACGACATATGATTTCTTAATGACTACCCGAAGAACAAGTGTAGAATCTAAGAGCGCTTTATCAGGAGACCAAAGTTTCGACAAATTATGTTTTTGCGTGCTTATTTGTTAAAAAGAATTGTTAAATAAAAAATATTTAATTATGTATATAAGTTAAGATTCTTTTCATTGTTTTCGCGGTGAAGATCCATATTAATAAGTAATGTCAATAGTTATACAAATATATCTATTTTGTGTTATATCATTTTATATTTTATGTTTAGAACAGTTTTATTTGCATATATTTTTTATAATGCTCGATTAGAGATCAAAAATTTTTTTTTGTTATGTTTACTTTTATATTTTCAATACCTTAAAAAATCACCGGTAAATTACCGATAAACCGGTTTTGAATGAAAATTTTACCGAATTACCGGTAATTGAAAAAGTCGGTAAATTTGCAATCCCTAATTCCAGTGCAAAGTAGCGATACAGTAGCGACAGACTTCTTCCCCAGACTCGGTTTCTACCACTCACCTGAAAGCAGAGTTGGGAATTAGTCGAATAAATTTTTAGTCGAATAAATTTTTAGTCGACTAAATTTTTATTCGTCTAAATTTTTATTCGACTAAATTTTTATTCGTTATTCTCGAATAACTTAATTTTATTCGAAATTTGTATTCGAAGGTTAGTCGAATAAGAATTTAGTCGTATAATTCCCAACTTTGCCTGGCAGCTCGTCAATTCCCATTGCTTTCCAAAAGATCGCTCACATTTCCAGGCGATAGGAATCTCGTAAGGTCGTAAGGGAACTCGAGCAGTGTCGTTAATGCGCACGCAGTAACGGCTACTCGATTCGCCCGAATCTAGAGCGCGGTTATTTTTTTTCGGCGACCTATAAAACGAAAGAAGCGGGTCACGTGCGAGTTCGACCTTGCCGTTGGTGTGTCGTTTATTTTCGTTGGATTCGCGAGGATATCGCGGCCGCCGCGTTGATCGGCGAGCTACGCGCGTCCACGGTAGCAGAAACTTTTGTTATTTGTCTGATTGTTTTCTCGCTAACAATCGGTCACATCGATCGTCCCCGATGCGTTTCCTAATTCCACACAGACAGATCCGGATAAATTGAATTTATCGATGAAGCGATTGCAACGGCGACGCTCTGCATTGCGGCCACTTTTCGAGCCTGTCAAAATCTGGTGGATGCGAGCTGTTTTTCCACGGACGCCGCTTTTAAAGGCGAATTCGCGCGTGTCAGCTGACCGTTCAGTGGTGTCAGCGTTGGTGGTAAAAAAATATTGTTTCTCTGTTTTGGAATGGAGCAGTTCACACTTGTCCATGTCAGTTACGGTGACACAGAGACCACTGGCACTGACAGCGCGGGATTGATATGTGTGAATTCGCCTTTATAACGTCGATGGTCATCGCGCGCTCTTGAGTGGCTCACAGGAAAATGATCTGTCTACATTTGTTACCATGCTTGGTTAGCGGACGAATTCCACTTACATTCAAATCGCTCGCAACGCCCGTGGTTAACTTTTCAAAATTTATAAAAATCCCCTGAAATATGGAAGAGAATCTGTGAACGAGTCATTATCGGAAAATACAGATTTTTAACTATAAATTACGACCAGAGAACAGGAACATATAATTTCTGATATTCATTTTATTACAAAAGTAAGTAGAATTTGCGTTGGTAACAGGTAACAGAGCGAGGCGCGGTAACAAATGTGGACCCGGCTTTACAGTCCTAACAGGTATAGGATGGCGGGTCAATCAATTACTAACGTATATCGCTAGGAGAGCTTCTTTTCCAGCTTATCGAAATTGACCGTTCATGGCGAACGTTCGCGGGATCGTCTCGTTAGTTGTTTCCTGCGTACATTTCTAGGAGCGAGACGTAGCTAAAGGAAATTGAATCTGCAATTTCCTGAACGTTCAGGAGATTCAATCGATTAGGGTCCACTGGACATAAAAATCGGCCACCAGTTCCCCGAGAATAAGCTCCAGACTTGAGTTTAAGTCGACTTTACACAGTTCAGTTTGATTGACTGGGAATTTACACTGGTCACTTTGCTTTCAATTTTATGAAAGATATAGATTCACCTTTACAGGAAAATCGATGGAGCACTCCCTTTCCGTTTCTTTCCTCTCGATTTTTTCCCTCCTGTTTCTGCCAACCCAAGACTAACCTTCGTTATACCTTCCACTGGATTAAAAGCATTTTTGCACGTTTCTGTTGCAGTTAGCGAGAAGGAGATTCGACAATGGTGAGTTGGAGGAAGCGAAACACTTGGAATGCTATTTCGGGGATCAAAGGGATTCGTTTCAGACGAGGATCGGCGATTCTATCGATAAATAGGGAATACGTATACTCGCGGTCTGTCGATGAAGAGAATGAAAATTAAAATTTTACTATTGTAGAAAGGTTTATCTTTAAATCGAAATAGGAATCGTGTATAAAATTGATTTTACGTTTAATACTTGATAGAAGCTTTATTATGGAAGAGTTCTATGTTGAAAATCATATGACCATTATTGATTTGCTTCACTGTAAAGCGTAAAACTCAGCTTTGAACAAAAGCTATTCATATTACGAGTAAATTTACGTTCGATAACGTTGGGTGATTGTTCGTTTAGGCACAAAGGATTCCTGAAAGACTGCCCCGACGGTTTGCTGACGGAACAGGTATGACCTGGTTTCGACCGGCGCATTAATCAAACAAAAATCCATTACCGCGAAGGGAGCTTGGTGATAAGCGTGCCTATTGCATGATTTCAGGGCTTCATAAGGATCTACAAGCAGTTCTTTCCCAACGGTGATCCGTCGAAATTCGCCTCACTTGTCTTTAGGGTTTTCGACGAGAACAGCGTAAGTTCCTAACGGATTCAGCAACTTGGCAGCCTAACGCTCTTGTTCGCTCGATTGTAAATTGACAGCTCGTAACGCAAAGCAATTCAACCAAGTAATTTGACAGCGAATCGATCGGGAGTCCTCGTAATAGACCGTTGATTTTAAACTACCACACGGTTCAGTCGCGACTCAATCAGGTTCGCCGAAATCGATCGATCTTTTTCCCTGATACGATGTCCAATAAATTCGTGAAGTAGAGTCATTCCCCGTTTGTTATTTTCTTATTTTCTTATTTCCTTATTTTCTTACTTTCTTACTTTCTTACTTTCTTATTTTCTTATTTTCTTATTTCCTTATTTTCTTATTTTTTTATTTTCTTATTTTCTTATTTTCTTATTTTCTTAGTTTCTTATTTTCTTATTTTCTTATTTTCTTATTTTCTTATTTTCTTATTTCCTTATTTTCTTATTTTCTTATTTTTTTATTTTCTTATTTTCTTATTTTCTTAGTTTCTTATTTTCTTATTTTCTTATTTTCTTATTTTCTTATTTTCTTATTTTCTTATTTTCTTGTTTTGTTATTTTGTTATTTTGTTATTTTTTTATTTTCTTATTTTGTTATTATTACTCCCTTTCTACGCTTTAAAAAATTCCTGCTCCACGCTTATACTTTGGAACGAGAGATAAATTTCTGTTCACCTACATCAGATACTGAAAATGGCAACCAAACTAAATTTCATTTAAATTTTACCCTCTTCTTAACAACTTTCTGCTACACAAAGTAATTCCACATATTTTCTGCATAAACATTTTACTTATTCTCAAACTTGCATAGTCAGCAGACGTTTTGAGGGTACATTCTATTAAACACAAATACTAAAATGCCTTCCAAAAGTATATCGCATCCCCCGTCACGTTTATGCAAAGTAACCATTTCCCGTTTATACGCGGTGGCCATCGAAAATCCCTTCCCCATACTTTCTGCGCTTACGTTCCTACATTTCTCGAGCGAAGGCGGGTGTCCATCGAAGAAGAATAAAAGCGTCCGCCACTGCTCGATAAGGCAATTCCAGTCTCAGCTGAAGAATCCCCGACACTCTCGTATCGCTCTTCCAAAACAGAACTCCAATTTTATTTCGCCTCTTCCGCCACAAATAGTTCCCTCTATACCCCTGTGCATTTCCGTGCTCGAGGCTAATTCGCGTATTTCCTAATTTACCCCCAAAGTTTTACGCCACCCCCGAATAAGTTACTTACGCACCAGGAGGGCTACCAGTGGCGCGTGGTCCGTGACATTCACGGCCATTCACTAATGGCCGCTGTACCCACGAGTAGAATCAATTTCCGCGATAAATTGGCCCGCTGGGCTTTCGCAACACACGCGCGGCACGAAATGCTCGTAGGTATACACGCGCAGCATTCTCGACGACAATGAAAGCTGGAACGGACTATCGTCTTGCAGGACGGCTCGATAGAATTCGAGGAGTTTATAAGGGCGCTCTCGGTGACGTCGCGGGGCAGCTTGGACGAGAAACTTCATTGTGAGTAGAACTTTCCTTCTTGACGAACGCTTGTGGAAACGAGGAGAATAAAGGAGCATGTACCAGCGGTGTCCTAACTGAAAGTCGATGGTACCCACACAGTACCATAACATTGCAGCAACGTCTCTGCAATATTGCGGTGCAAGATTGCAATGTTGCACCATAACATTGCAGAGACGTTGCAGGTTCAGTCCTATGTCCGCCTTCGCAATATCGCAGGTGTGTATTTTTGCAATGTTGCGGCAGCATTGCGAACATGTAGTCCTGCAACGTTCCGGCAATGATTCTGCAACGAAACGGCAAAATTGTGGCAATGATCCTGCAACTCTTCAGAAATATTGCGGTGAGAGATTGCAATGCTGCACCGTATCATTGCAGGGAAGTTGCAGGTGCATTCCTATGTCCGCCTTAGCAATATTGCAGGAGTATATTCCCGCAACGTTTCGGAAATTTTACAGCAATGGTCCCCCACCGCAACGTTTCGGGCAGTGAGGGACGCGACGACATGAATGTGTGCAGAATCGTAGTAGTATAACGCCCGTGCGTCTTTTTCTCATAGAAAATATTTTTACCTCAGGGGGATTCGAACCGAGGACCTGTAGCATCGTAGACGAACACTTTACCGCCGCAGTTACAACCGCTGATTGATAAGATTGCTTACGTTTTCGAACTTATACTCCTACCGTGCAAAACTTTAAACTCAAATTATTCAAAAACGAAGACTCATTTGACAAACCTATTAGGGATTTTTAACACTGTAGGTGCGAACTCTAACTATAACTCGGTGTCATTTTAGGTTAGGTTGGAAAGTAGTCTTTAGACTAAACCTTTGCATTTGTCTTTTGATCTCTCTTTTTTCTTGCTTGATTGTATATACGTGTTTGTACAATAAAGACGTTTAATAATAATAATAATAATAATAATAATAATTTCACACATTAAAATATACAGTATCTACTCTATCTAAACAAATTAAATTCATTTTCAAATCTCTTCTATAATTTAAATTCATGTACAAAAATCTCTCACAATAACACTTTTTTCATATCTTCAACGGCCAAGGAGAAATTCTAGCATATCCAGTTAAATGAAACATGCTGTAGAATCTACTCGACGTCATATTTCAAATTTCGTCAAAGTCATAGTTGCTTCAGAACATTGCTGTACTGTTTCTACAATATTTCCACTACAGTATTGCATGACAATATGTAGGCAATTTTGCTGGATCGTTGCCACTGAAACGTTGCACATCGATGTGGGGGCAACATTGCCGAAATATTGTAGGATCGCTGCCAGTGGAACATTGCACGTCGATGTGCGCGCAATATTGCCGAAATATTGTAGGATCGTTGCCACTGGAACATTGCACGTCGATGAGCACGCAATATTGCAGAAATATTGTAGAATCGTTGCCAATGGAACATTGCACGGCAACGTTCTTACAATATTGCTGCAATATTGTAGGATCGTTGCCAGTGGAACATTGCACGGCAACGTTCTTGCAATTTTGCTGTAATATTGTAGGATCATTGCCACTCCAATAATGCACGGCAATATTGCAGGAACGTTCCTACAATATTGCAATGCAACCTGCAACAACGCAATATTGCAGCAACGTTCCTGCAATACAGCTGCAACGAAGTGTGCTGTATGGGTACTGGAACGCTTCGATCGCATTAACGATATTCCTTGTCAGTTTCTTCAGATTTCCTTCAGTATTTCCTCAGTCGCGCATCGAGACGTTTCCAATTTGTGTCACGATGTAGATTCACTAGCGTATTGGCGAGCATCGCGAAAGTCGAACGCAGAGAACTGATCAGGACGCGATAAACGGCAAAACCGTGTTGCGCGTTTTAAGAGAACAGCGGTAGAGGAGTCGGTGGTTTTTTTTTATTTCCAGGGGCATTTCGGCTGTACGACGTGGATAACGACGGCTTTATCACGAGGGACGAGATGTACAATATCGTCGACGCGATTTACGAAATGGTGGTGAGTAAATTGTTCTTAAGCTTTCAACGATAACTTTACCATTTCCTCCGCTCCGCTCTCCCATGTCCATTGTTTCCCCGAGAGGGGATGCGACTGCCTCCGTCGAGTGGTTCGCGAGAATTTATTCTTCTATTTAATCGACCGTAAAAACATCGATAGCTCTGCGGACTGTAATCGCGAGAACAGCGGCAATTAACCTTAAACGGATAGCAACAGAACATTACGGGGCTCCTCTGTGAAACTTACTCTTTATTCTTCCCGTTCGATAGCTTCGAGAGATCATCCTTTTATCCAAAGGTTAGACTCGGAAATAAAACGCCGCGTCCCGGGGCTCTCGTGAAATATGAATCGCGGTGATTCGTTCAAAGAAAACGGCCCCGTCTGATCCTTCATATCAAACCGAGGAATGGATGAGCGCGTCGCTTCGTTCGAGTGCGACGATAGACGCCGATATTGAATAAGAGAAACGGAGAGGACGAGGGGAAGCTTGCAAGTCAATTATCCCAAGAAAGAGAGCAAGCGAGCGTTGGCGAGGCGAGTGGAGTCACGGTGGCTAGGCCGAGGGCAACAGAAGAGAGAATTCAGAATTACCGGGATCGGGCGTATTTCGTATTGCCTTGACGGTCTGGAAAATAAAAACCTGCGGCCTCTGGCTCTCGAGGGAAAAGTGGCAACTGTAAAGGGATAAGAATGTTGCGAAGAACCAGGTCGAAAGGGTTTTTCCTTCGCGTTCCGTTCACGAGAACAGCCAACGAGCCACGCAAAAGGCAGACAATATCGATTCTGGCGTACTATTTCGAACAGATGTTTTCACATCGCTTGTGCAATAAACAAACCTTCCACGTCCCTTAGTTTTTCGTCGTGAAGGGTAGGAAAAAACAGGGAATGTCACAAAACAGCGTTATCGAGAAAATTGAATTTTAATACTTTAGTCCATTTGTAAAGAAGAAAGGTTTAATGAGTTTAATTTTTCCCAATGAGGGGACACCCTAGTAGCATTTGTCGTTGGCATACAGTTGGGCCACGCACATAATATTAGTTGGCCAACAGTTAGATTTGGCACTTTTTTCAGGTTGGGCCAACAACAAATGGCCAAGGTAGGCTTTTCTATTGTTGCCCAATTATTTATATTCTTTCCAATAGACGTCTTAAGGGGGTATAGGACTATTGAACGACTAAAATCGACGGTTTTTTGTCGGTTGGATTGCTTAGATACCAAATAATTACCATACCGGCACTTTTCACAGTTTTTTATGTACGCTTTTACAAATAATGTAAAATAAAAAGATTGTCAGAATGTTGAAAATTATTCAAGTTATTTGACGCTAAAGATGGTCCCGCGTAGCGCGCAGCTGTAATTGGTGTACATAGTCCCAGGTGAACCAATCATCTAAAAGCAAAATGCTTTGGGGTGAGTAATTTCTACGCTAATAGTTATCGTGTGAAATTTTGCTGGGCGAATTTAAACAAAAATTGTAAAAGTTACACACGAATCAATTTTTTCCCACATTTTTATGAAAAAAAATCGTCTTTAATCAGTTATAAAATGTTTTACAAACATCCAATGTTGGTGCGGGAATTCCACACGATAGAGAAAGGAATTCTACAGCTCCAGTTAAAATTTTAGGTGAAAATATTCATTCGTTCAAGAGTTACGATGTGCACCGTGTTTAAAAATGTAGTTTCGAGATACGCGGCTTCAAAGTTAAGTCCCATACGCCAATACCGCTTTGCGAGGCCGTTACTCAACGGTGCACTTCATTACGTTCAGCGCTATAATTTCCGTAATTATTCGAATTTCCTCACGATACATTGTTGTAAATGTTCACAAAGCATGGCATTTTCAGAATTAATAATAATAAAAACATCGATTTTTCGAAATTTCAATAGTCCTATATCCCCTTAAAGACGTCCAGAAGGCGCCTTAAAGAACTTCAAAAGTCGTTGTAAACACGTCTTTTTCAGGCCTGGTTTAAGAAAAAAAAATCGCGGGTGAGGAGAATCGAATCCAAACTTTCCGCTTACAAAGCAACTACTGTTCGCACTTACCCAACACATTTCCTTGTAAACACTTCTAATTTCTAGTTACGTAACTAGTATTAATTGTTTATAAAAACTGTGCAGTGACGCGAAATAATCTACAAAATATCATCATTCGACCTTTAGACTCATCCCTTAAAATTTCACATTCGTCTCAATTATTTATGTATTCACATTTATGTATTCACATATATAAATACATTACGTATTTATAAATAAGAAAAGAAAAATCACAACTTGGAATATAATAACAGGGAATATAATAAAATTTTCTGACGTTTATAAGATGTCATTTAATCATCGTTGAAAATTTTTTGTTAATTAAACAACCATAGTAATTTTAGGCCCAACATTGAATATTCGTAGACACACTGTTGTAACTTTTTGTTAATTAACCAACCATAATAATTATAGGTCCAACATTGAATATTCGTTGGTACCTTGCCGTAATTTTTTTGCCGTAGGGTCTATGTTGGGAATTTGTAGGCAAAAACACTAACTATATCCCAACTAATTCCCAACTGTTGGCTACCAGAAATGCTACTAGGGCATTTTCTGTTTTTAATCAGTACACTAAATCGTTAATGTTATCTTACGGGAATATTTAAACCTTATACTTAACCCTTTGTGATTCGAAAGTTCTGTTGCTACCAACAAAATATGCTATAAATCGCAAAACACGAAAAATGGACATTCCCGCTTTTTGCCCCCTACGAATATGTTCAAACGTTCGACAATCGCGAGAACTTTTGCTTCAATCGTTGCTTATTTGTGCATACATTTGGTTGAGTGCGGGCATCGTTTTATCGCGGGTCAAGCCACTCGTTACCCGGAATAATTATTTCGCTCAATCCAGCCGCGAATAACGACACGCGATCAACCTTAATTAGAACCCGTAATTACGTTCCAGTTTCCTATTTATTTTCGGCGCACAGGATGCACCCTGTCACCCTCTATCGCTATCGCCCCGACCATCTTCGTTCTTGTTGAAAGAGTAAATCTATACCTATATCTATACTATTATATAAAAGTGAAGTTGCATACTTTGAAATGCGGTTTCTCAGTAAATATGAACTGTGGCCACAAGTGTATTACATCACTTTGTTCGTCTTGGCGCGAAGAAGGTTCTAACGTTTTGATTTTTTTAAAATAATGATTTATAAATAATAGTAGTTCGCGACGCGACCGCCAGGCGGCGAGCGGGCGAACGCTTCTCGCTTGCGAAACAGCACCGCGGCGGGAATAAGTTGCCAAGGGCTCTATCATTCAGGGCTCTCGAGTAATGCTCGCGTTTACCCGCATTTAATTGCAGTATCCATATTTTGTATACTCTAACCGACTAAAAAGGTTTCATAAACCGTAGCGAAGCACGGGTACTTAGCTAGTAAAATATAATTGTAATTTCTTAATGTATATAATTATGCGTGTACAAGTATACGATTTTTAAAAAGGCAGGGCCCGATTTAGGTCTTCCACTTAAGCTCTGCGCAAAAATGAGTTTTGCCACCCTTCATATTTAATTATAAATAATTCTTTTAAAATAAAATTTTGGACAGTGAGTGAAATTTTCTGTAGATTTTTGCAGTCTTAATAATAATAGCCTTTTCTACTTTTTCACCTCTTTTTCAAAAAAGTTTTATACTATTATTGGTTTTTATTTATTTGAAAATTAAAATGAAAATTCTCTTTCTACCAAATTTGCCGCCCCAAAATTTCCCGCTCTGCATAGTTGCCCTGCTTGTACCCCCCTAGATTGGTCCCTGTAAACATATTGAAATTTTCATCGCGCAATTACGAAACTAGATTTTTAACCAACATTACAAGCCACTTTGGAACGCAGCACTTACTTATTCCATCGTTTACGAAACTCACGGAAAGCCTTGAAGGTTTGATCGACGCTTGAATTTTCTCGTGAAGCATCGATGTCGGAAATTCGATGTTATCAATCATGCGGAACTCGTACCGACGCTGGAAAAGCGAGAAAATTCCAGCCGCGTTAACAAAGTCGTCGTCCGTTTCCGCCGGTGACTACTAATCCCAAGATAATTACCCCGAAAGCTAATTGCGGCACACGTGGAATATTAACGAGCGATTAGTAAATAATTCAGCTAAAGAAAGGCGGAAATCCGTTGCTTCGAATACACACAACGGACAGAAGTAGATATCCTTCTAACAGCTGCTTAGCAAACGATTAATTTCAAAGAGAGACAAGAACCCATCGACGAATATGATTAACAGAAACGTGCTTAAACTAACGATCTATTCTCGTGCAAACGAAAATAAATGGATCCGGCGTACTTACCGCGGATTCCCCTTCGCGGAAAATCTAGATGTTTTATACCGAATGATTACAAAGCTCAGTAAAGTAAATGGCTTTAATCGTTATTCGATAAAAGGGAAATTGCTTTCGAGGGGCAAAGTGTACAGTGTGTAAAAAAATTATTGATAATTGGTCTTAGGGATGAATCTGCTCACCAAAATTCTTTATAACATTGAAAATTAATATTAAATTTAAATTTTTTTTTTAAATGGACACCAATATTTCGTTCGCGACACATAGGGTAAAGGACCCAATTACTGCCACCTATCCAATTACTGTCACCGTAAGCTATTTTACGTAAAATAACGAATAAATCTTATAAAATGATACATAAAAAAATTTAGCATACAATTCAAACTGTTATTTATACGATACAAAATACAGTACTTAATTTTTTCTTCGTTAATTTGAATAAAACGATAAAAAATTTTAAGCGAATATTAGGAGAATGGAAACGATGACTTTCTTACTAGCGAAAGAGGAAACAAAGAGGAGACAAAATATAATATTTTAAATAATATAAGCATCATAGAAAATAATAAAGACCCGAATTCAACGATTCATTAAGTCTTTTTACTTATTAATTGGGTGACAGTGATTGGTACAAGCGTTTCAAGAATTTTGGTATTACTGTCATAGCAGTAGTTGCTCACGTACATGACGCGACGTAACCTTAAAATGACAGATAAACAGTATTAGGCTAGCTGGCAGTAATTGGGGTGTCAGTAATTCAGTCAAATACATTTGAAGGGTGTCAGTAATAGATCACGTAATATATTTTTGAAATTGATAAATTTATACATAAAAATCGAAGTTTTAAGATCCACCAAATTTTTTTCATCGAGTAAACATATTAAACAATAATAAATAACAAGAACAACATATACTTTTAGTCTACAAGTACAAAACTATAAGATAACGTCAGCGTCAACGCTTAATGTGTCAGTAATTGAGTCATTTACCCTAGATTCTTTCAAACTTTTTCCCTTCTCAACGCGTAGAATACGTTCATGTAAAAAATTTAACATTCATTCGCAATATTATAAACAATTTAGCGGACATAATTTTTTACAAACTTACCCCACCAATCCAGAGGGGTAGGTTCACCCCTAAGACTCACGACAAATAATTTCTTTACACCCTGTACGGTGGACAGCGACGCTGTATCCATGCTATTATTCCCAGCAGCGTTATCAAGCTTATAGGTGGTCATTATTGTCTCTTTAGGATGATCGTATCAGAATCGCGCGCTATATATTTCCGCCTCCCGAGGGCGTGCTTGAAGAAAAATTACCCCGCGCGGCGCGTTAATTATTAACGAAATAGCGCGCCCGTTGCAAACCGTTGTAGGTTTTTACGACTGCCATGAACGTCCCAGTCGCGCGGCTGCGCCTCGCTGATAAACTGCGCGAGTTGCATCGTTGAGCGCTTTTACCAAAACTCCGGCGCCATAAATAATTGATTAGCCGCGCGGATTGGCAGCCGCGCTGCTACGTAGCGAAACTTGGCTCGACGGGACGTGCAATTTTTGCGTTACCCAAGCCGGTGGCGTTTGACGAACCATTTCGTTACAGTTCCCTCGGAGAATTTAAGGATTCATAGCTCCGTGACGCGCGCCAGCGGGCGAATAAATGACCCGCGGTAACGCGTAATTTATTTGCTCGCTACGAGGGAAAAAGGAGGAGATAAAACGTGATATTTCTTTGACGGATCGCCGAGGCAAGTTTGAAACGCGCCAGCAACCTGGAATAAGGTAGAAATAACGAGAAGGGGCAACGGTAGGAATGGGGAAGCTGGTGTAACGCTCAGCGCAGAGTTGATTTCAAAATTAAAGTGGCAAAAAAAGAAGAAAATTATAAAGTATTGTAAAATATTTGAAAAATTTTTATGCTAAAGTTGACTTCTAATATATTTTTAATATAACTTTTCAACTTAAAAGATGCAAATTTATTTTTTATAACAATAATAACAATAATTCTGCCCTTCTTAGATAAAACGTCCTATCTAACATTTTTTCATTTTGAAGTTCCACATGTCTTTTACCTTTTAGGTAAAGTTAGAAAACCCTACGTGCTTCGTAGAGATCTAGAAACGGTCTAATTTATTCACCCTAACTGCTTTTCAGATCGTTTTACTAGCTTATAATGTCCTATGTATTATCTACTTCACTTCTCAGCAGAAATTAAAAAAAATTTCTCCTAGGCCATATCTTCATGATTTTGTACATGTTCGATTCACAAGAGGGGAAAAAATCATAAAATATAAAAATGATTTTTCTGCTGAATTTCAGGCGTTAAATTTTCTTAACGCAAAAGCAATGAAAACTAAATTATCAAAACCAAAAGCCAGAGTTCAATGTAAAGGAATTTCAGCAGAGAGAAAAGAAAATTTAATTACAAAATTGAAGCCAATCATGCCAGCCGATCGGCTTGCCTTTTGGGAATCATTAAAAGTGTCGAATAATAATGACGAAGATGATTATTAACTTTAAACCGTTATGTTCACCTCTATGTTTAATTTGTTCGTATGTTTAAGTTATATGTATATGTTTACGTTGGTATGTTTATTTTTAACTATCTAGTTTACGTCAATGTTACTTTTGTTTAAGTTGTACATTTAAAAGTATGAATTAAATACGATTCCAAGTGTTTGCTATATTAAAGTATCCTATCTTACTTTCTTTACTAAGTTAAAATATCGTATCTGAAACATTGAATTAATTGCCACGTTAATAATACATTATATGCCGGTACACCTATGACAAAAAATGATATTAGGCTGCCACGAAATAATGACTACATTTTTAAAATTAAATGACGAAAAACAAGGACGGCACAAAGGAAATTATTAAACTTCAGTTTTCTCAGATGTTACGAAATGTCAGATAGGACGTTTTAACTAATGAGGACAGAATTATAGCTACACGCGCTTATTATAGAAATACGAATTAAGAAGCAAAATAAGATAATTTAAATACACCTCAAATACAGATGACAAGTGGCACATGTGCTGGTAGAGTCGCGGATAGGAAAAATTCTCAGCCAGCTTCCCCATTAAATTCTCGAAAGTAGGCCGTGAACTTGGACGCGTAAAGTTAGCTAAAAAACGAAGGCCGCTGGAGAAAATAGAAGTGGACCGCGCGATATTAACTGTCGACTGCATAAACTATAACGCTTTAACGAAAAGTGATGGCCAGACTCTGGGGTAATTCGGATTTTCCGCGGAAGCGAACGCGGGGCGAAGCTACACCGGAGCGCCGTCGACGAACGGGAATTTTTATGCGACGGATTCTCCGAGCCAACGCGCATAGTATCGTGGCACAATTTCGTTGGTTTAAAAGGGACGGGCCACGACCTCCGCTGAAACGGCGTGAAAGCCACGTTTGCCGTTATAACGTTGCAGCGCGTATGTATGCTAACGTAAACACCGTTTAAACCCATGCAAATGTTTCTTTCTTAAGCTAACGTAAACGCGAGATCCAAGATACGCGCTCTCGCGAAATGCATAATGCGTGGCTCGTTGGAAAAATGGTTAATCCTACCGCGGCTAAAGTCTGAAAAATGAATCTGGAAAGTTAAGGATGGAGATTACTGGGCTCGCCTTTGCCGCAACGCGTGTGGCGGAAAGCAACGTTGAATGTGAATTTTACACGGTTCATTTTGATCGAACAATGCGGGTGATTCGACAGAATTGAAAGCGAAGTGACCAGAGTAAATTACCATTTAAAGTGGCCAACCAAATTGAACGTTTAAAGAAGTTGACAGGGTGTCTACTGTTGTTTGAATCGAACAACAAATTGAACACGTGTAAACACGCACCCCCAACATCGAAAGGTTCTATTTCAGTTGCGCAAATGTATTGTTCGTAAACAGAGCTCAGTGTTTCTGCCGGAGAATTGTTTTTAAAGGCAATAAGAATATTATAATTAATTTATATTATCTCTCGATTTTATAATCGTGTATAAATAGAGAGAAGAGAAGCTCCATTATTTCTCGATTCGTTCAAGAACCGTGATTGTCTAATAATATTAATGTTCATAAATCATTCCAACATCGGCACGTATAATTTGCTTCGACACCATTTTTAAGGAGTCCTATTTTGGGGGCTAAAACATAGCAAAATTTGAAATTTTTTTTAAAGAAACTAGCGATTCGATTCGTCTGAAATTTAGACCATGTTTTTATGCATCTTTGAAGAAGTTGCAGTTTTTTTTATATTAATTTTTAATAATAAATGTAGGAGATATGCATGATCCATCAACACAATTTCTAAAAAAAAATTCCCAAATTTTGCTATTTTTTTATTTTGTTCAATGTTTTTGAATCAACCGCATTGTTCAACCAGAGCGAACTATACAAACGCGCCTTAATCGTGGTACGACGCGATTCGTTTTAGAGGGATTTCATTGCGAGTGGCGTTTCAACGTAATCATCGTTATAAACGCTTTTTAGGATCATAGCGTTCAAGGCAAGTCAAAGTAAGATAGAAAAATCACGATAGGCACGTTGATTGCCCATCACGCAATTGCAAGCCCCTTTCGTGCGCTCCTTCATAAATATCAAGCCTGGAAATCACCGCGATAATTAACCGCGATCCCAGACGCGTTAAACCGCCGACAAACCCTGTTCTCTCGGTTGAAAGCTTTACACTGCGAGACGATGGCCCGGGAGGAAGGAAAGCTGTCGAGGCGTTTCGAACCAACCTGACTTCACCACACCTTCCGAGTCTTTTACCTTAAAGCCACTTGCACGAAAAGCTCGTATTAGTAGCCGCTCTTTTTCCTGCTCGTACGGAGCCTTTATCCATGCTTCGATATGGAGCCCGGTAAATTGAACATTTACATTTTAAAGCTGTTGCGTTTCCGCCTGTTTCGTGGTTCTTGCTAGACACGTGCCATTAAAACCTACTGAAACCGTTGCTTTGAAGTTATAATGGGTATTTTGCATCCTTGTGTTTGAAGGGAGGAACCTGGTGTAATCGGCAGATATTAAGGTTCATTTGGGGAATTTTTTGTAAGGAAACTGTACATGTAATCATTTTATAACTTTTAGGCTATATTGTTATGCTTTTCGAGAAGTGCAGAAACATTTTTGTTGGCCCAAGAAGTTGTTCAGCTGGAAGCAAAATACTATAGGGTAGACCAGGGCGAATCGTATCACAGGGCGAGTCGGATCAAAATAAGAATTTAGTCCATATTTCTTATATCGCGATAGAAATGATTCGTAGTATCTCAGCCCTCTCCCCCGCACCTACTGCAATAGTTCATCAATTGTTTTAAGTCATTGTTTAGAGCTGGCATACGTTTTCAGCGAGATGGTTACGTGCGAGCGTTACAATTTTGGTCGTTTCTAACCTACGTAATCTGCAATTTCGTATTTAAAATAAAAAGTAAGCTTGAAAATTCAAATGTGCTTATTGTTATTAGTTTGCAAGGTGTCTAAGATTAGTATTTGTTGTATTTTAGAGTATTATATCGTGATATGTTTATGTAATCTACAATCTTTGAAATACTTATATATGGGGCTAATCGGATCACGTTATGTGGGGCGAATCGGATCACTCTTTTTTTCATTTGAGTATTTTTATGATTATAAATATGATAATTGTTTATATACAGATGGTTCGTAGGTACATAAGAAAGCGCAATCAGGGATCATGGTGTCCAAAAAAAAATAATAAAGGAAGCTGTGACAAAAATTAAATCTAAGAAAATGACGAAAAAATAAATAAATTAATGGTTTTAAGAAGATGAGATTGTATTTACTGCGGTGAAAAATTAATTCGTCCATTTTCAGAAGATTGTCTGAGAAGTGTGGTGCTACGAGTATTGTGCTGATAGAGGCGGCAAAAAACGGCAATATCCTTCCGATCAGTGTGCTAAGTAGTGTCACTTGACTTCACTGTCATTAAATTAGATTTATTTAAGTTCATTCTAAAGATTTTGTTATGAAAATTTCAGTTTTTTCAGAAATTTCTGGGTGGTCCGATTCGCCCCAAGTTTCGGGGCGAATCGGATATTTCTCATTTTTTCGTCTTTTGTTTATAAATGAAAGATTTTTATGTTTAGTTTCAATTTTTATATATTCAAGTTGAAGCCAAAGGAGTACTGGTTAAGAATATATTATAAAAACTTAGTTTTTTAATGTTTAACTATTATTTTTTTACCGTCAAACACAAAGTGATCCGATTCGCCCTGGTCTATCCTATAGTTTTGTATTTTTAATAAACTTACGCTGCGGAAGAAACTCAATTCGCCTTCAATAAATGCGAATTTGAATAATGGTGAGTGTTTGACAAAATAGTTGCGTCCATCACTAAAAAGTTTCACGTTAATTGTGCGATAAAACTTAGTAAATTTAATAATATTATTCCGAATTGAGGTACATCCATAGCATAACTTTATTCAAAATACAAAACTATTTCATTTTTTGGATTCAAGCCACTGCAACGTACAGTTGAACAACTTGGCCGCTCCAAAACACTTGTGCCATATGGAATTACCGTGTTATTTTTACCTTAAAAATTGTTTATTTACTTCTTGAAGTACATAATAATATAGCCTGAAAGTTTGAAAAAAAATTGCATGTACAGTAGGGTGGTCTTTATTTTTCAGCTTTAAAATTTGTATTGTCTGACCCTCTTAAAATATTTCTATTTGACCTAAAAAAAATCTTCGTGTTTTTTATTTGTATATTTTGATATATAAAGGTCGCTCAAGGACTTTGTATTTCGCATGTACCACAAGTTTGGCAACTGCGACTTTCCATAATTGTCATCTGTCAATTTTAATGAAACGGGGCCCATATTTATATATCAGAATCCGAAACCATGCTTTTATCTATGCGTTTAAGGAGACATTCTGCTCTCTCGGCCGAAAAATCAGGCACTTTTCGGCGATAGTTTTTATAATGAAATAAACACTTAAGGTTTTCGAATTTCTGGAGGTATATTCTACCACTCTTGAAATACAAGAAAAAATCTGTATTGTTTGTTTATTTCAATTGTTTACATAAATATTTTGCAGTGAAGTTGGCGGCTTCAGAATTGCTGGCGGTTGAAATTTCGGACGACTTGATCATTGGAAATAAAAAAAGCAAAGATATTTTTAATTTGCAGGAGTGTGGCTCTCTCGCTAACCACAAATATCTTAAGATTTTTAATATTTTCTCACATTTGATATCAATTAAATATAGAAAAGAAGTGCCACTTTCGGTATTTTCAAATTTGACCGACTGGCATTTTAATAATTTCGGTAAAAAATTGTTCTTTCGTGGAAAGCAAGATAACCACACTCCTGCGAATTACAAATATGTTTGGTTTTTTTATTTCCAATGATCAAGTCGTCCGAAATTTCAGACGCCAGTAATTGTGAAGCCGCCAACTTCACTGCGAAATATTTATGTAAACAAATGAAATAAACAAACAACAAAGATTTTTTCTTAAGTGGTAGAATACACCTCCAGAAATTCGAAAACCTTAAGTGTTAATTTCATTATAAAAATTATCACCGAAAAGTGGCCGAGAGAGTAGAATGTCCCCTTAACAATCTGAATAGAATGTACGTCAAATTTTGCGTCTGCATTTGAGAGAAATTTAAATGTGCATATAAACCCTCATGCCACAACACAATACAGTACACACTCGTTATAAACCCGTTTCGTCTATGCGAGGTGTGCCCGAATTTTAATGTTATACTCTCACTTGAAACTTAAAAAAATCATTTTGTCCTTATTACAAAAATTTCTATCAATTTATACCAAAACAGTAACATTTCAATGGCATTGCGCGACCCTTAACCCTAAATATATTTTAACAAAATTTTAGACGAAATTCTTTTAAACTATTTGGAAGCTTCTGAGAGGGTCAGAAGAAAATTTTAAAAACTCTTTGATTTTTTTACCATACATATAAGGACCACCCTAATGTACAGCTCCCTAACAAAAAATTCCCCCCAAAAGAACCATGATTCCTGCCGACTGTAGCATGTTCCCCCTTAAACAGCCACCCTCCCCCTGTCCACGCAGACTTCTCCCAGCGATAATTAATTTCCGTGCGGTGATAAAGTATCTAAGACAGTGGGGGCGCGGTGTTACAGGGTCAGGCGCCGCAGGCGGAGGACGAGAACACGCCGCAGAAGAGGGTGGACAAGATCTTCGATCAAATGGACAGGAACCACGACGACAAGCTGACCCTGGAGGAGTTCCGGGAGGGTAGCAAGGCCGACCCGAGGATCGTGCAAGCGTTAACCCTCGGCGGCGAGTAGCGCGAAGCGTCGTCGTGGCTGGACGATCCGTCGGTCGTCGAAAGCCCGACGGTCGGCTCGTCGCCGCACTCCAGTCGACGAAGCGGATAGAGGGAAGCGGCAAATCGACGGGAGCGGATAATAGAGGCGGATAAGAGGGCGGCGAGGTAAAGGCAGCTGCCTGTTACGCGAACGATGCCCTGCAACCCGGCGTACACGCATACCTAGGTACTTACATACGAATCCTCGCGATGACACTCTCTTTCGATCACAGTTTCTCTCTTTCGAAGAATTCTCTTTACCCTCGCAGAGGCGATTTCCTTCCTCTTTCCGCGATCGCTTTGAAAATCGCGCGATGGCATCCATGGGAAGCGCAGACGTCTCCAATAGCGGCTTGGTCGTCGGTTTTCTATTATAGCTCTTCGCGCTAACTCAACACACGCGATCTCTTTCTCTATCTCGACTATTGTTTGCGCGAACGACGAGAGGAATAATCAAGATTATAGGCATCAGGTCCCTTTATGAAGCTCCGTAGCGGCTTTTGAAGTTCCTCGAATTCTCGGGGAAGCCCAGGAGCGCGAATTTAATTGAAAGGATCAACGGAGTTGTTCCATCGATCCGTTTTTATTAAATTTAGCCGCGCGAACAAAGAGGATCTGGTAAAAACAGAAATATCGGTACCGCGAAATATGGAGAACAGCGGGGCAGTTTCGAACAGCTGGATTCAGAATTCAGGCGGGGGAAGAGGACGGTACCGATTCACATGTGAACTCACGGATGATAGTAAAAGATCAGCTGGCGAGTGGCTTTCGGAGGAAGGGAACGTAGCAACGCAGTCGGGGTCGTAAGAACGATAAGAGAAAGAACTAGCACGCATCGAAAATAAACGAGCGCTGCCACGATACCCCTTTATCACTTTTCCCAGCTCTCACTTTTAAAACTTTACCGAATCCCTTATCGAAGATCGCAGTACTGTGTGCAGCGAAAGGTTGCTTCCAGGCTCGCGTGCGAAATTAGTCGGCATCGTTAGAATTTTCTGGACGGTGAATTAGCTTCGACGTTGCTGTTCCCTGCGCGGAAGAGACCATTTTTGTTGCACGGATTTGTAACGATGAAATTTGCCACGAGTCGTAAGCTTCATTTTAGGATGTCGAAGTAAAACGTGGCTTGAAATGACAGGGAACTGAGGGATGGTAGTGAAAGATAGTGGGAGGTGATCGAAGTAAGAGGGGAGTGGAAAGGGGCGACGCGTTTTAACTTTTCCTCGGCCACACGTGAATTTCCAAATCTCGAGAGAAGAAAATACGCGGAAGGAAGAGGCGCATCGTAAGTGGAGCGGAATAGGATGGATTCGAGGAGAAAACGAGGGAATACTCGCAGGGTTGAAAAGAAGAGGATATGCACACACCCTCTGCATCCCCTTCCCTTGCAAAATCACCTACTAGGGGAGAGTTGCCTATATTGGACAGGCTCCTAGATTGGACCATTTGTATATCTCGATAAACAAATATATATGCAGTGTTTTTTTTGGCTACATTGATTTAGGAAGTGGAGATGGAACTTGCGAGAACAGCGATACGGTTATTCGTTAGTTTGTCGTTCACCGTCGTTGAAATATAGAAGCACGTGGTGCGCGATCATTATTTTTCGTGCTATTTCAAGTGAATTTCTTTCTACAACTTGTAAGTACTATAATTTTAAACGATACTAGTGTAAAGTGTGCTGTCTCAGCTACAACTTCATGTCCTTACTTCTCCATATTCGTATAAGTATAGCAATGAAAACATATCTTTTTTATGCAACCAACCAGTTGCCTAATATCGGACCATCACTAGTTGCTTAAATTGGACCGGTCCATTTTAGGATACAATCTATGTTATGGTAGGGAATAGTTAAAATCATACTAAAAAAATTTTAAAAACAATTAAAACCGACTTCAAAAAAATAAAATTGCACTAAAAAGTAAAAAATAATTTTTCCCTTATTTAATCTACGACTCTCATATTTTTTAAGTCGGCGCCAGATTTACACAGTGTAAATGATGAGGCACCGACTTAAAAAATATGAGAGTACCGTAGGTTAAATAAGGGAAAAAATCATTTTTTACTTTTTAGTTCAATTTTATTTTTTTGAATTTGGTTTTAATTTTTTTATTTTTAACTTTTTAGTTTTATATATATTGACACAACATGCTGAGGAGATATGTGCGTACGTACATAAAATAATAATAATTAGGTGACAATAGTCTTTATTATTAACCAAAACTGGCACATCGCCCTCTTTCGAATAAAAAAAAGGTTATCAAAATCGGCCCATATTCCGCGGAGTTATGCGGGGACAAATATAAAAAAACCATCAAAACAACGTACTATGTTGTTGCTTCCTGTTTCTATTTTTTTTTCAATGCCCCGATCTGTGTTTTTTAGATTGTATATTTAAATTCATTGATTTTTAGAAACGGTCCAAAATAAGAAACCAGTGGTCCAAATTACGAAACCGGTTGCCTGGAATGGACCGAAATCATTAATTTAGTTTTCTTTTTTAGATATTATTTTAATCGCATATTTTATCAACACATTAAATACATGATAAAATCTACATAGAATGTAGATCTTTTTCCCGTTTCTGTTTGCTTTCTTCAATGCGTTATGTCCGTGTAGGAGAGAAAAATAAAAAAGTGGTCCAACATAGGCAACCTTCCCCTATATAAAACACGCCGACGGCTAAATTCCTCGACCTCTCGTTCGCTACGCTCTGACACCGTGGCTGGCCTGCTCAGCTGGCGCGCCGACAGACTCCTGTTCCTTCTCCTCTTTTATTCCCCTTTCTCTCCGAGTTCTCGTATCTTCGTTGACTTCCAGCGGCGCAAGGAAATTTCCTTCCCATTTGCGCGATGAAAGTTTATCAAGTTCGGAATTAGGGACGAATGGAAAAGGAAGAAAAGGGGGAAGCCAAGCCGCAGAATGGTGGCGCGTAATCTCCTCGGCGAAGGAAGGGCCCGCGTATCGCGGGTCATTCTCTGCGCAGACACGTCCAGAAGCGACACAGACGGATCAATTTTTCAGGGGAGAACCCACCGGTGGCATTACTCTTTTCTCACTGATATTACGAATTTAGGGTGTCCCAAGGCTCGGTGTCTCGTTAACAAATCAGTCGATAGAACGACACTTCGCGAATTCCGGCAACCAGACGAACGCTTATAAAAAATTCAACGAAACGCCGCCTGCAGTCTTGTATCGTACACAGAAAGTAAGACAGAAGAAGCGACAGGAATTCTAGTTTGCTTTTATTTTTCCACTGTGCTTTACGCGATCCCCGTCCGCCAACATTTCATCGCTCCCTCTTCGTTTGAAAACCCCGTCTTTCACTATTTCGCTTCTCCTTGCGTCTCGTTACTCCAATTTCTCTTTTCCCATTGTTCCTGCTAGCAAGGTCGGTAGTTAGCGATATCGTCACGTATCCACGGCGCAGCCCGAATTTCTCGTTCAATTCGAGCTCGAATCGAACGCAAGCCGATGGTCAAATTCAGCGGAATATTCGCGCACGCAACTCCGGCTCGGAAAATAGCAATTAAGAGCGCTTCAAAGACAAAGGGCGTTTAGCTGAGGAGACTTCTCCGAATGAAATCTGACTGAAAAGGCAACTATTAGTCCCCGGGGCTGGCGATGGAAATTGCGAAGTGACGTTGGCGCGAGAACAGCCATTAAAGTGCTAATGAAATCGGTATAAATGAACAATCGCGTGTAAACTCGACAAGAAGGCGTGCAGATTGCCCAAAGGTCCCCGGAGAAAGGAAAAAGTAATCGCACGCGACGTCGTGTCGAATCGCGGCAGTTTCATTTCGCTCGGGAATAAGCGGCGAGCTCGCACGTTTTTCCGCCGGCAGCTCTCGTAACGTAGAAGCGTAAAAACGCGGAGGAATGGTGAGTGGTCATAGGGGGACGAGTGAAAACGAAACGAAAGCCGGTCGTTCCAGCAGGCAAAGCGGCGCCCGAAAAGCTCTGGCTTCGTGCGCGAGCTCTCCGACTCCGATTTCAGTTATCCCAGGCCGGGGGAGAAGATTTTCGAAAATAATCGCCTCGACGGCAATTTGGGGAGCAGTTGTCGAACGTTAAATTAAAGCAGGAACTGGGCGTGACGCGGGCCAACCAATTTGCTGCAAGTTGTTAATTGAAAAGTAACGACATATTCGCAGCCGCGGCACGTGCCATGGGGCTCGTTAACGCGCTTCCAGTGTCGATCCTCGTTATAGTTTCAAGCATTTTTCCTGTACCATCTCCCCATAACTGGGTCGCGTCGCTCTGCTCGTTTCGGTGAAGTTACTTGCTTCGCGAAACTTTGCTGCTGTTTCTGGATTTAATAAACCAGCAGCTGCGTTCGTTTTTTTTTCGTCCTCTTCTTACAATAATGTGATCTAATAATTTCACTACTTTGCTAGAACCTCAGCGCCGAATAATTATTATTTATTTATTTTACGAAATTCCCCATTGAAGTAATAGCCAGAGTAGTGAAAAAGTATATAGGGTAAACCAACCAGCGAATGACCGAATTGTTGAATTTATGGACCTTTAAGATTACTACTTGAATATATTTATGTATAACAACAAAACAACTGTTGAAATTGCATTTAAATTTATTCTTCTTGAAATTTCTATAAAAATAATTACTTATTCTTATCGTAATTTAAAAAAAAAGATTCTAAAATACAAAATGTGTAGAAGCCCAGTAAATGACCGCATACTTTTAATAAGAATTGTACTTATTAATATTTGCTTAATACGCGTAACTAAAAATATGGGATATTAAAAATGCAACTACACTCCATTTATAAACATATAATATTTTTAAATTTATAATTGACATTTCTTTGTCTAATGGTCGTTCACTGGTATGCGGTCAATAATTACTGGTTGGTTTACCCTAGCTACTGTTGTAATGTAACACAAATTTAAATTGACATAAATGACACATATCATTACCATCTCCACCGGTAAATCGTGATCGCCTTTCATTAATTCGCTATTAAATCTCGGCAAACAGGGACGAAACTAGGTTGTAAGCGCCACGGAGCAAGGATTCTGTTTACCCCCCCCCCCTCTCAATATTTTACCACCTCCAATTGCAAACCTTAGGAGGTTGAGTCCACACTTTACATATAAAAGACATTATAAACGTGTTTATTAACTGGTTTCAAACATATTGCAGGTACCCTAATTTGTCTGTTGTTTGATAACAGATAAATAAATTTTAATTACTTTTCCAGCAAATGTATTTCTCCTTTATTCCAAATGGAATAACGTAATATATAAATTTGAATAAAGCCATTGATGTGGCTTTTTCCAAAACTATCTCTTTTCTTTATACCGCCCTCCTTAGTTAAACTGTCCTATCTAGCATTGTTTCATTTTTTTTAGATATGTTGAAATATTTGAAGTTCCACGCGTCTTTTACCTTTTAAGTAAAGTTAGAAAACTCTACGTGCTTCGTAAAGATTTATAAACAGTCTAATGTATTCAACCTAACTTCTTTCCAAATGGTTAAAATATCTTATCTAAAACAATTAATTAATTGGCACGTTAATAATACATTTCCTACCGGGAACAAAAAACCTACCTATTACAAAAAAATATATTAGGTTGTTACAAAATAATGACAACATGTTTTAATTTGAATGGAGGGAAATAAGGACGGTACAAAGTAAATGATAAAACTTCAGTTTTCTCGGTTCTTTCAAAATGCTAGATAGGACATTTTAACTAAAGAGGGCAGTATAAAGATTTCTCATTTGGCGCCCCCCGGGGCAAAAACACCCGCTGCTCCCCCCTAGTTACGTCCCTGTTGGCAAAAGTGTAAAGCATCCAGCAAAGAATTAAAGTGCAGAATTCTTGTTTGCATGCCACACCGGTAGTGTTCTGCTCTCATTAGTTAAAACGTTCAATCTGATATTTCGTAACATCTGAGAAAACTGAAGTTTAATAATTTCCTTTGTGCCGTCCTTGTTTTTCGTCATTTAATTTTAAAAATGTAGTCATTATTTCGTGGCAGCCTAATATAATTTTTTGTCATAGGTGTATCGGCATATAATGTATTATTAACGTGGCAATTAATTAAATGTTTCAGATAGGATATTTTAACTTAGTAAAGAAAGTAAGATAGGATACTTTAATATAGCAAACACTTGGAATCGTATTTAATTCATACTTTTAAATGTACAACTTAAACAAAAGTAACATTGACATAAACTAGGTAGTTAAAAATAAACATACCAACATAAACATATACATATAACTGAAACATACGAACAAATTAAACATAGAGATGAACATAACGGCTTAAAGTTAATAATCATCATCGTCATTATTATTCGACACTTTTAACGATTCCCAAAAGGCAAGCCGATTGGCTGGCATGATTGGCTTCAATTTTGTAATTAAATTTTCCTTTCTCTCTGCTGAAATTCCTTTACATCGAACTCTGGCTTTTGGTTTTGATAATTTAGTTTTCATTGCTTTTGCGTTAAGAAAATTTAACGCCTGAAATTCAGCAGAAAAATCATTTTTATATTTTATGATTTTTTCCCCTCTTGTCAATTGAACATGTACAAAATCGTGAAGATATGGCCTAGGAGAATTTTTTTTTAATTTGTGCTGAGAAGTGAAGTAGATAATACATAGGGCATTATAAACCAGTAAAACGATCTGAAAAGCAGTTAGGGTGAATAAATTAGACCGTTTCTAGATCTCTACGAAGCACGTAGGGTTTTCTAACTTTACCTAAAAGGTAAAAGACACGTGGAACTTCAAATATTTCAACATATCTTGAAAAATGAAAAAATGTTAGATAGGACGTTTTATCTAAGGAGGGCAGTGTTATAGCATTTCACTTTACACAGAAAACTCCACCTTGCTCGTAGATACAGTCATATAAGCGAGCGCTCGTCTAATTACTCCGTACGACTTAATTGACAAAAAGCGTCTCCTAACGAGCGTGCCTCCACATACTTGCAATCCACGGGCGGAGTTTCGGTTGGAAAGAACTTCGCGTGTTCTTCGCCGAGTTGACACTGAAACGCGCTTACCGTGGAAGGGTTAATTAAACGAGATTACGTGTACCGCGTCTTCGGAAGCAGCGATTAATCTTGCGCACTCGCGTTCCAGAAATAATTCTCGGATCGAATATCCGCCGCGTCACCGGGCGAAAGACGCCCGCTCGTTACCCTCGCAATTTTTTACTTCTAAACTACCTCGAAATTCCAGCTTCCGAATTAACACGCCGCTCCCTTTATCAACGTCAGCCTCCCCTTTTTGTCTCCGGAAAACACGAAGCAGCCACTCGGTTCCCTGCGATCAAATTCGTCCTGTAATTTCCCGTCTTCTTAATTTGTAACTCGGTTAAGAGCCGCGGTATTTTCTTCCGGAGATCCAGTTCACCGCTATAAATCCCCTCGCACGCTTCCTGCATTCTTTTCTTCCTCTCCTCTATAAATTGTCGCGCAGAGATGGCCCCGCGCGACGCTAAGCAGGCTATTGTTCACTTCGGGATAAACCATTCGGAGGAAAGATTCACGCGGTTCACTGTCTAGCCAGCAGCCTCATTAATCTGTCTTTGTAAAATTTTTTATCGACGAGTTATTTCTCGGAGGCTTCCGCTCCAAAATATCGCGCGAGCTCGAACACGTTCCAGGATTCTTAATCAGCTCTCGTCGCCTCGAGGATTTCGTGTCGATTTCTTCGGTCCTTCTATTACGTAGGCTTTCTTCGTTAGAGAACGAGTCTCCGTGACAATGCCGCGTAGATGTCCGCGCGAGAATTCCTTCGAGAAAGCGAGTTTATTTCCAGCTCGGATTTGCATGAACGCGAGCAACCCTGACCTTCTCATTTCCACCTTCCGTTACGTTTCTCTAAAAATTTTATATATTACAACGTTTCCGCGCAGCGGAGCAAGCTATTCTCTTCGCCTTTTGTACATGCTTTAGCCGCGATATGAATCCAGCCGGCAAAATGGATTTTAATGTCAAGGCTTGCTCGCAGATAGGCCAAGCGCGCCTGATTTCGCCTATCCGAGTTCAAAGCGTTCCCAATTGAAGGGTGATTGATATTCATATTTCTAATAAATCTCAGATAAAAGAGGACTTAGGTATTTGTGTCTCAGATTTTTCGCGAGGCTCTGTGTTCACACCTTCTTATAATCAGAAATTGGTCACACGGGCTTCACCTCAGCGCAATTTTTGAGTGGGTATCATTTTTCTATTTTTGAATTTTTTAGCTTTTCAGTGATAATTGTACATTCGGGCACTCCACTAGTGTTTTTCTAGAGATGTAAATTTTGATACGATGAAATTTGTAGTTGAAAAGAATCAGGGACCTGGAACGAAATGTTTTTTCGTTTCGTTTCGGTTCAGCTCCGATAATAATAATTTCGTTTCGGTTAATATCGTTCCTGCTGAAAAATATTTCGTTTCCATCAGAACGAAAAACAAATTTTGTTCCGAACCGGTTATTTTATTTATAAAAAAACTCGTATAAACTTATTCTAAAAATTGTATTGCCTTTGCTACTTATATTATAAAATCTTATACGTTATAGTTATGTATTATAGAATATTATATATTATGTCTTAAGAAAAAAATTTAGAGTTTTGATGCTTTCGGGTGCCCACGAGGACAAGACTCCCAACGCCTCTCCCAGCACCGCAGTCAGCCCTATCAGGGGTCTGAACCGACACGAAACATGATGAAAATAAGGGGCGCGCTCAATTTAAATTTTTTAACCTAAAGTGTACAGAACGTTATTAGTCGGAATTTTTATTTCGGTTATATCGTTTTCACTCCGAAACAGGGTTAAGAATTTCGTTTCGTTTCTGTTTCCGTTCCAGAAAAATATTTCGTTCTTTTCGTTTATTGTTTTCGTTTCTGTTCCGTTCCGGGTCTCTGAAAAGAATAGGGGTAAAGAGTACAGTGGTTGGCCAGCTGACAGTGATTGGCCTTATTTTGAGAAATAAATGAATATAAAGAAATACCAATGTCATGCCTTTTTTTAATGAACATATTCATATTCCTTGTACTTTCTTGCTTCGGATGTAATCAATATTTCTCCACTCGTTATATACTGTGATCATATATAAAAGCAAATAGGATGACTCGACTTTGAAGCTTAGAAATTACAGCCATTTAATCAAAAAACCATAACAGTACAGTTGAAAGTTTGCGAATAGTTTAATGTATTTATGATATGTATATCTCTTATGTTCGGTATATATCGATAAATAAAAGTTGAAACTTTATAAAAGAATTATTTATTTGTTAAAATTATACATATATTATGAAAAAACAGGGGGGCCAACAACTGTCATATGAATAATGTTGAATGATAGTAATTGGTCGGGCGGCCAGTGACTGTTTTTTAACCATGTTAATGGTGAAACAGTAATTAGCCCCCTGTTCAAGCAGAAACAAACACGACAAATACGTACTAAATAAAATATATCCATTTTTATTGAATAATTTTAATCTAATTTCTATCGCTAAATCAGGTAACATTTTCTTTCAGCTTATATTACGTATCAAATAGCGGCCAATCACTGTCGAACCGATTGGACAATTACTGTCTTGACCATGCCAATAACTATATTTCTTCGTAGGAAACAAATTTTTGTATATTTTTATACATTCTTGATTTTTTTTTATAAACTATTTATTTTTAGATTATTAGGGGTTTTTCGTACTTATTTATATTGATTTCCATTTCAAATTTACTAAATTCACATTTATAATTCATTAGGGGAGAGTCGTGCAGTACCGACCAGCGTACAGTACCGACCAAAGCTAGTTCTCACTTCTTCGACCAGATATTACCACTTTATTTGAAATAACCAATGAAAATCACAATTCTCTATAACCTATTTCGGGGCCATATTGTTTACTCCATTGCCCTCGATGTTCTGAGGAATTAAACGTATACGTTGACATTCAGTGGGTTAGAAGTTATTTTTTAAAGCTGATCTTTTGTTTCTCGTGTAAGTAACTGATTTTGTTCTATTATGTATACTATCTCTAGTCTATTAAGTTTAATAAAACGTCCTAGTTTTGCAATATTTTTTGTGCATAATATACCACGATCTAAAATGTTTCCCCGTGTTTGTCGTACAGTACCGACCACCCAAATGTCGTGCAGTACCGACCAACAGACTCTGTCAACCAGTAGAGACGAAATTTTTCTTATCTGTGAGTTCAATCTGTTAGCAACTCGGATTAATTTATAAGATGTTCATTTAACCTTCCTTCTACCTTTTCCCGCAGAAAAATAAAGTAAATAAGGATAGGTATGATAACCCAACAAACAGGAAGCTAGGATTTAATGATGAAGTCATCCAGTGTGTTATTTGCAAGCAGAGTTGGGCATTAACTAAATAAAAAATTATGTAAATAAGGATGAAAGTTACTTTAACTTTAGATTATTCGACGAATAAAGTTAATTCTTTTATTCAATCAGAATTTATTCGACAAAGATAATTTTTTTATTCCACGAATAAAGTTAATTTTTTATCCGTTATTCGAAATTTTATTTAAATAAAAAAATTTCCCATCTTTGTTTGCAAGGAATCATTTGACAAAGAATAGGTGCAGTGTACCAAATGTGACGGTTGGGCACATGTCGAATGCACAGATCAGGAGAATATTAATTATTTTACTCGCGAGTTTGTACAAAAAAAATTTGAAAAAATCTTGTATCGTACTAATTAAATGTCTTTATTAACATTTTTAATCGTTTAGACCTAAAAATCTACTAATTTAATAGTTGGTCGGTACAGGACGACAATTTTTCGTTTCCTAGAAATTACAACTTTTTTACTTTTGCAAATTATCAATTCTTATTATTAAATTTCACCAAAATAATTTCCCTCCTCTTACTAAGTTCCATCTATACTACAAACACATTTTTGAATTTCTGATTTTTATCGACTCTACCCCAAGATATAACAAAAAAACTTAGAGCGGTCGGTACTGCACGACTCTCCCCTATTTATGTGACACTCTTACTTAAGTGGCCAACCGTTGTACTCTTTACCCTAATTATGGAAGAAAGCGATTCTTTTATTAAAATTCACCGGATTTTCAAATGGTAATATTAAGGTATAAAAATTTACAGAAATATTGGCAAAGGAGAAGAAATTGCCTGATGTGCGATACAGCCCGTGTAGCCACGAAGGGATAATTACTTGCGGAGCACGTTAATCGCGCGTGGGAAGAAGCAGGATAATCAAAACTCATAAGTTTACCACGCGCACGAAGTATCCTCGCCAATTACAAGTTCACCAGCTTCCCAGCACAGCTCCCAACTACTCGCAACTTGCACCTACGAGTTTAATCTCACCTGCGTAACCTCCCCGGCTTACTTCCTCTAAAGTTCTGTTCCCCACGGGGCGCGCCTTTCGGCTAGTCGCAACTTCCCTGTTTAGCTAAAGAATAGCCACTGGGAGCAACGCAGCTTCTTGGCTGAAAAGTGGCCAGAAAACGAAGAAACGCTCGACTACATTGCCCAAAACTTTTCACTCTATCTCTTCGCGTTCGTGATTTACGCTGGCTGCGCGGGTTTCCTGAAATCTCGCTGGTTTTTCCAAACGGCCGGGCGATCGATCGCTCCCTTTTCCTTGGATTGCGCGTCGCCGTTCCGAACTAGGTACATGGTCGATCGTACGTACCTATATGTGTGGTGGAGCGAATATTATGCCCGATTAAGCAGGCGTGCCTCGGTGTGTCCTCTCGAGATTAAGGTCGCTGGGAAAGTTGGGGAACGAAGGGACGCTCGTCGAACGGCTCGAAGTGGATTTCTTTCGCGCGTAATTTCCCTAGCTACTTACGCTTCTGGCTCGGGGAATTGAATTCCCCATTCAGGATATTGCCTTTCCCGAGCAACCTTCGCGTCATTTTCTCCGCGGCCGACTGCCGCGTATAATTTCGCGTCGCGACCAATCCAATTTACGACTGTCACTCGAATTTGCTGCGTAATCGGGCGCGTTACATAAATTCGTAAATTCATCGCAGCTAGTGGGTACTCGTGTTGCACGCGCATTGTGTCCATAATGCGTTGCTGGGTTATGCAAGTGATATATCGCTGTGGTTCATCGAATGTTTAGTAACCAAACTACTGAGCGAATAGGCACACGTGGTCCTCGCGGAATCCCTGGCGCTTTGCTTTGTCTGCGTGACGTGGATGAAAAATGTGTCGGTACTGGCAAGCTTCCCATTGCTTTTCCTGCGTCAGCGTCTCGTGTCGTGGCTTCGCGAGGGGTTACCTTCGATATTCTCTGGTTTACTCGGTTAATCTATACTCGTAGAGTATTCTAATCCCAAAGATAATTTTCTCATTCATTAGTGGCACCAGCGCACTCAGGATTTAATCTTAAAGAAGTCGAGTTGAAGGGATAAAAATACTTTGAATGAAAATTCTGTATTATTCATTGGGTGATTAGAGAAATTTATTTAACGGATAAAATTCGGTTTTCTTTTCTTTTTATGAAGCTCTTGAATTACTTCAGTCGCGGTTACGTTGGTCTCCTTTTTCCTTTTTCTTTGAGGGGTGCCAGAGCCACTTGGCACCCTTTCGATTTTGGCCTTATTCTTCCCTGTTTGGTTGATTTGGTACCAGCAAGCATCTGATTAAGAGTCGATCAAATTCTCATGCAGCGCGGTGTAAATCGGAGGGAGGATTGGTATCCATGTTATCAATGCGAGCGTAAGCGTCCCAGCGCAGCTGGATATAAAGCGGCGGAGAAATGGACCGGTAAACAGAGAGTAAACAACCGCGGCGCGGGAGCGTGTGGCTTCGCCTGGAAATCGTCGATCCACCGAGATATTCGTCCGAAGCCGGGCTATTTCCCTTCTTCTCCTCAAGTTTACCAAACCCTTGTCGACAGGCGAAATACGTCCAAGCGGTTTCGTGGCTCAATTCTGTGCGCGATCCTCCTCTCCGCGCCTACCTTGTGGAAAATCCACAGCGAATCTCAAAACGACCACGAGTTGTAAGTCGTAGCTTTTCGTCGGGCTAGAGCAAATTTGATATTATCGAGACGAGGCCAGCTGACTCCCAGGACCCCTGCGGTGTGTGTACTTGCAACGAAAATACCTACCTCTTGATAAACCATGGATTACTTCTGTTCTTTATTTCTGTTATTATTATTTATTAACGGGGCGGAGCCTAGTATCTGCGCGAGAGTTATAACAGTGCACAGATGGAGGACCTGGAACAAGGGAACATGGGATCAGGGCGTACAAGGGTCCCAGAAAAAGGAGAAAACAAGATATGAGAAAAGAGAAAAAGAAAAAAATCAGAAGGAAAAATTTTTATTTCATTAAAAGTAATTTAATTTTATAAACATAAACCAACTTGAATTTCACGCTTTAAACACAGAACTGGAAATACCGAGGACACACCACGATTGTGGCGATGTGGTGGTAAGCATACCATAGTATGGGATGACTTTCAAAACAGAAATCAGAATATAATTTCTAACAGGGGAGAGTTGCCTATATTGGACCGGCTCCTAGATTTGACCATTTGTATATCTCGATAAACAAATATATTTGCAGCGTTTTTTTTTTGGCTACATTGATTTAGGAAGTGGAGATGGAACTTGCGAGAACAGCGATACGGTTATTCGTTAGTTTGTCGTTCACCGTCGTTGAAATATAGAAGCACGTGGTGCGCGATCATTATTTTTCGAGCTATTTCAAGTGAATTTCTTTCTACAACTTGTAATTACTATAATTTTAAACGATACTAGTGTAAAGTGTGCTGTCTTAGCTACAACTTCAAGTTCTTACTTCTCCATATTCGTATAAGTATAACAATGAAAACATATCTTTTTTATGCAACCAACCAGTTGCCTAATATTGGACCATCACTAGTTGCTTAAATTGGACCGGTCCATTTTAGGATACAATCTATGTTATGGTAGCGAATAGTTAAAATCATACTAAAAAAATTTAAAAAACCATTAATATCGACTTCATAAAAATAAAATTGCACTAAAAAGTCAAAAATAATTTTTTCCCTTATTTAATCTACGACTCTCATATTTTTTAAGTCGGCGCCAGATTTACACAGTGTAAACGATGAGGCACCGACTTAAAAAATATGAGAGTCGTAGATTAAATAAGGGAAAAAATTATTTTTTACTTTTAGTGCAATTTTATTTTTTTGAAGTCGGTTTTAATTTTTTTATTTTTAGCTTTTTAGTTTTATATATATTGACACAACATGCTGAGGAGATACATGCGTACGTACATAAAATAATAATAATTAGGTGACAATAGTCTTTATTATTAACCAAAACTGGCACATCGCCCTCTTTCGAATAAAAAAAGGATCATAAAAATTGGCCCATATTCCGTGGAGTTATGCGGGGACAAATGTAAAAAAAACATCAAAACAACGTACTATGTTGTTGCTTCCTGTTTCTATCTTTTTTTCAATGCCCCGATCTGTGTTTTTTAGATTGTATATTTAAATTCATTGATTTTTAGGAGCGGTCTAAAGTAAGAAACCAGTGGTCCAAATTACGAAACCGATTGCCTGGAATGGACCGAAGTCATTAGTTTAGTTTTTTTTTTAGATATTATTTTAATCGCATATTTTATCAACACATTAAATACATGATAAAATCTACATAAAATGTAGATCTTTTTCCCGTTTCTGTTTGCTTTCTTCAATGCGTTATGTCCGTGTAGGAGAGAAAAATAAAAAAGTGGTCCAACATAGGCAACCTTCCCCTATAATAATATAGTACCTACGACAATAATCTAATATTATTAATGATATGGCAATAAAAATAGTCATTTATTTCTTTTATTTTATTTTCTTTATTATTGTTATTGTTTATTATTCTTGCTATTTTCCCTTATTTCTCGCACCTGGGTTCCATTATAAAGAAGCCCGAGCCTGCATGGAGCTCCATCGAGTTTCAACGCTGGAATAATAATTACGAAAAGGACGAGAAGAAAAGAGGAATATAGGGAAGAGGTAGTGGCCATTAAGGAAGCCATTCCCATTAAATTTCATCCACCGAAGTACGAAGAGCAGAAATTACTGTACGTGGCGTTCTGCTGGAGGTCCGACTCGTTCCTCGAAAGGCCGTCTTCAGCAGAGAACTCTGACGAACAACTATACGACGTTACTCGCGAAACGGTGGGTTGTTAGAAGCTGTTAGAAGCAGAGGCGTACAACTCGAGCACGGAAGCGCTTAAGATTCACCAGGCCTGCGGTAACTTCATCGAAACACTTTGATGGAAAATTTGGCTGGAAAAGTTGGCACCGGCTACCGACGGTAAATCCCGAGTGCACGAGGTCGCCGCTCGAATCTATTCAATGTAACTCGAAGCAAACCTCGTTCGAAATCGCTTACGTGCTGTAACTTTGACCAAGGGAACATAACGTCCCCCGAACGATGCGCCGTGAAAGCTCAATAGAGGAAATTGCAGCGGGAGCTTTCGGAAAGTCAGTAGCTTTTCGCGTTTCCCTTGGACATTAAGGTAGATTTTCCTATACACGACCGGACGCAGCGTCGCGAATTTCAAAGTCGATTTTCTCGAAAACGAAGCGCGATATCAAGAAAAGTTACTCTTTCTTTTCGACTTACAACACGTAAAGAAGTCGAGAAAAAGGAACAAAATTTTTTGACATCGCGCTTCGATTTCGAGAAAATCGACTTCGAAGTTCTTCGCCTAAAACCAACCTTAAAAATCGTTTACAACCGCGCTCCTTCGTCCTCGCGCGCATTTATCGCTCCATCGTCGACTCTACAGGCGAATTTAAACGGTTCAACAGAATTGAAAGCGTAGATCAGTGTAAATTCGTCTTTACTGCCGATCGTGGAAAGGTGTACTTAAAATTCGCCAAGCGAGCGGGCAAGGAGTTTGATGGACGAAAGATGTCTGCTCGCTTCAAGGACATTCCCCTAGCACTTGTTGCGCTCTGTTCGATGCACAGTCAAAAATCCTCCGAGAGTTTCTACTGTATTAGTATAATAGGTTATACTTCACGCGTTTCGCGTGACGCACATGGAAACGTACGAAACCCTGTGCCATAAAACTCGAGCCTGAACCCTGTCAACACTCCTCGCGTCGCCAGCTTTCGCTTTACGTCCTCTTCAGAACTGCGCGACCTATCGGGCGCGTTGCTTCGCCCTAAAAGATACAACCGGCAGTAAATCCTTCATCGACAATTTCGCAATAGGTTCGAGTTCCTCTCAGAAGACAACGTTGACAGCTCGTCGTTCGCGCAACTGTACGTATCGCGCTAGAACGTAGACATTTTTCTTCGTCTATCTTACAATCTATAGTAAAAAAATTGATAAATAAACCGTAAGCAATTAAATGGCGTTAAACATAGGCGTCGCTCGGGTGCGCAGTGGATCGTTCTGAAAACCTCACGTCGCCCTTGTCCTTTACAAATCACGCCAGCTTCTCCGCTCCGTAAACACACTTATATCGGAACGCGTAGACGCCCGTAAACTTTGGAATCGTGTCCGCGACAAGGTAACGTACCTGCATGCGTGATACGCGCGACAATCTCTCGAGCACGCTCCTCGAACGACACGCGAACGATGACGGCAGAAATGGTCCCTTTGGCGCGTCGACTGGAACCGTGGTCGAGCCGACAAGTCTGAACCTCTAGCGAGCCTTTAAACCGGCGACGCACTGAATTCTTCGAGCCACGAGAGACGCGAAATCGTAGGATCAAAGAGAGGGGGACACTGTTGTCGCTTCGACGGACGCGAGGGAACAGAGTGTGTACGCAGTTGGGAGGCGCCTTGATCCGAGCGCGGCCCGCAACCTCGCCTGAACGGTAGCAATAATCGAAGAACTTTGTTAGCGCTGTTAATAATGGATTAAAAGAAAAAAAATGATAAGAGACGATTTTAAGAGGCGGATAAGTTTTAAGGGCGAGCCATGCTGTTGCCACGGCTTCGAGGAATTCTTGTTCCGATTCAGACGCGCCACTCCCAGTCAGGAGGGCACAACCTAATATAAGTATCGGAGGAATGTGGTCGAGCGCGGAATCAGAATGATGATCTTCCTAGAGTTGCTAAGTCGGCTAAGGCCATCGAACTACTCGCGACGGTCTCTCGACCAGCTTCACGTTGCTTGGTAAACTTGTAAGCGAGCAGAAACTCGGCACCGGAAGTGGGATTACGTTCCCGTGGAGTATTCCGCGGAGAAGAAAGCCAGCTGGAATAAATGGTCCCGCGGTGACCCATCGAACCCGGTCGACTCGATTCTGTTGGAACGATTTTCAGTTTGCTCAAAGAAGCCCTGATATTTTTCTATTTACTCCGACGGACGGGGAAGATTTCTTCGCTGCGGGAAGATCGTCGCCGGATTGCCTCGACCACAGCCGGAAACGTTTCGTATCGGTGATTTTTAACCTCCGTCGTTGCGGGTACCGCAAAGTCGATTCAGCTTCTTTCCAATATCGCTGCGTTTTTACCGCTGCCATTATTTATCTCGCCAATTTACTGCGGCGTTTTAGTATCTCCGGGGAGGGAGGATTAAACGTGTTCGACTGCGTCAATATTCTTTACGACGTTCTTCGTTGTGGAAGGATAAAAGAGGATCTCCCGGCGTAAGAGTTATTCGCCGATCGAAGGGTGGACAGAACTTCGCCATTCGATTCGACGAGAAGGGAAATGGGAGGATTGTGCGAGCCGCGCTTGTTCCTAGTCCAGCGAGCTAGCAGCGAGAATTTCCAGCGTGTCAAGTTGAACGACAATCGGGGAGAAAGGGGAAGAAAGGATCCTTGAGATGTTAAGGGTCCTAGATCGCGAAGAAACTGCGCATAAATCGCTGCTCGTTTCCCATGAAACTCTGGAGATTTTTAGTACACACTTGTTACTGTTTTATGCTACCCACTCGAGGCAGGCGACGTAAATTTTTTAGCGCAGCTTGTACGCTGGTAAATCGGCGAATTATGATTCTACCTCAGTTACTGGATTCTCGAACGTAGCACGATTTCGAAATTCTGAAGTGTGGAAATTTATTTGAAATATTGTATTAGGATAAGACGAGAGGTTAAAAGTCACCGGCTTCTCTGAAGCTTTTGCTGATAATAATCCGTGATCGATCGTGGAACTTAACTTATTCGTATGCAAGCGAATCAGAAATTTAAGGATTGTCTTAAGCGATTTTTACATTTTCAAGTGGGTTATAACGGTAAGAGATCGACTTTTCGCTTAATGACGTTTCTAGATGCTTTCCGTGTGAAATTCTCGTAGTGGAGGTTCGTCGAGCTAGTCTCCTGTTTTCGACTTGGGTGCGCACGGCGCGAGGAAGGAGAAGAGGCGGCACTGTCGAGCGGGGAGAAGTTGGAAGGTGGAAAAGAAGAAAGGAAGGGAAAGGGGCGCTGAATCGGTTCGCACCGGTGTTTCCGAATTCTCGCAATTCTTTCGAGGTGTATTCCTTCTCATAGCTCATAAGTATTCTACTCACTGTGCGTAGAACAGACCGAGGAGAGGTCGAGAGGAGAAAGAAGCGAATTAAAACGCCCCCGCGCGTTCGGACTCCAAAGCTCCGAGTTATTGGCGACAAACGTTTCCGCGCCGGGGCGAAATAAATTTTAATTTTTCCAGGCGGTGCGCAAAAAAAGGTTGTAATAACCGTTACTTAAATTAAATATCTCGACTTACGGTGGCATTTAAAAGTGAATTTCTGCTCGCTGAGCGCTGCCCGTAAAAAGATACAATAAAATCGCTATGCCACTAAATCCTTTTTTCTGCGGACATTTCGTGCCCACTATGTCCTCCGAATTTCCAGTTTTCTGATCCCTCGCATTATTCTTACAGATTCCAATTTTAATTCGAGATCCATTAACCGGTTAACTGGCACAGCTTTTTTTTACTATTCGTGTCGAAACTGGCAACATCGAAAAATTAAGTGAATCACAGAAAATTTGTTATACAGTGGTATGGGCGACTCCAAAAACCCCTATATACCAGGGTTGACCAACTGGCGACTCACGAGCCGCCTGGAGCCCCACCGCCTTGCTACCACGCTGAACGGCCCCCTCCATACCAACCAGACTCTGACGATCGCAGTCGAAAAGAGAAAGAAAGAAGCAGGAATCGACTGCGATCGTCGGAGTCTAGTTGGTATGGAGGGGGGCCGCTCAACGTGGCAGCAGTGATACCAGATCGGGGACGGGTTTCCTCGAGAGTTTCCCCCACCTCGCATGCACACTATGCAGGAGTCGCGTATGTGATCTACACGCACGTGATTGGTGCATAGTGTGCATGCGAGGTGGGGGAAACTCTCGAGGGAACCCGTCCCCGATCTGGCATCACTGCCGGGGGCCCCTTCGACTTGCTACTACGCAGTACGACCCCCTCCATATCGACCAGACTCTGACAATCGCAGTCGAAAAAGGAAGGAAAGAAGCAGGAATCGAGTGCGATCGTCAGAGTCTGGTAGGTATGGAGGGGGGCCGTTCAGCGTGGCAGCAAGGCGGAGGCAGTGATGCCAGATCGGGGACGGGTTCCCTCGAGAGTTTCCCCCACCTCGCATGCACACTATGCACCAATCACGTGCGTGTAGATCACATACGCGACTCCTGCATAGTGTGCATGCGAGGTGGGGGAAATTCTCGAGGAAACCCGTCCCCGATCTGGTATCGCTGGCAGCAAGCAGTGATGCCAGAATCGTGGGACGCGGGACCAAACGCTTACCCTCACTATGACCTCCCGTCGTCTCCTACTATACCCTACCAGCGTGCCCCACTTTCTTCCCACCGCACTGCACACAAGCATATTTTTACTCCTGTCCGTGTGAGCTGCCTGTTGGGCTGCCGAGCACACGGACAGGGTTAGGGATATGCTTGTGTGCAGCGTGATGGGAAGAAAGTGGGGGACGACGGTAGGCCATAGTGGGAGACGACGGTAGGTCATAGTGGGGGTAAGCGTTTGGTCCCGTGTCCCACGATTCTGGCATCACTGGCAGCAAGACGGAGAGGCCCCCGGCGGCTCGTCAGTCGCCAGTTAGTCAACCCTGCTATATACAATTTTTCTAAATCCCGATAATATTTTAATGTTTGGCAGCCATTTTGGGTCGGCTATTTTGAGTCTGCCATATTGAATTTTACAATTCCATTGCCAAATTAAGATTCTGCGACCCCAAAAACCATTACATACGAAGTTTCATTCAAATGGTTTGAAAATCAAAAAACTTATTCCATTTGATCATATATGATACATAAGCAGAATTTTGCAGATTTTTTTTGATCATATATGATACATTGCCAGTTAACCGGTTAAAATTTCGTGAGTAAACGAAGAAATGTTTTAAAATCTTTCTATAATTTTGAAGGTCAGTGTATTGTAATAAAATTATTTAACCAGCTTCCTCCTCCCTCTCCCTCTCTCTCCCCCCCCTCTCTCTCTCTCTCTCTCTCTCCCTCTCTCTCTCTCTCTTCCTTTCACTCGTTCAACGCACCGGCGATCTCGAAGAAGAAACCTCTTTACGCATAAAGTTAAAAGAAACTATTCTACTATTATAGCGTAACTAAATATTTTTAAATGCTGCAACGTTAAAGAGGCTACTCTAATGCGTACCGTTATACTCGTATCGCTACTTGTATCGCTACTATTACCGCTAATTATTATAATACTAAACGCTAATCTACTGTTACTCTACTTACAGCAACGTGACAAACTTTTTTCCGTCTGAAACGCGTACCGTACTCTCTCACTTGACAAAACGAGAAACAAAACCGTACTAAGGATCCAGGATGGACACGAGGAGACGAGACACATCCCGAAACACCTACACATATTCACACACTCGCGTGCCACATACACACACGGACAGACAGCCGAACTTGCACACAAAGAGACACGCGTACGTTTAAACAGCGTCAAGGTCATTGTTTTACGAACTTTCTGTGATAATTATTAACAATCATTAAATACGAGGAGAATCAGTTACGAGTGCGGCAGAGAACGGTCGGATGAGCGACGGGTGGAATGTAACGGCGATCGAGGTATCGCGTTTGGCAATGAGATCGAGGAAGAAACGAGAATGCGAACGATGGAGGGGAGCGGATGGGAAAGGGAGCGCCGACACTGGTTGAAAACGTCGTGTTATGTAATAGCGTTACTGTTCCGTAGTTTGTTGACGATTCGCGAGTCCGTCGGTGATACGGTCGATCGACTGACCAGCGACGGAAACGAGCGAGAAGAGAATCGACACGCGACCTCGAAAACGTTGCTCGGTTACCCACGAAAATCTAAGCGCATTGTTATTTTGTATGATCCCGTGCGTTTTTTCTAAATGACGACGACATCGTAACACGCGATAATGATGGTGATTAATAAAAATAACTTGAAGCACAACCTGTCGCGACGTTATTCCGTCCCCACCTCGTGCCTTCGGAATCCCCGCGTCCTACCATCCCTTTCAATTAATTAGTCCCTCTTGTCCCGCGAGCTTCGAGCCGGTGTCCGAGGGAAATTGAGATGGGCGAGGAGAATCAGCCGCCTACGAGGCTGTAATAACATTCGGAGAAGCTAATTGGCATCGGTCGCGAGTCTGCGATCGCACAGTTGCTAGTTTATTCATCGGGAACGCCACGCGGTGTGTCTTTTTTTCTATTTCCTTTCGCGGTTCTCAAAAATGTACGCTCTCGGTGGTGGCGCGCGCCAAGTGTAACCGATGCAGCTCCTCCGTGCGTCTCATGTCCTCGTTCAGGGCTTTTATCCTCAACTGTACTTCCTGAATCGCCATCTCGGCGATCTTCACTTTCAAGCGTTTCTCCTCAGTCTGCAACGGAAATTTACGATTCCCACAGTGTTCCAGTTCACTCGGTGGATTATAATACGTATGTACGAACTTCCAGCTGCTGTAAAAGTAATTTATGCTTCAGCTGATTGCGATAATTGGTCAAGAAGACGTAGCTCCTGGGCCCGAAGGGGTCGCTTCGGGTTTCCAAGCTCCTCGATCTAGCGATGGCTTCGATCTCTTGGTTCTCCATCAGAGTAGCGGCACCGTTTCGCTGGAAAAACTCTCGGGCCTGTCTTTCGTACAGTAAATCGTTCATGGCGCAATCCGGCGGCGCTGTGTCGCTTTTCTCCATACCTGCAAGCAACGTTTTAGACAATCTCCAAGTTACACTTTTTCGCTCATTTATTCTAGCACGCTGTCGTACTTGCGTCTATGGTCCTCTCTTTTAAATCCCCGATACTACTGTGTTCCACTAAGTTACAGGAATCGGATGAATCCTCGCGGTTGCGCCTCTCTTCGTGGTCGAACCGCGAAACGTCCGCTGAAATGTGAAGGGAAATGTGCATGTGCTACCTGACGGTGAACTGAAAATTGAGAGGCTCAGTGGAAAACAGAGGAAAGCAAGTTGAAGGAAAAATTATTTTCGTAGGAAGGGCTGTACGAAATTGTTATTATTTTAAATGGTACCTACTTGAATTAAATGGTAATTGAACAACTATTCTCAAATTTTAGCTGAAAATACTATACATTGTTTACAAGTCCTATACATTGTTTACTATTTCTTAAGATTTTCCTTTCGTTATCTTTTCATTTATTCTAATAACGAGAACGTTTTTTTACCACTGATTTCTGTGTCTGCTTTGTATAAATAATTTCTATACATACCTGGTATTTCGACCTTGAAAATAATGTGAGATCTGTCACGTGTTCCCAAAGAGGCGAGTGGAATGGGCCCCTTTTCCAATACCGATTTGTTTTTTCTCACCGTGAAGAAAATTTAATATGATTCTGCTGGATACTTATTCTGCCTTCTTTAGTTAAAATGTCTTATCTAGCATTTTGAAATAACCGAGAAAACTGAAGTTTTATCATTTACTTTGTACTAGGGGTCGCAATACCGGTAAACCGATTTACCGGTTTACCGATAAATCGCGAGAAATGCCCTGAAATTTTTACCAGTGATTCGCCAAATATTTACCGGTAATTCGATAAATTATGTATAGCAATGTAGCGCATATATGCATTCATTAATTCCGTCGATATCAACTCTGGTATCAGTGAAAAAACTTAATTAATAATAGAGACGAAAACTGAAGTATCTCAGGAAGAACCAACTTTAAACCAAAAGAAAACTAAAAATCTGAAGCCACCAAATAATAGACGTATTTTCAAGTAGAAAAAGTAAAAAGAAAATATCTACAAATGACATATGATTTCTTAATGACTACCCGAAGAAAAAGTGTAGAATCTAAGAGCGCTTTATCAGGAGACCAAAGTTTCGACAAATTATGTTTTTGCGTGCTTATTTGTTAAAAAGAATTGTTAAATAAAAAATATTTAATTATGTATATAAATTAAGATTCTTTTCATTGTTTTCGCGGTGAAGATCCATATTAATAAGTAATGTCAATAGTTATACAAATTTATATATTTTGTGTTATATCATTTTATATTTTATGTTTAGAACAGTTTTATTTGCATATATTTTTTATAATGCTCGATTAGAGTTCAAAAATTTTTTTTGTAATGTTTACTTTTATATTTTCAATACCTTAAAGAATTACCGGTAAATTACCGATAAACCGGTTTTGACTGAAAATTTTACCGAATTACCGGTAATTGAAAAAGTCGGTAAATTTGCAATCCCTACTTTGTACCATCCTTATTTTCCTTCATTCAAATTAAAATATGTTGTCACTATTTCGCAATAGCCTAATATGATTTTTTGTAATAGATGTACCGGTAGGAAATGTATTATTAACGTGCCAATTAATTAATTGTTTTAGATAAGATAGTTTAACAATTTTGAAAGAAGTTAGGTTAAATACATTAGACTGTTTATAAATCTTTACGAAGCACGTAGAGTTTTCTAACTTTGCTTAAAAGGTAAAAGACATGTGGAACTTGAAATATTTCAACATATCTCAAAAAATGAAAGAAATGCTAGATAGGACAGTTTAAGGGGGAACACCACTGTGACGGCCGAAGAAATGAGCCCATTTTTAAGATTTTTTTAAGGAATAACTTACAGTTTTATTATAAAATTGTTATTACCTATCTTTAGTACAATGTATTAAGAGACTATAAAAAAAAAGTAATAGAAAAACATGCATAGATTTCCATATACAGTTAATCTCCTACACCCCTCACAAGAAAACATAGGTCGCTTATCGAAACGATATCTTTGGAACGGCAACTCTGAAATCAATTTTTTTTTTAATATAATCGGTATGAGTGTAGTTTCCGTTGTACGTACCGATTTTTAAAAAAAATTATTTTTGTAAAAATAGTGCGCTTGGGAAGAAAAAGTTTCGAAAATCCGCAAAAAAAAGGATAGTTTTTCGAGCGTATTTAAAAAAATATGTTTTTGATCAAAAAATCGGTACGTTCAACTGAAGATACTCTTGTTTTAAAGGTCCTGTCAAAATTTCAAGTCGATCGGATAAAAATTGACAGAGCTATTGATTCGATCAGTTAGAAAAATGTCGTTTCGAGAAAATCGCGTTTAAAGTTTGACTTGTACGTATGTTGATCGCGTTTAAAGTCTCACAAAATGCACTGTATCTTCGTCAATTCTTCGAATATCAACTTGAAACTTTCAGAGAATATTTTTGAAGAGTTAAACATTAAGAAAGCGAAGAAAAAAAAATCGAAATTTTTTCAACTTTCACAGTGGTGTTCCCCCTTAACTAAGGAAGGCAGTATTATATTAGGAGATGGTGGAATCAAACTACATCACAGGAACGAATAAATAGTGCAAACGTGTCATGTGCCTATTTTCCACTGAGCCCCTCAATTGAAATCCACGTCTCTATCGACGGATACAAAATATTTCCGTTACCTGAGTTCCTCGCAGGCACCTTACTCGCTTCTGTCGTCCCATTCACTGCACTTTTGCAAGCCCGCTCGTTGTCCTCAGGATACACGATCGACACGGTCACGCTGTTATTGGAAATCTTCGCGTTGGACACCACGATGCGATTTCTGGTTTTATGGTCCATCGCGTTGGTCGTCGACGACGACGACGAGGAGGACGACGAGGACGCCGATGACGCTAGTCGATCTTTATTCATAAAAATCTCCTTCTTCTCCCCCAGGCTATCCTCGTCCGGATTTATACCCTCCAATAAATTCGTGGCTCGCTGATCGCAGTTGGGCGTCGATTCTTCGCCGGTTCTCTCCGTCTTGATCCACGATAAATCTTCAAACAGAATTCAATCGAATACACAACGGCCTTTGTCGTTTCGCGCGAATTTCTCGCGCAGAACACTAAAGTGCAGGCGAGCCCATTCTGCTCGTAAATGTGTGTACGATGACAGAGTAAGTGTTACAGTGGGTTATCAATCGTATCGAGTCGACAACCATTGTCCGTAGTTAGCCCGTGGATGGTGCATTGCGATAGAAGCGGGCGGGAAGTCTCAAAGGATACGCGAGTCGATACGAAAGGTAGACGGGAGATACAAGGAGAAAATGGTACCGAATAAGCCGTCCGAGGTATTCAGTTTCCGGGATGACCCTCCATTATCCTCAGTGGACCGGCATCCCGGCTCGATCTGCGAGCTTTGCGAACAAACGCCGGGGATTTCCGAATACTTGGACGCAGACCGATTTTCCACGAAGACTTGATATCGGTTCCATTCCGAGGACTCGTTCATCTCGAAGTCTATGCGCTGTTTAGTTTCCTACGATATTTCTTTATTTCAGTGGCAGATGACGCGGGAAAAGGTGGATCGGCAGAGGACGCGTTTGCAGGAAACGAAACTGATATTATTATTCTATTGATTATTAATCGTCTTTATTAGAAAAGAGAACCGGATTGTTTACAGCTAGCAGGGTGAATTCCACTTGCGCCCAGATCGCCCGTGATTTTCATTAAGGTAGGTTCTCCTATACGCGACTGAACGCAACATCGAGAATTTCAAAGTTGATTTCCTCGAAAACGAAGCGCGATATGAAAAAAAGTTACTCTTTCTTTTCGACTTGCGATAAGAAAATAAGTCGATAAAAAAGAATAACATTTTTTGATATTGCGCTTAATTTTCGAGAAAATCGACTTGGAAGTTCGTCGCGTGGAGTTCAGTCGCCCATAGTCGATAAGAGTAAAGACGAGGCAGTGGTAACACTGTTGACAAGCCTAACAGTCAAACTAAAATTAAAATAGAGGCAGTAAACATAACAAATATTAAAAATAAACTAGCGTAAAAGTAATGTGAAGACTCAACGCGAGAATAATACAAAAGTAAAGTAGAAGTAAGAAAAGTAAAGTGAGTGACAATACAATATCAATCGGCTGTTTGACGTTCCGGGCGAGCCTCGGATATTTCGAAACGCAAAACCGCACCCGATATGTCTCCCTCGCGACACAGCTGGCCGAAACGCGAAACCTCCGGAAATATCGATATTAAATTCCGTATTAAACTTCTCGCAATAGGAACTGGATCTCTGTCAGTTTCCTCGACGTCCGTGCGGTTTAATAGGGCAGTGGGATCATTCCCCTCGAATTGATAAAAGCTTGGCATCGATAACAGCGATCTCGAATAAAACGCTCGGTAAGACAGTGCAATCGGTTGGAAAGAGAAAAATACCGATACCTTTCCCAGCGCCCTGGCCTTCTTGCAATGATACTTGTAGTTCTGCCAGTACTTTTTCAGCTGAGCGGAGGTTTTGCTAACGAAGCCGGCCTTCTTAAATTCGTCCTCGATGGTCGTCCAGATCCTTTTGCGAGCGAGGGTGGAGGCGCTGTTGTCCAACAGCGGGGCGTACTGCTTCATTAAACCCAATAGATGAACACGTTCCTCCTTATCGAACTGATTCTTCTTCCTGTCGGCTTCCGACAAATTGCGCGGCATTCTCCCGGGATTCTATCGGAAACGTTGGCCGACGCGGCACGGTGTATCGCCTTCGAATCGCCACGATCCTGCCGCTCCTTGGTTGTCGCGTTCAAAGAAGAAATCAGCGGGGAATCGAGGCTTAAGATCGTGAGACCGTTTAGACTTCGGAAGTTCAGTGTCACGGACTATCTTGGCAGAAGTGCGAGCACTTTTGTTTCGACAAAACAGATCGGCGCGCGCGATCTTCCACTGTTTTCGCCGCGGTCGATCCTTAGTAGTTTTGCCACGATCCCGCGGCACGGCCGCGCGAGCCTCGGCGACACGCGCGCTTTTTCTTTGGAGAGTAAATGGAGCGGCAGCGGACACTAGTTGCACCGATCATCGCCCAGCGATGCGAGCCACTCTCGCAATAACGTCACGGATATTGTCGCGATAAATGTCCGCGCGCGACGTTAAGTTGGAAATAAATTTCCTGTATCGGACGCGCGCTAATTGAACGGGCTAAATTCCGCCGGCGAGCACTCAATTCTCTCCCAATTCTCGCTGTACAATTACTGGCGCTTTGACCGGTCCGCGCCGGGACCATTAAAGCGAGGCGTCGGTCACCTACGCGTCGCAATTACCCGTAACCTTAATTGCGACAGTGGAAAAATACACTGCCTCGAGTATGTCGCACTACTTTTTCTAATAAATGAAATTCCTGTGCGCGCAATTTGGACTAAATAGTCGATTCAACGGCGGGGTACGTTTGGGGACGCGGGGGTGGTTTGTATACGCTTTGGGTAATGTCATTAAGGGGGGTTCCGGTCTGAAAATCGATTTTTTTATTTCATTTTTCGAATGTTCAACCTTTTAGGAATTCGTGTTTAAAAGGATTTTTGTAAGTTATTATCCGATTTGACTGAAACTTTTGTTAGGGTAAAGAGTACAATGGTTGGTCACTTAAGTAAGAGTGTCACGTAAATAATGAATTATAAATGTGAATTTAGTACATTTGAAATGGAAATCAATATAAATAAGTACGAAAAACCCCTAATAATCTAAAAATAAATAGAGTTTATAAAAAAAATCAAGAATGTATAAAAATACACAAAAAATATGTTTCCTACGAAGAAATATAGTTATTGGCATGGTTAAGACAGTAATTGTCCAATCGGTTCGACAGTGATTGGCCGCTATTTGATACGTAATATAACCTGAAAGAAAATGTTACCTGATTTGGCGATAGAAATAAGATTAAAATTATTCAATAAAAATGGATATATTTTATTTAGTATGTATTTGTCGTGTTTGTTTCTGTTTTGAACAGGGGGCTAATTACTGTTTCACCATTAACATGGTTAAAAAACAGTCACTGGCCAATTACTATCATTCAACATTATTCATATGACAGTTGTTGGCCCCCCTGTTTTTTCATAATATATGTAAAATTTTAACAGACAAATAATCCTTTTATAAAGTTTCAACTTTTATTTATCGATATATACCGAATATAAAAGATATACATATCATAAATACATTAAACTATTCGCAAACTTTCAACTGTACTCTTATGGTTTTTTGATTAAATGGCTATAATTTCCAAGCATCAAAGCCGAGTCATCCTATTTGCTTTTATATATAATCACAGTATATAATGAGTGGAGAAATATTGATTACATCCGAAGCAAGAAAGTACAAGGAATATGAAAATGTGTTCATTAAAAAAAGGCATGACATTGGTATTTCCTTATATTCATTTATTTCTCAAAATAAGGCCAATCACTCTCAGGTGGCCAACCACTGTACTCTTTACCCCTATTACAAGCTTTTATTTAGCTTCACTTGTGAGTTTGTCCGTTAGTTTGTGAGGATGAAATCTTCTAAGCTAATTTTGACTCACTTACACATGTCCGATCGACTTGAAATTTTGCACACTTACGTAGTTCCGATGGCAATAGAATATTTTCATGTCTCTTTCATGTAAAGCTTGTTTTTAATTTTTTTTTTTTGAAGAATATATTTCTGGGTCGTGGACAGATTAGTAAAATTTAAAAAAAATTGAACATTTGAAAATTTTAAAGGCGTTGAAAGGACGAGAAATATAGGGAAAAAGTGATTTCAAACTTCAAGTGTCGTTATTTTCTCAAAGAATGTCTGTTTTTGTAATTTTTCTGGTCAATCCATGAGGGAATTTCATGCCCTTTAATAATCTGACATTGTTTTCTACTTCAGACCAATGGTTTAGGTGCTACAGGTTCCACCGATTTGGAACGAACTTTTTGACAACTCGACTTTAACGACTCCCCAGTGCCGTCTGCAATGATTAATTATAAAACAAAAAACGTATTTCTGTAGTTTAAGACATCCTTAATTCAATGCAAAAAGTCCCATTAAATTATATGTTGTAGTTTTCCTTTAATTAATTCCTAAAGATCACCTATTTTTATGGGCTCTAGACCGGAACAGCCTCTTAATCGTGAAATAAAGTATCTTCGCATACTTCATTGGTATTCAAAAGTATAGAGTACATTTACGCAGGTATAGTAACGTAAGATACTTTATTTTAAAGTACGGGCGGCAACCCTAGTGCTACAGGGCCGTCCTTAAATTACGTAAGGGTAGGGTGACTGTACCTAATATCGCCAGGCAAAAGTTAAATCGCTGTCAATTGAATAATAATTGAAGTTTTTGCATGCAGTTCGTTTCAAAGCAAAGAGAAATTATTCATCTTTCATTTAGCATAAGTTAGAATCGTTGAAACCTACAAAATTTTAATTAGCACTCAAAAAACATAAGACATTCAAAAATCGGGTCCTGAAAAAAGTGTACCTAATATCGCCAACTCAAGAAATATTGATTAATTCATGCATATATAAGTTTTTAAAGTCATTTTCACATGTGCTCTTATTATTTCTTGCACTATAAATGTACTTTTATCCATCTTTGATTTTATTTTTATTAGAAAAATATAGAAATTTAAAAATATAGATTTTTAAAATATTTTATTTTTTACGTTCCAATGTACATATTGGATAAATTAAGTTTATTTCGGTTGCTCGGCACATTTCGTAACCCCACCTGTAACAAACATTACATCGAAACCATTGTTCTCCGGTAGGCGGTATTAAGAACACCCATTCTGCTAAAAGAAAAACACTATTTTCATCACGGAAAATATTTGAATCGATTTCATTCCTTAAGTACATCATTAATTAGGTATTTCTAGTAGATATTCTTGCATTCACGGAATTATTAGACTTTCCTTCTCCGAATGGGATGTAAAATTATGGCAGTCCAATAAATTTTTACGCTATTAAGATTCTCTAAAATCCTTCCCTTTCTATAATTGTTGATCACATGACGCTGCAATTACAGTATGTCTTCCTACATATGTTTAGATACTAATTGAGTGCAGAACCGATAAATTTTAGTGCTTACTTCGCGAGATATAGCGGGTGGCGATATTAGATACAGTCACCCTAATTTTGGCGAATTCTTACCCCCTCCCTCCCCCAGTATAAGAAATCGTAAGATTTGATATTCCACCCCCCTCCTTGCGTAATATTTTTTACATTCAATTTCTTCAGTTATTAAAATTCTTTTAAAGCTTTACATGATTCATTTAACTCGGTTTCGGTAAATTTAAACTAAAACTACTTCTCCGGAAGATTAATGATAGAATTTGTATTTATTGAAAATTAGGTTAAAAAATATTAAGTAAGATGCTACCTGACTCCCCCCCTTATAAGAAAACGTAAGAAATTCTCGACCCCCTCCCAAAAGCCTTACGTAATTTAAGGACGACCCCTACTGCAGGTGCGACATATTCCTAATTAAGTACACTCCTCGACGAGGCTCTCTCAACTTTCCATCGCTGAAATTTCGCCGCGTCTCTTTCGCGCCTGCCTATCGCGGTTGCGCAATATTTACGATCTCGAGCGATGAGCAGGTTAGCGTAATCCGCGCGCAGGATCCCCTGCTAGATGGATGACTGGAAAACCCGCTCGATCCGCATTGTTTGCTCGGGAGAAATTCTGGCCCTCGCCGCGAGACAAAGCTGGCAACCATCGTGCGCGCGCTGCCTTTCGGCTCGAAATCGGCCAACGCTCGCCCTGCTCGCTCTTCCCTAACGCAAACCGCTCGCCGCGTTACGTAACCAAACGCTTCTGTGACCGTCGCGTCGATAACGAAACTCCCAATTCGACGCGTTTGCATCTCTGCGGACCTTTGCCGCGCGATCCTGAAAAGCGAAATAAAATCTGCAGCGCGAGCCGTTTTCGCTTTGATTCGATTGAAAAGCAGGGACGGGATATTACGCGCTCGAGGGGGAACTCGTTTGGCAACAGTCCCTCTTCGTCATCGAGGACAACGAATCTGTAGGCGTCCAAGGTCACGCGAATCTCGCCGAAACTTGTAGCTCTGCTTGGAAAATTGCACGGCCAGGTCACGGCCACGTATTTTGCATTGCTAAAGAGCAGGCGGTATTCGATAACCAGGTAGCTGGCGGGAATATACTTGATCGAACGGAATTTATAAGCGACTCGGGTTGTAAATCAGTTCATGGGGATTCTGCTGACGATATTAGCACCGTCAGTCAATGACAATAACGTGTCATCAGGATCGGTATGGTCTTGGATTGGGGACGTAGGCTACGATGAACGTTTCTAAGGGGCGATAATAATAATAACAGTAGTAATACGTTTTTATTACAGTAGCAATTTATTTTTAGTTAATTCTTAGTTTTATGTTCTTAAGGTTAGGCTTATTAACAGTTCCTACTGCTGCTTGGACTTTACTCTAGTTTTAGTATCTCCGTATTTATTATAGCTTCTATTTAAGGAATAATAAAGTCGTAATAATAATAATAATAATCATACATTAGTGTACAGTTAATTTCATTGTAACTACATCTGCCTTCCTTTTGTGGTAAAATGGGCCATTTTTAAAATCTTACCCTCAATTAGATTAACTTATTAAGTATTGGACTTGCGGATGTTTATGCAAATGCATATATTGATATGCAAAAATTATTTTGCATATTGCACATGCTTTGCTAAAAGGCATATGCACATATGTTACATATTTCTTTCATATCTATGTCACTGTACTTGGTTTCGATCATTGATGAATTATCGAGCCGTTATGTGACGTTAATGATAAGTATCAATGTTGATATCATGCGATAGAGTAAGTCGTTAGTAGAGACTAATTGAAGGGTCGGATGCAATAAGGGGACTAGCGCCCGAAAATGGGAAAAATTATTGTCCAAACGCTAAGAAAGATTGGAAAATTAAATATTGTTAAACTGGATTTTTAACCTTCGTTGACAGTCTGGGTGTCAGCCACCCATAAACTGATTTTGACGCTCTCCGTACATTTTATGTGCAAAGTAAGCACCATTTTTTCAAAGCCGACTTACAAACTATTTTTTTTCTCGAAATATTATATCTGAACAACAACTCTGTAGATTTTTAGCTTCTAATATTGAAATTTATAAAAGTTACAATTTTTTAAAGATTTTATTTGTGTTTTCTCGACATATGGTAATCTAGAATTTTTTTGCAAAGACTGTGATAAAATGTCAATCAAAAAACTATTGGAATACAGTCTAGAGACCTTGGAATTGACCCATGATTTTTTTCATAACGATTGGATTCTTTAGATGAGAATGACGGTCGTTCAAATTTGTTCTGGGTGTGAGCCATCCAGGTATGTCAAGGTTGATCGAAAAAGGAGGTGTGTCAACGAAGGGTTAAAAAATATAGTGTTGTAAAGTTCGTCACGACACACATTTTTTCTATTTACAGTTTGCTTATCCAATCATTAATATTCGAGCTAAAAATTATAAACAAAAAAATTTCATCGTCCAAAGTCATTATTTCTTTAAACTTAATGTGCGATAACTTGAGTAAATATTAACGGATCGTTATGAGACTTAAAAGATGACTTCAGGAAATTCTAGCGAAGCCGTAAAATGTATGCACAGAACCCTTATGTTAAAAAATGGAATAATATTTAATTAAAAAGTAATACTGGACATAACCCATGTTTTTCAACGTTCGCCGTTAAAAAGTATCAAGGTAATTTTGAGGTACATATAACTTGCAGCGACAAAGGTTTTCCTTAATGAACATGGAAGATTTTCAACAATTTTGCATCCGACCCTTCAATTCATTACAATCACACATATGATACACATAAACAATTTCGAAAAAAATTAAAGAAGTTGGGCCATTGTTTTCTCTTAACACCCGAAAATAGTACAGCCCTCTTTAGTTAAAATGTTCTATCTAGCATTTTGAAACAACCCAGAAAATTGAAGTTTTACCATTTACTTTGTACCATCCTTATTTTCCTTTATTCAAATTAAAACATGTTGTCATTATTTTCTAATAGCCTAATATAATTTTTTGTAATAGGTGTACCGGTAGGGAATATATTATTAACGTATCAATCAATTAATTGTTTTAGATAAGATATTTGAACCATTTTGAAAGAACTTAGGTTAAATACATTAGACTGTTTATAAATCATTACGAAGCACGTAGAGTTTTCTAACTTTACTTAAAAGGTAAAAGACGTGTGGAACTTCGAATATTTCAACATATCTCAAAAAATAAAAAAATGTTAGATAGAACAATTTAATTAAGGACGGTAGAGTAATATTTCACTCTTTATTTTATTATCAGTAAATAGGCAGTTGAAACTTTTAATGGATATAATGTCGTTGTAATTACAACTACTCAGAATCTTTTCCAACAGACACAAATTGCTAAAAATTAAACATTTATTAAGTCACCTTTACAAATTCTTCCAGCCACAATAAAGAAATTGGGAACTGTCGATCTACCCTTGACAGTTTCGATAAAAATAGACATGGCATATTTTAGCATATGCTTTTTATATATTACGTGCATAAACATCCGGAGTCTACTTATTATACAATTTATCTACAAGCTTATATATTCGTATTCCGTATGTAGGTCACGGGCGGAGTTTTTTTTTCAAATTTATTGCCGCTGAAATAGTCCTAATTGTCTTCGGTAATAAGTTTTACTATAATGTTTTTCCATACATGAATAAACATCAAAATTTGGAATAGCGTTCGAGCGGAATCTCCAGTTTAGAGGCCTGCCTCGAGGTGGTCGAATAAAATTGACGCGTTTGTAAGTTCATGGAGAGGAAGTGACTTTTTAAGGCGTACTTCTCAACTCAATTACAAACGTGACATTTAACGTTCTGCCCGGAAATTCGTTCGAAGGAAAGGCACAGCAAAATGTCTCCAGGAAGGCAGAACAGTGAGCGCGAGCTGATTCGTTTCCGAGGTTACCAGCCGTCGACCACGCGATTGCGCAATCCCAATAAACGTGACGGACCGCGGGGACAGAGTATGCGTAATTAATCAGCGAATTTTGTTTCTGCCTGTCCGCGCGTGGCGTCGCACAGATTTTACGACCCGACTTTCTGCTCGACGAGCGCTGTCACTTTCTCGCGGTGGTTTCCAACGGAAAAAAGGAAACACCGCGACAACAGCCATTCCTCATAGCGAGTATCGCAATTGCAGACGCGAGTTCTGCGCCCGGGGAATCCGTAGAATCGCGCGAGCAACGAACTCTCGGCATTCCGGACCGAGGCATTTATAATCACAATTATTTACACAATTACAAATTCGAATTGGCGTTAATTACAGCAGCGAATTCCTCGTTAAAAGATTAAATGTCCTCCGCGGGGAGCGCAAACTAATCATTTCGCGAACTCGATCAATCTCGCAGCAGACTAAGCAACGGAAAACGAACCCGCGCTCTTTACGACAGTCTGAACGAGAGCGCGATGGCAATTCGATTAAAACTGGAAACAAGGTAACGCGTCTAGGAGGAAGCTTCGACGAGTTTCGAGCTGGAAGGGCTAAATAAAATTAAAGCCCCTTTAAAGGGATAATCGATAGCGGATGAGACCAAGTTGCGAGTAACTTTGAGTCACGAATTCGATGGTGGCGGCTGAGTCAGTTGGACCGAGGATTGGTTCCAGCTTCCAGTCCACTGCGGTGTCTTTCCGATGCTCTTGGAAATAGTTTACGCAGAAATAATACGTGGCATTAAATTAGCAAGCCAGACCGATCTTGGTAGCCGATGGTCCACGAATGAACTCGGTGTTACGGATCAAATTGGGTATCTCCGTGGCTGTTGCTAATTGAGTTTGCGCAATTCTCTAGCTATGGTGCTTTCCACTGCGTAACAAGGCTGTCGGTGAGCGCTTTACGATGTAACACGATCATGTAGTCGATCTATCGAGCGTCACTCGACTGCCACGGTTTCCATTTACGGGCGGAGACTAGAATAGCCTGTTGGGTTTGCGGAAAACTTCGCCTAAGGAAAATGGCACATCTCGCTACCCACGCGTCGGCTACTCGTTAATTAATAATTCCAGGCTTCTAGGTGGAGGCATAAATGTGCAATCTCGCCCTCGGCAAGCCGCCAACGGGCGGTTAACCCACCAAGGAATTACGACCAAGAGCATCGAACGATTAATGCGTCCCTGCGGGCCACGGGCCCGCCGAATTTGCAGCCGTCGTGCGCACGCGCCCAAATTCTTTCAAATCTCGCGTACCTTTCGGCTCGTTTTCGTGCAGGAGGACCGTTAGTACAGTAATGTTAAACGCCACAGGAAATTTAGTACTCCGAGCCTGAGTAATATTGTTTTCTATCTTGGCACTAAGTATTTCTTTTTTCCTCTACTTTGCCCATTTTTTGCTTCTGCGTTTATATATTAGTCCAGTGGCGCACTGAGGATAGAAATATTTTTAATGCAAATTCAATGGAATTCATTGAGCGATTATATAAATTTTTTTATTTATTTATTTATTTAAAGAATAAAATCCAGTTTCCTTTTTTTTTACAAAGCTCTTGTTTTACTTGAGTTGAGGTTACATTAATCTCCTTTTTCTGTTTTCTTTCAGGGTGTCAGGGCTACTGGTTTTCTTTATTCTTTATACACCAAAGGGTTTTCCCGTATATATTTTCTTTTTTATTTATTTATATATATATATATATATATATTTATTTATTTATTTATATATATATATATATATATATATATATATTTATTTATTTATTTATATATATATAAATTTATATATATATAAATAAATAAATAAAAAAGGAAATATCGGTGCCGACAGTGCCACTGTGAGTAGCCGATACGGACAAGTGCGAATTCGTTCCATTCCAAAACAGGGAAACAATATTTTTTTTGCCGTTGAACCGTCACGGAACTAATATGTGTGCGTAGACTTTAATTCGAATGATTTCTTTCAGCATGTAATCAAGCGCACCTCAGTTAAGTATATCAAGCGCGGTGCACGCGAGAGCATCGTACGCCTAAAAAGTTTATTGGACACCGAGTGTATAGGAAAGTAATTACGAGTAACGGCAGCAAAGTAACGAGAAGGCAAGCTTCCGGAAAGGAGAGAAGGATATTGCAATTTCTGCATGTTACTACGGTAAAAGTCTGCGAGTGTTTATAATTACGCGGTCTTAACTCGTAACTCGTGCGCGATATTAGCCTCGAACGAAATCGCCAGTGCTCGAATAGCTTTGAGAGCGAGCATTTATTATTTTACGTTTCGTTCTTCGTCGGCTATCCTTTTTGCGCAATCCTGCTAAACGTCTAATTTTTGCTTGTAGTTTTCTAAATTTCTTACGGTGGCTGCAACGATCGCACGTTTATGGGAAAGATTATTGGAGGATCGTCTTGGGAAGAGCGACGAAGAGCCAGGAACGAAGAGAAGGGTGGCTGGATCGCGCGTACGATTAATCGAAGTAGTTGGTTGGATGTTCTCGATGAAGGTGGCACCATTGTTCCTGGAAAAGTGAGGGTAATCCCAAGTACGTCAACAAGGTAGGATCTCCCTCTTACCAGCTTTAATTAAAACACCGGCTTTTGCTGTATAAGCCGCGTGTCGCGCTAGTTATTGATTTTAATTATCCTTTGAATAATATCTTTCTCCCGCGCTTTATCAAGACCGAGTAACTTTTAATGAATTTCTCGACGTTGCTACTTAATGTTGATCGCGTGGCAGAGTTTTTACGACTTGGTAGAATTTCCAGCGAAGTTTGCGTCGTCAGAAGGACTTTCGAGAAAGTTTAAAGCGTACACGGAATATCAACGAAAAACAGAGGACCTGAGGAGGTAATTGCATTTGGGCTCCCCGGGAGGCTGTCTCGTCAGGGTTTTACGCAATGTTATTGGAATATGTAATATTAAAGTTGACCAGAGGTAATACCACGTTGGAGAAGCTATTCTGCTGCGGGACTTTCTCTTCAGTGTCTTCAGTGTCTAGGTATCCAAAGGTCGTTTAATTTTGGTGGTCCTCCGTCACTCTTTTCAACCTGTACAACTGGCATTGTTCGAGTTTACCGCCAGGGGCGGATTTAAAGACTTGGCGCCACTAGGTTATCAAGCGTCTGACGCACTTTACGTGAAATATCGTCAAATATTTTAATTTAAAAGAGTCGAGACAATTTGAAAATTAAGTCAGTATGGAAACTCATATATGAGTCATTGCTAATTCGATACATGAAAAAGGGAATTGTTTTTAAAGATTTCGCGAGCCTCTGTGTTTAAACCTTTTACAATTTCTTTCACTCAAAATTTGCTGGTCCCCAAAATTTGGTGCTCCGCAAAATTTGTCGCTCCTTAAAATTTGATGCTCCTCAAAATTTGATACTCCCCAAAATTTGCAGCTTCCTAAAATTTTCTGCTCCCCGAAACTGGATACTCCCCAAAATTTTCCATTCCCCAAAACTGGGTGCTACCCAAAATTTTCCGCTCTCCAAAACTGGATGCTCCTCAAAATTTATCGCTTCCAAAAACTTGTCGCTCCCCAAAATTTGGTGCTCCTCAAAATTTGGCGATTCTCAAAATTGGATGCTTCCCAAAATTTGTCACTCCCTGAAATTTGATGTTCCGCAAAATTTGTCGCCCCTTAAAATTTGATACTCCCCAAAATTTGATGTTCCCCAAAATTTGATACTCCCCAAAATTGCCCCTCCCCAAAATTTGGTGCTCCTCAAAATTTGCCGATTCTCAAAATTTCATGCTCCCCGAAATTTGATGTTCCGCAAAATTTGCCGCTCCTTAAAATTTTATGCTCTCCAAAATGTGATGCTCCCCAAAATTTGCAACTTCCTAAAATTTTCCGCTCCCCAAAACTAGATACTCCCCAAAATTTTCCATTCCCCAAAACTGGATGCTCCTCAAAATTTTCCGCTCTCCAAAACTGGATGCTCCCCAAAATTTATCGCTTCCAAAAACTTGTCGCACCCCAAAATTTGATACTCCCCAAAATTTGGCCCTCCCCAAAATTTGGTGCTCCTCAAAATTTGGCGATTCTCAAAATTTGATGCTTCCCAAAATTTGTCACTCCCCGAAATTTGATGTTCCGCAAAATTTGCCGCCCCTTAAAATTTGATGCCACCCAAAATTTGCAACTTCCCAAAATTTCCAGCTTCCTAAAATTTTCCGCTCCCCAAAAATGGATACTCCCCAAAATTTTCCATTCCCCAAAACTGGATGCTCCCCAAAATTTTCCGCTCTCGAAAACTGGATGCTCCCCAAAATTTGTCGCTCCCAAAAATTGGATACTCCCCAAAATTTGATACCCCCCAAAATTTGACACTCCCCGAAATATTATGCTTTCCAAAATTTGCAGCTCTCTAAAGTTTGTCGCTCCAGTTTTGTTGCTCCCCATAATTTTTCTGGCCCCAAAATTTGATGCTCCCCCAAATTCGCCTCTGTTAACCGCCATCCTACACGCTTTAACGCTCAACGTTCGAACCCATTCAAGTAAAGGCAATCTCCTGTTCAAAATTTCACAAGGATTTCATCTGTCGTACGTGAAACGCCACGGGCTGTCGGTCGTTGCTAAATTAAAAGTACCTACATCTCCCGAAATACAAGCGATTTACCGCGCACAATAGTTCACGGGGTACCGCGGTGAAAAAGAATCTTCTCTCACGATTCACTTCCATCGATTTTTGCAACTTACTCCACTGCTTCAGCCAGACACCGACTATCTATGAGGAGAATTGAAAGAGAAACGATTCCATATATCATTTCGATGTTCACTGACTCGGAGCTCTTGGAAGCATTGGGTAATTCAAGGCCCAAGGTATCGTTCCTGAAAAAAGGTACCTATCTCGAAGCTTGATACGAAACGTTCCCTCGAAACGAAAACCTATATACGAACATGTACCTACTTCCATACGATCGCCGGGGAGTTGCTTTGGTTCGTTACTTTGCTTGCCCACCCCATTCGGGCGTCAGGAAGTTTCCGTTCAGAGTTCCTTTTTCATTTACCGCAAGTAGGCATTTTCGTTCGCCGGAAACATCAGCTACAAGTAAAGGATGCTGCGGACGCGCGTTAATCCAGCCGTAAGTCACGATCGTAACGAACGCCCGTATCCACTCTGAAACTCCTGCTCTTAAAATTAGTAGCTAAAAAGAAGCGTACGGTTGCATCCTCGTCGTGCAACTTATTTAATTCCCTGTTATTTTCTCATTAATCCTTCTAATATAGCTGCCACGTTCTTACCATCAGCCGCTGCCATCTTCCAAACTACGGGCTACGATTGCGTAAGCTCGTACGTTTATTGTTATTCGCAGAATCCACTTGCTTCGGCTAGTTCATCGACCGCCGCGACCAACGATTTCCCCCAGCCAAACAATTTATTAGAAACTGCCCAAAAGCAAACACCCCATTCTCCGCGAATGTTCAGAGTCGAGATTAGATCCTTCACAAGCTCCCAAGCTTTACGAGCGAGAAGCTTGAATCGGTTAAATATTCGGAACGACTAGAGAAGTGGAAAAATCGTTGGAAAAATTTCTCAAGCAGTGTGGGGCTTTGAAAATTAGGTGAGAAGAGGTGGACACCCTGAGAAGCTTGAGGGCTTGAAAAAGCAGTGTCAGCTTTTCGAGTTCCGGCGAATTCGAAAGTTTAGGCGGTCCTCTGGTCTCTAACGTCGCGGTCGTTCATCGCGTCGACTATTAGACCGAGGGAAGAGTTCTTAAAAGCTCGAGGCATCTTGAGTGACGTAACTGCCTCGATGAATCTTGAAACTCTTGAGAGTCTTGAAGCGTTAAAATCTCCTGGCAGCGGTAGAAAGTAGCAATAAAAATAATGCTACTGCTTTGACGGTTTAATCGCAAAGGAAATTATTGCAACGCAAATTCTGTGTTTCTATGATTTCCGAGTCTCCTTAAGGGCTAAGGATTTCCCGTGGATCTCTGACTCTTTAATTTTTAATAGCGCCTGAAAGTACCTACGTAGTTAAACTTTGACGCGAATAAAACGGACTCGCCCCGACTTCGTCCGTCCTTAAAACTTAAAACACATCGGAGATATCGAAGCCAGGAGGCGAATGTAACTGTTAAGTACTATAAATAAAAGTTATTTATCGAACTTTTAACTCCTGCATCATTTATGTTCTGTTTTAAGTTCGCTTTGCACGTTAATACTTTAAGTCTCTTGTGAGAGTTTAATTTTAACAGTTATTTTATGTTCGATTAATAAAAGTTCTGGAGGATTATTTACCTTTGAACAGATATTTAAAGGTAAAATATAAAAGTTGAGAATATTTTTTTAATTAGCATTATTTAAGGAATTTGAAGCTAGGATAAATATCAGGGTGTTTATAAAAATGTTGGACATTTTTTCAGGATCTGTTCTATTCGTCAAAATAAGAAGAAAAGTTGGTATACGTTTATATCCGATAATGCTTAGTTTTGCAATTATAAGCATTTATATATTCCGTGAAACACCGGCCCGAAATGTCTATTAAAGGGCAATCGGCAGACTGACGCGTTTGTCAATTGGCGTACTTAATATACTATATTTTCATTCATATCCTTTCCTTCTCAGCTTTAAAAAAACAAATGCGAAATGATAATCAATATATCGATCCGTGGAAACACAGCTGGACTTCGTTGAATGCCACTTTTAATAATCGTTTCGCAACCGTGTTTTACGAAATCTAAAAATACTTATAACTGCAACACTAAGCATTATCGGACATATGAGTATACCGACTTTTTTTATTATTTTAGTGAGTAGAACCGATCCTGAAAAAATGTCCCACATATTTATAAAGACCCATAGAAGAGAGAGCACATTGTGATTTCTATACAATTATTTTCACCGAACGGTTTAAGATTTCAGCTTCAGATATATCTATCCCGCAACATTTTCAGGAAATCTGCTTGTCACAACTTTAACTTTTTCAGAGCAGAGTAAATGTTCCTGTTTAACTAGGCCTTTTTTCTGCTTTCAAGAAAATAACAGTTTCTTATTTACGCAAAAATGTATGGAATAAAAGTTGCAGTTAATACACTGGATTTTGTAACAGTTTTTCGGAACGGAAAAAATAATAGTCATAAAATTACAGTTATTTCAGAATTAATCGCAAATTTTAACAGTTTCGTGTGACCCCTGAAACTTTTGCCATACACCTGAGATTTCTAAATTCTTCCTCGCTTTTCGTAAATTCGAACAATGGTTATTTATATTCTCAGACAAGTTTCAGTCTCTTTTGCAACAGGACAACCTAGCATCCTAGTTCAATTTGTTAATTGTTATTCTCCCTACATGCATACGAATCTCCCGAACCCGGAAAAGTATCGACACTCCGTGTAAGGGTTGAAATAATCGATCTTCGACGATAAGCACATTCGACTATTATCTTCATCATCCGCGACGTGATTGCAGAAAACACCGCTGCACGCGCGTGCCGCTTGCGTTCCTCGTTAAGTCACTGTAATTGCCATTTATCGATCACCGTTTTTCCGGTCGCGGCGCGGCCACTGTCCAGTTTATTAACGCGAGCGAAACATTGTGTTTATAACACAGCAACTGGGAGAAAATCAACTGGGATTTCATTTCATTTTCGGGAAATAAAAGCGTAATAGCTACCTTTGACCCTTCAACGTTCAATGCTATCCGTTAATGGTTCACGGTTTTAATTATTTGTTACACAATGCAGGGTACGCGAGCCAAGAGGATCGCCCTGTGATTAATTACTCGATGACATCACCTATTCGGCGTTAGGAATTCTTACGCCCATCGAGACAACAGTTGCGCAATGATGCGCGTCCTATGGAATTGTGCTTGCTTTCTGAAAATTTATTCTCGTTCGAACATGTTCGATGATGAAAGCAAAATTCAATTTGGGATTAACGTCAGATATAAAGCAGCATTTTCGCTGGACTCTATGGGCGTCCTGAGGCTTTTGAGACAATATCCATTATTTTTAAAAACTGATCTTCGTTAAGTTTATACTAAAAAGTGAATATTTTTAAATTTCGATTTTAAATTTTTAATTAAATTCAATTCGTCGATCACATCGCCAGGGTTATTTTTTCATTACCATATTTTTTTACCGTCACCCCAAAGTTACCTCTCTCTCTGGAAAAAAGTCTACGGACGTTCTTGACTGGACTCTCCTTTCCTCTCTAACTTCGTCAAACTTGTATTAAACTATTCTCTCGTGCAATAAAGGCGTTAATAATAATGTAGCGCCTAAGATGCTTTAATCTATTGTCACTTACACTGGCGTAGCGCACCTTCCCTTTGTCCCTCGCCGCTTCAACTCCGTCACATAATTGTATAAGCAATAAAGTATCATATCGCTCATTTGCTGCAACAACGACATAATTAAAAATTCACGATTTTGAGGAGAAACAGGTTCAAAAGTTTTGTTAGACAACAACCGATTTTTCTATACTAATAATTAAAAAACTGCAAACTTTGAGTTGTGTCGTTGTTGCAGCAAATGAGGGATATGTAACGTTAAAGCCAAGCCCTTAAATTTAATTTAAACTTAAGATCCCGAATTTCGGGATCCCTTAGTATTTAGCGCTAAATTTCGATCCCTTACCACATAAAAAAAAATCGCGAGAGGCTAGTTTCGGTAGCTGCGGATTCGTGGAAAAGCGCGGCGCGAAAAACTCGCCGCCGATCGACGATAGATAGGTCGAAGCAGCATCCCGAAATGGGACAAATTCTGTCGCAAGGTAATTTCGTTCGGGCACAGATGTTTTTTCTAGCGTTCGTGGTCCCGTTGATGATACAATTACGGCGGGCAACGGTGATGGCACGCTCTTTCTACAGACCGGCTAGGAAAGGGGGTACAATACCTATATAAAGCTTGAATGAAGATGCTCCCAGCTATTCACTCTCACCTTTCTCACAAGCGTGCGCGCGACGCGCAAATCTTCCGGACGACGGACGAATCGCGAGGGAAGATCGATTTCGACTCCGTCTCTCGTCAGCAAGGATTTCGCTCTGAGGTGAGTCTCGATTTAATTCCCCGCCGACATTTCCCCCCTCGCTAATTCGTTTCCCGCGAGACGAAGCTAACTCGTGTAACAGTCCGGAGGATCGTCCTACCCAGGCGCTACCGAAAAAAAAATACCCGGGAGAAAGCGGTGTCAATGAGTTTACCCGGGATTCGCACGGCAACCACAGTGCTCCGTACAACTTCGCTCCAGACGGTTTTCCATTTCCTCCGCGGAAGTTTGGGGATACGGGAAAAATCGTCGCGTCGACCCACGGAACGCGCTACTCTCTCGGCTAAGACGGGATAGTCTGTGGAAGAGGAAGACTCTCCACCCCGGATAGTCGAATTTATATTTAAAACGCGAGCATTTCTCATGTCACCGCGAACAAAGCGATCGGCATCACTTGTGAATGAGTCCGTGCATCTTCTCTCTCGACGAACAAATTTATAACGTAGCTCAGGAAAATCGAGCGTGCAAGTTTCGGTAGAACCGGCACCGATTTGTAGCGAGTAAATATTTTCTTGAAGCTCTCGACTCGCAGCCGCGGCTCCGTAAAATCTCTACGAGATCCGCAATAGAAACGGGGGGTTCGTAACGTCCCGCGATGATTTTTAATACGCTAATTGCTCCTCTTTAGCGCTCGCACGCTACAAACGGAGAAAGCGATCGGTTGCGCAGTTACGTTAATCCTCTTCTCGAAGAGTCATCTCGATCGACGCGTGGCAAGGTCTCCGCGGTGTTGCTAGCGCGGAACCAGTTGGATTACCCGGGGAATTTCTGGTAAAAGTAAGAGCGAGGACCGATGACATCTAGCTTCGGCCCTCGAACAGCTCGTTACACCGTCGCGCACGTACGCGCATCCTACAAGAATCGCTATTTTATCTCGGCTAAAATCTAAACAGAACGCGATTTCACGAGTTCCTGTCGAGTCGGGAGAACAATGTGGCGTTTAAAACGCGACTCGAGCGTATCATCGGCGCTTGTCCCACGAATCAGTCTCGCATCGGGGACCTTTCTCTGCGCTGCCGATACCTGGATCGGATAAACACGTAAGGAGACACGGGTTTGCGTACAATTAGGTACGCTAAATTCGCGGCGATTCGACGGCGGGGAGTAAGACAGACGGGGACTGGTGGACGATCGCGTGCAGGCGTGAGAATCGGTAGGAAGAGTGAGAGCGAAGGACGACGGAGGCTCGTTTTGGTGACCGCATCTCGAAGAAAGCGAGTAGACGCGCTAGACTCTATAGACTCGGAACAGTGGTACTCACACGCGGCTTCCCTGCTGGCCGATTTTCTCGTACGGCGCGGTGGGTGAACCTCCTCCGCGAGTAGAGGCACGGCGCTCTAATCCCGTTCGCGTTGAACTTGGTCTTGAAGCGTGATCAAAGCTTCGATCTGGTTGCCGCTAAAAATCGGGGAAAAAGGCCCAAGATAACGGGCCCATAACGGGAAGAACGCTTTGGCCAAAGGCTTCCAGTTAACCTATGGCTGCACATGCACACTTGTTGCATTCCGCGCACATTCGGTTTTCTTCTTTATCCGCGACCCTTGACATCTTTCGCTAGAAAAAGTTGGACGCTAAAGGCGCGTGGGGAAATACCTGCGCGCGCGTCCCTCGCCCAATAATGTGGCGCAATAGCCAGGATAGTAAAAATTCAAGCCTCGGATGTGCCGCAATCCTCGACTTTGCCTCCGGGTACCAACGTTTCCGAGCATCATTACCGCTCCAACGAGGCGTACCTGGCTACCAGCGAAAAACGAAACGTGACACCAGACGTTTTTCAATTTATGCATGCTCGGGTAACGCGCGCCGCGATGCTGGAGCTGACGAAACAGGGTGGCCTGCAATATTTTTGCTAGCTTCGTTTTGCAATAACAAGTCGCGCTGGCCAAGCATGGGACCATTTGAAATATGTACATATTGCTGCACGGGCGTCCTTCACCTCGCGATATTTATCTTCTAACGCTACCGACGCTTTTGACAAACCCAATGCCTTCGGCTTTCTCCGTCCCAGAGGTCGGGAATCGTTTATCGAAGTTACTCGAGCCTCTGTGCCCCATTTCTGCAACGTACAAAAAGGTACCATTTCTATTCCAGACCTGTTTCTCTTCCGAACACAAAATTCTTAATCGATCTTGTGTGTAGTAAGCTCGGAGACCAGCTAGGTCGCAACGAAGCTCCTCGAAATGCCAAAACGATCGTCCCGCCTGGACGATGCGACCGCCGTGACGTCCGCGAACGTGGGACAGCAGAGTTCCCTCGGAAAGTCGCGGACGATCTTCCACTTGCGAAAGACAATTTAAACGTTGCCGCAATTCGTCGAGGGGACCATCGGTCCTCCGGTTGCCCATCGAAAAGCGAAGTCGGTTCTTCTTGGGCATGCAAGGAGACTGAAGGAATCGTAGCTTTCTTCGCGCTGACAAATCGTCCCGCGTTGCGACGGATGTCACCCGTCGTTCTCCGTTCTAGCGATACGTATCTGGTATCCTTTCGCCGTCTGGCCACCGTGCTCGATGGCAAAGGCAACGACAGGCGTTCAATGACGGCGCGTTTTCTATGGCCGGGCTGGAAGCTAGACGCGATGGTCGCGGGGGCGCGCATACGCGAATCTATCGACTCTTCCCTCGCCTCGGTCCAAACGCGGACAACGGCCGCTCCGGACGCTTTAAATGTCAGGACCTTAAACCTAAGGACAATCGTCTCTTGCCAGTTTCCGCCGATCGATACTTTCGCCTTATTGATTCCTCCACGCGTCGTCACCCGCGTCTCGAAGAAAGTCGCGGAGACTTTTTCTATCCGACTCCTCTACCCTTGTACGGACTGCGATATGCGGAGGGATTTCATCGCGCGGCCGACTTTCGACTTTGGTTTTGCGGCTTCGTGGAAAGAAATAGTACACCGGCGGAGTTATTCTTGAAATTTCTTCCCTCCAAGCTTTTCAGGTGGAGTTAATTTAGCGAGAGGGGAGCGGGGACGAATCCGCGAGCGGAGGTCGGATCTAGCTCATCGTCGATTCGCCTCCGGCTGACATTGCGAAGTAGAAACCGCGAGCCGCAACTTTTCTCGCGGCCGACGCGTAAGGCAGTCGATGTCCTCGTAACCCAGACCTATCGAACGTAACAGTTTTCACTGGCAGATCTTCTCTCGCAACCGTATTTGGAGGCCCCTTTTCGATTAGCGCGGTTAACGTTCTCGAGATAACAAGAACGATTAACGCTTTGACCGGACATGCTTTTGATTTCGTTTAAATTAAGATAGAAAAAAGGCGACGTGACCTTTCTCTTCCATTCTCACCTGCGCTGCTTTTTGTATAGGTACGACGATACAGGGTTGTTAAAAAAGAAATCGAGAGTTTCTAAATTTTATAAGAAGAATTTTATTGTTGAAAGTAGTGAGACGCTCCTTGAACTGGTTCGTAGGGATAGTCTTGACGGTTTTGTTGTAGCAGCCTGTAGATGTTCAATGTGTTCACCCTTTTATCCACACGGCATAGGTGTATCAGTGCGGTTGCCTAATTCTTGGCAAACATGCATTAAGAACACGAAACGTCTTCTTCACTGTGGACGCAGCCATTTTGGCTTGCTGGCTAAATACTTACGTGATGCTACGGCGGTATATAACGATTCTTCAAGTGTATCTCTATGAAACAGTGTATCTCTTGAAACTGTCGACTTCTTTCGTAATAACCAGAGTTGGGTATTAACTAAATACAGAATTATTTTAAAACATTATTTCGACGAATAAGGTTAATTTTTTATTTGCCGAGCGTTTTGACTTCAGCGTCGAATAAATTTTTCCACTGTAATTTTAACTGTAACTTCAACTTCATCTTAACTTCGACTTCGACTTTGACTTCAACTTCAACTTTAACGTTAACTTTAACTTTAACGTTAACTTTAACTTTAATTCATTAAGTCATTGGGCGATACTTCATTATAACGCCGCGCCAGATAAGTATTCGATATCGAAAAAAGTTAAAGTTAAAGTTAAAGTTAAAGTTAAAGTTAAAGTTAAGGTTAAGGTTAAGGTTAAAGTTAAAGTTAAAGCTAAAGCTAAGGTTAAAGTTAAAGTTAAAGTTAAAGTTAAAGCTAAAGTTAAAGTTAAAGTTAAAGCTAAAGCTAAAGTTAAAGTTAAAGTTAAAGTTAAAGTTAAAGCTAAAGCTAAAGTTAAAGTTAAAGTGAAAGTTAAAGTTAAAGTTAAAGTGAAAGTATAAATTTAAAGTTAAGGTTAAAGTTAAAGTTAAAGTTAAAGTGAAAGTATAAATTTAAAGTTAAAGTTAAAGTTAAAGTTAAAGTGAAAGTATAAATTTAAAGTTAAAGTTAAAGTTGGCAACTTTATTCGTCAAATAAAGTTACCTCGAATTAACTTTATTCAACACATAACGATACAATTTTTTAAATTTTATTCGTTTTTCGAAATTTGATTTAAATAAAAAATTCCCCGTCTCTAGTAATAACCCTGCATTTTCGGTCTATCCAAGTGTTTGGAATAACTCGTCACAAAAATAAAACTAATGTGGTCTAATAAGCGACCGATAGCTCCGCGTAACGAAGGTAAACCCGAGGAGCCAGAGAACGAGACGAAAGGACCGCGTTCCTCCATTGGGACCGTGGTTCCTCTCTTAGAATCGTTAACATATAAAAACGTCGAGCACGTACCGCTTCCCCAGCCGGTGGTTATGAAATTCGGCTAATAAACGAGTACCGTTCCGTCTCGTTATTAAAACACCGCATCCAGTCGAAATGTCGGGGCGCAGAAACATCCAAGTAAACCGCAGCGTCTCAAGTGCACGCTACACTTGCCTAATCCCGCCACCGCAAATCACCACCTTACCAACAACTCTTTGCAACTTCACCGATTCCTTACGATAATTATGCGACCACGTCCCCCCACTCAAGCCAGGCAACCTGCCCCGCAATACGCTTCACGTTTTTTCACGCGAAAACTATACAGCACATAGTACATTGGCCAATCGCAAGCTTCTTCGTTATCTACAACCTGCAACGCAGCAATTTTCGCGCTAATACTGCAGTGCTCCGTTTGGTAATTGCTGCGTTGTGCGATAGGTACAATCGGTGCAGGTGGGACAGCGAAATTCTCGGAACTCGCTGAACTGGAATAAAACACGATACCCTTGTTTTGGTTACCGATTACGGTAGTCGCTGCCAGCTAGGTGAAAAAGGATAAAAAAAGCCACGTTCCTCGTGTGTTTACTCTTCTGTTTGTCCTTGGCTTCGCTTTGCTTGCTGTCGTATTTCTATTTCCTTCCGCGCGTGTCGCTTCATTCGCAACGCGTGACACAGAGAGGACACTGCTCTGCAAGCCTCCCGCCTGGAAATAGCGCCGAGCGATCGACCCATCGATGCGTCTCCCGGTGCAGCGTCAACTATAATCGCGATTCGTATCGCCCACGGCCAGGCGAAATTAAACGCGCGTTGGTGGGGCATCAGAATCGATAGAGATTAAGATTCACGCCAGAAGAGAAAGGTCGATAAAACTCTCCATTACGCCACTAATGGGTATGACATAAAAGAAACATTAGGAAGCACCCGGCACGATAAAACACTCGAATTCCGCGTTAACCGTGCCTCTCTTCTAGGACGTCCTCTCTGACAAGCGTAAATCAAAGCGGAATCCCAAATTCTTTAATGCTTCTATCGATATCGTTTGAAACAGTGGAAGACGGATAAAAATATTTCCCAATCGTTCAATTCCATTATAAGATTCTTCCTGAAAATATCCAGTGAACTTTCCTCCGATATTCTTCCTCCTCCAATTTAGCGCACGGATATCTTAAGATTGCTACGTGATTCTTATCGACAAAAAAGCTTTTCCCAGAGGTTGTTACTCGGTTTCATCTACAAAGACGGATGAGCCTTCCGAGAGTATCGCTGGAATGCCATAATCGAGCACAAGTTTTCTCCATCCACCTGCGGGCAAAGAGAAAGAATTAGAAGGCGATTAAACATGAATTATCCATACATCTCGCGCGAACTTTTTCAACGACCTTCCCTCGTTTACTGTGCTCGTCGACGAACCACAGAATCCTACTCGCTCTATTCTAATTTAATCGTAAATCTCGTTTGTGCAACGCACTCGTCTCTCCTTAACCCCACAGTGCACACGTATATTAAAATTACACCACTGCACGCGTTGGACCTCATAGATTCATATCTCCAAATCTAAGAATGCATAGATATTTTGAGGAAAAATAACATTTTTAGACAGCACGCAATCTATCGCACTCAATCTTTATTAAGAAAAGTATTTATAAAAAAAAAAGGAAATACTGAACAAATATCTCTTTAACACTATGGGTCAGCGTTATCTAAATCTTTTTCAGTATCATGAGAACTTTTCAATTGGACCTGTGAGGCCCCACGTGTGCAGTGTAGGGTTAATCTCAATCTCCGCGATTTTCATTCGGTAGCTTCCGTTTTTTCTCACACCGTTCTTAAATACTTTGATCAAAAATACTTTTAAAGAAAATCCGCACACTGTTACCCCAAATGCCGTGTTTAGTCTTATTGCAGCAAGGCAAGCGTTCCGTTCAGTCTGAAATTGGCTGACCTCGGACGTTGTTCAATAATTTTACATCGGTACCTAATGCTCTAAATCCGAGGCGTCCTATCGAAATTCAGCGGAAGCTGTGTTTTCGCGGTTGCCTGTTTGCCGTTTAATGGCAGAATTCCACGGCTAGCAACGTCCCTTTCGTAAGCGAGACACGTACATATGTACGTAGATATGTACCTACACGCATCCAACAATAATACGCGTTTATGCAACCCGTGAACTTTCTACATATTTTAATTCCTGCAGTTCGATTCCCGCAATTTCATATTCATTCTCCTCGGTCTTACTCGGCTGATCCTCGGGATCTCTTCATTCCGACACGGTGCATCGTTTAACGAACTTGGCGCAATCTTAATTAAATTGGAATCTTATTTCTACAAGTCGGTCAACCGCCTGCCGTGCTCTTCTCACGCGCCTTGTATTTTAATGAATCTGACGTGTGACCGAGCAGCACCTTTGCACGCGCAACATCTGTCAGCATAAGTACACCCGATGCTTCGTCGAACCGTAAGGCAATCTTCTTGTTAGCTGCGACAATTAATCCAGCACCCTTCGAACCACACAAATCGTGCGAACCATTCGTTACGTAGGTAATTATTATTATTAATCGCCTTTATTGCTCTAATAGAAAAAACCTGAGTAGAAAAGACATAAACATAGGTAATGCTTGGAATAACGAAAGACCATATTGAGATCTTCAAAACTCAAAGAAGAACACTTGTAAAAATGGCAGGAACACTTGGCGAACACCTAAACGTTCCAAAACGATGAACCTTGAAGAAAGTGATTCCCCGCGAAAGATTGTGGCCAGCTACTCCCGGCGTGGATGGAAGAATGATGCGACGAGTGGTCGTTCCGATCAGATTCCCTTTACTTTTACTGTGAATAGTGTAAATTGATTGTGACTAGGCGCATAACGCGTCGTGTATCGTAGCGATGCGCGGAGGCATGAGCCGCGCATACGATCTCGAGGCCGGCGCCGGCGGCGCGACTTTCACCTTTCGCCTCGGCCGAGCACGATTCCTCCATTGACTTCTCGAACTTTTGCCCGAGCGATGCGACGCGACGCTGCACGACGCGAGTCCTTCCGAAGGAAGTAAGTACAGCGGTGGAGGTCGGGACTCGGAACACGAGCGGTACGGAGCACTGGCACGCCGATCAGAGCAGCGTCACGATTCGGTTTCACCAGCCGCCAGCTAGCCAGCCACCGATAAAACTGAATCGGACCGATAGCGATGGAAAGCATCCGGATCTAGCGGGACATCCCGCTCGTAACTTCACCTCCGTCGAAAGCGACAGTGCTTCGAGTTTCCCCGGCGCGGACGAACGCTAACGAGTTCTCCTTCGTCTTCTTCTAAAACGTTTGGCGGCGGTACTTTCTACCCGAACAATTTACTCGATGGAGAAACTGCGGATCGGCCGTATCGACGAAATCGCTCCTACGAGCGCATGCCGCAAACTATGAGGCGAGCTGCGCTTATCCTTGCCCCCTGCAATCGTTTTGGTGGAGCCGTCAGCGCAGGAAACGGAAGCTTCAGCGTCTCTTGCTCTCCTCATCGCGACGGGCAGGGTTTCAAAGCGTTGCGCAGTGGCGGATTTAAGGAAACAGGCCCAAGTGGCAAACGTTCCTAGGGGCCTATTTTTTCGGGAACATGGAGAGGTAGTTTACTCAAAACTGTTCTAGTACAGAAAAGAAATATAGTTTGGATAAAATCATAATTTTTATTTGAGGATGGGACCCTGTGGGGCCTTCTGAGCAGGGGCCCAAGCGGCAATTCCTCATCGGTCGCTCGTTAAGTCCGCGACTGCTGTTGCAGCTGAACATTTCGGTCACCGAAGCGTAAGGACGAAACTTCCGTTAGACAGGAAACTGATCGGCGCAAAACATTGAACGTACAGTTTTTTTATTTCCCTCGCCCTCGAGGTGGAAGGCAGCGTTGCGCAACCGCCGAAAAGACACGATGTTAATTAACCAGGAATCGGGCTGCGCATCATGTTTCGACCGCGGCGCGGTGCCGAATTACGAGACGAATAAAAGACCAGGGAATTGCGGCTCCCCCCGTAATCTGATCTGACGAAACGTTCTGATGTACGTGAGAAGAAGGAAACAATCGTGAAAACGGCCTTTCCCGCCACCAGAAAACTCCTCGGAGATTGTACTCCCCGACTCGTTAAGCTTTCTGTCGAAACGCTGACGAAACCTAGCAACGAAGGCGCAAGTTCTCGCCGGTCGTTGCGCTGGACGAATTTTCGTCCAGCGTGCGTGCCTCCGGGAGCCGAGACCTTGCGCGATATCCACCGATACGAAATTCGCGCAACACCCGACACGCAACACTCCCTCTTAATTAGCCTTTCGCGTCGAAGGTACGCTTTCTATTGTTTTTGCGTACGCGGTAGGACGCGGGTTCGCAGCCTTGGAACTTGGAACGTGCATGCGAGCAATTCAAGGTTCCCTATCTGTGCCACTCATCTCCGCTGATACGTTCCGACCCATGTGTTTTCGCCGACCAGCCACGGATGGCTGTTCCTATTGTCTTGTATTCCGTCCGGAAGGGTTCGTAGTAATTGCGCGTGAAAATCCACATCCCGAACGACGTTTAAACGGAGAACTGAGCGATATTCAGGTCACCGAGATATGGGCATGAAAAATGCGACTTGGAATAGAATTTTCCATCGATGATCCTCGATTTACGAGAGCCACTGTTTGAATGCCGTTTAAAGGACTGGTTATCTGCTGTTACCCTCGGCTGGCGGTATCTGGGTCTTTTTTTACTTAGGTGTAACATTGCCGAGTGTATTAGTAAATAGAAATTGAGAAAAGCTCAGAAATCGAAAAAATAATTGCTTTAATTGTAAGAGAAATAAGTACAGTGGGATAGTTACCTTACTATGAGTCTAAATACTCTGAGTTTAAATGGACCCAGACACCGACTCCTGCGTAGTTTCGTGAACCTCTGTCTTCCGAGGGTTAGAAGAGAGCATATGGAATTAATGTGATTTGCGTAACGAATTATCTACGTAATCTTTGGCAGGATCGTAAAGAAGTGACTCGAGATTACGAGACCTAGTTTCGCCGTAATGTAATCGTGGTGTTCAGCAGCCGTGTTTGAACTTCAAAGTGTACCACTAGCAGGGTCGGCGGAGCAAATCTTCCCCGAGTTGTGGAGTTAGTACTTAAACAGTTACCTAGTACTTAAACAGAAAATAAAAATTGGTAAAGTGCTTTCGAAATTCCCGAATGTGTACTTCCACACACAGCAGAATCTCAAGTTTGGAATACTCCACATATTCCACACAGCTCACTCCGCCGGCCCTGACCAATATCAATTCAATTCTCGGCGTAAGTTGTGGATGGAGTTTCGTCAGAGATTTGGGACTCACGGTAAAGTCCACACAGTCCTGAAGTAGGAGTACCTGCATATCTCTCCGCAGAGGGAAGCTGATACTCGGATTAGAAGTAAACGAAATGACGTTACAGGTAGAGGATGAAGGGACCCGTGACGTTGCTGGCCGCAGCTGTCCTGACCGTAGCCGTGAGCCAAGAGTACGAAGGAGGTCATGCCCTGTTCGTTAGAACGTCGCCCGCAGATGGTAAGAAAGATTCTAGCCCGCCTATGATCGATCGTGAGACAAGAAAGCGTTAACGTACGACAGCGAGCAGTGAATTTGATGAAAGGAATCGTTTGGAATCCATTAGCTCACTCGAGAGTCCAGCGAGCTGCCCCAGCGTCGCCCGCAGACGTGATGGCGCAAAATATCCTAGAGTGGATTCAGGGAATCTACCGACAGGGCGCACGTAAAAGTACGTTCTTCAGGAGAATCTTCTTTTTTTCAGTTACCCTTTAAAGTTTAGATGAGCAATTTTCCCCCCGCAACGTCTTCTCCGCTATGTTGCACCTTTCGTCAGGTAATAATCCCCCTTCAACCCCTTCAAGTCCGATTTCTTGCGGCCCATTGTTGGAAGCTGGGTTTAAGAACGCCTCCCTGCTACTTCGCAGAACTGGCAAACGTATAATCGTTACTTAACAAGTTGTCAACTGCGCGCCACAAGGTGCGCGGGACTCGAAGAGGTTGAAGCTTTACTTACAATTAAAGCCAGCTGGAGACGGCGCGGCACCCTGATTTACAGACGAGTCAGTGGCCCTTACTCAAGGAAACTCCCACAACAGCTGTTTCTAATCAACTTGTATCGACCAGTAACCGTCGAACCGTCTCAGAACGCAATTAACCATACCGTTACATGGACCCGCACGATATGCACGCTTACCGCCAATCTCACTGCGTATTAATAAAAATCCACAGCGAAATACTCATCTAGCCCCATCTGAACTTTAATTATAGATTGATTAAGAGCGCATGTTACATTGAACGTAACGTTGCCACTTAAATTAATCCACCTAAGTAGTAGGTATTCCGTCTTCCTAGACATTTCCAATTACGAGGGAGACGCATTGGGAGTACAGAAGGCTAAAGAACCGCACAGAGGTCGTCGAGTCTCGCGTGCCGAAATTTAACGAGCATCACAAACAAGATCATGACTGATTTATTTAGTTCTCGTTTCATAATGGTTCGCAAGATTTTCTTGTGTCGCTGGATCGCGACATACCCCTACGGGGGCGCTCGCGTGAAACTTCGGCTCGCTTCGCTTCTGAAGATACTCTGCACGGTCCGCCAGCCTAATTGGCCAAATTGTTCAGTCTCACACTCGAGATCGATGTTGTTGCAGCACGGCAGCAGTCGGACCCTCCTGGATATCTACCGCCGTACAGCACTCAAAGACCACCGGAGAGACCTAGACCATTCCAACCTCCTTCGACCGGGCAACAGCCGAATTATTCGCCCTCCCCTGCTCAAAACGAAGTGACCAACTATCCTTATCAGAGACCGCCAGCGGGCTTCACTCCCCCGAACGCCGGTTTCCCATCTGGCCAGCCCTCCACCGGTCAAGCTCCACCGTTCTCCACCCAGAGACCAACTTACCTTCCACCGAACAATCAATCACCCTACGGGCCACCCTCCACTTCTTACAATCCTCGTCCCACGCCGACGCCGTCCTATTCGAACGCGGGTTCCTCAGCTTTCCCACCGTTCAGCTCGACAAGAAGCTCCACCACCTATCTGCCACCTTCGACCGGCTACTCCGCCACCAGTCCCCGACCACCCTCCACCTCGCAGAGTCCTCAGTCCGGATACTCTTCCTCTGGTGGAGTATCGACCAGCTATAGTGGTTACTCGACATCTACATTTGGTAGCCCCAGTCCTGGCGGATACTCCACTCCCAGTGGATTCTCCACCACGTACGGTCAGTCCAGTCAAAGGCCGAGTCCTAGCTACATTCTCCCCGAGCAAGGGAGCGCTTCTAGCGGCTCGTCTGTCGGTGGATATCCTTCTGGCAGTGGATTCACCACTTATGGATACCCGACCGCGAAACCAACACCCTCTTTCCCGACACCCGGAACTGGAGGCATTACGTACGACCAAAGCGCCGCGAACGGTTACCCATCCTCTCCTGGCGCTCCAGGTACTGCTCCCGGTGGAACAGGGCAGTATCCATTGCAGGAGGGCACTGCTGGATCCAGTGGATCCGGCGTTGTTGATACCTCTATCGGGGAAGGTGCGTCATTCTGCCCAATTTACCGTTTTCCTTTCCAGTAGTAAACTTGGCAGTGTCCACTGCTTCGCAAGCATCCAAGATTTTCCAATTGATTTGTTGGAATCGGTATCGTAGATTCGAGCGGCACCAGTGTAGTAACGGGCGATGGAGTCGTGGAAGACGACGACTCGAAGCACCCTCCGCATATTCACGCCCTCGACGTCCAGTGCAGCAAGACCATGATGACTATCAACATCGAATTTAACCGCGCCTTTGACGGAGTCATTTATTCGAAGGTAAAGGAACTAGGTAAAGTAAGCGTTAGAGGTTTTGGGGCGTTGTAATCGATCGATGCGAATGTCTGCAGGGATACTTTACTAACCCAGAGTGCAGATACGTGGAACAGAATTCTGGGCAGACCAAGTACTCGTTCACGGTGAGTCTAGACTCGTGCGGTACTCAATTCATCAATGACTTCGAGGGAGAGGCTGGACAAGCGTACTTGGAGAACGTTCTGGTGCTGCAGGTAAGCATCTGTGGCTACGCAGAACATTATACAGGACAAGGTAACGTCGGAGTACCATTTCGTGGAGAGTAACGATCGTTTTGCTTTCTCTAGAACGAGCCAGGCATACAGGAGGTCTGGGATACGATAAGGAGAGTCCGTTGTCTCTGGGAAGGGAACATCAACAAAGCGTTGACGGTGAACTTCTCCGTAGACATGCTGCGACAAGAAATAGTGACATTCAGCGGTGATACGGCAACCGCTAAGTTGGACATCCAAGTTGGAAGAGGCCCGTTCGCGACCGCAGCCGACGGACTCGTGAAGATCGGAGAAACTATGACTCTGGTCGTTTCCGTCGAAGGAGATCCCGCTTTCGATCTTCAGGTACTTACGCTCCAGAGACTAATTGTAAGAAGTATTCCACATGTCGTTCTACGGAATGAAAACCGATGTTCTATAACCTTCAAGGTGCGCGACTGCATCGCTCGAGACGAATCCTCCACCAACACGATACAACTGACGGACGAGAGAGGTTGTATACTAAAACCGAAGTTGTTCGGAGCGTTCCAAAAGACAAACGACACCGGAAACACGGGGGCTTCGATTATCGCCTACGCCTACTTCCAAGCTTTCAAGTTCCCCGATGTAATGGACCTGTTCATCGAGTGCAACGTGGAGCTCTGCAAAACTGATTGCGAGCCGTGTCCGGAAACGAATCAGGTAAGTCACCACGGTGACAAGCGACATCTACATATTTATGGGTATATAGCATTCCACCTAAAAGTAGACCTACGTCCCTACCGATTTGCGACCGATCTGCGCAGCTCCCACGGATCTGACACACGCCATTGGTCGTACGCGCTTTCCCTGCCGGTTTCCTACCAATCAACAGTATATCCCTGCGCGGAACGAGTCTACTCTTAGATGGAATTCAGTATAGACACTCTAGAAAACCGATATCTTTTAGCAAACCGAACCAGGCAGACGGCGACGATCGATAAGTTACGTGCCTCGTACGAGCACGACATCGAACACGTCTGCGGTGTTACTGTCGGAGCCGATACGCGTGGCTCGCGGCTTCCGAGTGATCATGGTGGACGATTTAAGCGAAGCCAGCAGCCAAGCGTTGGAGCACCTCGAGGAAATTGCCGTGGAACAACACGTCGCGAGAACCACGACGAACGTTTGCATGACTAACAGCGGATTTTACACCGCGGTCTCGTTAATGCTGAGCACCGTGGTCCTCACGACGATCAGCACGGTCGCGCTCTACATCAAGCTGCAACGAGTTCACAGGTCGAAATCCCTAGCTTCGTAGAAATTTCACTCGCTCTCCGTTTCGATCAAACTGTCTGCGCAACAGCGAACGTCAGGGTGGCGCAAATTAACGTTCCGAGTGTAAGCCGCATCCTTTTGGGAAATACGATTCGACGTTTCGCTGGCACCGCAGTTAGGTTATGTAATCAGGGGTTCGAGAACGCGCCGATATCACTGCGCGCCTTGCGATTGTCATCTATTTAAGATTTAAGGTATCACACTCGCGTCATGAATCACTGATCGCTTTTAAACTGAACGTTTATTTCTACAAGAAGATACGGCCTACATTCGACGTACTTGAACAGAATTAACTGTAAGAACCAAACAGAAACGCGTCGGCGATCGATCGTACGAACAATCGTGACTATCGAGCATCGTTTCCCAACTTGTATATTTTTATTCTACATTATTAAACACTCGCTCTTGAAATCTGTTAGTTGGCGCAATTTATCTCGATCGCCCGTAATCGCGAATTGCGCTGCAGGAGAGTATCGTGAATTATGCAGTGTGCAACAATTGTCAGAATGCGTGTAATAAACAATATTCTTCGAACTTCTGCAAATCACCGTGGTATCTTCCCAATTGTCATTACACACAATGGGTAGACTCTCGAAGGAAATATTTGATACTTACACAATTAGGTCGACGTTAAACTTATTGAATTGAGTTATAGTTGAACCGTTGGGCATACCAATGAACGTTTAAATGGGAAACAGTGATTCGATTTTTAAAACGCCCGCCATTGCTTGCTACCCTTAGGGGTCGTCCTTAAATTACGTAAGTTTTTTTTGTGGGGGGGGGGAGAGAGTCGCGAATTTCTTACGTTTTCTTAGAAAGGAGAGACAAGGAGTCGGATAGCGTCTTACGTAATATTTATTTAACCTAATTTTCAATATGAGTAGCCTAAAAAATAATGTTTCATCGCACACGCGAAACCGAGTTAAATGAATTGGGTATATAAACCATTAAAAGAATTTTAATAATTGAAAAAATGCAATGTAAAAAATATTACAATAGGAGGACGAGGGGGGAGGGGGAGAATATAAAATCTTACGAATTCTTATACGGGGGGAAGGAGGGGGTAAAAAATCGTCAAAAATACCCTTACGTAATTTAAGGGTGGCCCCTTGCGACGTACTTCGCACACGTTTACATAATTTTATTACAATTACGATAATAGTTATTCGAGCGAACTGCCATATTTCACGTATCGCAATCGTGCTATGGAATACAAAATTAAATTGACGTATTTTATCAACGGGACAAAATTAGAATATTCGATTGCAACGCGACAATAAACTTCACAAGTTACCCTTTTTTTTTTCAAAGCAATTGAGAAAAGTAACGTTGCTACCGCTTCTACGCTATCTTACGATAATCTCTGCGATTCGGTAGTAACTTGATAAAGTCTTGTATATGATTAATCGAACAAACACAAGGAAGATACAAAAATATTTTGCGATGTATTATTTTTCCATGCCGAGCGTCGCCGACAGTAGATGGGTCGTTTCCCATCGTTATATTTACGCTAAGAATAAACGATGAGATGAAATTACAACGTAACTGGTAAAATATATGCAACCCGGATGTAACAACGAACAATTCATTTGCTCTATATACATTGTTGTTTCTTCTAATTTCTCCCGTTAATCGACCGCAAGATTAACGATCTACCCGACTCGAGTGACATTCCATCGTTCGCACACCTGTTCAGTCGTATATGTACAATTTTTTACAAGCCGAGGTATTAATTAAAATCGTCACTTCAATATTTATGGACTCTCGACTTCTTTTCTATCGAAACAATTATTAAACGTTAGCTATACCGATAGCAATGACAAATGCAACGAAACGGTACACGCCTGCCACGGCAATGTCGACCTCCTCGATGAAACAGGAAAAGGAATATTCAACAGAGATACAAATAGTTACTTAATCTTTTTAAAACGTAAAATGTACAAATGCTCTCCCCTAATCTTCCTCTCCGCTACTATCTCGCCTGACATACTTAAGCCCTTAAAAATACGCAGAATGTGTTCCGGATCGTTCTCTTTAATAGCCAAGAGATAAAACGTTCCCGCGTCCGATAGAATATCGGGAATCTTAGGGAACAAGCGTTCCATTACTTTTCTACCGTTCGTACCGCCCGCCCAAGCCTCGAACAACTGCCTTCCGTCTGATATTTCCTTGTCGCTTGTTACCACGTACGGTGGATTAAACACCACCAAATCGAAACCACGGCTGCCGCGTATACAACTCGACAAATCCATCCGCACGGCGTCTACTTCCACCGAATTGAGGACGGCAGTTTCCTTCGTCGCTTTACACGCGTCAAAATTAATGTCAACCGCAAGGTGATAAGGTTGACAGTGTTTACTCAGTGCCATTGCCAATGCTGTGATTACGACACCGGATCCGCTGCCTATTTCCAAGCACATCGAAGGTTTCATGGCTTTCAGAGCCTCTAAATCGGCTTCCAAGGCATCTATCAAGAGGAAAGAATCCTCCGATGGTTCGTAAACTGTCTCCGAGTCCTTCTCCGACAACTTAACTATCGGCGTATCCATGATGTATTTTAGGAAAAAATAGAACGCTTGTGTGTAAATCCTTCGCCAGATGCTTCTAGACCGACGAGATTAAAGAGATATATCACAAGTATTTCGCAGTGACCATTATTCTTGTTCTTTAACCAGCGAGGCTTCTGCCTCTGTTTCCACTTGTTCTTCTTTATCAGGAATAGTTGTGGAGCTACCGTATAAAGAACTGTTATCCAGTAAAGCCTTCCTTTTCGCCATATTCTTCTCGACTGCTTGCTGAATCTTATTCAGTCGCTCCTGCGTGTTTTGCAAAATATTACTGACAATGGTAATTTTGTGTTTAGCATTGATCAGCTTTTTCACGTAGGAATCCGTTTCCAAAGGGCACTGCAATGTTTCGTTAATTCTTTGTAATTCTTCTGTCAACGATTCGATTCGTTGCTTTAATTCTATTTGACATATCCTACGGAAATAATGACAGCTGAATGGTAAAACATTATGGTAAACGAGAGACAGGTGCTTGATGTAATTTTGCTTCTAGCGCAGTATTTTTAATACGCACGAATATTACGAGACATTACATCGAAGATGCTTAATGTAATAATATTTACATTCGTTAAAGTATAAGAACACGTAGGAAATTTTGCGTACCTGGTGGCACGGATTCTCTCGTCTAGTTGATCTACCGTCGGTTTCAAAAGGCTCATAAGACCTTCCGTCAAGGCATCTCTCGTCGGATTTTCACAAAAATCGTCTATTTTGTCGTCTATTGACGTATTATCGCTCGCCGTATCCACATCCATGTCTCGACTTCTATCTATTTTCCGACCTCACCACTTGCTTCAGAGGGCGCCACTGGGCACCACTCGATAGCCAGGACTAGGGATGGAGTGCAAAATCACTATAGTCTGATTTTCGAGAGTTTGGCCGGTATTCGTAGTCGCTACTTATTCTTAAGCAAATGCTTAAGCATTCGGCATCCTTTACTAGCTACTAGGTTAGTAGTGTTGCGTATTTTAACGGTGATTTTAAAATCAGAACGCGGGTTGGTGCCCGTGGAGCGCTGAACCGCTCTGCTCGTCGGAGTGCGGCAGTTTCAAATAAAACACAATACAAGAAACTATTACTAAGTTAAACTTTGGAGTTTTATTTGAACTGTTCGGGAAGCTGGTTAAAGACAGAATGAATGTAACGTTTCAAAGTATCCGCCGAGGTCCTCGCTGAAGTCGTTGGCCAAATCCTCTTAGTCTTCCCATAGATCCTCGTAGTCCAATCAGGATGAAGGATGCATCAGCTCCAAGCGGTAGGCCGTCCTTCGGATGTCCGTACGCCCCCGCGAATCGGCGTCCATCTTTCCCTCCGTCTTCGGGGTGGTGGAAACTCGGTGAAAGCGCGCTTTTCCGTTACACAGCGGGGTGCCCACGTGGGAAGAGAAAGTAGGCTCTACTCCGAGGATCGAGAAAGCAACCCTTGAAGGAAATTTATGACTTCCTCAGCGTCGCCAACACTTCTGGAGTCAATCGACACTCCTAAAGACTAACAAAGGACAAAGCCTTCTCAAAAGATTACGTGACTTAGAAGAAACTCGCGATTCGTTTTGGGGTCTGTTAATTGGTGTCTTCTTCCTGTTTTCGAGCTCTGCCCAAGATCTTTCCCACGTATGCCACCCGCATCGCACATCCTTAATAATACTTTCTCAATCACGCGCATACATCTGCTTTCAAATTTCGGTCCTGATTTACCTATCAATTATATATATATAATTGATAGGTTGCGTGCGGCGTTGCAATCCATAGCGTACCATTGGTTCCTCCTTAAGGGGGTAGACACGGGTAATGCAGCGCTCTGTATACCGACATAATCTGGCCCGAAACATGGGTTTGCGCGCTGACGTTTTTTGTCCTTATATGAGCAAATTTTGGGCTAGGCGAGGTCTCATTCGAAAGATGAAGGTTCAATGCAGCCCGCTCTGGTCATGGTTCAAAGAGATTGTGTTGATATGTAATAATACGAGTGTCCAAAGTAGAGAAAAAATCGACAAAATGCACTCGCAGATTCCATGTATTTGTAGGTCACTAAAAGAGTTTTCTGACTCAAACGATGAGCAGAGCGGGCTGCATCGAACCTTCCTCTTTCGAATGAGACCTTACCCAGTCAAAAATCTGCTCATATAAGGACAAAAAACGTCAGCCCGTGATTGCATTCCCAAATACGAATTCCGTCATATTGGCGATAATACAAAGCAAGTCACGTGACAAATTTAGTTGAGCTAGTGGATACGAGATGGCGCCTACTCGGGAGGACTGCCAACGTGGAATCATAGCAAAACTGAAGCGTTAGCTGGATACATGTGCCACAGTAAAAGCGTGATGCAGTCAATGTATGCATTTTCGGACGATTGTAGGTTAGGTTATATGCATTTTAGGCATATATTAACCAGGAACTGCTGGGAATTGTATACATTTATTAAATTAATGCTTTTACCACAGACGAGGTATATGATAGACCTATCACCTTATGGATATTTGTGTCGCCACCCAAACTGCGTTACCGACCCATTATTTGAGGACTGAATGTAGTGGCATCTGCTCATGAACAGCGTCCAATTCGGCAACTACTTTGAAATGTGTTAAAATGCTGAAAGGTGTGTGCATGCTTGATACGTGAAACTTGTTTGAAGGCCTTTGCTGCGCTATGATTTAGCTCGGCTTGTTAACGACTCACGCGGATTTCTCTCCGAAAATCCATTTTGGGGGTCAAAGACACTATGGTGCTCAAAAATGGTATTTCTTCAAAGCCCAGTGTAAGCTATAAATTGCAAGATGACATTGGTTATTAGTACTTTGCGTGAAGTAGAACCCTTTCACGTATCGTACGCCGAAAAGTATTAAAAATTCACAATGTTACTGACATTCCCGCGAGTTTCTAATACACTGTTTAAACATTCTAGTGAAGTAATAATAATTGGATTCTATTTGACCCGAGCATTACTTTACCGCCGACATTGAAATTTACAGTAAAATCTAATTTTTAAAAGCCTCGCAGAAAGTTACACGATGCACGAGTGTCGTGGGGTGCATGGATGCAACTGAAAATCGAGTTACTTTTGAAACCCGCTTTGCGAAATAAGATTTTGTCTAGCCCTGAGAAATTCATCGGTTCAGTGTTCGGTGAAGCGTGTGCATGTCATAGTGCATATTATTTCCTGATTTCCCAATTCGTGCAACAATTTCATCGATTACTGGACCATGTGGGAGGCCTTTTAACAGGATTTCACTGAGATATACCCGTTACCTAGAAGACTTTTTTAGAAACTGACTACTTCGTCGATGTTAGTAACTAAGGGGAAGAAACAAGTATGTCACTCATATTTCTCCAAATATTCCTCCAACTATTCATTTACACTAAGTTCAACTAAAATGTATTTATACATTATAAATAATACTATGTGATATGTATAACCATTAACATTCATTTATCGAACGATTAATCATTGAGAATAAAAGAGAATTCATTCGGCGTAGAAAATCATTTACAAATCCAAGGCCAAATGTTACTAATTGCTTAATATCTCGAGTTGTATCGATCATAGTTAATAATAATTTATACTGGCCTGTTAGTGCAAATGTTGTTAACATTATTTGTCATAGCAATAGCCACTGGAATGGATATTTTAGCAGAAAATCCATTTTTGCCGAAGAATTCGTTTGATTTCGCACATTGTAATCAACCGTCGACCTTGTTTCGATCGGGGGACATGGTTTCCCGAAGTGTATATAGAGAGCTCACGGAGTTCCATGTACTCAGTCGTCGTCGGTCCTCCGGGCCTGGAGGACCTCCGAGGACCCTGAGGGCAGAGGTGTAAGATGCGAAGATTTCCGACTGCAGCGCCGCCTGCGGTGGAGTAAGAAATCTCAGCTTGTGATATCTCCGCTCTATAGAATAATATTCTTTGATAGTTTCGTGCTATGGCAAGATGCGAAGAATTGAAGATTTTCTACTTCAGCGCTCCGCTTGTAGATTGTTGGTACTACATTACGCGGGCTTTTTTGGCGGGATACCGTAACAGACATGCGCGAACGTAGAGTAACCGTCATTCGTAGTGCTGTGTACAGTGCGTGTGGTTCAATCGGCGGCATCAACTAAATAGGTAAGTATTTTTTTTTCATTAATTTATATACTTTCCTCTTCTTTGTTTTATTTATCTTTTTCCTCTGTCTGTTTTTCTGTTTTTTGTTATGAATTCTCCTACAGCGAAACGCAAATATATTCCGAGAACTTTTCTTCGACAATGGTTAGAGCGCGATGATTTTAAACCTTGGCTACAACGCGTTTTTAACGACGACTCCAAATTTCATTGTTCCGCGTGTTGTAAAAATTATATGATTAATAGCGGGTTATCAGAGATAAAAAATCATTTTAGTACAAAATCACACGCCGAGAACGTTTCTAAATTATCCGAACGTAACAGTGCTGCTTTTGATGATTTTGATGTGAGTGATAGTCCCGAAAATATTCTCGAGAAGATTCAGATTGCTGAAATTGCTTTGTGCGCTTTTTTTGTCGAGCACAATATTCCATTTCACATTAGTGCTTATTTAATTGGCCTTCTGAAGGTTATATTTCCAGATTCGTATATAGCCAGTAAATTAACCTTGAGCCGCTTAAAATGCAATAAAATTATTACAAACGTGCTTTCTAAAGTAGAAGTAAGTAGAATTATTGAAAGTGCTCGACATAATAAATTTTCTATATTTGTTGACGAAAGCACAGATATTTCTAACGTAAAATGGCTCACTTTTTTAATTAAATACGTAAATTCGGAAACTTCTGCAGCTTTTACAAAATTATTAGAATTATTAAAATTAGACGCCATAGATTGCTCTGCAGAAGGTTTATTTTCAGCATTTGAGAAAACATTGCACAAAAAGCAAATTCCTGTGCAGAATGTAATTGGACTCACATGTGACAATGCATCAGTGATGATCGGGCGCTTTTCCTCATTTTGTTCAAAACTTAAAACGAGGTGTCCTTTATTAATAACAATCAATTGTATTTGCCATTCCGCGGCATTAGTATCTGGTAAAGCATGTTCAGAAATCTCAAGTTATATTGAAAAATCTATTCGAAATTTAACAGTTTATATTAATAGTAGCGCCAAACGGTCGGCGAATTTTGCTAATTTTCAAGAATTTGTTACTAATAAGTCAAAAAAAATTTTAAAATTGTGCGATACGCGTTGGCTAGCCATGCACGCTTGCGTAGCACGCATTCTGGAATGTTGGGATTCGTTAAATCTTTTTTTTATTTCGGAAGTATTTGAAAATCAAAAAAACGATACGGCTGATAATCTACTTTGTGATATAAAAAAAATAGAAACAAAAGCTTATCTTTTGTTTCTTAAATATATTTTAAATTATTTCAATTCTTTCAACGCGTTTTTTCAAACCCGCAGGACAGCCGTTCATTTATTATATTCTAAATCTAGACTTTTGTTTCAAGATTTGTGCGGACATATTTTAAAACCAGAATATTCAACAATAAACGACTCGATGTTTCACATAGATTTTTTTTCCGGTAACAATTTGTTAGACTTGAAGGACATTTGCCTCGGTTTTGAGTGTGAACATTATTTGAAGGATCATGTCGATGATAATACTTTGCCCCAGGAAACGTTTCTTGAAATTAAAAAATTTTGCTTAGCTTTTTACATTAGAGCCATTACCGAGATAATAAAACGATTCCCTTTAAAAGATACATTTTTAGGCAGTTTGCAAGTTTTTGATTATAAATTAGCACTTTTTGATAGTAATAGAGACTATACATTGAAAAATTTAATTTACGTTGCACAAAAATTAGGATCTTGTTACGAGCCGGGGCTGCGGCAACGCGAGAGGCCGGCGAGAAGGGTATTTCCCAAGGAATACGGTTTATGAATTTGTTAGTTAGGTGCGCGGACGAACCTGATGCGAAATCAGGGAGCCGCTAGGATTATTGACGGCGAGGACGAACCTGATGCGAAAACAGGGAGCCTCTAGGAATGGAGTCACACGCGGACGAACCTGATGCGAAATCAGGGAGCCGCAGGAGGGTGAAACGTCGTGAACGAACCCGATGCGAAATCGGGGAGTCACTAGGATGAAGTTCACAGACGAACCTGGTGCGAAACCAGGGAGCTGCTAGGAGGTTGGATTATTCACAGACGAACCTGGTGCGAAACCAGGGAGCTGTTCGGAAGTTGGTAGATTTACAGACGAACCTGATGCGAAATCAGGGAGCTGTAGGATACGGACGAACCTGATGCGAAATCAGGGAGCCGTAGGAGGGGTGAGGTTTCGTGGACGAACCCGATGCGAAATCGGGGAGCCACTGGGTTGGAGAAGATGGCTTGTTTTGGTAAAGGGTTTGCGAACGAACCTGATACGAAATCAGGGGGTCGCGGGAAATGTTAGTAATGCCTCGTAACTCTTAATTAAAGTTGATACAACTCGAGCGGTAAAGTTGTATCAGTGGGTGAGTGCTACTAATATTATAAGGATCGCTGGGTAAAAGATGGATTTAACGAATCTACTCGATTTACACGTGAACACCATTCGTATATTCAATAATATGTTATTGTACAAATGTAAGTGTCGCGATTAGTTAATTAAATAATGTGTATAAATTACCAATAGTTGCACGGTGTTGACGCACTGGCGATGCGGGGCGTACGAGTGGCTGTTTCAAAGTGTCAAATAGAATATAAACCGGACTCGCGGATTCTATGAGGTTAACTATGATTCTGACGGAGACTTTAGCCCGACCTTACTGAATTTAACCAACTCTGTACGAGCGTGACACGACGTGACTCTACGCGTGACTCTATAGCTTTTAACCAACGAGGGTTGAAACCAAAGGGTTTATATAGTCCCAAAATGAGTGGGGATTCATTAGGAATCTCTATATAAGGAAATCCTTCGGGGTCGTCGTCGTGTCACTCCCGTTCCCGTGGTCGTGATCCAGATGGTCGAGATCATGACCCCCATTAGTGACGTTTGATAAACGAAAGGGTTTTAGGGCGTTTTCCCTTCACAGACGCGAGCTCGAAAAACGGTTGAGAGCGACGTATGGGAAAATTCCACATACGTAACATCTCCCTCCCAAGACAAAACATCGCGATTCTCGTGATGCTTTTCAAAAGAAGGAAAAACGCCCCACAAATCCTTTTATAAGCAAAAGTGTAAAAGAGAATTGTCGGGTATAGTGTAATTAGTGTACTTATCGCTAGGTGTTGCAGGGTGTGAGAGTTTAATTGTCGCTGGGCACCACGTAGTCCTTCTCCAGGAAGTGGTCGGCGACGTCTGATGGAGGTTGTCTGGGTAGCCGGTCCGGCGTCAGCATTGCTGTGATGCCATCCTTCTGTTCCCCATCAGCATCTCCGTGTTGGTTGTTGTTTGCAGGGGCGGCGATTGGAAGGGATTGAATACCCTTCAGGTGAGCTCTCACTGCTTGCCAGGATATGTCTCGGGAACAGGGTGATCAGGACCATATTTGGACAGACGGTCGGCTTACCGTTTGCAGTAGACGGAAAATTGGCGTGTTTTAATTTGTTCTGATGCTCAGTTCAGACTATCTGAGACTATATTCCGGATTCGAGTCATGTGTGTTATTAATTCTATCAAGTAGTCTCCATATGACTTTAGGTTTTCACCGGTTGGGAAAGAGCTTGGTTCTCGAGCTTGTTTTCCAAAGATTAATTCGTATGGGGTGAAATTTGTTGCTTCGTGAACAGATGTATTGTAAGAGAACATTGCGAATGGTATTAATAAATCCCAGTCTTCGTAATTATCCATGTAGTGCTTGAGGTATTCGGTGAGGACGATGTGACTTCGTTCCAGAGATCCATTGGTTTGTGGTCTATATCCCGAGGTTGTGATTTGTTTGATTTTAAATATTTCAGATAGGTTGGTCATCAGCGTTCCGATGAAGCTAGTTCCCTTGTCTGTTAATATTGCGCGAGGTGTACCGTAAATTGCGATGAAATGTCTAGCAAAAGCATCTGCAATTGTAGCAGCTCGAATGTTAGGTATCGCTACGGCTACGCAATATTTCGTTAGGTTATCTTGAATGGTGAGAATATGTCTGTTCCCACTGGGTGTAATAGGTAAAGGTCCTACTGTATCCAAGGAAATTTTGTCAAAGGCTCCTATAGGTGTGTCGGTGATCAACATCGGCTGACGAGTTTTCGCTCGGACTAATTTCTGTTCCTGACAACTTTGGCATCTTCGGATGTAGTCTTGAATGTCGTTGCGCATTTGAGGCCAATGGAATTTTGATCGGATGCGTTTGTATGTCTTCGTTACTCCTTTATGTCCTCCAATTAAACTGTCGTGAGCTTCGCTTATGATGTGCTGTCTGTCTTCTTCGGATGGTGTTGTAATGGTACAGTTGCATAAAGTAATCTGCAGGCCTGTTCCTATGAAAACCTCTTCTAATATCTTGACGAATTCGTTAGATGGTATTTTGTGAAGGTCCCCCGTGGCAGAAATTCGAAATGAATTAATCTGATTTTGATCTAAGGTGGGCCGAAGAGTTTTCAATCCATTCAGCACATCTACTCTTTTAATATTATCAAAGAAGTTGTCTGAGATTATTATACTGAAAGTTTTAAAATGTCCATTGTCTGTAGTTATCACCTGTCCCTTTTTTGGTTGTGCTGCTAGAATATTTGATTTATTAATTATTTCAGTGTCTAGTAGTAATTTTCCAACTGGGTTTACTAAATTGCAGTCGGCGGAAATGAAATGTACGTAATGTCCTTCTTCAGAGGTAAAGGTGCTTGGAGAAACAATAATTTTATATGGTTGGTCTAGGATTTCTTCCAGATCATCAAGGTCGTTTGAATTCTCGATGTCGGTAGTGAAGAATGGGTAAGGGTCAAGCGTGCGGTCAAGGACTCTAGGTTCAGTTGACCTGCTGTCAGGTGGCTGTCCCACACTTGCTTCGGTCGTAGTTCCTGCAGGTAGCTGGTTTATTGAGGGTTGTAAAGGTTCATCCATGACTTCCGATGATACTTGCGGGGTACTGAGTAAATCTAGTTGAATGTTTCTTGCATTTTCTATTACGGTATTTTCGAGCGGCTCCTCAAAGGATATCAGATTGTCAAAGACGGTCTGGTCCTTATCTAGAGGAATGATTTGAGTGGAATTTGCTGCGGGCGAAAAACTGTTTATGGTTTCCTGGCGTTCATCTGGCATGGTTAACTCTTGAGATAAGCTGGGAAAGGATCGGTTCTTGTGTATTATTGGAGAATGTTGAACGTTCCCACGTGCGGTTTCTTCTATTTCATCTGAACTGCTGCTTGTCTCTCGGTACTTGGGCCGGTTTTCCCTATCTCGTCGTAACTGTCGTATGCGGTGTCCAATTGTATCGATGCTAGCGTCTGTTTTCGGTATCTGGACTTTGAAGTCGGGATCCTGGGGGTCTCGTGGAATAAGCGGTAGGCAGGCAGACGTGGGGTTGCGTGATAATGCGTCTGCGTTCTTATTCGTCTTTCCGGATTTATGGACAACCTGGTACTCGTACTCTAACAGTCGGACCTTCCATTTCATTAGTCTAGAAGTTGGGTCCTTAACAGAGTGTAACCAGACCAGTGGTCTGTGATCTGTAACGAGGGTGAATGGAGTTCCATAGATGTAGGGCCTAAAGTATCTTACGGCGTAAACCATGGCCAAACATTCCTTTTCCGTAGCCGAATAATTCTTCTCAGGTTTATTTAGGCTGCGGGATGCGTAGGCAATCGGCAGGTCGTTTCCTATCTCCCCTTGGCTAAGTACAGCTCCAATAGCATAATCAGATGCATCTGTAGTTACAATGAAAGGTTTACTGAAATCAGGGTATTGCAATATGGGCTGCTGACAAAGTTCGCTACGTAATTGCTTAAAACTCAGGTCTTGCTCTTCTGTCCATTTGAGTTTGATGCCTTTTCCTAATAAGTTAATTAAAGGTTTTGCTTTTGTGGTGAAATTAGGTACGAATCTTCGGTAATATCCTACAAGTCCCAAGAATTGTTGAATGTTCTTCTGCGTTGTGGGTGTGGGAAAATTTTGAACAGCTTTTAATTTCCTAGGGTCAGGTCTTACTCCTTCCTTTGAAATAATGTGTCCAAGGTATGCAACTTCCTTGCGCAGAAATTGGCACTTGTTGGTCTGGAGGGTTAATCCATGTTCTCGAAGACGCTTTAATAATTTTTTGACTTTTATATTATGTTCCTGTAACGATGATGCGTAAATCACTATGTCGTCCAAGTAGACAAAGAGGTCTGTTCCTTGAAGTCCAGTGAGGGCTTGATCCATCAGGCGTTGAAAAGTGGGTGGTGCATTCTTTAATCCAAAAGGCATTCGAGAGAATTCGTAATGTCCATTTGGAGTAGTGAATGCTGTTTTTGCTTTATCTTTCGGATCCATCTCTATTTGATGAAATCCGCTAGCGAGATCAAAGACCGAGAAATATTTAGCTCTTCCTAATCGATCTAAAATCTCCGTGATTTGAGGTAATGGATACTTATCAGAAATGGTTATTTCATTGAGGCCGCGGAAATCTATTACCAGACGCCAACGTTTCACTCCGTTCTCATCTTCTTTCTTCGGGACGATCCATAAAGGCGAATTGTATGGAGATTTGGAAGGTGTGATTATACCATTTGATAATAACTCGCTGATTTGTTTTTGAATTTCCTTTTGATGTATGAGAGGATAGCGATATTGTCTCGTGTTGATTGGAATATCGTTGGATGTATGAATTGAATGTTTAAAGTCGCGGGCCTTCCCAAGTTTATCTCCAGGAAGATAAAAACGGTCGGGAAAATCTCTAACTAAATTGGTAACGAAATCTAGTTCTTCCTTGTTCAAATGTTTTGTGTTTAGGGCTTCTAAGATTTTTTGCATCCTATCTTCGTTTGTTTTGAAATTTGACGGGTGTTCTACAGCTGGGTAAAAATCTTCGTCTGATGAACCGAAGATATCGAAAGACTCCAATGTTTGTGGTTCTATCTCTACGTCTAAGGGTACATCGCTGGTATTTGTTGCCATTACGTAGCACTTCCCTTTATTATTCCTCACAACTGCTTCCCCTATGTACAGATGTTCGAGGGTCTTGATACGTGGTAAATATCCTTCCTTAATCCTCGGGTTTGCTATTGTTATAGCAATCTGTTGCGACGTCCTAGGTTCGATACGATGTTTGGTCGACGTCGGTAGTGTTTTTGTTTGAGGTATGTCTTGATAATTTGAAAAGCGTATAGGTCGGGTTGGTTTATTCTTTAACACCAAAGTCTCGTGATAATAAGAAATTTCGGCCTCCTCCTGTTTTAAAAATGGGCTTCCTATAAGTCCGTCTGCTTCTATTGCAAGCTTTTTTACTACATAGAAAAGTGCGGGAGCTTCGTGAATATGAAGAATTGTTGTTCCTAGAGTATGAATTGGATTAGTAGTAATTCCGGTTAACTCGATTTCTTCCCGAGAGTTTATCGTTGCTTTTTCTCCCAGGGTGTTAATGACTACTAAATTAACGGATGCTCCACCATCGATTAAGAATTCTCCCGTTCCTGACTCCAGTTCTGGAACCTTGATTTTGATGCGTGGGGCAGGTGCTTCCCTGATGAGGATTCCTCTTCGAAGCGGACTGTCCTCTGGCGAGCTTCTTTGTTTCCGCTCATCGTGTCGCCTGTACGTTGAGCGCGATCTAAGTTTAAAGACTTGTTTGATTCGGCGGACGACTCTCGCGAGTCTCGTTGATATCTCGGGCTACGCGGATGTTTCCTACAGGATTTTCCGTCGTGTCCGGTTATACCGCAATGCCAACAATATAAATTTGGCTTGCGATCTTTATCGTGACTTTTTAAAATAGAAAAATGTTTTTCTCCATCATCTGCATACGATGAGTCGGAACGATAAGAAGGGGATTTTGAGGGGCTCCGGTGACGCAATTTCCAGGCCGTCGTGCGTGTCCGTCCTTCTCGTTCCTCTTCAAAACCAGATGTTCTAAGAGACCGATCCCTGTTTTGGTCGTATCTACTCGGAGAATGTGGGTACGATACTTCGCGATCGTGGCGGCGAGAGTCTTCGGCGTAATGGTCTCGGCGAGACCACCTGGAGGGTGATTCGTTACGGGGAGACTGTCGCCGATTCCTTAATTTTCTATCTATCTGTAGCACGGCGTCGTAAGCTTGTTCAAGTGTTTTGATGTCTTGAGTTTGAGCCGACACTTTCCAGGAAATTCGATCTGGTAAACCATCGATGAAGTTTTCTTTAACGTCCTTTTCCATTTCTTTGACGAAGTCTTCAGCGTGATCCAGATACCTTTCCCGAATAGCTCCGCGCGCACAATAAACGAGATGCGAAGTCCTGTTGACGTACTGTCGCAGACTTTCTCCTTCGCGAATGCTTAGTTTCGCGATTTCGACTTGAAAATATGATAAACTTCTTCCCGGCGCGAATCTCTTTTTCAAATGTTGGACTAATGCCTTAACAGAGTTGAATTTATGTTCTAACGTGCACCTGCGTGCTGGGCCGATCAGTTTCGTTAGAATTATTGCAAGATACTCGGCTTCCGTACCCTCAGGAATCAAAGTTAACCCGTCTTCCACATTTTGTGCAAAGCGCGTCAAGGGTGGACTTTCACCGTCGAAGGTTGGAATTGACATTGTAATGTTCTGTATACATGTCCGTTGCGTCAAGAGTGACATTGAGTTTGCAATTGAAACTGTCAGATTCATAATGTCGTTAGACGAGGCATTCGCCTGCGTGCTTATCATTTTGAAAATTACTAAGTGACTTGACTAGAGAAAACTAGTATATTGTCGATACTAAATTACGAGTGATTTTAACGTATTTAAAAACCCAAATTTTACGGCGATTCTAATGCAGTAGCATCCCACGCCCTTACGGACTGGTGATGCGGGGCGTACGAGTGGCTGTTTCAAAGTGTCAAATAGAATATAAGCCGGACTCGCGGATTCTATGAGGTTAACTATGATTCTGACGGAGACTTTAGCCCGACATTACTGAATTTAACCAACTCTGTACGAGCGTGACACGACGTGACTCTACGCGTGACTCTATAGCTTTTAACCAACGAGGGTTGAAACCAAAGGGTTTATATAGTCCCAAAATGAGTGGGGATTCATTAGGAATCTCTATATAAGGAAATCCTTCGGGGTCGTCGTCGTGTCACTCCCGTTCCCGTGGTCGTGATCCAGATGGTCGAGATCATGACCCCCATTAGTGACGTTTGATAAACGAAAGGGTTTTAGGGCGTTTTCCCTTCACAGACGCGAGCTCGAAAAACGGTTGAGAGCGACGTATGGGAAAATTCCACATACGTAACAATCTTTTGACCACTTAAAATTAAAAGAAGAATGGAATAAGTTGTATTATACTTTCGACAAAGTGCAATGTCAACAATTGTCACAGCTGTGCTTTGATGACATATTGGTCCAAATTAATTCTGCGAGTGATAAGGATAACAATCTTCTGTTCCCAGTCTTGAAACAACTCGTGAATGTTGTAAGGAGTCTTCCTCACTCAAATGCAGAAGCAGAAAGAATTTTCTCTATTCTGACCGATGTCAAAACTTGTAAAAGAAGTAAACTTAGTTATGATTCTGTAAATTCCATTGCCGTGATTAAAACAGCTTTTAAAGCCCGCGGAGAAACTAGTTCTACAATTTCGATTGGCCCAAATCATTTTACATTAATGTCAAGTAATAATTTATATTCGTAGCCATTAGTTTCGTTTTTATTCAAATTCTTAATAATATTTTGGAATTAAATTTGTGTTTGTGGTTTATATTTGCAATCGTTTCGCTTTCTATCTAAACCTTATCTTTTTTTCATTCTTGCTTGATATCTATTCATTTAATATTTCTCAATCGATTTTTTCCTCTTTTCAAAGGTGTGACATGCTTAATTACTTAGGGACAAGTTTTTCATCTTTATAATGTTTAATTTTGTTTGACTTTAGATATCTTAAAAGTTTCTTCAATAAAATGTCTTTAATATATTATTCAAGTAAAATTCGTAAACTCTTCTCAGAATCTTATATATCTATAAATACTGTTTCTATACATATGTTCATTACTTCTCATATTTTTGCATTCCTTAATTTTTTGAATATTATTTCATTTCATTTCTTCTCATACCTTATGAACTCTTTTTGAATTCAAGATATTACTTTTAATCGTTCTTTTTGATTTCTCCCCAAGTACATGGAATTTTAAATGAATGTTTTTAAAATTGTGTCGCAACTATTGATGCTGCGTGAACTTTTCCTTCCTCCCTACTGTGATATTGTGGACAAAGCATGTGACACTATTTTTTCCCTCCCTATGCGTCTCTACCTTGTCGTGGTGGGTGGGCTTACGGTACGCCTTATATTTTACATATTACCTTATAATTTTTGGTAATGTTGTGTGATGCATCATGGGCATGCAATGATTCTCTCAGAGATGTTTTATTCAAGTTATTGCAGTTAGATATGTATTTTGTGAAATGCATGGACGTACTTAACTAAAAGATGACGCTCGTTTGCAATTATTTTAACAGTATGTACAAGTATTACATATTATATTAGATTATATTGTAATCATTTTTTTTAGTTACAAAATAGTCCTGGTATGGCTGACATCCACAACAGCAGTAACAGAACAAAAACCGAGCACAATAAATGGTTACGAAAATGCAATGGAAAAGCATATTGTACAATTTGTAAAAGTAATTTTAAACTTAATAACATTCCGCGGCACTCAAAATCCAAAAATCATATGCGTAAATTATTGAATATTGGAAAAGTGAATTTGCATTTACCTGATTACATATCAAAATGTACCGAAGACAAAAATTTGAAAAAATCATTCAATCGTGTAAAAAAAAAGTTCAGCAGATTGTTGATAGTGAAACTTCAAGAATTTGATATATTGGATGCAAATAGCATTAAAAATATGTATGGAATAGTTTTATACGACAAATTATTTGAACTGATTAGAAATAATTACTTTCATATAACTATACAACGTATTTGCAATGACGTCCATAAAACAAAGTATTTTATCAATGCTACAACTCTTTCATTACATTCATTTGTTAGGTACGAAATCGTAATTGGTATTTGTGATATAAACGACGATTGCATTTCGAACGATACATAAAAGACATAATCTTTTATGGGAAAACGTTGTTGGGTTATTAGTACTAAATAATACGTGTATGTCAGAACAGTTGCGTACAATATACTCGAATCATCCAACGAACATAATGAACATTTGTTTCCAAAAGTCTTGTAAATTACACCACAATGCAGATATTTCTGATTTATTTATTGCACTAAGCGTTGAAAAAGTTTTATATGAAACAGATAGAAAATGTGGATATCCAATTCTTGAATTTGCTTCTAATTTTAAAAAAATTAATTTGAGCTTGCTAGAAATTGAATGGCGACAACTGTATTGTTATTTCGATGAAAGTGAAAAAGCGAAATATAAGCGTTTACATTGCGATAAAATGTGGAAAGAAATTTGTTCAAAGAAGAACACAAACAATGATTACGAATTCCCTACATTAAGACAAGTATTACAGATCATTTTCTGCTTTCCTCAATGCACAGGCTGTTAAAAAAGTAATGGTCATCGCTTATAGGGATGAAACTAGACCTTTGGATCGATATCTTACGAAATTATCGATACTTGTTTGATACTGTAATTTGTAGAAAGGTATCGATACGTATCGATACGGTATCAGTCCCATCACTAACCATAATTAAACATAATTTATACAAATGACATTACAAAATAATTTAAGAGTATACATACTGTACGTATAAATTTAATAACTTTTAACATACCTTTATATGTACATATTTATTGATTTTTTTGTCTTCTATAGATGTTTAATAAATATAGAAAGGAAACAAAAAACAACACAGATGTGCATTAATTATTAATTATGTCAATTATTTTATACGAAAATTATAAGAAAATAAATTTTATTCAATTTTAATAAATTGTTCTCTGTAATAATTGTAACTGTACAAGTAAGTATCGGTGCCCATAGCGTAAGCTAAAGCGTCTATCGTCAATGTCAACGGTTTATTGCAATTCGGATATTGCAAAATCCTACGTGTATCGTGAACGAAAATCCTTTATGAGCGAAAATAGGGAAAAAATTTATTTAACTTTTTTACGTAGTATTTAATTCCCTGTTCATTTCAATTCCCTAATTCATTTAGAGAATCTTTTTAATTTTTACGAATAACGAATATTTATACTAAATAATACGAAAAATTATAGAACTATAAAAGGTAACTATCATTATTCATGAACCGATTGGGTTAAAAAATTAACCAGATTTTAAGACGAAAATATGAAATCTAAATATAAAGTTTTATTAAAATCTATTGAGCCATTTAAACGCAATTGTGTTAACAAACATTCGAGATCTTGAAAAAATCTATTTTTTTAATAGTCTCAGTGTGATCAGGAGATCCTAAAACGTGTATTTCCGCAATAAAAATTTTTTCGAAATTTTTTTTCGTTACAAGAATATCTGAGTCGGAAAGTGAAAATATCCGGGAAGCAAAATCGCATTACGGTTGCTCGTGCCGCTTGCCAGCGACCAGGGTTGCCGTTTACCGTCCGAGGCCTGTAAGAGTGAAGGAGTCCGTGATAGGTACAGCATGAGTAAGTAGGACGAAAGATCCCCGAACGGCAACCTTGCCGGCACATTAGAATCTCAACGTTTCAAGAGCGAGAGGGAAAGGCTCATATTCACCGTCCCTCTCCACTCCCGAAATTGTCCGAAGTCATCCGAAGCGCTGGGCTCACGTACGCGCGGATCGTGGAGTTGGGTATGTGCATGGTGGGGGAAATCCTCGAAACTCCGGTCATTAACTTTAGCATCACTGAATAGAGTACGGACCGAATGAAAACTATCAAAACTTCCTCACTCTACCGCAAGCGGCGCTGCAGTCGGAAATCTTCGCATCTTACACCTCTGGGTGCGAGATCGCAACGACGCTACATCGCTCGTCTCCATTGACCTTTATACCAGGAAAATCTACGTTGCCATCGTGCCTTATTGCTGCTTATTGCTATAGTAATGGCGGGAAAGGTGGACCAGAATCAAGCTATTCGTGCTGTTTCCCGAGGCATAAATGCATTTTCGTCAGAGCTGTTTCAGGTAATACAGTGTACAGTGAATTCTATCTAAGAGTAGACCCGTTTCGCGCAGGGATATACTGTCGATTGTTAGGAAACCGGCAGAGAAAGCGCTATGACCAAGCGCGTGTATCAGATCCATGGGAGCTGCGCAGAGCTGCGAATTCGAAATGATTTCAAATAAAGAAATTGTGGAGTATAAATTTTTTCAGACTCTGGTAAAGGAGAATCCAGGCAATCTTATAATCTCTCCTCTTAGCGCAGCTGTTGTGCTTGGCATGGTTGGTTACGGCGCTCGTGGGGAAACGGAAAATCAGTTGAGAAAAGTTCTTCACCTTCCATCTGCGGATAGTGTTGGTACATCCGGTTATAAAGCAATTATTAACAACATCACTGTAAGTATGAGTTCTTCTTTTTAACCGACTTAAAATTTTTTTTTTCAATGTTTGCCCCCGCATAATTTCTCAGCATATGTATTTGATGATCTTTTTTTTTTGTATTCGAAAATGGACGATGCCCCGGTAATCCCCATCCTACAGTGCAGCCATATTGGCTCGATACTTTGCCAGTACTAGTTAATTAAAACTTAGCTACATTACATAATTCGTATTTCATCTGTTCTCGCATTTTAGAATATTTGCGTGCGTTAAATTGTAGACCCCTTACAACGAATTTGAGATATCTTTATTCCCACTTTTTCAAGTCGCTTATTTTTGGAATCTTCCGTTTCTAGCAAAGGTTCTTTTTTTTACGATCAGCTCTTTTTGTGCGCCTACCCATATTTTTTTAAATAAATGTAGTTATATAACTTAAATAAAAGAATTGAGAGTTGTAGAGTAAATAAAGAAAAATATTTTTACTTTTTAGTGCATTTTTATTTTTTTTTTTTAAGTCGGTATTAAATTTTCTTCGCTCGAACAGTTATTTAAACTGAGCTTCGTGTATGCTTTATTGTAGAATGTCAAAGAGAATACTTTCGTGCTTGCAAACAAAGTTTTCATGACTAAAATATATCCAGTAAAACCGAGTTATAAAGAATTAATAGAGACTTATTTTCGCTCTACTACGCAACTAGTAGACTTTGTTAAATCTGACGAAGCTGCAAACATCATTAACACGTGGGTTAAGGATAAGACAAGGAATCGTATTAATAACATTGTTTCGCCTGGTTAGTATATTTGAATCTTCGTTTTTTTTTATTATTATAATATAAAACAGAGCAAGAACGGAATTGGCAAATGAAGCGAAGAAAATGTTGAAGGTAACAAGTTCTACCCGGCAGTTATTAAATATTATGATTTTCTAAATAGGTGATTTAAATGAGTTGACAGCATTGGTGCTTGTTAGTGCAGTATACTTCAAGGGTCAGTGGATAGATAAATTCGATGCAAACGATACCACGGTTAAGCCATTCCACGTTAATGAGAATACAGTAGAAAATGTTCCTACCATGTACAGAAAAGGGTTTTATATATACGGTGAACTTCCAAATTTGAATGCCGAATTCATTGAAATACCATATCGGGTAATCTTCTTAACAAACGATTAATGTTTACAAAATAACTTTCCTGTTGTGACTGTAAGCTAACGTTACAGGGAAATGAACTGAGTATGGTTATTATTCTTCCAAATGAAATTAATGGTTTGCCAATGGTTGAAAAGAAATTACAAGGTACGAGCATTGCCGACATTCTGAAACAGGGATGTAAATGTTACGTACACTTACATCTACCAAAGTTTAAGATCGAAAAGGGTATAGACCTCCAAAGTGTTCTGGAGAAGGTATATCGTATAATAGTACAATTGCATAAAATCTATACTCTTCTTACACTTTTGATTTTCGTGCTACTTAGATGGGTTTAACTGACATGTTCACTGAATGTGCAAACTTTTCTGGTATTGCTGACGGCGATTTGTTCGTCACCAAAGTTGTGCAGAAGGCATTTATCGAAGTGAACGAAGAAGGTAGCGAAGCTGCTGCTGCCATGGGCAAGTAAATCAATTTTTCCCTCTGTAGAAGTTGTATTGAAATCAAGCAAAGGATTATTTTAGAATGTGAAGAATGAAAACACATGGATTGATTTAGTAGAAATTTTGATTATATAGATTTACGATTGATTCAATTTGCTTGCTTAGAAATTGAAATTCATCTTTGCGAAGTATTAAATAATTCAAAAACACAGAAAACTATATTTAGAGAAATGCAGATGAATTTTCCAACCGAGTTGCTCCAAAGTAAACAAAAATAATATACAAAATTCGAACACTTTCTTTCTGTGTTTTAATTTCTCGTCTTAGCGATGGTGACATGTGTTGTGTATGTGCTATAAGCGAAAGAATTGATTGGGGGATAGTACTTACGCATTGAAACTAGTAAACATACCATTTATATATTGCTAGAAAATGTAGAACTGCAGTTTTTATTAGTAATAGCCTAAAACTATATATATAACAAGGAATCAATGCAATTACGACTAAACATTAACAACTTTGTCTCGCTATCATTCTAATTTAATGTATCCCCGACTAACCGTAAGTCTTAGTAAGTATTTCTCACTATAACATTAAATTAAAGATGGAAAAGTAATGTAGAGAATGAAAAGCGAAACAAAAAGTTAAGTACGTGTTAAGAAATTTGGATACTTTTCCTTTTAAAATTAGTAATTATGCGCAATTTTTCAGGGCTATTATGCGGCGGAGGGATGACAAAAACTTTTCGAATAAATCGACCGTTCTGGTATGCAATCGTAACAAGGAATCCCAACATAATCCTCTTCAGTGGCCAAACCATTAACCCAACTACAATTGCATGAAATCCTCCGTTATATTGCATTCCTTAGTCTTTATACTACAGGCCTCTCGCCCGCTAATTCCTTAAAACCGAAGCTGAAAATCTGAGCACTGAATTGATTTGTGGGCAATAAAGAAATGTCAAGTATAAAAAGTGACAGAGCAATCAGTGTTCGAGCGGAGAACGAGAATACAATTGGAATTAGCAAAGTTGATTTCACAATCTTTGCGTGAGAACTTTTTTAATTTTTTTCGTGAATTAAAGGTACAATTGGAATTAGCAAAGTTGATTTCATTATCTTTGCAGGTGAACTTTTTTCGTGAATTAAAGGGAATTAGCTTTTTTTTATACATGCGTCATGTTTATGGGGGGGGGGGGGGGGAATTCATAACTTTTTTCATAATTTGTTATAAATTACTAAGTGTCCTATTTCATAACGGTCTTCATCCTCAAAGCGGTTCATATTCATGCATGATACGTGATGGTACATCAGCATCGAAATGTATTGACAACGACAAAAATGAAAATAAATCATATTTTTTAAACGAATTTATTCAGCGTCGAAGGGGGTGAAAATTTTACCCAGTCAGCAATAATCAATAGATATAACCCATAACCACAAATCCAAACGACTTGAAATCACTCACTCGCGGTTTTACGAAAAAGACAAAAAGACAAAAGCTGCGTTTGTGTCGCTAGTCGCATCACGAGTTCCGTAAATACGCAATTTATATCGAGAAATGATTTGTTATGAATGAATAGAGAAAAAAAATAAAACATTGAAGGTGTTCTCAAACAGGAAAGGATGACTTTTGGCAGCATTAAAGATTGCAATGAAAAAATGTATAATTTCGAGGAGAAAAAAAATAATTGGAACATAGTATTATATTATTATAAATTAAATTATAAATTAAACGAAATTAAATTAGGTGGGGAAAAAGTATATAATTTTAATTGAACTATTTATTTATTTTATTATTAAACTATATGAAACAATATAAATGATAATATTTATAAATTTAATTTAACTCTTAAAATAAAATATTTACAAAATACGGCCGCCACGGCTGCCACGACCACGGCCACGGCCACGGAGACGACCATAACTCTGCTGTTGCACTATCGCTCGCAGGGTACTAGCCTGCGAGCAGAGGCTCACAGCTTGAGCCCGCATCGCCTGGAGGGTGGCCCAATTTTCCTGTCGTGCTCGCACCCTCCAGCCGCTCCTCTTATGTCTTTTCGACGTGTATCCTTCTGTAATTAGTAAACGTCAACAACTATATTATAATAATTTATACATTTTTGGCACGCGCACAACTTTCACGATTTTCCGATTTAGCTAAATCTAACGTAGAAGTACAAATAATACTTTTTTGTCCTTGACTTTTCCATGTATATACTTGAGGGGGGTAGGGCAGAGGAGTGACATTATATTATAAGATTTCTGGAAAAAGGTTTTTGGAGAGGACGGTTTTCAGGAGAAAGGGAATTACAGTATTGTCTCCGTATGGGCTCGGTTTGATGCACACGATGTGGGCTTTTCGCTATTCTCACCATTTCTGTCTCACTCTTGTCCGCCGAAGGCGAGAACGAAATGGAACGAGAGCGAGCGAGAGCCACTGAAAGCGAGTGAGAACGGTACGAGATAAATGACGCGTTGATGTTTTGTCTCGTTCCGTCTTCCGGACACCTGACACTCCATCCTTTGCATTTCGCACGCAAAGCGTTTCATCTCGCTCCCCCTTCGGCCAGAAAGAAGCGGGAAACGACCACTCGGAATTAGGGCTCTGTTCACGAAACGAGCTCAACGTCGGTCCCCACCAGCGAATCCTCCGGGAGACAATACTATAGCTTCTTTCATACATGAGTCAATAAATAAAATTAATGAGTGTTAATCCATACTCTAATGTAGAGAAATACATGTATTTACGTAAATATGGTGTACCTATATACCAATTTATTTTTTTTTCTCCTCTAATTTATACATTTTTCCATATTTATAATAAAATTTGATTTTATACATACATATTTCTTAATCTCTAAAATAAAATTAAACATGAAAATGTGCTTCTTGCATGTGGTCGTGCAGCAGGGTTATTTTTTCTAAATCTCTTCTGCTTCCATTATCCGTAAATATATAAAAGCCACATTTTAGTTACAACTTAACGTAGAACTTCTAGAAAAAGAGTGGATTTGTGCTAAGTGTAGAGACTACATAATGTGTCCAAAGAAGATGACAGCGTATGGCAGAAGGTCCTGTTGCAGGAAATTTAAATGCTAATGGTAATTCAGCAAAAATGAACGAAGAGATCCAATATAGGTACTGTTAACGCACAATGGCTATACTACCCTCTTTAGTTAAAATGTCCTAGATATGACAGTTTAACTAAGGAGAGCAGTATAATAAAATTAATAATATTAATAAAATTAATTTAGTACGTTTATTGGTGTATTAAAATAAATATATTGATAATGGGAAACTAATAAAATTAATGACTAGCGTGGGAACTACTGTGGATTTTAAAGTATTACGAATGTCTTTCACAAAAGATTGAAAAGTATCAAGGGAGATGTGTTTTCAGCGTACTTTCTTCAATAATGTGACTGATAATGTGTTGTCGATTTACCTTATTTGACAAATTTCTTAAGCTATACATAAAAATTCTATTAAAAAATTTTACCGACTTACCTTGTTAATTGAGGCAATAATTCAGTGTCCTATATGGTCGAAAAACTCGTGATATTTCAACAATTTTGATAACTATCACTTGGCAGGTTATAATTGAGTGACAGCTAGGTGACATTTACTAGAGACCCGAACGCAGCGACTTTTTGCATTTTTCGTCAACTGCGCAACCACATTTTCAGCAAAACCATTCCTGATTGGTTGGAATAAATTCTGCTTTCGAACGGTGACATCTACTGGTGTGAATTCTAGAAGTAATGTAGGGTTCAGTTAACCGGTGTAGTCGGAATCCCTCTTGTCGGCCCTACGCCGTGAAGATGGGATGTGCTGGTAATGACTTCCACTCGTTTGATAGGAAATGTAGATGTATGTATTTTATGTACAGAGAACGCCAGAGTCTCCTAAGGAGATCGTGGGCGTATATAGTTCCGACGTTAATCACGTCGGAGAATGCGCACAAGCGCAGGACGCGTATACTACGCACGTGGATAAACAATACGATGTATTACACGAGAGAACGGACACGTGTTCCTAAGCCAGACTAGAAGCCTCGTGTGTGACTTTTCGTGAAGAAGTCACGAAGTGAAGTGTCGCGACATGCAAACAGCATGGCAACGCACGTCGGCTCGCGCGGTCTCCCCACTTCCAAACAATCCTTGGAGTGGGGGATCAACCGCTCCCCACAGTAAAACGAGAATGGCGACATCTACTGGCGTCAAGTGTAGAAGTAAAACGTGACGTCACGAAGCGTCTGACTGAAAAAAGTATCATTTTGATAACTATTAATTCAGAATAAATCTTGTATCTTTTAGAAAAACAGCTTAATACATTAAGTAAAACGACAAATGGGTTCGAAAAAAAATAATTATTCGTTTAATCATGTAAAAACACCGGGACTATGTCATAAAATAAGATAATAAGGCTAAAATAGCTCCGACGACCTGTCAATTTCGCTATCTTTCGTGTATAGAGACATGGTCGCTCAGTGTGCCTATCGGTAGAGGGGGAAGGGGAATTAGCTTCCAGACGCGACCGCGTCTGTTGATTTAATGAAAAGTAATAAAAACAATTAATTCTCCAGGGACCTGGAACGAAATGTTTTTTCGTTTCGTTTCGGTTCAGCTCCGATAATAATAATTTCGTTTCGGTTAATATCGTTCCTGCTGAAAAATATTTCGTTTCCATCAGAACGGAAAACAAATTTTGTTCCGAACCGGTTATTTCATTTATAAAAAAAACTCGTATAAACTTATTTTAATAATTTTATTGCGTTTGGTACTTATATTATAAAATATTATATGTTATTGTTGTGTATTATAGAATATTATATATTATATCTTAGAAAAAACTTTTGAGTTTTGATGCTTTCGGTTGCAAGCCGTGCCCACGAGGGCAAGACTCCCAACGCCTCTCCCAGCACCGCAGTCAGCTCTATCAGGGGTCTGAACCTTCACGAAACATGATGAAAATAAGGGGCGCGCTCGATTTAAATTTTTTCACCTGAAGTGTACAAAACGTTATTAGTCGGAATTTTTATTTCGGTTATATCGTTTTCACTCCTGCAACAGGGTTAAGAATTTCGTTTCGTTCCTGTTTCTGTTCCGGAAAAATATTTCGTTCTTTTCGTTTATCGTTTTCGTTTCTGTTCCGTTCCGGGTCCCTGTAATTCTCTAATGATTACAATACCACTTTTCTACGTTATTATTTTGAAGAAATTTCATCTGATGTTTTTTTTTAATACAAATGTATAATTACATACTTACTATCTACCGAAAATATTCTCCGAATATTGTTCTCGAATATCCCGGAATGACACGTTCGCCATAATCTGTCAATTTTTAGGCAAACAATCTGTCCGAGTGTTTTGTTTACAATTAATGATATGTGTATTAATTCCGATTGTAAATGACAAGTTAATCAGATGAATCAGCTGCTGATTTCATTATCACTATTTTTTAATAGTATCGAGGTTATTGTAAACAACGTTTCTTTCTCCATAGTAGCATTTTCAAATTTCAAGAACGCATGAATCACAGTAAAAAACCGGAACGGTATGAATGCGCGCAGCGACTGCGCCGCGATCTCTGCACTCACTGCGTGAATCGGAACGCACCCTCGGTCCACCCGGGTTGTGGAAACGACGAGGCAAGCCCCATCATCGGTTGCATATTATTTAAAGCAAATAAAATATCGTATTTCATAATATTAAACTAAACATTTAAAAATTAACACGAACTATAACTGGCGCCGTTTTTCCGACCATTCCTGCTTAACTTATTTAAGCGTATGATATGTTAGATATGTTTGAAATAATTACTACGTTATTTATTATCAATATTAGGACTACTGACATTAATAGGCTTGCAAGCGACCATTATAGATCTTAGATCATCATCACTTAGATAAGTAAATATTTTTCCAATACAGTCGTATGGTAAACCAAGGAAATTGGTAAAAAGAAAATGGAAAATTTTATTACCTCGTTCCATCAACGCTTTCCTCCTTTCCCCCTTTCTGTAATGACTATTTATCATAGTAGCATATATTGGAAATTTTCTTTTGTAATCATTCGATCGGAACACATGTACTACACTTTTATTTCGTGCATATATTGCTAATTGACTTATAAAAATCGGTTAACGGTGCTCTGAGCTACAAACGTTTAAAGATCGCAGAATAAGGTCGAGAATCGCGGAAATTTCCGAAATCAGCGATTCTCGACCTTATTCTGCGATCTTTAAACGTTTGTAGCTCAGAGCAACGTTAACCGATTTTGATGAAATTTTAGGCATGCATATAACTTACTTCAATCTACAAACGGGTTTTTTGAATTTTCATTACAGGCTCACAAAAAAAAGTTTAAATAACGACCTTTACTATTTTTTTCACTATTCCGACCAATTGCATTTTTTTTAAAAACGACGAAACACATCACTTAGCAAACTAATCCTTCTAGCTTCTCAAAAAAACTCAAGTCGTTTGGACAAATTTGAAAAATGTTATGCGATTTTAAAGAGTGTACGATTATGGCTGTGAGTCACTGTATATCGTTCTTGCCTCGAGCATCAACGTTAGCTCGATGTTCTAATTGTTGCATAGCATCATTTGTATATCCATATCTAACAGCATTGTGCAATGGAGTTGTATAACCATCATTTTTAACATCAGTACTAGCTCCTCTATCTAGAAGCATCTCAACAATCTCTACATCACCATTTCTAATAGCAAAATAAAGCGGAGTCTCAGAATAATTATTTGCGGTTTTGCTGTTAACTTGGGAAGCATTTGTTAATAGTAATTTAGCAACCTCTGTACGTTTATTTTTGAGAGCTTCGCAAAGTAAAAAATATCCATCTGCCCATTTTTGTGAGTAGGATAGACCAAAATGACTAATTAATTCTTCTACTCTTTCCAGTTTTCCTTCACGAACTGCCGAAATTAAGCTGTAGCACAGACCAGGTATAGAATAGACCTATCACGGAATGTAATTTTGTGTCACACGCTCGGGGGGCTCGCGAGCCCCCTTACCATTTTCGTGTCACACCCAACGTTATCGATTCAGCCTAAAATAAGATTACAATGCTACGAGTGGTAGGAATTAAAATTAAATCTTATCGGAAACGTTTAAAATCTAAAACGGCATGAACGTTAAGACTAATTTCAAGAAACATGTTGCATAATTCCGTTTACTAATACATTTTGGTAGAAGCATAATTTGCACTTATTTCCATAAATTTCGATTAGAAATATTATATAAATACAACCACGTAATAAACATTTGTACAGTCTCTTAGTTAGGTTATATTTTCGGTCACTTCGAAGAGTGGATTTTCTGTCCTCGAGTGTGACAGAAAATATACTTAACCTATATGCTACAGGATAATAAATGTTTATTGGATATTTCGTTCTTTTGGGCTACATTTGTGAACTTTTTATGACTTAACATCCTTCCAAAATATTATTATTACGCCTCAACGATATATTTATGAAGTCGATGAGTGTAATTATTCGTGGTTAAGAAATCAAAATTTCCTATTCATAACGTCATTTTTTTAGTACATTTCATCGAAATAATAAGTTTTAGCTTAATTTGTTTATGTTTGCCAAATTCATGCCTTTTATTAGACTCTACTTGATTTTAGCATCAATTTTCATGTTTACAGATTTCTATGCTTGATTAGAGGTGTGACTATCGATTATTGATAGATTATCGATATCTTATTGATATTTAACAATATATCGGCAATATCGTTAAGATATGGTTAAGACGAATAGATCTATTCGCCTCTTCTAGAAGAGGCTGAGGTAGAATATAACACACTTTGTTGCAGCAACGATGCAAATAACAATTTTAAAGACATTGTAAAGCAACGATACATATTCATACTTTTAAAGATATCGCTTTCGATACTCAGCGGCTCAGCACCGATGTTTTCGCCCATTCACAACGGTGTTCTTCGGTGCTGGATAGCGCCGTGAATGGACCCAGCACCGGTTTTTACGGTGCTCACTTTTCGAGCACCGTTGCCAACGGTACAGACCTTTTTCCGCTTAGAATGCAACGCATTATTTGTATAATAAAGTCAATCAGAATCTATTTGTTTGTATTTGAATTCACGGCGCTATCCAGCACCGAAAAACACTGAATGGGCTCAGCACCGATATTTTCGTCCGTTCACAACGGTGTTTTTCGGTGCTGGATAGCGTCGTGTATGGGCCCAGCAACGCTTTCTACGCTGCTGACCTTTTTTCGTGTATACCTCAGCTGATTTCCCAGGTAGCACACGTCGTCTATAAGTCGTGTGCTATCTGGGTCTATTCGCGTCAACGATATCTTAACCATATTATCGATATATCGAAATATCGATAACATTTCGATAGTCACACCTCTACCTCAAAGTGACAGAAATTATAACCTATATGCTATACCCAATTTCATAAATATACCGTTGCGGCGTAACAACGATATTTTGGAAGGATGTTAAGTTATAAAAAGTTCACAAATGTAGCGTAAAGGAACGAAATAGCCAATAAACATTTATTGTCATATAGCATATAGGTTATATTTTCTGTCACTTCGAGGAGGGGACTACATAATAATCACGCGCATCCAGCCTGCGCATTTTCCCTAGCCTGGGCGGCCCCGGCCGCATGAAAGGGGAACTTTCCCCACCCTACATTAGTGGTAGTTGGAACGATATTTCTGAGCTTGGGTACGCGGAAAATTTGACCTGCGGTCCCAAGCGGGAAAAAAGTTCATTAAATTTCATTAAATTCTTTATATTTAGTGGGATTATTACTAGGGACTGTAGCCGTAATTATTTCTTTTATATTTCGAAGAACTGTCTTTAAATGTTTAAATAATTACTTTACGCCACCCTGACATTCAATTGACTAACCTGCTAAGAAAACTATTAAAAATGTTATATTACGCGGCTAAATACATGCTTTTCTGACTTTCTTTCTTCCATAAAATATGGTAAGATCAGATTTTTCGAGTCGGTCTTATAAACGTTTTACAACATTTACGCTTGAGACAACGCAATACAGCATTTCCTCTAGTTCCTATCACTCTTCTAAATATGAAAACATAGATATCAGGTTTACATAGATTTCTAAAATTGTTCAGAAGCTACTGACTCTTTATAACAACATGTTGGTCGGCGCTTGGAAGGAATACAGGGCCATTAATATGCAGTATCCTCTAATGGAAAAATAATTTTTCAATATTTTTATCATTATGCAAACATCTGTATTGTATGTCAGATTTGTCTACTAAAATGAAAGCAATTACGACGCAGTTTGGTATGAGGAAGGTACGGCAAAAAATTTGGTACAGAAAGAGGAAAAATAATAACATATTTTTTTAAAATCCAGAAAATAATACGATAGCGAACGTTCAGTAGATGTGCGGCCATTTTCTCATCGATTGTTGAGGTCAAGACCATCGAAAAGTTCGTCTTTTTTTTTAAACAGACGCCGTTCCCAGAAACGCGATACACCTGATGGCAAAAATCAATGCGACTTGAAATGTCTTGCAAGCAGAGCTCGCTAAATCAGGCGTTTGCTCTTAACGAATCTTTACCATTTTTTATTTTGTTTAAATGCTAAACAAATAAAATATGAAAAAAGTGGGTAGGTAGTGATTTATTTTTAGGGTTTCCATAATTGTCATTGAACATTTAAATGCTAATTAAATAAAACATGAAAAAAGTGGGTAGGTAATGGTTTATTTTACTCTGTAATATATTTCACGGGAACAGTGAAATACGGGACAGTCCCGTATATACAGGACGTATAGCAACTCTACATATGTACATACCTACTTGCCCGAATCACGTCGTATTTGATTTTCCTTTTATTAAAAAAATCTCACTAATATGCCGTTAATGCTCGAATCGAGCCGAAACAGAGAATGTAAAAATTTCACCTTATGATTAGCTTAGCATGTGTACGTACATGTTTTCCGCTTTTAGCTACTGATTACGGCTTTTTCAGAATTTGTAGAAGAAATTAAAATCTAGAAGCCTAGCTTGTCCGTGGACCGACATCGACATGCGAAAATCAGACGCACGGAGAATGCAAGAAGACAATGTAGTATTATACTTTGTTGCCGCTGCCAGAATGATCGTTTGTCGCGTAAAGGACCTCCGTGCCGTTTCCCTCCCATTTTATCTCACACGCGAGTCGCGACGTCCGTAAAACAGGACCTTTTTTTTTACTTGTGCTTTTAAAAATACCATAACTGTTTTCTCATATGTACATATCTAGGAATAATGAAAACAGACCTTAACGCAAGCGATACGCTCGGGTGCTTACATCGGAGATGTTCTTTACAATTTTTAAATCCATATAATAGTTAATAAGGAAAGGGCCAATCAATTTGTAACGAAACGTAGAGTTTTAACTACTAATCTATCGTTCCCAAGTAATAAATAAACTATTGCATAATGTCCTCGGGTGCCGAAAACTACGAATATAAATTTAAAAAAAACGTTTGGATTCCTTGTTCTCAATGATTTATACGTGTCGTAGGATGGGCACCGTCTATTTAGACATGCGCGGAGTGCAGAGATTTGTGGGAATGTCAGTAACAGCGTCAAGTTTTAATATTTTTCAACATACGACTCACGAAAATGTTAGTTAAGTGTTCCACTACACGTAAAGTACTAACAATCAATGTCATCTTGCAATTTATAGCTTGTATAAGCTTTCAAGAAGAGATCACCGAAATAGATTTTCGAAGAAAAATCCACGCGAATTCTCGTGAGTCGCTGACAAACCGAGCCAAAGCGTAGCGTAACAAAAGCCTGTCCTCTGTCAAACTCTCGCTCTAAACAAGTCACACGTATACAATCACGCACACCTTTCAGCATTTCAACACATTTCAGAGTAGTTCCTAAGTTGGACGCTGTTCATGAGCAGAGGCCGCTAAATTCAGTCCTCGAGTTATGGGTCGGTAATACAGTTTGGGTGGTGACACGAAGTCCCATAAGGTGATAGGTCTATTCTATACTTCGTCGATGGCTGTAGCTTATATCCCGATCACCTTGCATTTTTCATTAATAAATTATTCCTGATTTCACGAAATAAATTTCCAAACCCCTGTCGGGAAACGCACTTTAGGATCTATAGGATATTGTAGCAATCCCCTGGGTTTTCCATAGAGAGAAGCTTGGGTATCTTTCGCTAAACAATACACGTTTATTTTTTAATAAACAAATGCCTCTTCATGCCTCTAGTGATGCGTGATATTTATCGATAACTGTACATATCGATATTTGTCTGTCGATTTGATATTTTTTATCGATATTTCCAACACTACTAATTACAGATATCGATAATTTTGTTCAAAATAGCGATAATTGTTACTGCATCTTCTTTCGTTCAAGCAAAATCATGCTAATAATTTTCAAATTACTGCGTCGAAGTAAAATTCAGTAATTCTTTTTCATACTCTTATTTTGAATGATGCCCATGATGTTGCTTACTAAAATATAAATTCTAGTTTCTTTTATAAATATGATTTGGAAAGTAAATTACTTGTTTTCGTTTTAATACTTTTGTATTAAGATACAAATTAAGATTTAAATAAAATAATTTCTAAATGGTACTATATAAAAATTTTTATCTTTGAGAATTCTTTTTAAGGGGGTAGACACGGGTAATGCAGCGCGCTGTATACCGACACAATCTGGCCCGAAACATGGGTTTGGGAAATTACGTTGTTTGTCCTTATATGAGCAGATTTTGGGCTGGGCAAGGTCTCATTCGAAAGAGGAAGGTTCAATGCAGCGCGCTCTGGTCATGGTTCGACGAGATTGTGTTGATATCTAATAATATGAGCGTTCAAAGTAGAGCAAAAGTCGACAAAATATACTCGCAAGAATCCAAGTCTCTTTTAAGTCACTAAAAGTGTTTTGTGACTAAAATGATGACCAGAGCGCGCTGCATTGAACCTTCCTCTTTCGAATGAGACATCACCCAGCCAAAAATCTGCTCATATAAGGACAAACAACGTAATTTCGTAACTGCATTCCTAAAGTACGAGTTCCGCCATATTGGCGATAATACAGAGCAAGTCACGTGACAAATTTAGTGGAGCTAGTGGATACGAGATGGCGCCTACTCGGGAGGACTGCCAACGTGGAATCATAGCAAAACTGAAGCGTTAGCTGGATACATGTGCCACAGTAAAAGCGTGATGCAGTCAATGTATGTATTTTCGGACGATTGTAGGTTAGGTTATATGCATTTTAGGCATATATTAACCAGGAACTGCTGGGAATTGTATACATTTACTAAATTAATGGTTTTACCGTAACACATACATCACTTGAAATCGCTGTCGAATTTATGTTATAATTATATGATCACATTATTCAAAATAAGAAAAGAGAAATTGGAACTTTTTTACTAATACTGGAAATATTGATTTACTGATATCATATTTTCAGAATGTGGAAGTTCTAGCAATTATTTGCAATTATTGCTCTTATTATTATTCTTCCGACTATTGTATCTAACATGTAACAAGGAAAAGTCTCCAAATCGGTCAACAGTTGACTCCCTGATTTTTTTTTGTAATTCTTTACGGTCCTATGCAGAGATGGGCATTATTTAAATAAAAGAATATACTTCCGAATGGCCCCAGTGGCCGATCGACACGAGGTTTCGGGGAGGATGTGTGTACCCTAAATCTAAAATTCTGTTTAGCTTCGGATATTTAGTTTCCTTTGATTATTCGAAGGCCTTTCATCTTGAACTTCGAATACTATTTCATCTTTCATCGTATTTTTATCCTAAGATCGTATGCAGATATATTGGCCGGTCGATTCGTTTTCGTGAACAGCGATCGAGGAGAAATCAGTCACCACCATCTGACGATCGTGGATTTGTCAGTTGAAGGTCTGTGGGCACCGAAGGGTATATCTGAATACGATCTTAGAAGCTCGAATAACCGACGAGAACCTTTGTGGTCCGAGCCGCGCGAAATCACCGTTGCTTGGTGATGTGTCATCGATTACAGTAAAGTCTCGTTACGGTCTCGGCAAAGAGGAGATATAATAAGAGGCGTCACTCGACAAGGACAGAAATAAACTGGGGAAATCACTAGACAACCAATTTAAATGACCATTCGGCATGGATCGGTAAACTTCGACAATAATCAGCCAACTGCGGTAAGGTAGATTTAGTTGATTTGAATATCCCGCTCGAATAGACAACCAATTTAAATGCCAAGGTCAAGTAAGGACTTCAAACGTTCCGCCCGGAGTGACGTCTCTTATTATATCTCCTCTTTGGTCTCGGTTTGGTGTACACGATACGGACTTTTCGCTATCCCCACCACTTCTGTTTCAGTCTTGTCCGGCGAAGGCGAGAGCGAGATGAAACGAAAGCGAGCGAAGGCACTGAAAGCGAGTCAGGACAGTACGAGCAGACGACGCGTTGATATTTTGTCTCGCTCCGTCTTTCGGACACCTGACACTCCGTCCTTTGTGCGCGCGAGAGGCGTGCGCGATGGTCACAAGCGCTTGCGGCGGCACGGGAATCGCTTCGCAAATCTTGAGGCAGGCCCGGCTCAAATCTTTTTTGCGCTCTAGGCGAACTTGTCAAATTGCGCCCTTTATTATAATACATTTATTTGAGATTATTTATGACTTTATTCTGAAAAAATAGGTAACTGCTAGGGCGTAAGGTTGACAAGAGGTGCAAAATGGTCTTTTCATTGTTGGCATTGTTAAAAATAAATTTGTAAATGAAATACTACAAATTGTACTACAACGGTTTTATACTACGATTAAAAATTAAGACTAAGGACATCAATGTACTCAAATAAATGTATTATAATAAAGGGCGCAATTTGACAAGTTCGTCTAGGGCGTAAAAAAGACTTGAGCCGGGCCTGCGTCAAGATTTTGCGAAGCGGTTCCCATGCTCACGGTAACTCGTAAGCGCTTGCGACCATCGCGCACGCGCGTCGCACACGCAAAGCATTCCATCTTGCTCCCCCCTTCGGCCAGAAAGAAGCGAGAAACTCACACTTGGAATTAGGACTCCGTTCACGATACGGGCTCACCGCCGGTCCCGAACAGCGAGCGGCTAACGAGATTTTACTAGAAACGGAATTTGTTTATTTTTCATCGTATCGATATGACAGTGACACAAATGGATTCCTGGCATTCTCCCGATTAAATTGACAGAAAATAATTTAAATCGGACTATTTTTAACGAAACGGGCTTTCAATCGTGCAAACAATGTTTCACGTAATTTCCTTCAAAATATGGTCCGAATATTATAATTTTTGGGGCCAATGTGATCGAGAAAACATGAGGAATTGATGGACGTCACTTTTGCAAAGATCTGATTAAAAATGCAGAACTGCAAATTTGTCACTGCTTAGTGCGCAACATTGTATGGCCCCGCTAGTTTCGAGCGTCGAAACCCACGAAACTCAGCGAGTCGCATGATTGCCAGCGTGAAGGACAAGAGGAGACTTTCCATGGCGAAGGAAAGTCAGCCTTCTATAGAACTCAAATCACGAAAGACTTTGCTGACAAACTTTATATTCACGTTAAATAAATACTTTAATTGTAAAATTTAGACGACGAACTATTGTTGAATTTCGCCAGTTCTTTCATATGCATTACTTGGTTGGGAATTCCTGATCCCAAAGTTTCATGCATTTCCCTATTAGAAATGTTGCTTCAAGTCTTGATTCAAGTCATCATTGCTTTTTCTCGTACATAGAACATATATATGTTCACGAGTAGGGGTCACGAATGACGCGACTTTGGTTTCCCAAATAAATTCACATTTATCAGGGCCCTCGCCCGAACCGTTTGACAAGGAGACTGAATGACGTAAACCGAGTGCGAGTGAAATAACGGCGCACCAGCGAGAGACCCTCGGTCGACGGCGACTTGAGTCATCGAGTATTGAATATGAAAATGTTCATATTTCTCATTACACCTTGATAAGAGTGTTACCACCGATGGATTGGTGAGTTTATGTCCACGAAAATGAGTCGAGACGCGAAGCAATTCAGTCTATTTTATCTTATGAATACATGATTAGGACACTACGTTCACTAAAAATGGACCGAATTGCTCCATGTTTCGCATCATTTTCATCGAGAAACCCTAAAAACTACATTGGTAATACTTTCATCAACAGTTATCAAAAACATAAACATTTTATCTGGTCCGTCCGTTTTATTACTCTCGGCTGTCAACGGGTGGTCTACTCGGGCCCGAAGGTCCTCGCTCGCAGCGAGAAAGCAAAACAGTGGGGTGGGTAGGTCTTTCCCGATAATTCGAGCCTAACCATTTGCGTAATTCACACTATCGTTTATTAGCATTTATACGAGGTGATTCGCTAGCTAGAATCGTCAAATGCGATGCTTGCCAACAATCATGTGTCTCGCTGAGTTTTGTGGGCTTCGACGCTCGAAACCAGCGGGGCTATACAATGTTGCACACTAAACAGTGACGAATCTGAAGTTCTGCAATTTCTAATCAGATCTTTGCGAAAGTGACGTCAATCGATTCCTTATGTTTTCTCGATCAAATTGGCCCCAAAAATGATATAATTCGGACCATAATTAAGCAAATTAATAAACAATAAATGTAGAGCGGCTACTTCATTCTTTTGCTCTACATTTGTGAACTTTTTATCATCCTTCCGAAGCATTATTATTACGCCGTAACAGTATCTTCAGGAAATCGGGTATAGCATATAGGTCATATTTTCTGTCACTTCGAGGAACCGACCACATAATAATCACGCGCATCCAGTCTGCGCATTTTCACTAGTCCAATTCAACATCCAACACAATTTTATATATAATGTTTGTTGATAACTGTTTTCTGCATAGGACGTGTAATAAGTGTATTTCATGTTCTGTTTCGTTGCTTTGCTAATAAAAAAATGTCTAACCTAACAAACATCATTTTTTGGGGACATCCCCTCATTTATTTTCCGTTTTCACTCATATTTCCTTACTGCTAACGTAGAATATTGTAGCATAAGCACATTTTAAGTAATTAAAATGTGCAATGAATTTCCTACGTTTGCAGTACCAGCCGACTTTCCGTTTAAATTTTTATAAGTACAACGCAACAGCTGAGAATTTCTTTCCTTATTCAGAAGAGAATACGGAAATAGCAAATAGCTCCCTCTCGCGTGCATCAGGCAGCGGCGTATCTATGGGCAATACCATTTCAGCACAGACGAGGTATAGAATAGACCTATCACCTTATGGGACTTCATGTCACCACCCAAACTGTGTTACCGACCCATAATTTGAGGACTGAATTTAGCGACCTCTGTTCATGAACAGCGTCCAACTCAAGAACTACTCTGAAATCGGTTGAAATACTGAAAGATATGTGCGTGCTTGTATACATGTGACTTGTTTAGAGTGAGAGTTTAACATAGAGGGCGGGCTTTCGCTAAGCTACGCTTTGGCTCGGTTTGTCAACGACTCACGCCGGATTTCTCTCTGAAAATCTATTTCGGGGATCAGGAGCCTATATGGCGCTGCAATATGGCACTTCTTCAGAGCTTATACAAACTATAAATTGCAAGATGAAATTGATTGTTAGTATTTTACATGTAGTGGATCATTTAACTAATATTTTCACGTGTCGTATGCCGAAAAATATTAAAAATTGACGCTATTACTAACATTCCCGCAAATCTCTGCACATCGCGCGTGTCTAAACAGACGGTGCCCATCCTACGACACGTAAAAATCATTGAAAATAATGAATTAAAACGTTTCTGTAAAATTTGTATTCGTAGTTTTTGGGATCCGAGGCCCCTAAATCCCTACGTTTCGTTACAAATTGATTGGCTCTGTCCTTATTAACTATTGAATGGATTTAAAAATTATAAAAAACATCTACTATGTAAATGTACGAGCGTACGTTAAGATCTGGGCACACATAGCAGTTCCGTGTCAGTTCACGTAGAATTCAGATACTCTTCGTTACTTTCCTCAATTACTCTACTCCAAGTACTTTCCATTACAGTCATTAAAAATAATCAGGATTTTATCAAGTTTGGTTTCATTTTCATCAGAAAAATACTAGTAATCCATTTGTGATACTTCTATGATAGAAATTGGCATACTGATTACTGAATGGCCTATTGCTGATTTTGTCCTTATGTCACTACTCTAGCGTTTATGACCCCCGAGCCGCATCGTTTGAAAGCTTTTACCTAAGAACCCCTCAGGGTTGTAAAAAAAAAAGGTACGCGTTACCGTTCAACCGATTTCAAGAGAGCGTACAGTGAAAAGGTCAGAATATCGTGGCCATCGAATTTTAACTTTCTGAGTACGAATACAGATCCGACACTGAAGGAAAAAGATGAATGAGTATAATGGTCTTGAATTTCAAAATTTTAAGCTACGATAAGGTTGACCGCGGCGGTATACACCTGCACGGAGAGATTTTTCGCCTCCTGCGTGTAAAAGCCACAATAATGGCGCATCATTCCAAAAAATGGTATTAATGGAAGCCGGTATAAGCGTGGCGTTGAGTAGCTAAAAGTTTAAAACATTCAGACACAAAAATTCTAGGAAAAAAATTAAAACACCGCTACTATCAAAGACATGTCTGATTAGTTGCCCCTTAAGTCTTATCTATGCATACACTGCATTGAAGATAAAATTATGAAAAAGAAAACCAGAACAATAGATTCTGAGGTCTGCAAACGCATTGTTGGACGTGGCTGAAACCGCGACGTCGAGCCCGTCGACATCGACAAAAGAACGAGATGGTCGGCGGCCGACGAAGGCAATCTCTTCGGGGTGCTGCCAGCGACCGCTGAACAGCAGTGATCCCCGAGCTTCGAAAATTTTGGGATGGTCTCTTTCAAATTCACGTGGCAAAGAGCTATTGGGAATTTCCCGGCCCAGGTAAGCGAGCCTCGCGCTTCGCTTTTATGATCCGATTTACCACTCGCACCCCAGATTACTGTAATGAAGTTTGAAAACAATGTCGACTGGTCTCGTACCCGTCTCAATTTCAAAATTTTTCGCTACGACACGGTTGACCGCTGCGCTATACCCCTGTACGGAGAGATTTTTCGCCACCTGCGTGTAAAATCCGCAATAATGGCGCATCGATCCAAGAAATGGAAAATTATAATTAAAACCGACTTCAAAAAAATAAAAATGCACTAAAAAGTAAGAAATAATTTTGTTCGTTATTTAATCTACCACACTCAATTTTTTTTTATATCGGTGCCTCATCATTTGCACTGTGTAAGTCTGGCGCCGACTTAAAAAAATTGAGTGTCATAGATTAAATAAGGGACAAAATTATTTTTTACTTTTTATCACATTTTTATTTTTTTGAAGTCGAGAAAACCAGAACAATAGATTCTGAAGTCTGCAAACGCATTGTTGGACGCGGCAGATATGCGACGTCGATCCCGTCGACATGGACAAAAGAATGAGACGATCGGCGGCCGACAAAGGCCATCTCTGGTCTCCTGCAGTCGCTCGCATAGGACGGTCGTGTCGAGCACATTATGTATTCCAAACCTTAAATATATTCACTTCTTGCATTCTAAATACCGTACTCCTTTCTCCTCCTATACTATTCAGTTTCCTCGATCAAATAAAAAAAGTTTCATATGAAACATTTATTGCTTTTTCAATAGTTAGTAAAATAATAGCGTGTGAAAAATAATATACAAACAAATCGGACATAGTGTATAAACTTACTGAAACATCCGAACATCAGTTAACATTAGTCAGTCAACGTCAGTTAGTATATAGTATAAACAAATGAATTTTTCTAATAGTTATGGAGGAGAATGAATTCTTAAAAAAATATGTATCGAATATTTTTAGCTACTCTACACACTTGCAAAATTCCTCCAAAATCGGTGTGTACGGGTTCGATATATTCCTTTTAAATAATATAGTACAGTAGAAAGATATTATTATTATTATTATTGTTATTGTTATTATTATATGTCTGTATTATATCATATAGACCATCATTAATGTATGCGCAAACACATGATGAATGGGTGGGGTTCAGCAACAGGTGCTCTTAAAAAACATTAAAGCACTGTTTTTACAAATTACGTTATTGCAAGCGAATGAAATTTGTTTTGCGTTAAATAAACCGGAATAGGACAGCAAAGTTAAAAGGCGAATGTGATATCGTTTTATATTCATCCTCCTTTCTCTTCCGTTGAACGGAATATGTTCATAAGACGATTTTTAAATTGTTACTTTAACAGAAACATTCGTAAATCGCGGGCTTCGACTGTCAAAAAATAACCTTATTTTACCCGTGCTGAATTCTAATTCCTACCACGCGTAGCGTTACAATCTGTTTCGAGACTTCACCGGTAACGTTGCATGCGACACTGAAATGGTAAGGGGGTCCTAGGACCCCCCAAACCGGTGACAGAAAAATACATTGGTTGATAGGTCTATTCTATACCTCGTCTGTGATTTCAGTGTAGAAAAAACCTGCTATAATACCGACCTGCCGAATCGGCCAGACCACGTGACGTGTCTACCCCCTTAAGAAATCAGACTTCAAGAATAACTTTCACCTGTAATAATTAACGTACCTTAAGGATAAAATGATCAGTTTAGAAGATATACGAGCTCTACAACAGACTGTGATGAAACGTGAGAATACACAGAAATGATATAGCGTTATATTTTTCGAGCACAGTTTAAGCATTAATTCAAAATGTCGGACGCCGAGGAAGACGATGTACGTACACCAGCATAATATTAAAAGCAGAATTATTTACCATTAATACGTTGCTTATCGATACTTTACTTTCTTCTTTCGTTTATATTTCAGTCCCAAGATGCCCATGAATCCATGCCAGAGTAAGTATAACGCTTGCTTGTAACAAGCACGCAAACATATCTGCCACGTGCCCCTTGCTATAGTGTTTTTTTAAAGGACCACTCCCATATACTTGGAAATTGCGATAATGGAAACGGGAAGAGCGATACAATATTTTTTTAACAATGATTTTGACAAAGCGAGGGAGATTGTGGAGCCATGGGCAACCACCAGTATGTACCACTCTTTAGGGATAAGCGTATTCGCGTTTGTGGAGGCCATTCTCACCTTTGAAGAAGTATTAAATTACGATAAATTGCAAACTATCCGAACATCTTTCTAAATAATGAATTGTAATCTGTATTGCTTAGGCGTACATCGAGAAGGCAGCTATAGCTGTGAAACACTGCATGGGTCTATGCTTAAAGCAACGTAAGCATATATCTTTGCCACAGAATCTTGGCAAAATTGTCAAGAAGACTAACTATGATAATTATACAATTGGTACGTATGCGCATACAAGTACACAGGATCGTACAACCGCATGTCTAGTTAAGCTACGTATCGCTTCCTGTATACGACGCATGATTATACAACTGAAATGTTTCGAGAAGCATGTAACATTATCGCACCGATTGCGTCTCCCGCATTGGATATCGGATAATTTCTTATTTACGAGAACTCGTTTCACGTCTGACTCCCACTGCAAATGTGCAGAGGCAGAGAAACTTGGAACAAGCGCCTGTTCTACCTCCTTACGCGAATTTATCTTTCTTTTTCGAATAATCGAATTGTCCATATATTAATAATACGCTATGCTGGCGGAGCTAGTGAGCGTACAGCATGCTAGGCACGATAGAGAATTAATATTGCAGGGGAAGTGCACGCGGAGCTCTGTTATGCCGAGTCACTCCTTTTAAAATCGATGCTCACGTTTGTGGAGGACGAGTCTCTGATCAACTTTATCAAGAGTGGATTGAAAATTCGTAGCTGCTTTCGATCGTACAAGTAAACTAATTATACCGCGAATTATCCACTACAACCCTTCGTAGAATGGCAATGCATCGTTCTAACTGCGTCGTCTATTTTCAGGGAATGCTTGATAATGTTAAATAGCCGTAAGTGGGAGAACGACGTTCACAGAGTAAATTTCGAGAGCGGTGTTCGCACGGGGATTGGTGCGTTTAATTTGGTGCGCACACTTCTCGTTATTCTCCAAAGCCATTTAAGTAACAACGAGCTAACTACTTTTTCATATCTTTCAGATGATCTCGCTGTTGCCGGCAAGAATTACCATGCTGCTGGAGTTCATTGGATTCTCAGGCGATAAGGTAACTCTCTCGTACAAATCAATTTCGTGGACGAGCGTATTCCGCGAGAATGTAACGTCTACTCTGTCGGCAGGAATATGGTTTAGCGGAATTAGAGGCAGGGTATAAGGAAAGAAAGGGGTTGCGACATGTACTGTGCGCAATGATCCTTTTATTCTACCACTTGATATTATCGGTTATTCTCGGTGACACAGACGGTGATCTAGACTGGTGTGAGAAGGTTTTGAAAGACGAATTGAGTCTCTATCCGAACAGTGTGTGGTTCTTACTTTTCAAGGGAAGATTAGAACTGATGAGAGGGAATTTTGAGAAATCTATAGAATGGTATAATAGGTCTTGGAGCAGTCAAGACTTGTGGCCCCAATTCCACCATATTTGCTTCTGGGAACTAATGTGGGCGCATTGTTGCCTGCAGCAATGGAATCAGGCTGCAACGTTCGTTGACAACGTGGTCAACGAGTCGAATTGGTCTCGTGCTGTCTGTTTCTACCAAAAAGCCGCGATCCTCCTTATGCAAAATCCGCCGTCGAACAGCGAGGAAAAAGAAACGATAGACATTTTGATGACGCGAGTGCCGAAGTACAAGCGGCGTGTAGCAGGAAAGTCACTGCCGATGGAAAAGTTCGTGATTAAAAAGACCGAACGCTATTTCGCGCAGGAAAAGAATCTAGTCCTTCCTGTATTCGAACTTATGTACGTATGGAACTTCTTCGGATTACTCGGAAAGAGGCAAGATTTAATGTTAAATATATTTGAACTGATAGAGGTCGCTGAGAAGGAGCTCGCGAAGAACTCGTAAGTCTCCTCGAATACATATTACACACGGTATATACAATTATTCAGCGTTACTAGAAGATTCTGCAATCGTTTTTTTGTTAAGGAAAAATGGATTCCAAGCGGATAACGAAGCGCTCTTATTGCTGATAAAAGGCGCTTGTTTACGACAAATGAAGAATCCATTGCTAGCCGAGGATTGTTTAAGAGGTGTCCTCGAATTGGATAAATCAATTAAGGAAGATACTTATTTGCTTCCGTATGCGACGGTAGAGCTAGCTTTGCTGGCCCAAGATCAAGGAAACACTCAACTCGCTATTGGATTCCTAGAAGATGCTAAGTAAGCTGTATTTACTGCATCTCGGGTAATTGTGTCGAGGAGACTAATGAATAATTCATTGTTTCGTTATATTGCAGGAAGAATTTCACTGGGTACCTGCTACAGTCCAGATTACATTTCAGAATTCATTCCAACTTAATGAAATTGACTGTAAAGAAGACCGAAGATGTTGCAGTATAATGATAGCAAGGGAATACATATACAATATACAATACATACATGTATAGGGTCTCTGTAAGAAATCATATTTCATTACTGCCAATAGCATCACTATTGCAGGTCCGAGCACAGTCGATTTTCTTAACGTTACGTTTCCTTTCTTTTTTATTTTTACAAAACAAATTTTGTTATTTAGTTCTTAATTCTTTCTTCCTCTCGGAATGGCTTATCTTTCTTCATATCACGACAGTTCTTTTTCTATACCATTGGTATGTCACACGTTTTTGCTACTTTATACACGAACCAGTATTTCTAGCGATTGAAGTTCGTGAACTATTACACTGTACATCTAGTGCATGTATTGTATAACTAGTTCGAAAGGTCTAACGAAGATTTAGGGATTAAATTATTTTTTTAATTTATATCATTTCTACTATATCGTGCATTAATTAACCTTTACGCAGATTTTAAACGCGCCGATTTAATTGGCGTTAGGGAAAATCTAATGTCCGGTGTCATTTGCATGTACATAAAAGAATGTTTACTTTGAATTTGCATAGCGTGATGATAGTCCGAGATATCCTAGCTGCTCTTCAGTGACGATGTTTCAATCTCAAAGATAAAAGGGAACTAAAATATAAGACTACCAAAGCGAACGTCACTGGCTCTATTCTTGTGATGAGAAAGACTACGTGAAATGTGCGATTCCGTTTGAACCGATCGAATGTCATGGCGTCGATGGCGCATATACTACTGCCGCTTGAATTCCTCCCAGATATCTGCGGCGGCAAATACTCGAATTACAAGCAGTTATTGTAAGTGGAACAATTCACTCGAAATATACGGCCAAAGAATGTAATGAAATTGAATGCGACCGAATAGTAATTCGTGTCACTTAAAGTTGCCAGAAAAACGGGAAAAAGACTTGAAAACTGATGAACTATTTCCGGTGCTACTGAATGAACGTACAATTGAAAAAAGAACGTAAATCTTAAGTGGAGTGCTTGAATGTTTGATGGATTAAGGGGGAACCTCGTGTAAAACGCATAAAAAAGGGACAAGTTTGGGATTTTTTTTGTTTTTTCAAAGAGCCAATGCGCGACGAATCTTTTTCAAAACTTTTGGGATATGTTTGTATACATGTTGACAAATAAACAACATTTGTTATGTTACAAAATGGCCGCTGGTTATGGAGAAATTAGCCGATTTCGCTGTGGTCTCGCCGCCGGAGTTGCAAATTAGTGTAGCCTTTAGCGTCCGTTGTACTCAAGTACAACGAAAAAACCAAGCAGTTTCATGTTCTGTATGAAATTACGCTGTCGATGTAGCTGTGGAAGAAGAACGAAGTACAAAATTGCAAGAAATGGGGAATATCAGAAAATTTTCTCGTACTGTTTATGGGAAAAAATTTGTAAACAAATTTTTTTCGTTTTTTTTCAAGGTTTATCGACGAGAGGATGCAATAAACTATATGTATGCACAGGCACAACTTAATTGGTTAAATAGTTTTTGAGCGATCGTCTACACCGCGTTTTGTAAATGTGGAAAAATTGTTAACGAGAAAAACGCGTTCAAATTTTTTGCTCTTGCCGCGCGCGCGTATCTGTATGGGCCTTGAGAGTTTGAATTTTGGCTGGACGCTTTATGAACATGTTTTCCGCGTAACATACTACCGATTAAGCCTCTGAAAGAATCAATTTTTGGACCGATTGCTGACAAGGTTCCCCCGTTAATATGCGCGTAGCACTGCACGCGTCTTCCCACCGCAAAGTTCGCGGAAGAAATGACCCCGCGTTAAAATGCGAGCGTGCCGCAGAGTGAGGATGAGCCAATCCCTTCCTCTGCAAGTCGAGGTGTATTTTCCACACGGCGATTCAAGATAATTCAGACGATGACGTTGTTATCCTCGTTCTTATCCCTTTCGATTGCGATCCTTTCAACTAATGTGATTCGGTTAATTAGAAAAGCTCATCTTATATTAATTTTCGTTGGTTTGTGACCCGAGAGAATATTAGCGAAGTAACGGTAAGAAATACATATGACTAAAAACACAGACCAGGTATTCGTCTGTGGTGTTGGGTCATCGACGAAGTATAGAATAGACCTATCACCTTATGGGACTTCGTGTCACCACCCAAACTGTATTACCGACCCATAACTCGAGGACTGAATTTAGCGGCCTCTGCTCATGAACAGCGTCCAACTTAGGAACTACTCTGAAATGTGTTGAAATGCTGAAAGGTGTGCGTGATTGTATACGTGTGACTTGTTTAGAGCGAGAGTTTGACAGAGGACAGGCTTTTGTTACGCTACGTGTAACGTACCGCTACGAACCGCCGTACATTTTTCCGTTTCTATCTATGTTAATCATCACATATTGTTAATTTCCTTTATATTAGACGTAAGATAGTATACAACGCGTGCGAGAGAGTGACGCGCAACGCATGCGCATAGCCGCCCATTCAAACAGTGAACTCAGTGCCGCGAGTGAACCAAGCGCCCATGCGTAGAACGCACGATCAACCGGACGCCGAATAAACCAAGTCTAGTGCGAGAGTGGCGCGAACCGGATGTTAATTATAATTGGTGCGCGAGTCCGCACAGCTAGTAATTGGTGCGGGCCAAGTACCACAGATCGGTATAAATACAGGCCCGCCAGCAGCAGAGAGCAGACTCGGTTCTGCCACCGAACCAAACAGACTTGGTTCTGCCACCGAACCACATCGAGGCAGCTTTAGTTAGCTCCTCAAATTCCATATCGAGGTAGCTTTAGTTAGCTCCTCAAATTCCATATCGAGGTAGCTTTAGTTAGCTCCTCAACTTCCAATCCGAGGTAGCTTTAGTTAGCTCCTCAAATTCCATACCGAGGTAGCTTTAGTTAGCTCCTCAACTTCCAATCCGAGGCAGCTTTAGTTAGCTCCTCAAATTCCATACCGAGGTAGCTTTAGTTAGCTCCTCAAATTCCATACCGAGGTAGCTTTAGTTAGCTCCTCAACTTCCAATCCGAGGCAGCTTTAGTTAGCTCCTCAACTTCCTCGAGGTAGCTTTAATTAGCTCCTCAACATCCCTTCGAGGTCATACTAAGTCCTCCACCTCATCTTCCAAAGCGTGGGCCAGCTGATAGGCACCAGAAGCTATTACTAAACTGAGGGAGAGCAACCAATATTAATAATTCTACTTCCATCTGGGGACGTCCTAACCGGCTACCTGGCTACCATCCTAGAAAGCGTGGACAAGCTGATAGGCAACTGGAAGCTACTACTAAATCAAAGAAAAGGAACTCTCTGCAGTTCTCAACTAAACATACTAAATCGACCAAACGTCATTTCTTGTACCGACTTCGTGTCGAGATCTTATATTCAATTAACGATTTAGCATCGTACCATTATACTATATCTTTAATACTAATTACGCAATATTCTTAATTATCGACTCAGCGTTAGAACCGACATAATACTCTTTATAACCGACTTAGCGTCTAAATCGAAATCAAGCATTATACTTTCTTACCGACCGAAACATAATCACGAAATTACTTTATGTTCCGTTATATTAGTTTATAATCACAATTCAACGACTCAGCGTAAAATCTTATGTTCATTTACGACCTAGCGTCAAAACTATTTTCTTTAATAAACCATTTTTGTTACTTATTGTTAAAAGGAAGGACTCTAGTTCTTGAAATTCATTTCTTTATCGCACGCCACCCGAACCAATCCTACTATTTCACAGGTAAGCCGCTCTACTTGTGGAATCTCCTGTAATAAACGGCAACGTCTCGTTCAAGAACGTTACATACGCTTTGGCTCGGTTTGTCAGCGACTCACGAGGATTCACGTGGATTTTTCTCCGAAAATCTATTTCGGTGATCTCTTCTTGAAAGCTTATACAAGCTATAAATTGCAAGATGACATTGATTGTTAGTACTTTACGTGTAGTAGAACACTTAATTAACATTTTCGCGAGTCGTATGTCGAAAAATATTAAAAATTGACGCTGTTACTGACATTCCCACAAATCTCTACACTCCGCGCATGTCTAAATAGACGGTGCCCATCCTACGACACGTATAAATCATTGAGAACAAGGAATCCAAACGTTTTTTTTAAATTTATATTCGTAGTTTTCGGCACCCGAGGACATTTTGCAATAGTTTATTTATTACTTGGGAACGATAGATTAGTAGTTAAAACTCTACGTTTCGTTACAAATTGATTGGCCCTTTCCTTATTAACTATTGTATGGATTTAAAAAATTGTAAAGAAAATCTCCGATGTAAGTACCCGAGCGTATCGCTTGCGTTAAGGTCTGTTTTCATTATTCCTAGATATGTACATATGAGAAAACAGTTATGGTATTTTTTAAAGCACAAGTAAAAAAAAGGTCCTGTTTTACGGACGTCGCGACTCGCGTGTGAGATAAAATGGGAGGGAAACGGCACAGAGGTCCTTTACGCGACAAACGATCATTCTGGCAGCGGCAACAAAGTATAATACTACATTGTCTTCTTGCATTCTCCGTGCGTCTGATTTTCGCATGTCGATGTCGGTCCACGGACAAGCTAGCCTTCTAGATTTTACTTTCTTCTACAAATTCTGCAAAAGCCGTAATCAGTAGCTAAAAGCGGAAAACATGTATGTACACATGCTAAGCTAATCATAAGGTGAAATTTTTACATTCTCTGTTTCGGCTCGATTCGAGCATTTACGGCATATTAGTGAGATTTTATTAATAAAAGGAAAATCAAATACGACGTGATTCGGGCAAGTAGGTATGTACATATGTAGAGTTGCTATACGTCCTGTATATACGGGACTGTTCCGTATTTCACTGTTCCCGTGAAATATTTTACAGATTAAAATAAACCATTACCTACCCACTTTTTTCATGTTTTATTTAATTAGCATTTAAATGTTCCGTATCAAAGCTTGACAATTATGGCAACCCTAAAAATAAATCACTACCTACCCACTTTTTTCATATTTTATTTGTTTAGCATTTAAACAAAATAAAAAATGGTAAAGATTCGTTAAGAGCAAACGCCTGATTTAGCGAGCTCTGCTTGCAAGAGCTTGGGGAGGGCCCTTTCATGCGGCCGCCCAGGCTAGGGAAAATGCGCAGGCTGGATGCGCGTGATTATTATGTAGTCCCCTCCTCGAAGTGACAGAAAATATAACCTATATGCTATATGACAATAAATGTTTATTGGCTATTTCGTTCCTTTACGCTACATTTGTGAACTTTTTATAACTTAACATCCTTCCAAAATATCGTTGTTACGCCGCAACGGTATATTTATGAAATTGGGTATAGCATATAGGTTATAATTTCTGTCACTTTGAGGTAGAGGTGTGACTATCGAAATGTTATCGATATTTCGATATATCGATAATATGGTTAAGATATCGTTGACGCGAATAGACCCAGATAGCACACGACTTATAGACGACGTGTGCTACCTGGGAAATCAGCTGAGGTATACACGAAAAAAGGTCAGCAGCGTAGAAAGCGTTGCTGGGCCCATACACGACGCTATCCAGCACCGAAAAACACCGTTGTGAACGGACGAAAATATCGGTGCTGAGCCCATTCAGTGTTTTTCGGTGCTGGATAGCGCCGTGAATTCAAATACAAACAAATAGATTCTGATTGACTTTATTATACAAATAATGCGTTGCATTCTAAGCGGAAAAAGGTCTGTACCGTTGGCAACGGTGTTCGAAAAGTGAGCATTCACGGCGCTATCCAGCACAGTGAATGGGCGAAAACATCGGTGCTGAGCCGCTGAGTATCGAAAGCGATATCTTTAAAAGTATGAATATGTATCGTTGCTTTACAATGTCTTTAAAATTGTTATTTGCATCGTTGCTGCAACAAAGTGTGGTATATTCTACCTCAGCCTCTTCCAGAAGAGGCGAATAGATCTATTCGTCTTAACCATATCTTAACGATATTGTCGATATATTGTTAAATATCAATAAGATATCGATAATCTATCAATAATCGATACATCTCGTCACACCTCTAATCAAGCATAGAAATCTGTAAACATGAAAATTGATGCTAAAATCAAGTAGAGTCCTAACAAAAGGCATGAATTTGGCAAACATAAACAAATTAAGCTAAAACTTATTATTTCGATGAAATGTACTAAACAAAATGACGTTATGAATAGGAAATTTTGATTTCTTAACCACGAATAATTACACTCATCCACTTCATAAATATATCGTTGAGGCGTAATAATAATATTTTGGAAGGATGTTAAGTCATAAAAAGTTCACAAATGTAGCCCAAAAGAACGAAATATCCAATAAACATTTACTTCGAGGACAGAAAATCCACTCTTCGAAGTGACCGAAAATATAACCTAACTAAGAGACTGTACAAATGTTTATTACGTGGTTGTATTTATATAATATTTCTAATCGAAATTTATGGAAATAAGTGCAAATTAGGCTTCTATCAAAATGTATTAGTAAACGGAATTATGCAACATGTTTCTTGAAATTAGTCTTAACGTTCATGCCGTTTTAGATTTTAAACGTTTCCGATAAGATTTAATTTCAATTCCTACCACTCGTAGCATTGTAATCTTATTTTAGACTGAATCGATAACGTTGGGTGTGACAAGAAAATGGTAAGGGGGCTCGCGAGCCCCCCGAGCGTGTGACACAAAATTACATTCCGTGATAGGTCTATTCTATACCTGGTCTGTGCCTCAAATTATGGGTTGGTAACACAGTTTTGGTGGCGATCACAAATATCCATAAGGTGATAGGTCTATCATATACCTCGTCTATGATTATGTAGCTTATTTTTCAATTGGTAAAATCATACCACAGACCAGGTATAGAATAGACCTATCACGGAATGTAATTTTGTGTCACACGCTCGGAGGGCTCGCGAGCCCCCTTACCATTTTCGTGTCACACCCAACGTTATCGATTCAGTCTAAAATAAGATTACAATGCTACGAGTGGTAGGAATTGAAATTAAATCTTATCGGAAACGTTTAAAATCTAAAACGGCATGAACGTTAAGACTAATTTCAAGAAACATGTTGCATAATTCCGTTTACTAATACATTTTGATAGAAGCATAATTTGCACGTATTTCCATAAATTTCGATTACAAATATTATATAAATACAACCACGTAATAAACATTTGTACAGTCTCTTAGTTAGGTTATATTTTCGGTCACTTCGAAGAGTGGATTTTCTGCCCTCGAAGTGACAGAAAATATACTTAACCTATATGCTACAGGATAATAAATGTTTATTGGATATTTCGTTCTTTTGGGCTACATTTGTGAACTTTTTATGACTTAACATCCTTCCAAAATATTATTATTACGCCAAAACGATATATTTATGAAGTCGATGAGTGTAATTATTCGTGGTTAAGAAATCAAAATTTCCTATTCATAACGTCATTTTTTTAGTACATTTCATCGAAATAATAAGTTTTAGCTTAATTTGTTTATGTTTGCCAAATTCATGCCTTTTATTAGACTCTACTTGATTTTAGCATCAATTTTCATGTTTACAGATTTCTATGCTTGATTAGAGGTGTGACTATCGATTATTGATAGATTATCGATATCTTATTGATATTTAACAATATATCGACAATATCGTTAAGATATTGTTAAGACGAATAGATCTATTCGCCTCTTCTAGAAGAGGCTGAGGTAGAATATAACACACTTTGTTGCAGCAACGATGCAAATAATAATTTTAAAGACATTGTAAAGCAACGATACATATTCATACTTTTAAAGATATCGCTTTCGATACTCAGCGGCTCAGCACCGATGTTTTCGCCCATTCACAACGATGTTCTTCGGTGCTGGATAGCGCCGTGAATGGGCCCAGCACCGGTTTTTACGGTGCTCACTTTTCGAGCACCGTTGCCAACGGTACAGACCTTTTCCCGCTTAGAATGCAACGCATTAATTGTACAATAAAGTCAATCAGAATCTATTTGTTTGTATTTAAATTCACGGCGCTGTCCAGCACCGAAGAACACTGAATGGGCTCAGCACCGATATTTTCGTCCGTTCACAACGGTGTTTTTCAATGCTGGATAGCGTCGTGTATGGGCCCAGCAACGCTTTCTACGCTGCTGACCTTTTTTCGTGTATACCTCAGCTGATTTCCCAGGTAGCACACGTCGTCTATAAGTCGTGTGCTATCTGGGTCTATTCGCGTCAACGATATCTTAACCATATTATCGATATATCGAAATATCGATAACATTTCAATAGTCACACCTCTACCTCAAAGTGACAGAAATTATAACCTATATGCTATACCCAATTTCATAAATATACCGTTGCGGCGTAACAACGATATTTTAGAAGGATGTTAAGTTATAAAAAGTTCACAAATGTAGCGTAAAGGAACGAAATAGCTAATAAACATTATTGTCATATAGCATATAGGTTATATTTTCTGTCACTTCGAGGAGGGGACTACATAATAATCACGCGCATCCAGCCTGCGCATTTTCCCTAGCCTGGGCGGCCGCATAAAAGGGGAACTTTCCCCACCCTACATCAGTGGCAGTTGGAACGATATTTCTGAGCTTGCATGCTTTTCTGACTTTCTTTCTTCCATAAAATATGGTAAGATCGGATTTTTCGAGTAGGTCTTATAAACGTTTTACAACATTTACGCTTGAGACAACGCAATACAGCATTTCCTCTAGTTCCTATCACTTTTCTAAATATGGAAACATAGATATCAGGTTTACATAGATTTCTAAAATTGTTCAGAAGCTACCGACTCTTTATAACAACATTTTGGTCGGCGCTTAGAAAGAATACAGGGCCATTAATATGCAGTATCCTCTAATGGAAAAATAATTTTTCAATATTTTTATCATTATACAAACATCTGTATTGTATGTCAGATTTGTCTACTAGGAAAAATAATAACATATTTTTTTAAAATCCAGAAAATAATACGATAGCGAACGTTCAGTAGATGTGCGGCCTTTTTCTCTTCGATAGTTGAGGTCAAGGCCATCGAAAAGTTCGTCTTTTTTTTAAACAGACGCCGTTCCCAGAAACGCGATACACCTGAAGGCAAAAATCAATGCGACTTGAAATGTCTTGCAAGCAGAGCTCGCTAAATCAGGCGTTTGCTCTTAACGAATCTTTACCATTTTTTATTTTGTTTAAATGCTAAACAAGTAAAATATGAAAAAAAGTGGGTAGGTAGTGATTTATTTTTAGGGTTGCCATAATTGTCAAGCTTTGATACGGAACATTTAAATGCTAATTAAATAAAACATGAAAAATGTGGGTAGGTAATGGTTTATTTTACTCTGTAAAATATTTCACGGTAACAGTGAAATACGGGACAGTCCCGTATATACAGGACGTATAGCAACTCTACATATGTACATACCTACTTGCCCGAATCACGTCGTATTTGATTTTCCTTTTATTAAAAAAATCTCACTAATATGCCGTAAATGCTCGAATCGAGCCGAAACAGAGAATGTAAAAATTTCACCTTATGATTAGCTTAGCATGTGTACATACATGTTTTCCGCTTTTAGCTACTGATTACGGCTTTTGCAGAATTTGTAGAAGAAAGTAAAATCTAGAAGCCTAGCTTGTCTGTGGACCGACATCGACATGCGAAAATCAGACGCACGGAGAATGCAAGAAGACAATGTAGTATTATACTTTGTTGCCGCTGCCAGAATGATCGTTTGTCGCGTAAAGGACCTCCGTGCCGTTTCCCTCCCATTTTATCTCACACGCAAGTCGCGAAGTCCGTAAAACAGGACCTTTCTTTTTACTTGTGCTTTAAAAAATACCATAACTGTTTTCTCATATGTACATATCTAGGAATAATGAAAACAGACCTTAACGCAAGCGATACGCTCGGGTACTTACATCGGAGATGTTCTTTACAATTTTTAAATCTATACAATAGTTAATAAGGAAAGGGCCAATCAATTTGTAACGAAAAGTAGAGATTTAACTACTAATCTATCGTTCCCAAGTAATAAATAAACTATTGCAAAATGTCGGGTGCCGAAAACTACGAATATAAATTTAAAAAAAACGTTTGGATTCCTTGTTCTCAATGATTTATACGTGTCGTAGGATGGGCACCGTCTATTTAGTCATGCGCGGAGTGCAGAGATTTGTGGGAATGTCAATAACAGCGTCAATTTTTAATATTTTTCGACATACGACTCGCGAAAATGTTAGTTAAGTGTTCCACTACACGTAATGTACTAACAATCAATGTCATTTTGCAATTTATAGCTTGTATAAGCTTTCAAGAAGAGATCACCGAAATAGATTTTCGGAGAAAAATCCACGCGAATCCTCGTGAGTCGCTGACAAACCGAGCCAAAGCGTAGCGTAACAAAAGCCTGTCTTCTGTCAAACTCTCACTCTAAACAAGTCACACGTATACAATCACGCACACCTTTCAGCATTTCAACACATTTCAGAGTAGTTCCTAAGTTGGACGCTGTTCATGAGCAGAGGCCGCTAAATTCAGTCCTCGAGTTATGGGTCGGTAATACAGTTTGGGTGGTGACACGAAGTCCCATAAGGTGATAGGTCTATTCTATACTTCGTCGATGATCATACGATCTTCGTATCGATATTACCAAAATCGATACTTTTTTAATAGCATCTCCAGCATCTCCATGTAGAGGTCGCTACAGCACTCAACTCTTATAGGATTTTGTGTTGGTATGTTGTCTGTTTGTTTGATTGATCTGCGCGCGAATTTGTATTTTTTGGAATGAATGAAGTGCGTTATTAATGTTTTATATTTAGCTATTTTTTATTGTAAATATTTATTGATATCTAAAATTTTGTTTAATATTTGCAAAGCAGTTATTTTGTTCAGAATATATAATTTGTCCTCAATCAGTTTAGACGTGTTTTCCTAACGCTTTTAAAAATAACGAACGTTCTTAATAGGATATACCCCCCAGAAGCCTAACGACGTGTAGCGTAAACTCTAGAGGCGCGAAGTTTGAACCAGGCTACACAAATGAAATAGGAAAAGGCGTTGAGCTCTAGACAAATCTGGAGAGTGAACAATGATGATCGGTTACCCGCGCACACATACATACATAACACAGATAATACAGAGTGAGAGGGATAATAAGAAGAAGGATAGGTTCACCGCTTATTTTCTATTTTCCTCGGACCGCTGTCGCCTCTATTTCTTCCCACTGCTGTGCACTCTCCAGCAGAGGCGACCGGAGACTTTTTTCCAGGGGGGGGGGGAGAACTTTGGGATGATGGTAAAGAAAAATATACCCCTCTTGCTTTTTTAACCCATTTTATAGTGCCAATTTAATTAAAAATTTAAAACCGAAATTTAAAAATATTCCCTTTTTTTTACTATAAACTCAATAAAGATCAGTTTTGAAAAATAAGATATTTTTTCTCAAAAGTCAGGAGGTGCAACTGCCCCTTATTGCCCCCCCCCCCCCTGCAGACACCCATGCTCTGCAGGTTTGTTTAGAGCTCAATGGGAAAAAGAAGTAAAAGTGAAGTTAGCATAAGTCCAAAGGGTTTGAAAACAGTTAGAGATCCTTTTAGTAAACATACCTCAAGATTATAAATTAATCAATACTTACCTGAAAACGGATGTTTAAATATTTGAACTCCACTTTTATCCCTTCATGTCCAAAGTCAGCTCAAAGATGTTAAACGCTTGTTAATTAAAAAATCTATAACGGAGAGGAAATGTATCGACGAATAATTTATCCTATTATTAATAACTGTCTTGGCGTGTAGTAATTTACTAAACTATGGACATTTTGTAATTAACAAAATATGTGAGCGGACGCGTTATTGAAATCTGGAGAATTTCATATTTGTATTAAATTCAAATTCTGTTTTTGTTCAATATTAAAGTTTATTTCCTTGTTTCAAGTTAATTATATATTAAACATTTTACGAGCAGAAAAACGCTCCACGGGCATCAACCCGCGTTCCAACTCACCGCGAAGAATTCAGAATCACTATAAAAAACTGCGCAACGCTACCAACACCCTAGTGCAAAATTCTCTCAACTAGATTGAGTTTAATTAAAAGATTTCAAATGTAATACGACGTGGGCGATATTTTAACGTTATTCACGTGATGATAGCGTGATGACGTAATTATAAATTCCATTAACGCGAATGAAAAAGTCACAGGGAATGTCACAAAACAGCTTTATCGAGAAAATAGTGTTCTGTTCCGGTGCAGAGTGGACATTACCTGTTTTTAACCAGTATACCAAAAAAACTTTAACGTTATCTTACGATGGCATTTAGACTTTGGGCGAACTCCACTTACGCCCAAATCGCCCGTGAGTTTCATTAGGGTGGGTTTCCCTATACACGACTGGACGCATCGTCAAGAATTTCAAAGTCGATTTTCTCGAAAATGAAGCGCAATATCAAAAAATTTTATTCCTTTTTCTCGACTTATTTACTTGTTTTAAGTCGAAAAGAAAGAGTAACTTTTTTTCATATCGCGCTTCGTTTTCAAGAAATTCGGTTTTGAAATTCTTGACGTTGCGTCCAGTCGCGTACAGTAAATCTTAGCTTATTGAAAATCACGGGCGATTTGGGCGTAAGTGGAATTCGCCCTTTATAACCCATCACGAAAAATGGACATTCCTCGTTTTTTCCCCTTACCCTTCATACATGTATATCTATGCATAGATATACGTTTCATCTCACAGTTTCTCACCTTGCCGCGCAGCAAAACAATTTTTCACACCGGTTATTGTTACCTCGTGGAGAGACTGCGACAAATTCTTTCTTATCATGTTAAACACGAATTTTACATCGGAAAGCGAATAATTGCGTAAATTGAATTGCGAGGCTGCTTCATCGCGCGCGCGCATGTGCGTGCACAGTGGCAAAACGCCACTTCCTGCAAACGGGAGAACAGTCAAGCATTTAGGTAATGAATACATATAGTAAGTGGATACATACATATATCGTCGTATATTTAAATTACACAACACACAAAGTACAGCGTTTTATAAACATTATGAACAAAATTGTAGGAAATCATGTAGGAAGATGGGTGAAAATTTCGTCGCGATTGCGCCCGAGTTTCTATTTTCGTAAATGAGGTATATCTGTGTTAAGATTAATATCGGCGAAGCAGACGAACTAACAAAAGGTTTGCTTGGGAATTAGCGAGCGGTGCCGCGAAAATGAGGTAACGTGGTGCGGAATGTCGCGAACCGTGTTTAACCCTTTATCTCGAATTACGAAAAGATAAACGTATGTTCCACGAACTGTCGTTTCTGTTGGCGTAACAGATTACCCATACTTGAGACTTCTGTGGAGAGATTGCTGAACATAAATAGCTCGACATAGGAGACGGCGCCGAGATCGGAAAGGCGATTTCAGGTAAAGGGCCGAATTCGCCTGAACGACGTTCCGTGGCGTAAAACGGCGATCTGCATGGCATTGCAGGCGAATAGAATAATAAATAGACGCATGCAAACGCATCGTTCTGTTCACTAATTTGACAAAATAATTCCGAATACTCTGTCGATTGCGTGACGTGGCGTACAAAGCGTGCAATGCGCCGCGCCGCCGAGATTTCGGTAACGTTAAGTCGGTGAGAGCATTCCGAACTAGGAGGCGTGTAGCAATCGCGGCAGACTCTTTGGTACAAAATGCACCCATTCGTTTAAGCGGACGTTCCGGTCTAAAAATGTAAAAAATTGTATTTCTTTTTATTTCATTTTACAAATGTGCAGTTCTTGAAATTCGAAAAATTCCTGTAGGCATTTGAGTTACGGCGAATGCGTGAGTGAAATCCGGCCACGCAGCCCTCGCGTAAAACTTTAAACGCGTTTTTCTCGGAACAGTGTTCTTCAAATTGGCGGGATAAATATCTCGAAGAGTTATTATCCGATTCGATTGAAACATTTTTTATTTTGAAGAATATACTTCTATGCAGTGGAGAAACCTCTAACAATTTAAAATTTTGAAACTTTGTATTTTTTAAAGACGTTGGAAGGACGATAAACATAGGGAAAAAGTGATTTCAAAATACAAGTGTCGTTATTTTGTCAAAAAATGTCACTTTTTGTCATTTTTAAAGCTACGTCCATTAGGGAATTCCATGCCCTTTAATAATCTGGCATTGTTTCTTATTGAAAACCAATGGTTATGCGTTACAAGTCCCACCGTTTGGACTGAACTTTTTTACGCCGCCACTTCAACGACTCCCCAGTGCCATTTGCAATGATTAATTACAGGAAAAAAAATTTTTCTATACTTTAACACATCCTTAATACAATGCAAAAAGTCCCACTAAATTATCTGCAGTAGTTTTCCTTCAATTAATTCCCAAAGATCCTATTTTTATGGGCTCTAGACCGAAACGTCTACTTAACATTTCTAACAATGTACTCTTTGGCCCGTTGCACTCGAGTTAGAACATCTTGCGCGCAACACACCCCTAGTAGCATTCGTTATTGCCATTTCGATGGCCAACTAATTTCCAACTTAGGGATACCGTGGGCCAACCAGAAACGCCACTAGGGCCTCCACGCTCGCGGCACATTTTCGGCCGTTCGTATCGCTTCGAAGTACAAAAAGGGGGAGAAGAATGGTAGAGACAGAAATAGAGTGAGAGATAAAGAGCCTCCTTTTTTTCGCTTTTAAGTCAAGACTAAAAGTTTCCTCGTCTATCGCTATGCATTACACGCACTACATACGTTGTCGAAAAAGTAAACAAGATAATCGATAAACTTGTGGACCGACGAACGCGCCGATCGTCGGTCCGATTATTTAAATCGAATATTATACAGATAATATTACACTAACTACATAGGTATCGGGTATCTAGCAATTTTTTTTTACACGTATACACACACAAGTGCATAGGTCTCTCAGCCGCAACGAATGCGACGTGACAGCTTCTCCACGATAATACGTATATTTATATGTACGTACATGCGTATGCGCATATGCTTATGCTCATGCACGCATACCCGCATATACGTACCTACGCGAATTTGTACATAAGGCATCACGATATATCGATTCTTCTCACGCCTAGATCGCACCGAGATTTTCCACTATTATTATATAGTTGATGCAGACTCCTCGTTACGAGCGCGAACAGCAGACAGTTGGTACGAAGGGATCTATGATAGAATCAGGGTCGCCAACCGTACTATATTTCTTCTCATAGGTCGACAAAATTCTACAATTTTTACTTATTTTTTTACTCCACGGCAACATCGAAACTTTAACTTATGAAATTAAACTTTAACAGAGGGAATATTTTCTATACTGATCGTGAAGTGGCGGGAAAAGAGAGACAGAGCCAGGCTATATCTCTTAAAAAATGAGCTCTTGATATATTTTAATTTGGACTTTCGGTGCCATCAAACTTTAGGCATATTTGCTAAGACAATAAGTTAATTAATAATGTAAAATGCAGAAAAGTATACTTTTAAAAAATAAGATGTTTTAATGTAGTTTAGACGTGAAGTATTATATTTTCCTGAAAAAGATTGGCAACCCTAGGTAGAATCTTAAGCAGAGTGGTGCTACGGCTGAAAATCGGTCGAAACTGTAACGTAAGATTCTTCGCTCGATCGAAGCCCGCTGTAAACAGATTTCCCAGTGGACTTACTTCATGCCGTAGATTCACGTTTTTTGCCGCTCAGCGCGTGCACGTACTCGAATAAGTAAACGTCTTTTTTCCCGTGACTTTGCGATCGATAGACACGCGCCGCCTCAGATCGAATTAATTTAACGCCCGTTGCTGTTGACCGCCGTAACGATGCATTTCCTTAAAAGCTACTTACGTCGCTTCGAAAGATCCGAGTTTCGTGCCGCGCTGATCGCGGAGCGCGTGCTCCGGTTGACTTTTTTGCTAGGCAATTTCCATACAGCACACACGAACCGGTATCAAATGCAAATTTCAAATGCGCTCGGAGCATCATTTGGTAGGTATAAATGTCAAAAAGAAGCGCGTCGCGAGTACTTGGGCGCGTGGAAATCACGTGGAAGGATGATTAATTCTACGGTAGCTGCAAGGCAGTTGTTAAGCAACATGCGGAAGAATCGTTAAGCAGTCCGACAGGATTGCCGAAAACTTTCAAACTGCGAACGCAAAGCGAATAAGAATTTCGATGCTTTTACTTTTCACGCGCGGCCGTCGGAAAGATTTCGGCAGCGAGCACACGCCGTCTGCCGAACGAACTCGACAGGTTTCTCGCTGGTTCGCCCGATTCTTCCCATTCGCAGAGTCTTCTCTCGTAAAGGTAGTTGAAAATTTATAGCGTAAATTCTCCAACTAACTTAGATAAATACTCGCTTAAGTTAAGTCGCGAAACTCTTTAAAACACTACGATAATTTATAGCACCTACGCTTCCGTGTACTCTCTCGTACACTCAGCCCAAACGATTGTGGCCGGTCGAGATTCGATCGCATTCGAGCTTACTAGGGTTGGTTTTTTCACATCGCTATCATTCTACAGTATTTCATGAACATGGTGAGGGCACTGCCAAGCCACAGGTTCCCGTCTAGAACACTTCTATTTCGTGAGGAAACATCACTGTGACGCCATCTAATATAAGACACGTTCGTGCAGTCCTGTCACAAAATTTAATTTACATTGCTTCGGTTATGTTTATTTTCCCGTTGTTAACATAAAATAACGGATAGTAGATTTTGATATAAATGCGTATTTCTTTGCTCTACACATTTCCACTAATAATGAGCGTCTTAGATTTTCATCTACGAAGACTGCTACGAATAAAATACCACAAGACTTTATTTATCTCTGTAATCTGGTTTGCTTTGCCATCTCTACGAAATACATAACATTCGTTTCCATTCTTTTCCTTATTACCCTACCATCCAGCTTTATTTATTTGTATTTTTCATTATAAATTCGTTGATTTATTTACTTTGGACATTACAAGTTTATCGTTTATAGTGTCAAAATTATTTTGATTTTTTTTTAGGTTGATTGCAACAAAAGTTATTTGACATTTATTCTTTTGTGTCATTTACGCTATAGCATTGCGAACCTTAGAGCATGTAAACATGGAGGAAGCATGCAGTTGGCGAAAATGTAGCCGGCGATAGAAAGAGAAAGATATACATGAGGGGCACCCCCTCTCTTTCTAGCACCAGCGTTTTGTTTTATGTTAGAAAGAGAGAGGGTGTCCCTCATGTATATTTTTCTCTTTCTACCGCCGTCTACATTTTCGCCCATTACATGCTTCCTCCATGTTTATATGCTCTAAGTTGCGAACAGAGCCAATCGCGCAGATTTATATAATTATGACAATCACAGGCAGATGGTGCCACAATGGTGTTTCACCATGAATTAGAAGTGTTCTAGACGGGAACCTTGTGGCTTGGCAGTGCCGTCACCATATTCATGAAATACTGTAGAATGTTAGCGACGAGAAAAAGCCGACCCTGGTAAGCTCGAATGCAATCGAATCTCGGTCGGCCACAATCGTTTGAGCTGAGTGTACATGCGGCTCGTTACGGTTAAACACCGAACCGAAGCCGGACGTCTTTTTATTTAGCCTGTCGTTCGCTTCTTTTCCCTCTTTTTTCGCTACTTGCTGGCAGCGAATAAGAAGAAACGCGCCGCTACGATGCCAGTGGTCCAGCCACTGCGATCCTACTCAACGCGCGCCTCTCGATACGCTGGCTGATCGGCAATTTATTAATAACAGGCTGCATGCTTAACCGGATAATTCATTGAATTGCAAAGGGGTAATCGAGACTACGGAAATCCTTCCTCGTTCTATCGGCTCGGTCGGGTTAACGATAGAGAATCACGTGGCAGCGATACCGATCTCTTTGCGCGGCGAATCTTTCTCGAGGAAAGCGAACTGCGAAAACGGCAACGTTCGTAAACCGCCGACTAAATTCGACAACTCCGATTAAGGGGATATTTTTGTCTACAGCCGCGAGATCCTGTATCCTCTTTAGGAACGATATATAAAAAAAGCTACACAGTTTTTACCGATGAGAATTATCCACGGATATTTATTACCATTTCAGTAAATTGTAAAAAAAAAAATTCAACCGTATATAATAATAATTAATGAAGATATCAGTTTTTCTCAAAATTGGGTTTTTCATGCCAGCGCGCACGATATCTCAACTGCTAGTGGAAAGAGTTTTTCTTTCACCCATTTGAAGCCATTTAAAGACGAAAAGGAGACGCCAAAAATGAGTTTAAATTCAAAGTGTGATTTGTGAATTTTTTATTTATTTTTATAAATCTACTAAGGGCTACAGCTACACTCTTACTGATTAAGAATCCTTTTGTTTTTTTTTTGGCTCAGCGGAACAGTCGGAATCGTGGGCACCACGAGGCAACTTGTTTCTGCGCGCGCTTAACGATATGACCCATATCTCCATTAATTATCACTATATATGTGTGAAATTTTTTTACAGCCCACTGAAACGTTAATAAACTCTCGTGGATAATGCTCGTCGGTAAGCACTGTGTAACTTTTTTATTGCGTCGTCCCTAAAGGCAAAAAAAAATGACCTTCTAGACGAGAATACCCCCTCAACGGTTCGCGCACGCCCGCCCGAGTGGAATACCTACGGTGAGTGAAAACGAGGCAACCGAGCGACGGAGGTGGCCGCGGCGTTTTCTCGCCTCGATCTGGATATTCGTGCCGCGCGGAGTCAGGGGGCGAGGGTTTCCTCTTGGCTGGAAGCAACTGGGAAAGCTTTCGAATGGAGGCTCGACGGAACAGTGTCCGTGTCCGTGTCCGTGTCCGAGGAGTGGCTCGAGGTCGGAGAGCTCGACGAGTGTCGGTGCGGTCACTTGGCGTGCTGCTTAGGGAGATGCCGCTTCATGTGCAAGGCGAGGTGGTCGCTTCTCGCGAAAGAGCGCTCGCACACCGCGCACTTGAATGGCTTCGCGCCGGTGTGCTTTCGATAGTGGCGAGTCAATTCGTCGCTCCTGGCGAACCGCCATTCGCATTCTGGCCACTGGCACTGGTACGGTTTTTCACCTGCAATTAAAACGGGAACAATGTATCCACTCTTTTTTCTTACTTTCACTAGGCGTAGTCGCGCAGCGGGGACGCTTTGCATTCGCATGCGAGACCCGCCGCGCTGCTCATCCTTTCGCGGCTAAATACATGGAATTTATCGTTTTCACGCGCGTGAAATCGGCGACAGACGCGCGCGATAACCGACCCCCTTTTAAATTCCTCGAAGGCTAGCTTCGAAGAATCGTTCAGGCGTGTTTTTGTGGAAAGCAGATCATGCTGTTCCCTAAGTCTCGGAGAGGAATCGTTACAGGGGTGCCGTGGAACGTCGGGATAACTCGTGGTTGCCCTGCTTAACGGTTCGATGCGTCGTTTTGCTGTTTCGCAGACGAGGAGTTGTTGCGATGGGGAAGAGTTGTTGCGATGGGGAAGAGTTAACTGGACTAGAAGCATATGCATCTCGAGCCCGTTGTATCGGCTGCAGCGAGGCAACATCAGAAGAGTAGGAACAGGAGCAGGATCGGTACTGCGAGAACGCGAACGGATTGCGCTAGAATACAGGTGAGCGTGTTGCGGCATGCGGGTACAGTTAAAGGTCAGCGCGGCATCTCTCGTAGCCTAAGGTTCTTCGTCTACCTATCGCCGTCGCAAAGAGCAGCGCTTTGTTCTTTAATAGGTCCCTTTCTTTAGCCCAACTACCCACGAATCGCACTGCAGCGGCTCGCGAGAAACCTTTGGAATTCACTCGGCCATTCGTGCCCGTGCCACGACCCTTCTCTCTTCATCCGTACTCATACTCAACGCGACACCGATCAAATCGGCCTCCTCGACAGGATTTTGCACTCGAGCTACTCATCCGTGTCACTCGGGGTTCAACCAGTTTGGAAAGAAAACATTTGTGCGAACTGTTCTTCGATTGTCGCTTAAGGAACACTTTCCTGGCAAGGGTCAATCGAATTTTCAATCTGTTAATCCTCGGATGGCGAATACAGGGTTGATTTTGACCCATCCTAAATATCAAACTACACGCGTTATTTATTATTAGTATTATTTCTTGAAGATAAGAATTTTAAATCAGGACGAGATCAGAATCTGTAGAAAAAATGAATGAAGTTTTTTAGTAAAATGGATCCGACGAGCAGAGAACTGTCTGTCATGTAAGGGTTGAAAATTAAAAATCTCTCAAATTCGGGATGGAAATCCAAAGACTAAATGGTTTAATTACGTATCGAAATTCGAAATAGATTCAACTTTCTATAAGCATGTAAAACAGCTGAACTGCTTTTTACCGGGGTTTAATTATAAAGCTTGCGTGCGAAAATATTTGCAATTAGATCGCGAGCGTAACGACGCTGGCCTGCCCACCGCTGCTTGCTCGCATTCCAATTACATTTACTAATTACCTTCGCCGACTTTATCTATCCGCGGCAGACGCGAGAAACGCTATTTAAACGAGCATCTCTAATGCGCGCTCACAACAGACCTATTTACTCGCGGGGATTCCATTGTGGCTCTCGGAATCAGCCACCATATAATTTAGGGTTTAGTCTACTCGTTTTCGAATTCATTAACCTCGTCGAATCTGTTTCCCTTCGCGATAATCGCGACGACCGCTATAGGTAGGATACCTACTTGTTCCGCCTTATTTAATGATGCCAAGAGTAAACGGAACTTAGAAGAGTACGCGTGTCAAGAGGGTTGAGGAAGAGAGAGAGAGAGAGAAGTGAATTATTGAAGGGTAAGGGGAAAAACAGGGAATGTCACAAAACAGCTTTAGCGAGAAAATTAAGTTTTAATACTTAGAGTTTAGTCCATCAGTAATGAAACAATGTTGAATGAATTTAATTTTCTTCTTAAGAGCGGGGGCATTCCGCATTTTGTTCCAGTGCAGAGTGGACATTTCCTATTTTTAACTTTACCTTCCGGGAGTATTTGAGCTTTATAACCCTTTGTGATTCACCAGTTCCGTAGTCTCAGTTGCCACCAAGAAAATACGCTACAAATCGCAGAATCCCGAAAAAGGCATTCCCTATTTTTTCCCCTTACTTCAATTACGGAGACGTATTTATTCAAGTGTGCGAAAAGGAGCGGGGGAAAAGTCTGCGAAGGTATCGGAAGTTGGATAAATGAAGGGAAACTGTGTGGAGGCGCAGCAAAGGCGTGCATGCCCAAGCCCATGCATCGGGAAACAGTGAGAGAAGACTCGATAGCTGAGAAATACGCCCACGCATGCCGCTGACTCGTTCTCCTCTACGAAACGGCTCTCTCTCGCTATGGAGACGACCCTAACCGGTCTTAGCCACACGCACGACTCCCATACAATCGGTATTACCACCACGAGCGGTATCCATTCACGGTATTGCTCGTTCATGAGAATTCCGCGGAGATATCTCCGAGACGAGACGGCAAAGAAAAGGACCAGCTCGAAGCAGCTTTCGGTAATAGCCCTTCTTCTTCGTAAACAGCTACCCCTGTCGCGTGCCTCCTTCCTCCGTGCTTTCTTTGTTCGCGCCAGCGCGTCAACTCCGAGATTTATGGCAATTGATTTATCGCGAGCGTCCCCGGCTTCCTCGGAACAACCTACGAAATACCGGTTCACGATAATTCCTTCATCGACCATCACCAGCTGTCTCACTTTTCTCCAAACCGATTCACACCACTTTGTACAATCTTTACACTAAATCAGTAAACACGAACTTTCCTTCTTTGTGAACATGAACGATTGCGGCCGCGTGTAAGTAAACCGATCACGGTAAAAATAGAAAAGCACAGTGGTTTCTCTCGTGCCGTCATCTAATTGGCAGGTATTAAGTCATTCGATCGGTAATTCTTGGATCGTGGCGACAGCTGGATCCAGTTTTTTCGCGGCTGCACGGAATAGCTTGAATTTAACGCCAATTCCCCTTTTCTCTGGCGCTTCAGCTTTTTCCCGTCGACGCGCCACGCTGGATGAGTTGCGTTTCCGGCACGTCTAACCTCAATAGATCAGGGATTCGCTGGCAGGTTTTTGCGGTCGATCGAGCGACGAGTCGTTCGTTAATTTAGCTGTCGTCACCGCCGCGTTCGCTGCGAACGGTAACCCATTACGCAAAAACGCCACAACGCAATGATGAGTGGGTAAGTTTCCGTTTCACCCGTTTTCCACTAGCTTCTACTCGTGTCCTACAATCAGCCTCTATTCTCAGACGCTACTCAAGCATCGCTTTGTAGTTCATCCCTACGTAGATGCTTAATTGAAGTGAACTCGGCAAATGGAAAACCCACTCTTTACCGTAAAAAAAAGTCACTAGATTGCTGGGGAAGCGGGCGAGGTGGGGGAAGCCCGTGTCTCGCGTCTGGTCGTGTCTGTGCTCGACTCTCGATCGAATTGTCAGAATTCAGAATCGCCTCTCTCGCATCGGTCGGGACTCGAGACGAGTTTTTACGAGGTTGATAACGTTCCAGGTGGCGGCGTATCGCTGAATCGTGCGCGCCTCTTGGCTCGGTGACGCCTACGAGCCTCGACGCGTCCCCGTTAATTTCGGATCACTTTCACCACGCCGCGGCGAGCCGCTCCGTAGCAGCGCACGCCGCGCGAGTCAACGGCTCGCTTTCCGAATACACGATTGCCCTAGCCCTATTTTCTTCGCCGTTTAAAACGATTCGCCGAAAGGTCTGCTTCTTTAAACCTCCTCTTATCGGCCACGCGAACGTCAAAGTTTACCCTTGCGTGTTACTCGATAACCACCGAAGTATTCGTAACGCTTGACAAGTCCGATAAGGATATTACAAGAAAGTAAAGAAAATCCTCACTTTCCGATAGGGATGCCTGACACTGTCTTGATTTCTTTAGTATCGATATTAATGCGTATCGATACGATATTGATAAAAAAAAGGTAAGAAAATAATCTCTTTTTTTTAATTATGTAAAATTAAGTAACACAATAGTTGGCGCATTAGGATGCCGTCGTTAAGTAGTTAAACTGTTTAATTTAATTAAAAAGATTCTTTCCTTATTTATTTTGTACGGCTTATTTAATTATAAAAACACACTAATTGGTATAGGACACAGTAAGAGGGACATCTACCCGATGTGTCTACATTCTAGGTTGTCAAGATTAGAACGTAGTAACCCCCTCGCCCGCTAGATGTCACAAGATCTATACATCCGTGTCGAAGGGCAATATCGAGCCGTGGAGTATCGACACACCGGCATATCATTGCCTAAAATATCGATATAAAATAACGATATTTACACGTGTCGGAATTATATCGGGGCATCCCTACTCTCCGATAGCGTCCGACTCGAAGTTTGCGAAATGAAAATCCTTAATATAGAATTCCAAAGACGCGTTTGCACGCATGCTTGCACCTTTCAGGGTTTCGAGCTGTTCGAAGTCGTGACAAAGTCACGAAGCGTTCCAACGTTGCTCGGGTAAGAAGCTCGATCGGTGGGCAGAGGGAAGAGTGGAAAAAACGGAGTGGCTGAATTTTAAAAGCGGGAAACACGATCGCGAGCAAAGGACACGCTAGAAGGATGCCGAAGTTGGAAGTGTGGATGAAACAGGAATGTTGCTCCCCTCGCGTTCGCGCTCGCGCGCGCCACACCGTGAGACTTCTCGCTTACGTGCCAATCGTTCGGTTGCGTGCGAGTGTGCGCGCGGCACGATCGCTTGTAGACGTTCCGTTGCGTGTTCCTCCCATGATGCGAGAGAGAGATTCTGACCTCCTGCGAATGTACGCTTCGGCACGCGTCTAGATTCGTACGCGCAACGATACCGTTCGAGAATCCCCACCCCAACACACTTTTTTTCACCAATCCTAGCGGCAGACAGAATTATCGAGAAGACTGATATGCGAACTCGAAGGCGGAAAGTTGCAATTGAAGCACGAGAAAGGGCAACGCCTTCAATTACGGAATTGAAAGTGTATATATTTGCTACATAAATGTAGGCACGCTTTGCATAGCCTGTTGCGGTGGCTTCAGCTTGAAACGGGATTCGCGTTGAAGCGTAAAATCAATCGTGTAACGTGGCCGGTGAAAAGTTTGAATGTGAATAGGCGCCTGCGAGCATTGTTTGGAATGGTACGCGCGCGTTTCAGCCCACGTACGGCTCGTCTTTCAAGGGTTTCTCAGATCCTCCAGTGTTTCGACGCGTGTTGCAACTTGCAACTTGCAACGGGATGTTTAGTTGCTTTATTTATAATACGCCGACGGTAATACACCAGGCACGTCAATGTCGCTCGTTAACCCTTCGAATCTTGCGCTCAGAACCCGATCTAGCTCTTCCGCCGCTCTGGGCAAACACGATTTTGCCGCCCTTCATATTTAATTATAAATAATTATTTTAAAATATAATTCTTGACTGTGAATGAAAATATTTTATGTGGGCATTTGTTGAATATCGGGGGCCTCTTGTTTCATGAACAATTTAATATTCGTACAAAATACAGTAGATAACAAAACAAAATAAAATATATGTTTCGGTAGGACATAGGTACCTATTTTTTAAATCTAAAAAAAGGATTTAACGAATGAAACAAAATAAATATAAAAAAGGGGAAAAATAAAAAATCTCTAACATGTATAAGTACGCTCAATCATGTATTACCTACTTTTGTACCGCTTTCTCAAAAATTTTTACTCTTTTTAGTAGTTTTTACTGATTTTAATTTTCCCTTTCTACCAAATTTTCCGCTCTCCTCAATTGCCCTACTGGCGCCTCCTAGATCGGGCCCTGCTTGCGCTCTTTCCTTCAAAAGCACTTATCGTTTCGCGTCAGAAAATAAACTCATCAGGATTATCCTTCGCCAGTCCCTTATCCGTTTCCTCTCCCTAAATGCCGCGTTCCCCCTTTTTGCTTTTAATCTCAGTAACATTGGTTCCGAGTGCGCAGTACCAAAATAAAAAAGGTGGCGTTTCATGCCCCAAGGTTGTCTCGCACGAAACCCTGGTGGTATCGTTCTGCGCGCACGAAATTTCCCTATTAAGAAGCACGCGTCGCGTATGCTTTACACCGGCTATAACGCATTTGGCTGTTTAGCGGAATAAACTAAGCGCGCCGTAATACCTTCGCGTTGATCGAGAATCGATCGTCGTCCGTTCACCGCTGGCCGAGCAATCCTCGAATATAGACGTTCCACCTCGGACGCTATATAATTTACGAGCGATCGACCGATATTTTTTCTCTCTGCGGTGGGGTCGGGTCGAGCCGGGTCGGAGCTGGGAATAAGACGAGCCGCGCGAATCGCGTACATGCGTGCGCGCGTGTGCAAAGGTGGTACATCAGGCGCTGGAGCGTCGGAGCGCGCGTGCGCCGGGGAGAATGGTGAATGCGAGACTCGCGAGGACTTATGGTACGGGGCGGGTCGGTTTTGTTCGGTTCGGCTCGGTTCACTTCATTCAAGACGATAGCCACGTGCCCGAGGCTCTCAACCCGCTAACTACGCCGCTGCCTTTCCCTTGCGATTCACCGCTCCGCGCCGTTTCGAACACCACGCGCGCCCTGGCCGCCCGAAAATTCAATGTCGACGAAGTTCCTGATAAAAGATCAAATATTCAAGAAATCGACAAAATAAAATAACAAGTAAAATCTAATTTAACTGGTTTTCATCGCAGGATAAAGCCTCATTAATATCTTGGAAATTCATTAACTTTTAGCTAAGATTCTCACTGAAATTCATCCTCAAAGGGAATTATAAGTGACGAAACGTCGTGGCTTTTGTCTTCATTGGCACAAATTTACGATTCAAGCTCTCAGACTGAGGTGGCTTAGAGACATACATATAGTCGAGAAGCATTTTCACTTGGAAAGGATAATATTGGTTGCAGCTTCTCAAAATTGGAAAGGGCGACTTTGTCTAACCAGCGAGGGCCACAGAGAACCGAATGGTAGACTAATTGCGTGAGATGAATCACGAGTGGCACGGTGTGGATAGTAGCCTGAGACTAGAGCAATTTGCGAAGTTATTCCGGGTCTTGGAGCCTCTCCACCCTTCCGATAGAAGTAAACCAGGATAGTCTCAGTGTTTTCCAGCGATCCGTTGGAATCTCGCGAAGAGACCGGCTGACACACGCTACTCGCAAATCGTTTGGTCGCGACGGGCAGGTGCAGGACACGAGAGGTGGATAGGCCAGTCGCATAGCTCAGACTGCAATTAATTTAACTGCGCAATGAACCGCGCGATAGTACCTTTATCCTAATAATCCAGGAATTCCGAAAGCGATCGTGTGGTGCTTCAAAAGAAATTAATTCGCTGCCTAATTCCAGTGCAAGTCCAAAGCATAGACACTAGCCTACATAGTGCCTGCGTGATCTGGCATACCTACTCATAAAGCTTCACCCTACCTATCCCGGAGCCCGTGAAACTTTTGCGAGTGGAGTTTGAATAATTGTCTCAACACCAAAAAAAAAAAGAATACCTATCGATCGAACGGTGGAAATTTACTAAGCCTCTATCAGTCTTGCTAGGTCCGTCGCGGTCGTGTAGGTGATGTAGGTGGTGCAACCACATAGAAGCGCATTCGACGCGGCACGGTGCGATCACGGGTTACCGCAAAACATCCAGGTATCAATTCGAAAGTGGTACATCGCACTTAAGATGCCTTTAGCCTGGCATTCCTCGAGAGACTGTCGAGTGGGCACGCGTGCACGCGTATTCCGCTCTTCTCGAGTCTCCCAGGCTTGCGTACGCATTTCTGCGCGAACATCCGCGCTCGCGTTTCTGCCCGCTTCGAGGATCAGTGGCTATTCGCCGTCAGGTTAACTAGACCAAATTCTGCTTAATCTACCCCGTCTATCGATAACTTAAACTCTCCTATGGGCTCGTAGCAGGCAACAGAAAGGCGCGTAGCGGCGCGCTGGCAGACACGCCAATGGATCGAGTCGCGAGGATGCATCCTGAATGGACCAATTCAACGTGTCGACTCACACCTATACTCCTCGTCGCTCTTTTTCTCCCGCGCTGTTGCGCTTCTGCTCGGGTGCGCGTGCTCATTCACAAGCGGCGAATACCGTGCCGCAAAGGAAACACTCGCCTGCCTCAGTATCCCTTCAATCGTCCTCGCTCAGGTGAAGTAGAGGCATTCTCATAACTTCGCGGCTTCTCTGTAGGTTGCTAGCCCGGGACGTCGTTCCCTTGGAATTCGCCAGTTACCGAGTGACGAAATCGCACCACCCCAATTTACGCGGTAATAGGTACACTTTCCTCGGTTTCCCACATTTCGTTCGCGAAGGAACGCGCCGAGGGAGGCCTCATGGAAGTGCCCCGGCTAATTGCGGGTACCTTTTTCACGTGCTCCTTCATTGCGCTGGGTGTGTCATGACGTGACTTTGAAATTATCAAAGAAATACGCGCACTGGTCTCACCCAAAATGAATTCAACTGATTTAATTACCTAAAATCATCCCGATATAAGGATCATTCCTGATGTAAGGTAGGTAACTCAATCAGTGATCTACCCTGGAGTCCTCCTCGACTCGTTGTCGAGAGCAGAGTGGCGCGAGGGTGCTTGAGCATCGACCCGTGATCGATTGCGGGGTAGAAGCTTCACGCGACAGCGTCAGAGACGATTCCGCGTGTTTCTACTTTCCAGCGGCTCCGGCCGATAGCCAGGGATCCCTGGAGCGCGCTATGAGCTTGCTCGCGAGATCGCGTATAAACACACGTAGGTGTAGGTACGAGCGCGTTAGCGAGCAGCGTGTTTGGATACGGGCAGGATGTGGGTCGCTAGCTCGAGTCTACGGAGCGGAGAGTCGCATACCACGCTTCATGCGTTCCTTATACGTTTACATATGATAGAGGCTCCTTTGCGCGACACCGCGCTCTCGCGCGCAGGACGGAAAGATTCGAGGAAGAGGGAGAGAGAGAGCGTCAGCGGAACGGCGAGGCTAGGAAGAGAGAGAGATGCGAAGGTTAAAGGAGGAGAGACGGTGGAGAGAAGGAGAGGCTGCGGGAACCGCGCCCTGCCCACGCCGAGTGCTCGACCTCGCGCTTTCAAACGCTTCGTCTCGCTTCGTAGATGAGCTACATACCTAATTACCTCGGCCGTTCCTTCTTCCCTGCCTCCCGTTTACCTCTAAACCGCTTTCGACCAGCTACCCGACAATCTCGGGCATTCGCCGAATGAAATCGACTCACCTGTATGTATCCGCTGGTGCGCCTTCAGGTGCGAACTCTTCGTGTAGACCTTTGTACAACCTGCAAAACCAAACAGTTACGAGCACCATGAGCGCCTGGTAGGTACTCTCTCTAGAGCCTGCTCGCGAACACCCAACGATCGAGTCACTCATCGACCAGTGAGTCGATCGAAACTTGAAAATGGCCCTCCGAATGAGACCAAGCTTGGCCACCGCGCGGCGAAGAAACTTTGGATGATAGGTACCGCGGTGGCAAGTGAGTGACGAGTCGTTACGCTGAAGGGTAGGTGGAAACAGACTGGTATCACGTCGCGTGAGCTCGCGTGCTATTATCTAACGTCACGTGCAAAAAGTGTGCGGTGCCGTTTTACTTACTTGTTGTTTTACGGTAGTTTAAGGGCACCCTCTGGTCAAAACGCTTAAAAGGGCGTGATTTTCATGAATTAAAAAAAAAGGAACTGGATAAGATAGAGTAATAAAGCTTTTTGGACTTTATTACTATATATTTGAAGAACAAAGAAAAAATGATTGTTTGAATTTTATCAATTTTTGTGTTAAATATACTGCATTAATTGTACCTCTGTAGAAATTAGAGCTTTTGACGCGCGTCATTGTAAAAAACTTAATTATGGATCGATTTCGAAAACTCTTACGGTATTCTATTCATAATTAGACTCACTATCGGCTTATCCACCGAGAGTAATTTTGGATCACACATTTTTTTTATGGACGATTTATGCGTTGAAAAACTGATTTTTTGCAACATTCTGTTTAAGCATGTGCTAAAAATCGCCGGATTGTTTTTTTTTGCAATGAAGATAGATAATCTTTCACATATATTATAAGAATATTTTGAGTTTTTTTATTTCAGAGGATCCTGTTACGAGTTCCGATGGCGCCCGTCAAGAGCTATAATTTCTACAGTGGTACAATGAATGCTCTATATCTAATGCAAAAATTGATCAAATTCAAACAATAATTTTTTGTTTGCTCTTCGAATATGTAGTAATAATGACCAAAAAGTTTTTTACTGTTTGTTGGTCAATTTCTTTTTTTATTTTCTGTAAATTTACACATTTTTTACTCACATCACCTCATATGTCCTCGTAAACAATATGTTTTGCGAATATCTCGGAAAAAGTTGTTCAGAATTATGCCCCTGACAATATATTTCAAGATCATCGAAATCGGTGAGGATTATCCTTTTTTAAATATTGGGGAAGCTGACTGCAACATTTTCCCACCCGCGACGCCACTAGCACATGTGGCCTTATGTCATCGGTGCTTTAGGTGCATTTAAATTATCTTATTTTACTTCTTAATTTATATTTCTATAATAATAATACTATTTATACTATTTCTATAATAAGTGCATGTATCTATAATTATTACTGTTATTGTTATTAGCTGTTATTAATTATATAGATATAAAAAATAAGTTCGCATCTTTTAGGTGATAAAGACGTCAAAATTAGTGAAAGAAGAAAAAATATTAGAAGTCAGCTTTAGCATAAAAAATTTTCAAACGATTTATAATATTTTAAAATTTTCTCCTATGGTTGCTATTTTAATTTTGAAATCAACAGTCAGGAAAAGTACCTTAAGGGGACATTCTACTCTCTCGGCTGAAAAATCGGCCACTTTTCGGTAATAATTTTTGTAATGAAATAAACACTTAACGTTTTCGAATTTCTGGGGGTATATTCTACCACTCTTGAAATACAAAAAAAAAATCTTTGTTGTTTGTTTATTTCATTTGTTTACATAAATATTTCGCTATGAAGTTGGCGGCTTCAGAATTGCTGGCGGTTGAAATTTCGGACGACTGAATCATCGGAAATAAAAAAAACCAAACATATTTCTAATTCGCAGAAGTATGGTTATCTTGCTTTCCACGAAAGAACAATTTCTTACCAAAATTATTAAAATGCCAGTCGATCAAAGTTGAAAATACCGAAAGTGGCACTTCTTTTCTATATTTAATTGATATCAAATGTGGGAAAATATTAAAAATCTCAAGATATTTGTGGTTAGCGAGATAGCCATACTCCTGCAAATTAAAAATATCTTTGGTTTTTTTATTTCCAATGATCAAGTCGTCCGAAATTTCAACCGCCAGCAATTCTGAAGCCACCAACTTCACAGCGAAATATTTATGTAAACAAAAGAAACAAACAAACAACAAAGATCTTTTCTTGTATTCCAAGAGTGGTAGAACATACCCCCAGAAATTCGAAAACGTTAAGTGTTTATTTCATTATAAAAACTATCACCGAAAAGTGCCCGATTTTTCGGCCGACAGAGTAGAATGTCCCCTTAAGCGCCCTCTGCGCTGAGCTTTGCGTCAGCTTCCCCAACACTGTAGCATGAAATGACATGACAATAGTATATTTCTAACCATGGTACCACGGTTTAAATTTCTGAACATGATTACACGTGACGTGATAACAGTCTGTTTCCTTTTTAACGCACACGAGGGCCACTCGGTCGTGTCCGCAGAGCTGCATGGGTCCAACACCCATTACCTACTCCCTACAGCTAATGCTCACCTATGAAATCACAGTGGTGGACTCTTCGTTTCTCGAGCTCGGGGTTGTTCCGCCTGTTGAATTTGGTGGTGATGGATGATGGAGGCTGAATCCTGTGGGGCGGATTCATAATGGAGGGCTGTGGATAAGGCGGGGGCGGTGTCCGCCTCGGCGGAGCGCCGATCGGCGAGCCGGGGTCGGAAATCGGCGGGGTCAACGGGGAAATGTACATCAGCCTGCTCATCGAGCCGTAAAGCGGTGACGTCGCGCTGCCCCCGACCTGATTCCCCGCTCCGTGATGGTTCGACGTCGAGTCGTTGCTGGCGTTGTTGTTATTCCCGGCACTGTTGCTATTATTGTTATTATTGTTATTGACGGCACTACTGTTGTTGTTAGCGGTGTTGTTATTGTTATTATTGTTGGAGGGGAAGGTCTTGAAGGCGGCCGCGGCGGTCCGATGGTGAACCACTTGCAGGCCGTTCGGAGGGTTCGAGTGGCCATTGGCGAACGTCTGCACCGGATTGGAGATAGGCCCTTCGAGGAGGTGCAGGGTGGGTGGCGGCGGCAGCGGCTCGGTTTTTATTTCCACCGGCGACAGCACCGGCGACGTCACGTCGTCGGTCTCCATCTTGACGTGCGACTGCGAGCCCAGCATGTCCGCGTTCTCCGGGTCCAGCTTTTGGATGCTCGAGGTGATGTCCTCCCAGAGGGGTGGCCTGAGGAACACGTCGTCGTCGTTGCCGGCCGGCTGACTCCTCGACGAGACGAAGCTCGCCTGCGGCCGGCACACCGGCCCTCCGACCTCGAAGAAATCCTCCATGTGCACCGAGGACTCCCTCGCATCCTTCTCCGGGTCATCGTCGTCGAGTTTCTGCAGCCGATCGAGGTCCTGTCTACACAGTAGCGTGTCCAGGTCCGACGTCTGCTGAAAGCAAAACGAGCAGGTCGAGAAAACGACGTTTCTACACGCTTCGGTTGCAAGTTTCCAGTAAATTCGATTGTCACAACTGTGATGAAATTCATAGGAAATTAAATCTTCAGACATTAAGTAATAGAAGAATAATGTTTGATAGTATGTTTGTAAGCAAAATTCTAAAAGGTGTTCAGGTAAATGGCCCAGTGGTGAAACAGTTAAGGAAGCAGTTGAGATAATTGCAATTTCTTTTATATTTAATTAGTATAAAATTATAACTAAATTTAATTATTCGAAAGCGTAAAATTTCTGGTTTCAGATAACGTAACAAGAATCTACATTTATTAAAGGAAAAGTTTTAAATTAATTAAAACATGAAACTGTTCATATGACCCAGTAATTAAATGAAATTCATAGCGTGTCCCGGTCATTAATTATCAGTGTCCCAATTATTGAATATATATTTAATTTAACTATTTCTATCAGTTAATGAAAAGAAATCAATACGGTAATATTTTGGGGTAATAAAAACATTTTATTTATAATACATTTGTGTTAAATCTTCGGCATGACTTTATGTCTGAAAATGATTAAAAGTATATTATAAAATTTTAGGTTATGCTAATATAATGGCGAGTTTAAGATTAATTATCCTAATAATTCTTAAACAGTATTATATTTTTGTCTAGTTATTATTAACGTAAATATATAGGATACAAAACAATACTTCGATACAATAAATGTTAATAATTTTAAAACTTCACTGAATACTGACGTCTGTACCAGTGTTTATATAACCATTAAACACGCGTTTAATAACTGGTCCGTGACATGTTATCGTGTACTATTGGATAAACGCAACAATTTCAATATTAAAAACAAAAAATTATTAAGAGATCCAATTAATTTTCAATTCTTCAACATATAATAAATCCACAACAACTGTACTATTTCAAAAATAATAAAATAATAATTAATTACAACTTTAACAAAAATGTTCTCTCGCTTGCTGGAGCCCATTAGGTGAGACGCGAGATCGAAACTGTCGAAGCTTTACTGTATAATAATATTTTTGCATGATATAACTATTCAGTTATGTAAGCTTATAATTGTATCTATATGAAGCTAATACATTTTGCAATTATATTTCGAATAGTTTAAACGTCGCAAATTAGTAAAACTGTTATTATTAATAAAATTTCTTCTCGATTTTTAATTATTGGGCCATGTTTAAGTACTGGGACATTTACCTTATACCTTGTCCTGCCATAATTCAATTGTTCTCTCTAAATGTACCTTCAAGGGGCTTAAGAAATTACTCTCTGTTACATACCGAACTGCATCGCACAGTATACGGTTATTATACCTGTTTAAATCGAATGTCTAACCACGCTAACACCGTCCATGAGAATATTGATTTATATGAGCAATCCCTTGCATCTTTAAGATGCTCTCTCGAAGATATTCTATAATTAATCATTTATTTTGTAATTTCTAATCTTTGCTCACTTGTAAATTTTTATATCTTCTGTTCTTCTGGTTCTCATTGAAATGTATATTTGTCACATGTGTGTTATGTCTCCCCGCATTATATCTCTTTGTACCAAAGGGTTTATTCCCGTGAATTGTAATAAATAAATAAATAAATAAAATCATCAGCTAGGGATTGGAAGCTGTCCGCAGCATAGTCGCGAGGTTTCCGGGCGCTGTTAGCTAGACGCGTCAGCCTGTACCCCCTTCGTTTCTCGGGAAGCGGGGCAAGCGAATTGGGACCAGGGTAGGGGAGAAAGGAGGACGACAGATTCGGTGGAGAACGTCGATGATACTCGAAAAGACGAGTCGGAGTAGGTTAAGCAAGCGGGCGGACGGTGAGATGGACAGGTAAAGGAGCGAGTGACTTGCGGTATGCTGATTCGGGAAAGGGCACACGGCGCGTTGTTCTCGGTTAATATGCAACGAACGGGTAGAGGGTTGTGCAGCATGAGGTCTTCCACGGTTCTACACCCTCGTGGCCCAATCCTACGATGCGCGGCGGAAGGCGCACCGGTGTAGTACACGGAGCCACTCGGAGAGACGAAGGGAGACGGTGCCGCGTCATTCTTCGCATGATTTGTACACGCGCAACTCTGCAACGCCCTCGTGTGCCGTGCCACGCTCTCGACGTTCGCGACGTTCTCCACGCGCTCGACTACTACTCGATATTTCGACGAATCCCTCGAGTCCGCGCGCAACCTTCGTAAATATTTTAATGCGCCCCGATACAACCGGCATAACGCCCCTTTCACGCTCCCTCTCCCTCGACACGCTCGATCAACGACCCAAGAATATGGGTGTACCATCCTTTTGACTCTTCCCTCGATTCCAGGACCCCCGTCGCCTCCATCGATATCTCCGAAAACTATTCCAACGATATTTACCACTAAAGTCTGCGGACCTCCCACAAAAAAGTCATCAAAATAAAAAAAAATCGAAGTAGATTTCAAATAATTTTCACGAAATTTGACTAAAAATTGTTAAAAAATTCCAAAAATAGAAGTTAATTTCATCTAAATTTACCCAAATTTGGCTTCTCCGACAAAAACACTAAAAAAAATCCAAAAAAATCGAAGTAGATTTCAAACAATTTTCACGAAATTTGACTAAAAATTGTTATAAAATCCAAAAAATAGAAGTTAATTTCATCTAAATTTACACAAATTTAGCCCCTCCGACAAACAAACTAATGAAAATCCAAAAAAATCGAAGTTGATTTCAAACAATTTTCATGAAATTTGACTAAAAATTGTTAAAAAATCCCAAAAATTGAAGTTAATTCTATTAAATTTACTCAAATTTAGCTCCTCCGACAAAAAAAACATCAAAATCCAAAAAAAACGAAGTGGATTTCAAATAATTTTCACGCAATTTGACTAAAAATTGTTAAAAAATCCAAAAAATAGAAGTTAAATTCATCTAAATTTACGCAAATTTAGCTCCTCCGACAAAAAAACTCATGAAAATCCTAAAAAATCGAAGTAAGTTTCAAATAATTTTCATGAAATATGACTAAAAATTCTTAAAATATCCAAAAAATAGAAGTTAATTCCGTTTTAAGGAGGTAGGTTACCCTCAAAATTTTCCAAAATTGGGTTTTAAGATTCTGGCATATTCCGCTAGCTAACTCTTTTCTACGTATTTTAAGCGCAACCGGGCACAGAAATTCAAAAAATTGAAGGAATTACAGCCGATAATGTCCAACTTTAAACGCGATTTTCCAGAAACTACGTTTACCAAAACGGGGAACATAAAATCTCGAAAACCGCTCGAACGATTTGAATGAAAATTTACAGGGAGGTGCAGGAAACTATTCCCCACAATGTGTCGGGAGCACATTTTCAATATAAATTCTTAAAAAAAGATAAAAAATATTTTTCCTACTAAAGAAAGGATAAAATCGTACACATCAACAATAAAAATTGTATTAATTTGTTTATTAAAATTTTGCTTCCGACACAAGGTGGAGATTGTCTTATAGATTATAAAAATGCCTTTACTTTGTGCTTTAGGTAATTCACCTGCCCGGAATTATATTCACCATCCGACGCTGCATCGCGTACACGCTCCCACATTTATATTTACAACTTTTTTCCTGCAAATATATTTAAAATTTTCTTTTTGTGTATTAAAGTCAACAAAATGACGATTAAAAATTAAAACAAAAATCATCTCTATATTCATTTATTCCTTCAGAATATGCGTTTGAAGAAGGGCCTGATTTTTGGCTGTTGCGAGTAACCTACCCCCTTAAGACACCCCCTTTCACCCGCCTCGAATAACAATACTCTCCGCGTAACTTTCCCCGCTAGGCAGGTGTCGATTACTTTCCACTTAGCTTCCCCTGTCGCTCTTCACCCGTCACTGCCATAAACGTCTCATTAAGTTAGTAATAATAATAGTTTAATAATAATAATAATAAGTTTAATAATAATAATAATAATAATAATAATTAAGTTACTGATAACGGGGACGAAACAGGACGAATACATTCCTGTCCACGTTTTCTATTCGCGTAAATTTTCATTTAAATAAAATTTCGAATAGCGAATAAAAGTTAAAAGAGATATTCGTCATGCGTCGAATAAAATTAACTCGGATTAGCGAACAAATGATGAATAATTTTTTTTAACTTTTATTCATTATTCGAAATTTTATTTAACTAAAAAATCTTACCTACTCTGCCCCAAAGCACCGCGATTATTCGCAACGACAGCGATTATTTCGCCGCGATGGACTCGCGGCAGTTTACTATTTATACGCGGTGGCTTATGGGCAGCCGCAGCGGCAATGTTTCACGCGGATTTGAGCATTTCTGAGTGGCGCGTAAACGCGAAAAGATATTTATTCGATCGTACCTAACATTAGTCTCCCTGACCGTTCAGTTCCCTCTTCGTATACAATTTGCTTCCGTCAATTTCGAGGGGCCGAGGATGGTAATTTTCGTCCCCGATTAGCGCAAAGACCGCGAGAAATCTTTGAACGGTTTTCGCGGCGATAGCAGGGGGCTGTGGTTCGTTGCGATTTTTTTCCCCCGATTTCCTTATCGGCCCTGGAGGATCGGAAGGCGGCGCGGCGGCTCGCGATCGTCGTTGGTTATTTGAACGACGGACGCGCGCTGCATCCATCCTGGTCGGGACGATATGCCATTTAAATATAATGTTTCGCGCGCAAGCGCGCATATCGTGCCACGCTGCAAACTCCTTTTCAAATTGCATATCAGGTACGATCGAGCGTTGCGAGTACACCAATCTTCCGGCGATGAATAATTCATTGTGTAAATAATTCATAAATCGCTATGAGCTCGCTGGACGTTCGGCGAGCTCGAAACGTTCGAAAATTTCCGACGTGATTCTTTTTCAATCGATTCGCAAGGATGGGGAATTTCACGCTCTTCCTTTGGTGACTTGTAGGAGTCTTGGTAAACCGTTGAGTTATGAAGCTCGATTCACTTTCTCGTTTAATCGAAACTGAATTATGGTTCCTAACCAGTTTAAAGAAGGGAAAAATTAGGATGATATTTGCTATAATTGTTTCATTAATTGCGTGTCGCGACGGTACCAAGAACACGTCAGTTTGTAATTCGAAGAGGATTCTTTACGGTGCGATAACCGCTTGGAGCGGCGACGATCGCGCTTAAAGATTCACGCGACGTAGCTATTCCATACCGTTTCTTTCGATCCGCGCCATAACGGAGACCTCGAGGTAGTTAAGAACTCTGTGTACCGAATCTGTAAGGCAAGAAAGGATATTGTTCAGCTTGCAAGCTGGCTGTTTCTCCTATCGCTTCAGAATTAACGCTATCGGCGCAATAGTGGTGTCAACCTAAAACATGTGCTTTCAGATTACAAGCAATGAAATTGTTGACGTTCTAAAGTCGTTGCTTTAATTCCTATTTTTAGGTATGTAAGGGAGCGTGGGGTAAAGACGAACGCGGGGTAATCGCGGATGCGATGTTACGGCGTTTTAATAAATAAAAACGATGTTCCCTCTCCACTAGAAAATAGTTTAGGTCGTATCCAACGCCGGGCAGAAAGTAATAAATACAGAACGCTTATGCTATTCAAGATAAACACAATTTATGATTTTCATCATGTTTCAAGTAATATTTTGTCTATTTCAATTGCATGTAATTACTGTTGAATTAATGATACAATTGTTTTCTTTTAAGTTGAAATAAAGCACTTTTTTACCAACATTTTGTGACCAAGGCGTTGCTTGAATTATGATTCTAACCTCTGAAATAAATTCTTTTTTATTTTGTGATGTCGTGGGACAATGACGAACAACTCGGATTACTCGCCGCGGCAGCGAATAAGGTAAATGTCCCAGTACTTAAACATGGCCCAGTAATTAAAAATCGAGAAGAACCGTTTTACTAATTTGCGACGTTTAAACTATTCGAAATATAATTGCAAAATGTATCAGCTTTATATAGATACAATTATGAGCTTACATAACTGAATAGTTATATCATGCAAAAATATTATTGTACAGTAAAGCTTCAACAGTTTCGATCTCGCTTCTTACCTAATGGGCTCAAGCGAGCGAGAGAATATTTTTGTTAAGGTTGTAATTAATTATTATTTTATAATTTTTTAAATAGTACAGTTGTTGTGGATTTATTACATGTTGAAGAATTGAAAATTAATTGGATCTCTTAATAATTTTTTGTTTTTAATATTGAAATTGTTGCGTTTATCCAATAGTACACGATAACATGTCACGGACCAGTTATTGAACGCGTGTTTAATGGTTATATAAACACTGGTACAGAAGTCAATATTCAGTAAAGTTTTAAAATTATTAACATTTATTGTGCCGGAGTGTTGTTTTGTATCCTATATATTTACGTTGATAATAACTAGACAAAAATATAATACTGTTTCAGAATTATTAGGATAATTAATCTTAAACTCCTCATAATATTAGCATAACCTAAAATTTTATAATATACTTTTAATCATTTTCAGACGTAAAGTCATGCCGAAGATTTAACACAAATGTATTATAAATAAAATGTTTTTATTACCCCAAAATATTACCATATTAATATATTTTCATTAACTGATAGAAATAGTTAAATTAAATATATATTCAATAATTGGGACACTGATAATTAATGACTGGAACACGCTATGAATTTCATTTAATTACTAGGTCATATGAACAGTTTCATGTTCTATTAATTTAAAACTTTTCCTTTAACAAATGTAGATTCTTGTTACGTTATCCGAAACTAGAAATTTTACGCTTTCGAATAATTATATTTAGTTATAATCTTATACTATTTAAATATAAAAGAAATTGCAATTATCTCAACTGCTTCCTTAACTGTCTCACCACTGGGCCATTTACCTTAGTTCGCCGCGATGAATCCGCGGCTGCAGTTTACTATCCCTACAACTTAACCCTGCTGACAAATTCTACCATGCGAAAATAAGGCTGTTCCACGGTCCTCCAGGCAGCCGAGTGGAAAATATATAGACAGCTATTGCGAGGAGCTCGATCGTCCACGGTCTCCTCTCCTCCGCCTCCGCCGGCATCTCGCGCCGCTCTTCTTTCTCTCTTTGATTTCGTTGGAGCGTGTCTCTCGATTCGCGTTCGAATAATAATAGTGCGGAGCGCGAGCAAAGTTCGTCCATCCGGCTATTAATGCGCGTAATCATAGAGCCAGGCTCGTCGGTGTTAATAATGCGTTTCCGAATCTGTCAGGCCGGGAACGAACACCCACGCCGCGCCGTCGATAGATAGTGCGTCGTCATCCTAACTGCCCCGCAACATGAAAAACGTTTCTGTCTGCGTTCCCTCCCGCTCGCCTGCACCGCCTAGCATTTTTTATTCCGACCAATCGCGGCCGCCGCGCACAATGAGCTGTACGTACCTACAGAAGAACGCGCGTACCCGCTCTCGTTTACACGCACCTCGCGGTAAATCGTGCCGCTTCCACCGCTTAGAAGTAGGTAGACATTAAGTCGCGTCGCTCGGATACTGGGAAACTGGGAAAATTCAAGGCCCAGGAATTTGTCGTGATCGCCGTTTCGCGAACTAGGTACGCGGACAAACGGTCGTGCTTGCGTTCGACTGCGTAAAAAAGTACTGTCCACCTTTATTATTATTTATTGTTATTAGGTATTATTGTTATTAGGTATTATTATTATTAGGTATTATTGTTATTATTAGGTATTATTGTTATTATTAGGTATTATTGTTATTATTAGGTATTATTGTTATTATTATTAGGTATTATTGTTATTATTATTATTAGGTATTATTGTTATTATTAGGTATTATTGTTATTATTAGGTATTATTGTTATTATTATTAGGTATTATTGTTATTATTATTAGGTACTGTTATTATTAGGTATTATTATTATTAGGTATTATTGTTATTATTATTAGGTACTGTTATTATTAGGTATTATTATTATTAAGTATTGTTATTATTAGGTATTATTATTATTAGGTATTATTATTATTATTAGGTATTATTATTATTAGGTATTGTTATTATTAGGTATTATTATTATTAGGTATTATTATTATTAGGTATTGTTACTATTAGGTATTGTTACTATTAGGTATTGTTATTATTAGGTGTTATTGTTATTATTAGGTATTATTATTAGGTATTATTATTATTATTAGGTATTATTATTATTAGGTATTATTATTATTAGGCACTATTATTATTATCATCATCATCGACGGGAAATCCTTTAGATTTTAGAACACAGAGAAATGTAAAAAATTCCACAGGCAAAATAATACGATCTGAGTAACTTATAGGTACTCTAAAAGTCTAAACGCATACTCTACCCAACTTATTCAGGTACCCTATACTCTATAAGTACTCTAAACTTGATGAGTCACAGGTGTGAAGTACCTTCCTATCCACCGTTTCTCAAGCGTTTCATATAAAAAAGTAGGTACCTCCAAAGGAAGCGAGCACGGAGGAAAAGCGCAAGGAGAGCCGCAAGTTGTTCCACAATAATTGTCGGTTAGCGACGGCGGCGGCGATGGGTTCTCCGCGTGCAGCGTCGCCATATATCATAATTATCGAAGGCGAATCATCGGATGAATTCAACGGCGATATAGCGACAGCTTTATCGTTCGGTCTATTTATCGGGTCTCGGGCCAAATGGGACAAGAAAGATGGATGAAAAGCCGTGACAAGGAAAGCAGCCATGCTGCTCGCGGTAACGAAGCGTAGCGCGCAGAAGCGAGCTCGCCGAATCAATCTGGCGAGGCCACACCCTCTGACCTAAAGCCGTATTATCGCGATAAACGCCTGGGGAAATGTCAGCCAGCAAACCGTCAGCCATTTTTGCGAGAAGCTTTCCAGCCGAGGACGAGCTTCCGAAATTATTCCGCGGCCGACCTTTTGCCCGATTCGTTTCACTCGAGTCTGTGCGTCACGGGATATACTACTTAGTTCAGCGAAGCACGCGGGACAAATTCTGCAAAGCAGGAAACTTTTATCGATAACCGGAGAAACGGCAATACCCATTGATCTGTGGGAGAAGATTGATTTAAATATATTTTCGAGGTCAATGTTGCGTTATTAATGTAGGGAGGTGGGGTAATTATGGGAGCATTGACACACCTTACGCAAAATTTTCACTGTGCCTGAATTTTGCAATGGTAACCTTTCCCAACGGTAAATATTATTAGTTGAACATCGTGTGCTATTACTTGCATCGAAGAAACTCATAATTTTAATATTTCTCACCCTTAAAAAATTAGAACTAAAACATCCTTTTTGAGGGAGAGATGCCGCACTCCCGGGGGTGATTTCGAAACACTATTAATTTTCCATTTAAACTTGTTAATTTTAACTTTTTATTTAAGAAACTAGTAAGAGCAAAGTAAAATGAAACATTTTTTTATTTTATACAGTTATAAAATACAATAAAATTGGAAAAATAAATAGGTACAGATATTATTCCTGCTTTTCTAAATTTCCACATTCATTAAATATGAAATAAAAATAAAATTTGAAAAAAAAGTAAAAAGTTCACATATATATTTGAATCATCAGATTTGTCATTAAAAAATAAATAATTTAACTTGAGATATCACATTATCCATTTTAAAACACTTTTGTTTTGTATGTTACACATTAAAAATATCATTTAATCGACTTAGCTTCCGATAGAGCACGGTATGGGACCGTACTTAACTGTTTAGTGCCCGCACCTACATCCCGTTGAAGGAAAAATGTTCCATTTTCTTTCCATGCTTAAAAATGGCCTGAATTTATCAGAGACCCGGAACGGAACAGAAACGAAAACAATAAACGAAAAGAACGAAATATTTTTCTGGAACAGAAACAGAAACGAAACGAAATTCTTAACCCTGTTTCGGAGTGAAAACGATATAACCGAAATAAAAATTCCGACTAATAACGTTCTGTACACTTTAGGTTAAAAAATTTAAATTGAGCGCGCCCCTTATTTTCATCATGTTTCGTGTCGGTTCAGACCCCTGATAGGGCTGACTGCGTTGGGAGTCTTGTCCTCGTGGGCACAGCTTGCCCCCGAAAGCATCAAAACTAAATTTTTTTAACTTTTTTATTTTAAGTTTTATACTTTTAATTTTTTTAAGTTTTTAACTATAACGTATAAGATTTTATAATATAAGTAGCAAAGGCAATACAATTTTTAAAATAAGTTTATACGAATTTTTTTATAAATAAAATAACCGGTTCGGAACAAAATTTGTTTTTCGTTCTGATGGAAACGAAATATCTTTCAGCAGGAACGATATTAACCGAAACGAAATTATTATTATCGGAGCTGAACCGAAACGAAACGAAAAAACATTTCGTTCCAGGTCCCTGGAATTTATACCTATATTTTTATAAAAAAAGAAATTTTTCAGTGTTTAAAATGCATAAAACCAATGAATAATGAATGCAGGGTTCAGGTACCTACTTAGGTCCAGCTTTCTTCACTGAATAAAACTACGCTAAACATGTAGGTACTACTTAAACTGTTGCAAATAACGAATTGCGAATGCAAACGACAAAAAAATGAATATATCATATATGATACGTTTGGCACTAAAGGGTTAAATTACGTAAGAGTAATTGGAGCGATTTTTTACCCCCTCCATCCCCCAGTATAAGAATTCCTAAGATTTTATAGGGTAAATCCGGGAGACGCGGACGACCTAATTTAAAATGGCTATTAAAACTAATACAGATATTACTTATTTTATGAGAACAAACCTAATATGTTCAGAATTTTATGCTGATTCAGAAAAACTGGTCGATATTTGCTTTAAGACAATATTTACTGTAAATCGGCTTGAAAACTGAAGTCATGATATCTGACCACCTCTCCCGAGCTGCCGGGAGAAATGATTTTCGTCGTTAGCAGAGACCACTCACATAATTATTCATGGAAAAATAACAAAGCAGAAAGCAAAATTATTTATGAGTGAATACAACTACAGATTCATTGATATTTAATTTGTTTACGCTAAACAAGTAAAGAACACATCAAAGACAAAGCGAACTACCTACCGGCGATTAGCAAGGCAAATGAATACAAAAGTGGATAAATAAAATAAATAAACAATAATAATAATAAAATAATTATAAAAAATAAAAATATAAATAAAAATAATAAAAAAATCGTAACTCGGCCATCTCTCCTTTCTGCAGCGAGAGATGGTCTTCTCGTTAGTTTTGGGAGGAACCTAAATACTTTGGCTGCATTGTCCCTCGATATCTCTACTATCTTATTATTCCCAAACATTAAACGAAAATAAACTTAGAACTATATTTTAAATACGATTTTATACACCGTTGTTTGACAAAAGATGTTAAATGTAACCTCAGTTTACCTTTTATAGCCTGTAAATCTAGAAAAACACAGAAGGAACCGAAGCGACGCTATTCATTCAATTGTTTGGCTTCTAGAGAAGTAATTGGTCTGCACTTTAACGCGTTTTTACGTATAGAGTCTGAAATATAGCGACTCGACCAACTCTCCGGCCCGACCGCGTCTCCCGGATTTACCCTATTTCCACACCCTCCCCCTTCCTTCCTCACATAATATTTTTCTTCACGATTTAAAACAAAATTATCTAACGCGTGTGCCATGAAACGTCGTTTATAGCTTACTCATATTGAAGATTAGGTTAAAAAAATGTTACGGAAGACGCTATTTAACTCCTTTTTCCTCCTTCTAGGAAAACGTAAGAAATTCGCGATCCCCTCCCTCCTCAAAAAGCTCCACATAATTTAAGAACGACTCCTATAAATTTCGCATAAAAGTGCGGCGTCTCTCCCGATTAAAAGTGCGGCGTCTCTCCCAGTGCGGCATCTCTCCCATAATTACCCTATTTATGTAGGAAGTCACTCGTTCCACGTCCACAAAGTTACAGCTCAAACTAAAGAAGAAAAGGTTAACTACCGACCCTTAAAAAGTTTAAACAAACATTCACCGAGACTCTGCGTACATCTTTTTTATATCTGCGATCTCGCGTCTGTTCTTTTCCGCGGAGGAGCAGCGCGACGAGCCTCGCGAGCGTTCGGGGAAGGACATGCGTCACCGGAACACGAAAAGGAGGAGTACAAAGTTATACGAAAATAATGGTGACTATACAACAGTGTCGTCCCATGCGCGGCAAGCCGGTAATTTACTTAAATGATGGCGCGAGATGGGCGACGCCTGTGGCCCGAACCAACTACTCCACGAAGAAAAGGAAGAAGGAGATGCAGAAGGAGCAGAAGAAGAAGAAGAAGAAGAAAGTCCCGAGACGAAGGCGTAAAGAAAGAAACGGGGGGAGGCGTGGCACAATCAAGGATTAAGTTCGGACGCAAATTCGGCCTGCGATTTATGTCTCGGTACCTAACGTTTCTCCGGAATGTCGCCACGGCGACTTCTCGCTCCGAAATCGATACGCTTCTCTGCGTCAAATCTTTTAGAAACGCCGATCTCTCTTTCTCGTATCGTTTTTAAATCTTATCGTAATCGAAATCTTCTAGCTGTAAGCCAATGGCTTTCGACGTTGCTCGTATTGCTCGTTAATTATGCAACGGGGGGAAGAGATTTGCGATTAAAACGTTGCGACAGAGAATATCTAATATTCGTGGAAGCTGAGCTAGGCAGTTTCGCGAAAGAGAAGGGAAGAAAGCGATCGCGATTTCGATGGGCATTAGCTAATCCGTGATTGTTAAGGGGTTATTCACAGTAAGCAGAGTCGAAAATTGCGAGTTTTTTATTTCGGAGGCGGTAGAGGCAGCGGAAGGTCTACTGTGTGGGCTTGGAATAGATGACTCTGTGCAAGTTAAGGAACAAATGTCTTATTGAAAATTTAAACGCCTTTTTCTTGCAACGGATTTATCGATTACAGGGACCATGATTACTCGAAAGTCGCTCCACCAATCTTTCTGCAACTCTGCAGGCTTCTTCTAGGTATACAAATGTAGTGTTTAATCAAAAGATTTATTTTACCAATGCATAGTTTTTATTTAATGCACGACAAACGGTCATTTCACTTAAGGGGTCTCCCTACCTTGGCGGACGAAAAATGATGCGAGCTTTGGGAATTTTTTAAAATAGAACAATTAAATGTATTTGCTTCCAGCTTTGTGGCTCTATTTGTCAATCTTTAGAGAACATGAAAAAAAAATTGTATGCAAAAATAGTGGTTATGTCCAGAGTTACAGTGCTTCAAATAGAGCGCCTTACAAAAATCATATGCGCATGGTTAACATCAAATCAGCCGTTGTAGTTGTCTGAAATAGAAACTTTAAAAATTTCTGTAATCTGTATGAGTGTGACTATTGTCTAAATTAGGTTAAATGAGAAATACTGAAAAGTAAAAAAAATGGCAGCGTCTAAAACAGAGGGCGATTTCTGCAAAAATTTCGCTGTTTTTTTTGAGTCGCAAAAGTCTAATTTTGCAAAAACCGACTTGGTTTTAGTGCCAAGGAGAATGGGATATCTACTGAAGATATGTACCAAGTTTGAAGTAAATCGGGTGATTGGTTTTTGAGATATCATGCTAAGCAATTCGAAAAACATCGTTTTGAGAAAAACTCGTTGAAAGTTTTAAGTAGTGTTTTTTAATTGAAATAATTTTTTTTAAATGTTATCTAAATATGTACAAATATAGGCATAAAGTTTTTAAATAATATAATTTGAGGGTTTCTCTTAAAAAAATATCCTAAGTATCGCATTCTTTTCTGGCTGTCAAGGTAAGGAGACCCCTTAAACATCCGCCACTTTTTCCCGGATTAATATTTCCTAAAAGGGAACGATTAATCATTAAGTAGATAAACCAATATACTAACTAAACCTGTTAGCTTTTTTTATATTAGATAACCCAGTTCCGAGCAACAGTGGTCACCGCAAAACACCTTTTCAAAAAGAGCTTCCCGAAAATCGACCGTGACTTTGAAATAAATAAATATTTCTGCACCAGAATATAACACAAAAACTTGTCAAAATATTCTTTACCTAAATATAAAAATATGCACATAATTCTTCAAACACGTTGCAAAAAAATCGTTCTCTTTTTACCTCCTGAATAACCCCTTAATTGATCACGCGCAGACGTGCCCTTATACCTACAGCACCCCCGCGAAGAAAGACGAGCGAAATAGTACCCACCCGCGTTCCAAAGGAAAATCAGACACGAAGTTTACCAGAGCTATGTAGTAAGAAGCTATAGTGTTCCGATCGATGACCTATATATCGAATAACTATCTATTTCGTAAGCTTGAACAGTTTGAGAGAACGGAACGAGTGCCTATTCGCCTGGAGCGGGAGACAAAGGACTCGGGTCCATAAAGGCGCGAGGGAAGACGGTAATAATGTCACTGGAGGCGAGGCAGTTGATTGGAGCGACGGTAGGTAGAGGAGGAATCATAGGTGGACGAAAATTGATACCTCGAGAGAGCAGCAGCGAGAAGCAAAGTTCCCAGGCTTGAAGCGAAAACTCGAAAGGGTGGAATAGGGTAAATCCGGGAGACGCGGTTGGGCCGGAGAGTTGGTCGAGTCGCTATATTTCAGACTCTATACGTAAAAACGCGTTAAATTGCAGCCCAATTACTTCTCTAGAAGCCAAACAATTGAACGAATAACGTCACTTCGGTTCCTTCTGTATTTTTCTAGATTTACAGGCTATAAAAGGTAAACTGAGGTTACATTTAACATCTTTTGTCAAACAACGGTGTACAGAATCGTATTTAAAATATAATTCTAAGTTTATTTTCGTTTAATGTTTGGGAATAATAAAATAGTAGAGACATTGAGGGACAATGCAGCCAAAATATTTAGCCATATTAACTCTTCCTCTCAAAACTAACGAGAAGACCATCTCTCGCTGCAGAAAGGAGAGATGGTCGAGTTATGATTTTTTTATTATTTTTATTTATATTTTTATTTTTTATCATTATTTTATTATTATTATTGTTTATTTATTTTATTTATCCACTTTTGTATTCATTTGCTTTGCTAATCGCCGGTAGGTAGTTTACTTTCTTTTTGATGTGTTCTTTACCTGTTTAGCGTAGGGTAAGTCGGGGTAATATGCCATAGTTAACTTTGAAACGCGATATCTCGCAAGTATAAGTAGATACAGGAAAAAACATAAAACCATACGAAAGTGTAACTAATTCTGTGTATTGACTAATAAGTAGAGATATGTAACTTTTATAGTTCAATGAGAAACGTACAAATACAAAAGTCCTCGAAAGTGGCATATTACCCAGACGGTGGGGGAATATGCCACAAGGTCTGAGGTAATATGCCACACGCTATGAAGTGCGTACTAATCACTCAAATTTTGGAGAATCAACAATATTTTAAACTGTTTAAGCTATTAATAAATAAAAACAAATATTTTAACTCAATGAAACGTAAAATTTATTTGAAAAAATAGCTATTTCTTACAAGCTAAACAGTCTCCAATCTCTACGCAGTCTTCATGAACCCACTTTTTGCAACAAGTAGTTTTTACCCAGTCACATTTAGGTCCTTTTTTATCATAATAATACAGATTACATATTGCACAGTAGTTTTCATTTTCTGCATCAGTAGAATTATCATAAGAAATATCTATTACATCCTCAGAATTTGTTCTTCGGTTTTTATTTCTAGAACAGCTCCTATTATTCTTCCCAAGGGTTTTATTCCTTCGTTTGAAGTTCGTACATACTTCTTAGGCATGGTTCTGATACAAAAAACAACTCGATGGCATTAAATAGAAAGAGTTATACCGACAAACATGTGGCATATTACTCCAAACGGCCGTAAAACGAAGGATGGAAAATCTCTCCACAAAGGACATAGTTTTAACGGATGTTTTAGAGGTTATTAAATTCGTTTGTTAGTGTACTTTATCATAATCTATTGATTTTATGTAAAACCGTTCACACAAATGTATAATCTGCATTCTAGTTATAGTGAGAAATTACATCAAGCCGATACTTTTATAACTTACCAGGATTTACTAAAAATAAAAGAAGTTAAAAGTCAAAATCTGTTGTCGTCTTAGCAGTTACACTAAATTGAACGGAATTAGTGCAAATGTAACGCCATTTGTGCATTATTTAAAAAATTATTGAGAAGTGGCATATTACCTACGGTGGCATATTACCCCGACTTACCCTAAACAAATTAAATATCAATGAATCTGTAGTTGTATTCACTCATAAATAATTTTCCTTTCTTCTTTGTTATTTTTCCATGAATAATTATATGAGTGGTCTCTGCGAACGACGAAAACCATTTCTCCCGGCACCTCGGGAGAGGTGGTCAGATGTCATGACTTTAGTTTTCAAGCCGATTTGCAGTAAATATTGTCTTAAATATTCTGATAAAATAAGTAATATCTGTATTAGTTTTAATAGCCATTTCATATTAGGTCGACCGCGTCTCCCGGATTTACCCTAAAAGAAAAGAATAAGTCCCTGGTTCGAGAACTGTCCAAACCGATTGAGACATAGCTTTCGAGCTCCGAGGGCAAACGAGAGGATACCGAAACGGTCTGGACATGTTTCCTTTCGTTTCGTTTCGTCTGGAGTCAGAACAGCTCAGCTTCAAGCTCCTTCTTTTCTCTTCTCCTCTCCTCTCTTCCGTTCGCCTCTGTTGTCCGGCGTTCGAGGGGGCTGTACTGCCGCGGACACGTAGATTCTATCTCGCCATTCAGCCGCCTAGGTAATAAAACTCTTGCGTCCATTATTTACTTGCATTATCGTTACTTTACGCCCACGCGGACGCGCCACGTATTTATGGCGAAATTATTCAGCATTATTTCGCGGATATGAACGAGATGGGAGATACGGCCCACCGATAGATATATAATTCGCGGATCCCTCGAAAAGCTGGGGGAAAGCCAGGGGAAGCTTGGGCTTCTCCGGTGTCTGCGAAAATCCGTCGCTAGACTCTTAATCCTTCATTGACAATCTGAGTGTGATCCACCCGTAAGCTGACTTTGAGGCACTCTACCTTCTATATGCAAAATAATTCATTTTTTCTCAAAGCCGACTTACAAATTATTTTTTCTCTCAAAATAATATATCTGAACAGCAACCCTGTAGATTTTTTGGCTACTAATATTGAAATTTGTAGAAGTTACAATTTTTTTAAGATTTTCTTCGTTTTTCCTCGACAAATAGTAATCTAGAATTTTTTTAGAAAGACTATGCTCAAATTTGAATGAAAAAGCTATTGGAATAGATTCTAGAGACCTTGAAATTGACCCATGATTTTTTTCATACCGATTGGATTCTTTAGATGAGAATGGCAGTCGTTCAAAAATTCATCGAAAAAAGAGGTGTGTCAACGAAGGGTTAACCTTTCGTTACACGCGCTGTTGTAAAAACTACAACAGTTGTGAGTTATTATTTTTTTCTGCCTTTCTTTCTTTCAATCCTCTACTTATGCCTTCTGTAACTTTATGAAAAATCCCCACCTCTTTTACTCAAGTTTTTCAGTCTGAATCTACACGCGTTGCAGAGAAAAAGTCGTCGTTTCTAGGAAAGTGCAACACGCGTGTAAAAATTGATTGGCAAAAGTGTGAATATTGTGTGAAAGTTGTCACCAGAGCAACGGAAGTGAATAAAACAATACTTATTTATAACAATAATTGTTTACTCTCTTCCACCTTGTTTCTTTTTAAAACCCAACTACATCGCTTATCAGTTTTTAAAATAAAATTATTTTTAAAGAAAAGTCGTATTCTTAGCTTAAAAAAAATCAGAATCCCAAATAAAACAAGGAACAGCTAAAAATGTCAAAAAACATTAAAATCGTGACGTTATAAGAAGTACAACGCGCGATTAAAATAGGGCGCGTGTAACAAAAGATTAAGATCGCCGCGACGGGACCAAAGCGGGTGATCGTTGAATCACAGGTCCGACTGGTGTTTTTATCAAAGAAACAGGTCGCGATCGGAGCACGTGCGCGTAAGTAGAATAAAGCAAGAAAATGTTTGAATTCGCCGTGGCGCATATTCGGTGCGCGAAGCGCCCGAAACGGTGAGCGAGGATCCCGAGGAGATCCAGCGCGAGGGAACGAATTACTTTCCATGGGAGTATCATTGTTCCCTCTACACATTTCGTAACTAGATTGGCATTTGTGATGCAAGTCGAGCTACACTGACCTTTAAACAACTTTCTTTAGGCTACGCGTGACTTGATCTAAGAACTCGGCTGGCTTCTCGGTTGCCTCGTTCACCCAGTTGATACTACGTGCTACGGTGCCCCGCGTGCTCACGCGCTCCCGCGATCCCGCGCGCCCCAGCGCCTGCGCATGTCTGCGGTCTACACGTCGGTAACAGCATCGCCGCGATTTCCGATACCTGTCGATACGAGCTTGCCCGACAAATGGCCCTCGTCCGAATTATTCTTTTACTATTAAGTACAGCCGTCGCGATATCGCTTCGCGACAAATCGCCGTCACGCCACGCCATCGACTCCCGCCAAACGCTGCGCCAACTGCTAGCTCGGTGCAGGCAAAATGTCACTCTTCCGCGGCTTCAGGCTCGCGAAGCAGTGGCACGAATGAATTTCTCGCGAGAATCCAGCAGAAGATTTACGAAGATATTTAGAACGAAACGAGTATATCGGTTGATTAAAGGAGACTGTGACCTGGCGAGCTGTTACCGCGCCCCGCGACGCTCACCTCACGTACACCGCGTTACCGTTACGCCAACAAATTGCTGTCATCCAAATTATTCTTTCGCATACTCCTTCGGACGCGGCGAAACAATCGTCCCGGCTGCGACCGAGAAAATGACGCGTGCATCGTGCGCTGTTGCGATTTCACCGTAACCACAGGGCGCGGAGATTTATGCGCGCAGACCCTGCGTGCGCACAGCGTTAAGCAGATCATAAATATGAAAGACGGGAAACCAAAGGAACGCGAAGGAAACATCACGCGCAACGAAATATCAAAACGGGCCGACAGCTCGAGCGTGAGTCTCTCCGACGCTCGTCGCGACCTGGATTTCTAAGCTTGGAGTCGTTCTTGGGGATGTAAGCGATACGTCGAAGCATTTGTAATAGGTACCTATTAGGGTGGTGCTTAAAATCCATCTTTTAAAATAGCGCATGGTTAAAATTGTATTACAATTTATAATGTTTTGGAAGTTGCTACTCGGTTATTAGTATTTTAAATAAAATTGGGGTTTTTACTTAAAAATACGAAATTCAATGACTGGAAGCAACCCCTAATAAGTAGGGTAAATCCGGGAGACGCGGTCGAACTAATATAAAATGGCTATTGAAACTAATACAGGTATTACTTATTTTATCAGAACAAATTTAATATGTTCAGAATTTTATGCTGAATCAGAAAAACTGGTCGATATTTGCTTTAAGACAATATTTACTGTAAATCGGGTTGAAAACTGAAGTCATGACATCTGATCACCTCTCCCGAGGTGCCGGGAGAAATGGTTTTCGTCGTTGGCAAAGACCACTCACATAATTATTCATGGAAAAATAACAAAGGAGAAAGCAAAATTATTTATGAGTGAATACAACTACAGATTATTGATATTTAATTTGTTTACGCTAAACAAGTAAAGAACACATCAAAGATAAAGCGAACTACCTACCGGCGATTAGCAAGGCAAATGAATAGAAAAGTGAATAAATAAAATAAATAAACAATAATAATAATAAAATAATGATAAAAAATAAAAATATAAATAAAAATAATAAAAAAATCTTAACTCGACCATCTCTCCTTTCTGCAGCGAGAGATGGTCTTCTCGTTAGTTTTGAGAGGAACAGTTAATATGGTTAAATACTTTGGCTACATTGTCTCTCAATACCTCTATTATCTTATTATTCCCAAACATTAAACGAAAATAACCCTAGAAGTATATTTTAAATACGATTCTGTACACCATTGTTTGACAAAAGATGTTATGTGTAACCTCAGTTTACCTTTTATAGCCTGTAAATTTAGAAAAACACAGAAGTAACCGAAATGACTCTATTCATTCAATCATTTGGCTTCTAGAGAAGTAATTGGGCCGCAATTTAACGCGTTTTTACGCATAGAGCCTGAAATATAGCGACTCGACCAACTTTCCGGCCCGACCGCGTCTCCCGGATTTACCCTATTAGTATTTTAAATAAAATTGGATTTTTTACTTAAAAATACAAAATTCAATGACTGGAAGCAACCCCTAATAAGTAATTGAAAAAGAATCAAATAAATATGACATTACTTACTCATAAGGGTGAACACATTGACACGGTGCCCCGTGGAAGAATATAAAAAAATTTTAGGGTCAAATAAACACCACCCTATACCTATTTATTACTACCTACGTGTCTTAGGGGAGATTTGGCACCCCTAAGTTAACAAACGTCTGCCGCCCTTTCCGCTAAATATCACCACATATTTTAATTTAAAAGACTTGAGACAATTTTGAAATTAATTCAATATGACAACTCACATATGCGTTATTTTTGTCTCAAGCCTCTGTCTTTAAAGATCCCCCCGGGTAATAAAATCACCCCAAAATTTTGCTACCTCTTTCAAATTCTTTCGCTCAAAATTTGCCGCCCTAGGCTTCCACGAAATCGGCCCCTGCTGCGAACCCGACCAGCAAGAGTAAAGCATTTTGTCTCAAAATATAAATTTACACTCCTCAGACAAAGAGCGTATTCACTGTTTCACATTGAACGCGCGAGTGAGAAAACTCGCAGTGAGAAAAGTTGCATCGTAGGTCGAAGGCTAGCGAGATATCCTCGCGAGGAATAAGATCGTGAATCGTGGTGGCCGCGTTCTGCTCGCCAGGCACGAGCGTTGACAATAGTTGCCGGGGCAGTGACTTTCTGGGTAGAAAATTACTTAATGAATATGGACATGCGACGCATTATGGCATATTAAAAGGCACGTGCACGCGTGGGCACATCTTCGGCCTTTCGTGCCCTCCCGCCACGCGCTTTGACAGCCGACAACCGACAGTTTGCCTTGCCTTATTGTTAGTCAGCGGCCGGTAAACCACGAAGCCCTCTTCCCTTAACCTTCCACCTTCCTGTTAACCCCCGCAGGGTCGTGATCGCGCGGTCCCGCGATACCGTTTCACGCTGTTTGCCCACGGAGAAAGGGGAGCCGTTCGTCGCCCGCCACTACCTATCCTCCACCACGGCTCTCGATCCCTCCGATCCCAACGTAATTGAATTCTCTTCCACTCGTTCCCTGTCAACGGCCTACCAACCGCGAAACTCCTTGCCCGCCCGTAAAACATACTCGCAAGTTTCTCGATCGTTGCGCGATAAACGTACTGCCGAATGTCGGCCCGATTTAACTTCACGCGACTACCTGTCGCTCACGATTTCGTTTCTGGTCCCGCTTACCGTAAACGCTCCTTTCGTGTCGTTTCGTTCGAATTGTTCGGCGAGACACGCTCCGCGATAATTGCTGGCTCTCGTTGATAGTAGCAACTTTATCAAGTGTCAACGAAAGTCAGTGTTGGGTCGTGTAGGTTTAAGATATTTCGTTCGCCATGGCCGAACTCCAGGCGCATGGGGCCTTTTGTGTCTTTTGTTTGCACCGATCGACACGTGCGTGGCTAACCTCCCACGAAAGCATGTTAATGTATTGTATTTGGCATTTAGTGGATGTTAGCTTTAGAATAATAGAGACTTGTAAATGGACAAGTTCAACCGGGCACTTGATAACGTAACAGTAAGATTGCGAAATCTCTGACAAACGCCGAGTGTCAAAGTCTTCGAAACGCTTGAGAATGTTGTGAATCGATTAACAAACGAGGAGGAAAATTTTACCAACTTTTCTCCATAGCAGATCGAGGAAATGATCTGAAATTCGCCATTTCTTGCGTACCATTATTTTCTCAATTTTACACTTTCTTATTTTCATAGAGAACAAGGAGCTACTTGGTTTTTTCGTTGTAGTTGAGTGCAACAGACGGCAAAACCTACACCGATTTACAACTCTGCTAATTTCTCTATAACCGGTGGCCATTTTGTAATATAACAAATTTGGTTGATTTATCAACATGTGCAGAAACTTATGTATCCCAAAAGTTTTGAAAAAGATTAGTTAAACTGGGTCTTCGAAAAATATTCCCAAATTTGTCTCTTTTTACCCGTTTTACACAAGGTTCCCCCTTAAGGGCGCATTACAGTGAGAAGTGTTCTGACTTCGGTCGCCGAAAAAACAGGACAATGACGGGGACGTCGCGTGTCTGACTTCTGACCTCCGACCGGTCAACCGGTCGGGTTGAGTGTTGCCCCCGTTGCTGGTACTCGTCTCGGCTCGCCTGCCACTTCATCATCGATCTCATTGTTAGGCGGTCGTCTCACGCGATCCGCGCATCCCGTGTATCCACTCCCCTCATTACGAACCACGCGTTGTATATTACTCAGGTGGCGCATCCTCAACAACGCATAAATCTACATGCAACGACAAATTGCCCTTAAATCGAACCGTTCTCTGCGTTGCTTCGTAAGAAACAGCCAATCCTCGATATTTCCTTTTCTACCCTATCTCGAATGTAGGAAATTCTTTCCCCCATAATTGGAATCGCTATAGTTTGTAGTTTGTAGTTTGCAGTTTGCAGTTTATAGTTTGCAGTTTATAGTTTGCAATTTATAATTTGCAGTTTATAGTTTATAGTTTATAGTTTATAGTTTATAGTTTATAGTTTGCAGTTTGCAGTTTGCAGTTTGCAGTTTATAGTTTGCAGTTTACAGTTTACAGTTTACAGTTTACAGTTTATAGTTTGCAATTTGCAGTTTATAGTTTGCAGTTTATAGTTTATAGTTTATAGTTTATAGTTTATAGTTTATAGTTTATAGTTTATAGTTTATATTTTATAGTTTATAGTTTATAGTTTATAGTTTATAGTTTATAGTTTATAGTTTATAGTTTATAGTTTATAGTTTATAGTTTATAGTTTATAGTTTATAGTTTATAGTTTATAGTTTATAGTTTATAGTTTATAGTTTATAGTTTATAGTTTATAGTTTATAGTTTATAGTTTATAGTTTATAGTTTATAGTTTATAGTTTATAGTTTATAGTTTATAGTTTATAGTTTATAGTTTATAGTTTATTGTTTACAGTTTATAGTTTGCAGTTTGCAGTTTGCAGTTTGCAGTTTATAATTTGCAGTTTATAGTTTATAGTTTACAGTTTGCAGTTTATAGTTTATAGTTTATAGTTTACAGTTTATAGTTTGCAGTTTACAGTTTATAATTTGCAGTTTATAGTTTATAGTTTATAGTTTACAGTTTGCAGTTTATAGTTTATAGTTTATAGTTTATAGTTTATAGTTTATAGTTTATAGTTTATAGTTTATAGTTTACAGTTTACAGTTTGCAGTTTATAGTTTATAGTTTATAGTTTATAGTTTATAGTTTATAGTTTTTTCCTCCATCTTTTGTATTCTAATGTTATGCCCTGACACTTATACTTGGACAGATGTTAGGCCTAATAGCCTAACAGCTTTAGCTCGACTTCGCTTTGTCACCACTCAATCTACTAAAATTGGTGAAATAAAGACGAAGCATAAAAAAAGATCACATCGACTGTTTCATGATAAAGACCTACTTACTAAGTTTCTATATTTCCATCGATCTCACTTCTACCTATAGTATAAGTACCTACTTCTTCGTTCGAAATCGTTCTTCCACTTCGCCGGGTGCCGAGAGATGTGCGGGCGTGCGCTCCCGAGCGGATGCTCAGACGAGCGAGACGAAATCGTTTAACTTGTCGGGCATTGAGCAGCATTACCTAGGTAATTCCTTGGCGATTAAACGGCGACCGTAGTTCCGAGCGAGCGTCCTTTTTACGCTGCCCAGTTCATTATCGTAGATTATTAAGTCTCCAGGTGGAGCAGTCTACCGATTCGTCGTGTGGCTCCGTACTCTGTGATCACGGCCGCCGCAGATCCGCGCCCGATGATCGACGATCACGCTCCCTCGCGGAAGGAGCAAGATTATCGTTATCGAGTCGGAGCAGTTACGCAATGACGCGCATGAGTCACTGAAAAGTCGATTCAGGGTGATCCCTGTGGCGAAACCGGGATCACTCTTGCCAACGACGTGCCGCATTAGCGTGATTACACGCTTCGCTCGCGCAGACCAGTCAGCTGGTAGCGCGTCAAACTTCCGTGCTACCTGGCCATCCCCCTTGTAATTTGCACCTGGTGCTTTGATTCTATCTCCCCTGTCCGCCGTAATCCCGATAATACACAGGCTCCCCTCCGACCAGTTACGGCCGAGACAACCGGCGAAGATCATTCCACTTTTATTCCGCCAGTCCACGGTTTCTGTAAAACGTCATCTCTTAACCGCGGAACCATTCCGAGAATCCGCGATCGGGAGAAGCAAGAGCCGTTTGCCACGATGTCGCGAGAGCCAGAAAAAGGGGAGGCTCGATGCGAGAAAGACACGGCCCCGGGCGAAAAGCCATTTAATCGTTCTATCAGTCGTAGTCGAAAACGTCATGGGAACGTTCCGTTCCGGAGGTGTTCTTGTGTTGACGAAAGTAATAGCGCGGCTGTTCCGGTGGAAGGATCGTTAACACACGTATCTAGGAACCCCCGTAAAGTCGTCTACCCCCGCTAATGCACTTTTAATTAATTAAACGAGCCGATGGGGCGGCCGGCCCGGCCCCTCTTCCCCCGTATTTCTCGTGTCGACCTCGCGTGCCGGCTGTCCGCTCTAGGTGCAAACTCATCCCTCCGGACAGAGAACTCCCTTTCCTACCCGCCGCATCTCCCTCCTCTCTCCTTCTTTCTCCGTCTCCCGGTCCCATCGATCCGTCCTTCTCCGCCTTACTTCGCGCTGTCCTTACGCTCGCGCATTATCCTCTATAACTCTCGTCTAAAAGCTTTTAGCCGGCAAACGATGCAATCCGACTCCCAATCTCCTGGATTCCCTTCTTTTATTATTTTCACCTACTCCCAGAGTCTTCGCGAACGCGTCTGTCGGAAGGAATAAAATGGCTCGTTAAACGGCCAACTCTGTACGGAGCGGAATTCCGAAGAAATAGCAGAAACGCTCGGTAACAGCACCAAGGGCGTTCGCAGACTTTTTCCAGGGGAGGGGGTGGGCAAATTTGGGGTGACGGTAAAGAAAAATATAGTGTTGAAACAGTGCCATTTTAGTGCCACTTTCAAATATTCACTTTTTTAGTATAAATTTAATAAAGATCAGTTTTTAAAAATAAATAATTTTTCTCAAATTCCAGGGGAGCAACTGTCCCTTTGCTCACTCCGGATGCCCATGAACAGAACATTGGAACGTTATTTAACAAAGAACGCACTGTTTGAAGTAGTTACGATGGGATTACGGAATAAGGAGAAAATATGGTGACGTAATTATGAAATAATCGAGCGCCGTGGACTGTTAGCGCGACTTTACGTTTTAACATCAGCCCCTTCCCTGCTGGCTAGTTTATAGCCACTACAATCGTAGCTGTTACGATTATAGCTGTGGTAAGTCTATAAACCGGTTTATCAAAGTTAATTACACGTATTTACAGCCAATCAGCTGCTGGGATTTTATACTTCTTGACCTGGACCACCGTTTCTTTCGCGACTGTAATTGGCACAAGGTAATTTCGGGAAAGGTGCGTAAGGTTTCTTACTAAATTTATAAAAAATTTAATATGTACTATCAAATCAACAGACTTGATTTGTTATCTAAATTCGCGCGACAAAAGAACTCGTCGATACAATTTTGCTAATATCTACTGGGTAAACTCTGATTTATATCGGCTTGGCATCTTCCCCCTTGTACCTCAACGGTACTTTCATGTCCCACCTACTCACTGCGCCAACCTATTTCTCATTAGCGTTTAAGAATACCCACTGCGATCACGTTATACAAAATGCCCTTTACGTTAATCAAAGTAGTGTGATCAAAATTCTTGCTGGAATAACGAGCTACCCCTGACCTTGTTCGCCGTTGGTCGGCCGGCCGAACAGCATTCGTCAACCTGGAAGATGCGTTTCAACGCAAGCTCTCAACAGCTCCGGGAGGGGAAGGAGGAGAGAGAGAACGAAAGTGCGTTTGTTCTCGGAACGAAGCAGCTTGCTTCTGCAAATCGCGGACCACCCGAGGGCACCCCAGGTCAGCGGACCAACTTCTTTCCTCCTCCATGCCCTTGTAATTAAACTGGCCGATGACGTTGATTTAGTTACCTCCTCCCGTGCTGTACACCCCCCCATAGAGGTGCAGAGCCATGGCGAGCCCTTCGCTTCAGGTATTCCGAATAATTTCGCAGAACGCTCCTGTCATTTGTCAGCCGTGCTCTCATTTGTACGTCGAGAACGCTCTTTAAGAGAGTCCCAAAATTTCGTGCAACTAAATAGTACTATATTCGGCTGTAGTTTTGAGGGGAAGGTTGGGGGGGATACATGGAGCCTAAATCTAAAATTGTAGCTTTGGGTAGTTATTAGTTTTAGGGATATTAATATAAAACTTTCAGTACAATTAATAGAGCACTAAAAAGTTGAATATACGCATCCGCCAGATTGGGTCTTCTGGAGAGAGAAAGCAATATCGAGAGTCCGCTAAAACATGTTGATATTCAGTAGCTGCGATTGATCCGGCGGTACTTAAAAGCCGCGCGAAAAAATATTCATTAATTATTTGCAGCAGTCGAAATAAACGTTGCAATGAATTTGTGTGTTTTTAGGTTAGGTTTACAATATGGCGGATGCGCGTGCTCACCTCTTTAGCGTTCTACTTATAGTAGAATTCAAGCTTAAATGTAATAAAATACTCGAATAATGTGTGGTGCTACAAAGTATTAATATTAACAACGCATATTCTTTTAAAAAGTGAATTTGACAATACAAAAAAAGCCGGATAAAGAAAATGTTCCAGTACTTAAACATGGCCCAATAATTAAAAATCGAGAAGAAATTTGATTAATAATAACAGTTTTACTAATTTGCAATGTTTAAACTATTCTAAATATAATTGCAAAATATATTAGCTTTATATAGATTCAATTATAAGCTTACATAACTGAATAGTTATATCATGCAAAAATATTATTCTACAGTAAAGCTTCGACAGTTTCAATCTTGCTTCTCACCTAATGGGCTCAAGCAAGCGGGAGAATATTTTTGTTAAAGTTGTAATTAATTATTATTTTACAATTTTTGAAATAGTACAGTTGTTGTGGATTTATAATATATTGGAGAATTGAAAATTAATTGGATCTCTTAATAATTTTTTGTTTTTAATATTGAAATTGTTGCGTTTATTCAATAGTACACGATAACATGTCACGGACCAGTTATTGAACGCGTGTTTAATGGTTATATAAACACTGGTACAGACGTCAGTATTCAGTGAAGTTTTCAAATTATTAACATTTATTGTATCAAAGTATTGTTTTGTATCCTATATATTTACGTTAATAATAACTAGACAAAAATATAATACTGTTTCAGAATTATTAGGATAATTAATCTTAAACTCGCCATAATATTAGCATAACCTAAAATTTTATAATATACTTTTAATCATTTTCAGACATAAAAGTCATGCCGAAGATTTAACACAAATGTATTATAAATAAAATGTTTTTATTACCCCAAAATATTACCATATTAATATCTTTTCATTAACTGATAGAAATAGTTAAATTAAATATATATTCAATAATTGGGACACTGATAATTAATGACTGGGACGCGCTATGAATTTCATTTAATTACTGGGCCATATGAACAGTTTCATGTTTTAATTAATTTAAAACTTTTCCTTTAACGAATATAGATACTTGTTACGTTATCTGACACTAGAAATTTTACGTTTTCGAATAATTATATTTAGTTATAATTTTATACTATTCAAATATAAAAGAAATTGCAATTATCTCAACCGCTTCCTTAACTGTCTCACCACTGGGCCATTTACCTTACTCAATACTCTTCTCTCTCGAGAGGACCAAATATGGCGGATGCATATACTCACCTCTTCAGTGCTCTACCTATAGTAGACTACTACAACGAAAACAGTTGACTATTTAATAGCGCCTGTATAGGCGAGTTTCAATCTACTGTTCCTAATGTGTTTTTATTAATACCTCGGAAACTAATAAATACCCGAAGCTACAATTTTAGATTTAGGCTCCACACCCCTCCCCATCTCTCCCTCCCCTCTTCACCCCTCCCCTCAATCCCCTCGTGTCAATCGGCCAGTGGAGCCATTCGGAGCAATATCCCTAAATCCTCCCGAGCTATCACTGAACCAGCCTCTTGGAATAGAGATCTCGCTATTCGTAGGTTAGAATGCAAGTGGATTTCGCGGAACTTACAATTAGCGTATCGACTGGCGGTTGGCCGCCCCTCGAGGGGCTACAAAACGGCTGGAACGAGGACGCTTGACGAATGCGAGCGGCGCGGCGACAGAAGCAGCGCGAGGTCGCGTCGCGACAATATTTACGAGGTCCTAAAGCGAGTTAGAGAGCAGCCGGCCGTTAGAGTCTCGTTAATTAAATGGTTTATGGGCCTGACTAAATATTCGAATTTTTGTATTCAATTAGCTGCGGATCGCCGAGGGCGGTGTCTCGAAAAGCGTGGCTATACACGGTAGATAGGGTTGCTCCGGGCTGCGAGCTACAGGACGATTAGAATGAATGGCCCCCATAAATCAGCCGTCTGGTTGGAGTGGACGCGAGGAGGAGGCGCGGAATACGAGAAGAGGACGTGGCCCAGGACCAGGTCCAGGTCCAGGCCGTCGAGCCTCGGAGCACGGACCGCTGCCGCTCGTCCTATCGCTACCTGACCACCGATCCTCCATCCGCGAGCGGACCACTCTCGCTTGCCCCGTTTCCTCGCCGCGGCTAATCTAACCGTATACCTACTCCGCCACGGACATAGGCGATATCGGCCGACCCGAATAATCCTGATCCACTGGCTCCTTGCTCCGGCTCGTGTTCTTGCCCGTACCCGTACCCTCGCGACCCGTGCCGTGCGCCTCTGCTCGTGTTCACCGAAAATAAACGAGCCTCGCTGACACCGTTCCACCGAACGCTCCACCTCTCCTGCCCCCTCGCACGCTCTCTCTCTTCCTCTCTCACTCGGAGAGCTTTCAGAGGAATCTAATTATCACAGTCACTTTTATTGATTCGCCTTAAAATTTATTGCGCCATGACCTCCTCGATCGTGTCGCTCGTTTTCTTTCCGGCGACAGGATTAACGCGGCCGTTCGGTTAGAGCCGTTCGCTCGTTCGCCGCGAGATTCGATTAGATTCGATTCGGGGAAACGGTTCCCGCGTTTCGAAACACATGGCTGTATTCCGAACCGTTCGTCGCGATATCGATCGGCTTAGGTTCAAGCAGGCCAAGCAGAAACGGTCGATTAAAGTCCGGCAGTGGAGCTTCTCCTTTGGCTTTTTTAGGGTACATGCGTGTCAGGCTTTAAACGTGTACATGAGGGACTAAGAGGCGAGATTTACCGATTCTCCCACGAATCTGCCGTAAGAATTTGCGCAGTCGATTACCGGGGTCTGGATTCGGTGTCAGGAGAACCGGTTGGAACGAGGAACCTTCGTCGAAAGCGATAGTCGCGTTCTGGATCCGTACGCTCTGCTCGCAAACTCGCGCGACCCATTCCTGCGAGACTGCACGCACGCTTGCACGCGTGTGTCACGGGCGCAGGGACCGATCTAGGGGGCGCAAGAAGGGCAACTGTCCAGGGTGGTAAATTTGGCGGCGGTGGCGGAATTTGGTAATTGGTAATTTCTGAATATTATTTTTTGTATAAAAGAGGAGGCTTTTGTCATTCAATAAATAACTACGAAAAATTTCACTCGCTGTCGAAAATTGTATTTTAAATTAATAAGGTATAATTAAATATAAAGCATGGCAGAAATCATTTTTGAGCAGCTTTTATATAACCCTCGGTTGTCACACTCAATTGTCAAATACTTTTTCGAACGTCGTTGTCACACTGGGTCAATTCGACCCTGTCAATTTTCAATCAGTTGTTATTTAAAAACTATTTGTTAAATTAAGTCTCAAAAATTCTGAGATAATGTTTGAACATTGTAGAATATATGCCCATCGTTGAAAGTTGACATTTAAGGTGTCATCGTGCTTAAAAAAAAGTTTGAAGCAATAAGAGTTTCGACAAAAAGGTTTTTTGTTTATAAAAACGCAGGGTCAATTTGACCCAGTGTGACAACCGAGGGTTAAATAACCATTTCGAATAACGATTAAAAGTTCAAAAAATTTTTCGTCATCTTTTTTAACTTCTATTCGTTATTCAAAATTTTATTTAAATACAAATTCTGCCAATCTCTGCCGTGACAGACAAACTCCTCAACAAAACTCCTCAACGCTTCACTATTGGGTCCTCCTGGTGCCATTTCCTTCGCCCAATTGCCTATGCTGCGTTCCGCGATTTTTCTTCCTCATATCTTTCTTAAAATGACGCGGTTTCCATTCTTGCGCAACGTTTCACCGTAATATATACAAAATTGACGATAAAATCGACTGTTCCGACATTCTTAGTCAGATCGGCTTTAATGTACAAGTTAGGCCACTTCGTTATAAACCGCTTTTTCACCCTACATTCTTTAGGTCGAATCTAGACCGCGCAGACCTAGTAAACAGAATCTGTTGCTCCGCCAACCATCTAGCTTCGAATGCGGATGTGTTTCCAGACTCTTTGTACGAATTTGAACCTACTGTTTGTTCGATTTTTGGCTTTACATGAATACAGTAGACGCTACGTTGCCCGCAGTGGGAACTATTGCGTCGCCGACGGACTGTGCATAAGCCCATAAACTCTGTTATTTGCAACTCTTTTTTAATAAAATTTTTTTTATCTACCTTAATCTGATAATACAATATCCTGAAAGTTTCAGAAAGATCGATTGAATACTTTCTTTAAAAAAAATTCCCAAAGAACGTCTCAATTTTCAGCTAGTTACACCAGGCTCCCCCTTAATGTGCGTCCGTTTTTCTACCTCATTTTGTGATTAATTGTACCAAAGGGTTGTCGAGCCCTTTTAATGTAATTAAATTAAATTAAATTAAATTAAATACAGTTACCACGAGTAGAGGAGACCGGGGCTAAAAGTTCCGGGGGTAAGTTGTTCCGACGGTTCTATCTTCGAAATGAAAAGAGCGTTGTATTTTAAATTATTTTTTCCGTGTAAGTTGATCACGCCACTCTGTCGCCCATTTTAATAGCGTCCGCGACAGCGAATCGTTTGGCTGTAAGCAAGGACCTATTAGTCGCGTACCACGTAAGTAAATATTTTTCTATCATTATTTTTTGGTCTATTTCGATTATTAAACGTTGATATTATTGACTGATTCGTTCTTATGGATCAAATGACATTTAAGAACATGGTGTAACAGTGTTTATCGTTACGATATATGTATAAGCAAAATAATCTCTGAAATTGCTACATGTGTCGATGGGGGCTAGTTGTTACCGTGATTTGGGGCATGTTGTTACCGTAACAACTGCCCCACCGCAAATGTATGAATTGTTCCTGCTGTGCTTTAAGATGCGAACGTATGAATGAAAGGCGGAAAGGGGCACCATTTCCATCGAAGTTACGCATAAAGTTAACAACTGTCGCTAGAGAATTCAATATCTGCTACTTGACTCTTTCGAGAGTTATTAAAAAACTACAATCTGGACAAGAAGCCATTGTAGGCTACAAGCACAAATCTCAATAAGTAGTTACTCACAAACAGTTGAATGTAAGACTGATTTGTAGATTTTAATTTTTATTCCGAAGATAATGTTTATGGTTATTATATTGTTTTGGTTTTCTTTTATAGATAATACATTTTTGTTGATCCGAACCCTTATAAATAAACATTATTAATAAAATTCTGTTTTATTTCATTAGAAAATGAAATATTTCATTAAAAGGCAACTCTTATATCTTAGTAACAACTTACCCCAATGCGATAACAACTTGCCCCATAAAGGGGTAAGAAGTTCCGCTTCGACTAGCCATGAATAAATTATTTTTTATGAAGAACCTATTACAGTATATTAAATACAAGCTTAAAGTCATAAAATATAATAAATTTAACAAGAAATTAGTCAATAATGGAGAGATTAACTACATTATTTTCTAGTCATTTTTTGTGTTTTATCAAAATCGCAACTTTTAGCCCCGGTCTCTCTACACGCGATGACACCTTTCAATTATTGCGTCGTCGATGACATACCTGCCTACTCCTTTAACCCTCTATGGGCTCGTGTACCTTTCAGGTCACATTTTAATTTATCGACATTTTACAAAATAATTACAGCTTTTTTCATGAGATTCATGAGTTCCGAAAATAAAATGTTCAAAGTGTAACGTACATTTATGCTTAACACCAAATGCAAATTGTTTTATGGAACTCCACGTATGAGTTATTATACACAGAAGTGCAAACTTTATAAGCCGGCGTGACTTGAAAGTCACATAGTGAATATATCGCAATAAAATTGTTCAAACGCAAAGATTTGTTTTCATTTGCATATATAGGTTTATAATTTCTGATTTTCCGTTCCCACAATTTTTTTGGAGTTAAAACAAAAATTCGGCCCATAGAGGGTTAAATTAGAGAGGAAGTTCTTTGAATCGAGCAGTAGCATCCCCGTTCCTAAATGGAAATCGCATCAAACTTGAGAACCTGCTGCAACGCGATTCGCCCGAGATAGATATAGGATGGGTACCCACAGGGGAAAGTTGAACGGTGAAGCGACGAGATTTCATTTTCGATTTCGCTCCGTCGCTTCCTCTCGCTGCGGGGAGTGGAGTGGAAGACGCGGACGTTCGGGACGGTAGCGATTGGAAAATGTCCATGCGCGAAGAATTCGATGATATCTCGAAAAGGCGAAGATGCTTACTGTCGTATGACAATGCGGCGAACGTCATCCGGCAGCGACTTACGTCAGGGACTGTATTCATCGGTATAAATTGTTCGCTTCATCCCTCCAGTGATCGCATCGATCGAAACGTCCCGTCGAAACGACATCGACAGCCGGAGGTTGATTACGGACGCGGATGTTCCTCGCCGCGTTTTGCAACGTTTCAACCAAGCTCGTCGATGTCTATTCAGGCCTGCGATTCGACTCTACGCGAGGCCACTGGAATCGCGCGTTTCGGAGAAGGCATTATCCAGGGTAATTAACCTAAAAACCGCCCGCGACATTTCATTATCCTACGTCTGGTTCGAGAGAACACGCCATCGAGCTGTTGGCTCGGTTGCGAAACAACAATGACACGGTAACGAGTAACAACGGCTTCTGTTGGACGCTAGTCGCGCGCGAGTCTGATCGAATAGCGCGTCACCTCGAGAAAAATACGTATGAACTCGGGGGTGAAGTCAGATTCCCTTCCAAAAGACGAACTAGAGTCGTTCAATCGTGGCAAAGAAGCTACTTCGGGTGTATGTATTTTTTTTTTGACGTATGAAGGGTGAGGGGAAAATGGGAATGTTTATTTTTCGTGATTTTGCGATATTTTGTTGGTGGCAACTGGGACTACGGAACTGTTGAATCACAAAGGGTTATGAAGTTCAAATACCCTCGTAAGATAACGTTAAAAATTTGGTGTATTGGTTAAAAATTGGAAATGTCCACTTTGCAGTGGAACAAAAAATTAAAATCGACTTTAAAAAAATAAAATTGCACTAAAAAGTGAAAAATAATTTTTTCCCTTATTTAATCTACGACTCTCATTTTTTTTAAGCGCCAGATTTAGACAAATGATGAGGCACCGATTTAATAAATACGAGAGTCGTAGATTAAATAAGGGAAAAATTGTTTTTTACTTTTTAGTGCAATTTCATTTTTTGAAGTCGCCTTTAATTTTTTTTATTTTTAACTTTTTAGTGTTACATATATTGACACATCATGCTGAGGAGATATGCGCGTACGTATATAAAATAATAATAATTAGGCGACAATAGTCTTTATTATTAACCAGAACTGGGAAAATATTGGGTCTATTTTGAGGCAGTGTAGGATGGCAGCATCGCTCTCTTTCGAATAAAAAAACATCATCAAAATCGGCCCATATGCTAATGACTTATGCGGGGACAAACATAAAAAATACAAACAGATCGAATCTATAACTTCCCCCTCCTTTTTGAAGTCGGTTAAAAATACGGAATATCCCCAATCTTTGCCTAAGCGTGAGCTTCTGTCATCAAGGTAATAGAAGAAAGTATTTATGAAGAAAAAGTATTTAAGAAGAAAATTAAATACATTGAATCTTGTTTCTTTACTGGTAGACTAATATGTTAAAACTTAATTTTCTCGTAAAATAATGCTTTGCGTTTAATGTAATGAAAAAACTCTACACATTCCTACTGCATACTATATTGCAGTACTGGGAACACATCTAAAGGCTCAAAATACAATGATAATAAATGCGTATAGGTACACTGGTAAATTGAATTTATATATTTTTTTTATTTTATCACTTGTCAGCGCAACGCATGAACAGCATCCAATAAGCATGAGCACATTCGTTATATTAATTTATAGTGTTCATGCGTTCTGCTGATAAGAGCGACGGCACTTAGTCGGACTTACACCAGTAGATACACATGTTTCGAAACGCTCTGGTCTTGTTAGTTAAGTGTTAAAGAGAAATGTACTTATTTCTCAGTCAAGAAAGAAGTTATAACTTAAGTCAGAAAGTAAACAGATGGGGCCTTTACGACTTAAAAGCTGTTATTAACTGAAATTGAGGAGCGTGCAGCAAGGGGGATGCAGCTCCATCTTTACCAAGTTCGAGTAAGTCAGAAAAAAACTGTTTATACAACTATTGCTTTGACTTAACATTAAAAAGAGAATACTAATTGAAAAATATGTATTTTCACACGATAAGTAGTAGTTATTGAGTTGATAAGTTTTTATTTCTCTTTTTGGGGAAAAAATATTCTATAATAAAAATATGAATATTAATATTACTATTTCTATAAATAAAATATTTATTCGAATATTTCTATAATAAAAATATGAATATTAATATTACTATTTCTATAAATAAAATATTTATTCGAATATTTCTATAATAAAAATATGAATATTAATATTACTATTTATAGAAATATGAATATTAATATTATTATTTATAGAAATATGAATATTAATATTACTATTTATAGAAATAGTAATATTAATATTCATATTTTTATTATTATTATATTCATATTTTTATTATTTATAGAAATAGTAATATTAATATTTCTATAATAAAAATATGAATATTAATATTACTATTTATTCATATTTTTATTATTTATAGAAATAGTAATATTAATATTACTATTTCTATAAATACTATTTCTATAATTAATATTACTATTTCTATAAATACTATTTATATAAATAATATTACTATTTCTATAAATACTATTTCTATAAATAGTAATATTAATATTACTATTTCTATAAATACTATTTCTATAAATAGTAATATTAATATTACTATTTCTATAAATACTATTTCTATAAATAGTAATATTAATATTACTATTTCTATAAATAATAAAAATATGAATGTAATAATAATAAAAATATGAATAAATAGTAATATTAATATTCATATTTTTATTATAGAAATATTCGAATAAATATTTTATTTATAGAAATAGTAATATTAATATTCATATTTTTATTATAGACATATTCGAATAAATATTTTATTTATAGAAATAGTAATATTAATATTCATATTTTTATTATAGAATATTTTTTCCCCAAAAAGAGAAATAAAAACTTATATAGATAATTTCTATAACAAATTATTAGTAATATTTTTATTTCTATTATAGAAATATTACTATTTCTTACTACTTCTATTATTAATATTAATATTCCTATTTTTGCACCGAACGATGTAGACTATTTGTTACATATATTACAGGTCACAACTCAAAAACTATAAAAAATACAGCTGCACCCCTCTTGCAGCAACGTCCTCATCCTCAAAATTTGCACTTACACCACTACGATTCCCAGCCCTCCAAAAGTACATACATACATGCCAGATGAACCTCCGCTTCTTTTTCTAATATCCGTTTTTCAAAACAAGTTCCGTGAAACGATCGAGGCAATATTAATACCAACGCATTTGCTGTACCTAGGTTTCTACGCGCCTCAGCATTCACTCTACACTATACCTATGTAGGTACGCTGCGCGATAAACGATCGCACAAACGTTGTATGTACATGGATGTTCGGGCCGATCGGATCGGTTGGACTCGCGGTACGTACACAACGACACCGCCGTATTTGTCGTCGGGCAGGAGGAGGCAATCGCCGCTATTAATGGTTCCTAATGAGCAGATAGTAATTCCATTACGATTAGGCTGGCGCGCTTTGTGCGGCTGGAATGTTTGAGCAAGTGCGTGGGCGTGAACCGTGGCCGGGGATGACGATTGTTCGGAGGCAGCCAGGTATATTCCCGGTGCGTGTGCTCGGGCAGGGGCAGGGGCACGGGCACGAGCACGGGCGGACACGCGCGCCAGTCACCGCATACACGGCCAACGAAAGAAACGAAAACTCGGCTCCTCCGCTCACCCGCCGGTGAGCATGTTTCCTGATGGGGTCATCAGCGCGAATTAACATACTGGGTGGACTCGTATGACACGCACACGTGCACCTCTCTACCAACGTTTCCATCTGACTCAGTCCGCCTTTCTCTTTTCGTCCTTATCCTCTTCCTTCTTCCTTTCCGCGCTCCTTCCTCCTTCCTTCCCGTTCGCTTCGTTTCTCGTCCTCCCCTCTATCGCTCCCTCGCGACTCCCCTGCCTCGTTCTTCCAATTCCCGGGCCCACCTCGCCGCTCTGTCTCTCCCCTCGCTCCCAAGAAGAGCAACGCGCAGAAGGATGCGACAAAAGAAAGGAGAGCCCGCTCGCGTGCTACGATCGAGAAATTCGCGTGTCTCCGAGCTATTTCGAGTTTGATGGAGAACCGTGGATCCCGGCAAAGGGGAGTCGGGGAAGAGTGACACGTGGTGAGCGCTATCCGCTGTCGCTCGTTCCCGTTCCCGTTCGAAAGTATGACAAATCTACGACTATGAGCGGTTAGAGAAACTCTAAACCCAGATTACACGGCTGATTGCGGGGTGCGTAGAGACGCGGACGTGCGGCGCGAAAACCTCTTCGTGGACCGAATGACTGGTTAAAGCAGAACAAGGAAAAATCACGCGGAGGATATCGCTCGAGGTTGTTCGCTAGAGATTCGTGTGGCTAGTACGTCTAATACGGTTCTACGAATTCTGTAAACCACGTACCTACTTCACTTTACGAACAAATAGTGACAAAGATCTTTTACCAAGGGATGACAATTCTGAAAAGTATTTAAGGGCGAATTTGTATATAGGCTAACGATAAGTACGCTGCAGCCTAGGGCGACAAATTTTATTTTGTTTTTGCCTGAAATTGCTTATTTTTCATTGACAATAATAGCATAGATTTCTGTTCTGAAATAAAGTGTCTATCTATTTTCCCTAACACCGAAAGTGAAGGGTGATCTTTATTCTTTAGGCACAGAGGCTTCAGATAATTTTAAAATTAATTCACTTCTTTTTCATGTAGCAAATTAAAAATAATTCATATGTGAGTTGTCATATTGAATTAATTTTAAAATTGTATCAATTGTTTTAAATAAAAATTGTCTCAACTCTTTTGAATAAATAGTGTCTCAACTGTTTTAAATTAAAATTGTCTCAACTGTTTTAAATTAAAATTGTCTCAACTGTTTTAAATAAAAATTGTCTCAACTATTTTAAATAAAAATTGTCTCAACTGTTTTAAATAAAAGTGATCTCAACTCTTTTAAATTAAAATATCTGCTGATATTTCACGGAAAGGAAAAGAGAATTAATTCTAAAACTCTCTCAACTCTTTTAAATTAAAATATTTGATGATATTTCACGGAAAGGGAAAGAGAATTAATTCTAAAATTCTCCCAACTCTTTTAAATTAAAATATTTGATGATATTTCACGGAAAGGAAAAGTGAATTAATTCTAAAACTCTCTCAACTCTTTTAAATTAAAATATTTGATGATATTTCACGGAAAGGGAAAAAGAATTAATTCTAAAACTCTCTCAACTCTTTTAAATTAAAATATTTTATGATATTTCACGGAAAGGGAAAGAGAATTAATTCTAAAACTCTCTCAACTCTTTTAAATTAAAATATTTGATGATATTTCACAAAAAGGGAAAGAGAATTAATTTTAAAACTCTCTCAACTCTTAAATTAAAATATTTGATGATATTTCACGGAAAGGGAAAAAGAATTAATTCTAAAACTCTCTCAACTCTTTTAAATTAAAATATTTGATGATATTTCACAAAAAGGAAAAGAGATTTAATTCTAAAACCGTCTCAACTCTTTTAAATTAACATATTTGATGATATTTCACGGAAAGGGAAAGAGAATTAATTTTAAAACTGTCTCAACTCTTTTAAACTAAAATATGTGATGATATTTCACTGAAAGGGCGGCAGACGGTTCTAGCCTAGGAACACCAAATCTCCAAAAGCGCCCCTGAAAGTATTCTTCCAGGCGACAGAGATGAGTTTCTCGCAAAATCGAGTAGAATGATACGAACAGCGATAATAATAGCAACAGTGACAGCGATGGTCTCGCGCAATTACCAATTGCGTGCTGTTTGAAACGCAATGCGAAGTCTCGGCGTAAGAGTTTAATATAAAGTATGATTTTAAAAGAGCTGTAGAAGGGCACTGGTCGAGCGATTCAAAGGCGATCGATCCGCCGATGGATCGCGTCGCGTCATTCTTTCGCTGGAGAAACGGAAATCGATTCGCTTGGACGGACTCTCGCCGGCAGCTGATCCCTCCGGCTTAGACGAATAACAATACGACAATTATGGACGAAGGATGAACGGGGAGATAGGAGACGGATTAGACGGTAGTCGACCGGTAGACCGATGCGATGGAACGGTAAGCTCCAATCAGCCTTTACTCGCAAACGAATACCTACCCGAGCTGGTATTCATCACGAGCTGCCTCCTTCGCATCACAACAAACATATTTCTTGTCGCCCTTCCATTCTATTTACTTGCCAAGGGCGTGGAAAAGACCGCCGCTCGGCCGCTCTTTCCTTCCAACGAGCACGCTTTGTCGATGGATCGCTTTTAATAAGTCAAACGCTCGTCTACGCCCTACGCCTACGCGTTCAGCGGCCAAACTTTTTAATATAATAATACGATTTTGAACGGCACGCAGTATGGAATATCGTAAAAAATTTACAATAGTGTATATTAATTCCCTAAAAACAATTGGCGATCATAGTGACGATTGAGCATCAGTCGGGCATTCATTATTGAAAGAGAAGCGTTTTTATTTATCGTGGCGTGCAAAAGTTTTTGAATAGGGAATCAAGTGGTTAAATATTGTAGCGAAGGGAAGTTATAAAGTATTATCTTTGTATGGTTTATTAGTAAATATGTGTGTTCTTGATTATCCAAAAATAATTTACCAATAAAGTTATTTTCTTCTTAGTATAATTTGTAATTTCTAGTTATCGTAACATGATTTATTTATTTTTTTATTTCAAAGTGGACCCAATGTGTTTGCAGTTTTCAGTGCGCCCACAAAGAATTCACGTGCCCAACGTGTAAGAGACGTAGAAAGCAACACTAAATTAAAAAAAAATGATATATATAATGTAAAGTTTTTTCAGTTTTCTTTACAAATTTCCTAAGTGTTCCATGTTAGATAGGTACCATTTTTTCCAACTGCCGATTTTCACTCATTTGAGTTTTTTTAGTATAATTATAAACATTTGGCTAAGTAAATGTGATTATGCATTAGTTTCTACGTCCCCTCATGTCGATTTTATTAAAAAAAATCTTCCCTACTTTTGATAACTTTTGAAATCAAATGTTCCATGTATCCGTTTACTCTAGCCATCTAATATCCATTTATCAGCCTACGAATCGCATCGAAACGTCTGATTCTACTGCCTCCATCGTTCATCATAGAGAATTAATTAAATTCCACCGATTACGTAATACGAGCTAAAACGGGAGGCAAAATATTTTGGATGCTCGACGCCAATGGAGACGAATCTCGACGATCCGTGCCATCACGAAATTGACGCGATGCGATGCGATGCAACGCGAGCAAGAGGAGGAATGGAATCTCAGCGGGACGTCAATACCCGAGTAGTTCCTCGGGTACTTCTGCTAAATCTCATAGAGTAGATTAGGCGTCGATAAGGCGGCAGGTAGACGAAGCCAGCCGCTTAAACGAGAACACCCGTGTGCCTTCGGTGTTTCCAATAACACCGGAAAGGACCGTGTAATCTATTTGGTCTGCGCGAGTCAATATCCTACGTCTTATTTGGTTTCGTCCGAGCCCGTCGCTCTCGGCACGTCGCGTCGCTCTCCCGAATCCCGCCAACTCCTCCTCCTTCGTCGCTCCCCTCCTCTCGCAGCGTTCATCGAACGGTTCCCGAGACGAAAAACAGAATTGGCCCTAAATCGCCGTAATGCGTGAATGCAGGGTCTCCTATTTTCCGGGAAAGTATTAGGAAATTATCTGACATGGACATAATTAGAAGCTTTTGAAACAATCTCCGTGGAAAGTCGTGGAGTCTTCTTCCTCGAAGAACAAGGAACGAAGTAAATAGCGCCGACAGGTTTTCGCTGTCTGAGAAATATGACTGTCCGCGTCCTAGTGGAACGGAATCGAAGATCGATACTCGTCCAATCAAAGAATGGACTGTAAACGATCTTATCGGGCATAATGCGCGAGACAGCAATAACGATTATCTCTCTGCCGATGCCCGCTGAAACACCAAGAACGTTGGAAAGAGCATGCTCTTCCGCTCAATTTATTAATACGCGCATTAATCAGATTAAAGTATATACAGCAACGCGGTGCGTGCCTTGGTCGCATTACGAAGTCGGTTCTGCGAATTTTTCCGACGAACATGCAGATCAAAAGATCTCTGCCGTTCCTGATGCCGTCGGACTTTCTGTGTAAAGAAGAATGACATCGCGGCGCCGTTGATTTCTGGCGATGGTGGGGCAATATCTCGTCGCAACGCAAGATGAAAAGAGACACAAAAAGTTGTTCTCATTCACCTAAAATCCCAGAGGCTTCGTAGAGCGTCTATTCTAGGATCGGGCGATTCTACTGGGTCCTTTTAGAATCCGTCGATTGTTTTTCGGAAGAATCGATTATTTTATCGATTATCCTGTGAATCGATTCTCGATAACTCGATAATTATTTTCTAACCAAGAATCGGGGAAAAATCGACGTTTTGTATTTTTAAGAATTTTCTAATTATAATCTTTTATGTTTCTGTCTTTACAAATGAAAATGGAATTTAAATGTACTAAAGTAAATAAATTACAACTGTATATAATAAATGAAATTGTGTGTATGAGTTTCATGGGTGTACAATGTACATATTCAATAAAAAATTCCTTTTATCTCACATTTAAATGATTCCATCTTTTTTTTCGTTTTCTCGATCATATTTTTGATCATTATTTTCATCGATTCCTCAATTGTTTTTGAAAATAATCGATTTTCTTAAGTAGTGATTTTTCATTAGAATCGATTATTAAGTATAGATTCTTCATTAGAATCGATTTTTAAGTATAGATTTTTTACGGAATTATTCATCACTAAGTAATCTACTCTGTTCCTTAACTTTTCCAATGTAGGTTTACACACCTACATGTATTTTACGCCAGCATATAGTTCCTCCTAGACCGAAGGGGTGAAAAACCCCGTTGGGAAGGCTCGTCGCATCGGAATCGAAGCTATAAGCGTGAGGCAGTAAATCATGACGCGTGGCAGGGCACCTGGTCCACGCGGATTGGTCGGTTTTTTACGCTCGAAACAATCGTGAAATGTCAGAATTTCAAAGGACGCGCGCTATAACCTTTCCGAGAACACGCGACCCTGTTTAAAAGCTCGTCTACCATCAGCGAACAGTGTCATCGTATATGTCACTGAAATCATACGGCTGCATGTGCGTCGAGCCGCGTGCCAAACTCGTTGCGCAACCATCGTACAGCCATTAGAATCCCTCCCAGGAATTTTGCTAATAGCCAGCCTCGTCACCGCAACAATCTGGATATTCGGCAAAGCCTCGCATGTGCGCGAAACAATCGCACCCTCGTTCCCCTCTTCCTTCCCGTCGCGTCGTCGACTTTGCATTCGCCGTTCGAGCACAAAAAGGGAACTCGGCATAGGCGCGACGCGGCGGGAGAAACTATTTGGTAGAAAAGAGAAAAAGGAAAGACGTGGACCGAGTTTCGGATGGACCAGATCCCGAGAGCGTACAGCTAACTCGGGGGACACAATGGTGGTCGTATTGTCGTTGATTTGTGACCACTAATTTTATGTCTGGACACCGGCGTGGCGGCCCATCGCGCCATTAACCTTCCATTCGGGAAACCACCGACCGATATAATATACCGCGTTTGCCCGCCGACGAGTACCCTAGGCCCCGTCCGTCCTTAACGCGCTTATTGTTGTTGCGCTCGTCTTTTCACCTTCACGGACGCTTACAGAAAATCTATCGACTCGTCGATCGACCTCCCGTCTCGTCTTCGCCTCTTCCCCCTTCCATACGATTCCCGGGTCTGGGCAACAGACTCGTCCACGTTTCGAGTCGAAGGTTTCGTGATCGAAAGCAACCTTAGGATTCTTACGAAATAATCGTCGCGATGGCGAATACTTATGTACCCACATTCCGCGGTTATTATTATTATTTATTTATTCATTTATTACCTTTTACGGGAAGACCCCATTATTTACAAAGTGAAAAATATAACAAAACAAACATTACCGCACACGAGAAATAACCTATCAAACCCCGAGAACAAAATATTAAAGTGCAAACAGAATGCCACAATAAAGCAAAACTAGAAAATACTTTCCCGACTGAACGAGTAACCTATCACGTAATCATCATAACTTTCCATCAATAACTCTAAGCAGTTGGGATCTAAAGACATTGACGTTCCGTGCAAAAAATCTATCCCCTCATTATAATTGTTCGCTTGTTATTATTATTATTATTATTATTATTATTATTATTGCACGGGTATAATACCCTTTAGTTTACAATGATAAAAAGAAAAAAGATGACGCATAAACTAAAATGAAAATTAAAATTAAAATTAGGATAGCTATTATTATTATTATAATTATTATTATTTTTATTTAGAGGAGTAATGTACAACCAGATCGAAAAAATAAATATTTCTTTAGAGGCTATGCATGGCTGCTATGTGAAAATTTCGATCGCGGATTTCAATCTGTGGAACAAGATCGACGACAAAACTTGGCGTGTGCCAGAAGGTGGAAAAAAGGAGAGTGAAACGGCACTTACGAGGGCCGAGAGATTTTAGCGACAGGCTTGGGCGCCGACTATCGCCGAGCTACGTTAAACCGCTATCGAATAATTATAATGATTATCGTAACGTTGCTGTCCTTATCGAATTATGGTCATTACTATAGGTATCGTCGTTACAACATGCAGCACAGCGGCGAGACCGATATGCGAACACGCGCGTCGCACCAATACGCGCCCCCCCCCTCCTCGATTTTTCCCTCGCAAGCGCCGCACACCAGCAAGAGTATTCGCTCGTATATTATTAATGGAAATCTCTCTGGTCCTGTTTTACACGCTGCGAGTGGAGATTTTTACGCGTTAGCTCCTCCCGTTTATCGATCGAACGAGCGAGCGTAGCCTCGTTTCGAGCTTGAAACGGCGATTAGCTTAAACGTGACGAGTGAAACTCGGCGAACCGTAAAATCTATCGTTCGAGATGAATTCTTTCTAGCATTTCATATCTGCCGATTTTTCCCGCGAACAGGTACCGGGGAAATAAAATGCCACCAATTGGTAGGTGCCTGCAGAAAGGGAACGAGGAAATGAAAGTTTAGAGCTTAGAGGAGAACATTCGTACGGACGTTACGTGTAAATAAAAATCGTATCTTTGGCGACTACTCATGCAAAAAGTTTTAGGTGACTTGATTGGTAAATGCTCTCCCGATTTTTTTAAAACTGTACTGGTTCGTAGAGGACCTCGATAGAAACATCAGGTAATTTTTCGTTTTGCCCGTTTTCGGTTTTTCGAGGTGAAAACACCCCTTAAGGGGTCTCCCTACCTTGACAGACTAAAAATGATGCGAACTTTGGAAATTTTTTAAAACAAAACTATTAAATATATTTACTTCCAGCTTTGTAACTTTATTTGCCAATCTTTTAAGAATATGAACAAAAAAAATTGTATGCAAATATAGTGGTTATATCCGGAATTATCGTGCTTCAAATACAGCGCCTTACAAAAGTCGTATGCGCATTAGGGTGGCTCTTATTTACTCGCAGTCAAATTTTTTTTCAAGATTTTAAATAATAATAAAAATCTGTGTAAAGTTTGAGCCCGATCGGATAACGGGAAAAAGTGCCTCTGGGCCCTTGAACATTTAAATAATTATTTAATAGCTCACAAAGTCGATTTTATATAATATCTTCCAAATTATTGATTACATAAAAAAATAGGTTAAACAGAAATTGTAGATCCAGACAAGGAGTATCTTTTATGTTCTACTACTTTTTCTCGTGCGACGAACGGTTTTGGAAAAAAGTCTGAAAAACTGTGAGAAAAACTTTTCCTTTCTAGAAACTTTGAAAGTTTAAATCCTTCTCGAACACATTTTATTCATAAAGGCGAAAAAATTGTAATTTTTTTTATTTTCGAGGCTTATTTTTTAAACATTTAAGGGGGGCATATACTGAGATATGCCAAAAAGATAAAAAGAAAATTTTTTCCATATTTTCCATATTTACGTTAATCTGTGATTTCCTACTTTCCTGCATATCTTGAAAGCTGTAGTAGATAAAAAAAATTGTCACAATGAAAACTTAACGATTTTTTATGCTCTATAAAACTGTGTAGCCAAATTCTTAAAAATTTGTAATTTAAACAGTAAAATCCTTCCCACAACAAATTTTAAACAATTCGATTACATGGTTTTCTACAGCATAAAAAATTATTCATTTTTCTTTATAACAATTTTTTCATATCTGCTACAGTTTTCAAGATACACTGGAAAATAGGAAAACAGTCAATAACGTTTGGGGGATGTTTTCACCCCTTCTATCATGGTCCTCTACAAGCCTGCACAGTTTAAAAAATCTGAGTTCTGATTTTTCGCACGAACATCCCTTGTAACTTACAATCGAATTTCCCAAGAATACCTAACGATAAGAGTGGGTTCACGCTGCTTGAATTTCTAGGAAAGCAACGCGACGGAATATTGAACACCGCTCGTGTTTACCTTGGGCAAATCGAATGTTAAGCGAGGTTCGTGCGATGATTAATGCCCGTGTTTAGCCTCACTAGAATATATCTAGGATGGTGATCGCGTTAGAGCTACTTAGCTCCGAATAAATCTTTTGTAAAGGCAAAGTAGCGTGGTGCCCCCGTCGCGTGAAATCACGGCCCACACCGCACTGCCTCCACTAATCGCGTTATCCCGATATTCGGGAGATCCACCGGAGCCTTTTCCCGCCAGTGTCCTAGCAGGTGGCCCACCTGTTGACCGATTCCTGCTTTCCAAAGGGAACGTCCCCTCGCCCTCCACGATCCTACTTCTAGGAAGGGAATCCTTTTCCCAACGGCGTCGAGCGAGCGTTACTCCGGGGAGATTAGCCGTTTATCGTCCCGGCACATCGGTCCGGGTAATCTACAGATTGTGGCGCGATCGGCAAAACTTTCGCGGCGCGTATATTATCAATTGTAAACACGAGTGAGCGTGGAGCAGAGACTCTAACCTTTATGAATTAGCAAGTGAATGAAATAGTAACTCCGAGGAAGCTCGGATGCTCTCCAGTTTCGCCCGTTTAGAGCAAGAAAAAAGAGAGCACAGGAGAGACAGAGAAGGAGGAAGGGGAGGAGTAGGAGGTAAGAATTCGCCCCTGTCCAATTATCGAGGCATCCCTCCGTTGACATTTCCAAAGGTGGGAGGGTCATGTATAACGATCCTGCTAGAGCATAATGACGGAAAAGGAAGGTGTTAAAGATCCCGCGGGGGAGACAGAGAGGAGGCGAGAAGAAGGGAGGACAGAAGAAGGCAAGTTGGGCGAGCTCGAGCGGCGGTCTTGAGGAGAGGAGAGAGATAGAGTGATAGAGAGGGAGAGAGAGAGAGAGAGAGTGAGGGCTATGGAGAGCGCTCACATCACATTCTAGGCTATTCCGCATTCTGTTCCCCCACTTTCGATCGTCCACAAGCCACCGGCTCACCTCTACGCCTCCGTGACTGCTGGAAAAGTTGTATAACGAACACGTACGCGTGTACCTGACACGTACGCTAGCCTCTTCCAAGTGTTTCGCCGAGTTCGCCTCGCTGTATACAGTGTAGGTACTGTACGGCGTATAGGTACGCCGCGGGCCTCTATACGGCTACCTATGACACGGGGACTCACCTGCGTGCTCGCCACCGCTTATGTGCGCTGCTGCAAATCCACTGGCGGCGCCGCACCGCCACCGGACGAACCGCGAGGAACACGCGCACGCCTAGAGAGACACGCTCCTTCGCGCAGAGCTCCTTCGTACGCCGCGCTGTTGCCAATTCCTTTCGCCATTTCTCCCGGGGGTAGCTGCCCCCGAGGAGCCATTTCCTAGCTTTCACCCTACAACGCGTCCTCGAATCAGCGACCGCGGCGCTACTGTCGCGCTAATTTTACCCGAGTGTCCGCCTAAAAGCTGCAACCTTCTACGCTTCACCGTTTCCTAGAACCGAGCTTATTTCCGCGATCCGAGCGAAGCCGCAAATGCGCAGGAATAGGTATGCGTAGCGCTTATCTCTCAAATGAGAGAACTCTATCGAAAAAGGGATTACGTATTCCTCCTCTGTGTTACTACACAACAACTTGTTGGCAACGCTCAAGTGCTTGGAGCACTACAGCGACTAATAACACCCCGTTACTACTTAGGGATTGTAATACCGGTAAATCGCGAGAAGTACCCTCAAATTTTTACAGATAATTCGATAAATTACGTGTAACAATGTAGCGCTTATATGGGTTCAATAATTCCTTCGACATCTGCTGCGTTAATAATGAAAGAAAAACTTTTCCTGAAAAGTTTTCCTTGAAGAAGTATTTAATTATGTACGTAAGTTAAGATTCTTTTCATTGTTTTCGTGGTGGAGATCCATCTTAATATATAAAGCAGAAAGCTTCTATGTGTTTGTGAGCTTGTCTGTCGCATAAAAACTTTCGAACGATAAACTCTGGGATCATAAAATGTGCCTCAGCTCATTATGCCTGACTAATCCAGAGGAATGTGACTATTTTCACAAAAAATAAGTAAAAAATTGTTTTTATTTTAGCCAGGTAGTAAAGCTTGTATTTAATAACTATCTATTGTCAATAGTTTGCTAATATATATATATATATATATATTTCATATTTTATGTTCACAATAGTTCTATTTACATATATTTTTTATAATGCTCGATTAGATTTTAAAAAAATGTTTTTCAATAATATTTACTCTGATATTTTCAATACCTTAAAAAAATATATGTAAACCGGTTTTAATTGAAAATTTTACCGCAACATCCCCCCCCCCCCTAGCCACTATTTTCTACACTTCCACCAGGCCAAAGATTAACTTCCTCCAAAATGCAAAGGAAAATGACTCCTCACAATTTGCAGAGAATGGATCTTTAAAAGCATTCTGCAATTCGATTCGTTGCGATTACCTTTAACAAGAGCCATGCTCGTCTCAAGCGCGCACAGAGCTATTAAACGACACCTTGTCTGTGCATACAAGCAGGATAGGCTGACGTTTCCGCTTTAAAAGATCGTAATGGAAAGCCGTGGTAATAGGCGTATCTGTGCCAAGTTTACTGGAAAACGCGCACGCGTTTTCTCACGGATTGGCGGAACAACGGGAGGCTCTTTAGCAACATATTTCGCCTTGCTGCCGACAGCCAACCGCATTATGAGCGATTTCCTCCCGGGACTCGCCAACCCGATCGCAATTATCGCGTAAAGACATGTGGATGGCAATGAAAGTGACAGCGCGCGCGGATATCGGTACACGCGTCCACCTATCGCAGCCGTTCCGTGTGCGCGCGCGCGCGCCACGAGTTTGCCGATCATTATTGAAATCGACTGTGCGAATTGGCCGGATCGAGCGCGGTTTCGATCGGAGACTCTTCGAAGGCTACGAGCGGCAACTCGATTCTCTCGCGAGCCACTTTAAAGCGACTTTAGGCGGGGCATAATTCGCGGCGATTTATCGGCTCGGTGATTTATGATCGTCCAAAGGACCCGTCTTTCGATACACGTATGGAGGCTCCGTCGAAACTCGAGCGCGGCCGAGGAATCGATCCAGAAGTGAGATACTAAATATCTCTCGAACGAGCGTGACAAATTTCGACAAACAGACGGATTAAATTTTTTATCGCGGCAAGCTTGATAGCGCTGCAATTCGAACCATAAATTTTACGCTCAGATAATTTTGACAACCTGTAGGCACGATGCTTTCGCGAGCCTCGGCACCTTAGTTCAGCGTTTCTATTAGACGGAACAGAGTCTCCGATCGAGCAAATAGGTGGGTACCAAGCAGAGCAAGTGGTCGCCCAGAGCCGCAAATTTGGGGGACTAAATTGGTGGAAAGAGAAAATTAAATTATAAAGTGAAACTTAACTGACGAAAATTAAAACTCATGAATTGTTTTTAAATCTCCCACATAATTACTAGTATCCTAGGGACAGAGATGGGCAAGAAATTATTTGAAATAAAAATTTCGTACACAAATTTTTATTTCAAATAATTTTTTTAAAAATTTCGTACACAAATTTTTATTTCAAATAATTTTTTTAAAAATTTCGTACACAAATTTTTATTTCAAATAATTTTTTTAAAAATTTCGTACACAAATTTTTATTTCAAATAATTTTTTTAAAAATTTCGTACACAAATTTTTATTTCAAATAATTTTTTTAAAAATTTCGTACACAAATTTTTATTTCAAATAATTTTTTTAAAAATTTCGTACACAAATTTTTATTTCAAATAATTTTTTTAAAAATTTCGTACACAAATTTTTATTTCAAATAATTTTTGCTCATCTCTGCCTAAGGAAAGGTACGTGCCTACATTAAAGATCTTTACGAAAGGCTTTTGTTATTCAACGAATACCTACCAAAAATTTCACTCGCTGTCAAAAGCTATATTTCAAAATAATTACTTATAATTAAATACAATCGGACGCTGCTTCAGTTCAACCGTTCTATTACCGGAGTGACATCGAATACCAAAAAATTCAGACGCTCGAAATTAAATAATTTCAATCTGCCGATAAACTTTAACTTTGTCTGCAAAGTGCCTTCCCTCATTTGGCTATGCAGCCAAATGGGTCTTAACTTTTAACTGCCTTAACGATGCAGTTAATGTTAAAGAAATAAAGTAAACACCGAGTTCAAATGTGCGCTAAAAAGAATAAAACTTTTTTTAAGTCGTTGCCAAAATAAAAACAAAATTAAATCAGCTGGAAGCGTGACTGCTAGTCAGATTAGCTAGTCTGCTAATGGACTATAAAATTGATAAAGGTTTAAAAATTGATTGAATTTTGTTTCTATTTTGGGACTTAAAAAAAATTATTTTATTCTTTTTAGCGCATCTTTGAACTCAGTTTTTTACTTTTCTTTAAAAAGTTAATTATTTTTTAATTTTTAGTTACATTCGATGAAGTCTGTTAAAATACATTTATTATGGTACCAATTAGGGAATTTACTCCACATAACAACGAAAGAATCATCCAAATCGGTCCACGCGTTACAAAGTTATGCGCGAACATACGAACATAATGAAATATAAGTGACGAATAGAGTAACCTCCTCCTTTTAAAGTCACTTAAAAAGCACAAGAGTGTCCGCAGACTTTTTTCCAGGAGAGGAGGCAACTTTGAGAAACAGTGAAGTTGACAGGCGTCGCTTGGTTGCTTAATTGAATCCATTTTGCAGCACCGATTTAATTAAAAATTTAAGAATATCCACTTTTTTAGTATTTCAATAAAAGATTAGTTTTTTCTCAAGCCAGTGGTATCTACTACGGATCTACTACGGACGCTCATGAAAAGGCACCAGATCCGTAAAAATGGATTTACCGGACAATCCAATGGCTCGAGTCGAAAAGACGGATCGCGAAACGGAAGTTGCGACTTTCTCCCAAGATATGAGCCTACATACATACGTGTACATACGCGTATCTTCGAGACAAGCTACAATATACATGTCACGTGTATATACGCGTGGCCAATCGCGCTGCTGCGCCAGAGAGATTTCCACTGGCGCTCTCTTAAGTCCGTTCCGCGATCGCGATCGATCTCGAGAAGATCGCGCGATCTTCGGTCTCGTAGGCGCGCTCGTTACACGCCCGCGTCCTTCTTATAAATCACGACCTTGAAATCGGCCACGTAAGTAGCCGCGCGTATATCCAACTTTCGCCATGTTTGAATAACAATGCGCGATAAGTTACGACCAGCAACGCGTTTCTACGCTTCGTTGCGCTCCGCTCCGCGCGCGCCTCTATTCCACCGTCCCGTCGCGACGATTCGTTTGTTTACGAGCTTGGACGTTTAGCGGGCTCTAGTGGATCCCTATTAAATCACCCATTCCCCCCCCCCCCCTCCCCCCTCCCCACTCGCTATGCGAGCCGCCGCGTCTTAACGAGCGATCCAGTCGCTTCCGGTTACGAGCTGCTCGACCAATTTCCACGCAGCCGATCGCGACGAGTTTATTCTCCAGGCAGGCGGAAATGCTAGCTAGTCGAAACGTCGCGTCGACCAGTCGCCGAACGCTGGGAGAACGTTCCCGCGCGATGGAATCCCGAAAAGCAAGGACGTTTACTTTCTGCGCGACACTCCTGTCTCGCGCGAACATAATCTTGTAAGTAATACACGGATAGCTGGAACGTGCGGGAGAGTGGGGGGGATTATGAATACTTGAGGGAAAGGTTGTATCGAAACAAAAGTATTGGCTCTAATCAGATTTAGTTTATAGGTAATTGAACTTTTGTTAGTTATCTACGAAAACGACACAAGGAATTATAGATAGTTTAATAAACAAATCATATGTCGAAAGAAAAACGAAATTATTTCTGTCTGAAATTACCCTTGGCGCTTGTTTAAGGGGCTATTCGCATTTCAAGGTCCCAAAAACAGGCGATTTATTTTTTAATAGAAAGAAACACTGTATAACTTGAATCTTTGTACAGTGTTGTGATTAGTTCTTAAATATAATATATACCAAATTTGGTTTTAAAAAGAAAATCAATACATTTAGTGACGGTAGGCACGATTTCGTCTTTCGTGTCCATCTGAAATGAAAAACAGAGGTATTTTCATATTCAAAATTGTTTCTGTTTCCACCTCTACTATAATCATTCGTATCTGATAACGTGGAGAAAAATGGCAATGCGGTGAATAAAGTAGTTCAATTTTTTACGATCTTTTTAAGCTTCCATCTACGAAAAAAAATTAGAAGTTGCTCTTTACGTTATCCATTCGGCCCAGATCAAACCGCTGTTACTCCAAATGTATTGATTTTCTTTTTAAAACCAAATTTGGTATATATTATATTTAAGAACTAATCACAACACTGTACAAAGATTCAAGTTATACAGTGTTTCTTTCTATCAAAAATTAAATCGCCTATTTTTGGGACCTTGAAATGCGAATGCCCCCTTAAAAATCTCTTGATCTAAAACTAAACACTGGTTTTCTTCCACGCTGTGGGTCTGACACAGTCCTATTTCTTTTTTGATCGAGCATGCTTGCTCATGGGATTGAATATTAATTTGCTGCCTCACGGATTGAAATTCTTTTATCTTCAACTTCTTTCACGTGTATCCCAAAACCTTTCAACAAATATATATACATATATTCTTCCTAATATAATTCGGAGGTAGTGGGCAAATACTTGGAAATGCTAAGAGAAAAGGGAAAATGCCGTCGTCCGTAATATTACCCAAAATGAACAGAAATTAAGAAATTTAAATTAAAACAAATACGAACATGTATATATATATATATAAAATGGCCCTTTGATTTTATTTAGCATTAAGTAACCGAACTACAAAAAAATTATGCTTTGCCTTAATGCACTATTGACTGAAAATACTGAAGCGTAAAATTATAAGAAAAGCTACGGAAACATTTCACGACCCTTATCTTCGCGGTTGCGCGCAGCCCTCCACCGTGGCAATTTCCTTAGCACTAAAGTGTTCGGCTTTACCCCGCTTTACCCTCCACTCTCCCCTACACAAAGTATCTGTCTTGAATTTTTATCGCATTTAATTTTGACGATGCATCGACGCGAAAATGGTCCTCGACACCCAACGAAGCTTTTTCTAACCGACTATGTTCCTTGTCCTATTCGAGGATCAGAGGAACGCGGAAAAAATGAAAGAAAAGGAGCAGCGGTCGATACGGTTTGGCGATGGTAAAAGGAAAACAGCTGCTAGATCGTAGGAGGCATGCGCTCGGTTATTATAATATCGTAAACTGTCGCAGCATAGCCATCAACCTTGACACGACAACTCAGTGAAGTCCGCGTTCTAAAGACACGGTCCAAGAGCGGTGTCGCATAGATCGGCGCCGAGTGTCGAGCTGTTGAGAGCGTTCTTTCCGCCTGGAGGAGGGGTTCCGCAGAAGGTGGCGCGCGAACGGCGACAGTGAAAACGGGCCAAGTGGCCGAGCAACTGCGGCAACGCGACATTCTCGATTTCAATGCCGCCCGGACACGTTTCTGTTCGATTTGTCGTAATTACCAGTCTCCGCTGCACCACCGCCTTTCTTCCTTTACCGGCAACCACTCGATTCGAGCCACGCTACGCGGCTGGTAACGCTCGCCCTCGAGTTCGCGGCGAGCGTTCTCCTCTCCGATCGGTTCGTCGACTGCCGATCCTACCGTCGCTTATGAAATCATATTTCTTCGATGATTAAAGCTTTGCAAATCAAAGTGGCACTAAAGTGACTGTTTTCATATCCGTGTCGCTGAATCTTCTCCCGATCTCAAGTTCAGGCGTGTATGTCGGGTCGAGACACTTTCTCAGGTGATCTCGATTAATGTCCGGAGCGCGTTACGTTCGTTACGTAAGGAGGCTCGTTCGCCCGAGTCTCGTTGACGGCCGATTTTCGAGGCGACTCTCGATAACGGCAAAAAGGATAATCCGTGTAAATACGAAAAGCAAGTAATTGCAAACAGTCTAATCTCAATGTGACATTGGTCGTAGTCGCGGTCTAACCTGTACCGACGCGTATCTTTTACGAGGATATACGCGTTACGTGTTTGCCAGCGATAAGGCATTCGTCGAGGGGGACTGAGAAAACAAACACGATGTCAAGTATACCTACGCTTCGTAATTCGCGCGCCTTCGGACGCAACCCTTTCCCTAGCGATCTACCACATTAAGGAGTTACAGGACTATTGAAATCATAAAAATCGATTTTTTGTATTATTATTCATTCTGAAAGTGCCATCTTTTGGGAACATTTGCAATAAGGTTTCATGAGGGAATGGGAATAATTGCGGATATTATAGCGCTGAGTGTAATTGTGTGCACGGTCGAATAGCGGCTCCGCAGAGTGGTATTAGCGTTGGAGACTTAATCAATTTTCGAAAATTGGTTTTTAGAATTTTTGCATATTTCGCTAGCTACGTATCTTAAGTTCAACCGAGCCTCGTAATTCGAAACATTGAAGGAATTACAGTAAAAAATTTACGAGCCTGCGCATGAGATTGGATAAGGACAAAAATGCATGTCCAACTTTAAACTCGATTTCCCAGAAACTACGTTTTCCAAAACTGTTGAACATAAAATCTCGAGAACCGCTCCAACGATTTGAATGAAAATTTACAGGGAGGTGCAGGAAACTATTCCCCACAATATGTCAGGAGCACATTTTCAATATAAATTTTAAAAAGACCAGATAAAAAATATTTTTCCTACAAAGGAAAGCTTTAGGTAATTCAACTGTCCTAAATCGTATTCACACTTATATTTGTAACTTTTTTCCATGTAAATATATTTAAAATTTTCTTTTTTTGCATTAAAGTCAACGAAATGACGATTAAAAATTAAAACAATAATTATCTCTGTATTCATTTATTACTTTAGAGTATGCGTTTGAAGAAGGTCCCTTAACTTTGAAGCCGTTTATCTCGAAATTACATTTGTAAACACCGTGTACATTTTTAGCGAAGGAATATTTTCGCTTGAAATTTTAACTGGGGGTGTAGAGTTACTTTCTCTACAGTGTACAACTTTCACATCAACATTGGATGTTTGTAAAACATTTTATAACTATTTAAAAACGATTTTTTTCCGTAAAAATGTGAGAAAAAATTGATTCGTGTGTAACTTTCACAATTTTGGTTTAAATTCGCCAGTAAAGTTCCACACTCTGGTTTTTAGTGTAGATGTAATTCACCCCAAAGCATTCTGCTTTTATTTGATTGGAGATCAGCTTTAGCGTTAAATAACCCGAATAATTTTCAACATTCTGCCAATTTTATTTACTAGTTTTTTACCTTTTTTTAATTTTATTTAAATTACTAGTAGAAGCGTGCATAAAAAACTGAGAAGTACCGGTATGGTGATTATCTGGCATCTAAGCAATTCAACCCAAAAGAAGCCGTCGATTTTAGTCATTCAATAGTCCTGTACACCCTTAATTCCTCACGTCTGCCGTTGTCCTCTATTCTTAGGCTCCCTAAATGGTTCATCACCCCAAATCGTCTCTCTATTTCCATAAAGCTTACTTTACCCTTTACATACCTACATAGATAATACATAGTTGACACACAGTCACAATTTGTCCACGTTTTGTTTGCAAAACTAACAAAGAATGACGTTGAACAGATATAATTTCTGTCTCTTCCAATATTTCATTCGAGATCGAGCTAAACGCCTGTTAGCCGAGAAATAATAATAATAATAATAATAATAATAATAATAATTCGTCTTTATTCACCACAAAATTATATGAATAATTAAGTGACAAATGTGCGAGATTCAGCATACCTGCTGTTTTGCAACCTAACCCACAAACATTATCAAACATAGGTATATAAAACGAGCGAGAGAACAGAAGAATGAGACAGAGAACCGGGAGACAAGGGAAGTTAAGGAAAGTGGGCGAGAATAAAAGCGCGGGCGGCACATTTAAATGCGGGGAAAGAGGACAGAGAACGAATTTCCAAGGAAAGAGAATTATAGCAGAAGGAGGATAGATAGGAGGAGGAAGCCGTAAAGAGTGACCCAAGAAATAGCTTCTTTTTGGTCCCACGATTTTGAAACTGAATTTTATGCGAAATGAGACCTTATGATGAGACATCAATCACACAAAATTTTCAAGTTGAGGTGACAATTAGTTTCTGAGATATGGGAGGTGAAAGAAGTGAAAATTCGTTAATGCAGGGCTGCACAAGGAGCTGTTTTCGGCGCCTAGCGGCGAGCAACCGTCCTGTCTCGTTGCTAAGGTTAGAATCGGTGAGGAGAACTGCAGTAGTGTATGTGCGTGCTTGTAGGCTCGTAGCGTAAGTATATATTGCTGGGTTCGAGTCATACCAAATGCACGTACACTAATGTAGTTCTCCTCACCGATTCTAACCTTAGCAACGAGACAGGCGGGTTGCTCGCCGCTAGGCGCTGAAAACAGCTCCTTGTGCAGCCCTGCGTTAATGCATCAGCCTATACGCTTCGATGTACTGACGTTTATGTCAGTCCGATAATTTAAACAATTATTTCCAGGGGTTTTGCTGACTGCTAACAACGAATTTGAACTTAGATTTTCAAAATTCACAATGGCTGATTTAAAATGGTGGTCGATATATTAAAAAAAGCACCCACTACACAGACATTTATATTTCTTGATTTTTATTTTTATTTGTGAATTTTGAAAATCTAAGTTCAAATTCGTTGTTAAACTTTAAAACTGACAATGACCGAATTAATATAGTAGATGATATATTAAAAAAAACACCCACTACACAGTCATTTATATTTCTTCATTTTTATTTTTTTTTTCGTGAATTTTGAAAATCTAATTTCAAATCTAGCCACTTCGTGGCTAGCAGTCAGCAAAACCCCAGGAAATAATTATTTAAATTATTGGAATGACATAAAAGTCCGTACATCGAAGCGTATGGGCTGACGCGTTAACAAATTTTCAGTTCTTTGACCACCCATATCTCAGAAACTAATTGTCGCCTCAACTTGAAAATTTGGTGTGATTGATATATCATCATAAGGTATCGTTTCGCATAAAATTCAGTTGCAAAATCGTGGGACCAAAAAGAGGCTAAAAAAGGCCTCATTTTTGTGTCACTGTTTGGCCGTGCGACGGATCTTAGTCTCGCGACGATAATCACGCGACCGTTTACGTTTTCGATCGAGTTCCACCGCGTGGGAAAAAGAACGAAAGCGGGTACCTACGCTCGCGGAGCAAGATAACTCCGCGACGCGCGAAACGTCGCGCCGTATCGGCACCGAAGGCTCGCAGGAGGGACGTCATCGCAAATCAAACCGATCGAGTCGAAAAAAAAATGGAGAAGCGCGAGCAAACACGATCGCCTCGGTTTGCTCTTGAGGTGTCGTTCTCACATCCTCCGCGGTCGCGCGGTCTAATCGGCTCGCGATCCTCCGAGCACACGATCGCGAATCGATACGTGCATTCCGTTGCTTCTCTATCTGGCAGATACGGCTTGTGTGTTCAGCCAAGGATCCGACGAAAAGTTCTTATCGAAATCCGCGCGAGACCGTGTGTAAATTTACCCCTAGAGCTTGCGCAACTCGCAATCACTTTGAGCTCGAAGACGACTCGGAGTTCAATTCCACGTTGGCTCGAGAATGAAATTTTGCGACGGGGGAAAGAGCGACTTGGTGCCCTCGGCGAGAGGTTCGAGTCGCGCGCGTCGAAAGGTCGCGGCCGCTTCGGTTTCCCGCGCGCTTCCACTCGCTCTTACCGAAATATAAATTACCCGGATAGGCCGTGACCGTTCCGACAGCGTGTAATAACTTTCGAACGAGAACTTTGCCGGATAGCTGCACTTTGCGTAACGTACATTCATCGATCGGCTGTTGCAACGCGAGCTATCGAACGATCTCTAATCCGAATCACGGTTTCCACGAAAATGGCACCGATCTCTCTGCCGCTCGGAGCGGCGTCGATATTGGATGAGATCGCGGCGGGGTCGCGGCGCGTCGCCTCGCTCCTCCGTCTGGATTTTTGCCCGCCGCGAGCTTCTTTGTTCTATACCCGGCGATAAGTTACGAACGTTGCCGGTTAAGTTAGAAAGTCCGCGACGACAATAACGATGAGTCCCGCGGCGGCCGATGGGAACCGGGCGACTCGAAACGCTCGCAAGCTCGAACTGATTTCGCAAGGGATTGCGAAACGATTGAAACGAGATTCTCGGAACTCCCGTTTAAAAAAGCAAAATAGGTAAACAGACGGCAGGAAATGCGAAAGCATATTGTATGAAAGTGTGTTGGATACGCTTAAAGGATCTCCTGGGGGACTGGGAAGATTCGCGGCAGCTTCGACACGGTTCCGAGCTGATCGAGGCTCGAGCGACGCGGTCGGAGTGTCTCCTGATACGGTTGTTGGGAGTCGGGAGCGAGAAGGATGCATTTGAAGGAGTCGATGGGGCATCGCCGCATCGGTGGTGGAGCGATATCGCGAGAGCCGGGCCTCGTGCTCTCTCCAGGGCCCGGGCTGGCGTTGCACGCCGAACAGGGGCCGCGCAACGCGCAACGCGGCTTATGCTTGCACGCCGTGCTCCGCAGATACCAATCTTGTTTCTTGACCTATATCCGCCTTTGCATCCTTGCGCAATAGACTCGAAAGGCGTCTTCGAAAATCACCGCGAGAGTAAGCGACACGCGGCCTCGCCGGCAGTTTCTGCTCTACTCATTCCTGGCTTCCTCTTCACTTTCTTCATAATTCCGTAATAGGAGTATGTATTCTTTTTATTTCTCTACTTTGTCTCTGTTGCAACGCGCAAGCTTCGAAGCATCGTTGCCCATACCAACTTCTTCTTGGCATGTCTTTAATGTTTATTTATAGGTACCTGCATGCGTTCAGTTTTATGAATGACAACAAAATACCTGTGCTTCGTTACGTTAGTAATAATTAACCCCTTGTGGTTACGCGGGGTGTATCGCAACTCTAGAACAATTTTCGAGGTCAAATGTCGCGCCTTTATAACTTCCCAAAGGAATTTATCGCGAGAAAAAATCGCTTTTTTCTACAGTCGTGGAAAATCACTCCTTTTCAACTACAAATTTTATCATATCAAAAATTATATTTCTAGGAAAATACTATTAGAGCATTAAGAATGTACAATTATCACTCAAAAATACGATAATGGTAACGCAAAAATGATTATAAGAAGGTGTCATCACGAAAGGTTAAAAGGAATTAACTTATAACTTTTTTTGTTTGAAGAAATTTCTGTAAAGTAAATTTTGAATAACGAACATTTATATATGTATATTTTCGTTCAAACCTACTACTTAAATATTAAAACGCCCCTATTCAATGTACACTTAGTACGAAGTGTTACAAAAACATCTGTTACCAGATCCAGATTTTACGCTTTAAGGGTTGATAGAGCAAAATTTAGAAATTATTTTTTAAGCACTTGTGGTGTTAGGCTAAAACTTAAAAAGTATCGATATCGATTTGGACCTAAGAGATTTTGAGGAATCCGTGAAAACACATTTCACCCCTTTTCGCCCCCTTAGGGGTTGATTAGAGCAAGATTCTGAAATTGGAATTTAGGCATTTATTTAGGTAACCTTTGTAAGTAAAAACCAAGTTGATATCTACTCGGGCCTATCAAATATTAAGGAGTCCATGAAAACACATTTTACCCCTTTTCGCCCCCTTAGGGGTTGATTAGAGCAAGATTCTGAAATTGGAATTTAGGCATTTATTTAGGTAACCTTTGTAAGTAAAAACCAAGTTGATATCTACTCGGGCCTATCAAATATTAAGGAGTCCATGAAAACACATTTTACCCCTTTTCGCCCTCTTAGGGGTTGATTAGAGCAAAATTCTGAATTTGGAATTTAGGCATTTATTTAGCTAACCTTTGTAACTAAAAACCAAGTTGATATCTACTCGGGCCTATCAAATATTAAGGAGTCCATGAAAACACATTTTACCCCTTTTCGCCCTCTTAGGGGTTGATTAGAGCAAAATTCTGAATTTGGAATTTAGGCATTTATTTAGGTAACCTTTGTAACTAAAAACCAAGTTGATATCTACTCGGGCCTATCAGATATTAAGGACTCCATGAAAACACATTTCACCCCTTTTGGTCCCCTTAGGGGTTGATTAGAGCAAAATTCTGAAATTGGAATTTAGGCATTTATTTAGGTAACCTTTGTAACTAAAAACCAATTTGATATCTACTCGGGCCTATCAGATATTAAGAAGTCCATGAAAACACATTTCACCCCTGTTGGTCCCCTCAGGGGTTGATTAGAGCAAAATCCTGAAATTGGAATTTAGGCATTTATTTAGGTAACCTTTGTAATTAAAAACCAAGTTGATATCTACTCGGGCCTATCAGATATTAAGAAGTCCATGAAAACACATTTCACCCCTGTTGGTCCCCTTAGGGGTTGATTAGAGCAAAATCCTGAAATTGGAATTTAGGCATTTATTTAGGTAACCTTTGTAACTAAAAACCAAGTTGATATCTACTCGGGCCTATCAGATATTAAGGAGTCCATGAAAACACATTTTACCCCTTTTCGCCCCCTTGGGGGTTGATTAGAGCAAAATTCTGAAATTGGAATTTAGGCATTTATTTAGGTAACCTTTGTAACTAAAAACCAAGTTGATATCTACTCGGGCCTATCAGATATTAAGGTGTCCATGAAAGCACATTTCACCCCTTTTCGCCCCCTTAGGGGTTGATGAGAGCAAAATTCTGAAATTGGAATTTAGGCATTTATTTAGGTAACCTTTGTAACTAAAAACCAAGTTGATATCTACTCGAGCCTATCAGATATTAAGGACTCCATGAAAACACATTTCACCCCTTTTGGTCCCCTCAGGGGTTGATTAGAGCAAAATTCTGAAATTGGAATTTAGGTATTTATTTAGGTAACCTTTGTAACTAAAAACCAAGTTGATATCTACTCGAGCCTATCAGATATTAAGGACTCCATGAAAACACATTTCACCCCTTTTGGTCCCCTCAGGGGTTGATTAGAGCAAAATTCTGAAATTGGAATTTAGGCATTTATTTAGGTAACCTTTGTAACTAAAAACCAAGTTGATATCTACTCGAGCCTATCAGATATTAAGGAATCCATGAAAACACATTTCACCCCTTTTGGTCCCCTCAGGGGTTGATTAGAGCAAAATTCTGAAATTGGAATTTAGGCATTTATTTAGGTAACCTTTGTAACTAAAAACCAAGTTGATATCTACTCGGTCCTAACATGAAGGAGTCCGAGAAAATACATTTTACCCCTTTCAACCCCCTTGGAGATGGATTTTCAAGAAATCCTTCCTCAGTGGGTTCCTACATCATAAATACAATGTAGGTACCTTCCAAATTTCACATTCCTAGATTAAATGGTTTAAGTTAGGCGTTGATGAGTCAGTCAGTGAGGACTTCTTATTTTATATAAATAAATAGATATCGTATCTTTTTTTAGAATATAGATATTTTTCACACTCTTCGCGTTCCTCCCGACATTTGCAACATGAAGATTTACAAGACTCGTCCTCGGTCATAGGAGTAACGGTAAGAGTTGAGCGAACGCGTACTTGCTCTGGGACGATCCTCTCTTAAAATGACCATGGCCGTTTATTTGCGACGGATAATTTTTCCTTAAAATTTCCCTACAATTTCCACGCCACTGCACCGCGGTTTGACACCGCAAACCGTCCATTATATAGTATTGCGGTACCGACTGCCCCACCGCAGCTCCATTTATGATCCATTTAAGGCAACTAACATTGACGTAACGCTATCCGATTCGCGCAGTACCATTTTCAAATCAGCGCGCCCTTCTTTCTCCTCGATTTAAAATTCCCGAGATAGTCGGCATTCCATCGATTACCTTACGGATAATCGACAGGTACGGTCGCCGATTCTCGGAAGAAAACTGTCTGTTCGTGGACTCGTAAAACGTTAAAAATAGTTTGTTCCCTGGAAAAAGGTGTTATCGATTGCCTGCTCGATCCAAAGCACGCGTTAAACTTCCTTCGCGAGGAGGCACGGGTGTGCGTGCGCGAGCGCGCGCGCGCAAGGGCGGGGGCGAGCGTGAACACGCGTTACAAGAACTTCGGTACTTCGGCTGTGCGAAGAAAAGGATTTACATGCGTTTCACGGTCCCCGGCATCGCTGACACGATTGCTACGCAGCCAGGGGACACGTAGAATGCGTGTCGGTACGCATCTTAAAAGTCAGTCGCTGTTCACCGGTGTTCCTGCACGCCACGCTACGCGTCCAAGGCTAAAGACCTTCTTCGGAGATTTTCTTCCACCGAGAACGCCCGGGGCTGGTCGACTTGTTCCGCGCCACATTCGTGTCCTCGAATTTTCAAATCCTCAAATTCCCAAATTCTGGGTGAGAGAGTTAAGTACACACTTGTGATTACTCTCGCGCTCGGGGTACAGTAATTCCGGTAGAAATGGGCCACGTTTATAAAGTCGTCTCAAACTTAAATATTTTAAAAATACTAGGCAGACTTATCAGTTTGTGTAGTGAACTATCTTTTCTAGGACATGTAATAATCATAACACAATATCTTTATAAACAGCTGCGGAAATAAGTAAATAAAATTTGGGGGCGTAGTCCATCTCTCCTTACTATTATGGCTGAGTTCGACCATTTGTAGTAATTATTTTTATCGAAAGAATTGTTTTTAGTAAACAGAGAAAGGTTAATTCTATTCCTAATATTATTATAATTACTAAATTAAATACTTATTTATTTTTTTTTGTTGTTCCCCACCTCTCGCCGAGGGACCCAGGCGCTATTTCATCGAAAGAAATTAAACCGAAATGAAATTAAACTCCCAGTCGTCTTCGAACTCAAAGTGATTGCAAGTTGCGCAAGATCTAGGGGTAAATAGTCACACATGTTCTCATTCCAGTGTTCATAATCATCTTCACTTGAACTACGCATCTCATTTGTTTCTCCTTCATCACTACCTGAAAAATCTGTAATCTAAATTCGTATTACGGTAAAGCAATCAGTAATTAACCGCATACCAGTGAATGACCATTAGGCAAAGAAATGTCAATTATTAATTTAAAAATATTATATGTTTATAAATGGAGTGTAGTTGCACTTTTAATATCTCATATTTTTCGCTACGCGTATTAAGCAAACATTAATAAGTACAATTCTTATTAAAAGTATGCGGTCATTTACTGGGCTTCTACACGTTTTGCATTTTATAATCCTTTTTTATAAATTACGATAAGAATAAGTAACTATTTTCATAGAAATTTCAAGAAAAATAAATTTAAATGCCATTTCAACAGTTGCTTTGTTGTTATACATAAATATATTCAAGTATCAATCTCAAAGGTCCATAAATTCAACAATTCGGTCATTCGTTGGTTGGTTTACCCTAGTTGCATTTAACGAAAATTTAAGCAATGGTCCATTTATCGGTGCCATTACAGTTGACTTAAAAATCACCATATTACGTTAGCATTAGAGTTATACTAATTCTTCCGAGAGCGCAAAAAATGATGATCCCTTCCAGAAATTCAAAATGTTGATTCTCGTCAAAATTTGTACAAAACTATCGTGTAAAATTCACAGACACACTCGCTTACAATGATTATAACGAAGGAACACTGACACATTACGCATTTGACGGATAGTTTGAAGAATATATAACTGCTCCGTCTCTCCCGGAATTACCCCCACGTGACCGATGGATCGATCGTCGGAAAAAGTGCAACCTCGGTGTTGCGTGCGATTGTCAGCGGCAGCGAGCCTCTCGATGCACGAGAAGGAGTGAAAAGTTTCACACGATCCTAGAGGTACCGTTTCCGATACGATACACTTGTATCGACAATGACGTACAATTATAGGCGCATGCCAGCAGGTATAGTTTATACGTGATATTTCGTAACGGTCTCGGGTCGATCGGTTACTACCGATCCGGCGCGAGCCGATGCGATGCGAGCCGCGATGCGTGCGCACACCGTAGCAGATATAAATTTCCCTGATCTTCTGTAGCGTAGGTCAACGTTCAGAGAGGATTCCAGCCGGACTCATCATCCTACCTCCCTCTTCATCGCTCTCTCCGTGGCCGTCGCCCTCTCCTCCTGCCGACCATCCTTCCAACCCTCTCTGTCCGATTAGTGCGCACACGCGGTTGCGACGCCCGCGCGGATACGTGCACATACCCCATCCGCTACTGCGAGTCTCTTTGATTTTTGCGAGTCAATGAAACTCCGCTGTCGAACCATTCAAAGAAGGAAACGAAGGATGTTTAGTATTAAGGGGCAACATGTTTACACCCAGGAAAAAGTAGGATGGATTTCAAGAATTTTTTTCGATGGAGAAATGTCATACTTTTGTTTATAATATGTAAAATTTTCATTAAAAAATTATGGGAAGAAGCTGTGTTGTAGATGGTTTCCTTAGAACGATTTTTTTTCAGAAAATGAAAAAATGTAGAACAAAAAAGGAAAAATTATTCTTAAAGTAGACAAGGAAAACTACTTGGTTCTTGTCTTAGCCGATTTTTTTTTAATTTTTCGCAAAAGGCTGGGTATTTGAATATGGAAGTCGACTTTATGACGTTTCACATTTTCAGTCATAAAACTTCTATGTTCAAATGCCCGTCCTTTTCCGAAAAATTGAAAGAACCAAAATCGGCTACGACAAATACTAGTTTCTTTTGTCTACTTTAAGAATAATCTTTCCTTTCTTGTTTCAGACAAGAAGGAGCGAGGATACGATGGCTACCACAGAAGCCTTTTTTAAAAAAAAAAAACAGTTTTATTTAAACAGCTACCACGCAGCTTCTTCTTCGAATTTCTTAATGAAAATTTCCCATTTTACAGTCAAAAGCACGACCTTTCTAACGTATATAATGTTCCTCTGATAAAAACATTTCCCCACCCGCAAAAAAATCTTCAACCCCATCCTACTTTTTCGCTCCTAGCTGCATGTTACCCCTTTAAAAAAAAACAAGTGTCGCGAATCGCTGTGCGTGTGGTTCCACCACGCGACGTTTTGCGGTGCGATCTTAAAAACGAAGCTACGTCCAGAGAGCCGTCAGTCTTTACGTAACGAGCGCCTCGAGAAAGTAGCCCAAAGTATGCTCGCTATAAATCACTCGTCCCAGCGCGCAACACCGCCGATACGGTTCGATCTCGGAACTTTGACTCGTGGGAATGAGAAGTAAACAAAGCGCTACCGAAGGTTCCGGTAAGTCGCGAATCACGAATTAGCCTGTTCGAGTCGCGAGATCGTGTGCCGCGACCGTTGCGCGCGCACCGGTTAATCGGCAAGTCCGATCGCAAAGCCGGAAAGCAATGATCCGAACGTTGAGGACGATTGCAAGCGCGACAGGTCCGCGAGTGATCCGCGGTGGACGTAATTAGAAAGGCGTAGGTTCGGCTGCATCGGGCCCCTCTGGAGGCCCGTTTCCGTGTTCCGCGGCTAGCTAGGCGGATAGGGTATGGTACGGCATGGTAGTCCAGGCCAGGCCAGGCCAAGCCAGGCCAGGGAGGAGATCTCCAAGAGAGAAGATATGGAAGGTATGGCGAAGCAAGACGGAGCAAGGTGAGTCAAGGAAAAGAGAGTCGAGGAGGCTCGAGAAGGAAAGGAGAAAAGGAGGAAAGGAGGAAAGAAGGGACCTCTGAGGCCCGGGGCGCCGCGAGCGTAACGGTACCTCGGACAAGAGCGCAGGAGAAGCGGACAACCAACTAGCCTCCGCCCAACCGAAAACCATTCGCGTCTCCTCTGTCTATTTTCTATTTCATCCTCTCCCCCGACCCTCTCCCTCTCATTCTTTCGCTCTTTCTTTTTCCCAATTTTCGCAAACCAATTAGGGTAAATGACCCAATTACTGACACATTAAGCGTTCACGCTGACATTATCTTATAGTTTTGTACTTATAGACTAAAAGTATATGTTGTTCGTGTTATTTATTATTGTTTAAAACTTCGATTTTTATGTATAAATTCATGAATTTCAAAAATATATTACGTGATCTATTACTGACACCCTTCAAATGTATTTGACTGAATTACTGACACTCCAATTACTGCCAGCTAGCCTAATACTGTTTATCTGTCATTTTAAGGTTACTTCGTGTCATGTACATGAGCAACTACTGCTATGACAGTAATACCAAAATTCTTGAAACGCTTGTACCAATCACTGTCACCCAATTAATAAGTAAAAAGACTTAATGAATCGTTGAATTCGGGTCTTTATTACTTCCCACGATGCTTATATTATTTAAATTATTATATTTTGTTATGTTAATAGCTTAAATATTACAATCACAGCATTTTCTTTAACGCCTTGTTTCCTCTTTCGCTAGTAAGAAAGTCATCGTTTCCATTTCCCTAATATCCGCTTAAAATTTTTGATCGTTTTATTCAAATTAACGAAGAAAAAATTAAGTACTGTATTTTGTATCGTATAAACAACAGTTTGAATTGTATGCTAAATTTTTTTTATGTATCATTTTATAAGATTTATTCGTTATTTTACGTAAAATAGCTTAGGGTGACAGTAATTGGGTAGGTGGCAGTAATTGGGTCCTTTACCCTAAACGTCCACTATCACTATCTTACACTCCCGCGAGCGATCTCCTCCGAAGGTACACGTACGATCGATGAAATACTTATCCCCATCGGACGCACCGCGAGGGTCGACCTAGAAATCGTACGCAGCAGCGATAACTCGCCTGCATGCCCACAGTCGCGACGTCTCCACTTTGAATGCGAACGCGACCACGCCCAGTGGTAGATGAAAATTCAGCGAAAATTCGCGTGGCCATTTAATGGCCCCAGGAAATCTATACCGCGGCGAATGGACTAGGTATACCGGCGCGGCGTCGCGGTGCCGGCAGATCCCTCGAGAATCGAACCATTAAAATCCAGCTCATTAGTATGATAAGCGCAAATTCGCTTCACAGTTATTACAGCAGATACATCGATGCTTTACAATCCGTCCTCGGTGTTAGCTCGTAATGCTAATGTGTTATACGACCGAGACTTCCGTGCTGGCTACAAAGCGCTTCTTCGCGGACATTAAGTATGCGATACCAGCCGCGGAGTAGCCTCCTATGAGGTCTTTGCGTCTCTATCTACACAGCACCCTTCCTTATCACGGCTGCGTCCCGGGCGTTCCTTCGCTCCTGGACTCCCCTCCCCGCTTCTTTCGTTTCTGTACAATCAATTATTTCCTCGATTACCATCGCCTCCTTTTCACGGCTCCGACTTAGTCGCGTGTATGTACTTAGGTACATGCCGATCAAACACGAGAAACTTTCACCCGGCGTTTATCATTTCCCGCGTCTCGTCTCGACGGGTCGTTTCCTTTGCTAAGCGAAATTATAGGCAACTCGGTGCCGGGGACGCCAAGACGCGCCATCCAACGCGAATTACACCGGTGACGACGAATTCGTTGTGACGTCGGTGGGGGACATTTTATGACCGCTTTTCAGAGCGTATTAAAGTATTCGCAGGCTACACCTACACCTGGACACAGGAATGGCACTCGGTACACAATAAACCAGCCCGAGTAATTTCCTGCCTGAGCGACAGGGTCTCATTAGTCGGAAAGCATTGTCGGTTCTTTTTACGTTAGTCCTTTTAACGCTCTCTATCGTGCGCCGCCACCTCACCCTAGCTTCGTCCACTTTCAGTGTGAAGGAACGAGGCATCGGTAGAACTCGCGGGGCAACGAATTTTTTCTGTTATCGCGGTATGTGTATTTCTAAATGCTACATCTTGGCTTTTCAGTCACTTCTTAACCATCTTCATACGTATTGCAACGCTAGTAGGTGTTGGGTACTCAGGGGGGAGGGGCACCCCCAAAGAAAAAGGGGAAAGGAGATGAATGTAACCAGGACTGAAGTAAGTCAAGAGCTTTGTAAAAAGAAAAAATGAATTTTATTCTGTAAATAAATTTTCGTAAGCACTTAATGAATTCTATTGAATTGGTATTAAAAAATATAATTATCCTGAGTGCGCCACTGGTTGTTAGCACTTGGGTTTAAGGCTTATAAGGGAAGATCACCAAACCGGAAATTCCAAAAATTGTGAAGCTTTGGGGATGTGTGAAGGATATGTACCTATTACGCAATTATTTTGGCACCTAAATTTACTCTAAGGGGGTGAAATTGACCCCCGTAAAATTTTGTGTTATAACTCGCGGAGTGTAAGAGATAGAAAAAAAGTTTTCAGGCAAAAGTTATTTCTTCTAATTAGGACTATCATTTGGTAACTTACAAAGATCGGGAAACAACCGGATTTTCAGAGCTAAATTTCACCCCCTTAGAGTGAATTTAGGCAGAAAAAAATTTTTCGTAATACATATCTATATAAGGTAAATCCGGGAGACGCGGTCGACCTAATATAAAATGGCTATTAAAACTAATACAGATATTACTTATTTTATCAGAATAAACCTAATATCTTCAGAATTTTATGCTGATTCAGAAAAACAGGCCGATATTTGCTTTAAGATAATATTTACTGTAAATCGGGTTGAAAACTGAAGTCATGACATCTGACCACCTCTCCCGAAGTGCCGGGAGAAATGGTTTTCGTCGTTCGCAGAGACCACTCACATAATAACAAAGAAGGAAGCAAAATTATTTATGAGTGAATACAACTACAGATTCATTGATATATAATTTTTACGCTAAACAAGTAAAGAACACATCAAAGATAAAGCGAACTACCTACAGGCGATTAGCAAGGCAAATGAATACAAAAGTGGATAAATAAATTAAATAAACAATAATAATAATAAAATAATGATAAAAAATAAAAATATAAATAAAAATAATAAAAAAATCACAATTCGACCATCTCTCCTTTCTGCAGCGAGAGATGATCTTCTCGTTAGTTTTGAGAGGAAGAGTTAATATGGCTAAATACTTTGGCTGCATTGTCCCTCGATATCTCTACTATCTTATTATTCCCAAACATTAAACGAAAATAAACTTAAAAGTATATTTTAAATACGATTATGTACACCGTTGTTTGACAAAGGAGATTAAATGTAACCTCAGTTTACCTTTTATAGCCTGTAAATCTAGAAAAACACAGAAGGAACCAAAGTGACGCTATTCATTCAATTGTTTGGCTTCTAGAGAAGTAATTGGTCTGCACTTTAACGCGTTTTTACGTCTAGAGTCTGAAATATAGCGACTCGACCAACTTTCCGGCCCGACCGCGTCTCCCGGATTTACCCTATCCTCTTCCTCTACGTATCTCCAAAGTTTCATAACTTTTTGAATCTTCGGCTTGGAGGTCTTCCCTTGTTACTTAAGCTATGCAAGATCTAGTTGCAAAACAGCCCCACAACTTTTTCTTTATTTCCTCCTTGCGTATCCACCTTCTGCGCAATAAAGACGTTACAATACCGCCTACTAATATAATACTTATAAAAAGCCATCAAGTGCCATTACAAGATCACCTTCGAACCCACCAACTCAACGTGCGGTGCGCAGATAGGTAGGAGCAAGGAAAAACGGCGATCGGCGATGAACGGTTGGCGGCGCGAAGCATTCGGCGCGATGGAAATTACTGTTAGGCCTGAGCGCTGGAAGGCGCGAGTCGATAAATCTTAAATTGATTTGCAGCGGCCGGACACGGTAGCGCGTATTAATCGCTGTCGATAGAATAATCGTATTTTCTAATTACCGGCCGAGCCGTTTCGGCAGATAGCAGGGGGAAGTTGCACGGCGGTGTTAAAGCGGCGGTCTGAAAAGATTGAATGGCAAGAGCGTATGTCGAACGAGTAACGGTGCCCGGAGTTTATATTCCTTTTCCACGTGGACGCCGCGCTGCGCCGCGCCGGTGGCCTGCAACTGCACACCGTTTTTATCCTTCCCGTAACTCCTCTGAAAACTGTACCTACGTGTACCTACGTGTACGTGTAGGTAAGTACATATAGTGGACTCGTGGCGTTTAATGCGGCTCGCAGCCAGCCGGGCAGCGTCTTCTCGATCGACCTCTTGCCCCCTAGCTCAGTCCTCTCGACTGGAACGCCTTTCCTACGCGGAAACCACCGCCTGCTTGCTTGCCTGCCTTCCTTCAGTCTGCCGGCCGGCTCCGCGCAAATTAAGAAATCCCCGGCAACTTGTTTCGCCTCTCCGGGGAAGGCAGAGGGAACGCGCACTTCGGACTACCGCGGACGACACGGTTATCTCTTTTCGGCCGTTTAACGCGCACCCTCCGCGCGAGGAAAGAAACGCTGAAAAGGCTTGCTTCGAGGCGTTTAACCTTGTCAGAGGTACAAGAGATTTTTTAAGTTGGTGCTGCAAGCAACTCTGTCGCTAGGCTTCGCCACTCACGATATTTCGTTGTGTAAGGCGGAGGTGGGCAAAATTATTATCTAAGTAAAAATTACAAATAACGAATAGAAGATAGCGAAAAAAATTTATTCGTCTTTCGAGGCTCCAATAATTCAAGTTATCTTTTAATGAATTACAGTTTTTTTATCTTTTATTCTTTATTTGAAATTTTTATTTATTGTTAGATAACGTCTTTCGAGGCTTTAAAAATTTATTCGTCTTTCGAGGCTCCAATAATTCAAGTTATCTTTTAATGAATTACAGTTTTTTATCTTTTATTCTTTATTTGAAATTTTTATTTATTGTTAGATAACGATTTTGCACATCGCTGGTTTAGGGATACCATCTTTGGGATATGAAACCTTGCGAATTTGATTAATTCCTGGTGTGACGACTGAAGAAAACTTAACTTCTCGGGAATTAAAAAAGATACGAGTATTGCACTTATCCGTCTGACATCTGGAAGGATATTCTCTTCACGATGCTCTCCGTCCGCTATAAATGGATATTTCTACTTTGAAATTTTTTTTATAGTCTTAAAGGGTAATACAATAAAGCTACAAACGTGCAAAATGATACGTGCGATACTTGTTTCTTTTTTCTAATTTCCAAAAATAAAGTTTTTTTCAGCCGTCATACTAGGAACACCCCTTAATAGTTTTAAGGGGGTATTCCACTGTGAACGGTCGAAAAATTCAGCAATTTTTAAACATTTTTTTCTCAGTAAATACAATATATAATGAAATAAATCTTTTTGGTATTTATTAAGCTACTCTTATATTAATACTAAAAAAATTAAAAAGAATATTTTTAATTTGTTTTACTTGTTTTTTTACAGCGTCAATATGACACCTAAACAAAAACGGTATGTTCGTGGTGCAGGTGATTCCACGGCTCAGGCTTATCTGAAATAAAAAATCCGGATGGATTTTTAATCCGTATGAGTGTCGCTATCGCCCGTAGCTCAATTAACAATTTTCGTTGAGAAATAACAAAATGGCGCCGGTTTGAAAGAAAAAGTTCTCCAAAATGCTGTTTTCGCGAATGTTTCCCGAAAAAATCTCTGTTATTTGTCGACCAAAATTGTTAATTCAGCTACGGGCGATAGCGACACTCATACAGATTAAGAAGCTTTTCGAATTTTCTGTTTCAGATAAGCCTAAGCCGGGAAATCACCGGCACCACGAACATACCGTTTTTGTTTAGGTGCCACATTGACGCTGTAAAAAAAAACAAGTAACACAAATTAAAAATATCCTTTTTAATTTTTTTCGGAATAATATAAGAGTAGCTTAATATATACCAAAAAGATTTATTTCATTATATGTTGTATTTACTGAAAAAAAAATCTTTAAAAATAGCTTAATTTTTCGACCGTTCACAGTGGAATACCCCCTTAAGCAAGTACAAACCTACTTGGTAATTCTACATCGCTAAATCGTTCTCTTGCGAATAAATTGGGTCATTACCCATTAATTAATAGATAAACAGATAAAAGTATCGGTAAGGAAAGTCGCTTTTAACTCTATCGAGTCTAACTCTTTCGTGTGCATACGTCTACAAGCATCCTTCAGCGAGTCCACTGAACAAACAGCGAACCTCTTTCCCCGTGTTCCATCCTGCGTAGATAAATCTGTTCATCCAGCATTTTCCACTTTTTTAAGTGACGGAAATTACCAGTACGCGTGTTTACTTTCAATCAGTGCAACCGTCGTTACTTCACGGTTCGTTACTCGACGAGTTTAACGAGGATGCAGAAAGGCAAACGCGAGGCAAGAATTTCACATCGACCATCTCTCGATAGGAGATTTGCAAATTATTCGAAAAATTCGAGAAAATTGAATGCCCGCCAAACGGCACATTCGTCGAACGGGGTAACGAATTCGCATCCGGGATTACGGGCGCCTAATCGTCGTGTTTCTCGTTAACTGTACGAGCAATTATTTCGCTAGGAGATATTCACTAAGTAGATATTATTATTTATTTATTATTAATTTATTTATTATTACTTAGTTTATTCTTTATTGCTATTTATTAATTATTAATTTATATATTACTTATATTATTATTTATTTATTATTAATTTATTTATTATTACTTATTTTATTCTTTATTGCTATTTATTAATTATTAATTTATATATTACTTATTTTATTATTTATTATTCTTTATTTCCTTTTTTCCTTTATATTGTCCATTTTTGTGTTTCTACTTTTATGTGTTAGTCCTCTACTAGTTTTCTCTATTCTCTCGGTACCAAAGAATTTTCTCTTATATATAAATAAATAAATTATTATTATTACTGTAACGGGAGTAACCCAATAATACAGAATAAAAATTACAATAACATGTATAATAAATCTGATACTGTAATTTTACGTTGAGGACGTTGCCACTTTAAAAATGAAAATTTTGGTCGCGTCGAATTGCATAATAAGGTTTCTCAGGCTAGGCAGCGATTCGATGGAAAGAAATTCCGGCGATTAACGGGCCAACGACTCCGTAAAAATATACTGAATTTACGAGCAGTTTGGACATTTTTTCCCCCTGTCATTCCCAGCACCTCCGCGCGCAACCCTTGTACACAAATATGTCCGCGTACAAACGATTACCTACATTGGAAGGTAATCGTTGGGTGCGTTCAGGCTTTTCACGCTTCGCGACGCGCATCATATCTGTTTCCTGGGGATCGTGACCCGTGACTCCTAACCGAAACGACTACGGGGGAAGAATCGTGCCCCTGCAAACGCGAAAGCAGGTCGAAATCGGGCGATCGCAGTGGTTCAGCGATCTCGCGATACGATCCGTCACGACAGATTGCGAGTAATTTGGCCCCGCAAGGCGATTCCAGCGACGAGCTCGTTACATAGGGTGAGTATGGGAGAGATGCGGCACCTTACGCAAAATTTTCACCGTGTCTAAATTTTGCCAAGGGAAATTTTTTCGAGGATACGTATTATTAACCGAACCTCTTGTGCTGGTACTTAAAAAAATCAAAACTTTAATATTTGTCACTCCTTAAAAAAATGAAACTAAAAACATCGCTTTTCGGAAAAGACGCCGCACTTTGAAATACTTCTAACTTTCCATTTCAATTTCTTAATTTTAACTTTACATTTACAGAGAAAGCAAAGGAAAATGAAATATTTTTATTTTATACAGTTATAAAATGCAATTAAATTAGAAAAATAAATACGTAAGTGGATGCTTTTCTAAATTTAATTGTCTTCTCTATTTTCTTCCACATTCTTTACACATGAAATAGCAATAAAATGTGAAGAAAGAAAACCAACAGTCTAAAATTTAGCAAATAAAATCCATAGTGCTGTATTGTATTACCGAAAACCCTGAAATTAGGGCTGCAACGAATATTCGAATAACGTAAATATTCGAATACCAGAGAATTCGAATTTGAGGTTCGAATAATTAGGAGTATTTAGAAGAAATTATTCGAAATTATTTGAATTAGTCGAAATTATTTGAATTAGTCGAAATTATTTGAATGAGTCGAATAATGACAGCTCTACCCGAAATACCAAAATTGCGACATCTCTCCCATAATTACCGTACTGTAACCGACTGCTTGCTATACAAAGTATTCGACGATTCGGTCGTCAGCTCGGACGAGATCGTTCGGCGGTCCGAAAGGACGGTAGGGTACACACGCGTCGCGTATCGAAAAACAAGCGGAGCAAACGCGGACGAGCGCATCGTGCGAGCCGTGGTAAGCGCGTTCGAATCTATTATGGCAATCCGTGAACAATAACTCTTCCTCCACTCTCGGCGTTTAATGGCCGTCCATCTATTTAACGAGAAGGAAGAGGAAGTGGCTGATGGGTAGATAGGTCGAGCGTTTTGTAACTAATTTCGCGAGTAAATTGCCCGTAACATTGGTTCGGTGCAGTCTCAGTAAACGTAACGACAACGAAACGGGGTTGCCGAAGCCGACGCGTGAATCCATGGGACTGTAGCAAAACGAACAAAGCGATTATACGAAGCTCCATGCTTCTCTCGTCATCCACAATCTGAAACTATTGTAAGTAATGCAGGGTTAATCTTCTCAGCGATGGACCACTTTTATCGCGTTTACGTAGACTCGGTTGCTATGTTTACGCATTAGGTAGGTAGGGGAGACCGGGGATTGTTGTCACACGGGTAGGTTGTCACAACCGCTATAATAAAGAAACTATAAACAATAGGAATGTACTAATAATCCATGGCGATGCGTAAACATATCGCCGCCCTCCCCCCCCCCCCCCCCATGACACAAGTCGTTGTAGGGTCGCACGGAACCACAACGTGTTATTGTTTGTTTTTCGTGCGCTCGAAGTAAATTACGCCGTATTTTCTATCAAGTAAGTATAGGTTGTTTCTTAGCATTGACTATAACATTGTTGCATTTTTCTCGTAGTTTAGAGTTTTTTCTACCTTACTGTAATTTATTTATTTATTTATTTATTTATTTATTATTGAAAAACGGTGATAGGTCCCCATTAGTGTACATAATTGGTATTACAATTAATCCAAAAAACCAAAATTAAACAATTTAATTGACCGAAGTAATGCGCTGATATCACTTTGGTTTTTTGGATTCTCTATAAATACGGTCGAAAAATTTTAATTTCAGTATTACAGTTAAGACGGACAAATCATAAGTTATACAAGTTACTATGAAGCGAGTTTATAAAGCTGCTTATATTAACATAAAAAAAGTCCATGCTATAACGATATGTATTAGCTACACTACATATGCGGTTTACTGGGTCGGAGTTGATCAAAGAGGAAGTATACTGCTGGGGAAGAAAAGTACGTGTGAATCTAAACGATCTCACAGGAGCATAGAAATTAATCAACTCGAGGAGTTGAGGGCAATTAATAAGACTGTTAATAATCTTAAAAAGGAAAAGCAAGTCGGCCTCAGCTTTCCTATACTCAAGGGATCGCAGGCTCAACCGATTAAGTAATGATTTTTTCGCATTTTTTAAACGTTTTAATACATGAATAGAAGGACGAAATTGTTTAACAGTTTGGGGCAAGTTGTCACACAACATTTGCGGTTAGGTATTTGCCGCATGTGACAACTAATCCCGCTGTAATTTACTGTACCTATCATGTGATATTATATTTTTGTTTGTTTGGCAACAGTTCTCAATAATAATGCCGCGAACTTATAATAAGAAGACGTCCAGAGGTAAGGTGCCCCCGGAATTAATGTTACCTGCGGCAAGAGAGGTTAAAAAGAGCAATTACATAATAAGAGGGATTGCAAAAGCGCGATACTTGTCAGAACTACAATAAAAAATGATATTACTTTCTTATTTGAATGGACTTTTTATTCATTAACTTAGCTATCCAAATATGTGACAATCAACTCCAGTTACTGTGACAACCAACCCGACCTCGGGGTATGTTGTCACAAAATAGTTCCTGCAAATAATGTGAATTGACTCCTAAGTTGGTTGACAAAATCCATAGGACCAATTTTTTTTATAAAGTCGGACCTACTTAATTTATATTAATTTAAGATCGAATGAACTTCCCTGCAGCTATAACCTGTAAAAAATCAAAATAAGAAAATGGAATAACCATCCCCGGTCTCCCCTACTCAGTAATCGAATTAGTCAGACTAATTGAAAGTATCGCGGTGAGAAAGTGACAGGGTAGCAGAATCGATGGAAATATGTACCTATAATCGAGATGTGACTTAACGATTATAACTCCTATATTTATTATTAAAAATTAATAATAAAAAAACTGCGACTTCTTCAAAGATGCATAAACACATGATCCAAATTTCAGATGAATCGAATCGCTAGTTTCTTAAAAAAAAAATCCCTAATTTTCCTACTTTTCTAGCCCAAGAATTGGAATTCCTCTTTAAGGCCGCGAGAAGATTGATATGAAACCGGTAGCTAAACATTTATGAAACGTACTTAAGGAAAACACTGGTCTCTCAGAGAACTCGGTGACTTCGATGGACGAATCCCGGCTGCCCGCGCACACGCATTCAACCCGCCCGACGCGAATAACTGCGCACCCACCCACTGATTCGCGACTCGTCGCGCATGAGTCACGGCAACTGGCGCGGGCGCGGTGGCGAGTCAATGCGAGTCGCAGTCAGATTTTCGAACCTTTGCCGCATCAAGTATTCAACAACGACGCGTCGGTTACCTGTTTTTGCGTAGCACCTTGCCGATTCGTCGTTCAGATATCAATCAATGCCTCTACATTCCTTTTCTTGAACCAGAGTTTTTAACCGCGTTCTCGAGGACCAGCGTCGCGTTAACCCTGCAATCGGTTTCGACTTCGAAGGGAGTCTTTATCGAAGCTGAACCGAGGGCAAAGGCCGTCGGGTATTTTAACGAAGCGCGACGATGTGAAGAGAGAAGTTTGTAAACAACCGATGACCGAAGCGCAGCAGTAGTTAATTAATTACTATTAATTTCTTCGATTCGCTTCCCTCCGTCAAAATGCGCCACGGCCTTTAACGTTTCTCTAGCTCCGCGACCGTCGATCGGTGGATCGGTAAAGATCGATCGAGCTGGGCGCGAGGCAAGGAGAAGGCGCCGTTTCTGCCGCAACGCGCGCGGGCAGTGGGCACCCTTCGCGCTACGAACGAGGAAATACGAGCGAGTAATCGACTGGCCTGGTAACGTTAAACGCGTGAGAGAGTTTCCCTTCGGGCAAACAAGATCGTCCTCGTATTTTAGTCGGCCGATCTCCCAGCGTAATGTTAATTGCGTTTGTTCTACGGCCGAACGTCCAGCAAAATAATCGCTGGAACGGTAATCATACGCAGAGCTGAAACGAAGGGCGGTGAACCGTGGAAATGGTTCGTCCGGTGGTCGTCGGGATGCCCTTTCTGCCTGGCCGCGGTAATCGTGGATTTCCGTCCGCTTATTATCTGACGCGCGTCACAATGCGTTTAGATTGCGTCCAGGTAATGGCTAATTAGCGATATCTAGGACCGTTCTCTTCTGCCCGCGATAGCCGCGCTGGGTTCTCCGTCCAGACCGATTACGATACATCTGCAAAGTGGCGCGGAAATTCGGCGCGTCATTCGAGGATGCGAATCACGCCCTCCAGCTTCGTTCAAGTCTCACCCAATTTTCTCGCGTCATCCAAGGAAACGCTGGTTGCCAAAACTCGGCGCGTATCGGTAACGGTATCAAAGAACCGGTTTCCCATTCAAGCCACGATATCCATGATCGTCATTGTAGAGATAGCTGCGAGGGAATCGCACTCGAAAGTCGCTCCACGAGAGCCGACACCGAGATCGTTCTCCATCGATAAGATAGGAGCAAAAGAAGCTGTCGAATTTCAATTAGCCTCGTCGCTGATTTCTAATCGACGGTACCGTTCGGGGGCTCCGGAGAGGAAGACGTTAATCATTCCATGCGAAATGGCAACGATCATCAGTTGCTATGGGTTTATTATACATACACTTGGCCATGAAATCGTTAAAGAGCTCTTTTAATTTTTAGGCGAATTTAATTATTTTATTTCTCAGCTTCTGGTATTGAGGTAAACGCGTGGGTGAGCTGAAGGCTCCAGCAGGGTTAAAAGAATTTGCAGCAGAGCTTCTCATCTGTTGAAAGGACAATGGTAAAAATTGGCCATTTTTAAACCTGGCTGGCAATGAAAGTTTTTTACAGGATATGTTTCTACAAGTCTTGAGGAATCCGGAATGCATAATTGTTTACCCTGGTGGCGATGGGGAAGTTATAAATAATAAGCGAATATTAGAAAAAATTATTTTTTATGAAAAAGTTCTTTCAGACAGATATATAGACCTTCAGAAACGGTTTAACATTTATTTAAATGTTTTTTTTCGATATCTTTTGTGATTTACGAGTTACAAGCGAATAAGTAAAAGGGGTGGCTTCTCCCTTGAAGTGCAAAAGTAACACCAACCGAATACGGAAAGTTCTTAAGTTAGTCCAACAAACAATCGCGCGAAATTCAGCGTGACACTCACCAATCTTCCCTTGCGTAGGTAAGTGAGGAAAGAATAATGCAACTCGAATCTCCACGCTGGTATACTCGATCATTACGACATTACACAATAAAACATTAACTCAAACGAGGTTTCTTAACATTATTATTATTTTTCAGGCACATATTTCAAACATTGTCTGTTTTTGGGAATATTTTTACTACTTAACTCCAGGATAAACAATTATGCATTTCGGATTCCTTGAGACCTGTAGAAACATATCCTGTAAAAATATTTACCAATATTTACCCTTTCCTTCGCTCTAAACTAGAGATCGGTTTCACCTCAAAGTTGATAGGCACATCCCTAGGAGAATTCTGAGCATCAAAGAGCCATTAACTCTGCGTCATTGCGCAGACGAGCAGGACACTTATACTCCCTTCAGCCGTTTAGCGCGAGGACGATGTTCCACCCCGGTAAATTGGAATAAAGAGCAGGTCTACTGCCCGAATGGGGACTAGCAGCGGAATGGGGAAACTTTCTCTAAGAACAGCTGATTTGATAGAAAGGCAAAAAGATAATGCCCCACGAAATGTGTATAGGTAGAGCAAGAGCGGTGATGGCGCGTTGACGCGCGCGCGGGGGTGGTAGGAAGGAGCACGAGCGCTCGCACGCATACAAGAACGTGGGTGCGTGCGTGGTGCGTGTGACGAGCGTTCGTGAGTCGTTGGAGTTGGACGGTAAGGTGGAAAGGCGTGCGACGCGTGTCTCAGACGGACGGCGTATCAAAGGATATTTGCCTTGTCAACAGCGCGGCTTTATGTGGAAACGCCGCTGCGTCTAGAAGGGAAGAACGATCGCTCGGGTCAAGATAATAGTAATAGGTATTATTACTTTGCTCTATTATTTTACGATCCGACGCAACGCTTCCTCGGAATCGATACGTTATCTCCGACGCGTCTTCCACGTGACCGTTTATGTAAATACCTGCTCGCGTAGCTGGCCACTTTTCTACGGACGAAGAAAAAAAATAAAAAAATTTTAAAAACCCGACTGCTTAAAAGGCGAACTAAAATGACAAAAATAATAATAAAATGACAATTTAAATTAACTCAATTGCCTGCAGTCGGAGGCCTTAAATCTTTTGGTGCTCTTCTATCCCCAGCATGTACCGCGATGACTAAAGAAAGTGCTTGAAGCTGGTAACATAAAGAGGTGGACCACATCGATACAAATTCAAGCTTATATAGTGACACTTCAACTTCAGCGTATTTTGTAACTTATATGTTTCTCTCTTTGTCCGTGTGGGAAATACTGTTAGTGTTGTTAATAGCCCAACAAATCTAATTAGGGCGAACAGCGATACACAATATTTATTAAGACAATATGTAATTTTCTATTTCGAAATAAATGCTCGAAGGTAATTACGTAAAATTATTTGCATGAAAAGATTTAAGGCCTCCAACTGCAGGCAATTGAGTTAATTTAAATCGTCATTTTATTATTATTTTTGTCATTTTAGTTCGCTTTTTAAGCAGTCGGGTTTTTAAAATTTTTTATTTTTTATTTTTTACTTTTTTGAAAATTGTATATCCTATGACATTCGGAAGGTCAAGACAATTCTAAAGACACCTCATTTGTCCAAATCGGTGTATCCATACGGGCTCTAGAGCGTAACATGGACATACAAACATAGCCTGATAAACACAATACCCTCCTTTGCGTGCCGCAGTCGGGTAAAAACCAATGGGGAACCTCGAATTTCAAATTCAAATCGCTTGGCCAAAGTGTAACAGACGTGCGTAGTTGGAAATGGTTAATTAGCTCAATTCCATGGGAATCGCAGTTTCTTTTCCACCGGTAAATCACTGCGCTCGCGGTGATCGGCAGTCCGATGATTCATCCACGCAACGCGGTCAACGATAAAAGGCTCTCGCGGTTTCGCTATCTCGTTTCACCTCGGGAACCCCTCTTACATCGAGAAATTAGCTGCGAATTAATTATCTCCGCGCGGCGGCTCAAGACAGCGCGCCGTAGCGAATCGGGGATGTCGCAAACAGAAACAATACCGTATCGGCATGAATGCGCCGTCATACGTGACTCCATTTGCCATTAGTAAAGCATATTACGGATTTATGAGGGATGTTAGGCGACCCAAGAATTCAGAGAATTGTGCAATTATCTGGTGCAGGTAAAGTAGTTGATCCGTAACACAAACCAATTTTTTTTTTTGGTGCCATAGTGCGGTATTAGGGGGTGAAGTCACCCCTCGAGAAGAGTGGAGAATTTTCTTTTTCGGGGGATATCTCGATATCGGAGAGATATCGGAAATAATATATGGAATTAAGGATTGATGGTGAGGGTAATTCGAAAAGTATAGATTACTCAATAATTGTTTTTACGCAGGTTTGTCGGTATAAAGAAAAGGTGCAACTTTTGGTTAAACTTCTTTCTAATATCTCTCACCGTTCTCGAGATATTCCACGAAAAAGAAAATTCTATATTCTTCTCGAGGTGACTTCACCCCCGAAAAGCGCCCCATGGCACCAACAAAAAATAGGTTTTTATTACGGATCAACTACTCTACTTACACAAAGCTGCATAATTTTCTGAATTTTCGGGTTGCCTAACTATGGTTAACGCGGAATATCTAAAGTCTTATTCAACTGGTGCAAGTACCAACATAACCACAATCTCCCCCAATGCCACGCTGGTATCCGCAGAATCTGAAGAGTCTCGCCAATCTCAAGAGAGAAAATCTGTTTGTTTCAAGGCTTTAACCTTAAACACTAATTTCCCGAAGCTTTTGCGAAGGAACGAAGCAGCATACTCGCCGCACGTTGCTCCGTCGGGTACAAATATGAGAGTAAGGACCATGATTTGCGGGATGGCTGACTGATCAACCGAGTTAGTCCCGAAAGCGAGAAGGATGCTCACCTGCATCTGCAGCCAGGAGTAATCGATGTAAGTGGTGGTGGTGGCGGTGACAGCGCCGGCGACGTTCGACGCGGAGGAGATCTGCTGCCAGTTGTCCTGGCCGGTGCAGCCGAGCACCGGCAATCCGTCGGGTTGACCCCGATCCGGTACTATCTGATCGGCATACTGATAGGGTGGTTGAATGGTCGGCTGTCCGCCGGAAGGCAAACTGGCTGGATGAGGGTGCTGGGCCCCCGAGCCGGCACTGGCGGGCAAGCAGCACACGCTCACGTCCATCCGTGGTGGCGGAGAGTCGTAGAAACGTTGCTGCTCCGGCTCCGGTTCCGGCTCCGGCTCCGGCTCTGGCTGCTCCCAAATCGACCTCCCAAGGGTCAACCCCCGCGGAACCATCCAATCTGCGACCGACACCCCCTTCGCGTATACCTCCTTTCTCACTCGAGATGCCACGCGAGAGACTGGGTTCGTCCGCCACCGTCTGGGTATCGCTACAACCCTATCAACCCTTGCTTCTTTTCCTCCGATCCTCCTCCTCCTCGACTCTCCCGCCGCTACGATCCTTCGTCACCTCACGAGCTCCTCCAGTCTTCTCCCACTCGCAAGCTTCTACTCCGATATCCTGCTACCGACAGCTAACTCTCGATAACGTACTAGAGCTAGCGCCACGTCGCGCGTCGGCGTCGCAACTCTCCCTGACGCTCCAAGGGTGCGACACGCGAGTATTGCTCCCAGCTCCTCGTCGAGATTCCAAAGCCCGCGAAGGCTTTACAAATCCCAATACCGCTGGCTTCCAATATTACAACTGCTCGCCGTTCTTCTTCAGCGATCATGCTCCGCGGCAATCCACGATTCACCGTCCAGGTACCGCGAGGAATCCTTTACCGACGTCGCAATCGTTCTCCACCGCGAACTGGCCAGCAGGGCAATTCTTCTCAACGAAACGCGAAACCATTTTTCCGCTGCCCTTCGCCCTTGCTCCGTAGAGGACGTTCGTCACGCGCGAACACACGCTCTCGGTACTCCCAATGTCATCGTGGCACTCCTCGCCCCTTCCTCCTTTCAACTCGCGTCCGCGAAATACGAGCGGAAAAGGAACCTCTGTTTTATCCGAAAGCGAGGAACGAGTGTCGCGCACACCTTGGACAACAGTCGTTAATTCGTATGGCGCGAGGGAATTCCATGTCTCCGACAAACTTTCCCATTGCTTGAGTAACAAGTTCACCACATTCTGGTCCTCTTCCAAGGCTTTGGTCACTTCTCGTTACTGTCGGCAGGCCGTCAGACCTCGCGGTATCCCTCGGGACTACTTGGGCGGACCGATCCCTCGCCTCTCTTCGTTGCCGATTCGCGCGCTTTCAGAAAGAATCGAGGACGCAGACGACACAGACCTGCCGCTGTCGATGCGACGCCAGGAAGCAGCGGCAGGTATCGCCTCGACAGCCAGACATCCAGCGCTATCGCGATTTATCCGCTTCAGCGACTGCGGGGGATCTTCGGGAACCTTGGTTGCTTTTGCTTCGTCGACAGTGTCGTTCTAAACCTGCGAGCCAACCGCGGCAATGCCGCTTCCTCGGTGTCGATCGGCACCAGTTGAAGATGTCCTGCTATCCTTTGATCGGTGACGGTGACACTCCGACGGTTTAGGCACAACAGTCATCCAGCCGACTAGCCACCGCAAGCGCGTACTGACGGTTCGATCGTGGAATTGACCAGTTTGAACCGATCGCGAGTTTCCCCGAGAATCCTTCGACGCGGCGCCAACAGTTCGGCCCGCTCGGTTCCTCGTTCTCCTCTATCGTATCACTGGCAACTGATCGGTCCGAGACGGATGGAAGCGGGAAACGAGAAACGATCCAACGACGGATCGATCGCAGGCGGCAAGGACTCCGATACGGTCGCGGCTTATCGCGGGCACCGTCCACGCATGACAACCAGGCTCTCGTAGACGCGATACGTGAACCGCGCAGGAGGAAGAGGAAGAGGTGGAGTGCGCGACAATGTAGAAGAGGGAGGACGAACGGCAGGAGGAGGAGATGGAGGTGGTGGTGATGATGGTGGTGGTAAGAGGGTGGAGAGAAGGTGGAGGTGGGGGGTGGAGTCGTAGAAGAACCCGAAAGAGACGAGAAGGTAAAGACGATGGATCAAGTGATTGCCGAAAACTGATGAGTGACCTAGCAATAAACAAAGCCGCAGAGGCGATCCACCCACTACGAGCAATGTTCTCGCGAGTGACAATGCTCGCTTCTGTTAACGCCTGGCCGTTCGTTTCTTCCGCGAGCTCTTCGTCTCCCACCCTTTCGCGTGAGCGCAGCTACCTAAACAAGCGGAGGAAGAAATAAAGAGCGGCAAACTCTCCGAGACTCGAAAACTGCGCGAGGAAGAGTGCGACCGATACCGGGGGTTGAACGCGTAGATACGGTAGTTGCGCTACTCTAGAGTACCGACGGGGAAACTGCAGCAGCAACGATGACGACGATGACGACAGTGACGGCGAGTGGTGGTGGGAAGGCGGTGGCAGTGGTGGAGGTGACGATGGTGGTGGTTCGGCGGTAAACCGTGGTAGGGGTGGAGAAACGGCGGTGGTGGAGGCGAGGGTGGCGAAGGTGGCGAACGCAACTGGTGCTCGCGACGCGACAGTGGTGCACCCGATTGTGGTGCGGCGCACGCGCATGCGTGAACGCGTGTCGTCAAGGCAACGGTTCCGGAGTAACTGCCCGCGCCCGGTGAACGCTGAACGCAGCCCTCCACGAGCCGTACTCCTTTCGCTCCCTCTCTCCCTCTATCCTCTTCTCTTGCTCTAGCCAGCTAGCCCCCTCCGCCTCCAGCACACTATACTCTCCTCTCGCTCCCTCCGCGTGCTTCTGGCTGGCTCACGCCCCGAGCGCGACCGACCCGAGCAGTCTAGGCGGCCATCAAGCACGCCCCCGTCTCGTCGTCGCGACCCGTCTCCGTCTCTTTTCCTCTTTATCCGCTCCCCCTCCCGACCCCCTAGCCCCCCAGCGGCCCATGTCATCGAGCTACGATACCGTCCGCGATACCACGCTGCTCTGCCTCGCTGCTTCTCCTTTCCTCCTTCTGCCCTTTTCTCCGCAAGAGGATCTCTCTCTTCTGTGCTTCGTTTTCCTTCTCTCGGCAAACTTCTCCCTCCCTCGCTCTCTGGCAGCGTGCACTCGTGCACTCGCGCACTCGCGCACGCCCGCCGATCTTCCTTCCTTTTCCATGCTTTCGCTCTGTCCTCCTTACTCCCGAAGGACGCTCGCTCTCCTTCTCCCTTCAACCGTGGAGAAGACGGGACGTTTATCGCCGAAAGGTATCGAGAGCCTCCTACCCCCGACAACTTTGGCACACTTTTCTTGGTCGGTGCTCTTGTACTTCTTTTCTCTTCTTCTCGGCACGATGTTGAACCGTGTCGTGGGTTCAACCCCTACTGCCCCTATTCAGATTTGTAATATGTATAACAAACATCAATCGAAGTCTTCGCGTACCCTCGACAATCTCCACGATTCCTCCGAATCTAATACCTAAAGGCGGTTTCGTTCATTGGGAATCTTTCGATTGTATGGTTATGTTTGTTGTTATCAACCGCAAGCGAAATACTTGCAGTTATCGTGTCAGGATCTCCCACGTTGTACCATTTTCACGCGAAAATATGAATATACCTGAAACAAAACACCTTCGACTGGTCCATATCCAATAGCCATCGAACGTTAATTTCGCATTACATCGCGCTGCGCTGCGCCTCCGCAGCTCCGTGTGGAAAACGCGGGAGTACGCAGGGTTACGCGCGGCCAAGAGATCCTCCGTCTATTTGATCGGGTCCCGTTTCGCTGGCAACCGCGAACTTCCGTCTCCCTCTCATTCGCGGGATTTCCTTCTCTCGATCCTCTTCTTGGACAACGGGAACAGCCATAGCCATTCCGCCAACGCTCGCCTGACGTCATCGTACTACGACTAACTCTAACGTCTTCTCTCTCGTTCCGCGGCTATCATCCACGCGTAGAGAACTTTTGCCGTTTTCGTCGCGGAACATCGCTCGATCGCAGTTACGTCTCGTACATACCTACGGCTGACAGATGGGGACAAAAGCTGCGGTGAATTCTAGCTTCGCTAATTCCCTAAGCAGCGCACCCGTTTATCGACCACCCTGCAATACCCCGAATCGGAAATCTTTACGACTCCCAACGCTCCCAGCGCCACCGCGAGTGCGTTATTTTTATTTATCTTATGCCGACCGCGGGGAACGATACAGAGGCGTGAAAATACGTAAAAACGAGCGGGCTCCCTGAAGGTGGTCGCGAACCCGGTGAAATTCGGAGTACTGCATACGACCGCGGCGAAGCGCTGTGTTGTGTTCGTGAGCTATGTGCGGCGACATGCATCTCGAATCTCTCCCCTCCCACCGAGCCAGAGATTCCCTTTCTCTTTAGATTGTGAAACGATTTTCTATCGTGGCGCTTTAGCTTTGCGGATTTATTATATATGCAACGGATTACGCAAATTACGACAAAGTGCAAATATTTCACATGACCTGCACCTGCATGACTCCCCTTTCTACGCGCGATCATTTAAGATTTAAGCTTTAAGCGGACACGTGAGTCGTAACGAGACGGTCTCGCCGCGAATTTATAATCCGTCCCATGGGAGTTCCGACGGTAAAACCCCCTGCATTGCAAATTCGCACACATCCAGTTCCTAATCTCCATAACCGTCCAACATCCATCGGAAGTTGAACCTTCTGCTCGTTCCTGCTTTTGCTAAGTCTCGGGTAGTTTAGTGCATTGATTAACTTTAAAATCGATGTTTCATGGAAAGCGACACAATGCGGCGCAGCTTTCAGAAATTCTTTAACCGCTACTACACTTCGTAGGATTTACTGTACGCAATTGCTGCAACTTTAAATTAAAGTTCGCCGTAAAACCTGATACCTATTACCTGCATACCTACTCCTCCCCGAATCACGGTTTATCTTTCCTATTTTCAAAGACCAAGCGCGTCAAGTGCTACTTACCTACCTAGTAGACTAACAGGATTATAAATTTGCAATTTTATTCTGTACATGTTTCCTTGTTTCCTCCTTGGATATCCTTTACTTACAGTTACGGCATTATTATTATTACCATTGGACCTTTCAATATTCTACCGTGCTTCCATCTCCTTGCGACGATTCAAAAACGTCGGAAATTGGATATGTATAATTATACCTACGGCAGAGAAATACCGACACAGAGAATTGATCGGAGGGAAAGAGGATCAAGCGTGGAGGGAAACGCGAACGGTGGAGAGCAGAAGGGGGGAAAAGGCTGGAAATGGTTCAGGCAAATTGGTAGCTAAAGAACGTGTGAAAAATCACTCCGCGGGGTCGTGGAAGCGACTAAGCTTAGAATTCGTGTTGCATCACAGACAATCCCCCACTATCAGGACGGAAGCAGCGCAACTTATGAATGGAAGTACTCGCCCATTGGTCGCCTTCGATAGCCAATGGCTGGCTGCTCGCGGCCCTCTTTACGCGATTCCGCGCGTGTTCCGCTGCCGCGCAAACAATCGCAGCATTCGCAGCTAGCGATGGGCTCGAAGCGCTTCCAGGTCCCAGCTTTAGAATCGTCACCACCAAAGTCTCCATTCGACTATATCGACATTAGGCAACGTAGGAACATTGCACGCGTAAAAACCTCACGCTGGACACTTCTATCTCTTCTAACTGAATATCCTGTCATTAAATTTTGGAAATTTCGAATCGGTACTCCTTTGACCCGCGTTACCTCCAGCATACGTAGTTATAAGTAATACAGTGATTCCCCACGAGTGGAGCGCGATATGTTTTCTGGGGGCAGCCACGGTTTCGTCTTTTTTTAATTTTTAATTAAGTTAGAATTATATTCTGAAATAATTTTAAATAGTGTTTTCTTTGCCTTATTAAATTTACTTTAATTACCTGATATGGGGAGGAGGGGTTGCACGTTATTTGAATATTATAAAAGGGGATCGCGACTAAAGAAAGGTTGGGAAACACCAAAAGCGTCCGCAGACTTTTTTCCAAGGGGGGGGGGGGAGGGCAACTTTGAAGCGACGGTGAAAAAATATAGTAATGAAAAAATTAGTAGCCCGCTTGCTTTTTTGAATCAAAATTTCCTATTCACTTTTTTAGTATAAACTTAATAAATATCAGTTTTTTAAAATAAGCGATCTTTTCTCAAAAGCCAGGGGGGGGGGCAACTGCCCCTTTTGCACACCCCTCCGGACGCTCATGGGAAACACTAACCTAGTATTTTAAATTTACTAAAGACGACCGATCGTGTTCAATGTTACCAAGAGATGGACGAATTTTCTTTGCAGTTAAATGGCACCGTGTAACTATTCCCAGTCTATATTAGAATTAAACAGACGCTCTCGAAGAACTCCAAGCAGACAAACTGACACTACGCGGTGACATCTACTGTATAAAAGAGTTAACATAATGCGAAAGGTGAGCAGTTAGACACACGATGTATGGTGCCACGTCCGATCGCGATAAGATTCTGTTAAATTTCTTCGCATCACAAATTCAAACTCCCTTGTAATTCGTGGACGATGACTTGGATAGATATCTGCAGCCGGTCAGCGGGAGTATTTGTTGCATGATCCACCATGAGAAATAGTGTCGCGCTGATCGATTCGTTCGTAGCCCGTGGCTGACGATTGATATCGTATGTATGTAGGTGAATAAGATCATCGTCTTTAATTGTCGCACGGGTATCGAGTCAGTTCGATGGCATAATAATGAGGCAAAAAGAGAACAAGAGTGAGAGGAGGTTGAAAGAGGCAACGGCGGGAAATTAGCATAATGATAGGTATGAGTGTCGCTTTATAGTCTTCTTTCGAATTGTAAATCTGACGCTCGGTACGTCTTTAATTATACACAGATACCTCCCGTTACGATATCTGAATCACGCGTATAATGTAACTATATCTACATACAGCATTGCTGACTCATTTCTTCAACGATCTTGAGTCAAAACTGCTTGATATTCATAACGCCTAGGCCGAAGCTACTGATTGGCTTTCACGTGTAAAAACTAAGTACGCGAAACGTTTCGATACCTTAGACGAATCGTTTGAAGAAGATTCTTCGACTAGAACAGGTTAAGTAGTCTGTTCTGAATCGCTACCGGAATCGGAGTGCGAATCTAGCCGAACACGTGCAACTTATAGCGTGAATGACAGACGAAGAATATCAGGGCAGGTGCTAACTCACGTGCCTCTTTACGCGCGCGGAAAAGCCGGTACGCACCGATGGTATCGTCGCGGTAGGAGAATGTAGCAAATACCGAATAGCAATTATTGGCTAACGTATGTTAAGTATAGGGCAGAGTCGTCGGCGACGCTCTTATGAGAGGGAAGTGAAATTCTATTGGGCACGTCAAGGTGATGGTAAGATGACACCATACTTGCCACAAGAGCGCACCGTAATATTGTGCATTCGCGTATATACCACGCTCTGTCGCGCATCGATCCGCGCTAAATCTTTTCCTATATTAGCATTTTCTTATTTCCGCTACGCAATCTGGTGGCGAAAATTAAAGCAGTCTAATCGGATTAGCTGTCACATGTAATTGTCAGTATTGGGAATTTCGACTGTTTGATGACCGATTTAGTAAAATTTAACAGACTATTTAATGACAAAAACATTGCACTATTTCAATACTTGTGTGGCACCAGTCCTGCGACGCGATTGACCCGATTACAGAGCGTATTTTAGTAGATGGCGCTCTCATAGTATTTCCCAATAGCTCCCTCGATTCTACAGAGGCATATTTTAACAAACATTTCGCTTCTTTTATCATATATTTTTATTCATGTTACTTTATTCAGTGGCGGGTTTAAGGGAAAAGGCCCAGGTGGCAAACGTTCTAAGAGGCCCATTTTTTCGGGAAAATGAAGAGGTAGTTTACTAAAAAAGGGCTAAGTGTACTACAGTACATAAAAAAATATAGTGTTTAGATCGCCATTTTTTTTTTTTTTGATGATGGGGCCCTCGGAGTTCCTTCCAGGCAGGGGCCCAGGCCGCAACTGCTCATCGGCCGCCCGTTAAATCCGCCACTGACTTTATTCTTTCATATATCTCTACACGAGAACAATCTTTACCGATCTAATTGCTACGATCGTCGGGATTGCGCGGAACACACTTTTCTAGCAGTGACAAATACACCCAAGCAAAACGTGTGTAAACAATATCGTCACATCTTATAGAGGACTTCAATATCTTCCAAATTTATTATTGAATACCTATGTATATATATATAGGGTGTATGTGTATGTACAAACGCATATATGCCAATTCTAAAGATATCCATGTTCACTGAAATCATGCCGCTTCTTTCAACTCCAAATATTATCTTCCTTAGTATCTGATTTGAAATCTGTATCGTCCATGAGTTCTCTGTCTGGTTTTGGCTTCTCTTTGGGTGTAAATCTATAACTAAAAATTAAAACGTACCGTATACGAGTAAACGATATCTCCCTGTACGCTATAATAAAAAATTCACGCATAGCGAGTTCGATTCTAAACAGTTTATTAGTAAATTATACCTCTGATAATTGCTGTAATATTCTGCCCTATTTTTATTCCGTAAACTATCGTACGTTACGCGAGGCTTCGGATTAATCGGCTTGTCGCTCAGTAATTCCTCTCCCGAATCGTTAAATGCGTCGAGTTGATCGTCTTGAAATGAAATTGATAAACTAGTTAGCTGACAAAATTGAGATGGCCTTTCAGTCGACTTACCGGGTTCAACATTGCTGTCCGAGTAAGTATCGAGACTACTCCACATCGGCTGTTGCTCTGGCAATTGGCCGAAGGAGTTCATAGGCTCGCTCCGTCGATTATAATTACTGTTCGAAACATTTTTAAACGCCTGTTTTAAAGCTTCGCACAAGATAGGAAAGGATTATTACACAGAATAAGTAATACCTCGTATCGAAACCTTTTCTATTCTTCATCATGTTGGCCACAGAGGGCGCATGTTTTTCCAAGCACACTATGCTATAGTATACCCTTCCCACTGTGTACCCCAATAAACCCATAAAGGCTATGGACACTCTTCCTACCGTACTGCTTGGTTTAAAAGGGATCAACTTGTACGTGGCAAATGCGCTCAGTGCTCCGAGGGGTATAGCAGAAAAAAAGACTGCTTCGGAACTCATACACTTATGATAAGCATCTCTAGTTTCTTGCGGTAAAGCATGAAACTAAAATTTAACCATTCTTTAGTTTAAGAGGCGTTTCTTATTTAACGTAATACGATATGGCATTACTACTAATAGAAGGCTTTTAATATTGCCTGGTTTACCGCACATACTTATAACTCTTAAGTATAGTAATTTACCGTTTCAAATACATCTTTGGACAATTGCTCTGCCTTCTCTAATGTGTTATTTTGCATGATGCTATTGATCAATGATAAATCACCTGCATAACATAAATTTTCGCCGGTTGATGAAAATGACAATATGCCGAGTGAAGGGATTACAGACACACGAGTCGCAGATAAAGATTATCGCTGTATCCAGTATCACTGGCTCCTCCGGTGAATAAATCGCAAACTGCTTGTCGGATGTCTTAAACAGCGGAGTATTCAAACGCTGTATTGCTTTCGATGAAAAAAGTAGGGTAATGAACGTATTAAAGTAAAGACTATACGTAATAAAAGATATCTAGATTTTATTATCCCTACGTGAAATTATTGTAAGACCGGTGAGAGGGTCAGGGGCGGATTTGGAGATTCGGCGCCCCCTAGGCTGAGAAGCGTATGCCGCCCTTTACGCGAAATGTCATCAAATATTTTAATTTAAAAGAGTCAAGATAATTTAAAAATTAATTCAATGTGGCAACGCACGTATGAGTTAATGCTAATTTGATACATTGCTTTTAAGAAGAATTGTTTTTAAAGCTGTCTCAATAAACGTTTGTGTTTAACCTTTTTCAATTTCTTTCGCTCAAAATTTGTCGCACCTCCGAATTTGCCGCCCTAGGCTGCATTAGCCTCACAAATTCGTCCCTAGAGAGGGAACAAGCCGGAAAGAAAATGCGAGAGCGAAATGGAAAATTTAAGGAAATAAACTATTTTTATTCCATATCTAATTTAAAAAATAGATTTCTCTATGGGCGTCCACAGGGGGGAGGACAAAAGGGGCAGTTGCCCCCTGGCTTTTGAGAAAAATCGCTTATTATTCAAAACTGATCTTTATTAAGTTTATATTAAATAAGGGAATATTTTTAAATTTCAGTTTTCAATTTTTAATTAAATTGACACTGTAAAATGGGTTAAAAAAAGCAAGAGAGGTATATCTTTCTTTAACATCATTCCAAAGTTGCCCCTCCTGGAAAAAAGTTTCCGGGCGCCCCTGGATTTCTCTATAATAATCCATTGAACTGCGGTGCTATCTGTAATTCGTAATTTACTAGAATGTATTATACATAGCTGCAAAAGTAATGAATTGAAATAATAAATTGTAATATAATGATTACTTGCAGTGGCGGATTTAACGGGTGGCCGATGAGCAGTTGCCGCCTGGACCCTGCCCAGAAGGCCTGCACGGCCTCATCTTCCAAAAAATTATGATTTTATCCACACACTATATTGTTTTTTGTTTCCCATAATATTCATACCACACGCGCGTAAATTTATTTGTAATTCTGTCATATATACAGGGTGTGCCAAAACGTTTGCCACCTGGGCCTTTTTCATTGAATCCGCCCAGGGGCGACCGGTGACTTTTTTCCAGGGGGGAGGGGGGCAACTTTGGGATGATGGTAAAGGAAAATAAAGCCCTCTTGCTTTTTTTAACCCATTTTATAGTGCCAATTTAATTAAAAATTTTAAAATATTCCCTTTCTTAGTATAAACTTAATAAAGATCATTTTTAAAAAATAAGCGACTTTTTCTCAAAAGTCAGGGGAGGCAACTTTTACCCCCCCCCCCCCCCTGCCGACGCCCATGAATCCGCTACTGATAACACACTGTAACTTTATGTACCATTTCTACATTTTTACGCTATTTTAAAAAATTAATTTACATACACCAAACTGTTCTGGAACATAGAAAATGTGCAGTGTTTTATCCATTCACAAAAGCACGTATCCGCATGTACATTCTTCGGTAATTTAAAAATAGTATTCCAAGTGTTCGCAAGATTCTGTTTAAAAAAGAACTTACAACACGCGCCACATGAAGCAGTTTATTCACATCTATGTGTTAATTTAATAAGTACAGTAGCTTGTATTACATTACAACTCGCTAGAAAGATATTTCTTATGTTTTGTTCCGTTTGTACTTTATATTTTATTATACATTATACATTAAATATTATTACATTGTATAAAGCATGTACTTGAGAAAGTAACAATTCGGCAATAATATATATAATACTTAAATATTCATCTATACTTGTGTACATTAATACGAATAAGATATATTAAGCACTCGCAATATACTTAGGACTAAATTTTAATATACAGTTAGTAAAAAAAGTATTTGGACACTTTTTAAAATTGCATAACTTTTTTTAGAATTGGTCTTAACGACTTGATTTTTTTTGAGGACCTAGAAGGATTAGTTTTCTAAGTGACGTGTTTCGTCGTTTTCGAAAAAATTGCAATTGGTCGGAATAGCGAAGAAAATAGTAAAGGTCGTTTTTTAAACTTCTTTTTGTGAGCTTGTAATGAAAATTCAAAAAACCCATTTGTAGATTGAAGTAAGTTATATACATGCCTAAAATTTCATCGAAATCGGTTAACGTTGCTTTGAGCTATAAACGCTTAAAGATCGCGGAATAAGGTCGAAAATCGCGAAATTCCCGAAATCAGCGATTTCAAATCGAGTCAAAAAAAATAAAAAAAAAATCAAGTCGTTAAGACAAATTCTAAAAAAGTTATGCGATTTTAAACAGTGTCCAAATACTTTTTTTACTAACTGTATCTGCATCAATTGTAAAATGAATTAAAATATTGTTAGGTTCAATTTAACATCTTCCTCCTGGGTATAAATTTATTAAGCTTCTCATTTATTATCTACCTCTGTCATTTCTCAACACATAAATTATCTTTGTTAAATTCTACGTTCTACACTAGAATATTCTGCGTTTCCGTGGATATTATTTACAAGGACTTTCCTCTTGCAAATTTTCCGTTCGCCACTTATGAACAAGATGAAAATACATATAATGACATACGTTGCGCTCATAAGTTAAAAATGGGGGAATGGTGCTAATGGAGTAACGCCGTCTCCTATAAAAGTGGCCGTTTGGAAGTAGGAAGTACTCTTGAAAATGTTGTGTAACAGTGAAGCCAAAGAACGCTTTAAAGCTTCGGAAATACTTTATTCTATTCTGATTCTGTTATATATATCTGTGCAACTAAGCATAACGTTATCTGTGCCTATGGATTACAGTACAACGACAATGTTAACGAACAATGCGACCAATGATTCTCTCGACGACAGTTTGTAAGGAAACGTGATTCTAAAAAGTTTTTACTATCTAACTGTATTTATCAAAGCGCTACTTTATGTGATATAAGCATTATTCTTTTATGTTACAGATACGTCATAAAAGCGGTGGTATACGAGATTGGTATTCTGACAGACGCGAACAGTACAGCTGACAATACTACCGAAAGGTAAGGTAGAATTAATGTTTCGTCACTTGTTTTAATTCTTCAGTTTAAATATCATAGTATAAAAATTAAAAACGCAATGTTAACAAGGTGTAAAAATCATGGTACTCGCCATACTTTTACACTGGAGCTGCGATAGAAACTATAAGAGCGTCGATAGGACGCTTATATCGTCGGTCATCTCTTAGTAAGCTTAGCTCTGCTCACTGCTTCAGTGCAAGCGCATCCATTATAAAACTATAGAATGTATTTCTACGCTTCGCTCCATCATTTATCGCAGCTCCAACGCAATTGTACCCTAAGTAGGATCATTCTGCATACTGCGCTACGATCTCTTCTTTCGTATGAACTGTTTCTAAATACAAGCCTTCCTATTACTTTACTTTGTCCATAGACAAGAAGAAGTTAAGATTTCATTCTACAATCCGCCAAATACAAGTAACGGGCCTTAAAGAATGTTGAAGTTTATGTTATCTGCTGTTATTTAACTCATTTTGTACAGCCAACTGTACGATGTAGATAATATAAATGTGGAGCGATGCAGAGCGAAGATTTTTCAACAGGAACAAAGTTCTTGCGGCAAGCATTCATTGCGCCGTGGAACTATAATGAACTGGGAAACTTGCTTATATTTGAGTTATATCTAACTTGAAATGAATATACACAAAAATGCAATTATTCGCTGTAAATAAGTTTTCATTTTTTAGTTAAACAATATTTATTTTATCATGACGTATAATGGATGAATAGAAACCCTTAAATGATTTATGTACTAATAGCAATTACTTTTCATGTATCTGAATTATGGACCTAAGAATCAAGTCCATGATCTGAATGTACATCAACAATATGTATATAACAGAATAAATTATATGAAACACAAACGTAAGATATTATTTTCTTGTATTCCCTTTTACGTTTGATTCATAAAGCGTCGAACAGAAACCATTCGTTAGTTTCAAAAGGAATAATGTAAAATGAAATATATGTATGAAATAACAAATTAATTTTTCTTTGTAATATACATACATATAGGTTTATTACGCACGTTATAAGAAAACGGAAAGAGGAGAAAAGAATCCTTAAACAACGAAAGAGTAGCTGATTAGGGTTATACAGACTAAAGACTAATTAGGTACACGTAGTCTTAATTATAACTTGGAAAAATTACGCTTAATGCGGTTAATAACTCATAAACGGGAGAAGTCAAATAAACTCTTGATGCGTAACTTAAAAATTAGTACAGAAAGGTATAAAAACTATACTATTTTAGCAAGGGTAAGGCGAAAAAGAAGAGACGTAAAAGAAAATGAGATAGTGCACGATAAAATATCTGGGTAAAATAATAAAAATGAAAACCTCCCTGGCGGGGAATCGGACCCCGGTCTCCCGCGTGACAGGCGGGGATACTGACCATTTTTTTTTTTTTTTTTTTTTTTTTTTTTTTTTAAATAAACAAAGTTTATTGTGCCCTTATACATATATTTACATGTGCAATAAACTTAACGCTGTACAAAGTTCTACATCAGGTAGGTAAAGAGCGAGACCCTAGGCTCCGATAACGGAGCTCGCGTAGTCCAAATACTAGAGTATGAATTCTGATTGCACTTATTGCTGTTAATTGGTGGAGTTCGTAAGCATACTATTGCTTGAATAAGTTATCTTTACATGTAGTGCAGTTGGCGCAGTGCTGCTGTACTCTTTAATTATTGGGATACTGACCACTATACTACCGAGGAATTTTTATTGGGAACGTTTCTGGGACTTGTTTTCAATGATATATGAGAATTATTTACTTTAAATGTTAATTTTATTATAATTTTTGACGTATGAACAAATATATAGATAGAATTACTGAAACTAAGTATACGTGTACACTAATATTTAGGAGATAAACTTATAGTAGGCCGGTATTCATAGTCGCTACTTATTCTTAAGATCGTCTTAAGCATGCGGCATCCTCTACTAACCTAGTAGATTAGTAAAGGATGCCGAATACTTAAGACGATCTTAAGGGCGGTATTCATAAACGTGTCTTAAGATTAAGGAAATGCTTAAGCATGCGGCATCCTCTACTAACCTAGTAGCATAATAAATGATGCCGAATGCTTAAGCATTTGTTTAATCTTGTATTGTATATTGTTTTTTCCTGTTAAACAGGATGACGTTTCAAGCTTATCCAGTGTGCACGGGAAAAGGCCCCGTAGCTATGCGCTACGCTCCGTTACGCATGCGCGAGGATGCGCGTGACGTCAAACCAAACAACGCCAAGATGGGAAACGAAACGGCTTGTCCCGCCACTGCTATGAATTGTGGTACAAATTAGGGCTGGGACTATTTGTCGAATTTTATTTTTATTTTATTTTTATTTGTCACTTCAGTCGCTTGGCTTGACTTGACAGTGGCGCCGTTTCGTTTCCCATCTTGGCGTTAATTGGTTTGACGTCACGCGCATCCTCGCGCATGCGTAACGAAGCGTAGCACATAGCTACGGGGCCTTTTCCCGTGCACACTCGCCGTCACAGGAGTATGGCGCTTTGAACATCACGCTATAGGAGCGCGCGTTCCAGCGCGGCACGCCGGAGCGACGCGCCAAACCTGAGGGTTTGGAACAGCCGTGTAAAGGCGGCTAATTTCTCTCAATTATCCCAAAGCAACAAGTCCCTGGACTTGCTCAAAAGCAGAATACTAAATCAACTCCATAAATGTGGGTTCGAACCACGGAAAACTCGTAATATTAGTAAACTCGAAAGTACGGACGTAACATTGATATATGTAATGATACTGTTAGGTATTATCGTTCCTCATGCCGTTATTTATGTAATGGAAAATCCTTCTATTTCATAGTATATGTATTTATTGAACATGAAGAAAATTCACTTGTTATGAAATATTTCAACACACATTCCTAACACATATATTATCTTTCCGTAACAATTTTTGTTTTCCTAAGTATCTCCAAGTATTGATGATTCGGAACTAGACTACGAGGACTTAGTGCATGTATTTTTTCACAACAGCGATAGCACACTCTTTAAATATTGCTGCTGCTGCATACCGAAGGTGAAGAGGTCGGCTGATAGCCAATCTCGTAAACCACAGATTTCAGTCTCTTTCGTCAGTTTTGTGGACAAACATCGCATTTCTTTGTCGGACAGTGTTACAGAAAGTGTACTGCTAGCAGATCTCACCCGTTGTGCATTGCTGTATAAGAAAAGGAGAGCGGTAAAGGTGTACAGGAAGGGTTAGTAGAGTATATAAATATTATTGATTTCGATACCGGCTGTACAGCATTGCATTTCGCGTGCCTGGTTCAAGACTATCGTACAGTAAAGGTTGTTTTGGTACATGGGACAGATTATAAAATAAACGATGATAGATTGTAAGGATATAAATAAGCAGGTGGAAGTTGGAGCAGCTGGAAGGCAACATTTTGTCCTTTTATCGCTATTAACTCAATGGGCGTTATATTGCTTGAAACAAATTAAGGATGAATTTTCCAAGGGAACAAGAGCAGATTCTATTTGATAAGATTAAGGTTCAGGTTAAAATCGTAAGCAACGACCTAATTCTATTGGACATGCGAGATCTTAAATTTATTGGAGTCATCCTACGTGATTATAAAGTCGGGGAAAATGTTAATTTTAATAAGTTTCTAGTAGAATGTCTGCTCTCATCCTATAAATCTATATCAAAAGAAATGTCAAATAAAGTAGAATCTGAACGTATGAAGAAATCCTCTAAACAATACATTCCGAAAGAATTTATTGAATTCCTTGAAAAAGGTCTTCAAATCGAACTTGACCGTCACTTAGATTCCAGTAATAAAGCTGAGATTGATAGCTATTTAAACGTCAGAAGAGATGGCGATTCTTTATATAAAATCTATTATACCATTAACTCATTGTCAGTAGACAGAACTTTCGAAGTGAATAATAGAGGAAGATCTATAGAGGATAAAAGACTAGCTTTGCAAAGAGCATTTCATATTACTGGTGAATATGTAAAAGATATTCCAAGTACTCCTAATCTATTATCCGATGTCAGGCAATCTTTAGAGGAAAAGGGAGTACCAACTAAGGCTCTAAGTAAGTATAGAGATACGTTAGCGCATTATCAAGTATTTCCTTTAATAGAGGGAGACGATAATCGAGTCAAGGAATTGTTTGATGAATATTTCCATCCTATTCAAGAAGTTATCAGGAGTACGATAATTGAAACAGAGGATAGTTTTCTTCGAAAGATTATTGAAGAGAAAGGGAAAGAGCCTAAAATCGATAAGTCTGTTGTAGAACGACTTAAGGAGTCTAAAAGTAGGAAAGGTGTTCAGGGGCTTAAAGAATGTATTAGAACGATGCAGTTAGAAAATAAGTATCGCTCTATGGGCGATGAGAATAAAAAATTTGTTGATGAACTGTACCAAACTGTCCAACGAATGAAATCTATAGATTTATCTGTAGATCCGGTAAAGTCTTCCGAAGGTAAATTAAGTAAAAAGAAATCAAAGCCCTCGGATTCAATTATAGAATACATTAACAAAAGTAAGTTGGAGGCGTACAATAAGCTGAGATAGCGCCGATTTTAGAAAGACCTGCAGGCGAGCTAGAAAATCCTCATGGTGATGTATTACAAATAACACAAGTAATAGACCGTCTTAGTTATAAGGATACTTCTTCGCCTAATAATAGTATTCTCGATGATTTCCTTAGTCTGCCAATACTTGAGAATACGTACGTGGAGTTTAAGAAAGGTACTGATAACGAAGAGGTTATCGGGAGTTCCCTTAGAAAAGAATTGGAACGATATTTTGATGCAGAAAGTTTTAAAAATAATGATGCCTACGGTGAATTTAAAAATAGTAAACCGGAAAATTTAATTGACTTGCTGAACAACAATATCAGTGGAGAAGATGCTAATAAAGAGAAATTAATTGGATTTTTTTAATCAATTGGCAAAAGTCAAGATAATTATATTCCGCCTGAAGAATATGAACGATTGGTTAAAGGCTTGGGTATTAATGATAATATTAAAGAAAAGTTATTTTCATACTCGGTAGGGTGGAGACGGGAGAAATGTGTTGATTTGCTTAGAAAAAACCCTCCTGCTCTTAAGACGATATATGACACGTTCGTCAGTATACGACAAACTTGTTAAGGAGTGCGGACTTCGAGAGGTGCCTTCGGAACAGAGAGTTGATCTTATAAATCAGAAGATAGAAGAATTATACTCGCGCAGAACAAAAGAGGAATTTGGCGTGCTGGCAAAAGTAAACCATCCTTTCGCAGTGGAATCGCAAATGATTAATGTATATTCTCTTTCTGAGAGAGCTAGTGATAAAAAAAAAGGAGAATGAGAAGAAGAAAGGTGGTAAGAAGAAGAAAGGAGGCGAGGAAAACAAATTTGAAATAAAAAAATTACGTAATTATTTATCGCACGGTGATGCACTGATTAGTATCAAAGATCATGAAAATATAGCGCTTCAACTAGTTGAGATAAAAAACGAGGTGAAGGTCAGAGAGATGTTAAATGATCCCAACATTACTCCGGAGAAAATTGAAGCCACTATGGATAGTATGCAATCGCACGTTGGCGTAAAGAATATAAGAGGACTTCTTTGTCCTCCTGGCCGATCTGGAAGAAGTACTAGATCTGCAAGTAAGAGTTGTTTAACATGGGAAGAAATAGACCAATTTAATAAAGGAGGGGCTAAAAATAGAGATCCTGATAACATTATAATAGATAGTAAAAAGTTTATTTCTAGTATCTCAGGTGAACTTGAGGCAAACGAGGAAAAGTTTTCAAAATTCATTGCTTTAGCGAGTGAAAGTGAAGTTATAGGTGACTATAAAAAGAACATCAATATGCTCACTGATAATCACAGGTATCTTGGTCATTTAGAGAGAGTAGGTAAAGTCTCTGGTATGGTTATGCATGGAATGATCGGAAAAACTCTGGCGGGTGATATATTGCGTGGTGATTATGAAGAACTTGCGATAAACGTAAGTTTTCTTACTGCTAGTCCAGTATTAACAAAAGTTGCAGACGTAGTATCTATGAAAGGAACAGGTTATGTATTAAAAGGCAAAGTATGGCGTGGTAAGTCCTTAAAGATTGCCTCCCCATTTATTTCAAGCGCATTTAGTGTTTTTACTGTAGATGATTTGATTGATCAAGTGAAAGCATACAGAGATGGTGATAAAGATGCTTTGGTTCCTATCATAGGAAATAGTATCGAGCTTGTGACAGATGTTACTGTAATTGGGGTAGAGATTGGAGAAGCATTTGGATTGTTGAGGGGAGTTTCTGCTGTCACTGGTCCTGTAGGAATGACCATAGGAGTTGTAGTATTTGTAGGCACCGATATTTACACGGCAGTAAAAGCAGTTGAGAAAATTGACGAGTACATTCATCTAACAGGATCGGAAAAGTTTATTGAAGGAATCCTTGCTTTTTTTGGCGCAGGACATTCAGACCGTATCGGAGAGTTAATCAAAGGGAAAGACGGAAATAATCAAGCAGTCAAAAATGCAATAAGCTTTTTAAAAGATAATCCGCACATTCAAAGATATGTTTTCCCTAGTATCAGTGTAAAATACACCGCAGATGTTGACCCAGAAACCAGAATTTATCCTGACTGTCGCTCCATAGAATCACTATTACCTAAGCAGTTCAATAGCCCTTACATATTGGATAATACAGTGTTTCTACATAAAAAGAGAAATGGTATAAAATGGAGTAGGATAAGGCCAGATAATCTACAGGGAATTGATTTACTTTGTCTACCTAAAGGGGATTGGGAATCTGTTCCAGAGGGATGGACTTATTACTGTGATGGTGCGATTGGTATAGAGTATACAGATGATAGAACCGGAAATTATACTTTGATAAACCTTGGTGATGGTAACGATATAATAAGGGGTTTCGAACATAGTAGCAATATTTTTGTTTTCGGTGATGGGATTAAAAATATAATTGGGGGAAATAAAGATGATAACTTTATTTTTGGAGGGAAGAGTGTTGATGCAGTTTGTGATAGTACAACTGTAGGTTTTGTAAGTGGGCGTGGAGGAATTGATACAATCGATGTTGGTAAACTCGTTCCACATTATGAGGGGAGTAAGGGAGTAGGTAGGTACCAAGTATCTGCTGATTTTCGTAAAGGAATCTTAGAAGATACATGTGATGTTGCTCTTCATATATATAATATAAATGTATTCTTAGGAAGAAAAGGTGGAGTAGATCTAGTGGTAGCTGCTTGTGATACTAAGCATGTGGATGGTAGAGGAGGAGAAAATAAAAATTATTTAGATAGCATTACAATTCCAAAAGATGATGCTTGTTCTTATGATACCGAAGTTACAATTAATCCTTACACTAAAGTCGCTAATAATGCTACTAGGGGTAACTTTCGTTATTTTGTAAAAGGAGAGAAGGGAAAGGAAGCGTATATCGAGTTAGCTCCAAGTTCACAAAGCAACAATACGTTCGTCTTTAACTATACATTAAAAGATATTGCTGCTATCGATAAAACTGAGAAAAATATAACTTTTAGCTTTGTAGAAGAATTCTACAAAAGAGAAAAGAAAACAGATGCGAATAGTAGTTTTAATTTAACTGTTAGTGGTGCTGATAAGAACACAACTACATATCAACTAAATGACCGTACCAAAATTCAAATTGATCAAAATATTGTGTATGCAGTGCAAAAAACTGAAAAGCCAATTGATAGTCTTGTAAAAGACTACTCTTCTATAGCGGATAAGTCACAAATGCATGTCGTTGTACATTCGAATGGTGAAGTTCTTACAATTGGAAATAGTAATTGGGATGTATTGATGAATGATCCTAATGCAAGAGCAAGTCACTTAGTTGGTGGCGGTGGTGAGAATATATTTATTATTACCTCGGGTCATGAAAAATTAACTCTTGCGAAGCTTCCAATTTCTGATGTGGTAATTTATGATTTTGATCGAGAGAAAAAAACAGATACTTTAGATCTGCATGAAATAAAGGAACAACTGAAAAAGGATATTGATCGAGAAATCAACACAAATGTTAGTAAAATTGATAATGATTTACTGATTAATTTATCTCTTGATGATGCGTCTAAAAAAGAAGTAGTTAAGATAAGATTAAAAGATGCATTGGAGTATCAGTGGTACAAGAGAGTACACATAGTAATCGATGATACATTTGTAATTGAACAGATTCTAGACGATTTTGAATTAACTCCACAGCCTTTAATTTTCGATGATAATAGTATAACTATTTATGCCATAAATCCAACAGATGTGGCGAAAGGAGACAAGATAAGAGTAAAGAAGGAGATAGGAGATTATGTTTTTGCTCGTGATAACGATGCTTTAGTTATAACCAACTGTTTGAGTTCTAGTGCTGATAAAAATAACCTTTCTACTATTATGTTGATCGATTCTTATTATGGGAACAATCAAGATAAGATGCAGTCGCTGAAGATAGAGTTTGATGATAAGAAGATATTGTTAAGGAAAGAAATAGAAAGGATAAATAATGCCGGGAACTTTAGTGAATTAAAGAGGAAAGTTAAGATTGATAGTTTTAAAGCTGTAATGTATGCGATAAAGACACAAAAACTGTTCGAAGCAATAGAAGGAAATAATATTGGTGAGGTCAAGGATCTTATTGATCATGGTGTTAGTATCGATGTTAGAAACAATGACGGGCAAACACCCTTACAGTCTGCTGCTAAAAGTGGTAATCTAGATTTAGTAAAATACCTTGTAGAAGAAAAACACGCTGATGTTAATGTAAAGGATAATACTGGGATTACACCTTTGCACTATGCTGCTTTTGGTGGCAATCTAGAGGTAGTAAAATACCTCGTAGAAGAAAAACACGCCGATGTTAATGTAAAGAATAATTCTGGGATTACATCTTTGCACTATGCTGCTCTTAATGGTAAGCTAGGGGTAGTAAAATACCTTGTAGAAGAAAAACATGCTGATGTTAATGTAAAGGATGCTGGGAAGGATACACCTTTGCACTATGCTGCTCTTAATGGTAAGCTAGGGGTAGTAAAATACCTTGTAGAAGAAAAACATGCTGATGTTAACGTAACTGATAATTTTGGGATTAAACCTTTGCACGTAGCTGCTAATTATGGTAGGCTAGAAGTAGTAAAATACCTTATAGAAGAAAAAGGAGCTGGCGTTGATGTAACTGATAAGTGTAGGATTAAACCTTTGCACTATGCTGCATTTGGTGGTAGTCTAAATGTAGTAAAATACCTTATAGAAGAAAAAGGAGCTAGCGTTGATGTAATTGATAAGTTTAGGATGAGACCTTTGCACTATGCTGCATTTGGTGGTAGTCTAAATGTAGTAAAATACCTTATAGAAGAAAAAGGAGCTGGCGTTGATGTAACTGATAAGTTTGGGATGAAACCTTTGCACTATGCTGTATTTAATGGTAGTCTAAATGTAGTAAAATACCTTATAGAAGAAAAAGGAGCTGGCGTTCATGTGAGCGCTCATTTTAGCAAGGTACCTTTGCACTTCGCTGCTTATGGTGGTAGGCTAGAAATAGTAAAATACCTTACAGGAGTAAAAGGCATTAGCATTGATGCGAGGGATTATTTTAACATGGTACCTTTGCTCTTAGCTGCTAGTCATAGTAATCTAGAAGTAAGATACCTTATAGAAGAAAAAGGCGCTGACACTGATGCGAAGGATAAATTTGACTGGGTACCTTTGTACCATGCTGCTAGTCGTAGTAATCTAGAAGTAGTAAGATACCTTATAGAAGAAAAAGGCGCTGACATTGATACGAGGACTAATTCTGAAGAGGTACCTTTGCACATAGCTGCTAGAAAGGGTGGGCTAGAAGTAGTAAAATACCTTATAGAAGAAAAAGGCGCCGACATTGATGCGAAGGATCATTTTGAGAAGGTACCTTTGCACTTCGCTGCTGCGTACGGTAACCTAGAAGTAGTAAAATACCTTTTGGGGAAAGGGGCTGATGTTAATACGAACAATATTTTCGGGTTAACACCGCTGTACAATGCTGTTGAGTTACATAATCTAGAAATGGTAAAATACCTTATAGAGAAAGGTGCTAATATTGGTTTAAACCGATTCTTAACAATTGATGGTGCTTTATACATGCTAGAGCGCAATGGTTATAAAGATCAGGTAGATTCTATCGTTAAAAAATTAACAGAGAGATTGTTTGATGCGGTAAAATATGATGATCTCGGTGAACTTCAGGATCTTATCGATCAAGGAGTTAATGTTAATGTTAAAGATAGTGGCGGGCAATCACTTTTGCACTTTGCTGCTAGTAATGGTAAGCTAAAGGTAGTAAAATACCTTTTAGAAAAGACACAAGTTGATTTTAATGAAGAGGATGATGGGAAGACTACACCTTTACTGGCAATCTACATCGCTGCTGGCGGTGGCAATCTAGAGGTAGTAAAATACCTTGTAGAAGGTATTGCACGTAGTTGCCATGAACGGTAACCTGGAAATAGCAAGGTATCTTATAGAAGAAAAAAACGCTGATGTTAATGTAAAAGCTAATTCTGGAGATACGCCTTTGCACGATGCTGCTATAAATGGTAGGCTAGAAATGGTAAAATACCTTACAGAGAAAAAAGGTGTCGATGTTAATGTGAAGAATAATAATGGATATACGCCTTTGGACTTCGCTGCTAGTAGAGGACATAGTGATATTGTGAAATATTTAGAGACAAAACTTAACGAAATAAGAGAAAAGCCTCAACGACGCAAACGTAGTCACCGTCATTCGTCGCGTAGGCTTCTTACTACAGACTCGAGTAATCAACCAGAAATAGCAACAAGCAATGCAAGTAAAAAATCTTCGTGGACAAATGATTTAGTTGGTTCTATCGTTAAATTACAAGAAAGTTCAGCACCTTCAGAGGCTGCAAGTAGTAATCATCCTATTAGGCATAAAAGACGCAAAAGACATAACGATCATAGTAGACACGAAGATGGTACGCGTATGCGAATCCATCGTGTAAAACATAGGCATCGTAGAGAACAGAAGCGCAATGTTAAATACCAAGATAGCCATTACTGTATAGATCAACCTGAGATAGCAACAAGTTCTGGTACAAGACCCTCTTCGTGGATAAATGGGTTGCTTGACTGGATAAAAGAAAAAGGTGGTGGATTAGTATCAAGTGTGGCCGACAAATTTGCTATTAAAGAATCGGAAGACTCTAAGTCCAGAGGTAACCATGCATGCTCTGTAAGGTTAGAGAAGATGTACAGTGCTACCATACCAAATATACTACAGCCTAAAAAATCACAAGGTGTACCGAAAGGAAATATTCATAATAAAAGCTGGTCTGGCTGGTCTTCCAGTCAGGAAAAAGTAACGTCAAATGTTACAGATGCACCGGAAATGAACACCACTGTGCTAAATAACGCACTGATATTAGGTGACCTAGCTGTTCGTCTTGTTAATGGGACGCGATATAAGCAACCGATGCATGAAAGTCTTTTCTCACTGAGAGAGAAATCGATGAGGTTTATAGATGAGAATATGATTATGAGAACTATACAGCAGGGTAAAGAAAAGTTTGGAGGTCTTGATACTAACATGAATGTGTGACATACGCCCAGTGGGTGGAAATTGAATAGGGAACTTCCGGGATAGCGTTTAGGCAGGAAGCAGGAGGCTTTCATAGCTTAGAGGGCGCTAGTGTCGTGGTATAGTTTAGTGATCCTCTAGAGAGTGATCGGAACAACGTGTATCGTCGCTGATTGGTTGCCGCCATTTGTGGCAAAACCGGAAGTAGACAGAGAAAGAAACTGTAAGAAGGAAAGAGACAGAAATACGGATAGAAAGAGGTAGATAAACAATCAGCTTGGAAAGCAGACGATTTAATGAATGTTTAGGTTATGTTATTTCCGGTTTTGCCAGAAATGGCTGCGGTTATACCGATCACTCCATGGACTTACAGGACGGTGCATAAACTAGACTTATAGACGCGGGGGGTGAAGATCTCCGCGGGGAGGGAAGGAATACTTTCAGCCATCTTGTACCGGTCAACTAGTGTTGCCCTCTATATCACGCAGTGGCAAAATTTAAAACTGTGCAATTGAATTTCATACATTTTAAGTATGAAAAAAATGTATTTCATACATTTCATACAGTTTGATATGGAGGATGTTGACTGATGTCGCTGATGAACGCTGAATGACGCCAAATAACATCTAGCCACACCAACGCCAAGCCACGCCAAGCTACGCTAATGTCGCTAATAGTACTAATAAGTAATCATGCCTACAGAGTGCAGCACAAGTTGACCGGTACAAGATGGCTGAAAGCTTTCCTTCCCTCCCCGCGGAGATCTTCACCCTCCCGCAACTGTGCACCGTCCTTTAGGTCCATGGATCACTCCCTAGAGGATCACTAGGTATAGTTGTGTTTGTGTCTGTATATACACGATCGGCTGAGACTTATACTGTCTTCTAAGCAGGGGGCTGCCACTCTCATTTGCGATTTTGTGACAGTGTTTTAACTGTCACCTAGGCAGTTCCGATTTTTTCTAACTAAAATTCAATATGGCCGTCCAACATAGTCTGCGAATCCAGTAATGATGTATTAATTGCTGCAACATTTGTTGAATTTTGATCGCAAACCATACTGAAGATGATAAGTCCCGTTTCTTCGACAGCTTTTACAACAGTTTTGATGCAGTGCATCAACTGATTTCAGGACGTCTTGCATTTTGTAAAATAAAGCAATCAGAGCAACAACGGACTAACCTACATTTTGTTCGAAATTGAATTAGTAGCAATAATGTATTCCAATAGGCTCTACTAACCATATAAAATAGGAAAAAATTTTTTTTTTTAATGTAGATTGGTCCGTTGTTGCTCTGACTGCCTCAAATAATAAGCAAATGGGAGTTTCCAGTTCGATACCATATCTTTTAACATAAACACTAGTGCATGGCCATATTAAATTTTAGTTCGAAAAAATTGGAACTGCCTAGGTGGCAGTCGAAACACTGTCCCAAAATCGCAAATGAGAGTGGCAGTCCCCTGCTTGTAAGTGACACAACAGGTGAAACGCGACCTATATAAATAATACTTGTGCTTTTTAGTTGTTATTATTATACGATTATAGTGATATTCTGAAGTAGAGGAATAATAGAGTTTAATAACTTAAAATGAATGTGCAGAAGAATGGAGCAACTGCAACGAGAGTGGCAGGTAAGAAAGTTTCATGTACGGTTTAAGGTTAGAATACACAGCGTTTATTTGAATCCTCGTGATGTTTTTTTAGTTTTACATTATAAATTCTATTATCAAACACTTTCAGTTTACTGTATTTACTAAATTCAGAAGAAAATATATTAAGAGTCATTTCCTAAACTTAAAACTTGTATGTTTGGATTGTACTCGTCAAATACTATCAAAAGACACAAAAATTCATTTTTGATTTTGCAGGGAGAGGACAAGAAGTTCATTGGTGATGGTACACGTTGGTGCAACAGATTGTTAAAAGGTAAAGACTCAGGTGCTACAGTTCAAGCGCATTTAGTAAACCAAGCTTACAGCTATGACACCAAGACTTATAGAAAAAAAGTAAATAAATAATTTTGATAGTTCTATGTTCTTCTATATTTTTTATATACACCTCTATATTTTTACTTTATATGTTATATTTAACTAGATACAAGATAAATAAAAGGAATATTTTCAATAAAAAAATATGTGCCACTCACTAATCCTTACCTCTACTTGTATTTTTACAGTTAAGTATATTATACAAAATGTAGGATAAGAGATACATTTGTTGGCGTTATCAATTATTGTTGGTAAAATAATGTCCAATTATGCCAATAATAACTGAAAAGATGAGGAAGGTTTAGATAAGAAACTTCAGGTGAATGTGAAATATTTAATTAAATTTAATTACTGCAAATTTAATTAAATATTTTTCTCTAACACCTGAATTTCATATCGAAATCTTAACGTGTCAACAAATGTATTTCTTATTCTACATATTACAGTACGCAGATTCTGAGTGTATTTAATTTTTCCGGCATGAGCCGCCATATTGAATTTTAGTTTAAATAGAATCTTTCATAGCTTAGAGGGCGCGCAAATACTAAACCAAAAGTTTTGCTGGAGTTTCCATCTCCTGCATACGCCGATTTAATATCCCGCAGTCCTCGATCGTTTGCTCCACTTAAGGGAAGCGAACTGCTGAGTCGCAGGTTGTTCAAAGATCGATCTTTTGAATCGATTCTTTGGAATTCGATTTTCCCCAGAATCGATTCTTTGATGTAATAGCGAATTCGGACGGTCGCACTGGTGCGCATTGAGTGCGACTTTTAGCCAATTGGAAGCGAGAAAACTTGCACTCAGTGCGCACTAGTGCAGGTTGCCGAATCTGCTACAAGAATTGAAATTGATTTTTTGCCCTCTGGGAGAAATACTTAACACTAGTGAAAGGACCAATCAAACTGCTTGATGCGTAGATTTTCCTGGTCTTACGGCCGATTTCTTCACCTCCGACAAAGAGGAGATATAATAAGAGGCCAAAGAGGAGATACAATAAGAGGCGTCACTCGACAAGGACAGAAATAAACTAGGGAAATCACTAGACACCCAATTTAAATGCCCATTCGGCAATGATCGGTAAGCTTCGGCAATAAGCAGCCAACTGCGGTAAGGTATATTTAGTCGATTTGAATATCCCGCTCAAATAGACAACCAATTTAGCCAAGGTCAAGTAAGGACTTCAAAGGTTCCGCCTGGAGTGACGCCTCTTATTATATCATCTCTTTGAAGAGGCGTCACACCGGGCGGAACGTTTGAAGTCCTTACTTGACCTTGGCATTTAAATTGGTTGTCTATTCGAGCGGGATATTCAAATCAACTAAATCTACCTTACCGCAGTTGGCTGATTATTGTCGAAGTTTACCGATCCATGCCGAATGGACATTTAAATTGGTTGTCTAGTGATTTCCCCAGTTTATTTCTGTCCTTGTCGAGTGACGCCTCTTATTATATCTCCTCTTTGCCTCCGACTAAAGTCCCGATCAGTCAGTCGCCAGTTAGATGCTAGATGGTAGTTAACTGTGACACGTGTTTCTTCGCGCTATTGGATCCTATGATTAAGTGACTGAAAGGTTTGACGCGGCAACGCCGCAAAAGCGGTAAAACGACAACTTCATTGTGTAGTCGTTTAAAAGTGATCGTGAGTAGGGGTGGAGTGCAAAATCACTAACAGTGATTTATCACCGTGATCGCAGAATCACGATCACGGTCATGAGGTAACTTAAATTTAACTTAAATCACGGCCGTGATCGTGATTTTTTTACCTTAAGTGAATTTGCTCTCTGTGAATACTGTGATCGTAATTCTTGCTCATGATTAAATTATTGTTTATAAAATACTTCAATATAGCTTGTGCCATTGACGCAACAGCGACCACGTTGTTACAACTAAAGGGTATGTTAATTGTATTTGCTTTCATTTACTTGCCTATTCGAGATTATATTTATTATCTGAAGGAGGTGATCGTCTATCCACCCTTACTATCCTTTTATATCCGAATTCCTCTCCCCTTATACGCAAACGTGGTCAAGGTGTGCTTCAGCACTTTGACAGAGCAAGGACCCGGCGAAACCTCTAACCGCTCAGGGGAGTTCGTAAAGAATAGTTGGGGACGTAACAAAACTGATGTCAGAAGTGGGATCTTTAATATCATTTCCCTTTATTAAATTTCTAAACAGAATACGATAGATTGCTCGAAACTTGACTACGTTTCTTATTACTCCACGTCTGTTGCTTAGCACTGCATAGCAATGACGGGTTTTTACGGTAAGATCCTCAACACAACCGCCTTCCACTCCTGGGTCCGCAACTGGCGTACCTCCTCCTCTACCGAGCACCGCACTGCCCTTCGTAGGAAGAACGACCGACCTTGAATCGTCAGCAATTGCCGTATGGCGTTCACGGGAAGACGAAGAAAGAGTATATCGCGCGTTAGATACAATTCCCCGTTTCGACGCAAAGTTCGTAGTACTAGAGGATTTCGTTTCCTCGGTACAGAGCGCTATGCATCGGTTGCCCACAGGTCACGAGGACAGATTCCTGGCCGGGCTAATTCATAAGCTAGCAGACCCTATACGATTCTAAATAGGACGGAAGGAATTCAAAACATTAGACGACTTACTCTCTCTTCTGAAAGTTCGGTATACCCCTTGTAGAGGATATGGGGAATTACGCATGGACCTTGAATGGATAAGCATGTCTCCACACGAAACCTTAATTGATTATATTCATCGCGTAAGTCGCCTGTACGACAGGTCACTGCGAGGGTGAAAGAATTATTCGGAAAAAGCAACGAGAAACTAAATAAAGAAGTAGAACAATTGGCTCGTTCCTCTTTTATCTTAGGGCTACCCCCTAAAATGTCGAGTAAGGTAGCCTTACTACATCCTAGTACATTAGACGACGCGTTTGATGCAGCTTTCCAAGCCGATAGGTGAGGAATGGTAACGTCCGGGTTATCGTGTAACGAGACATGCGCATACACGCCCCCGGCTCGCAACCTCCATCCCCGCACGACCATCGCAGAAGGTTTGAATAGAGGGAACCGCGCTAGGAATGAGATCTCGGAGAACCCCGGTCCTCGTATTCCGCTTACGCGCCAACGCATCGGCACGATCATTATACGCGCTCTATTAATAAGGCCATGAGAACAGTGGGTTTTATCTCCAGGTTTGCGAGGCATTTTAGGAAAATTGAAACCCTGAAGTTGTTATACGTGGCCCTGGTCAGGCCTCATGTTGAATATGCTTCGATTATTTGGAGCCCCAGGCATGCGAAACATATAAAAGCAATTGAAAATGTGCAGCATAGATTTTTGAGATTTGCCTTATGTACTCAGGGTAATCCTATGGATAGAACAGACCATGATTATCGCCATGTACTTTCATCCCTTAAGTTAGCCACTCTGGAGGATCGTAGGCATATTGCGGATGCGATGTTTCTCTATAAGATTATTAATGGCTTCATAAGCAGTCCTTATTTGTTGTCCTTAGTTAAGTTCAATGCGCCAGGGAGGGGCTTGCGGTCAAGGCCCATTTTTGTCTCTAGTCTCTATCGGTATTATGCGTGTGACCCTATTAATAGGGCGATGGGTATTGTGAACCAACATTTTAGCAGTACGGACCCCTTCCTGTGCTCCCTTGAATCGTTCAGGACGTTACTTCACAGGACTGTTTATAACCAGAATGGTGTAACGTAGTTTATCTGTTTTGTGAGATTATTACGATTATTATGCTTACTATGTATTAATTGTTGCTAATTTTTGTGCTCAGACTCTCAGTATATTTCACTAGTTTTTTCTTTTTTATTCTTTCTTGTATACCATGGGATTTCCCGTATGTTAAATAAATAAATAAATAAATAAATAAATTATCGCGATCTGACACTGCCACGAGGCCCCCATGACTCTTGTAACCAGGGAATGCAAAAATTGTAGACACGACGATCGTAGACCGTTTGTCCAGCAGCGTAAACGGGGAAAACCTCGAAATTATAGGCAGTCAGAACCACGCGAATCATTCTTCGAAAAACGCGATCATTTAAACTACCAAGGCGCCCGTCCGTTCGCCCAGAACGGAGCGGGCGAATCCTTCAAAATCCTTCTTGCCGGTCCAGAAGCGACCTTTCAGAGCGATAACCATCATATCTTATCACCGACGTACGATGGTAACGGCGAACCGACCAATTCACCCCGTCCACTTTTCCAATACGCAGCAACTGGAAGAGGCTCTTGCGTTATATGAAAAGAGCCAAGAAACCTTGCAGGCCTATCTTGCCGACCACCCACAATTGGAAAACGGAGACGAAAAAGAAGAGATTGCTGCACCACGCGCAGAACACATTGAGGAAGATCAGGTTCATCCCTCACAATTTTCCGAAGAACAACTAGCAGCATTTGAAGAACATGATCTAGGAGATAACCAGATCCAGCAACGAGTTCCTACCGAACGACTACGAATTATTCAAGAATCCTTGAGGCTCCAACATCTAGAATCGAAAACACGAAATTGGGTAATGAAGATGGTTACGAAGGAAGAAGATAGATAGGAATCATTAAATTTCTCTCCGTCACAAACGGAGACCCTCTGGTGGGAACCAACACAATAGCGCATACGATTCCAATTACAGATTCGATACCTGTATACACACGCCAATATCCACATTCTCCAATGCAACAGAAGGAGATAAGCGAGCAGGTTTGCAATCTGGAAAATCTCGGAATCATCGTCCCATCTTCGTCCCCGTATAATTCACCGCTCTTGGTCGTATCTAAGAAACCCGACTCTAAAGGAAATAAGCGTTGGCGAGTGGTAGTAGCTTTTGGGAGTTGTAATTTACTCGGACACGCTCGAGGAACACGAACGTCGACTCAGGAATTTCTGTAGCCGGCTGAGAGAGACAAGGCCGAGTTCTTGAAAAACGTGGTCACGTATCTAGGGCAAATTATATCAGCTAATGAAGTAAGGCCGAAAGAATCGGAAGGCAGTCAAACAATTTTTGGGTCTAGTTAACTACTACCGGCGATTCATCCCGGATATGGCAAAACGAGCCAGACCGCTACCAGGGTTGACAAGCACCAAAATGTCATTTTTCTGGACGGAGAAACACCAAGAAAGCTTCGCAACCTGAGACAAGCTCTCTGCAAAGAACCTGTCTTATAATACTCTAATTACGATGAACCATTCATAACAATAGCAGACGCCTCCGACGTAGCAGTCAGAGCCATTCTGAGTCAAAGAAAAATAAGCGAGGATCCACCGATCACCTATGCCTCGCAGACGCTCTCACCTTGCCAAGAAAATTACTCAACAACGGAAAAGGAATGCTTCGCTATAATCTACGCCGTGAAACATTTCAGGACATACATTTCCTGGTGACCGACCTATGACCGACCACCACCCACTACAATGGCTCTTTTCGGTCAAGGATTCAATATCACAGCTCACACGATGGAAAATTTTACTCGCCTACCACGATTCAGAAATACCATAGAGAAGGAACGCGTGAACACCTTTCGGATAGCGACACAGGGCGAAATTCTACAGTCTACACCGGTTCGAGGCTGGAACCCTGAAAATGCAGCTTCAGGAAATCTTTCAAGGAACACCCGTAAAGATCATGATCTACACCGGCGAAATCCAACAACCACCGGAAGACGAAAGAGAAGATCTCATCCGTCACTATCACGAAAGCCTGATAGGAGGACACAAAGGCGTGACGAAAACGTATCGACGCATCACGATGTCGATTTGTACTGACCTAGGATGCGACGAGACGTGGAGGATTTCATACGCAAATGTCAAAGTTGCCAAGAGCAAAAACTCGTACGCTAATATTGCTAATAACCGACACTACAGCGAAACCCTTCGATAAAATCGTTCTGGACACAGTCGGGCCATTACCACTAACATCCAGCGGAAATCGTCACATCCTAACGCTTCAATGTCAACTTTCGAAACTTTGTATGACCATTCCATTACAAGATATACGCGCCGTTACTGTCACCGACGTATATCTCGCTGTTTCATCGCAATCTTTGGCGCACTACGAGCAATACATACTTACAGACCGTGGGACAAGTTTCATTAATAATATCATGCAGGGAATAGCCCGAGTATTTAGAATTAAGCATGTAACTACGTCAGGATATCGTCCACAAACAAACGGTTCCCTCGAAAGGAGCCACATCGTTGTAACCGAATATTTGAAACATTATTTGGAAAGATACGAGGACTGGGATGTACTCCTACCCTTTGCAACTTTCTCGTATAACACCTCAGTCCATGAGGCGACAAACCTTACGCTGTACGAAATAGTTTTCGGACAATTAGCCCGGGATCCGTTTATGCCTATGTCTCGCGAAGAACTGCTTACATACCCGACGTATGTACCAAATTTAGTGGAACGTTTAAACGAGATTTGAGGAAAAGCGTGACATAACCTAGATGCAAGTAAATCACGTTCGTAGCGGATTTACGACCGAAAATGCAACGAGGTAACTTTCGCACCAAACGACCTCGTCTATGTACAAAAGCAACCACGAATACGTAAGTTCGACTCCCACTATACAGGGTCATCCGTTAAAACTGCAACCTACGCGCGCGCTAACAGACGAAAATGGCAACACCGCCTCACGGACACATTCCGCTACAACCATGCACCGGCCCAGCGTTCGGAGGGTTAACAGCGACCGCTGGGTAGCAGTGATGCCCGAGCTTCGAAAATTTTAGGATGGTCTCTTTCAAATTAACGCCGCAAAGAGCTGTGCAGAATTTCCCGGCCCAGGTAAGCGAGCCGCACGCTCCGCTTTTATGATCGGTTTACCACTCGCACCCCGGATTACTGTAATGAGGTTTGAAAACAATGTCAACTGATCTCGTACCCGTCTTAATTTCAAAAATTTTAGCTACGACAGGATTGACCGCGGCGCTATACCCTTGTACGTAGAGATTTTTCGCCACCTGCGTGTAAAAGCCACAATAATGACGCATCGTTCCAAAAAATGACATTAACGGAAGCCGGTATATGTGTGGCGTTGAGTAGCTAAAAGGTTAAACATTCAAACACAAAAATTCTAGAAAAAAGATTCAAACACCGCTACAATCAAAGACACGTCTCATTAGTTACTCCTTACGTCCGATCTATGCATATAAGGATAAAATTATAAAAAAGAAAACCAGAACAATAGATTCTGAGGTCTGCAGAACTAACACATAATTGAATAAAAATTTAATTTCTCAATTTATGAAAGTAACGACACAGAAACAACTAGCGTATTGTTTATCAACATCATGATTTTGAAAAAGAGCATTAAATGCGGTATTAAATAAACAGTTTGCAAAAGCTTTTCACAACAATTATGGATAAAAAATTGATAAAAGAAAAATTAAGTAAACGTAAAATATTTTGAATTATCCATTATTAAGAGGGAATACTTTTTCCTCATTTTTGCGGCGCAAATTGCATTCTGATATCTTTTATAATTCAAAAGTTATACGAAAAAGGCCCCAAATTCTTCAACCCCGGTCGGGAAATTTCAAATAGCTCCTTGTGACGTTAATTTGAAAGAGACCATCCTAAAATTTTCAAAGCTCGGGCATTACCGCTGCCCAGCGGTCGCTGGCAACTCTCCGAACGCCGGGCCGATGCATGGTTGTAGTGGAATACGTCCGTGAGGCGGTGTTGCCATTTTCGTCTGTTCGCGCGCGCGTAGGTTGCAGTTTTAACGGATGACCCTGTATAGGACCTTATAAAATTTGCGAAATCACGGAACAGAATAACGCAATTTCACCAGAAGGTGAAAAATTCCTAAAGCATTTCGACAAGTTGAAACATGCTTATCCCGCGAAACAGCCGCCGTGAGGCGACGTAGGGATCGGTGACTTACTCAAGCCTACAGTACATCGGCGGGTACCTATCCCCCGGTCAGCAAATTCCTACGACGGATAACGCGAATTCTGCGAACCTGGACCTTTCCCTCTCCCTTTTCTTTTTTTCTTCTCCTCTCCGTCTCTGGAATCATAGTCATAACTATTATCCACTGTTTTATTAATCGTACAATTTCTCCATAAACATATTTTCGGAGAAGCCTTGTATTATTAATAGGCCCTGATAACCATCTGTCTCCATTCTGACATCAGATTGGTAGCAGGGTCTGGCTCTGGCATGAGAGCGCAGAGTCTGATGTCAGAACCGTAGCAGACGGCAGAATCTGCTGCGAATCTGCTGCCAATCTGACATCAGGCTCTGCACCTCAGAACGCAGCCAAATGCGGACACAGACAATTACGGTTCTGATGTCAGATTCTGCTCCCCAGATTTGGCTATCAGAGAGGGCTAATCGTCACTTGGTCCGGTTGGAATCCCTATGGGTTACCGCGGATACTTCCGCTATCGGAGGAGACTACGAGGTGCCGCAGCCAGATCATAATCCAGGATTGTATGATGAGGATATCCTGCCTCTCCCGGGGCTTCACACCTTATGGAAGCTAATTATCCCACCCGCAACGCCAGATGTCCAACCTCAGTTGGAGAGGGTGAAGACGCAATAGCGAGTATGCAACCGGACAACCTCGGCTCGACGTCCTCAAAATATGATCAGGACGAAAACTCTAGAGTTACTCAGCTGTTACGAGCGGCGCCATAAGGAACTCCTGCGGGGCAACCTAGGAAAGTCGGCAGTAGGTAAAATGCCGTAAACGATCTCAGCTACAAGGCTCCAGCAGAACTAACAGCCAGGCTCTTTTGGGGATACTTGGCGACAAATAGGAATGCAAATAGCAGACATCACAGCACCATAACTGAACAAACAATCATTGTAACTCATTTATCACTCCGTGAGGCAAAACTCACTGGTAGTTCGAAATTGTATCGTTCGAGTCCAGGAAAATTGTTAGATCATTTTAAGACCACACTACTTACCATCCCATTGAAAATGAATCTTGATAGGAAGTAATCATGATTATCGCATTGTTACGTCCCGAAACTCAAATTTAAATTTTTTCTTTTCTTCTTTTTCTTTTTTATTAATAAGCGGGGAGTGCATCGATAATGGGAAAACCCTCGTCGAGCGCACTCTTGCTTATTGTATTTTATCTTTGATAACGAATACCTCCGGTACTGGGACCGTCGTTGTCGCGACGCTTGGCCGCTGCGCGATATTCTGATCGTGGGACCGTGCCGATGTCAACATGGTTCTCGGAAGCTCGCTCAGAAAAACTCAGTGGTTCTCATACCTCGCGAAATTTATTTAATGTAAGCGGCGGAGGTGCGTCTTGACAATGCGTCCAGCATTGTGGTAAAACCTCGTCGAGCGCACTCTCGACTGTCGCATCGAAGACAAAATTGTAAAGGAGTGTTCCGAGTGCGAGAACGCGTGTCTGGGATATTAAGGCGAATGTAAATTCGGATCAGAGTAGCTAGTAGAACGGTAGCGTTAGCGTCAAGTGGGCCGCAACCTAAGTATAAAGGTATGGAAGGATGAAAGGGTGAACACCTAATGACATCATGCATTGGTTACTGGGGCAGGATTAGGATTGCAGCGTCAACTTTTTCGAGCAGGCCTCGCGGCCGGACGCTCCCGAAGACGCGAAGCTTTAGTCACTCTTTGTCGTACAGTCGCGGAGAGCGTAACAAGGTGTCCGTGGATTCGTAACTTCTTTCTTTAATCACTAATCGTATTTCGAGCCAAAGATTCCTAAATTTATTGGGAAGTGACATGGGGGCGGGGCCTTGCCAAGATGGCGCCGATAAGGGTACAAGATATATGCGATATTGTAGTTATTTGCGAAAATGTTCCTTCCTATGCAAAGTATATGTGATTGGGGAGGTTCAAATCCTGCCCAGCGGAATTTTATAGAAGGTGAACATGTATTTCGAGGGATTTATGTGTACCCAACGAGCGTTTCTACTTTCGCCACCAGATGTCATGGTGACGGATGGCACTTCCCAATAGTGAATGGATTCAATTTTCCACGTTAAACAGTGTTAATTTCACCGTGTTCATTTCCATATCTATAATTTTGCGATCCATATTCTTTTATTTTTGTTATATTATTTTATTTAGTCGCGCGGAGATCAACCTTCAGTTCGATCTCATTCTTGTGTGTTTAAGCTTTACTACTGTTTACTTATAATTATCAATATCGTGTGTGAGTGTGATTCTTTCTTTCCAAGGCGCAGAATAGGCATTCTGTTGAACAATAGCGAAAAGCAAACCACCGAAAATCATACATTGTAAAGAATATACTGATATAGTGGATGAGTTGCGCATTCTTTCCTTAAATTATATAATCAGAATATCGATTGGCGAGCGTCGTCTCACGTAAAAATTTATTTCATGTGTTCTATTAAAAAATTGCGAATGCAGAGGTAACGGAGAGTCAATACTGGCATTTACCAATATTTTGGGATTCCCCTTGGCTCTTCAGCCTCTCCAACATATAGTAAAAAGAATAAAAAGATAACCATTCACATTTGAAGATATGTACGACGTCATGCAGGCTACCACACCGCCATTTATTCAGAGCACCTGGCAACCCTGATAGTAAGTGTTAGAACCATGACTATGATAGAGACACGATCGGGTAGGTCAGTGCCATTGACACAACAGCAACCACATTGTTACAACTAAAGGGTATGTTAATTGTATTTGCTTTCATTTACTTGTCTATTCGAGATTATATTTGTTATCTGAAGGAGGTGATCGTCTAACCACCTTTACTATCCTTTTATATCCGAATTCCTCTCCTCTTATACGCAAACGTGGTCAAGGTATGCTTCAGCACTTTGACAGAGCAAGGACTCGGCGAAACCCGTAACTGCTCAGGGAAGTTCGCAAAGAATATTTCGGGATGTGACAGATGAAGTAGAAATTATAGGCAACAAGACTGGAATTGGGAAATAAGTAGGTAATTCAGAATTCGCGTGTTAAGGTAAAACTAGGTAGGAAAATTTTTATCCCTATAGTGTAGTTAATCCCAGAAATGGAGAGAGTTCTAGCTTATTCGCACCAAATGTCAATACTGTTTGTATGAATATATTTCTTGAGCAGATGTCGCAAAATTTAGGAACACGAGAGGCTTTTCTTGTGATGGATTGCGCTGGTTGGCAAAAGTCAAAAAATTTAGAGGTACCTAAAAATATCGACATTATGTACCTACCTCCATACTCACCTGAGCTCAATCCTGTTGAAAGGCTTTGGTTGTATATAAAACAGAACATTTTGCGCAATAAAACCTATGATACAATTGCTTGCTAATTTTCTATTCCCAATACCGCCACCGCCGTAATGTTGGCTAGAACCGTGATTTGTAAATCACGAGTGATCCGATCAAGTTCGTTCCCAATCACGGTGATTTTTCACAGTGATCCGTGATTTTCGTGATCGCGTCTGATTGGTGCAGGCAGAACAGTGATCCGTGATTTTCGTGATCGCTTCTAATTGGTGCAGGCAGAACAGTGATTCCCGATTGTCGTGATCGCTTCTGATTGGTGGAGAGCATAACTGCTCTTTGCACGTGCCACATAACCCCAATTTCTAATTTCTCTCGAAACATTCTCAAGTCCTCACTGTTCTTATAGAATCTCAGTTTATTTCCGACCAATGTAATCGTTCTTGATCTATTTAAATTAACGAATATTCCTTCACTATACTTAAAAAGTATAATGTATATGTGAATACTTTAGCTAATCAAATCAGTGCGTGCATACATTGACTATTTATGAATGTACTATATACTATAGTCTGATTTTCGAGAGTTGAGACCTGAGGCGGGTTCCTGGACAGAGCGTGGCTTAAGGAGGAACCAATGGTACGCTACGGATTGCGTGTGGCGTTGCAATCCATAGCGTACCATTGGTTCCTCCTTAAGCCACGCTCCGTCCAAGAACCCGCCTCAGATCTCAACTCTCGAAAATCAGACTATAGTATGTATTCGCTGAATTAGCACGCTTTGACTGTAACACAAGCTAGTATATTGAAGTATTTTATAAATAATAATTCAATCAAGATCAAGAATTACAATCACAGTAAACAATTCACTCGAGTTAAAAAAATCACGATCACGATCGTGAATGAAGTTAAATCACGTCCGTGATCGTATTCTGCGATCACTGTGATAAATCACTGTTACTGATTTTGCACTCCATCCCTTCGGTTGTTGCACTCGACTTCAAGTCGTTTGAATTCAAATAACTCGATGACTAGGGATGGAGTGCAAAATCACTAACAGTGATTTATCACCGTGATCGCAGAATCACGATCACGGGCGTGATTTAAGTTAAATCACGCCTGTGATTTTTTCACCTCAAGTGAATTTGCTCACTGTGAATACTGTAATCGTAGTTCTTGCTCATGATTAAATTATTTTTTATAAAATACTTCACGAAAGTATTCAGATATACATTATACTTTTTAACTAAAGTGAAGAAATATTCGCTAATTTAAATAGATCAAGAACGATTACATTAGTTCAAAATATACAACTCACATTCTATAAGCACAGTAAGGACTTGAGAATGTTTCGAGAGAAATTAGAAATTGAGTTTATGTGGCGCGTGCAAAGAGCAGTTATACTTTCCACCAATCAGACCACAAACATTGCGAATCACTGTTCCGCCTACACCAATCAGAAGCGATCACGAAAATCACGGATCACTGTGAAAAATCACCGTGATTGGGAACGAACGTGATCGGATCACGGTTCTAGCCAACACTATCGATGACTCGATTTCATTTTTGTGTTCAATAGTGTCAGTTGCCTTCAAGTTACTTTTAATATTACTTGAAGCAAATACTTACCAATGAATAACAATATACCATAATTTTATGATATTCGATAACAAAGGATAATATACGATTAAAATACATAAAAAAAGAATCGATCTGTTAACCGATCAAAGTATGCTTTTCGCGGCTACAAAAGTTTAATATGAAGCACGAACAATTTTTGTTTCTTAATTGAAGATTGGTGCGAAATATAATAAAAGTAAGATTCGTACATATTGTTGTCGTTAAATTCTTTCGACGAAATAAGCAAAATATCGGTTAGCATAACTTTCAAAGTTTCAAGTTCGGTCAAATAATTGCTTCTATAGTCACGTGGGTTGATGAAGTTTCAAAGGTAAAGGTAACCTTTTGCTATTACTGAAAAGTTTCACAGCACGACATGGGTAAAAAGGATAAGACCAAAAGGAAAGTAAGCGGTAGCGTGAAAACCGCGCTTAAAACTGAAAAGAAACTGAACGCCAAACAGAGAAAGGAATTGGCCGCACTTGGTGAGGTTAGAAAAATACTGTTTAAATACAATCTGTACTTAACGTTACCAAGCATCATAATTGTCCGTCTTATAAATTATTGAAATATGCATCTACAAGTATTTCCAGGCAACTACAAGCCCATAATAATCATAATGCATACTTAAAACACAAAGATTCACGCGTTCTCACATAAAGATTGTTCGTTTTACACAAAATGTAGGACGACATCGAACATGTGCTCGCTGAAATTGAAAAGGAAGAAGCCCGAAGGCAACGCGTTGTCGAAAAGACAGTACCGCAACCTTCTCGGCGTGTAAACTTTACGTTAACAACGCATCCTTTCAAAGATGAGCTCTTTATGCTCGGCGGAGAGTTTCACGACGGACGGACGGTAAATTGAAGACTATTTTGCTGATTATCGCAACGCTGTTTCGTTGACAAAATTTCATTAAGCTGATCGATATTCAAGTTACCTCGGCGAGTCTAACAATCCTACTTCTGTTCAGACAGTTGTTTACGGAGACCTGTTCACGTACAACTTGAGTAAGAACGAGTGGACCGTTATAAAAGCACCAGGCGCTCCACCTCCTCGCTGCGGTCACCAAGCGGTAGCGACGTCTACGAATAAAGGGGAGTTGTGGGTGTTTGGCGGTGAATTTTCTAGCCCCTCGGAATCGCAATTTTACCATTACAAAGATCTGTGGGTGTATCGAATCGGAGGAAAGAAGTGGGAAAAAATTTTGTACGTACACACCTTCTAAGAGTTACGCGAAGAGATTTTTCTGTTACTTAGTTCCATGTATTTTCTTTAGGTCCCCTGGTGGACCGTCCGCTAGGAGTGGCCACAGAATGGCGCACATGAAAAGGCAATTAATAGTGTTCGGTGGATTTCATGATAACTTAAGAGACTACAAATATTACAACGATGTGCATATATTCAATCTCGAAACATATGTGTGGCAGAAAATCGAATTAGCTGGTAAAATTATAACAGTTGGAGATATATATATATATATTAGGGCTGGGACTATTCGAATAATTTAATATTCGAATATTTTACAAGTATTCGAATGCTACGAATAAACTTCGAATATTTGAGTATTCGAATAGTATTCGATATTTTACAAGTATTCAAATGATACGAATAAACTTCGAATATTTGAGTATTCGAATGTTATTATTCGAATATTTGAGTATTCGAATGTTACTATTCGAATATTTGAGTATTCGAATGTTATTATTCGAATATTTGAGTATTCGAATGTTATTATTCGAATATTTGAGTATTCGAATGTTATTATTCGAATATTTGAGTATTCGAATATTATTATTCGAATATTTGAGTATTCGAATGTTATTATTCGAATATTTGAGTATTCGAATAGTATTCGATATTTTACAAGTATTCAAATGATACGAATAAACTTCGAATATTTGAGTATTCGAATGTTATTATTCGAATATTTGAGTATTCGAATGTTACTATTCGAATATTTGAGTATTCGAATGTTATTATTCGAATATTTGAGTATTCGAATGTTATTATTCGAATATTTGAGTATTCGAATGTTATTATTCGAATATTTGAGTATTCGAATGTTATTATTCGAATATTTGAGTATTCGAATGTTACTATTCGAATATTTGAGTATTCGAATGTTATTATTCGAATATTTGAGTATTCGAATATTATTATTCGAATATTTGAGTATTCGAATGTTATTATTCGAATATTTGAGTATTCGAATAGTATTCGATATTTTACAAGTATTCAAATGATACGAATAAACTTCGAATATTTGAGTATTCGAATGTTATTATTCGAATATTTGAGTATTCGAATGTTACTATTCGAATATTTGAGTATTCGAATGTTATTATTCGAATATTATTATTTGAATATTTGAGTATTCGAATATTTTACAAGTATTCGAATGCTACGAATAAACTTCGAATATTTGAGTATTATTCGAATGTTATTCGAATCCTGATGTATTCGAATACTGATCTATTCGAATACTGATCTGTTCGAATACTGATCTGTTCGAATACTGATCTGTTGGAATACTGATCTATTCGAATACTGATCTATTCGAATACTGATCTATTCGAATACTGATCTGTTCGAATACTGATCTATTCGAATAGTATGGTGTGAAGTGGGTCAAAATTAGCTTACAAGATTTCACCCTGACAAATGAACCTAAAGAACTTGATTTATAATTCACACCGTACTATTCGAATACACCAGTATTCGAATACTTTAATATTCGAATAGTATTTGAATACTTAAATATTCGAATAGTATTTGAATACTTAAATATTCGAATAGTATTCGAATACTTGGATATTCGAATTATATTCGCCAAATAATTGAGCAACTGAAGTGTTCGAATATTCGAATACCGAAAAATTCAACAAATAGTCCCAGCCCTAATATATATTTATCTCTGCATCATAAGCACTGTCTACAAAATTCCAGCGATTCCACCGCTTCCACGGTCCGGATGCATAATATTACCTACGCCCGAAAGCAAACTTCTTGTATACGGTGGCTACAGCAAAGAAAGAGTAAAGAAGGATGTCGATAAAGGTTGCGTTCATCACGACATGTTTCTAATGACTCCCGAGAGTAAGCGGTTTGTTTCACCAAGTAAGATTTTCTGTTCGAATCCTAGACATTACATAGAACATTATTCCAGAAAATGATCAAACTGGCTTAAAGTGGAGATGGGTGTCCGTGAAGCAGTCGGGAACTAAAATGTCACCGCGATGCAGCGCCTCGGCTGTTTTGGTTCAACCTAATCTAGCTTATCTGTTTGGTGGAGTCTTTGACGAGGAAGATGAGGATGAAGAGCTTCATGGAACGTTCTACAACGATTTAATGGCTTTGGATTTAGAGAAATTACAATGGCACGAAGGTGAGTTCGTTCGTTGCAACAAACTCATTATTTTTCTATTAGTGTTTGAATGATGTTATTTATATTTAGTGTCGCTGTGCGGGAAGAAAGACGCGACCGCTCGGCGTCGAAGGAGAAAAACAAAAGAAGATGGTGGGCAACAAGACAGTAACGAAAACGAAAACGAAGACGACAGTGAAATACAAGAAGCACCTGCTCCGGTCGAATCCAAAACTACAGACGACGATGGTATATTCACAGTGACGATAGGTGTAGCACAGGCGTCCACTGCAGATAAAAAGGAGAGCACGCAGGAAAACATATTTGTTCCGTCTCCGAGAATAAATCCCGGACTCGCTGTGAAACATAATGTTCTGTACCTATATGGCGGGATGCTCGAAGTTGGAGATCGGCAATATACACTCAACGATTTGTATAGCTTGGGTTTGTGCAGTATTATAATTTATCACGTTTCATATAAAAGTTTACGAAATAAAGTGTTCCTACCATATCGTTTCTAGACTGCCGAAAATTAGATGAATGGAAAACGGTGATAGCAGATGATTTAGCTTCGCAAACTTGGTTCGAGTCCAGCAGCTCGAGCTCGAGTGACGAGGACAGCGGCGATAGCGACGAAGTCGAAAATGACTCTGAAGTTGAACGCATGGACGTCGATTAAGATTAATCCTGTCTTAAATTGTAAAGTATGAATCATTTTTGTTAAAATACATTACGTTTTAATATGGACGTTTCCTTTAAGTCTCGCGAATTTCTCTGTTATCAACGAATACTCTTAAACTCTCAAATTCCCTTCCACCCGTGTGACTTTCTTATCCAAATTCTTCTTCAGTTGCTCTAAACTGGAGGAGTCCTAAACAAAAGGTGTATACACATACTAGATACAAACCATCGCGAAACTAAATTAATATCTAATATAATTGAAAACGTTACCTCCACGGTAATAAACAATGTACAGTCGGCAGTAACCGGATAACATATGCTGCTTCCATTTTCTGTGTAATCGTTTTCTAAAAATGTATAAATATTGGAGATTCTGCTTCCTCCTTTAATTAAATTCATAACTTCGTTATAAAACTGAAAGTCATCGGAATCTCGAGTCACAATGTGAACTGTAAAAAAGAATCCTTCGTAACAATTTCAGACAGCGTATTTCCTAATTTATACGAATAATTACCTGTTGGATTGAGTTTTTTACTAACATTAGCCAGAAGGCTTCTAATTTCAAATACTACGTCCAATACTTCGTCTGTCTTTTCATCTAGAGTAACATCCCTCCACTCGTTAAACTATAATAACCATATGAAATACAGATCTGAAATTCTGAAGCTCATAAAAGTATAAACAGATGATCTTACCTGCTCCGGCGTTGGATACGACGCTTCCATTAACGATGGTGCTGATGAAAATTCCGGGAATTTAGTTGACAATCTCCTGTACAAATCTTCGGCAAGATAGGGCATTACGGGAGCAAGTACTCGTAAAGAAACTTCCAAGCATTTCCTTAAGCCGTACGTGTGACTTGCAATAACATTTGAATCTTCGCTTCTGAATCCCCATTTAGTTGCTTCCTACATAACAAACACAAAATTTCAGTCGTATGTTACATGAAAGGAGATTTCTTTGCCAGAATCTTACCAAGTAAAAGTCGCAATATTCGTAATGTAGAAACTGCTTAATCGATTGAGCAGATTTGTGAAAGTCTCGTTGCGCAAATCCGTCGTTAACGATGTCAACCAGTGCGGATAATCGACTTAAAATCCAACGGTCGACAAGCGTCAGAGTTTCTGGTTTCTGGTACACTTTGTCACCCGTTGCGAGCAAAACGTATTTGCTCGCTTGCCAGATTTTATTGCAAAAGAACGCGTTCGTTTGGCACTTCATGATGTCGAAATTGATTTTCTGATCTGTAGTTGAAAATAGTCAGCGATTATTAACGATACTTTGAAAATCACAAGGTGTTACGCTTGTAGACACTGACTTTTGATATTGTGACTGGAGAGTGTCATACGCAATGCGTCCGCGCCGCATTCTGGTATTCCATTAGGGAACATTTTATTATTTCCTGATAACATTCGTCGCATCTCAGCCTTGCTGAGCACACCTATGTCATAACTTTCTTTCATTTGTGCGGCTAGGTCCTATTTATAAATTGTTTGATAGAAATGAACTGCGCGCTTGAAAGAGGCATACGTTAATACCTACTTTTAAAGTAATGCCGTTGATAATGTTTTCCGGTAAGACCACGTTTCCGAGCGTCTTGGACATTTTCTTTCCATAAGCGTCGCACAAAATTCCGTGCAAAACCACTTCCTGTGTGGTGAAAAATTCTGCAGTAATTAAATATGGAGGCGACTTTACTGGCAAATGTGCGTTTAAGGGGAGAACCTGGTTTATGTGGTCGAGATTTGCGATTTTTTTGCTTTAATCAATAGTAATACTCTTAGAGAATATATTTTTAAGGTTTCAGAATGAAATTCGAAGTATTTTGGAAGTATCAGCAATTATTCGTCGCGCAGTATAAACGCGGCAGGTCGTAAACTGTAAAACTCTATTTCTTAAAACATTTTTCGAGTTGGCGGGAAAAATAGCTAATTATATGTCCTATCGACTTTTCCCATCGTTTTTTAGTTAAATAATGACCAAGCTTCGTTGACGAACTATAAAAATTTATGAAAAAATTAAATTAAGCCGTAACTAAATAATTAATTTTAACCGCAACTTTTCCTTTAAGTTCCACAATTTTGTCAATTTTAGACTTTTTTTCTTATTTTTTTAGTTCCTCGACAATGTAAATTCATGAAAACTAAGAAAAACTTCGGTTTGTTTATTTTGAGCAAAAATTAAAGGCTCCATTTTTCTCGCCAATTCGAAATTCGAGTGATGAATTCCCCTGTGATAATTCGGCGTGATGAACTCGAAATTTCTCAATCAAAAATTCTTTCTACATCGTATAAATATATATTAAAATACTCCCAAAGTTTCGGAAAGATAGTCCTTATCTTTCCGTGTTAAAAAAATTCGCGAAAATCACCTTTTTTCAGCGCCCTAAACCAGGTTCTCTTAAGAATAAAGTATCTTACATTGAAAGGTAGCCGATTAGTGAGCTCCAATCCTAGCATAACCATTTTCGCGACCCAGTGAAACAGAATATCGTGCCCCGTTTCCATTAACGTCAATGGATAATACTTTTTAAGATCCTCCGTCTAAAAATGCGTTTGTTGACACGCCTATAATATCGTGTACTGTCAACGGTAGAGAAACAACGAAGTCGTAAATGAGGAGAAATGAAAGACAAGCAAGTCATTTTGAAATTGATCAATGGAAACTAATTTAAAATAGGAATACTTCATCTGTTTATTCTTTTTTGTTCGCTACTCTTATTTATTTCAGACTTCGTTATTTCTATACCATCGATAATATATCATTCGATTATCATTATGCTATACTTCATTCGGCCATCCCAGTGCCGTGAAAGGAAGAATTGCAGAGGAGAACCACGTATCCAACAAATCTTGCTCCGGATGTAGCTCTACCTCGGATCCGTACTTATTTTGTGCAATGAGCCGAGCGTCATTTTCTGTCCGAGCAGCTATCCATTCAGTTTTGTCTCCAATCGTAACGTGATAAGCTGGAATAGAATGACCCCACCACAGCTGCCTTGAAATACACCAGTCTCTAACAAGAGTATTGCCATTAAAACAGATATCGCAGCTGATTCTATCTCTACGCTTTACTTTCTTCTTTTCTTACCTGATACTACTAAGCGAATCGTACCACAGCTGTTCGTGCGTGCCAGGAACTATTTTCAATCGGTTCTCCTTCACAGCTTGCATCGCTTTCTCAGCCATACCTTTGCACTTAACGAACCACTGTTCTTTTAATATGTATTCCACAACGTCACGAGATCGAGAACATATTGGAACGCTCATCTTGCAGCCGCATACTTTCCTCAGCATAGCTCTGTGCGACAATTCATTTAAAACTTTCTCCCGAGCAATGAATCTCGGAAGACCCTGTAACATTGCCCAACTACGATGATAGTACGTTCTTGTAGCAAAAGGAACATTTAAAAAAAGAAGGCGCGTTAAAAAGTAAAAAATAATTTTTTCCTTCATTTAATCTACGTCTCTCATATTTTTTAAGTCGGCGCCAGATTTACACAGTGCAAACGATGAAGCACCGACTTAAAAAGTACGAGAGTCGTAGATTAAATGACGGAAAAATTATTTTATAATTTTTAGCGCGCCTCTGAAGTCGCTTTTTTTAATTTTTTTAAAAAGTTTTCTATTTTTTAATTTTTAGTGACCTTTGTTTGAAGTCGATTAAAAAACATTTATCACGGTAGCAATTGGGGAACATACTCCACATAACAACGAAAGAATCATCCAAATCGGTTCACGCGTTGCAAAGTTATGCGCGAACATATATTAAAACTGGAATTCTAGATAATTCTAGAGTATCTAGATAATAATAAAAAAAAGTTAACATGGTACCATCGGCTCTTTATACTCTTTCAAATAAAAAAAAGTCATCGAAATCGGTGCACCTATGCGGAAGTTATGCGTGAGCATGCAAACATAATGAAATATACGTGATGAATTGAGTAAACTCCTTTTGAAGTCGATTAAAAAGAACGTTAGTATGTAATGGAAATATTAATATACCTTAAATCGTTCACCTGCGTCTGTTATGTTCCCATACTCGTCAAAAACATCGATAACATCTAACTGATGGTTCGTAGCGATTGTATAATCAAGATGATCGTGGGCCGGCGTTACTTTTAATGCTCCTGAGAAAGGTTTCTTTATTATAATCCACTCGAACCAGTAAAGGATCATAGTACGACGAAATATTGGGAATATATTTACCAGTGCCGAAGTTGATATCTACCAAAGGATCAGGAACCACAGGTATATAGGTTTCTCTTAAGACGTGCCAAACCTTCTGGCCAATATACTTCGCGTATCTTTGATCGTCAGGATGAACAGCAATCGCTACGTCACCGAACACAGTTTCTGGTCTGGTTGTTGCGACTATTATCTCGTCTTCTACAAAAGGAATTATTATCTTACGAAACGACATTAATACAGATGGCTTGAGAAATGTATATGAAGAAATCTTACTCGAATCTTTGACCGGATAAGCTATATAAGCCATTTCACCAAATTTAACTTTCTTCTTGTACCCCGGAACTTCGAGCTCCGTTTTCTCATTAATATACAAATGCTCTACTTCGATATCCGATATTGTGCTACGCAAAGTAGGACACCAATTAATCAAAGCCTTCTTTCTGTATAAAAGGTTTCGATCATGTAGCATTAGGAACGCTTCTGTAACAGCCTTGTTATGCTCCTGAAATATTAATTACGAACGTACAATGTGCGCATTACAATTTGAGCTGGGACTATTTGTCGAATTTTTCGGTATTCGAATACTCGAATACTTCAGTTGCTCAATTATTTGGCGAATATAATTCGAATACTATTCGAATATTTAAGTATTCGAATAATATTCGAATATTTATGTATTCGAATACTGATGTATTACTGATGTATTCGAATAGTATGGTGTGAATTATAAATCAAGTTCTTTAAGTTCATTTTTTTGAAAGCTTTTATTTAATTTCAGTTGTGAGTTCTTTAGTTTGTCAATACATCAGTATTCGAATAGTATTCGATATTTTACAAGTATTCAAATGATACGAATAAACTTCGAATATTTGAGTATTCGAATGTTATTATTCGAATATTTAAGTATTCGAATACTATTCGAATATTTAAGTATTCGAATACTTAAATATTCGAAAAATAACATTCGAATACTCAAATATTCGAATAATAATATTCGAACATTCAAATATTCGAATAATAACATTCGAACACTCAAATATTCGAATAATAACATTCGTATACTCAAATATTCGAATAATAACATTCGAATACTCAAATATTCGAATAATAACATTCGAATACTCAAATATTCGAAGTTTATTCGTATCATTTGAATACTCAAATATTCAAAGTTTATTCGTATCATTTGAATACTCAAATATTCGAAGTTTATTCGTATCATTTGAATACTTGTAAAATATCGAATACTATTCGAATACTACTCGAATACTCAAATATTCGAATAATAAGATTCGAATACTCAAATATTCGAATAATAACATTCGAATACTCAAATATTCGAATAATAAGATTCGAATACTCAAATATTCGAATAATAACATTCGAATACTCAAATATTCGAATAATAACATTCGAATACTCAAATATTCGAAGTTTATTCGTATCATTTGAATACTTGTAAAATATCGAATACTATTCGAATACTGAAATATTCGAATAATAACATTCGAATACTCAAATATTCGAATAATAACATTCGAATACTCAAATATTCGAAGTTTATTCGTATCATTTGAATACTCAAATATTCAAAGTTTATTCGTATCATTTGAATACTCAAATATTCGAAGTTTATTCGTATCATTTGAATACTTGTAAAATATCGAATACTATTCGAATACTACTCGAATACTCAAATATTCGAATAATAAGATTCGAATACTCAAATATTCGAATAATAACATTCGAATACTCAAATATTCGAATACTCAAATATTCGAATACTCAAATATTCGAAGTTTATTCGTATCATTTGAATACTTGTAAAATATCGAATACTATTCGAATACTCAAATATTCGAATAATAACATTCGAATACTCAAATATTCGAATAATAATATTCGAATACTCAAATATTCGAATAATAACATTCGAATACTCAAATATTCGAATAGTAACATTCGAATACTCAAATATTCGAATAATAACATTCGAATACTCAAATATTCGAATAATAACATTCGAATACTCAAATATTCGAATAATAACATTCGAATACTCAAATATTCGAATAATAACATTCGAATACTCAAATATTCGAAGTTTATTCGTATCATTTGAATACTTGTAAAATATCGAATACTATTCGAATACTACTCGAATACTCAAATATTCGAATAATAAGATTCGAATACTCAAATATTCGAATAATAACATTCGAATACTCAAATATTCGAATAATAAGATTCGAATACTCAAATATTCGAATAATAAGATTCGAATACTCAAATATTCGAATAATAACATTCGAATACTCAAATATTCGAATAATAACATTCGAATACTCAAATATTCGAAGTTTATTCGTATCATTTGAATACTTGTAAAATATCGAATACTATTCGAATACTCAAATATTCGAATAATAACATTCGAATACTCAAATATTCGAATAATAATATTCGAATACTCAAATATTCGAATAATAACATTCGAATACTCAAATATTCGAATAATAACATTCGAATACTCAAATATTCGAATAGTAACATTCGAATACTCAAATATTCGAATAATAACATTCGAATACTCAAATATTCGAAGTTTATTCGTATCATTTGAATACTCAAATATTCAAAGTTTATTCGTATCATTTGAATACTCAAATATTCGAAGTTTATTCGTATCATTTGAATACTTGTAAAATATCGAATACTATTCGAATACTACTCGAATACTCAAATATTCGAATAATAAGATTCGAATACTCAAATATTCGAATAATAACATTCGAATACTCAAATATTCGAATAATAAGATTCGAATACTCAAATATTCGAATAATAACATTCGAATACTCAAATATTCGAATAATAAGATTCGAATACTCAAATATTCGAATAATAACATTCGAATACTGAAATATTCGAATAATAACATTCGAATACTCAAATATTCGAATAATAACATTCGAATACTCAAATATTCGAATAATAACATTCGAATACTCAAATATTCGAATAATAACATTCGAATACTGAAATATTCGAATAATAACATTCGAATACTCAAATATTCGAATACTCAAATATTCGAATACTCAAATATTCGAAGTTTATTCGTATCATTTGAATACTTGTAAAATATCGAATACTATTCGAATACTCAAATATTCGAATAATAACATTCGAATACTCAAATATTCGAATAATAACATTCGAATACTCAAATATTCGAATAGTAACATTCGAATACTCAAATATTCGAATAGTAACATTCGAATACTCAAATATTCGAATAATAACATTCGAATACTCAAATATTCGAATAATAACATTCGAATACTCAAATATTCGAATAATAACATTCGAATACTCAAATATTCGAAGTTTATTCGTATCATTTGAATACTTGTAAAATATCGAATACTATTCGAATACTCAAATATTCGAATAATAACATTCGAATACTCAAATATTCGAATAATAATATTCGAATACTCAAATATTCGAATAATAACATTCGAATACTCAAATATTCGAATAATAACATTCGAATACTCAAATATTCGAATAGTAACATTCGAATACTCAAATATTCGAATAATAACATTCGAATACTCAAATATTCGAAGTTTATTCGTATCATTTGAATACTCAAATATTCAAAGTTTATTCGTATCATTTGAATACTCAAATATTCGAAGTTTATTCGTATCATTTGAATACTTGTAAAATATCGAATACTATTCGAATACTACTCGAATACTCAAATATTCGAATAATAAGATTCGAATACTCAAATATTCGAATAATAACATTCGAATACTCAAATATTCGAATAATAAGATTCGAATACTCAAATATTCGAATAATAACATTCGAATACTCAAATATTCGAATAATAAGATTCGAATACTCAAATATTCGAATAATAACATTCGAATACTGAAATATTCGAATAATAACATTCGAATACTCAAATATTCGAATAATAACATTCGAATACTCAAATATTCGAAGTTTATTCGTATCATTTGAATACTTGTAAAATATCGAATACTATTCGAATACTCAAATATTCGAATAATAACATTCGAATACTCAAATATTCGAATAATAATATTCGAATACTCAAATATTCGAATAATAACATTCGAATACTCAAATATTCGAATAATAACATTCGAATACTCAAATATTCGAATAGTAACATTCGAATACTCAAATATTCGAATAATAACATTCGAATACTCAAATATTCGAAGTTTATTCGTATCATTTGAATACTCAAATATTCAAAGTTTATTCGTATCATTTGAATACTCAAATATTCGAAGTTTATTCGTATCATTTGAATACTTGTAAAATATCGAATACTACTCGAATACTCAAATATTCGAATAATAAGATTCGAATACTCAAATATTCGAATAATAAGATTCGAATACTCAAATATTCGAATAATAACATTCGAATACTCAAATATTCGAATAATAACATTCGAATACTCAAATATTCGAAGTTTATTCGTATCATTTGAATACTTGTAAAATATCGAATACTATTCGAATACTCAAATATTCGAATAATAACATTCGAATACTCAAATATTCGAATAATAATATTCGAATACTCAAATATTCGAATAATAACATTCGAATACTCAAATATTCGAATAATAACATTCGAATACTCAAATATTCGAATAGTAACATTCGAATACTCAAATATTCGAATAATAACATTCGAATACTCAAATATTCGAAGTTTATTCGTATCATTTGAATACTCAAATATTCAAAGTTTATTCGTATCATTTGAATACTCAAATATTCGAAGTTTATTCGTATCATTTGAATACTTGTAAAATATCGAATACTATTCGAATACTACTCGAATACTCAAATATTCGAATAATAAGATTCGAATACTCAAATATTCGAATAATAACATTCGAATACTCAAATATTCGAATAATAAGATTCGAATACTCAAATATTCGAATAATAACATTCGAATACTCAAATATTCGAATAATAAGATTCGAATACTCAAATATTCGAATAATAACATTCGAATACTGAAATATTCGAATAATAACATTCGAATACTCAAATATTCGAATAATAACATTCGAATACTCAAATATTCGAAGTTTATTCGTATCATTTGAATACTTGTAAAATATCGAATACTATTCGAATACTCAAATATTCGAATAATAACATTCGAATACTCAAATATTCGAATAATAATATTCGAATACTCAAATATTCGAATAATAACATTCGAATACTCAAATATTCGAATAATAACATTCGAATACTCAAATATTCGAATAGTAACATTCGAATACTCAAATATTCGAATAATAACATTCGAATACTCAAATATTCGAAGTTTATTCGTATCATTTGAATACTCAAATATTCAAAGTTTATTCGTATCATTTGAATACTCAAATATTCGAAGTTTATTCGTATCATTTGAATACTTGTAAAATATCGAATACTATTCGAATACTACTCGAATACTCAAATATTCGAATAATAAGATTCGAATACTCAAATATTCGAATAATAAGATTCGAATACTCAAATATTCGAATAATAACATTCGAATACTCAAATATTCGAATAATAACATTCGAATACTCAAATATTCGAAGTTTATTCGTATCATTTGAATACTTGTAAAATATCGAATACTATTCGAATACTCAAATATTCGAATAATAACATTCGAATACTCAAATATTCGAATAATAATATTCGAATACTCAAATATTCGAATAATAACATTCGAATACTCAAATATTCGAATAATAACATTCGAATACTCAAATATTCGAATAGTAACATTCGAATACTCAAATATTCGAATAATAACATTCGAATACTCAAATATTCGAAGTTTATTCGTATCATTTGAATACTCAAATATTCAAAGTTTATTCGTATCATTTGAATACTCAAATATTCGAAGTTTATTCGTATCATTTGAATACTTGTAAAATATCGAATACTATTCGAATACTACTCGAATACTCAAATATTCGAATAATAAGATTCGAATACTCAAATATTCGAATAATAACATTCGAATACTCAAATATTCGAATAATAAGATTCGAATACTCAAATATTCGAATAATAACATTCGAATACTCAAATATTCGAATAATAAGATTCGAATACTCAAATATTCGAATAATAACATTCGAATACTGAAATATTCGAATAATAACATTCGAATACTCAAATATTCGAATAATAACATTCGAATACTCAAATATTCGAAGTTTATTCGTATCATTTGAATACTCAAATATTCAAAGTTTATTCGTATCATTCGAATACTCAAATATTCGAATAATAACATTCGAATACTCAAATATTCGAAGTTTATTCGTATCATTTGAATACTCAAATATTCGAAGTTTATTCGTATCATTTGAATACTCAAATATTCGAAGTTTATTCGTATCATTTGAATACTTGTAAAATATCGAATACTATTCGAATACTCAAATATTCGAATAATAACATTCGAATACTCAAATATTCGAATAATAACATTCGAATACTCAAATATTGGAAGTTTATTCGTATCATTTGAATACTCGTAAAACATTCGAATATTAAATTATTCGAGTAGTCCCAGCCCTAATTACAACAGTGATACTTTTTGTACGAAAAGCTGCAACGAATACCTTGCTCATCGTGAAATACTCCCTGGACCAGTCTAAGCTAGCGCCTAAGGCTTTCAACTGCAGCTTTATCACATTCTCTTTCTGATTCTTCCAGTCCCAAACAAGCGAAAGGAACCGTTCTCTTCCCACCTCGGACTTGGTGACGCCTTTCGTTTTATAAAGATACTTTTCTATCGTCACTTGCGTTGAAATTCCAGCGTGATCGAATCCTGGTATCCATATTACAGGGTGGCCTCTCATTCTGTACCTGAATCTAGAATGTATCGAGCAACGCAAAGAATCGTAAGCAAATAAGAGACTGCTAAGAAAATATACCATCTTGCTAATATATCTTGGATCGTAACGGTTAATGCGTGTCCTATATGCAACGTTCCAGTTATGTTCGGAGGTGGTAGAAGCATTTTTAACGCTTCCTTCTCGCCGCTTTTAATGGCAAAACAGTTATTCCTTTCCCAAACATTCTGGCACTCGCGTTCGACATCTTTGAACCTGAACGTTGCTGGAAAATCTAAGAAGCACCCAGCGATGGCATTGTTTGTTACAAGATTCCAGTTATAAACAAACGAGCAGCTACTTTAAATAAGTAGGATGCATAATTACCTGCTAACAGTTCAGTAGAATATCTATTGGAACAATATTTGTAACAGGAATTGGTACGCAAAAGTTCGTTTAATCGAACGATAATCATCGTACGGTGAGATAATATTTTACGGGTTTATCAACACATTTAAGGAAACATAACCTAAGAAATATCGTTCAAGTACTGATTGCAAGTAATTGAGATTGATGACAGTGATTACTGTTATATTAATTTTACACAGTTATCTGTACTAAACTGTATATCGAAAGAACATGTGCGTTTGGAATTGTAAAAGAGCAGTAAAAATTCAAATTATTTCAACCTGGTCACCCGGCGCCTTGAAATTAGATTTTGCGAACAGTGATTCTCAGTAGTTCTCTCCAGCAAGAAACTAATTTCTCTTTTACGATATTCATTTATTGCAAATCACGCATTAGGTAGTCAAAAAGACTTTACATCGAGTTAGACTTAACTTTCCATTCTCAACAACCGGAATTCTCGGAACGACGATATATAAATAAGTATATCCAATAAGAACATCAATTGAAACCAATTCTTTAAGCAAGCATTACGTAACGATGCCTGATTGATAAGCAACGAGGAAATAAAAAACACGAGGAGCCGCAAATATAGAGAATATCAGATTTTATTCATTTACATCGTAGCAGATATTTAGATTCTTCGCATCGTGAGATAAGATAATTTCTCTCCAACTTTACGAGGCAAAAAGAACTTATTTTTCATATTATACAGTGTTTTTCGGCTTCGGTCAAACGTCCCTGAGTCAAAGCGAGTCAAAGTACAAGTTGCCGACGCTTTGAACCGACCGTGTCGCGTAGTGTTAACAGAAAAGCATTTGCTCTCTTTTTCGGGTGTCCATCTCTCTCGGTCCCTGTTGCATTATTCTCTTCGATTATATTGTTATCGCTGTTTAATTCGTTGGTAGAGATTCACACGATAGGTAACGCCCATTCAGTTCAAAGTCCCGTGCCGGCGGGTTCTCTCAACACTCGAGTCATTCCTCCTTTGCTTCTGCATCAGCTGGTGTCTTGTAACTGCTCGTAACCGTCGTAGGGTCTAATTCACGTTCCTCCGCATTTACTTATCCACAAGCTTCCATTCCTAGTAATTAGTCTCGAGCTTTTCAAAATGATGAAGGTGAGTTGCGTATTATATTTCTCCTCTACACTAAAATTACATTTGTAAACGTTAACGTGCGAATTCGCGAGAATCAGTGCGCGATGTTCCTCGGTTCGTTATCGCGTTCGTAAGTACACAATAGCGTCTGTTTTGCGTATGTACCATCATATTCGCAGAAAGTACTTCCTCCTTTACACTCGTCACTCGCCAGTGAAAACAGATGTTTCCTAAAACAAGTTCTTTAATCAGAATGCAGTCTTTTATCTTGTAGTGGCAGATATGATAAGAAAGTATTTAGGAACGTACGTGTATCATATTTAATATAAGCGAACTTATGTGTAAACATGTATGAGTGAATAAATACATTGAAAGCTCGAAGATAGCGTTTAAAAGATTCAGATTCCTGGGATCACATATTTTTTGCTGTTTACATGATACTTAAGAAATTTAAGTTGAGGAATTCGAGCAGTGAATCCTCTATGTTGTAACTTTTGTTATGTCGCGTTTAAGATTTTGTTAAGAAATTTATATTTTTGCTCGTTTACAGTATTACTTTATTTATGATATGAATTTCCTTGAAGTTTCAAATTTTAACGCGAATACGAGTTTCTTTGTAATGAAATGTAATCTTTACGAATATCAATGAACTGTAATACTGGAAATGTAATTCTCAGGAGAATGATTGCGAAGCGTTGGTTCAGAATAATAGGAATTAGATTGCATTTGCTTGGTGTTACTTTTTAATACAACATAGATTCTTGCTTGTCTCGAGGAAGGGACGTAACATTCAGATAATTTGGTGCGTTATAGTAAACACTTATGTAACGTGTAGCGTGCACAGAGAATAATTAATTTACCATCGAGAAGTTTTATTTACATAAAGATTTTTGATTTATTTGTGTATACGTGATATGTTACAATAAAGTGAGGTGTCCAGGAGAATGTTATAATTGACATACATTTCAGGGATTGGTTGCTCTTGTAACTGGAGGTGCCTCTGGTTTGGGGCTCGGTACCGTGCAAAGGTTCGTGAAAGAAGGTGCCAAAGTGGTTATCGCTGATTTGCCTGTTTCAAGGGGAAAGGAAATTGCCGGGGAGTTAGGAGATTCTGCTGTTTTTGCACCAGTGGACGTAGGTGTCGATAAATTAATATTAGTAGTAGTAATAGCAGTAACAGTGTGCAAGCTAGAGCTGTAAATGTTTGAATAGTTGAACTGTTTAAATAATTTGAATAATTTTGAATATTCCTAATTATTCGACTTATTCAAATATTCGAATAATTATTCGACTTATTCAAGTATTCGAATAATTATTCGACTTATTCAAATATTCGAATAATTATTCGACTTATTCAAATATTCGAATAATTATTCGACTTATTCAAATATTCGAATAATTATTCGACTTATTCAAATATTCGAATAATTTCAAATACTCCTAATTATTCGAATTATTAGAATATTAAAAAAAATGTCAAATATTCCTAATTATTCGAATTATTAGAATATTCGAATAATTTCAAATACTTCTAATTATTCGAATTATTAAAATATTCGAAAAATGTCAAATACTCCTAATTATTCGAATTATTAGAATATTAAAAAAATGTCAAATACTCCTAATTATTCGAATTATTAGAATATTCGAATAATTTCAAATACTTCTAATTATTCGAATTATTAAAATATTCGAAAAATGTCAAATACTCCTAATTATTCGAATTATTAGAATATTCGAATAATTTCAAATACTTCTAATTATTCGAATTATTAGAATATTCGAAAAATGTAAGATACTCCTAATTATTCGAATTACTAGAATATTCGAATAATTAAAATATTCGCATCTCAAATTGAAATTATTAGAATATTCGAATCTCAAATTCGAATTGTTAGAATACTTGAATCTCAAACTCGAATTATTAGAATACTCGAATCTCAAACTCGAATTATTTGAATAATCGAATCTCAAATTCGAATTATTAGAATACTTGAATCTCAAATTCGAATTATTAGAATACTCGAATCTCAAACTCGAATTATTAGAATACTCGAATCTCAAACTCGAATTATTTGAATAATCGAATCTCAAATTCGAATTATTAGAATACTTGAATCTCAAATTCGAATTATTAGAATACTCGAATCTCAAACTCGAATTATTTGAATAATCGAATCTCAAATTCGAATTATTAGATTACTCGAATCTCAAATTCGAATTATTAGAATACTCGAACCTCAAACTCGAATTATTAGAATATTCGAATCTCAAATTCGAATTATTAGATTACTCGAATCTCAAATTCGAATTATTAGAATACTCGAATCTCAAATTCGAATTATTAGAATACTCGAATCTCAAACTCGAATTATTAGAATAATCGAATCTCAAATTCGAATTAGTAGAATACTCGAATCTCAAATTCGAGTTATTAGAATACTCGAATCTCAAATTCGAATTATTAGAATACTCGAATCTGAAACTCGATTTATTAAAATATTCGAATCTCAAACTGGAATTCCACTGCTATTCGAATGACAATACCCGAATATCCGTAACAGCTCTAGTGCAAGCTATGTGAAAGAGTGCTTAGTCATTGTGCGTAATAAATTTACTAACTGAAATATGAAAAGAAATTTCAAAGCATTTAAAGAATATATACATTTCTTTCACAATATAATCATTTATTGTAGAATCGTTAGTCTTAATAGCGATACGTGATTGTTAATAATTTTATTAATATTAGCATCGTATCCCTCGTTGGTCTTAACATACTATACATATACTACTACCAATATCGTTATAGTAACCATTATGAATTGACATCGAAAGTGTAGTTGTAACATCTTTCTACACGAAAAAAAATCGGCCTTCTATAATCTGCAATCTCGCGTTTGCTCTCGTAAAAGAAATTATTACGACAACAAACCTATAGCGTCTTGTGCACACACCGACATGCTTTTTCTTTTAAAGGTAACATCGGAGCAGGATGTGACCGCTGCGTTGGAGTTAGCGAAGAAAAATTTCAACAAATTGGACGTACTGGTGAACGCGGCAGGAATAGCCGTGGCGTTCAAGACGTTCAACTTCAACAAAGACCTTCCGCACGATTTAGAGGACTTTCAGAAAGTGGTTAACGTAAACACTGTTGGAACGTTCAATGTCATCAGACTGTCCGTGAGGCTGATGTATCAAAACACACCGAACGAGGATGGGCAGCGTGGAGTGATAGTTAACACAGCGAGCGTTGCAGCTTACGAAGGGCAAATGGGCCAGGCAGCGTACTCCGCTAGTAAGGGTGGGGTTGTTGGCATGACTCTACCGATCGCCCGCGATTTAGCCAAGGTTGGCATTCGCGTCTGCACGATCGCGCCTGGATTATTCAACACACCTATGCTACAAGCATTGCCGGAGAAGGTGCGCGCGTACTTGGCGAAAACGATACCATTCCCACAACGGCTGGGCAATCCGGACGAATACGCTAAGCTAGTGCAACAGATCGTTGAGAATCCTCTCCTAAACGGGGAAACTATAAGATTAGACGGTGCTCTGAGGATGCAGCCTTGAGTATTGGCACAAACCGATCGCACGAGCATGGAGACGGACAAAGGGTTCGTAACAACATCGGATCGAGAAAACGATTGGAAAGAAAACGAAACTTATACAGAACAGACAGATATACGAATACACGAAAGATGAATAAAAAACGTTAACTTCCTTTTACATGCAACACCATTATAATTCTCTTAAAATGTACACGAACAACTAAAAGTTTTCATCTATTATAAGGTATCGACAATTCTCTTTATTACCTTATGACTGTACATTAACGTCTTGTAAATACGTTGCAAAAGTCGCAACACCCTTCTTTAAATAGTTAGCTTCGCTAGATTATCGTCTAGCAAAAAGGTTGTGTACATAGTATTAACATAAAAATTCTTCTCAATTGTCCCGTTTAATCTTTCGATTCGATTAGTCTTTCTTCCCATTAACCTCCGGAGATTTCCAGAATTCCAGCAGGTGCTGGAATTTATTTTGATGATTTTGCGGAAGAGCCAGTTTATTCGGTAAGGCAGGATAATCGGGATCTCCGAGGTCTAGTCATTCCTAGGCATTCGATTCTTTCAGATTTTGTAGCTTCTCCAGCTGGTCAGGTTGTAATTCATCTGGAATACTTGCCCTCCCCCCCACGACCATCTTCTCCGGTATGATCTCGATATCCTCGGTTTCCTCGGCGTCCTCGGTTTCCTCCTGCACGTCTACCACCGTGCCGCGAGACGGTATCGACTGGGAATTCTCCCCTGTGCTCGGGCCGGACATCGAGTCCGCCTCGCTGCCCGAGCTGCTGCTGACCGGGAACGGCGCCGAGTCGGCTGGCAGATCGTCCACCGTTGATTTCTCCTCCATGTCCTCCATCGCCTCTGTCGTCTCTTGCTCCTCTTTCTCGTCCATTATCACCGTCGGCTCTTTACTCTCGCTTTCGTTCATGTCAGTGGTGGTGCTCGAGGGCGGATCGCCCTCCGAGCTACCCGTCGACTTCGCCGCGTCGTCGGCGGTCTCCTCTAGCCCCGGAAACGGGTGCTCGACCTCCTCCATCGGCGTCGCCGCTGTAATCACGATCTGGGCAACGCCGAGCCCGAAATCGTCCTCGGACTGTTCATCAGCCAGCAATTCTGGATGCTTCGCTCTCTCGTCATCCGTCTGGAAATATTAAGCGACCGATGATTAAGCTCGCAAGCGGAACCGAGGCCTCCAACGAGTCTCTTCGCAGCATTTAATGAAAACACCATTTACCTTGGCTCCCGACTCATCCGACACTTCTACCACTAAGCAGCAATTTCGCGTAAATTCAGACACGGATTAAATATCAGCGTGAGTAGTAGCGAGATTAATAGCCACTTACCTACTATACCAGGCCCTTCGTTCCCATTGGCTTCGAACTGCGAGCCGTATTGGCTTTTTCGGTCCTGCGAGAGGTTCATCATGAAACCGTCTTGCCGCGGCTCGGCGTCTACGTTATTGGCTTCTCCGCTTTGAGCTTCTGTTAAACGGAGACGATGGAACTGTAATTCCCCGTTTCTTTCGTTGGAATTCAATCTGTCGACGGGGTCGTTACCTTTCATCATGCTTTGCGCTAGTTCTTCTTCTAATAAGAATTCCGGAATCGCGGGTGGCGTAAATACAGGTGGCGCAGAGCTCGGCGGCGTTATGTTCTCCTGCAGAGAACGCGAGACGTAAGAAGATCGTGGGGAAATAACGCAATTGGGTACATCTATGATCGCGTTGCGGAAGCTAAAGGTTCAAAGTCATGTGCCTCGAACTGGAAAAGCGTTCGCGCGCCGCTTATCGATTGAATTTTAACCTGCGGGGTTAAAGGCGAACCGTCTGCGGCGCACGGCTCTACGATTAAAGATGGGAATAATCCTCGCTGCTCGCGCAATTCTCCCTCCCACCATCCGTCGTCCACGTCGTGCGGCTCCTTCCTTAGAACCTTCAGGATGTCGCCCTCGTAGAAGCTCAGCTCCTCGTCGCAGGTGGCGTCGTAGTCGTAAAGAGCGATGCAGTATTGCTCTGTTTCTAAAACGGCAACGTAGGAGCATATGCAGTTGACGTTGGTATAACAGCGTACACTGTTTTACTTAATTTAGAACAGTCGATTCACCTCCTATGTGATTCTGTATGACCAGAGGTTCCGGGACTGATGTTTCTTGTAGATTAGCGTCAGGATCCACAGCCTCGTGATCGTCGATCGTGTAATCTATCGAAGTGAAGGATATTTGCTGCACGAGCAATGGCCCTTGGGAACTGAGACCGGGAATTACCTCGGTCTCTCTTTCCACGTCAAGGTAATTCTGAGGAACGAAACCCTCCTCGCCACGGTAATTTCGGGCTCGGAGCCACCCGTCCCCGTCGCCCTCGCCGACCACTTCGAGCTGCTCGCTTTCGATGATTGACAATTCGTCCGGATTTTGCGCCTGTAATAAAATTTATCCTGTGAGTTGCAAAGTGTATAAGGATAGTTTACAGGGAGACAGTACTTTTGAGCTTTTAGACCATTTGTATAGAACTTAGAAAGGACATAGCGCGAAGTTATAAATGCTGAGAGAGTCCTAAAGATTACAGCTTTGAGGTTTCGGAGTAAAAGGTTTGGCACTTTTTTTGGAAGGTAAGGTTTCATCCCTTGTTTCAAAAGCTCGAAGCTGTAAACTTTGAGACTCCCTTAAGTACCTCGGGCGTCTTTAAGTAGGTAAGTCCTTATCCTTGGTAGGTGTTTAAATTTCAAGAGTTTCAAAGTGGATTTTCTCGAAAATGAAGCGCAATATCAAAAAATTTTATTCCTTTTCCTCGACTTATTTACTTCTTATAAGTCGAAAAGAAAGAGTAACTTTTTTTTATATCGCGCTTCGTTTTCGAGAAAATTGATTGTGAAATTCTTGACGTTGCGGCTAGTTGCGTATAGGAAAGCGTTCCTTTACCTCTACCTTAAAAGATACAATTCCAAGGAACAATAGAATGATGAGAAACAGGTATTCATACCGTGTACGAATAAAGCGCAGTGCATTTGTATATAGGCTGCGTAGAGGGCGGTTCAGAAGCGTCCTGAGTGTCAGCTTGTTCGTCCTTGTCTTCGTTATCCCAAGCCACTGATGTCGGGTCGTCCCAACCGACGGTCAGCTCCTCTATTCGCTGCTTCTCTTGCTCGAGTAAGGCTGTAAAACAAACGCGTATATCAGACTTCTGATGTTGGATATCGCGCAATACGTCACGATGGTGTGCACCTACCGTCAACTTCTTCGCTGTCGTGCCTCTGCCGCTCCTCGGTCGGCTCCTCTTCTTGCTGGGGAGCATTCCTGGCGCTGCCTGGTCGCTCGACGGTCGTCAAGTCGCTTCCACCGTCTCCGTCGCTGTCGTAGAAGAAATCCGAGGACGGATGCTCCTGCGCGATGAAAATCTAGTCATTGACACTCTACTTCGTCGTGCATAAATGTATACAGGGTGCTTATCAGTGGCGCATTTAACAGGGCGGCCGATGAGCAGTTGCCGCCTGTGGCCCTGCTCAGAAGGCCTCAGGGCCCTATCTTTAAAAAAAATTGATTTATCCAAACTATACTTTTTTTCCGTACTATTACACTGAGCCAGTTTTTAGTAAACTAACTCTTCATTTTCCCGAAAATGGGCCCCTGCCCAGAAGGCCCCCTTAGGGCTTTGTTTTTTAAAAAAAAATTATTATTTTTCCAAACTATACTTTTTTATGTACTATTATACTGAGCCGGTTTTTAGTAAAATAACTCTTCATTTTCCCCGAAAATGGGCCTCTGCCCAGAAGGCCCCCTCTAGGGCCTTGTTTTCCCCCCAAAAATTATGATTTTATCCAAGCACTATATTTTTTTCTGTAGGTACTATTACACTGAGCCCGTTTTTAGTAAACTACCTCTTCATTTTCCCGAAAATGAGCCTCTGCCCAGAAGGCCCCCTCTAGGGCCTTGTTTCCCCCCCCAAAAATGATGATTTTATCCAAGCACTATATTTTTTTCTGTAGGTACTATTACACTGAGCCCGTTTTTAGTAAACTACCTCTTAATTTTCCCGAAAATGGGCCCCTGCCCAGAAGGCCCCCTAGGGCGTTGTTTTCCAAAAGAATTATAATTTATCCAAACTATACTTTTTTCTGTACTATTACACTGAGCCCGTTTTTAGTAAACTACCTCTTCATTTTCCCGAAAATGGGCCCCTGCCCAGAAGGCCCCGTAGGGCCTTGTTTTCCCCCAAAAAATTATGATTTTATCCAAGCACTATATTTTTTTCTGTAGGTACTATTACACTGAGCCCGTTTTTAGTAAACTACCTCTTAATTTTCCCGAAAATGGGCCCCTGCCCAGAAGGCCCCCTAGGGCCTTGTTTTCCAAAAGAATTATGATTTTATCCAAGCACTATATTTTTTTCCGTAGGTACTATTGCACTGAGCCCGTTTTTAGTAAACTACCTCTTAATTTTCCCGAAAATGGGCCCCTGCCCAGAAGGCCCCCTAGGGCCTTGTTTTCCAAAATAATTATGATTTTATCCAAGCACTATATTTTTTTCTGTAGGTACTATTACACTGAGCCCGTTTTTAGTAAACTACCTCTTAATTTTCCCGAAAATGGGCCCCTGCCCAGAAGGCCCCCCAGGGCCTTGTTTTCCAAGAGAATTATGATTTATCCAAACTATACTTTTTTCTGTATTATTACACTGAGCCCGTTTTTAGTGAACTACCTCTTCATTTTCCCGAAAATGGGCCCCTGCCCAGAAGGCCCCCTAGGGCCTTGTTTTCCCCCATAAAATTATGATTTTATCCAAGCACTATATTTTTTTCTGTAGGTACTATTACACTGAGCCCGTTTTTAGTAAACTACCTCTTAATTTTCCCGAAAATGGGCCCCTGCCCAGAAGGCCCCTTAAGGCCTTGTTTTCCAAAAAAAATACGATTTTATCCAAGGACTATATTTTTTCTACACTTTTCTGTAAATTTACCCCTTTTTAGTAAATCACCTCTTAATTTTTCCGAAAAATAGGCCCCTCGGAACGTTTGCCAACTGGGCCTTTTTTCTCACATCCGCCACTGGTGCTTATATTATCATTATTATGAATTGACAGTCCCTTTCATAAGGCACAAGAAGACTTTTGCCTCCTTCACGTAATTCAACAGACATTACAGTTTCTGAAAATTCATTTCAGTGTACAATAACGCGAACACCCTGCACACCCTTGAGAATGGATCAAGATGAATAACTACCGCCGTTCCAGAGGCATCGGTCCTGACGGACAAGGAGCTGGCCGAGCGTGGCATGTCCTGTACGCTCAGTGTTTCAACCTCCTGGAGCCACTCGTCCACGTTCACTAAAGAAACAACAAGTCCGAAATGCCAGCGCCGATATTATCAGCAAGCAGATTTAATCAGATTCGAAGAAAGAAACAAGACAATATTTAACAAACCTCCGCCGGTTCGAAGGCATTCTAGTCTCGCTTCCGACTTCAGCTTCGCAGTCTAATGAACAAGTAAACATGTAAGGGAAGAGAATTCACGCGACTCGCGTCTCGCCAGAAATCTTACCTCTGCGCGCCGTATCGCCAGTTTCAATTCGTCGATTTTCGTGTCTACATCTGGGCCTTGCGGATCGTTCGGATCATTCTGGAAAAATTGTCCAGTTACCCTCGAGCGTCAGAGAAGGAAAACCGCACGTTTGTCAAGTAGTAGTTAATCGCGCAGCACGCTCACCTTTTGCCCAGACTCTTTGAGCTGCTGAAGCACCTGCAATTTCCTACTGTTCTCTCTGATGGTACTCATTTCGCGCGCTATTCTCGTCGACCAGCGACGAGCTTCCTTCCCAAGCGTGGCTGAAGCGGAATGATCGGCGGTTATCCTGCAAGGAAGCACGCTTCTCTCAATTATTGGCAAACTCGACGCTCGGAACGCGATCCCTCCGATGCTTATATTTACGGACCTCTCCACCGGATCGTTGTCGCAGGGCTCGAAGTCGTACTGTATATGTTGCTTCAACACTGGGTAATACAAACAGCAGCATTGTATGTTGTACTCTCTGGTGAGCTGCAACGAACGCGAGGACATTTGCTGGCATTAATCTGATACGTAACCCGAGCAACTTTTAACAAATCAGTTGCGGCAACTTTGCGAGACACTGTCGTGCTTAAGGTACCCGTTAGTAGAATAAGAGCAATAATACTATGATGAATCGAAGTGAAATGAAACGACAGTACCCCCGTGCTTTCTGTTTCGCCATAATTGGGCAAACCGCTCGTTGATTTAGTGCGTGTTTAATTACTCACTTGTTGCGCTTGGTCGCGAATTTTGGTGAAGCTGTTTTGCGTCGCCAAACAGGTCAGAAGTTCCGTGCGACCCATCAGCGTTAAATACTCCGCTACTTTGTCGTAAACGCCGTGCTCCAAAAACTGTTTGCAAAACGGAGGTAAGAAAATATCCCGAGGAAGAGATCGGGAACGACGGTGTTCACTTACTTGCATAGTGTTCTGTAAATCGACTGCAAAATATCTATTTTGATGGGCATTGGCAGCGGCGAGGCTGAGTAAATAATCGTTTCGTGCGCCGGTCGATTTTTCTTCCAAAGCGTCGCGCTTCGAGCTGACCTAAGGAGAAATAAGAGCAGCGCTTCTTTTAACAAGAAAATTCTTCGCGTAAGCATTTAATGCCACCGATACTTTTCACAATTGGCCCCGTACCTTCGCGCTATTTTTTTGCAACGATGTTATGGACTGAAAGAAGGATCCTTTCTTCTTCTTTAGTCTGGAAAGGGGGAGAATAAGATTTGTAAAAAATCCTGAGCTCAGGTGTTATTCGAGTGTACGCACTTTTCTTCGATGTCTTTTGCCTTGTCCCGCACGTCGTGGGCGCTGTGCTCTTCATCGAAGTACAGTTTCTTAGTTTTGTCTACGTCCTGCACGCACATTTGCAATTCTTTTTGTACTATCATTAATTGGTCGATTGCCTGGAACAAGTAGGAACGTTGTATCGTTCTCCATCTATAAATGTGCGCGTAGTAGAATAGTTTGTAGCTTGTTTAAAAACGGCACCTTCTTAGAAACTTGAAGTTTGTGCATCTTTAAGCTTTTCGCGTCGTCAGCAATTTGCTGCTGAAAAACTTCCACGGCGGCCAGCCGAGCCCTGGCCAGCTTCTCGTTCTCCTCCAAAACGGTCCGCCAAACGTTCCACATATTCCTGGAATATGCAAAAGAATTTCAAACCTTCCGAACAAGCATTCCATCGTTAAACGTTTTCATCGATGAAGCGAGCGGAATCTCGATGAAAGCGCAGTGGGATTTTGGGAGAACACTGGCGGAAACAGATGTACCATTTCTCGTCGGCGCCATCGACTTTGAGGTCCGGAATAGTTGGTATTTTCTTATTCAAGTAAGCGGAGGATATTTTGAGGAGCGCCTGAAACGAGAGGTGAGTCGTAAATCGGAAGAGCAGAGATTCGTATGCGCGTGTAACACATCGACCGACTTACCTCGGAATACGATTTTTCAATCGCAGACTTCTTAATCGTAAAGTTGCTGAAAAAACATATTTGTATCGTAAAGCATCCAGGTTGGAAATATTCGAAGGAAGGCACGATTAACTCTCGGGTGGCGGACGGCTGAAGTGAGCACATGGAAGTCGACGCCTGGGTCATTTTTGACCCGCTATTATATTACTATATGTGACGTGTTTTTTTTTTTTTTTTTATTATTACCAATGGCAAAGGGGTCCCGAATTTTATTCTTTAAATAAATTCTTATAATCACCTATCGAGTTTTATTGCATTTGCATGAAAAATATTTTTATCCCGTCAAATTCGTCCAAGATTAAATCCTCGGGTAACTTGGGTCAAAATAGACCCAGTACCGCCGCCCGAGGGTTAAGACGTGTCTTCAAAAAATTGAAAGCAGTGTAATTGAACGTTTGTCGATATGAAACGGGGAACATTGTCAGTGGGGAGTAGCTGAATGCCACCCGTGTAACAGAGGAAGCATAAAACAGAAATTGATTTCTAATAAAGCAACTTGCGCGTGTCATATGAACAGTTCTATATTCTGTTACGGGTCATCGACTTTTTGCAGTACGCGTAACGGGGGCAAAATAATGTGACATTTCATGGCGTCGAGGTATTATACGCATCAGGACATTGCGACTAAATAACGTCACTCGTTTCTCGCTGGGGAAGGATAAATATTATCGAGAACCTCTTTGCCCGTCGAAAGTAAAAGTTTAACGCCGCAGAAATGGAAATCGCTGACACGAAACGACTCGATCTTAAGACGTTTAAAGAGCTTTCGTCTAATCCTCTTTTACATAAGTTCAAGACTCACCGGATATCCTCCAGAAGGTCGCACTCGTGCTGATTTTTCGCCTGCAACTTCGCCGCTTGCTCCGCGTGCACATTCTTCAGAAATTTTGCGAAATTTCCCTGCGGGTGAAGAGTTGAAAAAACAAGTGAGATTTTGTAGTTTACTTAGGGAAAATTTATTACCCTTTCAGGCACTACTAAACGAGACTCAGACACAGAAATAGGCAAAAATTTCATTTAAATAAAAATTTAGAATACCGAATAAAAGTTAAAAAAATTATTGTCTTATGTAGAAATTATTCGTCAATAAGTTTAAAGTTAAAGTAACTTTTATTTCATTCGTTATTCAAATTATTTTTTATTCAGTTAATGCCCAACTCTGCTCAGACCAAACAAAGTGTTGAGTAAGTAGAGAAATTATTTAGCGGCGGTGGTAATTAATAACGAATAGGAGGACGAGACGAGAAATAAAACGAGTGAAAAGTCACATATTTGTTTAATTTTATTTTATATCTCCTTTTTTTCTTTTCTCTAATATTTCTTACTTTATTTGCCCCTTCTCTATATTCCGCCTCTTATTAAAAATAATAATAATTCTGTAGAAGAACCGAGATAGGGGGATTACACCCTTAAGGGGACATTCTACTCTCTCGGCCGAAAATTCGGCCACTTTTCGGTGATAGTTTTTATAATGAAATAAACACTTAACGTCTTCTAATTTCTGGGGGTATATTCTACCACTCTTGAAATACAAGGAAAAATCTTTGTTGTTTGTTTATTTCATTTGTTTACATAAATATTTGGCAGTGAAGTTGGCAGCTTCAGAATTGCTGGCGATTGAAATTTCGGACGACTGGATAATCGGAAATAAAAAAGACAAACATATTTTTAATTCGCAGGAGTATGGTTATCTCGCTTTCCACGAAAGAACAATTTTGGACCAAAATTATTAAAATGCCAATCGATCAAAGTTGAAAGTACCGAAAGTGGCACTTCTTTTCTGTATTTAATTCATATAAAATGTGGGAAAATATTCCAAATCTTAAGATATTTGTGGTTAACGAGATAGCCATACTCCTGCGAATTAAAAATATGTTTGGTTTTTTTATTTCCGATGATCCAGTCGTCCGAAATTTCAACCGCCAGCAATTCTGAAGCCGCCAACTTCACTGCGAAATATTTATGTAAACAAATGAAATAAACTAACAACAAAGATTTTTTCTTGTATTTCAAAAGTGGTAGAATATACCCCCAGAAATTAGAAGACGTTAAGTGTTTATTTCATTATAAAAACTGTCACCGAAAAGTGGCCGATTTTTCGGTCGAGAGAGTAGAATGTCCCCTTAACGTAAAACATGTATCCACAATTGAGGGCTCGGATGCAATAAGGGGACTAGCGCTCGAGAATGGGAAGAATAATTGTCCAAACGCTAAGAAATATTGGAAAATTAAATGTTGTTAAACTGTATTTTAAAAAATACAGTGTTGTAAAGCTCGTCACGACACACATTTTTTCTATTTACAGTTTGTTTATCGAATCTTTACTATTCGAGCTAAAAATTATAAACAAAAAATTTTTCATCGTCCAAAATCATTATTTCTTTAAACATAAATTGCGATAACTTGAGTAAATATTAAGGGATCGTTATGAGACTTAAAACATAACTTCAGAAAACTCTAGCGAAGCCGTAAAACGTATGCATAAAACCCTTATGTTAAAAAATGTAATAATATTTAATTAAAAAGAAATACTGGACATAACCCATGTTTTTCAACGTTCACCGTTAAAAAGTATCGAGGCAATTTTGAGGTATATATAACTTGCAGCGACAAAGCTTTTCCTTAATATACAAGGAAGATTTTCACCAATTTTCACACTGATTAATAAATAATTGTAGAAGATATGATGATATACATAAATATCGCGCGGCACCATCAGTCGACGCGAGTGCCAAAACTGCTAAATAGCGCATTATACGCGGCTGCTGACTGTTGGTGGTTCGCGAGAATTATATATATATATCATCATATCTTCCACAATTATTTATTAATCAGTGTGAAAATTGATGAAAATCTTCCTTGTATATTAAGGAAAAACTTTGTCGCTGCAAGTTATACGTACCTCAAAATTGCCTCGATACTTTTTAACAGCGAACGTTAAAAAACATAGGTTATGTCCAGTATTTCTTTTTAATTAAATATTATAATATTTTTTAACATAAGCGTTTTGTGCATACATTTTACGGCTTCGCTAGAGTTTTCTGAAATTACGTTTCAAGTCTCATAACGATCCCTTAATATTTACTCAAGTTATCGCAATTTATGTTTAAAAAAATAATGATTTTGGACGATGAAAAATTTTTTGTTTATAATTTTTAGCTCGAATAGTAATGATTCGATAAACAAATTGTAAATAGAAAAAATGTGTGCCGTCACGAGCTTTACAACACTATATTTTTTAAAATACAGTTTAACAACATTTAATTTTCCAATATTTCTTAGCGTTTGGACAATAATTTTTCCCATTTCCGAGCGCTAGTCCCCTTACTGCATCCGAGCCTTCAATTGAGTAAAAGCTAGACTCAAAGAGTCGAATAATCAATATTCTTTCTCTCCCGAATCCTCTCCCCATGATTCTATTATTATTACACTTTACCCTGCTAAATTCCTGAAAAAGTGCAGTAATCCATTGCGCACAGTAGATTCTCGTGCATCAGGCTAGCCGCCTTGCCCTCCTGTTCGATTATATTATCAGCGTCCAGCGTGCGGCAATAATCGCGGCGGAGGGAAGCTAACAAGGGTGACGGTTTAATCAGCGACGACATTGTTCGGAGTCAAGTTCAATTTTGCGGCGGAGACAAGGGTGAGCCGATGATTCCGTTACGCATCAGGGCTCGCATTGACCCCGTGAACTCCGGCAAAGTTACCGCGTAGGGGCGAGCCCCAGGCCGATCATCGAAATTCCAGTTACGCGCTCTCCCCTATCGATCCCCGCCCCCTCTCGAGGGCCAGGCGTTGCATTTTTGAATGCACCGCACACAGATATGCGCGGCCCGCGGGCCGGCGTGTAATTACTCTGTGCGCGCTGCTGGCCGTCGGTGCATTGTCAGGCGGATCGTTAAACGGGGGAAAAGCTACTTCATCGTCCTCGAGTGCGACTCGAATTTCCCTCTGTTTTTCTTTTCCTCCGGGCGGCGACGATTTAAGCAAACACGCTAATGGAATTATCGAGTAACGACGCAGCCCTCTTTCGCCTCCCTCCGATCCCGCCCCTGCTGAGGCGCAACAGCTCCCAATCAAATTTTAAGCACACCCATCCGCTTAATCTGCCGGGGGGGAAGAGGTGTCTGCGGGCCATTTTCAATTTTCTTTAGGTATCTAAACGTTTCTTTTTTTTTTTTTTTTTTTAGATCACTTTGGTATGAAGAGATTACTTGAGTATGAAGAATTTTGTTGTGGTTTACTTATCGCGAAGGTTTCGTTTTAAAAAAGGGATTTTGCTCGAGGCTGGAAGGGTAATTCAATCCTAAATCAAGCCATGAGCTGCGGGGCGGAATGGCCCGGGCTTTTAACCCGAGCAAGGCGCACTCGACAAAGTGCCATGATACAGCGGAGAATTTCCAGCTACGGATGAAAGGCCACGCTCAAGGAAATTTATAGCCGGGAGCGTGATAAGGACGTTTATTACTTTTAAAAAACGTTTTATCGATCAGAGTGCTCGAGCTTCCTTGTAGCGGCGGGGAGGCAGACGTGCGGGGGGATCTTTAGAGACACTGGAGGGTGGGTGAAAAGATTTCTACGCGGCGCGAGCAATTATTCCCGTCGCTGGAATTTCGAAACGATCTCACCCCCGTTGAGCGTCCTCCGCGGAGGGGGCTTCTCGAGGGCCACGGAGTCGGTAAACGCGAAATCGCCTGGAAGACACGAGGAGACGCTCCGGAGCGGAAAGGGCGGCTGCACGCTTTGGGGCGTTTTTTTTTTTTTTTTTTTTTTATATTTCAGATCGGCGACGCGTGTTCCCTTTTCGCGGACCTCCCCCGGGAGGGTGGTCTCTTTGGCGTCTTATCGCTCGAACGGCATTCGACAAGTGGGAAGTGGGTCAGGAATCCCCCCCGATCTTTAACTGCGAAACTTCATTGTCGTGGAGCTAGACGAAGGGCCAGTTGGCGCACGGCTTCGTAAATAGGTCAGGACAATCTTGTTATGTGAACAAGGACGAGCGAATAACTCGAGGGGAGGTCCTCTTAGCTTCTTGCTAGTCCTTCGGAGCGACTTCTTCGCGTATGCAAGATTAAGTAGAAGGAACCGAGGGAATTATACTGGGGGAATCTCTGAGGGGACGTTTTGTGCATTTCTTCGCGCTGGCTTCGTTATTGGCCTGCGGGGCAAGGACTATCCGGTACCGATGCAGCCATTCAGATCTTCTAATTATCTCTCGAGTGTGCTTGGAGCTTTTTGTTTTCGGAATTAGGGGCTCCGAGAGGACTACAACTCGCTGGAGACAGTCCAAGATCGTGGCGAAGTAAATCGATTCCGATGTGAGGATTACTGTGTGGAATAGGGGATGCTCCCGCAGGGAAACCTTCCCTTCAGTTTTTCCACTCAAATTTGTTTTTATTAGTATTTATGCACGGGGCAGAGCTCACAAGTTTACAAATGCGAATTTATTAATCTACAAATTTTGGATAATTTTAGGTTACAAATTTTAGTGTACTTTAGCTTAAGAATTGCAGCTAATTTCTGCTTAAAGATATTAACAATTTTAACTTAAAAATTTCAATCAATTTTAGCTTAAAAATTTCAGCTAATTTTAACTTAAAAATTTCAGTCAATTTTAGCTTAAAAATTTCAGCCAATTTTAACTTACAAATTTCAGCCAATTTTAACTTACAAATTTCAGCCCATTTTAACTTAAAGATTTTAACAATTTTAACTTAAAAATTTCAACCAATTTCTGCTTAAAAATTCAGCAAATTTTAGCTTAAAAATTTAAACTAATTTCTGCTTAAAAATTTCAGCAAATTTCTGCTTAAAAATTTCAGCAAATTTTAGCTTAAAAATTTCAGCTAATTTTAGCTTAAAAATTTCAGCTAATTTTAACTTACAAATTTCAGCCAATTTTAACTTAAAGATTTCAACAATTTTAACTTAAAAATTTCAACCAATTTCTGCTTAAAAATTCAGCAAATTTTAGCTTAAAAATTTCAACTAATTTCTGCTTAAAAATTTCAGCAAATTTCTGCTTAAAAATTTCAGCAAATTTTAGCTTAAAAATTTCAGCTAATTTTAGCTTAAAAATTTCAGCTAATTTTAGCTTAAAAATTTCAGCTAATTTTAACTTACAAATTTCAGCCAATTTTAACTTAAAGATTTCAACAATTTTAACTTAAAAATTTCAACCAATTTCTGCTTAAAAATTTCAGCCAATTTTAGCTTAAAAATTTCAGCTAATTTTAACTTACAAATTTCAGCCAATTTTAACTTAAAGATTTCAACAATTTTAACTTAAAAATTTCAACCAATTTCTGCTTAAAAATTTCAGCCAATTTTTGCTTAAAAATTTCAGCCAATTTTAGCTTAAAAATTTCAGCCAATTTTAACTTAAAGATTTCAACAATTTTAACTTAAAAATTTCAACCAATTTCTGCTTAAAAATTCAGCAAATTTTAGCTTAAAAATTTCAACTAATTTCTGCTTAAAAATTTCAGCAAATTTCTGCTTAAAAATTTCAGCAAATTTCTGCTTAAAAATTTCAGCAAATTTTAGCTTAAAAATTTCAGCTAATTTTAGCTTAAAAATTTCAGCTAATTTTAACTTACAAATTTCAGCCAATTTTAACTTAAAGATTTCAACAATTTTAACTTAAAAATTTCAACCAATTTCTGCTTAAAAATTTCAGCCAATTTTAGCTTAAAAATTTCAGCCAATTTTAGCTTAAAAATTTCAACCAATTTCTGCTTAAAAATTTCAGCAAATTTTAGCTTAAAAATTTCAGCCAATTTTAGCTTCAAAATTTCTGCCAATTTTAACTTAAAAATTTCAGCAAATTTTAGCTTAAAAATTTCAGCACATTTTAGCTTAAAAATTTCAGCCAATTTTAGCTTAACATTTTCAGTAAATTGTAACTTAAAAATTTCAGTAAAAATTTTGCCTACAAACACGGTCTCCCGAAAAAACTGTCCACACTGAAAATACAGAAATAAGAATACCTAAGTGGAACATATTCCTTCTTTTCCCATCACGAAGGAACAAGACTTCCCAAAACTATTACTACACCCAAAATTTAGACGTAGAAACAGTTAGAAACCGCTCCATCCCCCTTCTCTCACATTTCCTTTAATATTCACTAGACCATTCCAAAGAGACATGGCCACCCGAAGATCCTGGCGCACTGAGAATTCCGGATCGATTTCACTGGACGTAGCATTACATAATAAAGCAGACGACGAGAAATTCCGGAGATATCGAGCCGATAGAGCGGCGTAGGGGAAGGAAATGGTGTGTCGCGGAAGTGGCACTGTTAAAGATCGCCGTGAGGACGGAAGTGATCGCGGGATACGCACGTTCCCATCGACTTGGCGCAACGTTACCCCAGGTCTTCGGCCCGCTCCATGGGTTTGAGCTTTCGGTACAGATTCGGCCCCAAGCGCGCATCGATTTTCCCATCGCGGCAAGGTTCGAGCGACGTTTACGTCAATTTTCCCGTAAGACGTCGCTCGAGATCGATACTCACGGGCGAATTCGTATATCTCGATCGTGCCTCGACGCCAGGCACAACTGTCAACCCCTGCGCTTCCCCTAGCACGCGCGCCTGACGCTTCGGGAATCGTTTAACAAACGGGAAACCTATTTCTACCGCTTCGAAAGCCCCCGGACTGGTGACACCAGGGAGACACGTTCTCCAGAGAAACGCGAGTAGCGAAGGTACCGCAAGTACCTACGACCCGAGGCGGAAGGGAGAGATGGTGTAGGAGGCGTAGAAACGGGGATACGGCGAAGGGAGCGAATCGCCGAGGGACGTAGAGGGGAAAGACATGTGGCTAGGTGGACGACGGCTTACTTTTCTCGGTGGTGGTTGCATGCTGGACGAGCGGCCTGCTCTGCAGCCTCACCGCTGGCAGCCCGTTTTACACCGTCCGCCGGGGAGGGGTGCTCTGTTGTTTTCGTACGCCTCACCCGACACACAACAATAAACGCGCTACCACCCTCCTCGCTGCTCGCGTGTTCGTACGCTACTGCTCTCCTGCCCTCGACCGAGCTAGCCTATTTATTGATCGCATACGCGCCTGCGTCCTCCCGCGACATTACGCCTTCGGGACCTCATCGTCCTCTCCTCTCCTTTCTCCCGAGCGACCCCGACGCGCCGCCGAATCCTCCGTTTCCTCCCGCGATCCATGCTTGGGGAAGCATGGGGCTTGCCGTGCCGACCGAGATCAATCGAAATCCCGCCCCTCCAGAATTGGGGCGCGAATTCATTTGGGCAACGGCGAGGCTACTATTCTTCCCTAACAAAAGCTTCTTCGAACGCAGCCTGGAGCGGAGACATCGGTTAACACCTCGGCTACAAAAGACGAATTGTCGCGGCGAGTCGCGGGGGGGGGGGGGGGCCACCCAGCTGTTTCGCGGTGAAACGAATTCTTTGAATTGATTCTATTCCGGTTTACCGGGCTCTACGTAGAAACGTGAACAAAGTTTGTGTCCCTGCTTTGTATTCCTAAGTTTCGGACCGCTTTCCTTTAATGATAACTCGCTGGCACTTAAAGATACGCCGAATTATGCATGCAAGCGACGCGGGGGGGTGGCGTTGCGCAAGAAAAACGAGCGAGCGCGAACTCGGTAACGGTATCCAACTTTATTAATCGTATAAAACGCGGGAATGGTATTCGCGAAGTACATTACCAGAGACGAGCCGTTACTTCACACACACACACACACAATTGTTACGATAACGTTTAACGTTTACATAGAAAATTGAAAAAGTTCGCAACGGGTCGCGCTTAAATTAATCCGAAGGCCGCGCGCGAGGGCTATCACAAGGCGCTAAACGAACATCCACAAGATGCGATAACGTAACGGTGCGACGTCTCGATCGGGCGGTAGCTCGGGGGAGGCACTCCACCGCCTCCCGTTCGAGCACACAGTCCACCGTGCAAGCAATTTTACTCAACTAATCTCGGTTCGTCTTATAAAAATATGGAAAACACCTAGACGGCTTCCTCTTTGGAGAACCAGCGGCTTGAAACTTGATTACCCGGCGCTGAAACGAAATCGCGAGATAAGCCGGTCCGACTAACTTTAGAAATTGACGCGAGAAGAAAGCGCTCCATAAATACTTGGTATTTTAGTTCGATGTGAATTCTACGATAAATGTTCATGGCAGCTCGTCGGGCGGCGCCGAGCCGAGGTCCTGGTCGGTGCAGAGACCTATGGCGCCCTCGGCGTCGGCGTCCGAGCCGACCGCCAGGACCACTTCCGGCTGGGGCGCTGGCTCCGTCGCTTGCAGCAGACCGATACCTATCGGGTTCCCGCCAGCGTCTAGCACCGGGTCCGCGGTGGCCTCCGCGAGGTTCGTCACGGACTTGGACTTCACGCACTGGAAGTCCACGTGGCGGCTCTTCGCTTCCTCCTTCTCCCAGGACATGTGGATGAATGGCCTCTGAACGTAATTGTAAATCACCTCCGCCCGTCCACCGGCCCTCTTCTTGATCTTCTCCTTGTACGTCGGATAACCTTCGATACCTAAACGGATCTTCTTCAAACCGCGCTCCTTCATTACCTGCTTGGCCACGTCCCTGTTCTCGATGTACTTGAAGAACCGATACATCGCGGTGCTGTTCACGGCTGTTCGGGGACAAAGAGAGCTCCGTTAACGAGAAGTAAGATGCATGGAGGGTGAAAGGAGCAGTGCTTTAGACGTGGTAGACAAATGAAACGTCCTGTATAATGGGCAAAGCCTCGACGGTGGGCGTGATTATCGATTTTCTGTTTTATATATTTAATGCGGCGTGCATCGAGGTTGCGTGTCTCAAGCTTGGTATCGAGAGGAAAGGGAAAGCGGAAGGTGACAGTACGTGCACTTACTTTGAGAGTATTCCTCGCCCATTTGCGGGGGATACTCCTCGTCCCAGTCGACGATATCGTCCTCCAATAAAACAACAATGTGACATTCTCGGTCGCCTCTACGCGCGCTGTTTACCATCAAGGGCAATATCAAGTCCTCGAGGAACACTTCAAACTGGCAGCGTGCGCCTTCGTTAGATAACTCATGTAATAACCCTCCTACAATCAATTATCTAGTTTCTAGAGCTCCTGCCATTTAACAAGTCAATGCGGTGGATTTTAAATTATTCGTCGTATCGGATGCTAAGTGACTCTACGCGAACTTTCTCAGGAATGTGGAGGGGTGATAACTTTTTCATATATCGATATCTCGGAAGGCCGTCGCGTGTTTTGGCGAGGCGCGGCGGCACGAAGGGAAAAGTTTACGAACAATTGACGATCGAAGCGCAGCGACGATTAATTATTATTAATTTCTTCGATTCGCTTCGCCAAAATCCGCGACGGCCTTTAAAAGTTGAGGGCTTAAGCTGCAAGTTACCGGATTACCAGCTGCTACTTACTCAGATTCTGACACTTGACCGTGCTAGAGTCGAATGGAACGAGAAGATAGTCGCAAGCCTCGCGCAATTCTTGAACGGCTACCGTCGGCGGGCAGCGAATTACTCCACCCTTGTAATAATCAAGGATAGCTCTAAATACCATAGCAGATATGCCGTCCGCGACTTCGTATTCGCCCCGTTCATTTGGTTGGGCGTATTCCACGCCAGAGCTAAACATTCTACCTAACATCGTATTCGGATGCGCAGTGAACAGCGCGGGATCGACGATAAATCTGGAAATGAATTTCAGTATTTTTTACATTCATTTTTTAGAATCGCGATCCCCTTTTAGTGTAATACTCAAATAACTTGCGAGTCCCCATATAAGGTAAGGTAAAAATAAAGTAAAGAAAATTTAATAAGGTAAAGAAATATTTATAAAAAAAACCGCGCGGCAGGACCAGGACTTTTAATCAGGGCTTGAAAACTGTTATAATATCGATTTCGGTTCTTCAAACGGTTATGAAGAACCTTTATTCTGAACAACTGTTACGAAGAACCGAAATTTCCAGCTATTACCTGTTTCGGTTACGGTTTCTATTTCCCTCCCCATATCGGTTCCATAACCGTTATTTTTTCGGTTCTAAATGGGTTCCGAAATGGTTCTAGAATCAATTCTTGTATCGACTTTTCCCTAATTGATATCGTTAATTATTATTGTAGCTGCAGATTACTGTGTATATGCATATTTTTTACAAAATCCTTATAGAAAGAGTAGAAATATTTATACACATCATTGATTTCTAATAAAGCGTTGAAATAAAGCGTTAAAAATTGCTTCTACTTCTGTAAGGATTTTGTAAAAAATATGCACATATACAGTAATCTGCAGCTACAATAATTAATGATATCAATTAGCGAAAAGTCGATACAAGTATTGATTCTGGAACCGTTTCCGAACTAACATAGAATAGGACTGGGACTATTTATCGAATTTTTCGGTATTCGAATATTTGAATACTTCAGTTGCTCAATTATTTGGCGAATATAATTCGAATATCCAAGCATTTGAATATTTAAGTATTCGAATACCATTCGAATATTTAAGTATTCGAATGCCATTCGAATATTTAAGTATTCGAATGCCATTCGAATATTTAAGTATTCGAATGCCATTCGAATATTTAAGTATTCGAATACTACTCGAATATTTAAGTATTCGAATACTATTCTATACTGATGTATTCGAATAGTATTCGAATACTGAAATATTCGAATAGTATTCGAATACTTAAATATTCGAGTAATATTCGAATAGTATTCGAATACTTAAATATTCGAATAGTATTCAAATACTTAAATACTGATGTATTCGAATAGTATGGAATGAATTAAGTTCTTTAGGTTCATTTTTTTTACAAGCTTTTATTTAGTTTCAGTTGTGAGTTCGTTAGTTTGTCAAGGTGAAATCTTGTAAGCTAATAACTTGATTTATAACCCACACCAACTATTCGAATAGTATTCGAATACTGAAATATTCGAGTAATATTCGAATACTTAAATATTCGAATAGCACTCAAATACTTAAATATTCGAATAGCATTCAAATACTTAAATATTCGAATAGCATTCAAATACTTAAATATTCGAATAGTATTCAAATACTTAAATACTGATGTATTCGAATAGTATGGAATGAATTAAGTTCTTTAGGTTCATTTTTTTTACAAGCTTTTATTTAGTTTCAGTCGTGAGTTCGTTAGTTTGTCAAGGTGAAATCTTGTAAGCTAATAACTTGATTTATAACCCACACCAACTATTCGAATAGTATTCGAATACTTAAATATTCGAATAGCACTCAAATACTTAAATATTCGAATAGCACTCAAATACTTAAATATTCGAATAGCATTCAAATACTTAAATATTCGAATAGCATTCAAATACTTAAATATTCGAATAGTATTCAAATACTTAAATACTGATGTATTCGAATAGTATGGAATGAATTAAGTTCTTTAGGTTCATTTTTTTACAAGCTTTTATTTAGTTTCAGTTGTGAGTTCGTTAGTTTGTCAAGGTGAAATCTTGTAAGCTAATAACTTGATTTATAATTCACACGATACTATTCGAATAGTATTCGAATACTTAAATATTCGAATAATAACATTCGAATAATACTCAAATATTCGAAGTTTATTCGTAGCATTCGAATACTCGTAAAATATTCGAATATTAAATTATTCGAATAGTCCCAGCCCTAATATAGAACCGAAAAAATAACAGTTATAGAACCGATATGAGGAAGGAAATAGGAACCGCAACCAAAGCAGATTACAGTTATTTTCAGAACCGTTTCGAGCCCCAGTTGGGAATCTCTGCGCTACTGCCTGAAATTCTATCGCAAGCGGCATACCTGGTGTTATCGACGATAAGGGTGATCCGTTCGTCGCTGGCCTGTGGATTACTTATACCAGTAACGGATCCGGACGACGACAAATTGTCCCTATTCTGACATTGCTGACTCTTTCCGACGCTAACCCCGGTGCAGAGTCTGAAGAAAAAGCATGTTCTCAGTAACTCCCGACAGACATTTAACACTAACACCTACACGAAACAGAGGAGTTGTGTCTAGTAAATGCACGAAAGCAACGTACATAGAGTACTTCGAACGAGAGTTCTGTGCGCCACGTACCTTTCGGACAGCGATGCCTGGGCTCTTCTTTTGCGATGATTAAAGAATGAAAATAGGGGTACATAAGAATGTAAGATGATTAAATACTTTGTACTATCCGATGCTAACGAAAAATCTTTGTGTACCTTCGGGGGGAAAGATGACAGAAAAATTTTTGTTTCGCAATCGTTCGCTCGCCTGTGAACATTACCTGTTTTGCTGATTAGTGATTATGTTTTGCTTGGCGGAATTGAAGGAATGACAGTGCCTTTCGTTGCTTCCATCCCTTTGTACCAGACAAGGTTTTGGTTTGGAAGAGCCACCACAACTACATGCAAAACAACGACATTACCTTCCTAATGGTAGCATTCGAACAAGCATCGTGTAATACCTGCTAACTCTAACGTATTGGCTAATCCAAAACGAAGGGTCGAGAATCGTGTGTGTATGTACATGAATAAGTAATCATTCCAAGAAATCTAAAGTGTATCGCTATCTCGCTTATTAACGCCGTTCAATTCTTCTAACAAACCAGCGAGTAGTCCAACGAAATTAAAGAGCGTAGAGAGTGCCTGATGCCAAATAAATTCAAGAGAAATCAAACGTAACGATGTCGGAATGCTAGATGAATTCGAAACCGGCCGCTCGATATATCGCTCGTCGACTAATCTAACGTTAAAACGTACTACAGCAAGAATGATCGGTTCTGAATTAAAGAGATTAATTAGCATGCGTGTAACATACTGTACGACAACAGCCGTAAAATACATGCTACGATGTGAACACGTAATCGTCGGAATAGAATCTCTAAGAATATAACCAGATAAAGTTGTGTTATCGGTCGTCTAAGCTGTTTCCCGCCGAGGCGAGGAATTAAACTGCTATTAAAAAGTATCGATTTCTTTTTTTTCTTTCGTATCGAGTATGCTTACGTGTGCCTGTTACGGGAAGACGTTTTACCTCATTCTATTCTTATAAACACGATGCCGTCCTCTGCCGCCGGTTTCCTTGTCCGTCTCCGTGTCGCTGCTGCTGTCTTGGACATAATTCAAGCGCTCGGCAGGGTTCGACATCTTGGACCAGCTACGAGAATTCATTGAACGTTGAGAATCGAACGGCTGACGATTAATAGTAGAAGCGACGCACGAGAGGTGTAAAGTTGAACTTTGCACCGCTTTATCATTCGCGAATAAAAGGCGAGAGACTCGTATCTTTCCCCCAAGCTGGCTCTTAATTACGTTTATTTCGCATCCTCGAATTGCTAAATTCCCTGGATTGAGAACCGCGCATCCGACATCAGGATCGCGCAAGGAAAACTGAATGCGAGTTCTAGAACTTTCAAACGCTTGCGAGGCGAGTTATCCGCTTTTCTAAGTTTCTTTCACGCACGTAGCGGATTAGTTAGAAACGCGTAAAAAGGAAGCAAACGTGCGACGCAGTTTTGAAGTATTTATTTAGACGAGTAGGTGTTTCAAGCAGCGGGCTTTCGAGCGCAAGTGCGTACGATCGGGAATAGTTAAGAAATTAACGTTACGAAATTGGGAGACGTCCTGTCACGTATTTCTGCATCCTTCGCTAAGTGTCTTATGCGCGATACATACGCCTGGAATACTCACAAATTCGATATCGACAAGTACCAGCCGAGTTTCTTGAGAAACCAGCTGGTCGACGTGCAAATCTCCAAGCCACACGACTGAAAGTTAACCTGAACTCTCCTTTTGACGGACAGTTGCATTCCAAACCGATGAGACGGATAACGCGAAACACCGAACGGTCATAGATGACGATTCGTTTCGACAGGCGTTGCCCAATCTTTGCGCCGCAGCATCTGATGGAAATTTAATACGCCGCTCGTGTATAATCGAAATTAAACGAACGGTTAATAACGCAGAATTATAGTAGTATACTTTAATAAACGTTAGGAGAATATTCTTCTCGTATTAATCTGTTACTCGAGGAATCGAACGAACCCAATGTGGCAAGCGTTTTGAAATCGCACGGTTTCCCGCCAAGACAGTCGCGGCGCCACTTTTAATAATTCAAACCAACAGTCGTGTCTAGATCGTATTTACACGTTTAATGATCGTCAAGATTCGGGGAACGGGTTTGTAAACAATTGTAAATTAATTTTAGAATATTTCTCCGTCGATGGATTACGATTATGTACATTTGTTACTGATATTATAATTACAATGTAATAGAACGATAGTTGCCGATTAAACGACATTTTCTCTCGAAGTATTGCTTTGGTTTATTTATTTACAATCATGTTTGTAAAATGCATCAGCGTAGCGACGTGCGCAGCGTGCTTTTTATACACCTTCTACGTTTTATGTAATTTCACATATTTCCTGTCGAATCACAAGGAAAATGAAGAAGCGAGTGCTCTACTAGAGAAAGGTGAATAATATCTAGAATTACTAGAATTTCTTTCGAATGCTTTTACCAAAAGTTTAGACCCATAAATTTCGTGATTTATGTAACAAATTTGTGTTTCAGACCAAGACGTTGACTCTGTGTTATGGCTATCGATAGTGAACATGGCTTTGTTAAGTACGTTCATGTTGCAACACTCGTTTATGGCCACTGACTTTGTGAAACACTTATTTTGCAAGTTGCAAATGGATTACATGGAGAGGAGTATGTACAATGTTGTCAGTGCCGCGGCTCTTCATTTATTGATCAGCCAGTGGCAAACTGTACCATCGATTGCGTTATGGAAAGTCGATACGTCTTCTAATAGCGTTGCGTGGTTCGCGTTCACCGGCCTTCATGTTTTGGCTTGGTCGATAGTTTACAGCGGATGTTTAATGATGGATGCATCAGACTTGGCTGGGTTGAAGCAAGTTTATTATAAATTTTCGTTCAGACCGAGCCCCATGGTAATGAAATCTAGAGAACTGCTGCGATATTACTCGCACATGAGGCATCCTAGCTTTACGGGCTTCCTCGTTATCTTGTGGATCCATCCTTATATGACGTAAGACGTGTGTAGAGTAGGGCTGGGACTATTCGAATAATTTAATATTCGAATATTTTACGAGTATTTGAATGCTACGAATTAACTTTGAATGTTTGAGTATTCGAATGTTATTATTCGAATACTATTTGAATACTGATGTATTTGAATACTATTCGAATACTGATCTATTTGAATACTATTCGAATACTATTCGAATACTATTCGAATACTCATGTATTTGAATACTGATCTATTCGAATACTGATCTATTCGAATACTGATCTATTCGAATACTGATCTATTCGAATACTGATCTATTCGAATACTGATCTATTCGAATACTGATCTATTCGAATACTGATCTATTTGAATACTATTCGAATACTATTCGAATACTATTCGAATACTATTCGAATACTCATGTATTTGAATACTGATCTATTCGAATACTGATCCATTCGAATACTGATCTATTTGAATACTATTCGAATACTATTCGAATACTATTCGAATACTATTCGAATACTCATGTATTTGAATACTGATCTATTCGAATACTGATCTATTCGAATACTGATCTATTCGAATACTGATCTATTCGAATACTGATCTATTTGAATACTATTCGAATACTATTCGAATACTATTCGAATACTCATGTATTTGAATACTGATCTATTCGAATACTGATTTATTCGAATATTGATCTATTCGAATACTATTCGAATACTGATTCATTCGAATACTGATGTATTCGAATAGTATGGTGGGAAGTGGGTCAAAATTAGCTTACAAGATTTCACCCTGACAAATAAACCTAAAGAACTTGATTTATAATTCACACTATACTATTCGAATACATCAGTATTCGAATACTTAAATATTCGAATAGTATTCGAATACTTGGATATACGAATTATATTCGCCAAATAATTGAGCAATTAAAGTATTGGAATATTCGAATACCGAAAAATTCGACAAATAATCCCAGTCCTAGTGTAGAATGAGGTGACCATTTTTTTCTTGGGGTTTCCGAGGACATGAGATTTTTTTTTCGGGATTGCTATATCTCATAGATTTGGTTGTACTGTTGCCAAATTAGTAGAATCTTAATTGGAAATTCGTGGCTTTGGTTTGGTATTGATTATTTTGTAAGTTTAAGGGGAGGTTCCGGTCCAAAAATCGATTTTTTTTATTTCGTTTTTCGAATTTTCAATATTTTAGGAATACGTGTTTAAAAGGATTTGCTGAAATTCGGGAAATTCTCGAAGTTATAGGCATTTGAGTAGCGGCAAACTGATGGGTAACACTCGACCATTCGGTGCTCATGTAAAACTTTAAACGCGTTTTTCTCGAAACAGTGTTCTCAAAACGGTGGGACCTGTATCTCCAAAAGTTATCCGATTCGACTGAAACATTTTTTTATTTTGAAGAATATACTTCCGGCTAGGGGGGGAGGATCAGAAAAAATTACAAAAAATTGAAAATTTATAATTTTCAAAGGCGTTGAAAGGACGAAAAATATAGGGAAAAAGTGATTTCAAACTTCAAGTGTCGTTATTTTCTAAAAAAAATGTCATTTTTGTAATTTTTCTGGTTTCCCCTCTAGCCAGAAGTATATTCTTCAAAATAAAAAAAGTTTCAGTCGAATTGGATAATAACTTTTGGAGACACAGGTCCCACAGATTTTGATGAATTTTTTGACGCCTTCACTTTAACGACTCCCCAGTGCTGTCCGCAATGATTAATTATAAAACAAAAAATATATTTCTATAATTTAAGACATCGTTGATAGAATGCAAAAAGTCCCATTAAATTATATATAGTAGTTTTCCTTTAATTAATTCCTAAAGATCACCTATTTTTGGGGGGCTCTAGATCGGAACCTCCCCTTAAGACTAAATTGCTAACAGCAAATTAGACAATTTATTTTTTATAATACTATGAGTTTGAAAAATATTTCATTACTTCTTGCGTTTAGGGCATGTATTAATCAATATATTGTATAAATATTGTACGGAAATATTAAATAATGGCCGAGTTATGCGTTGTCCCGCGAAGCTCCTCCGCCGTTATGCGCGTGAGCGGTGTATTAAATTATGACGTCCAGGTTCATCCGAAATTAGAAAGACCACGATCTTAAAAATCAATTAATTGTCGCTGCACTTCGGACATCAATTGTTTCGTGTCGCCGCGGTTCGCCGAAATTCGCGACGGCCTTTTCTCGGCCATTTTTGAAAAGGGGTAAAATATATTTTCTCGGGTTCCTGAAAATCTCTTAGACCCGATTAGATATCAACTTAGCTTTTATTTCGAAAGGTTACACACATAAATGCCTAAAAACCAATTTCAGAATTTTTCCCTAACCAAAACCCTCAAAGGGTTGAAAAGGTGTGAAATGTATTTTCACGGATTGCTCAAAATCTCTTAGACCCGATTAGATATCAACTTAGCTTTTATTTCGATAGGTTACACACATAAATGCCTAAAAACCAATTTCAGGATTTTTCCCTGACCAAAACCCCTAAGGGGGTGAAAAGGGGTGAAATGTATTTTCACGGATTGCTCAAAATCTCTTAGACCCGATTAGATACCAACTTAGCTTTTATTTCGAAAGCTTACACACATAAATGCCTAAAAAACAATTTCAGAATTTTTCTCTAATCAACTCCTAAGGGGGTGGTGAAAAGGGGTGAAATGTATTTTCACGGATTCCTCAAAATCTCTTAGACCCGATTAAATATCAACTTGGTTTTTACTTCCAAAGGTTACCAACATAAATGCCTAAAAACCAATTTCAAGATTTTGCTCTAATCAACTCCTAAGGGGGTGGTGAAAAGGGGTGAAATGTGTTTTCATGGAGTCCTTAATATCTCTTAAGCCCGAAGCGAAATGCGTGTGTATTTTGCTAGTACAGAATAAGGGGACTACCTATTACCGAAAACCAGGGACGAATGATTAACCTTAATGAATGAATTGACCTTAAATTCAGAACTGAGGAATTACAAAATCGAGGATAAAAATTACCGGTGACACAAACCGTGTCCCGGGAACTGTCCCCGGAAGTCGGAGGCAAATGGTCACCTTAATATAGAATGTTAATATCTTATCATTCTACGAATTATCCCGATATACAACAAGTTTAATCTTTCATATCTTATAGATTGGACAGATTACTGTTAGCTTCGATACTGACAACTTACATGGCTTTGATGTGGACCATCGACAAGGAGGATTACAATTACCACGCTAGTCTTGTGAGGAGAAAGGAAAGAGAATTATTCTGACATTTACACAACTAGCTTGCTTTATTTTCTCAGCCACTGTGTTCATTATACTTAAGTATACACTAATTTGTACTATAACATTTTGTACCCGTACTCGATATAGTAAAATAAATATTTAACACAAATATATATTAATTCCAGAGTTTTCACACCCAAGTGGTTATTAATTCATATATCTAATCGCGTAATACTACACAAACGATCTAATAACAGTACTGCATCCGCAACAGGAACTCAATTTATAATTTCAATAAGCAGGGCCGATCCTTTCAAAATCCAGTACGCTTGTTCCTTCGCGGACGGAAGTAAAACGGCGACAACGAAGTTCGTACTGTGTCCTGTCGTAGATAAGACACCTGCTCGTACAGCTGTCTTGTACAAAGGGCAAATGTACCTCGGATCGTCCTTTGGTAACTCTAATACTGGATTTATATGCAAAACTGGAAGGTCTGGATGCATTTCGCCTGAAAAGCGTTTCCTGAATAGCTTGTCGGTTTCTTTAAAGCGTGTTGCTTCAAAAATTGTGTCGCGAGATTCACATGTTTACCTATATTCGCGTCTACCAAGAGCATAGATCCAAAATCCCATCTACCAGCATCGATGGCCAACCCGTGTATTAATACTCCATCTGTTGGCACCTCCAAGCCTTTGTACACTTCTGGCACCTGCGGGAATATCTTTAAAACTGATTGAATTTTTAAGAGTATTTTAAAGCAAACGTGCAGGGAGTGGACCTCTTTCTCAGAATTCTTATGTGCTTCCTCAATTTCCTCTTGATCGAGCACCAAGTTGGTGGGAATGAAGTCCAGCTTCAGCTGATCGATAGGAGTGTTGTATTTCCTTGCACACGTTTGCAGCATACCGGTTAGGAATCCTTGAGGAAAGGATAAACCAGAGATCCAGAAGGATACAGGCTTTGTATCGGCCAGCCAAATCTGCGGCACGAAATGTTATTAAACTATCAAATATATTTTCTAGTAGGGTAAACCAACCGGTAATTGACCGCATACCAGTGAATGACCATTAGACAAAGAAATGTCAATTATAAATTTAAAAATATTATATGTTTATAAATGGAGTGTAGTCGCAATTTTAATATTCCATATTTTTAGTTACGCGTATTAAGCAAACATTAATAAGTACAATTCTTATTAAAAGTGTGCGGTCGTTTACTGGGCTTCTACACGTTTTGTATTTTATAATCTTTTTTTTTTAAAATACGATAAGAATAAGTAATTATTTTTATAGAAATTTCAAGAAAAATAAATTTAAATGCAATTTCAACAGTTGTTTTGTTGTTATACATAAATAAATCCAAGTATTAATCTGAAAGGTCCATATGTTTTACAATTCGGTCATTCACTGGTGGGGTTACCCTATAGTCTTCTTTATCTTGAGAGTTGAAGCGCATATCCTACCTGAATGAAATCAATCCTCAGCTCCAAGTTCCTCACCCAGCTTCCCAGGGTTTTCAACGATGGGTAAACATTCACGTTATGCCACATCTGTGGCACCTAATTTATGCGAGGACATATTAACTTACGACGCTTCTATGAATGTATAGAAGCTCGTTGGATGTGAAACATTATACCAAGTGGACTTGTGAGAATATATGGCAGACGTATGAAATTGTTAGGGAAACCTGGTTGTTGATAAGAGCCGTGAAGACGTTTTCCAATTCTTCAGACATGACGACGAAACCTTTGATGGCTCGCTGTAAATTATCCAGCGATGCAAGTAGCATCTTCAGCAGAATATTGTACCTGTCAACTTCGTGTATGAGCACAGTGGTCAAGGACGGAAGTTTTCCCATAGAATCCCTCTGAAAGAGTTCTGTGACTCGTGGCTACTTCGTAATTGGTCAGTGACTTAAGGGTATCCTCCCATCAAGTCACTCCAGAAGTAGGTAATTTTCAGGATTTTATTAAAAAAAAAAAAAAAAAAGTAAACTTCGTAGGGTCAAAAAAGTTTTTGGGCTGTATTTTATTTAAAAAAAAAAAAAAAAAAAAAAGTAAACTTCGTAGGGTCAAAAAAGTTTTTGGGCTGTATTTTATTTAAAAAAAAAAGTAAACGTCGTAGGGCCAAAAAACTTTTTCGGCTGTATTTGTACATCTTTAAAGATATTAAAAAAAAAAAAAAAATGGAAATTTTATCTAATCCTGGCGATACAAAAAAATTCCCCATCTGCAGAATTTTTAACTCCTTATAGAATTATGTGAAATCAACAAACCACGGAAATTCGGAAAGTTTATAAGATTATTCGTGGAGGCATCTACGGTCATAGAAAAATATTGTAATCTCGTGTGCTGGCAGACGTTCGAACCACAAAATCGAAAAAACGACTAATTGTACGCCCGAAAATGTTTATAAAAATAAAAAAATTGGTGCACAGATACCATCGTAGATGATTCCACGGAGAATTTAGTAGATAATGAACGCAATCCCACAAGAATTTTTTAAATCGATCGATTATTTTTTTTTTAAGCCTCGCAGTTTTAAAAATCGTGTTTTGAGAAAAACCGAGTGGCTAAAAAAAGAAACACTTTTATACCCATGGACTCTACATTGCCACGAATTTTGACGCCAAATTTTACTATAAAACTGTACTATAAAAAATTAAATCGAAGGTTTGGAAAATTTTAGTGGGAGGGTACCCTTAAATTGGACTGGTCACTTACTATCTTGTGATCCGGATTACAATCCAAAGGATCTATCTGCGGTTGAATTCTAGCAATAATCATATCCGCAACTTCGTACGCAATATCCGAGCTGGATTTACCTTGGTCCACGCCGGACTCCTTGGGTTGCACTTCCAGAATAGTGTTCAAGATGAATTGCGCCTCTTTTAGCTTGCAAAATTTGATCATATAAATGTTTTACTTCTAATTACCCATGAGAAGCACGGAGCGTATTCTAAATTGTTCTACGTTCTATTACCTGATAGGTAATGTTCGCATTCTCGTGCATTCCAAAGACTTCTGGGTCGTCGATGATGGGTAAGGTGTCCACGAAATCTTTGTATTGTTGCAGGGTTTTATAGCTGGGACTGTAATACTTGCCAGACAGCGAATATGTGTAATCTAAAAGGTTTTGAAGTGTTTGGATATTATTAGTATTTGGGGAGATTAGTTCTAGTTGACTGTGTCTTACTGATATCCAGAGTTTTGGGGGAAAAGAATATATCTAGGATAGTCTTCAAGCACCTCGAGTCCCAGCTGTCTGTAACTCTGCCTCCGTAAGTAATTTCGCCTGAAAGAAACATTTTAATGAATGGAAATCTGTAGTGTTTGATACGTGAAATAGTTAAATGAATATTTTAAGGGGGATGCCACCCCTGAGGCGACTAAATGTTACGTATGATTGCAGAGCTATAACTCCGCTGTAGATTATTTCTATGATAGATGATTTTTATTGAAGAAAAATAAATTCTTAACACCTTTAACTTTATGGCTTTTGAAAAACGAAAATAAAATTAGGGTTTTTAATTAATGGCCTAATCAAGGACAAGCTAGTGTGGCGTGCACTTTCCTGCTGGAACGGTGGGCACTGTGATAAAATAAATATTTTCTACGCAATCAGTATGGCAGTAGTTTTGATATGAACCACTATCATTAGTATCAAAATTAATTTGACCCCATTTTAGGTACTTTGATTTCATAAAACGGAAAACAAGCACAATTAAAGCACAGTTAAAAAATAGGAAATAAAATTTCAAGAGGCTTAGTCGTGGTTCATATCAGAGACCCATGTGTGGTTAAACTACTATAAAAAATTTAGGACTGTAGGTGCATTAGTTTTTGAGTAATCACGCACATGGATTCCAAAAAGGTGCTTTCAGGAAATCAGCATTTAAGTTGAAATTCAATCTAAAGTGATATTACGAATACATGCATTGACTTACCAGTCTGAATCGGTTCCACCACTAATCTAGGGCTATCAAAAAATGCAAAAATAAAAAATCGAAAAAATTTTCACCTCAAGGGTGGCATTCCCCCTTAAGAGAGGAAACTGGTGTAATCGGCAGAAATCAAGCTCCTTTGGGGGAATTTTTTGTAAGGAAACTATACGCGCAGTCTTTTTAAAACTTTCCGGCTACATTATCATGTATTTCAAAAAGTGAACAAACATTTTTTTATATAAAAATAATGCCGTAATTCCAAATAGAAACACGCTCCGAAAGACTTCCTCTATTTGGAAATCCCGCGTTATTTTGACCTAAAAAAATGTTTATTCTCTTCTTGAAACACATAATAATATAGCCAGAAAGTTTCAAAAAGATTGCATGTATAGCTCCCCCACAAAAAATTCCCAAAGGGAACCTAAATTTCTGTCGATTACCCTCCCTTAACCCTTTAATTGCAGGTGTGGTTTATAAACCACGTGCTAAAATTATAGCCAAAGGCGGGTGTAGTTTACAAACCACTATTGTTTTTTTTTTGCGTTTGGAGCGCTTGGCTCTACAAAAAGCACCCGCAGTTAACGAGTTAAACATATCAAACCTGTGGTGTATATCAGCGCGTGCCAAGGAACGGTGTCAAAAATGCAGAACAGCTTGAGATTCAACAAGCAGCACTCCCTATCGCTGTCGTTAAATTCATACAGGATATTCCACCCCAGCGGTCCAAACTTCTTCCTCTCCTGGATGATGGCGTGGAAGAAGCAAACGCCGAATATCATTCTTCGCCAGCTGTCTCCCAAATCTGTTCACGGAAAGAAGAAATTCCAAACAGTCTCCACCTCGAATTTCTAAATGTCCCTATTCCCTTACGATGATCTTCGAAAAACTCCTCGTGCAGATCGTACAGAGCTCTCAACACGTTGGCTTTCAGGCCTTTCGGCGGCTCGTTGGTGACCTTCACCGAGTTTTGAAGCACGGAGACTGGGAAAGCAGTGCTCGGCATGGAGCTGAGGAACAGCCGGAAATCGGGGTGGATCACGCCATCTGGCTCCTCCGCGATTTCCTGCACGAGCTGCTCCATGCTCACCATCCACGAGACGGCCAAGTGGCAATTCTGCAGGAACACCCATCTGCCCTCCATGGTGCCTGTCCTTACGTGGCCTTCTGCGACAGGACCTTGACCCTGCCCCAAGGAGATGGAGTCGTACTTGTCAGAGAAGCCCATTTCCCTGGCGAATCTCACGAAACCGCTGAAGGGATCCGATCCGGTGGTGAGTATGAACACCAGTGGGATTTTGTTCGACGTGGATGCGTATCTGAAAGATGAGGAGTTAAGAGTGACACTTAGATTGTGGCAGGGAATTGGTGTGTTACGTACAAAAGATGCAACGCCGCCATAGGCGACTCCACGAATTTCGGTCCTAGATGCTTCGCCACGTAGGCTGTGATCGCAAAGATCAGCTCCTCTTCTTTCAGGGCTTTCAGCAACATTAACTTTTCTATGTCGGTCAAGATATTATCCCAGTTGTGCGTGGATACATCTGTATTCGTGGGGATCACGTTGATTTCCTGAAAATTGCGCTACCATAGAACCCACTTGGTCCTTTAATTAAGGGGAGGTTCTGGTCTAGAGCCCAAAAAAATAGGTGATATTTAGGAATTAATTAAAGGAAAACTACTACATATAATTTAATAGGACTTTTTGCATTGTATTAAGGATGTCTTAAATTATAGAAATATATTTTTTGTTTTATAATTAATCATTGCAGACAGCCCTAAGGAGTCGTTAAAGTCAAGGCGTCAAAAAATTGATCCAAATCGGTGGGACCTGTATCTCCAAAAGTTATTATCCAATTCGACTGAAACTTTTTTTATTTTGAGGAATATACTTCTGGCTAGAGGGGAAACCAGAAAAATTACAAAAATGACATTTTTTTTAGAAAATAACGACACTTTCAGTTTGAAATCACTTCCCTGTATTTTTCGTCCTTTCATCGCCTTTGAAAATTATAAATTTTCAACTTTTTGTAATTTTTTTAGCCCCCCCCCCTAGCCAGAAGTATATTCTTCAAAATAAAAAAAGTTTCAGTCGAATCGGATAATAACTTTTGGAGATACAGGTCCCACCGTTTTGAGAACACTGTTTCGAGAAAAACGCATTTAAAGTTTTACGTGAGCGCCGGAGTGGACGGTTGTTGCCCATGCATTTGCCGCTACTCAAATGCCTATAACTTGGGGAATTTTACGAATTTCAACAAATCCTTTGAAACACGTTTTCCTAAAAGGTTGAACATTCGAAAAATGAAATAAAAAAAAAATCAACATTTAGACCAGAACCTCCCCTTAAATAAGGGGGTGCAGGACTGTTGAATTCTCGAAAAATCGATTTTTTGTTATTATTAATTCTGAAAGTGACATCCTTTGTGAATATTTACAATAATGTTTCGTGAGGAAATTTAGTGCACTGTCTAATGGTCTGGCAGAGTGGTATCGGTGTAGGGGGATTCACTTTGAAGCAGTTTATCTTGAAAATACATTTTTAAACACTGTGTACATCGTAATTCTTGAAAGAGTGAATATTTTGGGTTGAGATTTTAACTGCAGATGTAGAATTCCTTTCGCTACAGTGTGTAACTTTGACATTAACATTGGATGTTTGTAAAACATTTTGTAAGTGATTAATGACGATTTAATTTGTAAAATGGGCGAAAAATTTATTCGTGTTTAACTTTCACAATTTTTATTTAAATTCGCCAGTAAAGTTTTATACTGTAGTTTTTACTGCAGAAATTACTCACCCCAAAGCATTTTGCTTTTTGATGGTTCACCTGCGCGCCACGCAGGACCATTTTTAGCGTTAGCGACTTCAATAATTTTCAACATTCTGACGATTTTTTTTTTTTAAATTACTTGTGAAATTATTTGGTATCTAAGCGACCCAACCCGACAGAAACCGTCGATTTTAGTCTTTTAATAGTCCTGTACCCCCTTGAGATTCAAACGAAGGAAACAGAGTAGTTACTTTCGTGAAGTACCCAATCTTTAACGTGATTCTCTTGAACATGTCATCCAAAATGCTGCTGAAGCTTTTGAACGTCCCAGCCAAATAATTCGCTGTAAGCCACATCCTGGTCGTTAAGGTGGGGTGAACTGGCATTTCTTTCTAATCAGGGATCGTTACGCATGAATACTAAACATTCCTTTCGCAAACAAATCAGTGACTCCAAATCGCAACTAACCACGGTAATTTGCGTGGCACCTCGTAACATAAAATTCCATTCCGCCAGGGCCACGGTCTTGTTGTTTATGTGTATCGCGATGTTCAGCATGAAGCTGAAAACCAGCTTGTGCTTCTCGAACAAACCTCGCGATACGTTCGTGTAAATAGATAACGATATTTCCCCGATCAGCGTTTGCAAGCGTTTCTGCAAACCGTCCTCCTTTTCGGTCGTTTCGATCACTGTGTTGAATATCTGGGGGGGACAGTAGAAGATCAGAGAATGCAATTATTAGTCACCCTTTCACAGTTTAACCCCTTAACTTGTACGCTCGAGTTAATTCGAGCGCGCTAAACAGGCCAAACTGTGCACACTCGAGATAATTCGAGCGGCGTTGTATTTTATGCTGCTATAATTTTTCACATTCGAATATAATTTTTTCAATTTTTTTGCCAAGACAATGTTCCAAATTGTGTTTTTTTACATAAAAAAAAAATTGATTTTTTTTTGGCCGGTTTTTTCCAAAAAAATTGTGCGTTAAGGGGTTAATAAAATTTCAAATTCCGGTTCGCAAATTAAAATTGAAACTTGTTCTGAAATATTTGTTTGTTTATTTAAATAAATATGTTATTATATTAATAAATATTAAATAAAAATAATTCTTTTAGCATTTTTATCATAACCGGAAAGATCTATCTAAATAAATATTTTTTTATTTTTTTTATTTTTGTATTTTACTCTGTCCGTGCCCCGCACGTGATAAACTGTAAAATAGTTAAACCTAAAGTGTGTTTAGATTAGTTCACCTGATTAAAATACTTCAACGAAAACTGATACATGGGATCTATGATGGCGAGATCCGCCACGACGAAGTAGAGGACCGACCCGTGATTCGCGACAGATCGATACCTCTCCCGCGCCACTGTTATCTCCTTTTCGGTAGCTTCGCTCTCGATCAATCTGGTCGCGATGATCGCGGATGTTTCTTTGCTGTCGTTCAGGGTTTCGATGAGATCCTCGTTATCGAGGATGTCGTCGCCAGCGCCGTACAATAACGTCAATATTCTGTCCTCGATGCTCTGCAGTTGACCCCTGTCTGCGTTGATCTTCGTTATCAAATCGTTCCTCATCGTCTCGAGATCTGGCCTCTCGAGGCGCACCACGTCGCTGTGTAAAATGAAAAAATGATGTAGTAACATAAAATCCTGGTACACACCAATTTTGATGAAACTCGGTATATTAATAAATTTTTTTAACAGCGGAAATTCATGTTTAGGGGGTGAAATTATCCTTCAAACTTGGGGGTTGGAGGACTATTTAGTGGAATAGATATTATTCGCTCGCGCCATGTTATTCCTCGTAAAAAATCATGCAACTTTCCTCTTTATCATTTTTTTCTATCCCCACTAATTTTCGAGTTATTCGAGTATGTAAATAGTTTTGCAACCCCCAAACTTTGAAGAGTGATTTCACTCTCTAAATATAAATTTCCACCGCTGAAAAAAATATGCAGTTCATATTTTTGGGTGATCTATCTATGTGCCAAGTTTTATCAAAATCGACGTGACAGTTGGATGATGTTCCCCTTTAGTCGCACGAACTAATCTGAGGACTTGAAAGGCGTACGCGAGCAATTGATCCTCGAGGCCGCCCATCGTCACGGTGAAGTTCACTATCGTCACTTTGATACAGATTTCCGGGAGATAATGAGGGTTCGCGATTTTCGTCGTGATGTATAGCTTGAAATTGTCATCGTACTCGACGTCCGTATCTCCGAATCGTATCAGCGGTCTGCCGGCCTGCATAGCGTCACGGTAATTTTACATGATAACCGCCTCGTTCTCTTAACCGCTCCTAGACAAATGATAACATCAATGTCGTACCAAGAGAAAGATTTGCTTAAGCAAGACGGGCTCCAAGCTGGGATCCAGCGTTTCCCCAACTTCTTCGAGTAACACGGGTGTCCCGAGTCTGATGGAGGCTTCCAGTATCCTGGTGAAATTTGGATCCGTCAGTTTGCATATCCTCAGGTTGTTGTCTTGCTCCATGCTCCGTATCCACCTGTTCGCCTGTGCGGATTTATAAGTGCAAGATTTAGGAGGCTGGGGAAGCGGAAAGAAAGGGGGTGATAAGAATTGGTAGATTTAGATTAGAGAACGAGACGAGGCAAGGATATTGGGGAAAGGAAGAGGGAAGATGCAGAATTTGTAAAGAAGGAGAATCGTGGGAGCACGTGATGGGGAGTTGTGTGAGAAATAGGGGGCGGGGGGTGGTAGGAAGTATAGAAATATTGAATAATAGAGGTGCAGAATGTGGGATCAGGAATAGAAGAGGGAGCCTGGAATAAGAGAGCTCGGAGGATCGGGTTTGGTGCAGTTGGTTAGGCGCCTGACTAGTAGTACGCAGAGGGTCGTGGGTTCGAATCCCCGTCGCCCGAGGTCCATTTTTTCCGAGGCTCCCGCAAATAGGAATTATAAAACCTGCAAGAAGAAAAATAGATCCCGCAAATAGGAATTATAAAATCTACAAGAAGAAAAATAAATCTCGTAAATAGGAATTATTATAAAACCCTATAAGAAGAAAATAAATCTCATAAATAGGAATTATAAAACCCTACAAGAAGAAAAATAAATCCCGCAAAAAGGAATTATATATAAAACCTATTTATTCCTATAAGAAGAAAAATAGATCCCGCAAATAGGAATTATATAAAACCTGCAGGGAGAAAAATAGATCCCGCAAATAGGAATTATAAAACCTACAAGAAGAAATATAAATCTCGTAAATAGGAATTATAAAACCGTACAAGAAGAAAATAAATCTCGTAAATAGGAATTATAAAACCTACAAGAAGAAAAATAAATCCAGTAAATAGGAATTATAAAACCTATTCCTATAAGAAGAAAAATAGATCCCGCAAATAGGAATTATAAAACCTGCAAGGAGAAAAATAGATCCCGCAAATAGGAATTATAAAACCTACAAGAAGAAAAATAAATCTCGTAAATAGGAATTATAAAACCGTACAAAAAGAAAATAAATCTCGTAAATAGGAATTATAAAACCTACAAGAAGAAAAATAAACCTCGTAAATAGGAATTATAAAACCTACAAGAAGAAAAATAGATCCCGCAAATAGGAATTATAAAACCCTACAAGAAGAAAAATAAATCCCGCAAATAGGAATTATAAAACCTATTCCTACAAGAAGAAAAATAAATCCTGCAAATAGGAATTATAAAACCTATTCCTATAAGAAGAAAAATAGATCCCGCAAATAGGAATTATAAAACCTGCAAGGAGAAAAATAGATCCCGCAAATAGGAATTATAAAACCTACAAGAAGAAAAATAAATCTCGTAAATAGGAATTATAAAACCGTACAAGAAGAAAATAAATCTCGTAAATAGGAATTATAAAACCCTACAAGAAGAAAAATAAATCCCGCAAAAAGGAATTATATATAAAACCTATTTATTCCTATAAGAAGAAAAATAGATCCCGCAAATAGGAATTATATAAAACCTGCAAGGAGAAAAATAGATCCCGCAAATAGGAATTATAAAACCTACAAGAAGAAAAATAAATCTCGTAAATAGGAATTATAAAACCCTACAAGAAGAAAATAAATCTCGTATATAGAAATTATATAATCCCTACAAGAAGAAAAATAAATCTCGCAAATAGGAATTATAAAACCTATTCCTATAAGAAGAAAAATAGATCCCGCAAATAGGAATTATAAAACCCTACAAGAAGAAAAATAAATCTCGTAAATAGGAATTATAAAACCCTACAAGAAGAAAATAAATCTCGTATATAGAAATTATAAATCTCTACAAGAAGAAAAATAAATCTCGCAAATAGGAATTATAAAACCTATTCCTATAAGAAGAAAAATAGATCCCGCAAATAGGAATTATAAAACCTGCAAGGAGAAAAATAGATCCCGTAAATAGGAATTATAAAACCCTACAAGAAGAAAAATAAATCCCGCAAATAGGAATTATAAAACCTATTCCTATAAGAAGAAAAATAGATCCCGCAAATAGGAATTATGAAATCTATTCCTACAAGAAGAAAAATAGACGAAGAAGCTTGAAAAAGAAAAAAAAGGAAGAAGGAACGAAATTAGAAAAAAGAAAAGAGCTTTCTTCTCTTCACCTGTTCTTGAGGATCTATCATTAAAGGCCACCGACCGGCTTGCGTAACGAAGATAGCATTCTCCGTGCTGACTTTATCCCTTGGTAAGCCGTGAGTGTTCCAAAGTCGAATGTCATAAGGATCAACCAATATCGAGATGAGATTATAATTTTCTGTAGTCTTGATGCGATACTTATGGCAATTGGCGAGCCAACTCTGCACCAGTTCCTCTCTGTACTCGTTAGTAAAAGCACCCAGGTAGGCAAGCGCTCCCGCAGCAACCATGGTGTCGCCAGTTAAATTGATCATTTGCTGATCGAAACCCTACAGATTGAGACAAAGAAGGAAGCTTCCACATTCCATTCCGTGATATTCTCAAGGTATCATATTAAATGAAACCCGTTTGTCGTACGCGTGTCAGTTGTTCCCATCGAATTCGCTCGTCCGCTAGAGCAGACGTCAGTCGCCCTGACCGATTCAGCCTCGCCTCCGCCAACTCCATTTCGGCTCCCAGTTTATTTAAATTCTTCACAGCCGCGTCATAAGCTTTCCTCAGCACCTCGGTTTCCTCCTCCAGTTCGGCGAGCTCCTTCTGCTTCAGGGCGAGGACCTCCATGATCGCTTGGAGCTCCGCTTCAGCCGCGTACAGTCTAAACAAACGCACTTCGTTATACGATTATTAAGACGCGACAAATGTTTCTCACAAGAAAACGTTGCCAATACAAAAATTCTAATTTCAATGAAACTTTGCGTGAATTTTTTTCTGTGGAAATTCACTCTGAAGGGTTGAAATCACTATCAACCCTTAAAGTTATCGCTTCTTCGTTTATTTAATATAACTTCGTAACAGTGAGACACAGAAGAAAACTTGAAATATAAGAATTGTTCAGTTTTTTATTCTCTATCCCAGCGCCAAAAGAAAAATAAAATTACATTAAAAAATGAAAAAAGCGATAGCTTTGAGGGCTGATTTCACACTTTCAAAGTAAAACAAATTGCTGCTTGCAAACTCCAGAATTCTCAACCTTCGCATTAAGTTTCATTAAAATCAGAATTTCCGGGTTGGCAATGTTCCCTTGCTAGATAAATCTGCTTCACCTCTGCCGTTTCGGTTCGACGACTCTGTAAATCTTGGCGTACCCGTCCATCGCTCTCACCCAGATGCACATCGACCTGCAGGCTTTGCTCTGCCTGGCCACCAGGTCTGGTCGGAATTCTGGATGATTGATGTACTCCTGCAACTTTGCCAGAAGCTTGTCGCTTATGTCGTCCTTCGGGTAATTGATCAATCGGTCGAGGAAGTGGATGTCACCCAGAACCAGCTTGGCGGACGGCCAGTCGGTCCTAGCGAAGGAATTCAGAAATAACGGGGCTTCTAAACTTTCAACGTTCCAACACACACTTTTCACCCAGCAGCAAGTTCACTGCCTCCATAACGAAGCGCACTAAGTGCGGAGGCTGATTGAACACGCGGATCTCGTTGATATCGTTTTTGTTCAACGCTTCCAGCGCCTTCTGAGCTTCCAGCAGCGCTGGAATCGTTGCTTCCAAGTCTTGCCTAGCGTCTGCTTCCAGAACCGCCGTCTCGTCAGCTTTTAACTAGCGAACACGAAACACACGTTCGACGAGTAGCTGCGGAGGTAACTTCAGTGTGTCTGTTATTACTTTTGCTATCGCTTCTTCAGCGGTTACAATGTGCTTCACTTTGTCGCACTCGGCCTGCTGCTTCGCGATGATTTTCACCAGCTTCGACACCTCGTCCGTGCTCGCTTTAAGCTTCGGGGCGAGAATCACCAGGTGCTCCTTCATCACGCCCACCATCTGGTTGGTCTCGAGAAGTTTCTACGCAGGCAACGTGGACACTGATCCTTTGGGTACCAGTGATGGGAATTGTTTTCTTGGTGGGAAGTAGGGCTGTAGCTGTGGACCGGGTACCCGAGATACCCGGGACGAGGAAAATTCCCGGATAAGCGCTACCCGGGAAAACTACCCGAGATACTCGAGAACCTCGAGAACTTACAGACTACAGAACGTGATTCTGGAGCGACGCCTGTCAGAGAGATGCCGCCTGGCACCCCGTGGCGAGGTCAACCCCCTGCGGTACCTCGCCGAATTTTATGGCTTTCGACCCTCGAAGGGGTTGGAATAACATTAAGAAGCGAGAAATGCCTAGGATTTCCGCATTTCTCATCAGATCTTTGCGAAAACGACGCCAATCGGTTCCTTATGTTTCTCCAATGAAAACAATACAAAGAATGACGTAATTCGGACCATAATGAAGGAAATTCCATGAACAAATATGTTATTTATTTATTTATTTATAAACGGACCGAAGCCCTTTTTACAAAAATGTTTACACAAAAGAAAAAGAACTTTACCTAATATAACAAAAAAATAGATATGCACAAAAACTCATGGTACACAAGATATGACATTATCCGATAATTCTACGTAACTGTCTTTTAAAAGTGTGCAAAGACCCATTAAAGAAATCAATACTATTATAGAGAGTGCTAGAGTCAGCAATAATTCGATTTATTGGATTAATTAATCCATATGTAGATCTGGATTTAAGTGCTTGTAGTCCTGCTCTAGATCTCAATACGCGCTCAGGTACGTAGAAATTGATTTGCGTAAGAAGAGAGGGACAATCGATATGGTTATTGATTAAATTAAAAATAAAGAAATGGTCGGATATTCTTCTACGTGCAGATAATGTTTCGAGGTTGACTGTGTTTAATATTGTCGAGTAATCGTGATCAAATATTGGCATTGGATTCTTTAGCTTAGATGAACAAAACCTGAGAAATTTATGTTGCACTCTCTCAAGCATGATTTCGTGATTAAGGGGGAACACCACTGTGAAAGTTGAAAAAATTTCGATTTTTTTTTCTTCACTTTCTTAATGTTTAACTCTTCAAAAATACTCTCTGAAAATTTCAAGTTGATATTCGAAGAATTGACGAAGATACAGTGCATTTTGTGAGACGCGTCACGATGCCGTTCCGAGTAAAGTCAAACTTTAAACGCGATTTTCTCGAAACGGCATTTTTCTAACTGATCGAATCAATAGCTCTGTCAATTTTTATCCGATCGACTTGAAATTTTGACAGGATCTTTAAAACAAGAGTATCTTCAGTTGTACGTACCGATTTTTTTTATCGAAAACATATTTTTTTAAATACGCTCGAAAAACTATCCATTTTTTTGCGGATTTTCGAAACTTTTTCTTCCCAAGCGCACCATTTTTACAAAAATAATTTTTTTTAAAAATCGGTACGTACAACGGAAACTACACTCATACCGATTATATTAAAAAAAAAATTTGATTTCAGAGTTGCCGTTCCAAAGATATCGTTTCGATAAGCGACCTATGTTTTCTTGTGAGGGGTGTAGGAGATTAACTGTATATGGAAATCTATGCATGTTTTTCTATTACTTTTTTTTTATAGTCTCTTAAGACATTGTACTAAAGATAGGTAATAACAATTTTATAATAAAACTGTAAGTTATTCCTTTAAAAAATCTTAAAAATGGGCTCATTTTTCCGGCCGTCACAGTGGTGTTCCCCCTTAAAGCGTTTCGGAGACCATTTTGCATTATTTCAAATTCATTTCGTTAAAAATAGTCCGATTTACATGAAATTTGGTATGATTTTCATCGGAAAAACATAAGGAATCCATCGGTGTCACTTCTATTATCGATACGATAAAGAGTTAAGAATTATTTTATTTCTGAATCAAGTATTATGACTCCTCGGCCGACCGCAGCGAATCGAGGTCGGCCCCCCGTAGTCGAGGGTAAAATATTCATTACAGTATATTAAGAAGCTATTTAACGTTCATCGTGTCGATATGGAAGTGACACCGATGGATTCCTTATATTTTTCCGATGAAAATCATACCAAATTTCGTGTAAATCGGACTACTTTTAACGAAGTGAATTTGAAATTATGCAAATCATTTGTTCATGGAATTTCCTTCATTATGGTCCGAATTACGTCGTTCTTGGTGTTACTTTAATCGGAGAAACATAAGGAATCGATTGGCGTCGTTTTCGCAAAGATCTGATGAGAAATTCGGAACTGGAGATTCCTCGCTTCTTAATGGGTATTCCTGTGTCCCCGGGGGTCGAAGCCTTTGACCCGAAGGCCATGACGCTCAGTGTGGCTTCAATTATGGAACGGTACTCTATGAGATCTCAAGACTCTCGAGTATCTCGGGTAGTTTACCCGGGTAGTGTCTACCTGGGAATTTTTTTTTTCCCGGCTATCTCACCGGGTACCCGTTCTCCCGGGAATCAACAGCTCTAGTGGAAAGTACTCACGTTAAGGCCATTCATTATTTTACTCTTCAACGACTCTATCTCTAGCTTCTTCTTCTCCAAAGTCGATCTGAATTGCTTCAGCAGCTCCAAGTAACTGCTGGGCGTGGTGTAGTATCTTCGCCGCATTTCTATGTAGAACCGAGCCGTCACCTCCTCCACGCTCTGCAATTTTGAGTAGTTGTATTTTAAATTCAGTGTTTTTTAAGGTCGTGGCAGCCAGTAATGTATGAATTAGGAGAGGAGGAATCGTCGATGGCCCGGGTAGCTCACAAGGGAAGGTTCCTATCCCAGAAATTGAAAAGATTATGAAACTTTGAGGATTTGTAGAGGATATATAAATATTTATTACGGAATTTCTTTTGCTGCTCAAATTTAATCTGAGGGGGTGAAATTGGCCCATAAGAATCCGGCTATTTCCCTATTTTCTGTTATAACTCGCGAACTGTAAGTTGCCAAATGATAGTCCTAATTAAAAGAAGTAACTTTTGCCTGAAAACTTTTTTTCTATCTCTTACAGTTCCGCGAGTTATAATACAAAATAGCCGGATTTTCTACACCTTAGAGTGAATTTGGGTAGCAAAGAAAAAATTGCCTGATACCCCCAAAGTTTCATAATGTTTTTTTTTGTATTTGTATTTATTGTTTTTCCTGTAGGAAACAGGAATAGCGTTTCAAGCTTTATCCGCTTATATTGCCCAACGAACTATAGTCTCATATTTTTCTCTCCTCTCTCTCCTTCGGGTCCCAGCAGCAGCGGCGCATCGGGAGAAAGGTGGTCTCCCCGGTCTCCCATCTTTCCCCAGTACCCGCCCCGTGATGCTTAACTTCGGTGATCTAACGAGAACCGGTGTTTTCCATCACGGCTATGGCCGCTGGTTTCATTATGTTTTGAATTTCCGGGTTGGAGATCTGCCCATGGGTGGATTTGAAGATTTAGCGCCTCTAGGTTAACAAGCGTCTGCCGCCCTTTCCGTGAAATATCATCAAATATTTTAATATAAAAGAGTCCAGACAATTCCAAATTAATTCAATATCGCAACTCACATCTGAGTCATTGCTAATTCGCTACATAAAAGAGGTGAATTGTTTTGAAAGTTGTCTGAAGCTTCCGTGTTGAAACATTTTTTAATATCTTTTGCTAAGAATTTATCGCCCTCTAAAATTTATCGCAGCCCAAAATTTCCCTATATTCAAATCCGCCCCAGGATTGCCGCCCCCGATTCTTTTTTTTCCAGCATAATCTAATTCTTATTGATTTCGTCGGTGATATACTTCGTGGATCAAGACGCAGATGGAGCTAAGGCCGGCCAGCTGTTCCGAACCTGGCTCTATGATCGCACGTAAGGAGCTCTCCGCCACAGAGAGCAGGGCTTCGTCCGGCCATTTCGTGAACCAGTCAATCGTGCAGCAATTTACCAATGAAGGGAACATACGACAGCGATATCTACGACGATAGATCGTATCCTAAATTGGCAACGATATTTAGCAGTAGCTATTGGCATAGAAGAAATGGCACTTGAAGAAATCTCTGCTTAACTCAGTACGAGCAGACATTCGGGGATACTCAGGGTCCGATCTAGCTCCCTCGAAAATAATTATTGCTGCTCTTTATTTTTAATCATAAATGATTATTTTAAAATAGAATTTTTGACAGCGAGAGACATGTTTTGTAGGTATTTGTTGAATAACAAAAGCAAAATTTGTTGAATAAAAAAAATATAAAAAAGTACATTTACACTCTTAAAATTGATAAAAAAAAGTACTTTACTATTCGGACTTCGCCCGAAATTTAGATTCTGATTTTATAAAAAAAAGATTTTGAAAAAGAAAGAGTTCTAAAAAGGTTGTACTTTTTTTTAGTGATTTTTACTGATTTTAAGTTTCTCTTTCTACCAATTTTGCCGCTCCAAATTTGCCGCTCTGGGCTAGTGGCCTTGCTTGTGCCTCCCTAGATCGGGCTCTGGGGATACTTAACCAATTCTATCGATGCTTTTCAAGAAATATGAACGTGAGAACACGCCAGAAGGGTGCAGATAATCCCTCGGCGTGAAAACACGCCGACGTGTTTAGATCGCTGAACAGACCTGAAAGCATCGCCTATGGGGCTCATGCAGATCATCAGATGCAGCTGGTTTCTGACTCTTCCAATGAAGAACTGGTAGATCCCATCTCTGTTTCCTTCGTTGATCTCTGCTTTTTGCGCCGCGGGCCTGGTAGCTATGATCACTTTCTCCAGTTCATCTGCTTCGTACAAGTTCGGTACTTCGCCTGGACAGAACGAAGAGCGAGTGGTCTCTTTAAATTTTAAGACACTGCGACGAGCTTACCTGTGTTGAGGGTGTTGTTGATGTCTTCCAGAAACTCCTCGTACACGATCTGAGTGTCCGTGAATAAGAACGTCGTGTGTTTCGCGTGCGTGCCCGGCTCGAAGTAGAAGCGGCGGAGGTCCTCGTGCCAGGAAGTTTTATCGTACGTGCGAGTCACTTCTATCTGGTAACACCTTGAAGAGTTTGTGGCTCGAGTTTCGGGGGCAATAGTTTATTAATACGTTGCGTACTTTATACGGGGTGCGGTCGAAATAATGGCACACACCGGCAGTAGGTGATTCGTTATGAAAAGCGTAGAATAAAATTTTTTCATCTAAAGCTTGGTCTTCGGGAAAATCGAGCTCGAAGATATAAAAATCGGTTCCACCTTCAAATCGATTTTTTTTTTCGAAAAAAGTTGTTCTACAATTTAGACTTATTTGTATACGGGGATTCATTCCATTCCCAGTTGTACCATATTTACGGATAAATTCGTACTTAGTGATTTTTTAAAATCGATTTTATAGGAAAGTGAGTGTTTGAATTCCTTACATACTAAATATTATTATTATTATTATTCATAAACGGGTTTAAACACATTATATAACAAGGCTACATAACACTTTGTGTGTGCATAAATTGAGGAAGGCAAGAAATATACATAAATACATAGAATATCAAAAATATACATACAGTGGGGGACACAAGTATGTGGACACATTTAAAATCGTATAACTTGTTCAAAATTAGTCCAAACAACTTGAGTTTCTTTGAGAAGCTAGAAGGATTAGTTTCCTAAGTGACGTGTTTCGTCGTTTTGAAAAAAGTTGCAATTGGTCGGAATAGCAAAAAAAAAAAATAGGAAAGGTCATTTTTCAACTTTTTTGTCCGTGCTCGTAATGAAAATTTGAAAAATGCCTTTTGTAGTTTCAAGTAAGTTGTATACAGGCCTAAAATTTCGTCAAAATCGGTTAACCCTCGGACACTGGATGCTCGAGCAGAGCGCGGGGTTCGAATGCCGGGTCATTTTATTTATTTATTTATTTATTTATTACAATTCACGGGAATAAACCCTTTGGTACAAAGAGATATAATGCGGGGAGACATAACACACATATGACAAATATACATTTCAATGATAACGAGAAGAACAGAAGATATAAAAATTTACAAGTGAGCAAAGATTAGAAATTATAAAATAAATGATTAATTATAGAATATCTTCAAGAGAGCATCTTAAAGATGCAAGGGATTGCCCAAATAAATCAATATTCTCATGGACAGTGTTATTTTGACCCATACTGAAAAGCGAAAAGACGATCGTCGACTGTTGCAGCAGGCGAGCTACGGGCCGGGTCAAAATGACCCGGCATTCGGTGTGCGAGGGTTAACGTTGCTCTGAGCTTTAAACGCTTAAAGTTCGCAGAGTAAAGTCGAAAATCGCTGATTTCGGGAATTTCGCGATTTTCGACGTAAGTTTCGATTTAAGTTGTTTGAACCAATTTTGAACAAGTTGGACGATTTTAAAAGTGTCCACATACTTTTGTTCCCCACTGTATCTAATACCGATATAAAAGAAATATGGAAAATGAGAAATGAGAAATGAAAAATGTACAATGAAGATGAAGATGAAGATGAAGATGAAGATGAAGATGAAGATGAAGATGAAGATGAAGATGAAGATGAAGATGAAGAGAACCGTGAAGATGAAGAGAAACGTGAAGATAAATGTGAAGATGAAGATGAAGATGAAGATGAAGATGAAGATGAAAATGAAGAGAAACATGAAGATAAAGGTGAAGATGAAGGTGAAGATGAAGATGAAGATGAAGATGAAGATGAAGATGAAGAGAAACGTGAAGATAAATGTGAAGATGAAGATGAAGATGAAGAGAAACGTGAAGATAAATGTGAAGATGAAGATGAAGATGAAAATGAAGAGAAACATGAAGATAAAGGTGAAGATGAAGGTGAAGATGAGGATGAAATCTGTCTTCAGTTTTCATGTAAACTCTGATTGCCGGCACGCGATACCTCTTCCATCCTTGTTATGGTCATTCTTAATTATGTCTCTATCTCCCCTTGTCTATTCTCTGTTTCCGTTATTGCCGCCTCTATTCTAACTCTATCTCGTTCCCCCTCTATCATCGTCCTCGTTTCCTACAACGTGTTCTCACCAAATCAGTCGTAAATCACCTACCGGCGACCTCAGTACGTTCTGAATAAATCATCGATAATTAATCGAACTCCTCTGAAGACTAAACTTAAGGGGTTAGGCCATCTTGGACTAAGCCTTGGCCAGACTTGGATTTTTTTTTAGGAAGATAATGAATTAAACAGAAAATTCAATATGAAACCTGTTATTGTACAACTCTCGTCGGAAAAAATACGATTTTTTTCTTACAAAATGGCGACGGTAGATCCGTAATTCGCAAGATCATGAGGAGTGGCGTTTTCCACGGTGTTCAATCTCACGGCTATACCGTTTGACTCAGAACAAAAAACCAAAAAGTTTTATTTTCTACATGCCTAAAACTAGAGAAGTACGTAGCGGTTTTGCGATATCTTGAACATATTCTTTGCAATTGACACTTTTATAAAAAAGAAATGCACTTTTTCTCCCCCTGGTCACCATTTCGAGACAAATTAATGTTTCTGGATTTCCCTACGCACTTCTCTAGTTTTAGGCATGCAGAAAATAAATCTTTTTGGTTTTGTGTTCTAGGCCAAACGGTATAACCGTGAGATTGAACACCGTGGAAAACGTCGCTCCTCAAGATCTTGCGTATCACGGCTCTATCGCCGCCATTTTGTAAAAAAAAAAATACGATTTTTTCTAGCGAAAGTTGCATAATAACAGGCTTCATATGAAATTTTCTGTTCACTTTTTATCTTCCTAAAAAAAATGCTGGAAATGACTGCAATTTTGCTCCGTACAAAGTGGCCTAACTCCTTAATTCCCTGCAAATCATTGTACATTCTCGAACACTGAGCCTTTGGCGAGAAAATGTTATTCTACGCTTTTCATTTATTTTTCCACAAGTATCACCTCCTGCCCGGTTGTACCACACTTTCGGTCACACGAATTACGAACTTGTATCCATTCACGTGGGACGCCAATTTAGTCAGACTCTGTTTCCCCATTCCGCCAACCCCGACAAGAAGGCCGTTGCCCCTCTCCGATCGAAGAATCCTCGCGAGCCTGCAGGCGTGCTCTATGGCGTCCGTGAAGAAGATCATCCCCATGTCTTTCCCAACAGAGAACTGGTAGTCCCCTAAGTAGTCCTGCAGCATCGATTTAAAGAATGCACCTCGGTGCACACATCGGTATATACGGGAGAGTTGCCTATATTGGACCGGCTCCTAGATTGGACCATTTGTATATCTCGATAAACAACTATATATGCAGTGTTTTTTTTGGCTACATTGATTTAGGAAGTGGAGATGGAACTTGCGAGAACAGCGATACGGTTATTCGTTAGTTTGTCGTTCACCGTCGTCGAAATATAGAAACACGTGGTGCGCGATCATTATTTTTCGCGCTATTTCAAGTGAATTTCTTTCTACAACTTGTAAGTACTATAATTTTAAACGATACTAGTGTAAAGTGTGCTGTCTTAGCTACAACTTCATGCCCTTACTTCTGCATATTTATATTAGTATAGCAATGGAAACATATCTTTTTTATGCAACCAACCAGTTGCCTAATATTGGACCATCACTGGTTGCTTAAATTGGACCGGTCCATTTTAGGATACAATCTATGTTATGCTAGCGAATAGTTAAAATCATACTAAAAAAATTTAAAAAACAATTAAAACCGACTTCAAAAAAATAAAATTGCACTAAAAAGAAAAAAATCATTTTTTCCCTTATTTAATCTACGACTCTCATATTTTTTAAGTCGGCGCCAGATTTACATAGTGTAAATGATGAGGCACCGACTTAAAAAATATGAGAATACCGTGAGTTAAATAAGGGAAAAAATTATTTTTTACTTTTTAGTGCAATTTTATTTTTTTGAAGTCGGTTTTAATTTTTTTATTTTTAACTTTTTAGTTTTATATATATTGACACAACATGCTGAGGAGATATATGCGTACGTACATAAAATAATAATAATTAAGTGACAATAGTCTTTATTATTAACCAAAACTGGCACATCGCCCTCTTTCGAATAAAAAAAGGATCATCAAAACCGGCCCATATTCTGGGGAGTTATGCGGGGACAAATATAAAAAAACCATCAAAACACCGTACTATTGCACTACGTGCACCGTAAGATGCTTGTTGCTTCCTGTTTCTATTTTCTTTTCAATGCCCTGATCTGTGTTTTTTAGATTGTATATTTAAATTCTTTGATTTTTAGGAGCGGTCCAAAGTAGGAAACCGGTGGTCCAAATTACGAAACCGGTTGCCTGGAATGGACCGAAGTCATTAGTTTAGTTTTTTTGAGATATTATTTTGATCACATATTTTATCAACACATTAAATACATGATAAAATCTACATAAAATGTAGATCTTTTTCCCGTTTCTGTTTGCTTTCTTTCGAGAAAAATAAAAAAGTGGTCCAACATAGGCAACCTTCCCCTACACTTCAATAGCTGACGGACCTGTAAAATCTCCTTGACCTTCGAGATATCCGTGAGCTCCCCGTAAATTCGCTGCTCTCTGGCGGCGCCGAAAGTCATGAAGTCACCGAACAGCAGAAGTGGCGGCTTCTCGATAATCTTGTCGTCGGGGAGTCGTATCACTTCGACGGCAAACGTACTGGCGCAAATGGTGTTGAGGAGCCTGAAGAAGTAAGTCTTGTCCTCCAGATTGATCAATCGATCGTGGAACACTCGAAGGCACTCGTGATAAAAGAGCCTGCAACACGCGAGGTGTATTTCGATCCTGCGAAGTCCTCTTCAGGGTATCTTGGCGCAGGTTCCCTAGTACCTGTACATCTCCATAGGTTGCTTCACAACCGTCGCGTCCACTTGCATGATACCTTGTATGCACTTGGACAGGTCGCGCAGGTTGAAGATGTAGTGGCTCTTCTCCGGCGTGGGCAGAAGGTCCTCCGCGATCCTCTGGTACACGTCCACAGTGGCGTTCACTATTCTGTCGCCTATCAGCTTCACAGACTCCACGAAATCGTCCAGGAAGCCAGTTATTATCGCCCTACGAAACTCGACTTTTTATCATCATCCGTCAAATCTCAAGGGGACATTTTTATTAAAATTCTTCTGAAAATTAATTTACTTTTTTTGTATATAGAATCTATAGAATAGTAGCTGAAGGATAGTCAGTAAAAGTTATAAGATGAAATTCTTAATGGTGTACCATCGAAGGTCGAGTCGCTTCTATCGTTGCATAATCTGTAGATTATCTATAGAATCTATGGATAATCACAACATTTTTATTAAAATTCTTCTGAAAATTAATTTACTTTTTTTGCATATAGAATCATGGAACCATTAATGGTGTACCATTAAGAATTTCATCTTATAACTTTTACTGACTATCCTTCAGCTACTATTCTATAGATTCTATATGCAAAAAAAGTAAATTAATTTTCAGAAGAATTTTAATAAAAATGTTGTGATTATCTATAGATTCTATAGATAATCTACAGATTATGCAACGATAGAAGCGACTCGATCTTCGAACGACGTAGAAAACATAACAAAGAAAATTATGAACCGATTCCAAAAATCTTGGTGGCATTTTCTTTGTAATAGAATTCACTATCGTATCAGTCGTCGATCATAAAGTTTAGAGGTCATATTTTATCGTTATTAACATTGTTTGGCGTAAGATTACCCATTTTCGCATGTTTGTGTTCAAACATGCACCAAAAAACATAAGATTGATATAACATATAAGAATATATTTGGTTTTTTAATTTCAGAATATCCTACGTCGAGTTCTACTATAAACCATTTACGCCCCTCTTTGTTAGAGAATGAAAAAAAATTCATATCCTTGAAGAACGAATGAACAAAGACCATAAAGTTCTTTAGTGCAAATTGTATACTTTTCCAAAAAAAATCTTGAAGATCACATACTTTTTGAGCGATTTGATAAGAATGTCTCTTTAATTCTAATGTCTAATAGGGTAGCTCGGTGTAATATGCCACTTTTCAATAATTTCCTATTTAATTCAGTGATGGCGATAATTGCGCGCTCATTCCGTTCAGTTTTAAAGAGTTTTGTATATTTAATTTTATTATTAAGCTGTAAGAGCTACATCATACTTTCATACAGTTTTACCATTTTCCTTGTATCTACTTAAGCTTGCGAGAGATCCAAAATTAAGGGGAGGTTCTGGTCTAGAGCCCAAAAAAATAGGTGATATTTAGGAATTAATTAAAGGAAAACTACTATATATAATTTAATGGGACTTTTTGCATTGTATTAAGGATGTCTTAAATTATAGAAATATATTTTTTGTTTTATAATTAATCATCGCAGACAGCCCTGGGGAGTCGTTAAAGTCAAGGCGTCAAAAAATTGATCCAAATCGGTGGGACCTGTATCTCCAAAAGTTATTATCCGATTCGACTGAAACCTTTTTTATTTTGAAGATTATTCTTTTGGCTAGGGGAGGGGGGACTAAAAAATGACAAAAATGACATTTTTTTTAGAAAATAACGACACTTCCAGTTTGAAATCACTTCCCTGTATTTTTCGTCCTTTCATCGCCTCTGAAAATTATAAATTTTCAACTTTTTGTAATTTTTTCTAGTTTCCCCCTAGCTAGAAGTATATTCTTCAAAATAAAAAAAGTTTCAGTCGAATCGGATTATAACTTTTGGAGATACAGGTCCCACCGATTTTGAGAACACTGTTTCGAGAAAAACGCGTTTAAAGTTTTACGTGAGCGCCGAGTGACCGGTTGTGACCCATGCATTTGCCGCTACTCAAATGCCTATAACTTGGGGAATTTTACGAATTTCAACAAATCCTTTTAAACACGTTTTCCTAAAAGGTTGAACATTCGAAAAATGAAATAAAAAAAGAATAGACATTTAGACCAGAACCTCCCCTTAAGACGAATATAGACGTTTAAAAATTAACCGTGGCATATTACACCTTAAGTGACCGTAAGTATTTACTTGAAAATCCCTTTCAAGGACAGCTCAGTCGGCGGCGGAATCAGCAGCATCGCGAAGTGTCTGACGAATCTCGGGGTCAGGGGATTCCTGCCCCCTCCTGGGGGTGCGCATGCCACCGCGAACACCACGTCCTCCACGTCCTTCCAGAATAACTTCTCTAGATCGTACATTCCATTGTAATCTAATAGCTGCCTGTGGAATTCAACGAGCGCCTATGGTATGATCGAACGATTGGTCCAGCGATAACTGTGTTTCATTTCAATACCGAAGAAGCTCGATGGGTGGTTGGGAGCCATACGTGTCCAGTTTGGGCATGTTCACGTCGTCGACAAACACGCACACTCGTTTCCCAATAGGGGCGCCCAAGGCTGTCCTCCTCCTTCTCTCCAGCTTCAGCTCGAGAATCTCCTGCGTGCGCCCGCTGGTCGTCTGAGCGGAGAAGATCAGGGTGATGGGCACCCAGAGCTCTGACTGCTCCAGGTCATTCAGAACTACTTTAGTTATCACCGACTTTCCAACGCCTGCGAACGACACGGGGTACTTTGAATGACGGTTGCGCGTTGCTCTGGTAGGATCAACTACAGTAGTGCCTTGAAAGAAGGTGAGCGTTATCCCCTCCACTTAGGGTAGATGTCGCAATTACCGTGCTTTGATGCCGACTTCCTCACGAAAGAATTAATTACTGACATCTCTCACTTTAATTTTGCTTGGTGAAAATTTATATTGGTATTTTGAACCTTTCTCTTTATTAAGGCATTTTTTTCGGGTTAAAAATGTTATTTTTTAATATTTTTTTCATTGAAATAAAAATATATGTTTTTGTCCCGATTGCCGTGCCCTGAAAAATGCGTTGGTCCTATTCCCGTGCCATTTTTTGAATAGCGTTCCCGCGGTTAGGTTATGTCTTTTAACTTTGAACTGTTCAAAACATTTTTTCTCTACGAGAGGTGTTTTTATGTAATTTGAATATGACCTTTTTATTACAAAAGCAAAATATGCAAATATAAATTTCCGTTCACCCGTTCTGAGAAACGAAAGTAAGGTTAGGTATAGCAGTTACAGAGGGAGCTAGTGGGCACCAAGGGGCACGGTAATAGGGACAAGCGTTAAATTCCTGTCCCAATTATCGTATTCGCTTTAAAAATACGAAAACGTTTCAAAAATGCTCATTTTGCTATTTTTTCAAAAAATTTTAACTTTTTATGATATAATAAACACTTTACATAAGTGCAAATCATGATAATTATAAATTTATTCACTTCTGTAAAGTACGTGTTCCTTACCGGTTCCGATAAGGATTTAGGTAAATCTATCGAAATCTTCATATGCATTTTTGAAATTTTTTTACTATGCTTTAATTATTTAAAAGTATAACCTTCTCATTTGTAACACATACATTAATAGTTTAACTTAATTAAAAAAATTTATTTTCTTATTTATTTACGCGGGTTTTTTTGTACGGCTTCTTTAAGTACAAAGGCACGGTAATTGGGACATCTACCCTATTCTGTTGTCCCGCAAATATGGTACAGTAAACTCTCGCTAGAGCGCATTTCAACCAGCGTTGCCGGGGGAAATTCGTCACATTACCCCCACTACCACTCTACACCAAAGTTGGGCATAAATTTTTATTTGAATGATCTCGAATAAAAATATCAAATAAAAATTTTTATTCGAATAAAAATTTATTCTATTGGGTTAAAGTTAACGCGTCTTTTTGTTTTTCTTTTAATGTAGCTTTAAACAAACAAAACTTTAAGTGCAACTTTTTATGCGCTATCACATAGAGATGGGCAAAATTTGTATTCAAATAAAATTTCGAGTAACGAATAGAAGTTAAAAAAAATTTGTCATTCGTGCCTTAACTCGAGTTAACTTTATTCTACACATAACGAATAATTTTTTTTAACTTTTATTCGTTATTCAAAATTGTATTTAAATAAGAATTTTTCCCATCTCTGCCATACCACACTACCAGAAAAAAAAAAATAAAAACCCTCCGTTCCGAACTCCCGAACAGTCACCTTTTTTTCAAGACAAATCTGTAGTTCTTTCGAGGAAATGACGGGTTGCCGTCGAAAGGAGAGGCGTCAGATAAAGACTGCTAACCAGTGTCACCGGTGAAGAACACCGGTTTGTTAATTTCCACCATTTTTTTCATCATGTAACCAAACCGTACAGTGTCCACTGTTGGGACGAGGATATCGAAGAACGGTACATCACTGTCATAAATGAACTGTGGCATGATGTCCATCCACATGTCCAATCGATGCTGCTGGACGTTCATATAAATGTCCCACAAATCTGTCGAGGGGATCCTGCGAGTAAACGAAGGCGGTTAATGAATTTAATTAAGAGGATTATAGTCAAGTGAAGGGGTTGGGACTCTACAGTGCGTCCTCGTTTTCCTCGAACTGCTTCCTCACGAAAGCTTCGAAGATGGTCCGTGAGGAGTCGATGATGTTACCTCCAACCGCCCAAAGATAAGCAAAAATGAAGGATTGTATTAGGAACGTTTTAATCCGTGCTCTGTCTGCGGTTCTTGCCATGGCTCCCGGCTCGTTTAAGATACACTCTATTATCGCGCAGGCCATATTTGCCTTGCTGATATCGACCTGCCGGTATAAAACAAACAGTTGATTTGCTGTTTCTATTCAAGTTGATTAATAGTACTATTGATTGCCCTCAACTAGTAGAGTGAATAAAATTTTATGCACCAACGAGGTGCCTGCGATTTCCCCGCACATCGCTATATATATATATCGCTTTGTTGTCTTTCATTCTGTGAATCGTATATGCATTGCTGCGAATTTGTTTTGCAGGATTTTAGACTCCTTTTGATAGTGGCATAATAGTCCAGTGAAATTAAACAGAAATATGGCCAATCTGCGAAATAATTCACAGCAAGCTAAATTTTTGTGCGGGCCTTTATTTCGGCGCTCGTTTAAAGTATGTCAAAATTCCTCATAGACGTGCCACTAAAACTTTTACAGAGGGTCAAAGCTAAATAAAAACTGTTTATATCAGTTTTAAGACAAAAATAGTTATTACGAAATTTGTAGCTTAGGAAATTCTCTACAAAAAAGGTTCTTTGAGTTCTTTCCGTAGGAGTAACCATTTTCGTGTATGACGGCTTAGAATGTTTCAACCCTTATACTTTTCATTGTCAAAACTCACAAGTATGAGAGTTGAAATTTTGTAAGCCGTCATACACGAAAATGGTTGTTCCTACGAAAAGAACTTGTAGAACCTTTTTTGTAGACAAGTTCTTAAGCTACAAATTTTATAATAACTATTTTCGTCGTAAAATTGATAAATAACGAGATATTCCCGGAGAACTGTTTTTTTTTCACCTTTGATCCTCTGTAAAATTTTTAGCGGCAGTCACATCGATGGGGACTTTTGACATATAGTTTAAAACGACGAAATACTTAGCTTTCTGGGAATTTTCGCGCAGACAGATCCTAATTCCACGAGACTTTTAGCTCTTTCAGAAATTCTGTATTCAAACTTTTGTAAGCCTAGGTGACACGTCGGTTTTTTTCTACACTTTCGGGCCTTCTTTTGCCACAAGTTTTTATTTGCAGTGGCGTACCCAGAGGGGCCTTGACACCCCCCCCCAAAAAAAAGAAAAAAGAAGATTAATATACCCACGACTTAAGTGATTCAAGAACTTTGTAAAAAAAAAGGAAAACTGGATTTTCTTATTTAAATAAATTTGTATACCCACCTAATTTTAATGAATTTGCATTAAAAATATTTGTATCCCTTCAACTCGGCTTCCCCCAAAGATTAAATCCTGAGTATGCCACTGCTCTTTTATATGTACACTCATGCTACTTTTCCGTTTACTTAAATAAATAAATAAAATTTCTATTTCTCCGTTGAGCAAAAGGACAAGCTTCGACCTGGGAAATAGGGAAGTCGCAATTCCTGTTGCAGAAGACCAGCCCATCTTCGAAGTATGTTCGAAAGAGTTCGATGATGAATTCTCGATGCTTATCCTTCAAGGATGCTTCTGGGAGAGCTGTCACCCACGTCCTCACGTACGGCATCCACTTTAATTCAGCAGGATCCACGTACACCATACCTTGAAAGAGGAAAACAGAAGTTCACCGTGACTTAAAAAGATTCATTTTATATTTCGCGATGTAACGAAGTCGGAGCACTATTATTACGATTACGATAGATTAGAAGGATTAGTATTTTCTACCGCAACGACTGACAGTAGCAGGCGACGCCTGAGCAAGGTCCATCACCTCGAAAAGCATACGCATGTACGGGGTGAATTTAATTCTCTCCGAGTTAGCCAGACACAGCATTTTGTTGTCGTCCAACACGGTGTTCATGTTTTCTATCCATATAGCGTCCACTGGGCCATCGCACACGATCCACTGGTGGTCCTCTGAGGTAAACTAGAGGGGTGTTTCAAATAATGTTGCATTTCGATCTCAGTGCTTCCCAAACAGTGGGTCGCGACCCCAAAGATGGTCACGAAAAGTTTTCTGGTGGGTTGCCGCGGTTATTTTTAGTTGACGATTCTTAGCATTCATTTATTTTAATATGGTTTATGAATAAAATAAGAAGAATCATGCGAGCACAACCATCACACTAAATAAGATAATTAAATATTACTAACAAGGGAACATCCCGAACCCGAAGATTCAAAAAATTCTGAAACTTTGTGGATATGTAGGGGATTTCCTTCTGATTACAACGCAATTTTTTTTGCTGCCCAAAATCACTCTAAGGGGGTGAAATTAACCCCTGAAGATTCGGCTATTTTTCGACTTTCTGTTATAACTCGCGAACTGTAAGAGATAGAAAAAAAGTTTCGAGACAAAAGTTACTTCTTTCAATTAGATCTACCAAATCAAATGTAGATCACACAAGTGTTTTCAAAGTTATCTAACTATACATAAATCGCTTATTAAACGCCTGCATTGTCTCGCTGGTTTGGTGAGCAAATAAGAGAAAAGTTCGATAATTATGTTAAAAATAAAAAGTTCGAATAAGGGTAAGTTATATCTAACAGTTCCCTTCTTCTCCTCTATTTCCACCTAATATATTTGCCCCATGTGTAATTAAAGACAGAAGTATATAAATTATCTTACTTTCTTACTACGCGTCGCGTATTATTTCCTAATAAATATTAGAAAAACATTCCTCGTCGTGCAGCTTAAGGCACGTTAGAATGGGATCCAAAAGTTCTTCGATTATCGCGGAGCACAGTTCGGCAATACAACAATAGTTGAAATTGCATGGAAAAAAATATGGATTATGCTGTTTCATAATTATTTAAACATCCAGTTCAGATTTCACGTGAAAACCCGAATTTTATAAAATATTATTCATATTTTTGTTTATAACTTTTTTATAATTGTTTAAACAATTGATAAAACCTTTACGATTTGGCAGATCTAATTGAAAGAAGTAACTTTTGTCTCGAAACTTTTTTTCTATCTCTTACAGTTCGCGAGTTATAACAGAAAATCGAAAAATAGCCGAATCTTCAGGGGTTAATTTCACCCCCTTAGAGTGATTTTGGGCAGCAAAAAAAATTGCGCTATAATCAGAAGGAAATCCCCTACATATCCACAAAGTTTCAGAATTTTTTGAATTTTCGGGTTCGGGATATTGTAAGTTAGAATTATATTCTTAAATACCTATTTTTAATGTGTTTTCTTTACCTTATTAAATTTACCGTACCTTATATAGGAAGGTTGCAGGTTATTTGAATATTATAAAAGGGAGTCGCGACTGTAAAAAGGTTGGGAAATACTACTCTATCTTGACTTTATTTTACATTTTCTTCTGGTTAAAATTTTGCGCTTTTTATTATTACTAACAGAACAGGCATGGCGGACAGTCGATCCGATTAGTCCATCGTGCCACTCGTTGGTCATTATGTCCACCTGCCCGTATAGTTTGCCGATCGTCACTGCTTTTGGGTTGATTATGTACATATGAACTGGTTCGTACATTGGACCAGGTACGCCCATTTTGTGAAGGCGGGTGTACGTCTTGGCGAGGGTCTGAAAAAGACAGGGATCAAGCTTAAGTTCTTTTTATTTATTGCAACGAAAGAGATAAATTTTTTCTAAGTAACAACTACTTTTCATTTGCCAATTGTTATGAGTGACAATCAGGGCCCTTTTGCAAGAATTTATATGGCACCCTAGAATCAGGGTTTCTCAGAAGTTCCATTTAATAAAAATTAAAAAAATTCTCCTTCTGCACCAGATGACAGGGGTGCCTCGCACAATAAAGCAAAGAACACCACTGATGTCACTTATAATGTTTACAAATAATATACTTCGGCTTCTCGAAAGCACCGCTTAAGGGGAGGTTCTGGTCTAAATGTCGATTTTTTTTTTATTTCATTTTTCGAATGTTCAACCTTTTAGGAAAACGTGTTTAAAAGGATTTGTTGAAATTCGTAAAATTCCCGAAGTTATAGGCATTTGAGTAGCGGCAAATGTATGGGTCACAACCGGTCACTCGGCGCTCACGTAAAACTTTAAACGCGTTTTTCCCGAAACAGTGTTCTCAAAATCGGTGGGACCTGTATCTCCAAAAGTTATTATCCGATTCGACTGAAACTTTTTTTATTTTGAAGAATATACTTCTGGCTAGGGGGGGGGGCTAAAAAAATTACAAAAAGTTGAAAATTTATAATTTTCAAAGGCGATGAAAGGACGAAAAATACAGGGAAGTGATTTCAAACCGGAAGTGTCGTTATTTTCTAAAAAAAATGTCATTTTTGTAATTTTTTTAGCCCCCCCCCCCTTGCCAAAAGAATAATCTTCAAAATAAAAAAGGTTTCAGTCGAATCGGATAATAACTTTTGGAGATACAGGTCCCACCGATTTGGATCAATTTTTTGACGCCTTGACTTTAACGACTCCCCAGGGCTGTCTGCAATGATTAATTATAAAACAAAAAATGTATTTCTATAATTTAAGACATCCTTAATACAATGCAAAAAGTCCCATTAAATTATATGTAGTAGTTTTCCTTTAATTAATTCCTAAATATCACCTATTTTTTTGGGCTCTAGACCAGAACCTCCCCTTAATGAAAATTACAAAATTCTCCCTTTGCGTTCAACCACCAAGGCGTCCAGAAAAAGCAATAAGGAAGAAAAAAGAAGAGAAAAAATGAGAACGAAAAATTTTTATTTCATCGAGATTGATTTAATTTTAGAAACCCACTTGAATTTCAATACTCTCAACACGGAACTAACAATACTATGGATACGTGGTGTTTTGTGGTAATAATACCATAATATGCGAGGACTGTCAAAAAGGAAATTAGAATATAATTTCTAATATAATAAAATAATACTGTTTTACCGTTGAGAAATTTTTTGGGGCCCAAAATATTTCTTGTAATCGGGTCTCTTTATAAAATACTTCGCAATCGACTTACTTCAAGAACCGTGGTCTTTCCAGCGCCAGTAGGTCCAACCAGCATCACTCCGTGCCTCACTTGCAAGCACTCGTGCAGCTGAATAGCCTTCTTCAAGGTACACTCTTCCGGCTGCAGATTTGCGTCTATCACTACCTACGAGAATCACGTGCCCAGGGTTAGAACTACTCGTACAGTTGTGTCCAAGGTAATCCAACCCTTAATTACCTGGATAGCTGTCTTTTCCAAAATACCGTAATCCTCCTCGGGGATCACGATGCCTGGGAAGAGGTCTCCCACAATACCCTCGAACAATTCGGCGTCGTCGTGCAGGAACTTCGGCAGATTACTCTCGCGCAGAGCCCTGATCAAAACTACGTCTTCTGGTCTATCAGGATTGTTCCGTTTCAGACTGCCCGCCATCACCAGCACGCTCTTTACAGCCCTTCAAGAACGACGAAGGTGCTCGAATAAGCAACGAAGAGATGTGCTTCTTATATAAAGCAAAACAGATGAAAGAGACCTCATCCCAAAATCGTAATGGTCTTGCTGAGAAAGCTGCTCGCTGCTCAGCGTGTACATCAGCGTCATCTTTTGCGACAAAGGTCTCGACGACTCGAATCCTTCGGAATACAAAGTGACTTCGGCGATGAGCTCTGCAAGGGAGAGTTAGGTAATTTAAATTGAGTTACGAGGGAAGTTGTGCGACTCAAAAATTCAGAAAATTATGTAACTTTGTGTGCTAGTAGAGTAGTTCATCCGTAAGAAAAGCCTATTTTTTGTTGGTGCTATAGTGCGGTTTTAGGGGGTGATATCACCCCTTGAAGAAAATATAGAAGTTTCTTTTTGGGGGAATATTTGGAGAATGGTGAGGGATATCGAGAAGGAGTTTAAACAAAAATTGCATCTTTTTTTTATATCTAGAAAACTGCGAGAAATAATTATGGAGAAATCTATATTTTTCAAGTTACCCCCACCACCAATCCTTATTTCGATAATTATTTTTATCTAGTTTTGTAGATATAGAAGAAAGATGCAATTTTTGTTTGAACTTCTTTTCGATATCTCTCACCGTTCTCGAGATATTCCCCCCCAAAAAAGGAAATACTGCATTTTTTCAAGGGGTCATTTCACCCTTCAAAATAAAAAATAGGGTTGCCTTCGTCTGAATTGGGAGAATTCTGTCAACAAGCATACTGTAATCTGGAACCATCATAGCGAACGGTCGGAATAGCGCCTTCAAGTTGTCTGGTAATTCGGTTCGGCCGGCATAACCGGGATTCATGGTGATGAAAGTTGCGCAAGACATTACGAGCTTTATTATTCGTCCTTCGAACATGAACCTGGGGAAGAGACAAGATGCTTGGATCTCGATATCCTTGAAACTTTAACCCTCTAAGACTCCCGCGGTGCTGGGTCCTTTTTTTAGCTAAGTTGCCGAGTGTAATAACAGTAAGGAAAACTTTTAAACAAAAAACGAAGATTTTAAAAAAACTCGTTCTGTTTATGGGAAAAATTTCGTAAATTTCTTTTTGGTTTTTTTAGGTTCATCGACAAGAGGGTGCAATAAACAATATGTATGCACAAGCGCAAATTTATAGCAGTGATTCCCAACCTGCAGACCGGGAGGTGTTTTTTTTTAATATTATTAAGTTAGAATTATATTCTAAAATACCTATTTTTAATGTGGCCTTATTAAATTTACCTTGCCTTATATGGAGGAAGGGTTGCAGACTCAACAAAGATTATTTGAATGTTGTAAAAGGGAATCGCGGCTCAAAAAAGGTTGGGAAACACTGCTTTCTAGAAAGTATCGACGTGAAAGCACGCTAGAACCGTGCACAGAACGTCGATGCCACTGAACCTGTTAATAACCGTTGAAGAAATGGGAACGTACTCTCTGGCTCTGATAAGTTTCGCGTTCCTGATGGTAATCAATTGTTGGGCTATGACGGAGAGTACTTCGATGTCGATCCTGTTAAATTCGTCGAAGCAGCACCAGGCGCCGGAAGTCGCCAGTCCAGAGAAGAATCTACCCATCATCTGTGATCACAGAATCGCTCTGTTTTAATGCTGCTCAATTCTAACGGTTTATCGATCAGATTCTCCCAGAACCGAGACAAAGGATGTTATCTTTTCCATACTCTGAAATCGAGTCCTTCCGAACAATTGAACACGACGCATTGAACGGCATTGGCTTTGGCCAGGTCCTTGGTGGTCTCTGTTTTCCCTGTTCCAGCAGGGCCAGCTGGAGCTCCGCCTATTTAGCAATTTTCAGGAGTAATATAGTATCGTCTCGACATAACGACGGGGTTTCTGTCTCGAAATAAGGTAATCGCTATCTTTTCACTTCTGTTTTGGGCGTGGCGAATGAGACAGCAAGTCTTTCTCATTCTACGCGATAAAGCAGTAGAGGCAAGTCGAAACGACTCTCGAATCGTCACCTTTTTTCGAGGCATATCTGCAGTGGGGCACTCAGGATTAAATCTTAGGGGTAAGCGAGTTGAAGGGATAAAAATATTTTTTATTATCGAAATATTATTTTATTATTATTTTTAATATATTTAAGTGATTATAAAATTTTTTTTAAAGAATGAAATCTAGTTTTCTTTTCTTTTCTTTTTACAAAACCCCTTCTTTGGGCCGGGTCCCTTTCCCTCTCCTCCTCTCTAGGTGCCCCACTGCACATCTGTACACAGTAATTCAAGTTCTTCAAATCCTTGCAACGAAATATAGCGAGGGCCTGTTATAAGTCCGGTTCCGTGTTTCGTTAGATGTATATTTCTATCCCCACCACTTATTTTGCGAGTAACTGAGAATGAGCAAGAGGGCACCCGACAGCGACAAGCCAAGAAGAACCGAAAGAAGGCGGCAAAAAAGAACGGCAAGCCGAATAGCATACTGTTTCGTTGAGAGCTGAGAGTTGAGAGTTGATAGTTGAGAGTTGAGACTTGAGAGTTGAGAGTTGATAGTTGAGAGTTGAGAGTTGAGAATTGAGAGCTGAGAGCTGAGAGCTGAGAGCTGAGAGTTGAAAGTTGGGAGTTGAGAGCTGAGAGCTGAGAGCTGAGAGCTGAGAGTTGAGAGTTGAGAGTTGGGAGTTGAGAGCTGAGAGCTGAGAGTTGAGAGTTGAGAGATGAAAGTTGAGAGTTGGGAGTTGAGAGCTGAGAGCTGAGAGTTGAGAGTTGGGAGTTGGAGTTGAGAGCTGAGAGCTAAGGGCTGAGAGCTGATAGCTGAGAGTTCGGAGTTGAGAGTTGAGAGCTGAGAGCTGAGAGCTGAGAGTTGAGAGATGAAAGTTGAGAGTTGAGAGTTGGGAGTTGAGAGCTGAGAGTTGAGAGCTGAGAGTTGAGAGTTGGGAGTTGAGAGTTGGGAGTTGAGAGCTGAGAGTTGAGAGATGAAAGTTGAGAGTTGGGAGTTGAGAGCTGAGAGCTGAGAGCTGAGAGTTGAGAGTTGGGAGTTGGAGTTGAGAGCTGAGAGCTGAGGGCTGAGAGCTGATAGCTGAGAGTTCGGAGTTGAGAGTTGAGAGCTGAGAGCTGAGAGTTGAGAGATGAGAGATGAAAGTTGAGAGTTGGGAGTTGAGAGCTGAGAGTTGAGAGCTGAGAGTTGAGAGTTGAGAGTTGAGAGTTGGGAGTTGAGAGTTGGGAGTTGAGAGCTGAAAGTTGAGAGTTGAGAGATGAAAGTTGAGAGTTGGGAATTGAGAGCTGAGAGCTGAGAGCTGAGAGCTGAGAGTTGAGAGTTGGGAGTTGGAGTTGAGAGTTGAGAGCTGAGAGCTGAGAGTTCGGAGTTGAGAGTTGAGAGCTGGGAGTTCGAAGTTGAGAGTTGAGAGTTGAGAGCTGAGAGCTGAGAGTTGAGTGTTTCGAGTTAAGAGTTGAGAGTTGAGAGATGAGAGATTAGAGTTTAGAGTTTAGAGTTTAGAGTTTAGATTTTAGAGTGTTTAGAGTTCAAACTGTTTAGAGATTCGGCCTGTCCCCCGAGCATCGCCCTTATTCCGTGACAACACTATATATAGTACCATCTTCACTAGTTGCCATTTTTACCTAAGTCCAACTGGAGAGCTCCCATAAGACACAAGTAACACCTGTCAGTGAGGGGCGTTATGACGAGTCTCTTCGACGCACCTAGGTACTCGTAGCCGTAAAGATACTGAGAGTTGCTCATCCGCGACACACAATTGTCAAGCTCTTCGTCCCAATAATAGCGCAAAGCCTTTACCCATTCGAAGTTCGTGCTGAAGCACAAAAGTGTTTTAGAGAGAACGACGAAACGTATCCTCCATTCCCAAAGAAACTTCCTCGGGCAACTTCTTTTACACTTGGAAATTTCACTATTTCTCACCTAGTCGTCACTTCGCTTTGAACCAGAGCCGTAACGATATCCCTCGCGTGAACGTCTATCGTGATCACGTTGGTTAAAACGTCCCGTATCAATATCGGCAAGTCACCCCTCACCATCGCCGCCCACTCGGCTAAATTCTACAGAATTGAAGCTCAAAAAACGAGCTATATATATATCCCTGCAAATGACACTAAAAGAGATCAAATATACCGTGAAAGATTTCGCCTCGAACGCCTTCATCTCCTCAAGCACGTTGCCAGGGCTTTCCAAAACGGCATGGACGTCTCGAGTCCAGAATATTTGGAAAACGGCCATGACTATCTGGAAAGGGTGAGGAGTGGTGTATTCACTTTATTACTAATCCACGAAGACACATTTATTCCAGACAAGATGCTGAACAGACACAAGTAACTAGTACACGTCTATAGTCTGTAACCTGAGAAGGATGCATAGATAGAAACGCTTCGCGTCCTTTCGCTTGTAGGTCTTTAATCCCCTCCTTCATCCTTCTCCTCAAAGTGGAGAACATCGCATCCTCGACTCGACCTAGCCAGTCTTCGACGTTGCCTCTGGCCCTCAAGCCTTTCCCAAGAGAAACCACCTCGCCTTCTGGTGAAACCATCGCGATTATGTCAGTCGTCAGCACGGTCTCTATCACTTCGCCGAATTCGTCCTCCTTCGTTGCAGTGGCGAATTCCAAGCGGTGTATCGCGTCGAAGCATTTCTGCAAGTGCCTCTGCACGGCGTGCGGGTTCTTCGTCTGTTTCAGGGCGATCGGTAGGAATTATAGAGTTGCCGCTTGCCAACGCGTCCCGCGTCAACGCGAGTGGGCGGATGAGACACTTTGGCTTCCCCTCTTTCAATCGATACCTGAGCTAAGATCTCCAGAAGTTCGTCGTTGGACAAGAAGAAGAACCGCGGGAATGCTACTCGCTTCACCTCGAGATAGGCTTCCAAGCACTTCATCACCTCGTCCAGTCTGCTGTTGTTCTCCTGGAGCAGTTCCAGCAAGCCTGGCTGAATGCAGGCAGCCATGGCCAAGGGCGACTGGAAATTACGTGGTGAAATGATGAGCGAATAGCGCGGAGAATAGCTTTATTTTATCAAATGCTTTTGAATAGAGAAGATGGAAAGTTTATAAACAATTGTTGACTGAAGCGCAGCGACACTTAAATTCTTCGATTCAACTACTCTCTAGAAACCCTAAAAAAATTCATTCAAACACCCTTCCTTCTAAGCAATTCTGCCCTCTTTAGTTAAAATCTCCTATCTAGCATTTTGAAACAACCGAGATAACTGAAGTTTTATCATTTACTTTGTACCGTCTTTATTTCTCTCATTCAAATTAGAACATGTTGTCATTATTTCGTAACAGCTTAATATAATTTTTTGTAACAGGTACACCGGTAGGTAATGTATTATTAACGTACCAATTAATTAATTGTTTTAGATAGGATATTTTAACCATTTGGAAAAAAGTTAGGTTAAATACATTAGACTATTTATAAATCTTTAGGAAGCACGTAGAGTTTTCTAACTTTACTTAAAAGGTAAAAGACGTGTGGAACTTCGAATATTTCTGCGTATCTCAAAAAATGAAAAAATGCTAGATAGGACAGTTTAACTAAGGAGGGCAGAATTGAAGATTGCTGCAAAAAGGAGGCAGCTCAAAATTTTCAAAGTTCACCCTGCCATAGAGAAAATATATTTGTGCTCAGTAACAGTGCTAACTGCTGCGTTAATATGTAGATTTTAAATGGGTACAATTCTGTTCTAATTAATTTCCCCAAAATTAAATTTAGAGCTGCCCCCTTCTTGCCGCAAAGTCTCCAATACAATCTTAATCCCGGAAAGCCTTTTCAATCAATATAGGGAAACTCTGCATCGCACACCTTGTAAGTCCTCCTCATGAGGTCCTTCCAAAACTTGTCGACCTCGATGAACAGCCTCGCCTCCTGTGGGAGCTGTCGCTGGATGTCTGGCGCTGAGAATATCGCCTCGAGGTACAGCCACTGTTGCTGCAGGTATTGCCAGGCTTCCTAAAACAAACGCGAGAAAAGGTTGCGAGGCACTGCTCTACATATCCCCAAAGTTTCATGATTTTTTGAATCCCCGGCTTTGGGATCTTCCCTCGTAAATAAATAAACAAAACCCCCCAGAGATATGCGCACCAAGGTGACTGTGAATAGATCCAGCTTCTCGATCCACTGCTCGACTACAGATCGAATGGGCCCAACGTGGCGGGACGCGATGATGGTCTGCAGGTTGATGTTACTGTCGTCCATGGCTGTTTGGATGTCCTCCAAACTGCCGAGGATAAAAACATCCTTCCCTTCTTTATGGGGTACCACGATGAATTCCAGCCCCAGCCACGTGCCCGCGACCTTCTGCAGCATGTTCTCCAAATTAGCCTCGGAGCTGGCCGCGGCGGCGACTTCCATAAGCTCGTCTGGCTTGAGGAACGCGCCTAGGCTCTCAAGCGCCGGCCACGTTTTCATTTCCTTGGGCTTGAACGTGTAGCCCAGTATGTCTTCGATCATCTTCCAGTGCCTCTCCTTGAAGTACGGGTTCCTCAAGTAGCCCAAGACAGGCAGCTTGTTCCTTATCAACTCAGCGTTCTCTTTCAGATCCGGCAGGATGTTGTTCGGCGGCAAGCCGCGCTCCAGCTGGATGATGTTCTTCATGGTGTTCATCGTGAACGAGGTGATCTCCTCGACGTCCAGGCTGTCGAAGTCCACGGTGTACCATTCGTGCACCGTCTGCTCCCAGGAGGTCAGAGTCTCCCACAGCAGAGTGCGCAGTCTCAGCTCGTTCGCCACTTGGTCCATGATGTCGAACCTCGTCTGCTCCAGCTTCCAAGTCAGAGTAAAGCAAACACTTCGGTTTATGTTGGGCTTGTATCGTGGGATCAGGCACCCCCGTAACATAAGAGGAGGACACGGAATGACTAACAAGGAGAGTATTTTAGGTGTCCGCCTCCGATCATTTTGATTTTTGGATATGTTATAGAGGACCGAAAAATAAGAAATACGTGTTTTTTTATTTTTCCCCGTTTTCATATTTGGGGGGTGAAAACTGCGTTCAAAGTTAGGGTTGAAAAATCATTTTTGTGGAATATCTCGAGAACTATTAGAGATAGGGGAATAGTGTCAATGGACGAATTTTGTGTCTTTGAATGCGAAATATGACTGACTCACCAGATTTTCCCCTATCTCTAATAGTTCTCGAGATATTCCACAAAAATGATTTTTCAACCCTAACTTTGAACACAGTTTTCACCCCCCAAATATGAAAACGGGGAAAAATAAAAAAACACGTATTTCTTATTTTTCGGTCCTCTATAACATATCCAAAAATCAAAATGATCGGAGGCGGACACCTAAAATACTCTCCTTGTAAGATCGGGGAGTCGGCGGTAGCCGAGGTGGCTAAGGCGGCTGGCCAGCGCGCAACGAATTTGAAGACCGTGGGTTCGAGTCCCGCGTCCGAGGCTCCCTTTTTTCCGTGACCCTACAGTATTTTAAGGGAAGCTTTACCAAGTGCTGGGAGTTGATTGGGTACCTTGAATGTCCTTTGATGGGCACGGTATTCCTCAGCGGTAGCTGCGCAGGCGGCTATCCGTTTATCGAGCTCCGTCAGGGCGTTGAGACAGGCCTCGACGTTGCTCTCGTAGTGCAGTAGCCAAGGTTGCTATGAGGAACCGCGAGATTGTAAGGAAATTCGATAGGCAGACCTAGGGTAAAGGACCCAATTACTGACACCTAACCAATTACTGTCACCTTAAGCTATTTTGCTTAAAATAACGAATAAATAAACTATAGTATATAATCTATAGTATAGATTATAGGTTGAATTACATAATTCTTTTCGTATATGACTTTACAACGTTTATTTATTCGTTATTTGAATTAAATAGCTTAAGGTGACAGTAATTGGTTAGGTGTTAGTAATTGGGTCCTTTACCCTATATCTATGTCGTACGTACCATTGTTTCTTCGTGGATCTCCGATATCTTCTCATTTAGCGCTGTGATGTCCTTTTGGAGCTGGGCGTTGAATCTGTTTATTAACTTCGCCCTCTGCTCGAGGCAGTGCTCCACTGCCAATCGTAGACTGGTGAAGTGGGACCCGATACCCTAGTTCGAAAACCATGCCAACTGGAGGTGGTGTGAAAGTAACGTGTGCGCGGTGTATTGTTGGATCGTTACCAAATAATTCGCCATGTCTACTGTCGGAATTGGGAAGCCGAACTCTTCCATCGTGTCGTACAATTCTTTCACGTAATCCAGTTGCGCCTCCTTCTGGTCCACGTTTTCGCGGGCTTTGTCGACGAACTGTATGTACGCCACGTATTCGTCCGTTGTCACCGGCTCAGATTGCAGGTAATTGATAGCGTCGATCGCTTCCGCTAACAGAGCGTCCACTCTGCTCTTCCCCAGGCTGTCAAAACGCGGGTGGTTGTTACGTAGAGAAGGGAAATTGAGGGAATAGTGGAAGCAGTGGGAGTGGTTGCATCGAGGAAGTTCTTAAGAATTTTTAGTATCGGGGGCTAGAATTATTTTAGAAATGGAAGAGTAACGTGACAAGTGGATACAAGAGAAGGGGAAGAGTTAATAGAAAGATCACGGCTGCTGGAGATTTCAAAAGATTATTAAGTGATGTCACCCAACTGTAGATTATAGTTCTTGAAAAAATATTTTGTACGAATTTTTTTATCGGCACACGTCGATACCTAGGGGATGAAATTAGCCCTTGAAGTTGGGGGTGGAAAACACGTTTGTCCCAATATCTCGAAAACCATGCACTATAGAGAAAAATTTTTTAGACGAAAATGATGTATTTTTTTATAGCAAATTCAGTCACGCGATTAGATTTACTGAAAAATTATTACTGTTTAGTATATTGTTTAAACAAATTGACTATTACGAATCTGATTAGGTGGCTGAATTTGTTATAAAAAAATACACCATTTTGATCTAAAAGAATTTTCTCTATAGTGCATAGTATCGGAGATATTTAGACAAACGTGTTTTTCACCCCAATTTTGAGGGCTGACTTCTCCCCTTAGATACGGACGTTTGCCGATAAAAAAAAATACGTGTCAAATATTTTTTCGCGATCTATAATCTACGCAAACTTCATCAAAATCGGCTTGTAACAATTGGGTGATGTCTTTTGTAAGAATAAGAAGACAGTAGAAGAAACTGTATGACTTTGAAAATTACGGCTATAGGGTAAATCCGGGAGACGCGGTCGGGCCGGAGAGTTGGTCGAGTCGCAATATTTCAGGCTTTATACGTAAAAACGCGTTAAAGTGCAGACCAATTACTTCTCTAGAAGCCAAACAATTAAATGAATAGCGTCACTTCGGTTCCTTCTGCGAACGACGAAAACCATTTCTCCCGGCACCTCGGGAGAGGTGGTCAGATGTCACGACTTTAGTTTTCAACACGATTTACAGTAAATATTGTCTTGAAGCAAATATCGACCAGTTTTTCTGAATCAGCATAAAATTCTGAACACATTAGGTTTTTTTCTGATAAAATAAGTAATATCTGTGTTAGTTTTAATAGCCATTTTATATTAGGTCGACCGCGTCTTCCGGATTTACCCTAAGCGAAGTAAGATGCATTTAGTGAATTAAGGAGCTACTCTATATCTGTGGTGAGTTCAAGTAGAGCCAATGTCCGAATTCACAGTTTTGCAAAAACTTTATCTTAACTCTAGCTTCGTTTGACATTGGCCCCTGTTTAACTCGTCCACAGCTACTTCCATCAAGCTATTTACCCCGGCATAACTGCTTCAATCACTCCAATCTTTCCTCTAGGAGCGATCTCGGCAGCACTCTTGAATCGCTCTAGTTGAATGAGGAATATACCAAGTGGCTGAAGATTGTAAACTTTATCGATCAGATCCACCTCCCGCTTGTAACGAATGCTCCACTCGCGGAACAGTTTGCAGTCCCGGTTGTCGCGTATGATATTCTCGTCGAACATGATGTCTTCGTGATAGAATTGCCGGATCTCTTCAAACCGTCGAACGTAACGCGCGGCAGCGTTGAAATTCTTGTTCAGAACCTCCTGCAACTCTTCTTTCAGAGCCTCTAACACTAGATCTTGCTTCAGTACTTGCTGAATATCCGGTGGGTTGCCACAGATGCGATCTTCTATTTTATGATTGATCATAGGCCTCGAATAAGTGTACAGAAAATGGCATTACTCTTAACAAGTGCAGTGTGAAAGAAACGTGCAGCTGCTTTGATACCTGGTGAAGGAGTGGAAGAAGGGGTCGGAGAGCAGAGGTTTAATCACGAATAGATTCTCTTCCCACATGATTTGGATGGTTTTTAAGACGAAGCGAAGAATATCCGCCGTCGGGTCCAGGACGATATCCGCGGATTGCAGAATTACCAAGTCTACGATGAAATATGGCGACTGGAAAGTTCGATATTATTCAACAAATGGTGGCAATGGGGCTGTTATGAATGTTCGAATATTCTAATTATTCGAATAATTCGAATATTCTAAATATTCGAATACCAGTAGAATTGGAATTTGAGATACGAATACCAGCAGAATTTGAATTTGAGATTCGAGTATCAGTAGAAGTTGAATTTGAGATTCGAATAATTCAAGTATGCTACGTATTCGAATACCAGTAGAATTCGAATTTCTGATTTAAATTCCAGTAGAATTCGAATACCAGTAGAATTCGAATTTAGGATTCGAATAATTCGAATATTCTAAATATTCGAATACCAGTAGAATTGGAATTTGAGATACGAATACCAGCAGAATTTGAATTTGATATTCGAGTATCAGTAGAAGTTGAATTTGAGATTCGAATAATTCAAGTATGCTACGTATTCGAATACCAGTAGAATTCGAATTTCTGATTTAAATTCCAGTAGAATTCGAATACCAGTAGAATTCGAATTTAGGATTCGAATAATTCGAATTTAGGATTCGAATAATTCGAATATTCTAAATATTCGAATACCAGTAGAATTGGAATTTGAGATACGAATACCAGCAGAATTTGAATTTGATATTCGAGTATCAGTAGAAGTTGAATTTGAGATTCGAATAATTCAAGTATGCTACGTATTCGAATACCAGTAGAATTCGAATTTCTGATTTAAATTCCAGTAGAATTCGAATACCAGTAGAATTCGAATTTAGGATTCGAATAATTCGAATATTCTAAATATTCGAATACCAGTAGAATTGGAATTTGAGATACGAATACCAGCAGAATTTGAATTTGAGATTCGAGTATCAGTAGAAGTTGAATTTGAGATTCGAATAATTCAAGTATGCTACGTATTCGAATACCAGTAGAATTCGAATTTCTGATTTAAATTCCAGTAGAATTCGAATTTGAGATTCGAGTACCAGAAGAAGTTGTATTTGAGATTCAAATAATTCAAATATGCTACGTATTCGAATACCAGCAGAATTCGAATTTCTGATTTAAATTCCAGTAGAATTCGAATTTTGGATTCGAATACCAACAGAATTCGAATTTGGGATCCGAATAATTCGAATATTCTTAGTATTCGAAGATCAGTACAATTCGAATTTCAGTTTCGAATGCCAGTAGCATTCAAATTTCAGTTTCGAATTCCAGTAGTATTCGAATTTCAGATTTCAAAAATTCAAATGACTCGAATCATTCCAAAAAATTATTCGTGTTCTAAATTATTCAAAATGATTCGACTATTCCAATAGCTCGACTATTCCAATATTTACAGTTCTAGTGGCAATCCTGGTGCTGCTAATATCTTCTTCAAATACAGGCAATGTCTAATGACTTCCATGTTTTGAAAGCGGAAGAATCGGAGAAGATAAAGTCTCATAAATTATAATAAAGTACCTATACCTGAATTCGATGCGACGCTGGCCGATTTTCTTTCAAAGGAAGATCGATTACATCGTTGTCCAACGACTCATCATCTGGTAAAAATTCTGTGTGGATCTTCAAAGCCTTCAGGAACGCCGTGTAAGTGTTTAATATAAGCCCGTGCATCATGTTCGTTTGCATATAGTCAATCAGATGAATGAAGCTAGACATTCAAATGACTGGTCGTCATTTATGAATGATTCCTATTACTTGTATATTCATAGCTCCATTTGCATACGCACCACGAGAGTCTGTAACACTTCTCCCTTTTTCGTGCTTGCTCGATGTAACTCATTTTCAGAACACCGTCCTTGGGCATCTTAAATTTAACAGCGCTAAACTCGCCTGGGGAACCACGAAACTGCTACTATTACCATTTTTATTACCACTACTTTTTCAACTTAAGTTAGATGCAATAATGTAATATATATATATCGCAAGTTTACTGGTAAAACGCAATAAGATAAGATGTATAGTTTTTCAAAAACGGAAGTTAAAGTTTCTGTTCAATTAAAGTAAAAAAAATTAGTGACTCAAATTAGTAGTACAAAAATCCTTTATTTGTATGTTATCACTTAGTGTCTATTATCATTATGTGAAGAGGTAATTTTTATTTTTTCAGTATAATGTAAAAAGGGGCATTTTTTAACTAACTTGAATTCATTTAAATTTAATTATATTTTATTATTTAAATAGTTTAATAAAAAAATTATTTGTCTAGCGTGTTTTACCCGTATACCCGCGATATATAATAAAGAAAGAAAATCGTAGAGCAGCTAATTCGGCGGAAGAAAAATGGTTTTTCATAAAATGGCACGTTACCAAGTTTTCCGTAGGCAGTTTGTTCAACCGTTATATTCGAATCGTCCGGCGTGTATCCAGCATGCAGCAGTGCACCCAAACAGGCATTATTAACAATATCTAACGCCAATCTCCTAAACTCATCTAACTTATCTCTAATTAATTCTAGTTGCGCGAACTGCAAGAGAAAGAGTTTCGCATGTATCGTGGTATTCGCAGGAAGCATAGTTTCTCAGAACGTGATCGGTTTGAGTTTCACCTGGAGTTCCACGAAATAAAAGGGTAACAGCTTCTCGATCACTGTACCGTCGAAGAAGCTCGAATCGAGGTAGATCGAGCACATCGACTTGATCTCCAGCAAAGATTTGCTGAGGATAGGATCGGATATAAAGAGATTCTCTTGCAAAATGTTTCTCGCCTCAACGAACTTCCTGCAAGAGACAGATTTCCTCCAAACGTAGAAGGCTTTCCACATCCGGAACACAACGAACGATCTTATCTAATGTCACAGAAATGTAAAAGGAGACAGTTGTAATCTGTGGAAGATTCAAGGGTTCCCCGGAACCCAGCGCCGCGCTTTAAATGGCCCCGCGGTCGAAAAGAAGCTCATCGTAAATTTTGCGGAGCCGTGTGCATAGATATTTATTATTCTAAAATTTTTTGAAAAGGCCCCATCCTCGAAAAACTCACCGTAAATTTTTGTGGGACCCTATGCATAGATATTTATTATTATAAAATTAAGAAGAGCATATAAATGATTTCTTTTTGGCATTGCACAATTTTGGAACCCGGTCCCGCAAAAATTCACGCTGGCTCTGAAGACACAGCTTCTGTACTAGGGATTGCAATACCGGTAAACCGATTTACCGGTTTGCCGGTAAATTGCGAGAAATACCCTGAAATTTTTACCGGTAATACGCTAAATATTTGCCGGTAATTCGATAAATTATGTATAGCAATGTAGCGCATATATGCATTCGTTAATTCCGTCGATATCTACTCCGTTATCAATGAAAAAGCTTCAATTAATAATAGAATCGAAAACCGAAGTATCTCAGAAAAAACCAACTTTAAACCAAAAGAAAACTAAAAATCTGAATCAAGCCACCAAAGAATAGACGTATTTTTAAGTAGAAAAAGTAAAAAGAAAATATCTACAAATGGCATATGATTTCTTAATGACTACCCAAACAACGAGTGTAGAATCTAAGAGCGGTTTATCAGGAGACCAAAGTTTGGACAAATTATGTTTTTTGCCTGCTTATTTGTTAAAAAGACTTCTTAAATAAAAAATATTTAATTATGTATATAAGTTCAAATTCTTTTCATTGTTTTCGCGGTGAAGATGCATATTAATAATGTCAATAGTTATACAAATATATTTATTTTGTGTTATATCATTTTATATTTTATGTTTAGAACAGTTTTATTTGCATATATTTTTCATAATGCTCGATTAGAGTTCAAGAAAATTTTTTTTTGTAATGTTTACTTCATTTGCTTATTTGTTAAAAAGAATTGTTAAATAAAAATATTTAATTATGTATATAAGTTAAGATTCTTTTCATTGTTTTCGCGGTGAAGATGCATATTAATAAGTAATGTCAATAGTTATACAAATACATCTATTTTGTGTTATATCATTTTATATTTTATGTTTAGAACAGTTTTATTTGCATATATTTTTCATAATGCTCGATTAGAGTTCAAGAAAATTTTTTTTGTAACGTTTACTTTTATATTTTCAATACCTTAAATAATTACCGGTAAATTACCGATAAACCGGTTTTGAATGAAAATTTTACCGAATTACCGGTAATAATTGAAAAAGTCGGTAAATTTGCAATCCCTATTCTGTACCTTCAATACTTTTAAATAAAATATGTATTCCCTTTCCCACTGTTCGATAGGGGTGAAATTCATTTCGTCGGGGGTGTACTGCGTGACGCCACTGGCGCTGATCGTCATGTAAATGTGGCCGACGTCTTTGTAATGGACGACCCTGAAAAGGGTGATATCACTGAGCCACGGTTTTTTTTAATTAAATCAGAGAGAAGAGAAAAAGTATTTACTTTAGAGCGTAGGGGGTGAAATACTTGGAAGATTGCTCTACCGCGTAGACCATGTAAAAAAATCCGATCTTAGGATCGTCACGAATTTTTTGCATCAGCTCCAATTGATCGACTAACGGGGGTGCATCGGATTCACGCCGCTTTTTTGGCCGGATGTGTGCTGCCCATGAAAGAAAGCCATGATGAGCGTAAGTAGTCAACCCTGATAGGATCTTCAGTTCAGCCGTACATTTAACACGATGCCAAAAAAAACGAGAAGCACACGCGTTACGTTACTTATATTTTTCTCAAAAAGATAAGACACCCGAGAAACGTAATAGCGTCGAAGAAACATAAACCCGATTGGGTCAAAGGAGACCCGAGGAACGTAATAGAGTTAAAAATATGAAAACTCGATTTGGTCAAAAGTGACCCGAGGAGTGTAATAGGGATAAGAAATGAAGAAGCGATTGGGTCAAAAGAGTCCCGAGAAACGTAGTAGGATTAATAATCCAAAGTTGGTCGATACTTGACAGGATTGTCAATGTACTGACAGTCACAGGAAAAATATAAAAGTAAAAATGTGAGAGTAGTACTTGTGACTGGTACCGCAGCATCTTTCTTCGTTGGCACCTGATCCTCCCCCGTTTTCGGCAGTGGAATATACGGCTTGCATACCTGCTTCCTTATCCATTCTTGTTGCTTGCTAAATCCAGTCTACGAAAGTATTTTCTTTACACTTTGCTTCAATAAAGTTCGATTGAAAGAAATGTGAAAACGTTCGTACCAGTGGCTCCTGAATTTCGGGCTTGTACTCGATTTTCTCGAGTAACTTCTTGTGTGGTATAAAGAAGGGAATTTCATCTTTCCCCCTGTAGCAAAGTTGATAAATATGCATTCGGGTACGTGTAAAATTTTGGAGTAGTTTTGAGCTTCGGTTGAGGCGAGTGAAATATAATATAAATTAAAGAGGCTTATGTCGAATGTAAGCGAAACCTTTGTATTATAAGCGTTTATAAATGAAACAACGCGGCGTACGTTTGAAAATACGTTTAGCAATTACTTTTGGTAACTGTGTGTCGGTTTGCGACACAATCTGGCCGCGAAATTGTGCAGTGGAGCCACGCGAGGCACAGTGAATGATTTCGAACGCTTCTCCGAGCTTCCAGAACCGGAAATTTCCCCGTAGCTTTCCTCGCTCAGTTCGTGTTTCCTGCTTTTCTCCATTTTTCTTCATTCTCCGCGGAAAATCACTTATCTTCTACGTGAAATCGTTCCACATCTCGACTTATACCGACTCGACGCGAATCGATCAAACAAACGAGGCTCCTGTTTTGCAGAGATGCGGCAATTTTCAGTAGCTTATTAAATGTATGCTCGACAGTTCGTTTGGAAGAATGACAGAAGGAAGAGAATTTTAGATAGGGTAAACTATGAATAAATAATCTGTAACAACTTTAAGTAGATTGTAAATAACTCTAAGTAGACTATGAGTAAACCTAAGTAAGCTAGAGACGTACTCTTCTAGACAAACAGAAAGATTATGCTGGGCGATACGTGTTATCGTAATAATATAAATAATAAATAAATGGGAGGGTGTGTAAATTTTTTTGTAATAAAACACAATAAAATACGTAAATCTTTAAAAATTGAAATTTATTCTAAATAAAATTTAATAACACTTAATCGTAACGGAAAATAATGATTAATATTAATGATTAATATAAATAATTATTAAATGATTAATATAATGATGAATATAAATAATAAATAATATTAAAAGACATTGTGAAATAAACTTTTATTGCGATTGCTAATGATTTAATAAAAGAAGCAGTAAACAAAATTTCCTTTAATTATTATTTTACATAAAAAATATAACTGGGCCTTAGAATCTGGGGTTAGAAATGAGCTCGCTGGAAAGTAGAGTCCAGCTCTGCAGCCACCCCCATCCGGCCTTGAATTTATCGTCCTTGCTTTATTTATTTATTTAACACATAAACGGTATTTCTCTCGTATATTACAATCTTACGGTATAAAAAAAGTAAAAGGTTCATGTTCTCACTAATGCATACTTACAGGGTGTCCCGTAACTATAGGGTTGATTCTACATGAAGAAATAAGTCGAAAATATAGAATAAAGTTTTCTGATATCACGCTCCATTTTCGAGAAAATTGACTTCGAATTTCAGTGCAACTTCGAATGCACCGAAGTACAGTTTTTGGCGCTCGAGGAGCACGGATACTCGGCTAAAATTCGAAGTCAATTTTCTTCAAAAGAAAGCGACTTATGCCAAAATTTTATTCCATATTTCTAATTAGAATTTTCTTCAAAAGAAAGCGACTTATGCCAAAATTTTATTCTATATTTCTAATTAATTTTTTCATGTACAGTCACCACCCCACCGCTCGTACCACCAGTTACGGGACACCCTGTATATTCTATCCTCTACCGATCGAAGAGTACTACTATTAATATTAAATACAGAAATAGAGGTGTGGAAAAGGGTTAAAAGCAGCTCAATTTATTTATACTTGAAGAGCAGCTGCGAGGCGGGGACCGTAAACAAGGTCAACAGCTGACTCGATTGTGCACTGGAGCCACCGAGACATATCTCTCGAAAAGTTATATTTTTAGCTCCGTAAAGCTTGCGTTAAAATAATTCACAATATTAATGCCACGACATCCTCTGCTTCTACTTTATTAATGCAACTTAATTATCAGCGTGCATCTAATGCAAAGGGATTTTCTGCCCTCCATCATTTGCCTTATAATCTTCCGCTTAGTGCTGTGTAATGGACTGGCAATCCTAATTGCAATCAGCTTTTCCTCTGCCATCACTCATTTTCAAAAGTGATGTAAGTACGTACATACTTTATATCTGAATTGCGTGACACATCCGGTGCAGAAGGCATCGGATCTCAGTTTATCGGAGTTCTTAACATGTGTGGAGTATTGTGTTGTATTTCGTGCTTTCGAGATTACACATTCTTGTATATTCAATTCCATATTGCATCATGCTTGAATCATAGAAGTATGTACTATACAAGGTGTTCGGCAACAGGTGTTTAAGGGCGAATTCCACTTACGCCCAAATCGGCCGTGAGTTTCATTAGGGTAGGTTTCCTTGTACGCGACTGGACGCATCGTCGAGAATTTCAAAGTCGATTTTCTCGAAAATGAAGCGCGATATCAAAAAATTTTATTGCTTTTTCTCGACTTATTTACTTGTTATAAGTCGAAAAGAAAGAATAACTTTTTTTCATATCGCACTTCATTTTCGAGAAAATCGGCTTTGAAATTCTCGACGATGCGTCCAGTCGCGCACAGGAAAAGCTAGCTTAATGAAAATCACGGGCGATTTGGGCGTAAGTGGAATTCGCCCTAAGCGGTGATTCTACATGAAAAACTAAGTCGAAAATATAGAATTAAATTTTGTCACAAGTTCCTCTACCTCAGCGTGCCCCTTAGCTCCCGAAAGCTGTACTTCGATGCACGCGTAATTGGTTAAAATTCAACTTCACTTTTCTCGAAAACGAAAAGCGATATCAAACAATTTTATTTTATATTTCCGCCTTTTTTATGTAAAATTACCCATTAAAGTTTCTACCACCTTTTCCAGGACACAAGGTATACCTACACAACTCCACCTAAATCGAAAATAAGTTTTCGATCATACAGTAATGCGCGAAATCGTTATTGATAACAATTAGCCTGTTTACTGTGATCGTGATACAATGCATTATCTCGCGAGCGCGCAATAAGTTAAGAACACCAAATTCTCGTAGACCGTTATCTGTAGAGATAAAGTCTATATTAGCTCATTATGTACGTTCCAAACACCTGTAACCAATTTATTATCATTCCGATCAAGTTTAGGCTGCGTTATCAACTTCCTTTCAAATTCCCCTAGTATCTAAATATTTCATTCCCGCTCCTAAACACTTTGCGCGCGATACAAACACGCATTCGCAATCAACCACGCGACAATTTTATTCATGCGAGTGTGCGTATCATCAAACTTCTCGAAGAAGCGTCCAGTAACGTAGCAAGCGAATGGTGTCCCACGTGACGAGCACCAAATGTTCGGGAGCAACACGTGCGGCCTCGCCGCTAGTTTATTACGCCACTGCAAGCCGCGGGCCACCGTTCCACTCTGTTCGCATATCTACAGAAGCCTTGGTTGCGTGTACACTCGATTCGCAAATAAAGAAGCTCGAAATTAAATTACGTTATCATCGCGCGAAAGAATTACAAGACTTTGTTGTTAAAGTGAATCCACGTTATCATCTTTGGCGGAGACGTGTGCGGCTGATAAATACGCCCATCTACAATCCACATAGTTACAGGTTACAGCGTACACCTAACCAGTCGAACTACAGATGCGCGACGAGTCGCACGCGGATTGGTGACTGCCGCGCTCCTCGCAATATGTTGCGTTTTATCGTCGATACAGTGCTTTCCACCTGAGTTTCGGTCACACGTCTCTCCGCCGAGGTATGATTCCACATTCTGTGCTCAAGCCGACGCTCGCATCCATTCCCATCACTCTGTACCCTAGATTTCCGCGGAGCGACGAATCAATTAATCGTCCGTCGGCGCTCCTGTCGGTGATGCGTATTTTCGCTCGCGCGTACGCCCGTAAGTGCACGGTATGGGTTATCTTCCTCGTCCACGTGAATGTTGGTGCATGTTTGTTGGTCCGTTGGTGCGTGTCTCACCGGCTAAATCGAGACTGATTTTTCTTCACGATGGTAGCTTCACTGGCAGGTCAATCTTTTCTTGAAAAACGCTAGATAGGTGACTCTACTGTTCCGAAGATTAAGTCTCTTTGAGTGACGCTTGTGCGAAGGAAGTATTTTTTAAATAGGACCGATTGACGCCTTTCTCGGCATTCGGGGGTAAAATAAACACGAGAGTCGTATTTTGCTCGATGGTGTCTAGTTTGAAAGAAATTTAAGTAGGCAGTTTCCATTTTTGTGTTATGATTTTGTGATCACTTGCGTTTTATTGCGCCAGGTGGCATCGATACATCAAACTTCTGAGAAATAACTCAGTTGCTTCATACATCTAAGTGTTCTCGATCTGCATGTTTCTCATATTTGTCGTTGTGTGCACGTATGTACGCTCACCGCACACTGTTTCGTTGATAGGCTGTGTATCGTAAATCTGTTTTAGCTCGCGTATGAATTAAGAGCACTAACAAACGAGCAGGGTGGACATTAATTTGAAAATAATTACCGACAGTCGATCATTTAATGTGCATCAACGATCACCAGTGATTTATTTCCCGCATAAACGTGAAGCATTTTGCACTTGCACGTATCGATAGGAAACTTAACGCTGTCCCGCGGTTTCATACACAAGCTGCTCTTAAAATTTGATTACACAGTGCCGTAAATTTGAATATAATTACAACTGTGATTGATGTTAGTCACGCACGCGATCTTTTCCTCGTTCATGGAACATTCCTCTGTCAAAGGTATAATCTGTTTTTGTAATTCACTTCTGCCGATAGAGACGTTTACAAGTCACGTTCGAAAATTCGCGATGAATCTCGTTTTCTTCTTTTTTTTTTCAATGCTATTCGTCACGAATCGCCGATGATTTTAAGTAACAGATAAATGATTTTGAAAGAATGGCATTTTCCAATAGGGAAGACATAATCGATTATGTTTCTCGGTAAGAGTTAATTGTGGAATTCGCAGCCACATTAAGTGAAATTAAAGTCTGCACGCGAGTCCAGATAAGATCCTAGCTGATCATAAATGATGCACACACCTAATCTTTACCCGCCATTGCGTAACATTGCGCCACTGTGGAACAATCTCTCAGCAAAACTTAAAATCGCTGTCCATAAGAATCACTCACGTACCCCACATTCTCGAGTGCCTCGCATTCAAATCTAATTTCACGAAACATAAACCGTTTCATGTAAAACTCTCTACATTCAAACCTGTAATATTTGCAATAATAGTATTTGCTCTAAAGTGGAATACATAATTCATACACAGAACTTTAATAAAATAAACATTATCACGACGTTGCTATCGTTTTATCGTTCATCGGTAACATCGTGCAGAAAAAACCCAAAGCTTTCTAGTTGGCAAACTTCGGTCGAGTGAATGGAAAATTACAAGTCGTAGATGGCTAACCTATAATTCGGAATTAATCGTCGCGTATGCACACGCCTGATAGAAATTGTATTGGCCGAACATGTGCTGTACTTTAGAATATTTCTGTAGGGTGCTCGCGAACGCTTGCAGGAGATTGGGTTGCTCTTGGTGGGTTTGCTTTCCGGACATCGACGACGATAGTAGTAGTTACAGCAGTTGGTCGTCCTGACCAAGTAAATAGTTACTGGGAAACAGCTAATGAGGCAGCGTTCGATCATGGAATAATTCGGTTTACCAGGCGATGAATCATAATGTATGAAATTTGACATGCAACCAGCTGCGCGCGACATATTTTCGCTTTTAACCTTTAACCGTTTGTTATTCTTTACGTTCGGCGAGAAATTGAGAATACAAATGAGAAGTAGAAGGAAAAACGGATTCGGTATCTTCGTGCATTTTAATTGCGTTCCGTGTAGCCGGTATTTACGTTACCACTCGCCTTTTTACACAATAATAGCGCCTTTCTACACAATAATAGCGCCTTTCTACATTTCTTTTAATGAGAGGCGATTTGAAAATTCTTTCGCGTCTTCGCCAATTTCCCTAATAATTATTTTATGAGACTGTTTTGTATATTATGTTCGCAATGAAAAAAATTCAAATACGTGATCAGCCGATGCTTTAAATCCAGCTGTAATTGCTTCTTCATTACCTGCATTACCCTTTTTTTTTCACATTAATGACTCCTCGGTCCGTGACATTTGACTTGAACGCTTTAAATTCCTACATGTTCCACTGTCTGTCGGTGCGATGCAGTAGCACAAAACATATGCAATGAATAGAACAATGCACGCACATACGTACACTGCGACACTTTAATGATTAATTCAAGGGTTCTCAACGTGATCGCTTACCATTCTCTTACACTAAAACGTGCGATAAATGTAACAAAAGAGTGGGACTCGATCGCTATATCATGAATTTTTCCGAAAACTACCGTTCACAAGTAGTATTTAGATAAAATGTGACACTTGGTATAAATAGAATACTCCTCACTGCTCTCATGACCTTTTTTTAATTTACAATTCGTCAATAAATTTACAATTTTTATTCCCAATTATTCCACACGGAGTGTGCCCCAATATTTATGAAAGGCAGTGTGTCATAAGGAAGATTACACTCCACGATATTCCCCAAATTATCTTATCTCTTCATTGTCTAAGTCGCTTGTCATCCCGGCAACTAATGTCAATTGCAATTGCCGTAATTACTCTTACGTGGATTTCTTTTTCTCCCATCCTTCATCATTGAACGAGGACAGAAAGAAAGACGACGAAGGATCTCGAAGGAGCTATTCTTAACCGATAAAACGAATCGTTACCGTTGGCCCTGTTTCAGAAAAGCTTCCGCGCCGAGCAACCAAATCGTTAGAATAAAAACCGTGCAGAGCACGGTATCCGGGAAGTGACCCCGAGGATCCGACCACGTCGATCGTATACGCTTCGAATACATTAAACTTTGTTATCATTCGCCAAATACGGGACTGCGACGAAGGGAGCGAGGAAGGGGAAGAGCGGGCACTTCTTTCCAATACGGATCGGGAACATCGACGGGGAAATGGACCGAATTTTCGTGGACGAGGAAACCGGCGAGAGCATTAGCGTTCCTGCTGGCGAGTGCGAAATCACGCGGCTCATTAATTCGGTGAACAATGCCGAAACGGGGGAGCCAGAGATCAGCCTGGTGGGCACTGAAACGATTAAGAATCGAAGGATGCGTTTCCAGGTAAAAGAAGCGTGCTATTAATAAACGTAATGGAATCGTTATCATAAACATGCGCGCGTCGTTCTCTCTCTCTCTCTCTCTCTCTCTCTCTCTCTCTCTCCCTCTCTCTCTTTCTCTCTCTTTGTTTGTTTACTTTAGGAAGAGAAGCGTCGTAGCGAAATTCTAATGTGCTGCAAATACAACACACGTGTGATATCTCGGGCATAGAGTTGTAAAGCTAGTAAAAGCGACTTTTATTCTTCTCGCCTTAACATGTTAACTGGATCTCGCGGCCAGAATGCACAGCATGCGCCCCCCTGTCCTGTATTTAAAGACGAATATACTCGAATTGACTCATCTTGCGCAATGTTTTCTCCAGTTGACAGGTTAAAAGTTTTTTATGATAAACGTATGCTTATGGATGCTCGAACACAGGATTGCCGCCATCTTTTCGCGTTCCGAAATCCATAACTTTCAGAAACAAAAGCTTAATGTCTTAATGGCTTTGTGTCTTCGCATGTTACTTTGGAATTATTTAACATCGGGCGACGTTGAAAAGGTGGTAACCCCAATGGGCAGGGGCGGATTTGTATGTAGGCTAAGAAGGGTGCAGCCTGGAACGGAAAATTTGGGGGAGGGATAAATTTTGGGAAACGGCGGATTTTGAAGTGGGAAATTTTGGGGAACAGAACATTTTGCGGAGCATCAAATTTGGGGGAGTGGGAAATTTTGGGGAACAGTAAATTTTGCGGAGCATCAAATTTTGGGGAGAGACAAATTTTAGGGCGTGATAAATTTTGGATAGTGGCAAATTTTGGGTAGTAGCAAATTTTGGAGAGCAGAAAATTTTGGGAAGCGACAAATTTTGGGGTGCGAAAAATTTCCGGAGCGGTAAATCTTGGGGTGCGATAAATTTTGCGGAGCATCAAATTTGGGGGAGTGGGAAATTTTGGGGAACAGTAAATTTTGCGGAGCATCAAATTTTGGGGAGAGACAAATTTTAGGGCGTGATAAATTTTGGGGCGGCAGCAAATTTTGGGTAGTGGCAAATTTTGGGGAGCCAAAAATTTTGGGAAGCGACAAATTTTGGAGTGCGAAAAATTTCCGGAGCGGTAAATCTTGGGGTGCGATAAATTTTGCGGAGCATCAAATTTTGGGGAGTGGAAAATTTTGGGGAACAGTAAATTTTGCGGAGCATCAAATTTTGGGGAGAGACAAATTTTAGGGCGTAATAAATTTTGGGGCGGCAGCAAATCTTGGGTAGTGGCAAATTTTGGGGAGCCAAAAATTTTGGGAAGCGACAAATTTTGGGGTGCGAAAAATTTCCGGAGCGGTAAATCTTGGGGTGCGATAAATTTTGCGGAGCATCAAATTTTGGGGGAGCCAAATTTTAGGGTGCAATAAAATTTGGGGCGGCGGCAAATTTTGGGTAGTAGCAAATTTTGGAGAGCGACAAATTTTGGGTAGTAGCAAATTTTGGAGAGCGATAAACTTTGGAGAGCATCAAATTTCGGGAAGCGGTAAATCTTGGGGGGCAATAAATTTTGGGGAGCGGCAAATTTTCGGGTGCGATAAATTTTCGGGAGTGGCAAATTTTAGGCGAAGAAAATTGAAAAGGGTGTAAACACAGAGACTTAAACCAACTTTAAAATAATCCACTGTTTTCTTCATCTAGCAAATCAGCAATAATTAAATTAGAATTAATTTTAAAATCACCTCGACTCTTTCAAATTAAAATGATGATATTTCACGGCCAGGGTGGCAGACGCTTGTTAGCCTAAGGGCGCCATGTCTCCAAATCCGCCCCTGCTAACGGGAGCCCTATCATAAAAGAGCGAAACAAGGCAGCTTTAAGATATTCGAGTAGAAAACTCTACCGGGGATTAATAAATAACAATTGTTTAGATTCCCAAAGAGGTGAAAGAGACTCTGTCGTCTAAAGACAATTACTCGAGGAAGAACAAAAATCCACTGGCATTGGAACCCGTTCCCGTTGTGCCAACCTCTGGGCAAATGCGCCCGATTTGCATACTGTTGCTGGCCGTTTTATGTTTCCGCTGGTTGATACCAGTGTTGACGTTGTTAGAGTTGTCGTTGCACGTTTGGGCCCACCACAAGAACAAGTCGCTGAAGAATGCCAGCGTGTACTTTCGCTCGCCGTTCCACGTGATCTCGTCCGAGTTCTGCGCGCTGTGCCAGAACGAGACCTGCATGGACCGCGTCGGGAAAATGCACCAGATACGGATGCACAAGTTTCTCAGGCATTGTAATTACATGAAAAGAGTCGTCACGTGATAAATTTTTTAGAACCGTCAGAGAAACGCCGCGACCATTAATTGCAATTATTTTCCTCTGCGTGGAATGCGAAGAAACAAAAAAAAAAACCATCGACGACCGAGTATTGTTGAACGTTTCCCCGAAGCATATCTCGTTGAATATAATTAGTATCGACAGAGTAAGAAAAATCGCTCGCGACCTTCGTTAATTCAGGCTCTGTCCGCCGCAAATCAATCGAATTTACTAACGCAATACGCTAAGCAGAGAATAGCCATTGGTGCGGGAAATGAATTTTATATTGAGGATTTGTTTAATACTAACAGTAACGATGTAGCAGGGTAGGACTGGTCTTCAGTGCTGAACGAAGAAATTTTATAAAGCTTTACTACCGTTGAAACGTTGAGGCGACAGTAATACTGCAAGGAAATAGTTGTACCAGTAAAAGCCCATAGAAGAGTATTTATATTAAAGTTTATTTTATAAATGTAAAAAAATAAGTTACTCTTTTAAGGCACGTGTGAGTAAATATGTTCCGTATTACAACTTATACCAATTTTGTCACTTGTTATTCAAATAATAAACTGTTACATAATCTTCAACTTCTCGAAATAAAATTGCTCAGTCAATATACCTGTCCAATATTATGCTTCTAATCAATTTCAAACTGAAATGAGCTGCGCTGCTAATCACGTGTTTAAATAACTGTGACGTTTAATATTCAAGAAAGGCCACGGTCGCATGCTACCACATTCACGGAACTATATTAAAAGTTAATCTTAAAAGCGCTGGAAGCGACGTTCCTAGCGCAGCGCTAAAATTTCTCTCGTCGCGATTTGGCACAAGCCGTTGAAGTTGCAGGAAAGATGGGCCCTCCAGAAACGGCACTTGTTCCAAACGTAAGCAGGGTAATTCGGGCTCTGTATGCCGTGAAAGATCCGAGCGATCGCGCGTCCAGTGAAGTTGTTGTCGCGGTAGCTTATAACTAAGTTACGGACGTCGCCGACTACTTCATTTTCCTTCTCCAATTTCATCTGCAACAAACACACGAACGGGTTATCATAGAATCTGTTACAAGCAGAGACCAGAAATAAGTTATTTTTTCAATTCTTTCGGAAAAAATCATTGGGAAAAAGTTAATTTTTATTCAACTGTTAGTATTCAAGTCAGTATTCATTAAATACTGCATAAATTTTCCGAAATATGAAGCGATTAAAAAATATTAAGACTTATCTGTTTTGTGGTTACTGATAACCATTATTATCGACGGAAATATTTTTTGGTCACTAATAACCGTTATTTGTCGACGGAAATATTTTTAAACGATTTTATTCAGTTTAGATTCTCTGTATGTTTGTTTGTATGTATGTCACGTCCAGAATTGCCGGGAACATTCTAGGACGAGAAGAGAGGTTCTTGCCCCGTCGCCTCCAACGTAACCTAAACCCTAAGGCCGGCCGGCTACGTCGCAATGGAGTACTGTGCGGGGCGGGTGGATTGGCTTTGAAGGATCGTGGAGGAAAAGAAGAGGTGCGTTTCGTCTTGGGACCGTCAGTCAGACTCTCATCAGTAGGGCTATAACTGACGGCCCCTGCCCTAGACACACACGGGGACACAGAGGATATGATTTTGGAACTTGTGTATATATATGAAATGAGTAAGAGAAATAGACTAGCGAGAAGATTAGACCTCTGGCGGCGCTCGTCGACACTAAGTCGCGATACCGTGGTGGGGCCGGGACGTCACATATGTATGGTTCAAATCTGGCAACTCAAATTTAACCCACTTCCAACTATCCAATTGTCTTGAAACTTTGCAGACGTGCGTAGTTTGGATGACAATACAATATTTAAAAAGAAAATAGCTCCGAGCGGGTGGAAAAATTATCCAGTCCTCGATAAATATAACCCATAACGACAAATTCAAACGACTTGAAATCAGCCACTCGCGTTCTTTACGAAAATGACAGAAAGCCGCTGCGTTCGGGACGCTAGTCGCATCGCGATTTGAAATTAAAAATTAAAAAGTAGAAAATAAAAAATGTATAAAAAAAATTTTATGTTAAACGATTTTATTAAAAATGCACTAAAAAGTAAAAAATTATTCTTTTCTTATACCACAATTTCGATGGTATTTTTTCACATTAAATAAAATCCTGCTCCACGATTTTATTTAAAGTGAAAAAATGTCATCGAAATTGTAGTATCAAAAAAGAATTATTTTTTACTTTTTAGTGCATTTTTATATAATCGTTTAACATAATAATTTTTTATATATATTTTTTGGTCACTAATAACTGTTATTGACGACGGAAATTGTTTTCGGTCACTAATAACTGTTATTGACGACAGAAATTGTTTTCGGTTACGAATAACCATTATATCGATGACCAGAATTTTTTTTCGGTTACGGTATAACCAATATCTATTGCAGGACTTTTTTTTGGTTACGGTATAACCAATATATCTGGCGGGAATTTTTTTTTGGTTACGGTATAACCAATATATCTTGCGGGAATTTTTTTTCCGTTACGGTATAACCAATATGAATTACGGGAATTTTTTTCGGTTACAGTATAACTATTGAACTATAGAATATCTGGAATATTGTGGGTATTAAAAGCCGCAGCGCGCTGTTTAAAAGAGATAGTTGCACTGCGTGGGATGCTGTTTCACTCTTACAGACACGTCTATACCTGCCTATACTCAAATTTACTACAGAAAAGAAGTAGGGTAAACGCACCAATAAATGAACGCTTAAGGCTAATGAATGAACACTATTATAAAATTATGTTTGCAGCGCGATTAATTCCACGTGCTACAAAAATTGTTTGGATATTGGAAGCAAGAAATTAAAAGAAGTCTCTAATTAATTAGTTGCTTATTTTAATAACTTATTTTACTAATTTTAATAAAAAATGTCCATTCACCGGTACGTGTTCAGTTACTGGTACATCCACCCTGCATTTACTACAGACAAGACACCCATTCAATGCCACTATCTCTCTTGGCCTGGCCAGTCCGGGTTTTTCCGTACCGTGTTCGCATTCCAGATATTCCATAGTTCAATAGTTATATCGTAACTGAAAAAAATTCCCGTAATTCATATTGGTTATACAGTACCCAAAAAAAATCCCGCAAGATATATTGGTTATACCGTAACCAAAAAAAAATTCCCGCAGGATACTGGGAAGTGACATGGGGCGGGGCCTAGCCAAGATGGCGCCGATACGGGTACAAGATATATGCGGTATTGTAGTTATTTGCGAAACTGTTCCTTTCTATGCAAAGTATTTGCGACTAGCTAAGTACCCGTGCTTCGCTACGGTTCGCTTAGTTCTTTTATATATATAGCTTAAATTCCGATGGATACTGCAATTAAATGCGGGTAAATGCGAGCATTACTCGAGGGCTCTGAATGATAGAGCCCTTGGCAATTTATTCCCGCCGCGGTGCTGTTTCGCAAGCGAGAAGCGTTCGGCCGCTCGCCGCCTGGCGGTCGCGTCGCGAACTACTATTATTTATAAATCATTATTTTAAAAAAATCAAAACGTTAGAACCTTCTTCTCGCCAAGACGAACAAAGTGATGTAATACACTTGTGGCCACAGTTCATATTTACTGAGAAACCGCATTTCAAAGTATGTCACTTCACTTTTATATAATAGTATAGATTGGGCAGGTTCAAATCCTGCCCAGCGGAATTTTATAGAAGGTGAACGTGTACTTCGAGAGATTCATGTGTACCCTTAGAGCATATAAACATGGAGGAAGCATGTAATAAGCGAAAATGTAGACGCCGATAGAAAGAGAAAGATATACATGGGTACACCCCCTCTCTTTCTAGCGCCAGCGTATTTTTTTTATGTTAGAAAGAGAGAGGGTGTCCCTCGTGTATATTTTTCCCTTTCTACCGCCGTCTACATTCTCGCCCATTGCATGCTTCCTCCATGTTTATATGCTCTAAGTGTGTACCCAACGAGCGCTTCTACTTTCGCCACCAGATGTCATGGCAATGGATGTCACTTCCCAATATAGGTGTTACAGTAAAAGTTGGATAACTGCACGAAATTCGGGACCGGAGGCACGCAGTTATCCAGCGGAGGTAAATATTCTCGGCCGCCATTCTATTCGAGCCGAGCTCGGAGTTTGTTTACGTTTTTTGTCGAGCGTAGAGAAGAACAGCGAGAGAAAGAGAAAGAGGGTCGACACTCGAGCTGAACAAAACAAACGCGTCGATGACACACTTCCTAATGCAATAAGAAAATTTTCCTATTTTTGATTTCGTGTTAACGCAACTTTCGCCAATGTATTTGTGAGGTTCCCCCAATTAAAGAAAGACCAAACATGATATAATTCGGATCATATTTGCATATTTAATGAGTGATAATAATGTTGGATTCCGGGTGAGAAATGCAGAGACCGATTGATATTCATAAGTAAATATTATCCAAATTATGTCGTGTTTGGTCTTATTTTAATCAGAAAAACCTCAGAAATGCGTTAGTAAAAGTTTCGTTACAAGAAGATCAATAATAAAAAAGTTTTCTTCTTGCATTAGTATTGGCTCACGGATATTCGAGCTCGGATCAAGTTACACTACTCGACGCTCGCGACGGTCCAGCTTCGTGGTGCGCCAGAGGAGTCCCCTCCCCCGGTGGTGGGGATGACTACCGCGCACTTACGCTGTAGATCGTTCCGTGCAGTTATCCAACTTTTACTGTATACCGTAACCAAAAAATGTCTCGCAATATTATAGATATTGGTTATACCGTAACGAAAAAAAAAATTCTGGTCATCGATAATGGTTATTCGTAACCGAAAAAAGATTCTATTCATCGATAATGATTATTCGTAACCGGAAACAATTTCCGTCGTCAATAACAGTTATCAGTGACCAAAAAATATTTCCGTCGGCAATAACGGTTATTAGCGACCAAAAAATATTTCCGTCGACAATAACGATTATCCATAACCAAAATCATTTGAAGAAAGATATTAATTCTTACGCCATAACTTTTAAAATTTAGGTTATAACAGTTATGGTCTGTGGTTACAAGAGGGCTCTCCAGGGGGCCCTCACGCGCCTACTTTCCCTTCCAATCTTCCTCTCGCGCAGCGTGCCTTCCGTTGTCAAGGAGGCCGCGCGACGCTACGAAGGCTGCCACGACGGGCTAGCGTCTTCGCGATCAGCGTCGCGCGGTATCCTTGACAACGCGGAGGAGAGTGGGAGAACCCCAAGCTCCCGCGAGAACGACCTTGAAGAGCCCTGAGTTACAAGTAACAGGAATACAAAGCATTTCGTACATGTTGCTTCCAGTCGATGTCCATGAGAACTTCTCCCTCGAAGTATCTCCGAATAACAGCCTTCAATTCATCGGACTTGCTTTCCATTTCCTCGCTCAACACCAGACAGCCCGTCACCGCCGGCATGCTGAATTTATGGAGCGTCACGCCGATCGTCTCGAGCTGCTGCAGAGCCGCAGCCTCCTGGGACTGTGCGCGGCTGACTAAAGCGTCCAGTGCCTCGTCCAGCTCGACATCCGTTAGATCGCCTGGTGCTTTCACTCTCAAGCCCAGCTTGTCGTACCTCACCGAGATGGCTGAGCGCTTCGACGCTCCGTTAACTAAAAGGAAGAAGGAAGGTGTTTATACGCGATTCTACGAAATACACTGATTAGGTTTGAACACCGACCTGTTTTCCATTCCAAGTTTTTAAGATGACTCTTCACTACTCCGCTGTCCCAACCAATAGCGGACGCCACGTCTACCACTGGAAATTCGATGGTGCTGCTATTCTCGTGAGAGACGCCGTTCTGCAGGTCCAGCGCGATTGCCATTGCGAGCGGCGGCGACTGAAGCATTTTTGTTATTACAGTAGTCGAGTGAAGCGCACTTGGCAATGAATATTAATAGATACTCACTGACTGCGCCGCGTGCTTCAGTGCCTGAGGCCCGCTGTAACTCGAGACTCTAGCTCTCACGTACACAGACGAGAGGACTGTGATGAATCGTTTAGGGTGCAGCTCGAGGTAGCATAAAAGCGTAGCGATCGTTTCCTCGGAAATGTCTAACGCCAGAACCGTTTCGTCGACTGGAATAGCGACTTCGTGGCCGGGGCATCTGTGGTTGGGATTCTTCTCGCGGATCCTCGCGCACGAGCACGGGAGAAACACTTTCTGAAGTAAACGTCTAATCGTGTGTCTGTCCACTCCCTTCGCGAAAATATGCCTGCGCAGCTCCCATTTATCTCTATCCTCCTAAACAGACAAAGAAGACATTTCGCAAGACTACTCGCCAGCCGATATATTAATTCCGGTACACTGAATTAGTTTCACTGTACCGTGGGATTTAAAAACAAATGGCAGTGCGCCATTAGTCCGTCCCGGCCGGCTCTCCCGACTTCCTGAACGTAGCTTTCGAAGGTGCCAGGCATATTGTAGTGAATAACAGAGCGGATATCCGATTTGTTCAGACCCATACCGAAGGCAACGGTGGCAACGACAATTCTAATTTGTCCGTTCATGAATGACTTCTGAACGGTTTTCCGGCGGTAGGCGGACAAACCGGCGTGGTACACCTCCGCAATGTGAGACAGCGTGCTTTTCAGATTCACATCCTTCCGTTCGTCCTGTTAAGCATACAAGCGCAACAAGTTATTCCACGAGTGACACAACGAAGTTATATAAAAATGGGAGAATGTGTACCCGCAGGGAAACTCTTAGGAGACCTGCAATCCTCGCGCATTCTTCTCGGCGAGTACAGTAAACGATGATCGAGTCGCACTCCTCGAACCTTTCGCTCTGCAACAACTTTACCAACGCCTGATCCCTGCCGTCGTCTTTGGAAACCGTTAGCAACAGGTTCCTCGGCATCGGGACGTCAGAGATGACGCCCTGCATCCCGTCGTGTATTCCCAGGTGACTCACTATACTTTCTGCGGTAGCTTTCGTCGCGGTGGCAGTGAGAGCCAGCACCGTCCTGACGCCTAACTTCTCCTTGAGTACGCGACAGACCATCAGGTAAGACGGACGGAAATTGTGGGACCACTGCGAGATACAGTGAGCTTCGTCGATGCACGCGAACGCGATTGGTGGAAGCTGCCTTAGTAAAGCACCGAAGCCGGTTGACTTCTCCCCAGCGACCACCGCTTCGGGGGAGATCAGCAGGATGTTCAGCTTCCCTTGCCTCACCATTTCCATCACGCTGTCCCGCACTTTCTGCGTCTGATTCGTGTGCAAGCACGCCGCAGATAAGAACGACGGCACGCCTGTCACTTGATCGTCCATCAGAGATACCAACGGCGATATCACTAAAGTGATGCAATTGAAGTGTTTGGAATAAATGTACGCGGGTAATTGGTAGCATAAAGATTTCCCGGAGCCTGTGGATAGAGTGACTAACGTAGATTGGCCGGAAAGTATTCTCATCACTGCTTTCTCCTGCCCGGGTCTGAACGCGGTGTGACCAAATCTACGCAGCGTCTCCAGGACCTCCGACGGTGCTGCTGTAAACAAAGTACACGGTTAATTTCTGAATTAATTGATAAGTTTAATCGCATAGTAGACTTGTTACCTATATGTGTTTGATTGTCTTCAGGGTTATACAGTGGCTGTATAATGCCGATTTCTGGTGGTAATAACTTCAATACCAAATCCTCGGGTATTTTATGCCCACATAAGATTTCCTGCAAATGCGATTAAGGGGTCATGTCTAGTTTGCAAGAAAACGTGATTTTCGGGAATTTTTTGTGGAAAATCTGATGTATACTTTTTACAATTATTTGCTTATTTTAAAAGTACATATATTCAGCAACTCTCGGTAATTTTATTATAGGAAAATATTAAAAAATGAACGAATAACAGTCACTCTCCTGGAAGCTATTTTTTTTAGCGGTAAGCACGATTTCTCCGAATCGGATTATCTGAAATCGAAGAGTGAAGAAGATTCTGTTAGTATATGAGTTTATCTAGTTCGTGTACGAAGGATTTTTTTTATGAAAACTCTATTTTTAATTCACGAGAAACGAACAATTCAGACATCGAAAAATCATGATTTTGCGTTAAACGGCCGCTATTTTGTCTGAAATCATTTTTTTTTAAATCCTTCGTTCACGAACCAGATAAACTAGTATATTAACAGAATCTTCTTCACATTCTGATTTCAGATGATCCGGCTCGGAGAAATCGTGCTCAACGCGCAACGCCATTATAAAAACAGCTTCCGCGAGAGTGGCTGTTATTCCTTCATTATTTAATATTTTCCTATAACAAAATTACTGAGGGTTGCGGAATATATGTACTTCTAAAATAAGGAAATAGTTGTAAGAAACATACATCACAGTTTTCACAAAAAATTCCGGAAAATGGCGTTCTCTTTCGTCTGCTAACTAGGCATGACCCTTTAAGGCAGGGCTGCACAGGGAGCCTTTTTCAGCGCCTAGCGGCGAGCAACCGGCCGTGCATCGAGCTGTTCCATTACTAAGGATAGAATCAGTGAGGAACACTGCAGTAGTGTAGGTGCGGGCTCGGAGGCGCGTAGCGTAAGTATAAGTAAGTCACTGATTCTATCCTTAGCAACGGGACAGCTCGACGTACGGCTGGTTGCTCGCCGCTAGGCGCTGAAAACGGCTCCCTGTGCAGTCCTGCCTTAAAGGGGTATTCTGGTCTGACGGGTAAAAATTTTTTTGCATTTTCTACTGGTACATTACATGGGTAATACGTAATGCATAAAAGGGTTTTTTCCAATTCGTAATATTTGCAGAGCTACAGAGTGCAGAATAGGTAGGTATCTATACGGCGCGCTCACTGACAAGGGAACACCGCGAACCCGGACTCACCGATTCAAACGCAACTTTGTGGGTTTTTAGAGTGACTCAAAACAAGAACAACGGTGTGTTTCATTTGGGCCCTATTGCCCTTTAACGGGGTGAAAACTAATCTCCAAGTCAAATTGGCACTTCCACTTTTTTGCGTATAACTTTCAAAGTACGAGAGATAGAAAAAAATGTTTCAAACAAAAGTTTAGTGGTGGAATAAGCGCTGCAATCTTGCGTTAACAAAATTTTAAAAATATAATTTTTTTCGACAGGTTCTTTTTTTTTAAACTATTTTCAAAAAAATTTTAACGCAAGTTTGTAGCGCTTATTGCACCATTAAACTTTTGTTTGAAACATTTTTTTCTGTCTGTTGTACTTTGAGAGTTATAAGCGAAAAAGTGGAAGTGCCAATTTGACTTTGAGGTTAGTTGTCACCCCCTTAAGGGCGATAGGGCCCAAATGAAACACACCGTTGTTCTTGTTTTGAGTCATTCTAAAAACCCACAAAGTTGCGTTTGAATCGGTGAGTCCGGGTTCGCGGTGTTCCCTCGTGAGCGGGACGGACGACGCATAACAGTTTGTTCCTGCAAGTGTATTTCGGCAAAGTTTCAGCGGACTGTTCTTTCTGGGGAGAAGGGGAAGGGGTTGTGCATTTTTGTGCCTTTTAGAATACAAAAATCGACCATTTGGTTACAAAGAGACCGTTACTCTCCTAGGTCACAACTTTGGCTTCGAACGTCGAGTAAACTTTAAACGCGATTTTCTCGAAACCATGTTTTTCGAAACCATGTTTTTCGAATCGGTGACCGTGATATTTCAAGATCGACTGGACCAACTCAGTCCAAGTTTTGCATATATTATCAGCACACGTGTGGCTATCGTCCCTACCAGAATTATGATAAAATATTTTGTTTTTAAACTTTCACAGATGTTTAAAGTTGAAAAAATGTGAGAAAATCGAAAGTTAATTTTCAAACCGCCGCCATTTGCTTAATTTTCAATATTTTTTTATCATTCTGGTAGGGACGATAGCCAAAGGCATACAAATAAAGAATCTCTTTACATTTTTCGTTTCTGATCACTAATTAGATCGAGCCCAATTATGGTCACCGTGACCCCAGTTTTTTTGTCACCATTACTTTAAAGCAGTCACCTGCGTTTGATTTTAATTTTTTTCTATTCACAAAATTTGTAAAGATAGTTCAAATATCAATAAGTATGTAGCAATAAACTAAATAATAATAAAACTTATGGGTTCTCTGTAAAAAAATTCCGAAGTAACGCGACGAAAACGCCTCGTCAGACCAGAATACCCCTTTAAGTAGGAATAAATAGTTTTACGAGTATAATAAATGCTTGCTCACCTCGTCTTCGATGGGCTCCCATAAATCCTCATTGGCGTCTTTATTCTCCGCTTCGGTTTCCACCGACTCTTTTTCTGCCGCAGAGTACGCTGGCTTTTCAGGCAAGCGACTGATTCTACGCGCATGTGCTGCCACCGCATTTTGGCTAGCCATGCTCTGCGCCTCTTCCAAGGTTGGAAATTCGGAACCGTCGTCTATATCATTCATGGGTATTAAATCGTCGCCCCTGGAATTAGGGCAATTCCTCGAGAAGTGACCAACGTCCCCGCACTTGAAGCAAGTCATTACTCTGTGCTTTTCAACAAAGTCAGCCACCTCCAAACTGCCTTCGCCAGACCCCAGTTCCTTCTTCCTTTCCTTCCACTGACTCTTCTTATATTTCGAGAAATTGAAGTGCTTCTTACCGCGTACGAATACTTTCTTTTTCAAGTTTATCCTGACAAAGTTTTCATTCATTTTCCCATCAGCCACTTTCTTCTCCAACTTTTCCTTATCGGTCAATTTTCCTTTCGCTTTTGTAGGCGCAGCGGAAGCGGCGCTGGAACTATCAGCTGTGAAATTCACTGTCTTCGTAAATTGTTCGATAAGGTCTCCCTGGCTGTTTTTACTCATAGCGAACCGTGGGAGAGCGTCTAAAGTTTCTACTCCATATATCATAGGCCCTTTAACTTTTGTGCTCTCTGACTCCACAGGCTCGGTTTCCAAGTCTTCGTTATCCTGCGCGTTCTTCTTCTTCCTGGTGGACTTCCTCCTTTCGCCCGTGTTCTTCTTCTCCCCCTTCGCTGTCGATCCCTTCGTGGAAGCTTTAGTCTTCCTCGTGGAAGTCGCCCGCGTTTTCTTCGACCCTTTCTTCTTCGTTTCCTTTTTGTCAGTTTCATTAAAATCTCCATCCGATTCCTCAGACTCATCCTTAATTTTTCTAATCACTCTGCGACGTCGTGGTTGCTTCACAGGTGCTACATCTGCGCTTTCTGTCTTAGTTTCCGACGTGTCGTTCAATTTATCGTTGCATTTGACGCTGTCGCTAGCCAAGTTTGTCACATTACTTACTCTATTATCTTTTACACTATCATTTGTAGCTACAGGAATGCCAGTCGCATTGATATCCACGCATGTCTTTTGTTCATTCACTCTAGTATTACGATTCTCAACGAGATGCACAGCTTGCGCGCTTATATCACTCCGAAGATGCACAACAGGAGCGTACGCCTTATCCGGGCAGATTCGTTTAGCAGGGTGATCGCCTTGGTCGCTGAGCCTCTTAAAGTTTCTGATACGCTTGTGTCTACGTTCCTCCTCCGTGTCGCTGTTGCAAACAAAATCCTCTTCGTCAGATATCCGTGGCGACTTGGACGATTCAGGCAGCGGTGTATTCTCGCGCGGTAACCGAATACTGGATTCCATAGACTCGATCCCAGAGTCGCTCGTACCAGAGAGCCTCTGCGAATCGAACGCAGGATACTCCACGTTATTCTGCTTCGCGCACCTGTCCAACCACCCTGGATTCAAGTTCCTATTAACAGTATGGCCTTTGATCAATTGCTGTACCGTGCTGATCGAATGAGCGTCGAACTTGGGCTCCACGTACGTGACTTTCACCGCCTCGCCAAATATAGGCTTCGCTGTTTCGTGAACATCGAAGCCGTCTCTTTTATTCCCATCCACATTGGCGATCTTCCCTTTGCTCTCGTTCGTACCGTTAATACTCTTCTCGGATCTACTTCTCAACTTGGTCGTAGATAACGATTTCCTAGGATTTCGTTTTACGGAGCTCGAGCTTGTAAATTTGTTTTGCGACAGTTGAAAAGACGACGATCTTCCTATAATCAGAGGCTGTTTCTTTTTAGCCACTTGCTCGCTGCTTTTGCTTAAATGATCGCCCCATACTCCTTTCACATTTTTAGCGTCAACTTCGTCCGTCGTCCAGGTATCAACGATAGGTTGACTGTGAGAACGTGGATCTGTATTTTTTATATTCTTTGCGTCTACGCGTTCTGCGTCCTCCTTGTCTAAACTTTCAACATCCTTTCGGTCTGTAGTTTCCGCGTGCTTATTTATAGTTTCTATATCCTTTTTGTCCAGAGCTTCTACATCCTTTCCTTCGGCATCGTTTATGTCTGTACTTTCTATAGTCTGTTTATTAGAATCTACCAACAATTCGTTATCATTCTTGGTTTCCCCGATTGGTGTCCGCGTTAAAGTCTCGTCGGCAACATTCTCTTGCACATCGTCAGAAAAGGTAATATCTATAAGCGTCTCTTCCAACGCACGTGTCTTCAGCTTCCAATACATTTTATACGACTCCTTTATTTTCATGTCGGCCTCTTTAATGTCGTTCTAGAAGAGCGTGAATGAACGATATAACATTTTTAGAGAAAGAATCTCTCGTTTAGTGACAGGATTATTTAACTTTTCATTGAAGACGACTGTGCTCGAGTGACACTGCAAAATTCTATTTATGTCGATAAGAAAGTCTGACTGAAAGAGATTAGAAATGTTCACTAGTGAAGTGGAATTGAAAAGTTCTTTGATATTTATTAATGCTACGATAATCTTAGTTGAATCAGTTTAAGTTTTGGATATTAAAAAATCGAGTTAAATACCTTGTTCGGTTTGCGTCCGTGCTTTTCCGTGAAGCTGCTTTCCCATAACTTGACACGAACTTTGTATTTGTGGTAGTTTGTCTTAAAAACTGGATCCTGTAGTATCTCCATGTTTCCATAAATGTTCGAGAGCCGAGGGTCATTTATAAATTTAAGGCGTTGAGGTAGCGGAGGCTGGAGGTTAAGCCGCGCGGTCGCTGGAAATCTTGCGGGATCGTACCCGCGTAAATACAGTGGATACTCGGTAGGTAAAATCGCATGACAGACGTCACGGGCACTTGAAATTAGGGCTGGGATTATTCGAATAATTTAATATTCGAATATTTTACAAGTATTCGAATGCTACGAATAAACTTCGAATATTTGAGTATTCGAATATTTTACAAGTATTCGAATGCTACGAATAAACGTCGAATATTTGAGTATTCGAATGTTATCATTCGAATATTTGAGTATTCGAATGTTATCATTCGAATATTTAAGTATTCGAATACTACTCGAATATTTACCCTAGTAGCATTTATTGTTGGCATTTTGATGGCCAACTAATTCCCAACTTGGGGATACCGTGGGCCAACCAGAAATGCTACTAGGGTAAGTATTCGAATATTACTCAAATATTTAAGTATTCGAATGCTACTCGAATATTTAAGTATTCGAATGCTACTCAAATATTTAAGTACTCGAATACTACTCAAATATTTAAGTATTCGAATACTACTCGAATATTTCGAGTGAGTTCGTGATTTATAATTCACACCATACTATTCGAATACTGATGTATTCATACTGAATAGTATGGTGTGAATTATAAATCAAGTTATTAGCTTACAGGATTTCCTCCTGACAAACTAACGAACTCACAACTGAAACTAAATAAAAGCTTGTAAAAAATGAACCTAAAGAACTTGATTTATAATTCACACCATACTATTCGAATACTTAAATATTCGAATCGTATTCGAATACTTAAATATTCGAATCGTATTCGAATACTTAAATATTCGAATCGTATTCGAATACTTAAATATTCGAATCGTATTCGAATACTTGGATATTCGAATTATATTCGCCAAATAATTTAGCAACTGAAGCAGCCCTCCTTGAAATAACATTTAATCAAAATACTGCTCACTTTAATCTTATTTGGCGATAAGTTTGTTTTTGATGAATGGATGCGGCGTTTTTGTCGTTCGAGACGCAACAATATTTTCTGTAATTTTTCATTTATTCTGGGATAATGGAGATTGGCTTCCAGCTGTTCGCTCATGCAAGTTTACTTCGCGTTAATTTTATGCGATATGTACATTTACAAATGTAAATATTACAAGTTCTTGTTCTAATATGTATTTGCTATTTACATGATTTTGTAAAAATTGTAAGCACAAATCAAATTGAAAAAAAGTTGTAAATGTGTATATTGTTAAAGAAAATATAAATATTTTTGAAAAAAGCAGAAGAATTATTTAAAAGAATTTAAATGCGAATCTGCTGTCAGACCATGGTAGCAGGCTCTACCTGCAAAACCATAGCTCACGGGGTATTTGCAGGTTTGACAATGAGCCTAAAAATGATATAGTTTTTAGGAATTTTTTTCTAAATAACTGACCTGAACTGAAAAAATATTTTGATGGAATTTTTTACATTTTATTAATCTATGTTTACACTATAATTTCCCATTTTTATATTGTCATAAAAAAATGATATTGTTTTTATAGGAGGCGAAGGAGTGACCTCCTTAAAAGATGGATGTTTGCGGCGTGCAATGGAGCACCTCATTCAATCATTTGAAATCGAAAAGTCACAAAAATCGTATGCTACATCTTAGATATTTTATCAATGAAGAATAAAATCATGGTCTTTTTAATTTCAGACGAATCGGGGCGACATAATTTGATACACAGCGCATGCGGAGGAGCTTCGCCGGCACGCCGTTCCTGGCGGGGGTGCACCTGGGCGGCTAAACCTAGGGGCGGCCGGAAGCCGTTTATTATATGTAAAATTTTGATTAACAAGAATAATACTCAAAACTTTTATGATGATTATTAATTATATTTTTTTTACATTATTCGATGCTGGTTTGCGAGATAGAAATTCATACGTACAACCCTTTTTCACAAAAATAGGCAAAAATCGAAAAATTCAAAGCTCTATATTATTTAAACAAATTCACAATCGGCAAAATGATGACTTAACCCTTCCCCCATCCCCTTTAATCACACAAGGACTACCACATAATTAAATTAATAAGGGCGGCAATATTGTTTTTGGGCGGCCAACAACCCAGGAACGGCCCTAGGACCAACAGCCCAGGAACAGGAGCTGTTCGCGGTACAACACATAACTCGGTCATTTTTTAATATTTCTGTACAATATTTATACAATATATTCATTGATACATGCGCTAAACATAAGAAGTATAGAAATAATTTTCAATCTCATATGAGTATCATAAAAAAATTTGTTTAATTCGGTGCTGCTTTAAGAGTCTCAGGGTGGCTAACCCCTTAATTGTCTGAACGTGGCAGCAAGAGCTGCTTGTGCGGCCGGCGTTGGCCAGCCTGTTGATTACGGCCGTTGGCGCGCTCTGGTGGCGATGTAGCGAAGCCGCCACTATATTTCCAAAATTTCAAACTTCGTGGAATTTATTTATTCATATTCTTTACTTTGCCAATTTATGCAAAGTCAAAGACAATTATAGAACGATCAATACTTATTTACGTGGGTATATCTCACGCAGCTTGACGGCAGTTAAATCTACGATATCTTTCAAGATTTCATTGTTTGCAATTTTTGAATTTGAATTGAATAGTGTAACGTTGACGTAAGTATCTTCCTCGAAACGCAACATTTATTTCTTCCATCGTTTCTGCAGCATTCGTACCCTGTTTGAATTCGTAAGGGGACATTCACTAAATACCTTGATTATTTGTAACATGGAATAGAAAATGTCGAGTGACAAACAAGAATGTCTCTTGGAAACTAATGCGCATGCGATACGACAGAGATTCCCGCCTTTTTAATAAGACATAGGAACTGACAATCGATTACCGCCGATCTTTTTAACTTCAATTAGGTATGCGGGGTGTTTTTGGCACACCCGTTACATTATTTGTGGAACATCTGGTCCTGCGACTTTTATTTTGTAATCATGTTAAATATATTAAAAATAGATAAATTTAAAAATATTTCTTATTGCTCATAAAATCATTTAGTACTAGCTTTATCGAGGGATTGTATTATTATGCAAAAGAATGACAAAATTTATATTTTTATTTAAATTTATATTTTTGTCATTCTTTTGCGTAATACTACTATTCCTCAATAAAACTAGAATTAAATGATTTTATGAGCAAAAAGAAATATTTCTAAATTTATTTATTTTTTAATATATTTAACACGATTACAAAATAAAAATCAGAGTACAAAATGTTCCAGGATCTCCTCCCACCCTTTTCACGTTGATATGAACGCGAAAGCTAAGCTCGTGCCACACTTTCTGTGTGCCCCGTGCAAACACAATATGATTTGTGGAGGGGGTCAAAGGTGCGTACGGGGCCCCACCCGTTGACAGCACAAGCCTAATTCATATCGATTTCCTGCAATAATGACATAACTAAAAAAACCATGACTTCCGGGAAATGAGTTTGAATGCCTTGAATCGTTACAATCCTCATAGGGCATCCTATTGAATTGTCAAATCGGTATAATAAGTTATTTAACTAGGTCAAAAGTATTATAATATCGTGCCATTATAATTTTAAAACAACCCCTATTCTGAGTTATGACACTCGTGACATTATTGTACCAAATGAGTGATACGTCATTCAATCTTAAAATTTCTCCCATACAGAGTGAATTTCCACTGAAAAAATAATTGCTCCTTGCATACTCAAAAGTAAGTACTCTACATTCACTCGAAGTTTCATTAAAATCAGAATTTTCGGGTTGACAGTGCCCCCTGGCGAGACAAAAAGCTGAGCAACTATTTATAAATAAGGTCCACTTTGCTCCGAAGCTCGGCGGATCTTTATCCCCATAAATCTTGATTCAAAGATTCATTCAGATTCATTGGGATGACAGCGGGCCGCGCTCGCGCTCGCGCCCGATGCATTATTTGATCGTGATCGACTGACGCGCGACGCGCACGCTTGCGCCCCAGCGGCGGAACGGTGTCGCCAGCTGTCGACGGTGGGTCGGATCAGTGTAAGGCAAGATGGCCGAGCGGTGGTGACGGGTCGTGGAATGTACGGCTGGAGAATTGGTGATCTCGGCGCAGCGCGGATGGCCTAGCGATGGCCGAGTTCAACATCGACATCGGCAAGCTCCCGGAGGACGTGCGGGAGAAGCTCGCTGAGCTGGACCTCGAGTTATCCGAAGGTAAGTGGGCCAGAGCTTTTTTCACCGATGCGCCGCTTAGCTGAACCCTTTCTGACTCACCCCGTCACTGCACGCACCGCAAGAAAGAATCCCCTAGCCCCCGTTGATAAAATCGATAATACCCTCGGCCGTTGCCTGTTTCGCTCCCTCCTGGCCGCCGCGCACTGCCACCGAGAATATCGCCTCGCGAGCGAGCGTGGCCCATCCCCGTTCCCTGTCAAACGTTAATTGGACGAGCAACATTTGGAATTCCTCCAAACGAGTCTGCCCCGATCGTGACGGACACTCGAGTGCCCCTATCGACCGCGCCTCGCTCTCTGCCACCGTCGTTCCCCCGGTTTATCCTTTATTTCGCCGCGTCTCCACACTTGTGCCCGTTTTCGGCGTGAGTAAGTATTTGGGGAATCTATGGATCCGTGGCTGGCGAGCCTCGTGTCGCCCCGATGCCAGAAACCAATCGTCGCGAAAACCTGTTCGCGCACCGTTCCAAACCGGTGCCCAGTTTATTGGACTCGGTTTCCCTGATAGAACAGGATTCGACGTGTCTGCGTGCTCCTTTCGCGGAGCGAGACTGTTTAAAGTTTTGAATTTTAAACGCTCGATACTTCGTTAAGAAGGCTCGTCTGTTTTCGTAGCGAAGAAGCGTACCTAACGCTTCTGAATCTCGAGTAGCTCGATGCCTCGAGACGTGCCAGGTGATCCTTTGACGTTTTCGATCCAACCACTCTATCGTGGATGGGAAGAGTGTTCAGGTGTTATTTCTAAAAGAGCCATGACGAGATAGAAAATCATAGAAGATGTCTCTCTCGTCCCTGCGATACACGGCGTATCCTGCAGCCTTCTATTTGTATTCGCGTTTCCTTCTTTCGTAACAAGCTATCGACCGGTTTCTCGGTGACATCCCCGAATACTCGGTACACTTGGACGAGGCGTAGAAAAAGCGACGCGTATCTCGAGGCTCTGTCGCCACGTAATTCCCGTTTAGTTTTCGAGGTCCATCGCGAGGTATCTTACGTAGCCGGGATATGGAAGGGCGAACTGTTTTCGACGCCAGTGCCAATGGTGGGACTAGCCTCGATACGTGCTTGCCGATCAATGGAATAGACAAGCTTCGTTCAGCTAGAATTAATTACAATTCGGATACTTTTCGAGGGAATTCCAAGCCTGTACTTAACTAATGCAAATGAGCTTCTGAAAGTAAAACTGTACATATTGGAACCTTCATACTTTCAATAGGAAGGTCGTCCATTGTATTTTGCTAACAAATGACGAGGGACTAATAGACCCTTGTCCCTTAGCAACGAATTGACGTTTGAAGTGCAAACAAAAGCGTTGCATTTGATACTTGAAATTTTAAATATAGGCTACGCGTTCTTTTGTGTCGGATTGGCCACCTTGGTAGTTGCATTAACCCTGCTACGGTATTTATTTCATTCTGTACGTTTAACGTAATGTCGAGGGACGAAAAATTTCTTAAGTGAGAATATCGTTGGGTCAAAAAAGACCCTTAATGGAATGAGAACATACTGCGGTTAAAAAAGACCCGGAGATTACAGTAGGGATAATAACGACACGTACGAATTTTCAGTCACGTTTTCCTGGAAGTATGCACTGGGTTCTAAACGACGGGTAGATAGCAAAATGAGACGAGTCGAGTTTCCGAGCCAGTTCTTCAGCGACAACGCTCGAGTCTTCTTAATGGTAGTTGGTAAAGTGTATTGTAGACGAGGCTGCGGTTCTTCGACTGGATTTTTTTAATCCTCAACAGGTATCTGGGGTCTTTTAGAACTCAGGGCATCAACAATGATGCTGTAATTAATTAGTTTTGCCTTGAGATTTCCAGTTGCATTGCCTCTCCCTTTCTCGTAAATTATAATGTACTTTCCTACTTCCATTCGAAACTCTTGAAACAAAGAAAATACTCGACTCACCGTCCACAGACTTGAACAACATTAACGGAAACCAGAAAAGCAAGATTTAAAGTCTTTTAAAAATTATTTTGGAATCATCCATTCTCGCAACCCCCAATCTATGACATATAAAATTTTATATTCACTACCATTTACACTTTAAACTTTCTTTCGACCACTACTGTAGCTATATTTACCATTTTTGGTTTTAATACTTAACATGTTCAGCGTCGCGACAGGACTTCAGATTTGTCAACGTTGCCATTAAAAAAGGGATTAAGAAACTAATCTGCAGTATCAATTATATAAAATTCCTTGCAATATCAGCCACTTTCAGCGCTGTTCGCCTTCAGCGTCGAATCAGAAACACACGTTCGCCCGTTCGATGAATGTTTCATTGCAATGAATACCTTGGGTCACGGTTGACCCACGTGTTAATTACACGTTGCTCGGGAGACGTCGCATCGGTTATGAGGCGCGTTCTAATATACTCGTGGCCGCTGCTGTGCGAACGAATTACGGTGGAGCAGAGCGTAGCTTAGTAAATTATAGCCGGAGCGTTCGTGCCGGATCGCTGGGACATATTTCGAAACGAAACGACTCCTTAAAATATCTCTCTCGAGCGTCGAACCACCGAGTGTCGTTTCAGTCGAGGTTCGCATGGGTGTCTCGTGGCAGCAGGTCTCATCGTTACAGGTGTGAAGTTTCTGCTTCTCTGCTTCGTTCTATGATCCGTCTGTTAGCGTTCGCGTTTAGAATCGTTACATTCTACCAGCTCCACTTCGCAGACCCTCGTCCATTTCGAGTTTAACGCTCTGAGTGGCGTCGGCGCGGAAACACGCCGAGGCACTTGCACCCTCTGCGAGATATTAAAGGGCCGTTTGCACGTGACAGTAGATCGTGACGTTTATGATCATGACACTGAACGTCGTGACTTTTACTGTCACGTGAAAACGCATCTTAACAATTTGAGGACCGCTGTCATGTATGTACACGCGATTTCTCAATTTTATTTCATATTTATAGAGTCCTTTTAAGTGCCAAAAATTACATTTTATAGTATTTACTGACACATTAAGCGTTGACGCTGACATTATCTTATAGTTTTGTACTTATAGACTAAAAATATATGTTCTTGTTATTTATTATTGTTTAATATGTTTACTCGATGAAAAAAAATTGGTGGATCTTAAAACTTCGATTTTTATGTATAAATTCATCAATTTAAAAAATATATTACGGGATCTATTACTAACACCCTTCAAATGTATTTGACTGAATTACTGACACCCTAATTACTGCCAGCTAACCTAATACTATTTATCTGTTATTTTAAGGTTACATCGTGACATGTACATGAGCAATTAGGGTAAAGGCAGGTAATATGGAACATCTGATTTCAAAAGCTTGTCGAAAGTAGGGGAATTGTTTTTTTTTATAAAACTGACATGAGGGGACGAAGGAACTAATGCATAATCATATTTACATAGTCAAATGTAAAAAAATCTAATCGTTGTGCAATTATAGTAAAAAAACTGAAAAGAGTGAAAATCGGCCGTTCGAAAAAATGGGTCCTAATATGGAACTAGGAAATTTGTAAAGAAAACTCAAAAATATTTACTTTTCTTTACTAAAAATGAAGATTTATTAAGTAGAAGATACAAATAAATAAATATACATGATTTTTGGAATTTATTCCTGCTTTCTGTGTGTCCTACACATTGGGCATGCGAATAATACGTCGGAAGCCCCACATTCTTCGTGTGCCCACTGAACGCAGCAAATACATTGGATCTACTTTTCATTGTCATTATTTTTATAATTACCATCGCAAAATAAGCATTCCACATCATCGTTGTCATCATCATTATCAGCTTCATCTATGTTACTCGGTATGTTCCATATTACGTACACACATGTTCCGACAAGAAATTAAGAATTATACTAACAAGGAGAGTATTTTAGGTGTCCGCCTCCGATCATTTTGATTTTTGGATATGTTATAGAGGACCGAAAAATAAGAAATACGTGTTTTTTTATTTTTCCCCGTTTTCATATTTGGGGGGTGAAAACTGCGTTCAAAGTTAGGGTTGAAAAATCATTTTTGTGGAATATCTCGAGAACTATTAGAGATAGGGGAATAGTGTCAATGGACGAATTTTGTGTCTTTGAATGCGAAATATGACTGACTCACCAGATTTTCCCCTATCTCTAATAGTTCTCGAGATATTCCACAAAAATGATTTTTCAACCCTAACTTTGAACGCAGTTTTCACCCCCCAAATATGAAAACGGGGAAAAATAAAAAAACACGTATTTCTTATTTTTCGGTCCTCTATAACATATCCAAAAATCAAAATGATCGGAGGCGGACACCTAAAATACTCTCCTTGTAAGAAGAAAGTAACTTTATTGGTAAACTATTGTTGAATAATCAAGAACACACATATTTAATGATAAATTATATCGAAATAATACTTTGCAACATATCTTCACTACAATATTTAACTGTTTGATGCACTTTTCAGAAACTTTTGCACCCCACGAAATATACTCATTTTCTATTTTTCTTATTATTATAAGTGTTACATTTGGACTATAGTAGTAACGAAATAATTCTAAATTATTTGAACATTTACGCGAGTTTTGTACGAGCTTGGGGCTGAACAAAGTGCAGCATAAACAACGAAAAACTTTTAAAACGAGAGACCCACGATTTTTCGATCGTGTTCTAGCTGTTTGTGCTAAGGAACAGCGACTCTATTGGTATTCGATAATTGGGCAGAAAATAGTCTTTGCAGTGAAAGTTCTTATTTAGAAACAAAAACAGATACCGTATTGTGCTCTGGATTTAGAGTTTTTTACTATTTTCAATTTTTTTAAGTAGAAAACAGGTGAGTAGGTTTAGGGTCAAGTGAACCACCGTCATATCCGCATTTCTACTCACCACACTTTTAGTAACGTAACCTCACAATTCAATGTACGCTGTAACCTCTATTTCTATTCGAAGGCATTTTATTTTTTATTTATCATTATTTTATGCTTCACTATTGTGTTAGAAAACCTCCCCATACAAGATGTAACTTATTTTAACCTGAAAAGGCAACATGTTATGTGAGCAGAAATTGGTACAAATGGCGAGTAGAAATACGTACATCGCTATTTTTTCGTGAGCAGAAATACGGACATTTAGAGCATTGTATTTAATTACAAATTACTAATAGTTAAACATCTTAAAACATCTTTCTTAAATAATTTTCGAATTGATTGATTTATTATTCAAGAATTAATCAATTACTCTTCAAATTTTGATCGCAAACAAATTTTTTACTCTTTCTTTATGACGAGTAACCTCTTAAATGAGTAGAAATTGGGACATTCACCTTAAACGTTTCTCTTTCAATGATGGATGCCCGACTAGTGCTCAATTGCCAGTATCGTCTATTGTGTCTAGGGATCTAGTATACACCATTGCCTGAAGAGTTCGTTATTTCGTTATCGAAATTTTACGAAGTTCCATATTACGTGCCGTTCCATATTACCTGCCTTTACCCTACTGCTATGACAGTGATACCAAAATGCCTGAAGCGTTTGTACTAATCACTGTCACCCAATTAATAAGTAGAAATACTTAATGAATCGTTGAATTCGGATCTTTATTACTTTCTATGATGCTTATATTATTTAAAATATTATATTTTGTTATGTTAGTAGCTTAAATATTACAATTACAGCATTTTCTTTAACGCTTGTTTTCTCTTTCGCTAGTAAGGAAGTCATCGTTTCCATTCTCCTAATATCCGCTTAAAATTTTTTATCGTTTTATTCAAATTAACGAAGAGAAAATTAAGTACTGTTTTTTGTATCGTATAAATAACAGTTTGAATTGTATGCTAAATTTTTTTATGCATCATTTTATAAGATTTATTCGTTATTTTACGTGAAACAGCTTAGGGTGACAGTAATTGGGTAGGTGGCAGTAATTGGGTCCTTTACCCTAGAACATTTTCCGGTAAATTTTTTTTAATTTTGCCACTTATAGTGTTTTCTATGGGGACTCTTCATTTGTCGTCAACAAAACTGTAGTATTGACACAATAAATTCAATTAACCCTTCGTGGTCACACGGGGTGTATCGCACCTCAGGCATTTTTCTACCAGAAGTATATGTCTTTATCAATATTTCTGTAAATTTTTAGACCTTAACCCTTCGTTGAGACTCTGGGTGTGAGCCACCCATAAGCTGATTTTCATGCTCTGTACCTTCTATATGCAAAATAAATAGCTTTTTTCCAAAGCCGACTTACAAACTATTTTTTTTCTCAAAATATTATATCCGAACAACAACTCTGTAGAGTTTTACCTTCTGATATTGAAATTTGGAAAAGTTACAAATTTTTGAAGATTTTCTTCGTTTTTTCTCGACATATGGTAATCTAAATTTTTTTACAAAAACTGTGATAAAATTTGTATGAAAAAAACTAGTGGAATACATTTTAGAGACCTTGAAATTGATTCATGATTTTTTTGTAAAAAAATTGGGTTTTTTGGACGAGAATGGCAATCGTTCAAAAATTCCTCCGGCTGTGAGCCACCCAGGAATATCAAAGTTGATCGAAAAAAGAGGTGTCAACGAAGGGTTAATATTAAAATTTACAAATCTCATAAATTTAATAAAATTTTAATAAAAAATTTTTAAAAGATTTAATAAAAAAATCTCTTTCTTCCACAACTATTTTTTCAATTTCAAATTTCATCATATTAAAACTTACATTTCTGGAAAAGGACTATCAGAGTATGGTTGTATGAGTATTACGAATCAGAGTTGTCACTTAAAAGTGAAAAGATTCAAAAATACGAAAATGGTAACTCAAAAGTGACACTGGGGTGCAGTGAACCCAAACCAATTTGTGATATAAGGATTAAAAGTTGTGATCACAAAGTGTTAAACACTTCGTCACATCTTGCCCGAAATATCAATATGGAAGAAGGTTATACCAACTCAACGTAAATCCTACGGAAGTAACTCGAACTGTAAATTCATGTTCAAGTGTATTGAAATTCCTGAAACATATTAAAATTCTTAATTTGATTTAAATTTAACCTAATCTAATATCAATGTCTATCTTCATTTTTATGTAAATTAATATGGTTGTTAATGACCCAAATAAGTTGTTACAACCTTTAAAAAAGAATGTAGCATTCGAAGATTTGTAACGAACACAAGTAAACTCGAAATGGGTATAGGCCAGAGATAGCCAAATCTAGTATTTAAATAAAATTCCGACTGACGAATAAAAGTTAAAAAAAAAAAGTATTCGTCATGCGTCGAATAAAGTTAACTCGGGTTAACGCCCGAATGACGAATAATTTTTTTAACTTTTATTCCTTACTCAAAACTATTTAAATAAAAATTTTGCCCATCTCTGATATAACTACACCAATGTTTCCCACTGAAATCTTGACACACAATCCTTCAAAACTCACTAAAATATCTCGAAACCAGTGGTGATTCATCACAACAAAGCGCTGACTTTACCGTGTCATTTCAAATCCCTCAATTAAGTGTTATGTCTCCCATGAAATAATTCCACATTTTTTAATATTTAAATTCGACTTCATTTTAATATATACTTTAATTCATAACATAACTTTCCACGGAACCCTAAACTTCGTACCGCGCAACCCGAATTGGTAAACGCTGGTATAGAATCTAGAATTTCGGCGAACAGTCGGCCGCATTGTGGCCGAGAGTAGCGCGTGGCGCGAGGCGTAAACAAAGTCGTCGAGTTGGAAAGTCGATTAGCCCAGCGGCGGTCTCCTAATCTGCGAGCGATAAAACGGGTGGAATAAATTTGGAACGGCGGTTGACTCGAGGCTGCGAAAGATTGAGCGCCGATAGCTAAAAATAGTCGAGTGGAGGATCGATAGGTTTGTTCGACGGGTGGCAGCCTCGATCAGGTAATCGTGTTTTTCTTGCACAAGATTTTATCTGGCCACGGGAACGCTGGCGCGTCTAATGTCGTTTCTGCACGGCATCCTCGCGCGGTCGCTTGACGTCAGCTGGACGGGTCACCGTTCATCTTCGCGGAGGTTTATTTGCATGTGAGGTAATTGCGCAGATTACCCGCTCGCGCGTATTTCAATTGAGACGGAGTGCACACGGCCGTCTTCGGCCGGATCCTGGACAGCGCTGGGCGTGACGGAACGCCTGAAGAAGAAGAGGTGTGGACGAAGTCCATCGGCTCGAGATGACGCTTGGTATTTATCGGGGGAGACTTGTGACCTGGATACGGATTTTTAAATTTGGAACGTGATTATCGACCAAATTCTGCTTATAAACGCTGTAATCCTTCGGACGGTTCGAGGGGTCAGATGGAAACCGGGGGCTGGGTCAGTTTGGACCCGTATCAAGGGAACTTGGCAGTCAGGTCGCTCGAAAAATCAAGTATTTTTTGCGAATTAATTAGAAGGATATGAAAGCAAGCATAGACTTCTTCTTTTACACAATATTTATTACTATCACGTAGAGTAAAAAAATATATTTTTTTTATACATATCTGTTTTAAAAAAGTGAAAAAGTGTCTTTAATTTTGCACTGATATTGAGCTTAAAAATAAAAATACAACGGTTTCCTTGGAATATGTTTCTCCTAGATTCTACGCATTTTAAAGAACTTTTCCTTTTCTTATGGCAGTAGAGAAGTATTTTTCGATTTCATAAGTTATTCCTAATATTATTTATTTATATATTTATTTATTTATTTACTAACGGGGATGCCCTTTAGTTACAACGAAGCACGTAGCTAAGTAAATAAGGGGCAGTCTATAATAATGAATCTATATAAAAGAAAAAAAAATATAGATTCATTTCATTATTACACTCGGTAGTCGGTAACGATACACTTGAATCCAAAAAGACCCAGCACCGGCGGATTGTAAGTAAAAACGCTTAAACGCTTGGAATGCCTTGGACATGACGACATCAGTCTTAAATCTTAAAAATTATTACCTTCTTTTCTTTGACAATGGATATGCGTTAACGCGCACGTGTACTTTTGTATAATAAAACAAAAGAGTCCTTCAGATTGAAAACGCTTCAACTTCGGAGTGTCTCTAAATAGAGTAGAGGCTGAATTAGCACAGCTAGAAATCGGCAAAAGCAATTCGAGGCTAAGAGTCGGTCGAATTACACGTCACGTGCGAGCAATTACACGCTCGATTCGTAGCGCGTTCACGCGACTCCATTCATCGGCCGAATCGTGTTCCCGTTTCGCGCGGCCGCTGGATTGCCGTCGTTTAAATACTAAGTATCCTCTTTCTGGAATATCGTGCCTGCCGTGGGACTTCAACGGTCGTCGCGACGACTCAGTCGCGCTTGAAAGAGTAGGTGTAACGTTTCGCCGCGACGAGAAAGATACGGGTAGAGGTCTCAAGTTGGTAGCTTCTTCATTATTCACTTTTGAATAGAGGCTAGCGTACCTCGAACAGAGGAAGGCAGTGTTTGACGACTGACCACTGGGTGTCGCGAGTTGCCTGCCTTTCTGTGGTTGGTATACAATCAATAATTGATTTCCAAGGGAATTTGCACTGTGAATGACCCTTCACAGGGTCGTTATATTTTCAGTACTGTATATTTCTGACATCCAGATACCAGCTACCGAGTACTTCTTCGAAAAAATTCCTAATTACTAAATAACCGTGACCCATCCCTATTGATATATAAAAGTACAACGTCTGTTTGTTTGTTCTTTCACGTCTAAACGGCTGAACGGATTTCAGTGAAATTTTGAATATATATTATATGTGTCTTAGATTAGATTATAGGCTAAAGAAATAAGGAAGTAAAGAGGTAAGGAAGTAATGAAGTAAAGAAGTAAAGAGGTAATGAAGTAATGAAGTAAAGAAGTAAAGAGATCAAAAGAAATCAAGAAGTCAAGAAATCAAGAACTCAAAAAAATCAAAAAATAGAGAAATCAAAAGAAATGAAAAGAAATCAAAAGAAATTAAAAGAAATCAAGAAGTAAGGAAATATGGAAAGATGGAAATAAAAAAAATAAGAAAATATAGAAATAAGGAAATAAAGAAATAAAGAAATATAGAAATAAATATTTATTTATTTATGTATTTACTTATTTAATAATATTTACTATTATTATTTATTATTATCATAAATAATTCCCCCGTGAAACCGGGAACCTGGTCAGTTAGTTGAAAATAAACCTTAGCTCGTTCCATCCCCTAATTACTAGCTCAATGCAACAACAATGGAGGTTCCTCCGAATCCTTCGACAATAAAACCATCAACGCTTTCTTCATGCACCCTGGAAGCTTTCCCTTCAGTTTTTCGGTTCCCCACACATGGTATCCACCTCCTCTGGCATCGCTCCAACGAGAAGAATTAATCGACCCGGTAATCGACGGCGTTAATATAATCAGCGGTGATGTAACTCGATGATGTTGGCTCGTTTATTCGACGATACGATTCGTGCATGAGTCATTAAGCCGGGCGGTCGCGCGCCGACGCGTGGCACCTGTTATCTGCCCGCTTCCACTGATCCACGGGATACGCATATCGCGGTTCACGCTTCTTTATAATTCCCGGCTAATTGTTTCCTTCGCGCAGCCAGCAGCGCGATGTACCTACGCGCGTGCGTTTAAACCGGTTTAGCGGTTCCTCCTGCTCGCTCGTAGATCGGCTCGAATCGTCCGATTCTCCTCCCGGTGTGTAACGGCTAGCGGAACTTTCAGACGCTCGTTTGCGCACCTGTCCATAGGATACAGTATTTCGAAGATTACGCGCCGCGGAGACCCGACAACGAGCACGCGTTACCGCGCCGATGCACGTCGGTTTCGTTTAAATCACCCCTTAATGGCTCGATCAGAGCCAGCTTTCGCGGTGCCGGGCAATTCCGTTGATTCGATGAAAGTCGGAACGCGCGAACGGAGTTCACCGTAAACGGAGAACGGTAATGGCGGGTACCGTATGCTAATGCCTCAAAGTTTCTCGGTTATATATAATTATATAACTATAGTAAATGGCTTGTCAGAAGAAAAAGGAACGAAATTATTTTATGCATAAATAATTAAGATGTGAGCAGGTAAATTAAAGTATAGGTACCTTGCTACAGTTCGAATATTTTGAAGTCTCTTGAAACTACTTAGGAGGTCACGTTTTGACTTTCTTTTCGTTTTCAAGTTGATCAGTGGAGTGACGAAATGTCCTCCAGTCTTAGAGATAATTAATTTTTGTGGCCCTACGAAATCCATGAGGGTGGAGCAATTCTTTTACCCATCTCGATGCAGATCGAATTTTGGGTTATCTCAACCGGTAAATCGCATTTGTATCATTGCGAGCGCTTTTATCGATTATCTAGACTTTTTTACGGAATCAACCTATTCCTGCGTATAAGTTTATGGTGATTAAACCGACTTACCGATTTTAAGGATTGTTATCTTTTTCTGTGTTTTTCTCTTGTACACTATTGGCACGTTACTCCGTATATATTAAATAAATATTAAAATATCAAAAAATTAAAATATTAAAATTTTTAAATATTAAATTTTAAATATTAAAATTTTTAAATATTAAATTTTAAATGTTAAGTTTTTAAATATTAAAATTTTAAGAATTAGAATTTTAAATATTAAATTTTTGAATATTAAAATTTTAAGCATTAGAATTTTAAATATTAAATTTTTAAATATTAAAATTTTAAGCATTAGAATTTTAAATGTTAAGTTTTTAAATATTAAAATTTTAAGAATTAGAATTTTAAATATTAAATTTTTGAATATTAAAATTTTAAGCATTAGAATTTTAAATATTAAATTTTTAAATATTAAAATTTTAAGCATTAGAATTTTAAATATTAAATTTCTAAATATTAAAATTTTTAGCATTAGAATTTTAAATATTAAATTTCTAAATATTAAAATTTTAACATTAGAATTTTAAATATTAAATATTAATATTAATATTTGTGTTGAAGATTTAATATTTTATATTATTAATATTTTCGTTACTGTATATCATTGGCGAGTTCCATGCCACGTGGCTTATCAATGGGTAGAAAAATTGTATCGAATAGATCAGGGCCTTCTTCGATTCGTCAGTGAAGTAAAACGAAGAAGGAAGGAAGAATTTAATGAAATTATTGTTCTTCTATATCTGATTCTGATATTTTCTAGTCTAATCAGACGTGATAAGGGTCAGCACATATCCAGACTTGTAAACATAAAAGCTATAGTTTCACTACAAGTTATTTTACTAGTTTCAGTGCACCTGGTCTAGCTTATCATCAACGTTGTCGCTTTTTACGGTCACTTGAACATCTGTTTTCTCTTGACTCATCGTATACGACTTTCTCGATGAATTGGCCTGCATGGGCGCGTAAAAAGTCAAGTTTCCAACGATGTTCGTAATATCTAGAAAACGCGCCCATTCGTTAGGTGTTTACCGCTGTTGCTTGAAAAACTGCTGGAAAATGCTGGCAGATTCTCTACGGCAATCACTTCGGACACCGTGTTCTCACTTTTCCAACATTTTCATCGGAATGATTCTGGAATTGGCAGGTCTCGATTAGTGCGAATAATAAATCTAAAAAATTATTGAATTCGCACTGTTCGAATACTTGAGATACAGGAACTGGTTCTAATTTAAAGAAACTATACAATAAATTTTTTTTAAATGCGTATTTTATTAAATTTTAATGGTATGAACGTGGTTATTATTTTTAAAGTATTTTAACAGTGTTGATTGCACCTTCTTCCCCTTGAATCGTTATTTCAAAATTGTGAGACTGATATATATGTTATATTTTGTTATTTTGAAATGGAAAATATCGATGTTTTTATTTCTGTGTTATTATTTTTTTTTTTTAATATGAAAGAAGAAGCACTTAACTTTATTTTCCACTGATTTATTTGAAAAACAGAAGATAGCAGTCTGAAGAAATAATTCGCAATAAATTTTTAAAAAGAATGTTTGATTTTCTTAACTAAAAACATTGAAATCTACTTTACTATCGAGAAAACTACGGATGGTTTCTAACAAAAGTTGAATATAAATAGGCGATAGAATTGTACGCATTTGTAAAATCAGTGTTGCACCTTTGCATCACCTGGGAGTTAAAGAGCTAACTAAATTTTTGTTGGGATTAAATGCAACCTGGTATCACTTTTCAATTAATGGCCGCCACCACCATGCCCCACCAAATCGAATATCGCACTAATCGAGCCCAGAGATGTAAGCAAAATTTTTATTGAAATAAACTTTCGAATACCGAATAAAAGTTCAAAAAAATTATTCAACCTGTGTGAATAAAGTTAGCTCGGGTTAACGAACGAATGACTAATAATTTTACTAACTATTATTCGTTACTGAAAATTTTATTAAATATAAACTTGGCCTGTATTTAATCGAGACCTACCTACATACCTTTTCATGGAGAATAAATGTCAGTAAGCGCACGCTGTTCCACAAAAAAATGTCAATGACCTCGAGAAAGCCCTGCAACCACCATGCGTGCCCTATCGGAGCAAATAGCTTTTTCCTCGTGCATTTGTCGTTATCTCCAACCATAACGGAGATACTGAACGTGGTCAAGTTAACGGGGACATGGCTGCACGCTACTGCTTCCATGGGTAATCGTTCTACAAATAGGAGAAGTATTATCGCTAGGGAATAGGGCTCTATTTGCCAAAGATCTGTAAGCAAACCAGCGAGCCGGCTTCTCTAAACGCCGAATTCTAGAGCAAAGCTGCCCTGTGTGCACGCACCCGCTATTCTCGCACAAACCACTAACTGTTTACCGTTCTTGTGAGCGGAGGAAAATTTTGTGCGCTGGAGAAGCAGCTCGAAGTTCGTTGTGTATATTGCTACGTGATTGGAAACAGTTTCTGTGATAGATGGGTATTCTCAAAGACCACTTAAGACCACTTTCGTTTGCTTGCGCGCAGAGATTGCTAAATAGTATTAACTTAGGACTGACTTAAACTGGAGCAGAATTGGTTCAGACCTAGATTGCAAGTGAAGTACAAGAGTACTGGACTGAATTTAGAAACTGACGGAATTAAAACTCGTGTAGGAAATTCTGCAAGGAGTTTGAGGGAATTTGGGGTAGGAAGATTTGGGGAACTTTGGAATCTACGAAGGCTTTTAAAGATGTTTGGGGATAAAAAGATTTGGGGAAGTCTACTAAAATGTATAAGGGCTTTTAAAGAAATTTTGCGAACTCTAACAAGATCTACCAGAGCTTTTAAAAAAAATTGGGAGTAGGAAGATTCGGGGATCTCTGGAATATACGAAGGCTTTTACAGATGTTTGGGGATAAAAAGATTTGGGGAAGTCTACTAAAATGTATAAGGGCTTTTAAAGAAATTTTGGGAACTCTAACAAGATCTACCAGAGCTTTTAAAAAAATTTGGGAGTAGGAAGATTTGGGGAACTCTGGAATCTACGAGGGCTTTTAAAGATATTTGGGGATAAAAAGATTTGGGGATGTCTACTAAAATGTATAAGGGCTTTTAAAGAAATTTTGGGAACTCTAACAAGATCTACCAGAGCTTTTAAAAAAATTTGGGAGTAGGAAGATTTGGGGAACTCTGGAATCTACGATGGCTTTTAAAGATGTTTGGGGATAAAAAGATTTGGGGAAGTCTACTAAAATGTATAAGGGCTTTTAAAGAAATTTTGGGAACTCTAACAAGATCTACCAGAGCTTTTAAAAAAATTTGGGAGTAGGAAGATTCGGGGATCTCTGGAATATACGAAGGCTTTTACAGATGTTTGGGGATAAAAAGATTTGGGGAAGTCTACTAAAATGTATAAGGGCTTTTAAAGAAATTTTGGGAACTCTAACAAGATCTACCAGAGCTTTTAAAAAAATTTGGGAGTAGGAAGATTTGGGGAACTCTGGAATCTACGATGGCTTTTAAAGATGTTTGGGGATAAAAAGATTTGGGGAAGTCTACTAAAATGTATAAGGGCTTTTAAAGAAATTTTGGGAACTCTAACAAGATCTACCAGAGCTTTTAAAAAAATTTGGGAGTAGGAAGATTCGGGGATCTCTGGAATATACGAAGGCTTTTACAGATGTTTGGGGATAAAAAGATTTGGGGAAGTCTACTAAAATGTATAAGGGCTTTTAAAGAAATTTTGGGAACTCTAACAAGATCTACCAGAGCTTTTAAAAAAATTTGGGAGTAGGAAGATTTGGGGAACTCTGGAATCTACGAGGGCTTTTAAAGATGTTTGGGGATAAAAAGATTTGGGGAAGTCTACTAAAATGTATAAGGGCTTTTAAAGAAATTTTGGGAACTCTAACAAGATCTACCAGAGCTTTTAAAAAAATTTGGGAGTAGGAAGATTTGGGGAACTCTGGAATCTACGATGGCTTTTAAAGATGTTTGGGGATAAAAAGATTTGGGGAAGTCTACTAAAATGTATAAGGGCTTTTAAAGAAATTTTGGGAACTCTAACAAGATCTACCAGAGCTTTTAAAAAAATTTGGGAGTAGGAAGATTCGGGGATCTCTGGAATATACGAAGGCTTTTACAGATGTTTGGGGATAAAAAGATTTGGGGAAGTCTACTAAAATGTATAAGGGCTTTTAAAGAAATTTTGGGAACTCTAACAAGATCTACCAGAGCTTTTAAAAAAATTTGGGAGTAGGAAGATTCGGGGAACTCTGGAATATACGAAGGCTTTTACAGATGTTTGGGGATAAAAAGATTTGGGGAAGTCTACTAAAATGTATAAGGGCTTTTAAAGAAATTTTGGGAACTCTAACAAGATCTACCAGAGCTTTTAAAAAAATTTGGGGGTAGGAAGATTTGGGGAACTCTAGCAAGATGCACATACAAAGACTTTTAAAGAAATTTGAGAACAGAAAGATGTGGGCATTTGTAGCAAAATCTACCAGGATTTTTAAAAAAATTTGGCGGTAGGAAGATTTGAGGAACTCAAGCAAAATCTGCAGGGTCTTTTAAATGAATTTGAGGAACTCCAGCAAACTCTACAAGGGCCTTTAAATAAATTGGAAGATAGAAAGATTTGGGGAACTCTAGCAGGTTTTTTCAAAACAAATTCAAATCTAAAAAACATTTGTACAACTCCAGAAAACTCCACACCAAAACAAGGTTCAGATCCCCCAGAGAAAGTTTCCAGTTTGCAAAGAAATATGAGCTCACAGTTAACAGAAATCGGCACAAGCCATCACGATAGAGCAGATTTTCCTTTGCACGCGCGCCGGGCACAAGGCTGAATCCATCGAGGTGACTCGGTGGCCTGCTCCACTCGGGGGAAAAAGAATAGAAAACGATCTTAACCCACAATTTCGTAATTACCGCGTCGTTAAAGGTAAGGTGGACCTTTATCCGCGCGATTTCCACGATCGCACGGATCGTTGCGCCCGCGGTTGCCCAACGCTCCGCGAGTCGAAGCCTCGAAGCGAGCGGGTGGAAAGCACGAATACCGATGATTCAGGAAACACCGAAACGGGCGAATGCAATCCTTCCTCTCGTCCCGATTCTCCCGCAGGTAACTAGCAATTACGCGTGGCGGTTACTTCTTGGCGTCTTATAAATAATTCTCGCCGTATCGCGGCAATCGCGCTCGAGCGTTTTTTGCTGACCGGTCGAAGCGCGAATTGCCAAGGTTCGATCTGGTGTCTCGCGGTAATTGGCTGGAGAGCGGGGCCCGTGGAAAGGAAACTTGCGCGGCTCGCGCTGTATAGTAAAGATTATTCACCGAACGGTGACTCATCCTTTCGGTGGGACCAGTGGCCGACCAGTTTCGGGTGTCTTATTTTACTCTGCGCGCTCTTATTTCAACGCGGATAGACTGCAGGCATGTGTCAGCTTTTTTTCAGAACGAGGTTGATGACCTTCGCGGCTTTTATTTCGTAAATTTAAATCGTCCGGGCTTGAATGCTTATTGTTAGTCGGAACAATGTTACGTCGCTGAGTTAATCGATGCCTGACGCGGCCCTCGAGTGGTTACCTCGAACGATGAGACATATCGTTCGAAGTAATCGTGATAGGATCTTTTCATTTGTGCGAACGTCGTGGATATTCGCAGCAATCTAATCTGATTGTGGCTTTATGACTGTAAACAATACTTTCTGGGTAATTTCGAGTGTTTCGGTTTTGCTGGATCTTGGGGTTCGCTCTTCTTTCTTCAGGGATTAAAATGACTAGCAAGGAGAAGTCGCGAGCTGGAGGAGCTATGGCTCAAATTGTTGAGGCCCATGGGTGTAATAAACAAATTGTAGAATATTTTTTTATTTTTATTTTTAAATATTAGTCGCATCTGGCTAGACATTTTTTAAAAAGTAGCTTTGAACATTTAAACAAGCTATTCGTAATACGGAGGTTCTGAGTTAGAATCATATCCCACTAAACATTTTTTTTTTACTAGTTTTAATGTTTGAAATTTTCCATCTTTTCAAACATATGACATCGTGATTAAAAACGGACTAACCGATCTTTTTTGTGAAATTCAGTTTGTAGCAGTAATAGGCTGTAGTAATCATATAAAATATTTAACCGGTTAACTGGCACGACTTTTTTTACTATTCGTGCCCAAACTGGCAACATCGAAAAATTAAGTGATTCACACCAAATTTGGTATACAGGGGTATGGTCGACCCCAAAAACCGTTATATACAATTTTTCTAAATCCCGATAATATTTTAATATTTGGCAGCCATTTTGGGTCGGCCATTTTCAGTCATTTTAAATATTAAATTATACAATTCCAATGCCAAATTCAGATTCAGCGACCCCAAAAACCATTACATACCAAGTTTCATTCAAATCGTTTGAAAATTAAAAAAGTTATTCCATTTGATCATATATGATACAAAAGCAGAATTGGTCAGATTTTTTTTTATCATAAATAATACATTGCCAGTTAACCGGTTAATCATAAAAAAATTTGTTCTCACTGCTTCGTATGTAAAACTCAAAAAATAATATAATATTTACATGATAGTAATAGCATTTATTATTTTAGTAATAATATTTATATGATATAATAATAATAGTGCCCACTCATAATATTAAAATTATTTTTTTATAAAAATGGCTAGCCATTTTTTATAAAAATATTCTACAGTTTGTTTATCCTCACGAGCCTCTACAATTTGAGTACTGCCCCGTCCCAAAAGAACCTCTCCTTGCAAGCTTACTATGTAAAAACTCGAAAAACATCTGTTTTCTGTAATTATGCATACTGCATAATTTTCATTTTCTTAAGATCGTGCTTATTGTTCGACGTCTTTGAACTTTGCTTGGCCTTGATTGACCTTGAGCGAGAGGTCGTCGACCCCGTTGCGAGAAGGGCCGCGGCGTGAGTGCTTGAAAAGCCGTAGCTCCTCTGAAGAAAGCGAAGGTGAGCCTAATATCTCGAACACGCTTTCATGTGCCACTAGAAAACTATTTCGAGGGCGTCACATTTCCTTTGGAAGCGATTAACCCGCTAACAAAGGAAGGTTACGACCTGCGCGAGCGTTTTTTGTATGGGGCGATGAGCGTAAGTGAATCCTATTGTCTTAGCTTCTAACTACCGACCTCTTTTATACATCTGTGTCTATTCAGCTGTTATAGGATTTAAACGGTTTTTTTTTGCTACCATTATAGGTAACGTGGGAAAATTTTGAGTTGTGATTCAGAAGTCAATTTCAGAGTAAGAATTCCTGTTCTTTTCTATTTTAATTGTTAATCCTATTTATTATTAGATGCTAAAGTTTTATAAAATTGTGTATGTCGAGAGATCTACTGGATGAATTCTGTGGGGGATAGGAATGAACTAGTTTGGAGGTTTGGCAGGTGGACTAGTATCGAGGCGTTACTATTAGGTGGCTAGCAACCAAGGATACCTCACAAATTTTATTATTGTTTTATATAGATACTCTTATCGATTTAAAATTTAGAAAGAATTTCAATATCAACGCTACCTATTAGTTTAATTCTTTTATGTTATGCAGAAAGCCAGCAACCATCAATGATCTTTTATTTTCAAAAATTTAATTGTTAAAGAAAAGTAGCTTCATTTTTATTGGGTACGTGTTATTTCTTGTTATTCTTTTAAAATGTTTTATAATGGGTTATTTAATAGTGAGTAATATAATTAATATTATTCTAAATTTTCTGTAGCTTTCGCTTTTTAAGCCTAAAATGGAACTATGGCTTGGTAGTTTTAATAATTGTATAATGTAAGAGTTCTTCTATGGGTTAGTAATTTTTTGCAAAATAAAAATCACAAAATTATGGGATCGGCCTGTGTTTAATTAATTTCTTATGATTTTGAGAATTCGTAGATCTCTGCATAACTTGACCCAATTATAATAGGTACATCCTATTCATACTTTCTCCCTTATCACACTCACTTCTCCGCAATAAAAACTTCAGCTGTTTGTTAGGACTCTAATAATTATTGAGAAAACTAACTTGCGATATTCAATTAGGGTAGATGTCCCCATTATCTCCAGTGAATTTGTTTATTTTACTTATTAAAAACGTGACGTATAAAGAATAGTATTACAAAAATTTAAGTATTATTAAATCGGGACTTGGTCTTATTATTATTATTGTACACCATTCATTATACGCTACGTTTTTATTACATAAAATAAATAAAATGGCAGTAATAAAGACACTGGCACTAAATAGGACATCTACCCTACATAAAAATAGCAGTTGTGTAATATTCTCCACAATTCCAGCTCTTTATCCAATTCCGATTTCGACACTGAATCGAGAAACAGCTTTTCCTGGCAAATAAAATAAAAGTTTCACCACTTGGCACGAGCCGCGTTTACAAACGTCAAATTCCTCAAGGTGTATCATTCCCCGACGAGGTATATTTTTCCGGTATCGTTGCTCCGCGATCGAACGTGTCGACCGTGGAGGAACTGGAACGCTGGAAAGCGATTGCCCCCCCCCCCCCCCCCCCCGCAGAAGTGAGCCACGCTCGAGCCGATTCCGCGTGAGATTCGTCGTAAGCGTGTACGGGCAGGTTCTCGATTACAACTAGTCGACATATTATCGTCGGAAACGCATCGGGACGACAAGGTGCGTGCAGAGAGATCGCCATCCCCTCGTCCCTTCCGCTGACGTCAGTTCTCGATTACGCTGTTGTTACGACGATTTACATTGCCGTTCAACCTGACTTGGCGCTTCGCAGCGAGATCTACGCGGCCTCGATCCCCGCGGTACCGAGGTCAGTGTATTTCCGTTTTCGATACCTGCCACGGGACGCCGGGCTTCCTTCGGCCGATTCTTCTATATGTATATGCTTTCTCAACTTTTCGAGCGTTTCGTCATCGAACGGACGTTGGGACGCCGATAGGGAGGTTAATAATGATGATGTGTTGGTAGCGTGCAGGGGTACAAGCACTGCTACTTTTGTCGGTTAATGGGATAAAGGAAATAAGTTATGGGAAAGTAAATTGATTACTTGAAACTTCGAACTTTATAACTAAAGGTATTTGACTTGACAATTGTAGATATGGAAATTGAGTCATGTTTGCTCAATATCAAGTCGCAAATCCTCATTCCTTCTTTACTAATGTAGGTATTATTTGAACTGAAACTCTTTCGTATCTTTAAACAACTAATAACCGTCAGTAATAAATAAATATAATAATAATTTTCTTTTTCTTTTTTATATCTTTTTTAATTTTTTATTGTAGAAATTTAATCAGTTCTTAAAATATTAAACAGTAATAATTAAGTAGGAATATTTAAAATGTTAAATAATATTAAATATTAAACCGTGATAATTACATTATAATAATTAAAATATTAAGTAAGAATATTAAATTTTAAACCGTAATAACTAACTGAACTCGTTTCTTGCAAATATATAATATTGGATCAACTTGATTCGAAATTATTTATTCCTGTAACTTTACAAATTTTGTAAGTGTAAGAATTAACTCGAAGTTCTTTAGTTTCGTGTAATTTAAATATAACTGCTGCATTGTTCTGCTATGGCGATCCAATAACGAATCAAAAAAGGGGTCAAATTTCACGTTATAGTCTCTGCTTCGTCCCCCTCTATGCGTCCTAGTGGAAGCATGGTGGGGGTTGGCTCCGCCCACTGCAATAAATCCGCGCGACACGATTGGCTGAAACTTTAAGAATTCCTTCTGGAGTTTCGTACTTTCATCGACTAAAATATGTTGGGAAAAGCATTTTCATGTTGAACTTCGTGGTTAAGATTAATTTTGCCCCAAGCAAAGTTCTACCATCCTGGCGAGTGAATAAATTCATTGGGCACATTATTACAGATTTATTGGAGTCCAATGTTTTCTCTTATATAATCCGAACAAATCCGATAACCCTGGTCGCTTTAATCGGCTAATTGACATTGTACGTGTCGCGCTTATCAGTCATCAACGCCGGTGGTCTCGCGCAGTATTCTTCTCTTCTGGATAAATATTGTACTTATCGCTGGGAAGATATAACGAAAACGAATTCTAACAACTCGAAATAAAGAGTCATGGTAGATGTGTCGCGAGGTTAACAGCTAGTGGCCGTTTATTGCCCACTGAATACCCGCCAATTGATACACAGGGTGTCACTGCACGTGTGTTGCGTGGAGCAGTCGTCAAACCGTATATCATTCGTTTCGTCTGATAAAGCAATACAAAGGGACATTAATTCCCAATTTGACTGTCTTATCTAGGCAACCTCCAGAAAATACCTCCAATTCTGTCTTCAGTAAAAAGGGCAACGATAATCTTTCCCTCGCCTTGTTATAATAACCGTCGTACAAAAAGACTGATCTCTTAACCCTCGAACAGGGGAGGGTTCGAGTGATCACATAGGAGTCGGTGGTTGGGTCCGTTTCGACCCATGGTAAATCTGAGAGCAATTAAAATTGCTGTTAAGAAGCAATTCCTTCGATTTCTATGGGTCTCTCGATTGGTGTTTACTATTGCGCTTAATGGGCCTACTGTTGGGTCAAAAATGACCCAGACATCGCCGCTTGAGAGTTAAGCCTACCCTAATGCCGCGTTTACACCAAGGCGAACGCGAACGAAAATATTGTTCGCGAACGTTTTTGTCTGTTATTGCGGTGTCCACACCGCCGCAAAATATGAACAAAAGTCAGTGTACGAATCGTATGTGAACGTTTTGTTCTATTTGCGGCGGTGTGAACACGGTAAGGACAGACGAAAACGTTCGCGAACAATGTTTTTGTTAGTGTTCGCCTTGGTGTAAACGCGGCATAAAGGTTAGTCCCCACTAGCGAACAGTTCGCGAACATTGTTCGCAAACAATGCTTGGAAATTGTTCGCGAACTTTTTATAAACATTGCTCGTGTAAAGGTGCGTCCTCACTAGCGAGTAGTTCGCGAACAGACGATTCCTAGGAAATTCAGTTCCCATATTGTTCGTGAACAGTTCGCGAACGCTGGTGGGGACCCACCTTAAGGGGACATTCTACTCTCTGGGCTGAAAAATCGGCCACTTTTCGGTGATAATTTTTATAATGAAATGAACACTTAACGTTTTCGAATTTCTGGGGGTATATTCTACCACTCTTGAAATACAAGAAAAAATCTTTGTTGCTTGTTTATTTCTTTTGTTTACATAAATATTTGGCTGTGAAGTTGGCGGCTTCAGAATTGCTGGCAGTTGAAATTTCGGACAACTGAATCATCGGAAATAAAAAAACCAAACATATTTCTAATTCGCAGAAGTATGGTTATCTTGCTTTCCACGAAAGAACAATTTTTTACCAAAATTATTCAAATGTCAGTCGATCAAAGTTGAAAATACCGAAAGTGGCACTTCTTTTCTGTATTTAATTCATATAAAATGTGGGAAAATATTAAAAATCTTAAGGTATTTGTGGTTAGCGAGATAGCCATACTCCTGCAAATTAAAAATATCTTTGGTTTTTTTATTTCCAATGATCAAGTCGTTCGAAATTTCAACCGCCAGCAATTCCGAAGCCACCAACTTCACTGCGAAATATTTATGTAAACAAATGAAATAAACAAACAATAAACATTTTTTCTTGTGTTTCAAGAGTGGTAGAATATACTCCCAGAAATTCGAAAACCTTAAGTGTTTATTTCATTATAAAAACTATCACCGAAAAGTGCCCGATTTTTCGGCCGAGAGTGTAGAATGTCCCCTTAAGAGGGATTGTATCGGTGGTGGTCGATAGCTTAATCCCGGGATTAATCGAACCGTGAAACGATAACGGAAATCGAATGTAAGTTAATACAATTGGGAGGAGGAGGAAGAGGGGAAAGGAGGTGAGTGGAGGTGAGTGGAAGTAGGTGGAGGTGATCGAAATCATTGAAGGATCGATGGAAAAATAATCTATTACAAGTTAACATCTTTAGAGGAGGGGGAAGGAGGGGAGGGTATTATCGAAATCATTGAAGTTGAGATTTTTGTGAGGAGCGTAGGAGGGGAGGTGAAATGAGGGCGTGATCGAAATCGGTGATGGACGAATTAAAAAATAATCCAAGCAGGTTAACACCTTTGAAAGGAGAGGAGGTAAAGGTGGTATCGAAATCATTAAAAAATCCATAAAAAAATAATCGAATGCCAGTTGCAGGGGTTGAAAACAGTTATGATATCGATTTCGGTTCTCGTAACAGTTATGAGAACCGAAATAATCTTGAAACAGTTACGAGTGAAAAGGTTTCTGGCCTATATCGGTTTCAGTGCCGGTTCTACAGAACCGATATTGTATCGGTTCCGTAACGGTTATATATCGGTTATACAGTAAATTCTCGCTATAAGACTGGGCTCGCCTCAACCATGCGTAAGCGCCTTTTAAATTATGATTAAATAATAAATCTGTGATGAATAAATTGATTCTCAAAAGTAGTTTGAAATCAATTTTTTTTTAAGTTACGTTTAAACCCTTATTAAAAATTTAAACAATGTAAATTATATACCGAAATTGTTGCAGAGCAACTTCCAACTATACATCGCATTTTTATACTGTCATCGCACGTTTCAAAATACTTACGAACAATGTCGCATTTCTTTCGGCCCATTATGTCGATATGTTTTTAAATATCACTAATAATTATTATACATTTCGACTAATATTAATTCGACACTTAATTTAAAATATTGCTAACATTAACAGCAATAACTTTCCTAATATCTACAAACTTACTATCTACTAATTTTATATTAATTATGAAGATTATTAACTATTATTTTTTTTAATAAAGACTGTCTCGAGGGCGACAATGTGTCTTGTTGGGAAATATAAAACTTTTTGTATTAAATTCCACGTGCTCGCAACTAGCTCAGGAATACAAGTGACTCTGGTCCAACCCAGAGAATCGCTCTTCGCGTTTGTTTATAAGATCCTTCATCGCGGAGCCTCACTATCTAGAATCTCTCTTTTCAGTACTTAATTTACAGATGCTGTCTTTCATTTCGGCTTTTTCTGCATTGATGGAGTTTTAAAAAGAGAGACACCAGATAGAGAGGCCCAGGGATAAAAAGACTTATAAACAAATCGAATTTCCATTAAAAAAATTGACATTGATCGTAAATATTTTGGAACGTGCTGCATACCCAATGCGCAACCGATAGGATATATTACTGTTATAAAACCGATATACAGTGAGTAAAAAAAGTATTGGCACACTTTTTAAAATCGCATAACTTTTTTAGAATTGGTCCAAACGACATGAGTTTTTTTTAGAAGGTAGAAGGTTTAGTTTGCTATGTGACGTATTTCTGAGTTTTGAAAAAAAATTCAATTTGTCGGAATAGCAAAAAGAATAGTAAAGGCCGTTTTTTTCAACTTTTTTTTCTGAGCCTGTAACGAAAATTCAAAAAACCCGTTTGTAGATTTAAGTAAGCTGTATACATGCTGAAAATTTCATGAAAATCGGTTAACAGTGCTCTGAGTTACAAACGTTTAATGATCGCACAATAAGGTCGAAAATCGCTTGATTTCGGGTATTTCGCGATTTTCGAACTTATTGTGCGATCATTAAATGTTTGTAACTCAGATCACCGTTAACCGATTTTGATGAAATTTTCAGCATGTATACATCTTACTTAAATCTACAAACGGGTTTTTTGAATTTTCGTTACAGGCTCAGAAAAAAAAGTTGAAAAAAACGGCCTTTACTATTCTTTTTGCTATTCCGACAAATTGAATTTTTTTTCAAAACTCAGAAATACGTCACATAGCAAACTAAACCTTCTACCTTCTAAAAAAAACTCATGTCGTTTGGACCAATTCTAAAAAAGTTATGCGATTTTAAAAAGTGTGCCAATACTTTTTTTACTCACTGTATAACCGTTACGGAACCGACATAATATCGGTTCTGCAGAACCGTAACCGAAATCGATATAGCCAGAAATTTCGGTTCCTTATAACAGTTATAATATCGGTTCTTTCATAACTGTTTCAGTCAGAACCGATATATAACAGTTCGAAACAGTTATTTTCAGAACCGTTTCAACCCCTGGCCAGTTGACACCTTTGTGAAGAGAGGAGGTGAGGGTGGTATTGAAAAATAATCGAACGCAAATTAACACCTTTGTAAGGAGGAGAGGTATCGGAATCGGTGATTGATCGAAAAATCCTTATCCGTCGTGGAGGGCGGTGGATATGCCTGGGCGACGTTGCAGGTGCAGTTGCACCGCGACGACGGAATGCATCCGTCGTCGTAGCCGGTGCAGCTGCTGTCGCGGCGCGTTCGTGGACCGTTTGTAAGATCAAGGTCGCCGGTTTCGTGGGTAAACGTCCTCGAGTCGCCTTGAGTTGCACGTTGCACCGATGCACGCGTTGCATACGCGCGTCGACGACGCTTGTTGGCTATTATGTCCCTCCTCCGCACCTTCCGACGGCTACGATGCACCATACAAAACCTCCGCGGCCAGCGTGTCGCCTTTATCGACGACCCAAGCTTCGCCAGCACTGGTCGAGTATCCATTTCGAACGTCTCTTCCTCTTTTTCTTAACATTTCAACGCATAGAGATCGAGTATGCGTTGCTCGTTGCAGATGGAGGAACTTTGATTTTTCATGATTTCAAATTTTCATGCTTCAAGGCTTTTGAAGGGTTCTTGGAAGTGTGAGAGAGTATTTAATTAGTATAAGGGCACTAGGCAGTCGTTTTTGTCAAAAAGGAAGCACTTCTGTTTCGATTAATTACAGAGAAAAAAATTGAAACTGAGACTTGTTCTTTCAAATAATTATTATTAATATCATAAGCTTTTAAAAAACGTGTTTGTTTTGCCAAAAATATGCATATACACATTTTCTAAAAAGAATAAGATACCTACATCTTTTCTAGTCACATCTTCCTTTCCCACACCTATAAGTTATAATTGCAATGCCCCAAGAATAGATTGTGACGACGACTGCTCGCAGCAGCACAAGAATCAGAAGCCACAGTGAATTTAGAATTTATTTATCCTAGATTAGGAAAGATGTTGGTTGAGATCTGAATTCAACTAAAAATTTTCATTGGACGAGGGAATTATATTTATATCGGAATGGAATTAACTGGCTGAAAAATGCTACAATGGGTTTCTCGAAATTTTGAAGTATCTGCTATCGAAAGTGGCAACGTAGAGTTCACTTAGTGCAGGGAGAGTTTTGGTATATTTGCAAATATTTGCTTGCACCTATCACTGATCGATGCATTCCAATAATTTCTTTATACTGCACCTCGTATTTGGACGTCACGAACACTGAATCATTTTGTCGCATCGATCATCGATTTCTAGTAACCGTTAATCTTATTCAAAGTATCAATCGATAAGTCTTGGCTGCGTTCGTTATCGTCCATCTGTGAAAATAAATTGAGACCTTAAGCGTACAAATCAATTACGGGTAAATTGTAGGGAAAAGAAGTGACCAGTTAATATTCCGAAAAATTGGCTTCTAACAGCGGCATTAAAGGGTCCGTTATCTCCGCGATAAGGACGCGATAGTCGCGCTGATAGAGCCATTTGTGTTTCATTTTCTTCGAGTGTTTGACCACATTATGTCATCAATGTTGGGAGCGTATTTTGGGAGAATTTGTTTTTAACTGACAATGAGCCAGCTATCATGTTATAATTGCATAACCTTATTATGATGTACTTGGCAAACTTTTATTATTGCTATGTGGTACCCGGCTTCGTCCGGAATTTAGATTCTGATTTTATAAAAAACAATTATTTATTTTTGTGAGGAAATAGTCACATTTATTTGGATTACTCAGGCATAATGCGCTGAGGGACATTTCGGGACCCTAGAGTTTGCCTTTCGAATGTTTTTAAGCGACAGACAAACACACAAATATATGAAGGGTAAGGGGAAGAAACAGGGAATATCACAAAACAGCTTTATCGAGAAAATTAAATGTTTTGTGCTAGCGCAGAGTGGATATTACTTGTTTTTTTTACAGGGGCATTTGAATTTTATAATCCTTCGTAATTCGACAGTTCTTTGGTCCCAGTTGCCTCCAAAAAAATATTCTAGAAATCGCAAAATTACGAAAAATGGTGATTTCTCTTTTTTCCCCTTGGTCTTCATATAAACTTTCTGCTTTATATATTAAGATTCTGTTGTCTTTCACGATTTAAAGCACAAGAAACCTCCAAAAAGGAACACTCCATTTCACCACTATGTGTACAAAATATCTGCACTGGCATTTCTCTATAAAATCCTCAAGGACAATCAAGAACCTTGTTCTGTAGTTCAGCAACTCGTAACGTCCCTTCTTTCAAGCCACGATTTTGGCTTTCAAGATTCAATGACATCAACCACTTTATCAGAACATGTAACATAGCTAATCTCTGCTATGAACTCATAAATTCTCAGTCACACCTGCGTCCAATTCCTTGAATGCAATTTCCTTTTACATATGGACTAAAAAAGACCAAACCCTTCCACAGTTCAATTTAAGGGGAGGTTCTGGTCTAGAGCCCAAAAAAATAGGTGCTATTTAGGAATTAATTAAAGGAAAACTACTATATATAGTTTAATGGGACTTTTTGCATTGTATTAAGGATGTCTTAAATTATAGAAATATATTTTTTGTTTTATAATTAATCATTGCAGACAGCCCTGGGGAGTCGTTAAAGTCAAGGCGTCAAAAAATTGATCCAAATCGGTGGGACCTGTATCTCCAAAAGTTATTATCCGATTCAACTGAACCTTTTTTTATTTTGAAGAATATACTTCTGGCTAGGGGGGGGGGACTAAAAAAATTACAAAAATTACATTTTTGAGAGAATAACAACACTTCAAGCTTGAAATCACTTTTCCATGTATTCTTCGTCCTTTCAACGCCTTTGAAAATTATTAATTTGTCAATTTTTTGTAATTTTTTCTAGCCCCCCCCTAGCCAGAAGTATATTCTTCAAAATAAAAAAAGTTTCAGTCGAATCGGATAATAACTTTTGGAGATACAGGTCCCACCGATTTTGAGAACACTGTTTCGGGAAAAACGCGTTTAAAGTTTTACGTGAGCGCCGAGTGACCGGTTGTGACCCATGCATTTGCCGCTACTCAAATGCCTATAACTTCGGGAATTTTACGAATTTCAACAAATCCTTTTAAACACGTTTTCCTAAAAGGTTGAACATTCGAAAAATGAAATAAAAAAAAATCGACATTTAGACCAGAACCTCCCCTTAATAATGTCTAATTTTTGGACAGAAGCTTTTCCCTTTTAGCTCGCGGTCAAGGCTGAGCTCCCCAGGTTGGGTCTGAGCAAAGCTTTTATTTAAATATTTCCATTGGATTCTGTCCGAGGCGTCGATTTCACCAGGCACGGTGCTACTTGTACTTGCACGGGTACCGTCGAGCGTGGGTGTTTCGAGTCGCATTCGTGGAAAGCACGATGCGCTCGCGGACCTCTGGTAGTTAAGGGCCCACGGGACTGCGCGGGACAGCGGAGGGGGGTAGAGAGGTGGGACGGAGGGGGCAGGTCGAGAGAGCACCGAGCAATCAACCCGTCAATTTAAGCCTTTTTTTTTGTCGTAAAACGAGCGTCGATGCTGGCTTGCTGCGCGCCGTGCCCTATGCTCCATTCTTGAAATTTCGTCTCTTCGTTGGTCAACTATGTATGTACACTGCTGTTCAGAAATATTAGGACACTCTGTGTGGAATGATTGCGAAGAATATTGCAGATTTATCGATGGACTCTAATTGTATTTTATTTGGCGTTCTAAATTAAAATTAGAAAATGCGGGAGGTGAAAAATATTCAATCGGTGTTTTATTAGTAGAATAAAAAGAACTGAATTACAGAGTGAAGGTACTTAATAGCAACATGTCTCTAGTATCTCGCAAAGCAAGCACTAAAATTTATTAAAATTTATCGGTCATGAATGATCGGTGCAGCTCCATCTTTACCAACTTCGGGAAAATTAGAAAAAGCTATTTTTAAAATTAAAAAGAGAACACTAGTTTAAAAAATATATATTTTCATACAATAAGTAGTGAAACATGAATAATTTCTCTTTACTTTGAAACAAATTACCTATATAAAAGAAATGTCAAATATTATTCAAGTAACAGCGATTTAATTTTGCTAGGCGATATTAATATAGATACCATCACCCTATATCCTTTATCGTTGCTACACATGCCAGTTCCCTCTGAACCCTGAAGCTTAAACCTCCCAGCTTTCAGGTTCCTTTGACTCGAGGCTTAGCGTACGTCTGCGGAAATCCTCCAGTCGTATCTGTTAACCAGACTACTGAACGCATACACGGGTTCATGGGCTGAAAGGGTTAAAGGCTTCTTAAACTCGTGCTCAGTCAGCATCCTGCTCGTTTTTCTTTTTCCAATTACTTTGTACTCTGTAATTTTGCAAATTTCACTTATTGTTAGTCCACAAGCATATAGGGGAGCTCAGTTTAGTCTAGTGGAAAATAATAGTGCTTCGTTCAAGCATCTTCGAATTGAGAATAACTTGAAATCTTGTGTGGTTTTAATTGATTCCCAAGAAGGTTAAGGTACTTGTGAAGAGCTTCCGTTGTGGAAGAGGCTTTATGACGTCGAATGATTCTTCAAGTACGGCTGCAAACAGTGGCTTTTGTTACTCTTCCATGGTCTTTGAGGAGGAACGTTACGTTAAACTTCAGCTTGACGATGTTTCCTCATCTACTATGGTCAGACTTTCCAAACGTAGAAACGGTATACTTACAAGGAGAGTATTTTAGGTGTCCGCCTCCGATCATTTTGATTTTTGGATATGTTATAGAGGACCGAAAAATAAGAAATACGTGTTTTTTTATTTTTCCCCGTTTTCGTATTTGGGGGGTGAAAACTGCGTTCAAAGTTAGGGTTGAAAAATCATTTTTGTGGAATATCTCGAGAACTATTAGAGATAGGGGAATAGTGTCAATGGACGAATTTTGTGTCTTTGAATGCGAAATATGACTGACTCACCAGATTTTCCCCTATCTCTAATAGTTCTCGAGATATTCCACAAAAATGATTTTTCAACCCTAACTTTGAACGCAGTTTTCACCCCCCAAATATGAAAACGGGGAAAAATAAAAAAACACGTATTTCTTATTTTTCGGTCCTCTATAACATATCCAAAAATCAAAACGATCGGAGGCGGACACCTAAAATACTCTCCTTGTTAGAAAATGATAATTGGTTTTCAGGATCGAGTGTGACTATAGTTGAAGGGCGATGCAGAGTTATTTACTGTTCTCTTAAGGAGTTATATGTACCCAAGACTGTGAAAAAAATGGGACTTTTTATGATTTTTTTTACCTATAAGTAATTTTTTAATCAGAATTCGTAATATACACTTGAAACCTTATAATTTGAAGAATATTTTTAAAAAATTACAGTAATTGAAGAATCTTTGTAACAAACACTGTAAGTTCCAAAAATCAAATTCTGTCCTATAGGGTAGTATTACCGTTGGCACGTAGAACACTTTAGGATACAATTTTTATTTTTTGATTTTGACACTTTGTTTTCTACGACGACTCTTCAATCCTTCTTGTTCGCCGTGTAGCAGCTGTTGACCAAAGCAGGGTCGTCATGTAAAGAGTTTACGGTGCCAAAAATATCTCCTCCGGGTGTCATCCAAAAGAAAAAAAGAAAATGTCCCTTAAAGTACATAAGAAACTAGTCTTTATCGGGGGCGATTTTTAAAATTTCCATTTCTAAAAAAATATGAGTGATTGAACTTTAAAATGCCATATTTGAGAGAAATTTCATTAGGTTTTTAATGATTAAAAACAAACTGCAGCCTTGAAAAAACTTTTTTTTTCAAACACTAGATATTGATGTGAGAAATAATCGTGCCAAGTTTCGTTCAAATCGGTTCAGTGGTTTTTGAAATGCCATTGGCACCGATTTGAAAAACCTCATTTTGAGAAAAGAGCGTTTAAAGTTTAAGGTACGGGTTAAAGTGAGATACCTTTTTTTTTAAGTTACAAAAATCGTTGATTCCTGGGCCCTGGATTGACCTTCCTTTGATGTTGTAACTTCTGCGAATTCTTTATTGGAAAATCGATTTTTTATACCATTCTAGTTTTATGTAACTCCTTAACATCGAGTTAGTTGCCCGTTTTGGAGCAAGCTTACACCTGCCGCGGGTATCTCTCAACCGTCTGAGCTATTCTTTGATTCGCGAGGATAGGAACAATTGCACGTTGCGAACACGATCAAGATTAGCAATGAATTTCTATGCTTGCACGCAATAATACATTAAAGGCGCGAACGTGCATATGGTTACATAAGATGGAGTAACTGCAATCGAAGATTTAACCATCTGCAAGCGAACTATGCCTCGCAGGCAAGCTGGACTTTCATTTAACATTGCATGCTTATTCCATTGACCCCTGCAAAAGCGGTGGAATTCTCAATTCGTGGGATTAAATGAATGACTGGTTTTGAAATTACCCCTGCATGCCCCAAAGTCGTTTCGCTTCCGTCTGTTATTTTCCGCGAGCCCAAGAATCCAATTTTATTTCATATTTATCGCCGATAAAACTATCCCGTTCAAAGATTTATATTCTATTCGCAATCTGCGATTTTTATGGTTTTCAAAAAAGTAATAATTAGTTGGGAATTTGAAAAAGAATCGTGTTCTGAATCGCCGTCAGTGTTATAGCTATTTACTCAAGATTACATTTGAGAAAAAAAAACAATAAAAAAAATTTTATCCTACAATATGTATAAATTAATATCACAGAGACTTTTTATCACAAAACACCATATGAGTTACAGTTTTTTTTTTTTCAAAAAAATCCTAATTTTTTAAGGGATTACACGAGAGTGTACTCTTCATGCTCAAATTTAAGTAAATTTAAGAACTCCAGACAGTCAACAAGATTATTTACAATTTTGAAAGTAAATACTAAATTTATATATATAAAAGAAGTCTTGATTAACTAACTCATCAACGTCCAGCTCAAACCGTTTAACTAGGATCGTGAAATTTGGAAGGCGCACTGTTTTAATTATTAGGCACATTCCCAAGGGGATGAAAGGGGGTAAAATATATTTTCTCTGACTCTTGAATATCTCTTAGGACCGATTAGATATCAACTTGGTTTTTACTTACAAAGTTTACCCACACAACTGCCTAAAAACCAATTTCAGGATTTTGCCCTAATCAACCCCTAAGGGGGCGAAAAAGGGTGAAATGTGTTTTCACGGATTCCTCAAAATCTCTTAGACTCAATTCGATATCGCCACTTGGTCTTAGCTTAACAACACAAATGCCTAAAAATTAATTTCTAAATTTTGCCCTCATCAACCCTTAAGGGGGAACAACACCTTGAAGCCTGGAAAAAAGTGCAACTTTTTTTAATTTTTTGTTAGATATCCATACTTCGTAGGAAAGTCATTGATATAGGGTTTAAATGTGCATGTAGTGGACAGTCTTTTAGAATTTTTGTGTAACAAAATTAATGAACTTATAACTTTAAACGTGTTTTTCTTGAAACTATGTTTTCCAAAGTGGTTGAACGATTTTCTCTGCCAATTTTGCATGAATTAATCTCCGGTTTTGCGTATTTATTCTACACAAAAATGCCTTCAGTTAAGCGTACGGAAATTTAATTACAATAATTTTTGGCGATATGGCGGCGCTTAAAGTGGAAAGTTCTAAAATTTCGTGTCAATTTAAGGAAAAAATCAATACATTTTGGGGTGGAAAAAATAGTAAAAATAATTTATTTTTAATTTCCGTACGCTTAACTAAAGGCATTTTTGTGTAGAATAAATACACAAAACCGGAGATTGATTCATGCAAAATTGGCGGAGAAAATCGTTCAACCAGTTTGGAAAACACAGTTTCGAGAAACACGCGTTTAAAGTTATAAGTTCATTTATTTTGTCACACAAAAATTCTAAAATACTTTCCACTACATGCACATTTAAATCCCATATCAATGACTTTCCTACGAAGTATCGATATCTACCATAAAATTAAAAAAAATTGTACTTTTTTTCCGGGCTTCAAGGTGTTGTTCCCCCTTAAAGGGTCAAATCTGGATCTGGTAACAGATCATTTTTAACATTTCGTACTAAGTGTACATTGAATTGGGTCATTTTAACTTTTGAATAGTAGCTGGGAACTTTACAGAACTTTACAGGTTCCTTTACAGACATTACTTTAAAAAACAGATATTAGATAATTCCTCTTAAGTATTCTACTGTAGCAAAGCACGTGTATTTTCCTAGTCAGACACAAATATAAAAGATTACTAGATTTCCCTGAAAAACATATCTATGCATCTCGCGAGAATATCATTCCCATCGCTGGTAGGCTCCTCCGTCCGATTCACGATCTTTGTGAGTCCGGCTTAAGGGAACGCGCATGGGTGGAGGGCAGAGTAGCGTGCTCGAGCCAGCGTAGAGAAGGAGCAAGCTAGCGCGCGCGAGAGAGAAGCCTCCATCGAGCGCGTAACACGAAAATGAGAAAGAAAAGCCCTCGGAGCCCCAAGGCACACTCGGGAGAAGGGAAAGGGACGGTAAGTTGCCAGCAGAGAGAAAGAGAAAACGCGAAGAATGATCGTCGGAGGCGTAGGAGAGGAGAGTGAACGGGAGGGGGTTGGCGGTCCCAGGAGTGAGAGGCGAGGAGAAAATACTGTCGAGTGAGAAGGAGATGGAAAAGGCTGGAGGAGTTGCAGAAGAGCAGAAAGAGAAAGAGAAAAGAAACAAGGAGGGAAGGAGAGAATGGGATGCTGCGAGAGAAGCAGGAGAGCAGGCGAGAGTGGACGGACGGCATACCACCACTACCATCGCCCCTCTCCTCTCCATCCCCTCTTCGCGTCTCACCGCTTCTCCGTCTAGCAGCGCGACTTTTATTCACGGGGCCCGCTTCCCAGGCCTCTCTCCCTCTCTCTCTGCCTGCCCACCCGCCCCACCCCGCGGCGAGCTGCCTCGGCTGTTCCTCCGCCGGGTCGGGTCCGTGTGGTGGTTCTCGTCTCGTGAGTCAGGGAGAGGTGCAGCGTCGAGAGCTCGCGAAATGCCAGTGATTCGACGCGACTTAAGCTACGCGCACTACCGACAGTTTTTCTCCTCCTCGAGGGGACCGCGGCGGCCTTCCCCGATGCTCGTGCCTCCGCGATAAGGGTGGACCAGCGTCGCGACGCCCCGCGCCTCGAGTACGCCACGCACTCCACGCACTCTCGTCGGTCCTCCTCGCGCCGCCACCGCCGTCGATACACGCTCGCGCTGCTCCTTCACTATATTGGCGCCATTGCTGTCGCCCCTCCGTCCCTTTTCCCTCTGTTATCCGTCCTCGCTACCTGAAACCGTATTACTCTAATCTACCAGCGCTCCTTTTTCTACCTGCCCCGACCTCCTCTCTGCATACCGATCGCAAAGGACACACGCTGTTTACGCTGGATCACGCAGCCTCGATGCAGGGACGCGCGCGTTCCGTGGAGCTTTCGGGAGACGCGCCGCGCGCCTACCTCCTCGCGCGATAAAGGCAGCCTTGGGGTTACGCGCGAGCCGAGTCACGAAAGGGACCGATGTAGTAGTTGGTATCCTGGGTGGAAGGAATATTGTGAGGTCGGTAGACGCTATTAGGGGTGATGTTCTATAGTTGGGTGTCGAGGATCGCTTGATTTTGCATAGTTTCTGGATATTGGCATGTGATGCTTTGATAGTGGCGGATTTAGGAAAAAGGCCCAGCTGGCAAACGTTCTGAGGGGCCCATTTTTGGGGAAAATGAGGAGGTAATTTACTAAAAACGGGGTCAGTGTATTAGTACAGAAGATAAATATAGTTTGGATAAATAATAATTTTTTAAGGATAGGGCCCTATGGGCCTTCTAGACAGGGGCCCATTTTTTGGAAAAAATGAAGGGGTAGTTTTCTAAAAACGGGATCAGTATTAATAGTACAGAAAAAAATATAGTTTGGATAAAATCATAATTTTTTGAAGATAGGGCCCTAGGAGGGTACTCCTGGGCAGGGGTCCATTTTTCGGGAAAAGGAAGAGGTAGTTTACAAAAACGGGCTCAGTGTAATAATACAGAAAAATATAGTTTGGATAAATAATAATTTTTTAAGGATAGGGCCCCATGGGCCTTCTGGGCAGGGGCCCATTTTTCGAGAAAATGAAGGTTTTCTAAAAACGCAATCAGTGTTATAGTACAGAAAAAAAATATAGTTTGGATATCATAATTTTTTTAAGATAGGGCCCTAGAGGGGTACTCCTGGGCAGGGGTCCATTTTTCGGGAAAATGAAGAGGTAGTTTACAAAAACGCGCTCAGTGTAATAATACAGAAAAATATAGTTTGGATAAATAATACTTTTTTAAGGATAGGGCCCTATGGGTCTTCTGGACAGGGGTCCATTTTTTCGGGAAAATGAAGGGGTAGTTTTCTAAAAACGGAATCAGTGTAATAGTACAGAAAAAAAATATAGTTTGGATATCATAATTTTTTTAAGATAGGGCCCTAGAGGGGTTCTCCTTGTCAGGGGCCCATTTTTCGGGAAAATGAAGAGGTAGTTTACAAAAACGCGCTCAGTGTAATAATACAGATAAATATAGTTTGGATAAATAATACTTTTTTAAGGATAGGGCCCTATGGGTCTTCTGGACAGGGGTTCATTTTTTTGGGAAAATGAAGGGGTAGTTTTCTAAAAACGGAATCAGTGTAATAGTATAGAAAAAAAATATAGTTTGGATATCATAATTTTTTTAAGATAGGGCCCTAGAGGGGTACTCCTTGTCAGGGGCCCATTTTTCGGGAAAATGAAGAGGTAGTTTACAAAAACGGGCTCAGTGTAATAATACAGAAAAATATAGTTTGGATAAATAATAATTTTTTAAGGATAGGGCCCCATGGGCCTTCTGGGCAGGGGCCCATTTTTCGAGAAAATGAAGGTTTTCTAAAAACGCAATCAGTGTTATAGTACAGAAAAAATATAGTTTTAATAAATCATAATTTTTTTAGGGATGGGCCTCCTGGGCAGGGACCCATTTTCTTAATTGAGCGAAACTTTCTTGGCAGAAGCGACGGGACATTCCACAAAATCTTGCGCCCCTCAAAGTTCACAAACTTTACTCTGTCGTTATTCTATAAACTTTCGAATTAGAGAGCAACAGTATTTAGTATAACAATTCGAGGGTAACACAATTTCTAATATAACTCTGAATAGAGCATAAGACAACTTAAAAGTGTCCCAGGTACCTTATTACACTTGCTCCACCTACATATAATTCAGTAAATAGTAGTTTCCATAGTACCGACGATTTCCCATATCCCCATCGCGACGTAAATCCGCATAACACCGAGCGTTTGTCCGCGCGAGAGGCGCAGGATTGGCGAGGCAGCGCTCCACGGACGACAAGCTCGCCGCGAGAGAGAGTGGTACCGCGTTTTCCGTGATTCCGAAGGGTCGACCTTACTCCCTTAACCGGCAGGCTGTTGCGGGAGAGCGCCGCGAGTGAATTCCGTAGGAGCCGGTATTATCGCGAGGCATAAATTTTCGCCGCGGCTGAATCCTCGGTTTTATTCACGGACCGTCCGCTTAAACCCTCCGCCACGAAATTCTTTCCCCTTTATTCGCGACATCGTTTACAGCCTGCCCTGGCTCAGCTCGCGCCGGTATGTGGGCTGGGCGATGGTAGGCCGCTTGATCGCTCGAAACGCGCGTTTTCCCCGGCTCGGGCTGGAAAAATTGGTTGGAAAGATGGTCGGTAAAGACCGCGCTCGTTGCTCGCTGTTACTCGCGAAATCGACGGCGGTCGGTGGAGCGTGATCCTCGAGGCCGATGCGTGACCGTGATTTCCTTTTTTTTTTCCCCAGCGGAATAAGAGAGATCCGTGATATAATCGTCTTTGCGCGCCGGACGAGACGAGAGAGGGCTGGTTAACGCGTGACGCAATGGTGCACCGTATGAAATACGTGAATATGCAGTTGGTGGCTCGCGATTCGTTACGTTTTGATGGCCACACCGTGGGCGCGAAGTGAACGAATCGTGCTCTCTTCGTGCTCGCCGACGTTTCCAGCCGGTGTGTGCCCCGTTCCACGTGTGCGCGCGCGCGCGCCTGTGTGTGCCTGTGTCTGTTGGCCACGGATGGATTCGTGCTTTCCACCGTTACGTTTCTCGTCGCTGCGGGATAATAAATACGCGACCGACGGTGGAAGGGTGAAATCAGTGTCGTAATCGTTCGAGGGCGGAGAAAGTATCGTCCGAGATCTTCCCAACGATTCGAGATACTTACGGGCGCAGGAGTAGATGCAGATCGGTGGATCAACGCTCGCTGTGAATCGGGTCTCCGTGGAAACGGCTGTTGGACCTTTCACAGTTTCTTCAGAAAAAATAATAGTGATACGTCAGGAATATTATCATAATACCTCTTCAATTAAAAAGAGAATTATGTTAATACCTATTTTAAGCACTGCTATCGATCATCGACAAGGCTTAGTAAATTTTGATGGATGATCTGGATGCTCGATTGCGAATATAAGGGGACGAAGAGCTGGTGTGAGCTTTCCACAGTGAGCAGCTTTCTTTCGCACAGAGATATCAAAACCCCGCGCAGGAACACGAAGAATTAAAGATAAAGAGATAGTTACGGTGCAAAAGGCGAGGCACAGCTGCGTGCCGCTACGAAGCTGAGCAAAATCCATCTGCATGCTTAAATAAAAGAAATATCAGAGCGTGAAATAACTTGCAAGAAATACAGCGAACTCAAACTCGAGAGTGATACGCATGAAATTTTCACAGCTAGAAAGTACGCGATTTCCTTTGATCAGAGCGCACCAGGAAGACCGCTCGCGCGTGATTGAGCACTCAGGGTTGGGTTAATCTACCTCGCCGCGGCTGAGCGTTATGTTCCGCGCGGCTGCGGCATAGTCGTCCGAGTCCCGAATCGGTTTTTGTCCAGGGAGGATCCTACCAGCGGCGGTGCGGGGCGAAAAGGGTGGAGGTGGGCGGTGAAGAGGGAGGAGCGACGCGGGCAAGGCACGTCGAAAAAGGAAAGCGACGCTGATTCGCGAGTGGAAGGCCCCCGTGTTGCGCGTTGAGATCGCAGAAACGCGCAAGCGTGCTTGCCCCGGCCGGAGCGACCGACGGGGACCGAGGAAACAGGAGAGAAACCGAGGATACGGATGAAACGGTGAGGAAGGGTCGGAGGGGAAGCAGCGCAGGCAACTCGCGGGTCCCTTTCTCTCTTTCGGCTCGGAAGGACTGGAGGAGGACGCGTGGTTCGCTCGAAGGGACCGGAACGAGCCCTCCGGGAATCCCTCGGCGGCCCCTCCGCGGGTCTACTTGATTCCCGCTGCGCGATAACTCGCGGGGAGCAAAAACGGGAACGGAGGAGGTGGGACCAGTGGAAAAGGAATTCTCGAATTTTCAGTCGTCGAGGTAGAGTGGGATCAAGAGCCCCGTGCACATAAAAGGGGTCTGGAACAAAGAGACACTAGGGCGGTGGCGGTAGCCGAGGTGGTTAAGGCACTGACCCAGTAGTCTGAAGATCGCAGGTTCTCGAATCCCGTCGTCCCGAGACTGGTTTTTTTTCCGTCTCCAATAAAATAGTGAATATATTCTTCTTCGCGGAGAAACAACGGATATCGAGGAACGTCCGTATATAAAACTAAAAAAAAAAAAAAAGGTAGTTTCGTTTGCTGGTGACACAACGGAGGTACACCGAGTCTCGTACACATGAGATCGCGGTACTCGAAGAAGAAGTCTCGGAGACGCATGAAGGAGGATATATCGAAGCGAGGTAGCAGCAGCAGCAGCAACAACTGGTCCCAGATGAAATCGTTCGATCGGCGAGTCCGCGGAGGGCCGTACCCATGAGGCCGCTGTCGTTCGAGAACTTAAGGAGGCTCGTGGGCCGCAGGAAGGACCGTAACGAGCCGTCCTTCAAGCGCAGCGAGTCCTTCAAGAGGATATCGATAAGGAAGAGCTATCTGGACAGGGGGAAGCGGCGCAACAAGCTCCAGAAGAACTTGGAGCCGACCGCTGCCCCCACCATCGAGTCGAGCTTCAACGAGAAGAAGCCTATCATCGAGCAGAGCGTGGTAAAGGAGAAGCCGAAGAAGCTCCAGGACGACACGCTGAGCCGAGAGTCGATCAGCTACGACGAGTGGCTGCAGGGCGTCAGCTCGTCGTCCCGCGAGAAACTGGACGAGGTGAATCGGGAGCAGGTCAGGCAGCAACCTCCAGCGGGGAGGAACAAGACCGGCAAGCTCCAGAAGCAGAGCGAGCCCGACCACGTGGCCGAGGACCTGAAGATCCTGGAGTTGGACGCGTCGCCGGTGTTGCCCGCGAAGCCGTTCAGGGTCTCGAGTGAGACGAGCCAGGAGAAGAGCGGTCAGCAGGAGGCTCTGCAGGTCCAGGACACTTACTCGGTCGAAGGACCTCCCAGCGTCAGCATCAGCCTAGGCAGGATATGGAGGGACGCTGTCCCAGTGCCGTACCCTTCCTCCTCGGGACCATCCGTTCACCACTCGCTGGACAGCGCCCTGAAGGAGAGGAAACCTCAGCCCACGGTTGCCAGGACCGTCTCCGCTCCAGAGAAGAGCGCCGCTGGCAAGGATGCCTCGTCCGCGTTCGGATTCTCATTGAGGATCGCCAAGCTGGCGGATTTTCGCGCAGGGTTACTATCGATCGCTTGTTAATCGGCCTCCGTCGACCATGAAATTGCGAAACGCGAGAGGGTAATTTGCAAGGGTGCTTGGAATTTGGAATGTGCAAGGGGTGTGGGTGGAGGAAAGGACGTGTTAATTTAGGATCGAATTGGGAAGTTACATTGTGAGTGAGCAAGTCGAAGTAAACATGTGTTTAGGTGTAGAAGCTTGAGGAAATTGTGAAGAATAAAATTCACAAAGATTTTATAATAGTTTGTTAACCCTCGGTTGTCACACTGGGTCACATTGACCCTGCGTTTTTTTAAGCAAAAAACCTTTTTGTCGAAACTCTTATTGCTTCAAACTTTTTTTTCAGCATGATGACACTTTAAATGACAACTTTCAACTATGGGCATATATTCTACAATGTTCAAACATTATCTCAGAATTTTTTAGACTTAATTTAGCAAATAGTTTTTAAATAACAACTGATTGAAAATTGACAAGGTCAAATTGACTCAGTGTGACAACGACGTTCGAAAAAGTAGGTGTGGCAACCGAGGGTTAAAGTTTCTCGGAGTATTCTCTGTCTTCTTGTGTAAATTTCATACTTGGCATTTCTAAGGGGACATTCCACGCGAAATCGGACACTTTTCGGAGTAACATTTCGGATGTTGCTGAAATTTGAATATGTATTCTTTAGTGATATTTAAACGTACCTCAAAGGATTTTTCAAAATTTTGAAAAAATCGTCGATTTTACAGCTGTTTGAAGTTAAGTGCTAACTATTTTTCAATACATTATAGCTATGGAAGTAGTAAACGGACGGAGATGAGGTCTACAGTGCTTATAGAGAAGACGAAGTTTCGAGAAAAAATTATTTCAGTTTAAAAAAAATAAAATTTGAACCATTTTTGTGCAATTATTTTAAACAAATGCAGGTTTTTAACATCGGGCGCGATTTTAAAAATCTGAAAAAAAAGAAGAATATAGTTCTATCCTTCCCCTTGATGGACGAATTTTCAAAAATATGGACATTCTAAAATTGGCCCTGTAAAAATTGCCGAAAGTTGACGCTGCGTCAAATCACACCGGCTCGACTGGCTGAGCCATGCGGTACTCGTAGCGACCAAGCGGCTATATCTGCTATTCTTATACAGTGTTCTCGAATATGGTAAGTATTTGTAAAAAACTGAAGAAGGAAAACTTTTACTGTTTTTTATACACAACGTAATATGGTAACTCAATTTTTGGTGATCGCAATATTTTCCTTGAAACAAAGGTGACCCTCAGATTTTTAAATGCAATGCTATATATTTGATTATCGATTATGAAAGCGACTGTCAAGACAAATTCAGCCATGTGGTATACTATGACCTTCAAGACTACAAATGGTTAGGAATGAAAGATGAAATTCAATCTACTAGATAGTTCGATATATTTATTTCATTCTTAACCATGTGTAGCATTGAAAGCCATAGTATACGATACGGTTGAATTTGTTTTGACAGTCGCTTTCATATTGGATAATCAAATATATAGCATCCCATTTAAAAAACTGAGGGTCACCTTCGTTTCAAGGAAAATATTGCGTTCACCAAAAATTGAGTTACCCTATTATGTTGTATATAAAAAACAGTAAAAGTTTTCCTTCTTCAGTTTTTTACAAATACTTACCATATTCGAGAACACTGCAGAAGAATAGCAGATGTAGCCGCTTGACCGGTGTGATTTGACGCAGCGTCAACTTTCCGCAATTTTTACAGGGCCAATTTTAGAATGTCCATATTTTTGAAAATTCGTCCATGAAGGGGAAAGATAGAACTATATTCTTCTTTTTTTTCAGATTTTTAAAATCGCGCTCGCTGTTAAAAAACTGCATTTGTTTGAAATAATTGCACAAAAATGGTTCAAATTTTATTTTTTTTAAACTGAAATAATTTTTTCTCGAAACTTCAATGTCTTCTCTATAAGCCCTGTAAACCTCATCCCCATCCGTTTACTACTTCCATAGCTATAATGTATTGAAAAATAGTTAGCACTTAACTTCAAACAGCCGTAAAATCGACGTTTTCCAAAATTTTGAAAAATCCTTTAAGGTACGTTTAAATATCACTAAAGAATACAACATATTCAAATTTCAGCAAGATCCGAAATGTTACTCCGAAAAGTGTCCGATTTCGCGGGGATGTCCCTAAGAACACACGTTTAAAGCTTGCTTGCTAGAAACCACATTTCTGATTTGATCCAAAGCCACTCCTTTCGCTTCTCCACATCATGCACCAGAAGTACGTACGTACATACTCTCCAAATTCGCAGCGTATATACATAACTGATCTCGAGTTGCGAGCTAGGTCGTGGTTTCGTAAATTTCATCGGTCGAGGGTTTCCCTAATGGGCCCTGACTTCGATGTGACGTGGCTTCAGGGGTACGAGGAACGGTTTCTTCAACCGCAGAGCGCCGAAGCCGTCGCCGAGCGTGAGCGGCGAGGGTTATTTCAAGAGGACGAACGGCTCGAGGCGGTCGAGCTCCCGTCGCTGCGGGAAGCGGAGCTCCCAGAGGGCCAGGAAGTCCCAGGCGCCCCGCTCGAACAGCCCCGTGTGGTTCGTGCCGCCGGAGCGTCGTCGCTCGAGACGCCAGCGACGCGTCTGGCGGGAGATCAGGTACTTCCCCGAGTGCGAGGCGCCCGCGGCCGAGAGGATCGACGACTGGTCGTCGAATCTGTCGGACGATCAGTTCGACGACCTGAAGCTGCTGCTTTCGGGGGACTTCAACGACAGGCGGGATGAAGGAGCCCTGAACTCGCTGGTCTCCTCGTCCCTGGGCTCGTTCTCCGCCACGTCCTCATCCTCGTCAGCCTGCCCCGCTCCAAAGATCAGCGACTTCAACGAGGACAAGCTCTTCTCCGAGGAGCTGAGGACCAGCGGCGTCCTGGCGCGGAGAACCACTTGGCGGCCGGCCACGTCGAATTACTTCGCCAGCAACCAGTTTCTCAGCTTTCTGTCGAAGGGCTCGGGCAATCTTATCGGCAAGGAGAAGTCGAGGAACGAGTCCGCGCACTACAGGTGCCTGTCGTCCACCGACAGCGAGACCGAGGACGAGCCGAGCCGCGCGGGCCCCGAGCGGAGAAAGAGCTCGCACGCGGTTCAGAGGCAGCAGCACCTCAAGAGGCAGAGGTCGGGCCTCAGGAGGAGGCCCCTCAGGCGGAAGTCGCAGCTAAGAAAGCCCTCCAGCCAGCCAGTCTTTCTCGTGCGAAAGTGCTCGTCCTTGAGGAAGAGACCCAGTAAGCCTCGATACTTGTACCGTAAATCTCTTGGCCCCTTTTTATGGGGCCTCCAACCGATGCTTCTCATTGTGCCTTTCGTGAAATATGCTTGTGCTTCCTCGTTACTTTCTTTCTCGAGCGAAAGTGGTTTGCAGAAGTTCTTTACGAAGAGACCCAGTAAGAATCGATAGTTGCGCCGTGCTAATTGGGCCTGGAAAGTTTCCAAGGCCCTTCGAAGCGGTGTTTTTGGTTCGCGAAATAGGATTGTGGCTGGTCGATACTTCCTTTCTCGAGGGAAAGTGATCGTTCTCAGGAACTGGCTCTGTAAACCTCGATAAGTGCACCGCACTAATTGGGCCTGGACACTTTCCAAGGCCCTTCGAAGCGTTATTTTAGGGGATGCGTTGTTTTTGGTTGTTTAGTTCGAAAACTACGATTTAAGGTTTTCATTACTTTCTTCTTGTTGTCGATGTTCAAGGGGAAGGTGTCATGAACAATTTTATTAGTTGACATTATTGGTTTTCCAAGTGCGACGGCGAATTTAGACTTTGCACTTTGAATGTCAGTGAATGTGAATTTATTAAAAGTAGAGCCTGGCTCTACTTGGTTCACTGGCCACTTTGGATGCTCACTTTGGATGGAATGCAGATGGAAACTTTTCACTGTGAATCAATCAACTGGGATGCACATCCAAAGTGAAAAGTCTAAATTCGCCTTAAGCTGACAATTTCTGCGATCTTTTAGTGGCGCATGATCAGTTGACTGATTCGGAGATATAAAGAATTAAACTCGTACAAAAAGAACGTATAATGTCACGTTGTACGTAGCATTAGCCGCGGGCAAGGCAGGTTAATTGCTCTTCAATCATTCATAAATACTCCGCGGTCGCTCCTCATTGCGATATGACCCAGTTAACAAATTAATTCCAACTACCATTACCGCAAAGCAAAGACTGCAATATTATCCCAAACAATTGATAACTGCTATAACGACAAACTTTACCCAGCTCTGTTACTAATACCCAAAAACTTTACAGTGTTGTCTCCGTATGTGCTCGGTTTGGTGCACACGATACGCGCTTGTCGCTATCCCCACCACTTCTGTCTCACTCTTGTTCGGCGAAGGCAAGAGCGAGATAGAACGAGAGCGAGCGAGAGCCACTGAAAGCGAGCGAGGACGGTACGAGACAGACGACGCGTTGATATTTTGTCTCCCTCCGTCTTTCGGGCGTCGTGACACTCCGTCCTTTGCGTGCGCGACGAGCGTGCGCGATGGTCGCCAAGCACTTACGGTGAGCACGGAACAGCTTCGCAAAATCTTGACACAGGTCCGGCTCAAGTCTTTTTTGCGCCCTAGGCGAACTTGTCAAATTGCGCCCTTTATTATAATACATTTATTTGAGATTATTTATGACTTTGCTTTGCAAAATTAGGCGACTGCCTAGGGCGGAAAGTCGACAAGAGGTGCAAAATGATATTTTCATTACTGGTATTGTTGAAAATAAACTTTAAAATTAAATATTACAAGTTGTACTATAAGTGGATTAAACTTCGAATAAAAATTCAGAGTAAGGTTATCAATAATTTCAAATAAATGTATTATAATAAAGGGCGTAATTTGAAAAGTTCGCCTAAGGCGCAAAAAAGACTCGTGCCGTGCCTGGCTATCCGATCGTCGCGCGCATGCGTCGAGCAGTCACGATTCCATCTGAGTGCTCGCACCCGTCGCGCACACAAAGCGTTCCATCTCGCTCCCCCCTTCGGCCAGAAAGAAGCGAGAAACGAACACTCGGAATTAGGGATCTGTTCACGATAGGAGCTCAACGCCGGTCCCGACCAGCGAGCACATGCGGAGACAATACTGTACCCCAAACCCAGTTCCTTAAGGGATCATGCTCAGTCAGGAGGCCGAAAAAAGGGTGGTCTTTGGAAATTTTTTACTCAAAAGCTATAACACATTTCTGAAAAAATCTTTTTTTCCTTTTAAGGATTGCATCTAGTACCGTGCATCCTAATTTTTTTATTTAAAAATATTTATCAATAACTAAGTTATTGTCCATCATTCGAAGGTTCTCTAAAAAAAAGGCTTCTGCGGTGACCATTGCTGCTCGAAAGTCGATCATCTAAAATAAAAAATTCAAAAGAATTTACTTATTATATTATATTATCTAGTATTTGAACGAAGGATTTTTCGAAATATTGATTTGGGAAAAAATGGCTGATGTTTAAAGTAAAAGTTTCAATTTTTATCATAAATCGTGCCTGATTTTCGTCAATTAAAAGAAAACTAAGCATCGGATAAAAAAATCCTTCGTTCAAATACTAGATAATATAATATAATAAGTAAATTCTTTTGAATTTTTTATTTTAGATGGTCGAATTTCGAGTAGCAGTGGTCATCGTGGAAGCCTATTCTGAGAGAACCTTCGAATGATGGACAATAACTTAGTTATTGATAAATATTTTTAAATAAAAAAATTACGATGCATGGTACTAGATGCAATCCTTAAAAGGAAAAAAGATTTTTTGAGAAATGTGTTATAGCTTTTGAGTAAAAAATTTTCAAAGACCGCCCTTTTTTCGGCCTCCTGACTGAGCATCACCCCTTAACCGGCCTGCGAATTAAGGGGCCATTTTAATTTGCCGATGGAACAAGCGGATTATTTTCATGATTTTTTTGGAGGGAACTATTCTACGGATTTTAATGTTTTTTTTTTCTTAAGTATTTATTATTCCTTGCTGTGTAGAATTGTATTTTTCATATTTCCAAAATATAATTACAAATGTGTGTAATTAAATCTCAAAGTTTGTGCATTAGCGAGAACACTGCGAAAGTCCTCCTCGGCGTGAAAGTAATTCTAAAATGATAAAAATATCATGATTGTGTCCTATAAGGATGTACGCATAAAGTGAACTAGAATTATTGATTTATCAATAGTGGTTACAAAATAGCGGCCTTGTAAAGAAAAAGTTCTAATCTATTCGGGCATTTTCTGCTTATTTTTCGATGTTTTTGGTGGATGGAACAAAAACGGTAAACAATAATAAACATTTAACCCCCGAAAAACGTTAAAATCCGTATATTGGTTCTTGAAAAAAATTCATAGGCCCCTTTTTCGACTAGAATGGACCCTTAACCCCAGCCTGACTCGGGGTAACGATTTTCTTCCTAATTTAAGAACCAGATTTCATATTATCATGAGCCAAAGTGGAAATTAAAGCTAAAGAATTATACTTTTCAGTAAAATTAATCATACTCATAGAAAAAATTTTTTTTGCAATGTTACGTTCGCCCAAATATTGTAAAATAAAGTGAAGCTTTGAAACCTACAAAGAATTCAAAAACAGTCACTAGTTACATAGATTAAAAGTAAAAAATATACTTTAGGAGTTCTTCAGGACGCTTGATGTGAAAATTGTGTGCATTGTAGCAAACTCCTAAATGCCGCAAATCTCAAACTCTTAGGTTTACTTTGGAACTCAGCTTCCGTTTTTGCAACAATCGCCACAAATTTGAAATCAGCACCCTCAAAATCTATTATATAAGCAGGAAAAATTATTCCATTTCGATGCGGAATTCTCCCACTATATATAGGTCCGCAGGCTAAACACTAACTCTGTTTTTTAACAATCCTTGAAATCCATCTACCAATCTATTTCCTTCCACGAGATAGAAGTCTAATTACCTTTCTATTGGCTGTCAAGCTGCTTGCGCAACGCCCGTGTTTTTATATCTCCCCTAATGAAGTCCAAGGAACATAAACTCCGCGATGTCCCATAGATACCGAAATAGAAGCTGCTAAGACGCTATCGTCAATTATCAGGAACTCTGTTATTGGCCACTTTCGATAACGATTGACGTGGTCGTCGAGGTCCCCGCGTGCCGATAGCCATTCGATAATCCACTGGCACGTCGTCCTAGGGACACTTGGATCTCTCCTCGACTCCGTTTCGCTCCACGTGATCGACGTTCATTACGTAACAAGCCCGCCCGGTTTGGTCCCATTGCGGTTTTTCCCTACACCGGACTCGATCCCAAGCTCTGCACGTACGCTCGGCTAATCGTCGTCTCTCTTCGCCTTCTTTTTTCGCCTTCTTTCTTTGTGTTTCGCGTAAAAGCAACAGGCTGCCGCGAGCCGATCGCTCCCGCCTATCGCGTACGATGGCGTTCGTAAGTATTAGGACACCCTACTCTGTGTGCCATATTTGTGGAGAACCTTATCGAAGAATTTATTGAAGAATTGTGACGAATTTTACTTTGTTTCGTATTTTAAAATTAACCCTTCGTGGTGACGCGCGGTGTATCGCTCTGAGAGATGGGAATTTTTTTTAATTAAATAAAATTTCCAATAAGGAATAAAAGTTAAAATTATTTATTTGTCATTCATGCGTTAACCCGAGTTAACTTTATTTAACACATGACGAATAATTCTTTTAACTTTTATTCGTTATTCGAAATTTTAGGTCATTCTAGGTAATTTTTTTCATTGCCAATATTTCTGTATATTTTTGGACCCTAATATTAAAATTTAAAAATTTTGAGAAAAAAGTTTTAACAAAAAAAGATCTTTTTTTCTATAACTTTTTCCAAATCTCATCATTTAAGCAAAATTTACAATTCTGGAGAAAGCTATTAGAGCACTGCGAATGTGCAATTATCCCTAAAAAATTAATAGATTCAAAAATACGAAAATGGTAACTAAAAAATGACACTGGAGTGCAGTGAACCCCCATGTGACCAATTTCTGATCATAAGCAGTGCAGAGTATTCAATCTGTGCCACATGTCACATTTCGTGGAAATACAACGGGTGTCCTAATATTTATGAACGGCGGCGTACGCGTTTGTTCCTTTCTGAATTCAGAACCTGTGTTTGTCATCGTGGAATTTGAAACGCGACGCGTTTCTTTCGCGGAAAGTCCTGCGGATATCGAGTGCTGTTCCACGTTCCCGGTAAAGCCTCGTTCACATTAATTAATTACTTGAATTCAAGTGACTTGAAACTACTTTATCAATGTGAACCTGTTATTTACTTGACTTGAAATATTCTTTCAATTTTCTTTCAAGTTTCAAGCGAAGTAGAGATTCTTTCGCTTTACTTGCTTTCCAATACAACTTGACTAGTGTGAACGAGGCTTAAGCTGCGCGGCTCGGTTCTCACGATTGGAGCTTGTCGCGCAATGATGGACGATAGATTAGCGCGGAATCGATAATTCATTAGGGGTAGGGCTAGGAGAAGGGCTCGTGGCTTGGAGGGTATTTAATAGTCGATCGGATGAGTGGAAAATGGTTAATCGATTTTGGTTGATGTTTGTCGAAGTTGGAAATGATTTCCGGGTTTTGTGACGTCGGTGACTTAGGGGAAGGTTGCCTATGTTGGACCACTTTTTTATTTTTCTCTCCTACACGGACATAACACATTGAAGAAAGCAAACATAAACGGGAAAAAGATCTACATTTTATGTAGATTTTATCATGTATTTAGTGTGTTCATAAAATATGTGATTAAAATAATATCTCAAAAAAACTAAACTAATGACTTCGGTCCATTCCAGGCAACCGGTTTCGTAATTTGGACCACCGGTGTCCTACTTTGGACCGCTCCTAAAACTCAATGAATTTAAATATCTAAAATCTAAAAAACACTGATCAGGGCATTGAAAAAAAAATAGAAACAGGAAGCAACAAGCATCTTACGGTGCACGTAGTGCAATAGTCGTTGTTTTGATGGTTTTTTTTTTATATTTGTCCCCGTATAACTCCCCAGAATATGGGCCGATTTTGATGATCTTTTTTTTATTCTACACTGCATCAACATTTGCGCAATATTTTGCCAGTTCTGGTTAATAATAAAGACTATTGTCACCTAATTATTATTATTATTTTATGTACGTACGCATATATCTCCTCAGCATGTTGTGTCAATATATATAAAACTAAAAAGTTAAAAATAAAAAAAATTAAAACCGACTTTAAAAAAATAAAATTGCACTAAAAAGTAAAAAATAATTTTTTCCCTTATTTAATCTATGGTACTCTCATATTTTTTAAGTCGGTGCCTCGTCATTTACACTGTGTAAATCTGGCGCCGACTTAAAAAATATGAGAGTCGTAGATTAAATAAGGAAAAAAATTATTTTTTACTTTTTAGTGCAATTTTATTTTTTTGAGGTCGGTTTTAATTGTTTTTTAAATTTTTTTAGTATGATTTTAACTATTCGCTACCATAACATAGATTGTATCCTAAAATGGACCGGTCCAATTCAAGCAACTAGCGATGGTCCAATATTAAGCAACTTGTTGGTTACATCAAAAAGATATGTTTTCATTGTTATACTTATACGAATATGGGAAAGTAAGGACGTGAAGTTGTAGCTAAGACAGCACACTTTACACTAGTATCATTTAAAATTATAGTACTTACAAGTTGTAGAAAGAAATTCACTTGAAATAGCAACGATATAATAGCACGACGGTGAACGACAAACTAACGAATAACCGTATCGCTGTTCTCGCAAGTTCTATCTCCACTTCCTAAATCAATGTAGCCAAAATAACCGCTGCAAATATATTTGTTTATCGAGATATACAAATGGTCCAATCTAGGAGCCGGTTCAATATAGGCAACTCTCCTCTATTTGAATTCATTTAACCCTCGGTTGTCACACTGGGTCCATCCGACACAAGCCATTTTTTTTAAAATTATTAAATTAAATAAAATTAAATTGCAGAAAATCTGAGATAAAGTTTGAACATTGTAGAATATATGAAAATTAGCATTTAAAGTATTATCATGTTTAATCACTAGTAAGTACGATTTTCAATGATACCTCAAATATATTTTACCTTAAAGTCAAGTTGTGGGTTATTTTGACCCGTCGTGACAACCGAGGATTAATGTTGAGGCTTTCAACTTTTTTATCGGAGATAGTTATCACTTCAAGACCAACAGAATTAGAATTAAGACAAGGTTAAGAGAGTAGCTTCCTGTGCAGGACCTAAAATTTGTAATTTCTGCGATTTTTTTTAAACAAAAGTTCACAACGAAATTTCTTTTAAACAAGATTCCTAAAAAAATCGAATATTACCGAAGTTCCCTTGTCAGCGTAGCTTACACCCTCGCCCTAGCTGAGCATCAAGCAGCTCGCCAGTGCAGCTCGCGCCGAGAAAAGTCTCTCCGTTACGAGGTATAAAAAGATGAGAGGGAATGGCCGCGTGGTGCGCGAAGGGTTGAGTAAGGGACACGATGTCAATGTCCTAGCCGCGAGCTGGCGCGTGTTTAATAGGCGCAGGACTCTCTGGACGCGGAGGAACGGCTGGACCGCGCGCGCTGCCCATAACTCGGCCGTGTAATAATTCCCCTGGACGTGTTCTCGCGTTCATAGGTCCCGGGCGCAATATGCACTTTGCCCGAAGGACCAGTCGATCCGCGTGCCGATAATTTTAACTAGCGGTTAGATAGCCCGAAGAGATATAACCGTGCCCCGTTGCGCGCTCCAGCTCGCGCGAAACCTTCTCCAGTAGACCACCGGCCTGGACGAGGACTCCTCTCGCAGCTAACGCAACTTCCTCGTTCTTCTCCGCTTCCAGAACATTTACCTCCAGGCTTTTTCTTTCCAAGTTTCTCATCCTAATTCTCTTGGTGTTTGAGGGGTAGATACTTGAGTTGCGGCTCGCTGCAGAGCTTGTGGAATGGTTGGCGTGATTAATCCTTTAACGCCCAGACACCCAAAAAATAGTTTCCCAAAATCACTTAGGTACTGTCGGTTTTTTTATGCTCTCGAAAATTTTGTGACCTGTATGTCACTCTGGGCGCAGAAGGGTTAAGGCTGATGCTCGATTGTGGACCAATTTTTGGGGTTATAGTTGGAAGGGATTTTTGAGGATAGGATGAGTCTGATGTGGAAGGGGTAGATGGAATTTTTTAATTTTTGATGTGCTGCTGGGTTATGAGAAATATCGTGGGGACCCAAGGGAGATTCTAGATTCCAGAGAGGAAAGGAAGGTGGCATTGAGGTATCTGCAGGAAATGGTCATTTCGTTTTATTATTATAGGGAAGGCTATTTTTATATACAGAAGTTTGCAAATTATTGTGAAGGAATAAGTGAGAAATTATTCGGATGCTGTGTTAGTGATTATGACTATATATAATCTATTTAAGGTAAATCCGGGAGACGCGGTCAAGCCGGAGAGTTGGCCGAGTCGCTATATTTCAGACTCTATACGTAAAAACGCGTTAAAGTGCAGACGAATTAATTCTCTAGAAGCTAAACAATTGAATGAATAGCGTCACTTCGCTTCCTTCTGTGTTTTTCTGGATTTGTAGGCTATAAAATGTAAATTGAGGTTACATTTAACCTCTTTTGTCAAAACAACGGTGTACAGAATCGTATTTAAAATATACTTCTAAGTTTATTTTCGTTTAATGTTTGGGATAATAAGATAATAGAGATATTGAGGAACAATGCAGTCAAAGCATTTGGTCATATTAACTCTTCCTCTCGAAACTAACGAGAAGAGCATCTCTTGCTGCAGAAAGGAGAGATGGTCGAGTTATGATTTTTTTATTATTTTTATTTACATTTTTATTTTTTATCATTATTTTATTATTATTATTGTTTATTTATTTCATTTATTCACTTTTGTATTCATTTGCCTTGCTAATTGTCGGTAGATAGTTCACTTTTTCTTTTATGTGTTCTCTACTTGTTTAGAGTAAACAAATTAAATATCAATGAATCTATAGTTGTATTAAATCATAAATAATTTTGCTTTCTTTTTTTGCCTACGACAAAAACCATTTCTCCCGGCACGTCGGGAGAGGTGGTCGGATGTCATGACTTCAGTTTTCGATCAGATTTGTAGTAAATATTGTCTTAAAGCAAATATCGACCAGTTTTTCTGAATCAGCATAAAATTCTGAACATACTAGGTTTGTTCTGATAAAATAAGTAATATCTGTATTAGGGTAATTGTGGGAGTGCTGCCGCACGTTACGCAAAATTGTCACCGTGTCTAAATTTTGCAATGAAAATGTTTTCCAAGGATACATATTATTAGTTCAACATCTTGTGATTCTACTAGCATTAAAAAAAATAAAAATTTTAATATTTGTCACCCTTAAAAAATTGAAACTAAAAACATCTCTTTAGTAGGAGAGACGCCGCACATGAGGGTGTGGTGCCGCATTTCGAAAAACGTTTAATTTTCGATTTAAACTTGTAAATTCTAACTTTTTATATAAAAAAGTAGTAAAAACAAAGTAAAACGAAACATTTTTATTGTATACAATTATGAAATTGGAGAATTAAATGGGTACAGTAGGTACATATATTATTTTTGCTTTTCTAAATTTAACATTCTTTTTTTCTTCCTCCCACATTCATTACACATAGTGTTATACAGGGTGCATGTTTCATGAAGCCACTTTCTACATTCTGGACAAATAATCCAGCCAGCCTTGGATTTTGGATTTCACCAGCTTTTATTCGATGTAATGCTTCGATCAAAGTTTCTTCACTCCACTGAGCTTTAAGCTTAGCGTTAGATTTTCTTTTATATTCAGTTGGCATCTTGAAATCAAAATAAAAAAATGTGGAAAAAGAGTAAATAGTCCACAAATATATGTGGATTATAAGATTATTCATTTAGAAATAAATAATTTGCCTAGAGATACCACGTTAGCTATTTTAAAAAACTTTTTTGGTATTTTAAACATTAAATACATCATTTAAATCGACTTAGTTTCCGAAACAGTACGTTATCAATGTGCGGCATCTATCCTAAGAAAAAATGCGGCGTCTATCCGAAATGGCCGGGAGAGGCGCCGCACTTTCGTATTTCCACATGCTATGTCGAAGGTAACCTATTCAACCAAGGAAATATTCTACAAGGTCCCTTTAACGTATTACAAAAGTTGTATTAAGAAAAACTATGAACTTTAGCTACTATGATAGTAAAAATAAAAGTGACGTATAACTATTCAGGCGAAGCGCGCTAGGCTTACCTCGAAAAACAGCAAAATCTTTAATAATAATACCTAGAGGGAACACGCTCGTGCTTGGTAAACTGGTCTAGATCAACAGTCGCAAACAAATGAAATCGACAATCGTTTTATCGACGACATCCCTAAAATGCCGATAGTGCGGCGTCTCTCCGAGTGCGGCACCTCTCCCACAATTACCCTAGTTTTAATAACCATTTTATATTAGGTCAACCGTGTCTCCCGGATTAACCCTATTATGACTATATAATAAATAAAAATTTAAAAAAGTTGAGTGTACTAGCATAGGTATTGGCTAAGTCGCATAGGCGCAATATATACAATATATACAAGTATATACAAGTATATACGAGTATATACAAGCGGGAGGATAGTGATTCTAAATTTAAAAATACGTAAAAAATATATAATAAAATTTTTCGATATCGCGCTCCGTTTTTGAGAAAAGTGACTTCGAATTGGAGACCTTGCAGCAAGACAGGTGCAGCTGCATTTTTGACAGTTTTTGAGCTATGACGTGTAATAGCGTAAAAAAGATTTTACATCGTTTGGTGCACGCGTGCTGCAAATCGCCAAAAATAGAAATAAAAACTTATCAACGCAATAACTACTACTTCTTGTGTAAAAGTATATATTTTTCAATTAGCATTCTCTTTTTAATATTAAGTCAAAGCAATAATTTTATAAACATTTTTTCTAATTTCTGAAGTCAATTTTCTGAAAAAACGAATCGCGATATCAAATAATTGTATTCTATACTTTCGATTTATTTTTTCATCTAGAATCACCACCTCTTGTACCACTAATTACAATTCCCTCAAAAACTTGAGGTCACTATATTTGACCATTTAATAATTTTCCCACGGAATATAGAGTTCGATATTGCATTTACCAGCTCGACCGGCCACGCTGCATCAGTATGCGAAAAATTGGCCGCGTCGCGTTCCCTTGCGCGCCGAGGACCGGTCGACTAAATTCAGCGATAATGCTGCATGGCCTAGTTTCGTTGTGCGCCGGTGCTCGCACCTGGAAAAATCGTGTCTCGGCCGTTAGCCGATCGATTCTAGGCATTTTCTCGAGTTACGAGGCGTGACGCCGGCATGCCAACCCGTTTCGCATCGCGCGGGACACGTGGGCAAGCTTGTTGCGCCGCAGATATTTACAATGCATACCCCTTCTAGAGTGTCTCCCAGCGAAAAATCCCGCCAGTCGGTTTCTTTCTCTCGCCAGATTAATCACCGTGCTCGGAGAGCTTTCCAGCGAAATGCCTCCGCCACTTGTAATACGTATTCCGCGAGCAATCCTCGTGAATATACTGCTGGAAATAATTTACGGGGTCTCTGCAGATCTCGGGGGATCCTCTGAACACCGAACCACGTGTCTTCTCAGTCTTTTGCTTCTGCCATTTTCGGAAATTAGGAAAGTGTTGGGAACGAAGTGTTCCTAATATTTTTATTTGCTTATATTTAGTTTGATTTATATTGGTTTATTTTATTTTGACTTATTTTACTTTACTTAATCTTATTTTATTTTAATAATAATGATAATATTTGAGCAGTTTAGATTCTTTTTATTCTAATTTTTAGAGATGCAATTTCTGCGTTGAAATATTTTATAGAAGATTTGGTGATAGTTTCCCATTTCTTGTTTGCGAAAAGACGTTGCAGAGTATAAATAGCTACTGTTGGAGGGGAAAAAAGGACGTGGTGTGAGACTGAAGAAACTCGTTCTGGAGCAGAAATTTGCGTACTCGGGATTCCTTTGCACGGCAAATTTCATTGCTCGCATTTGGCGAGGTCGTAGCCAGCCGGGTGTCTCCTTTTTCACGCACGTGCTGGCGAATTGTCCGGGCGATTTCTAGAGTTTGAACAGCTGGGAGGCGTTCACCGATCGTCCTCGAAATTCCTCGGGCCTCGTGCAACGAGAGGAGAGATTGCCCCGAACGGGAGCCAGCGAGGAGCTATCGAAAGACGTCCTTTTTCGGCGTCGATGGAGATTAGTTCCATGGAACGAGCATTGAGAAATTCGTCACTCTTATTTAGCCACTCGTTCCAGGGCAGGGCAATCCAACGCGCACCTTTCCAACCTCTACTTCTCCCATCTTCAAGATTAGAACTGAAGAGAAACAAAAACGATCGAGTCCACTCGAGATAAATAATTAATTTAAAATTCGTTAGAAATTCAGTGGAAAGTTGGACAGCTTTGGTTATCTTCCTAGCGAAAGTCACGAGGAAACAATTGGAGTTATTTAATAAAAAATGTTGGGCCAAAGTTATTTAGTAAAAAATGACGAAGCAAAGTTATTTAATAAGAAATGCTGAACTGAAGTTATTTAATAAAAAAAATGACGAAGCAAAGTTATTTAATAAGAAATGCTGAACTGAAGTTATTTAATAAAAAATGACAAAGTAAAGTTCTTTAATAAGAAATGCTGAACTGAAGTTATTTAATAAAAAATGACAAAGTAAAGTTATTTAATAAGAAATGCTGAACGGAAGTTATTTAATAAAAAATGAGAAACTAAAGATATTTAATAAGAAATGATGAACCAAAGATATTTAATAAGAAATGCGCAATTGTCTTGGATAAAGCAAGGATTTGTAGTAAAAGTTATGTTCTTTTGTTTCAGGGGACATAACGCAAAAGGGTTACGAAAAGAAACGGACACGTCTACTTCAGCAGTATGCCTCGAAGCAGCTGGGTGAGTCGGTGTTTTCCTTTGCTCGCAAGAAACCTTAGCGAACGAGTCATGCTCATCATCATCATCATCATCATTTCATTCTTACCAAACAGTGAGCGCGCGCGGACGAGAAGCTCGCGACGGAATCGTAACGGCGCGATTCTTTTCCACGTCAGTTCCACGCGCGGATTCACGCGCTGTTTCCTGCCCGCGCCTTCGCCAGGGTTTTACTTTTACACTAGAAACCCACCAGCCTTTCGTACCGTCGACTTCCATTGACTTCTTTAACGACCATTATCACGCGACGACTATCGGTCGGTATCACGGAAGTACGCGGTTCGAAATTAGGGGCGAACAGTGGTGGCATCGGTGATCCACGATGTAATCAGTCGATTATATATGATCGTTGGGAATAATGATTTTATTGACACTGCGCGCAAGGATCTTCAGATGCTTCGTGTTCTTGTTTTACAATTATTATTATTATTATTGCTGTTCATAAACGGGTTAGAACCATTATTTAATTAGCGTACATAACACTTTGTGTATGCATACATTGAATAAGGGAAGGACAGAAAAGAAAAAATAATAGAAACGTATACAATATTCCAAAAATATACCTAGAAAAAGAAAAATCAAAATTCAATATCCAAAATCAAAAAAGAAAAATCAAAAATAAAAATCAAAAATGAAAAAAGAAAAATCAAAAATAAAAAACCAAAAATCGAAAAAGAAAAATCAAAAATAAAAAACCAAAAATGGAAAATGAAAATATAAAATACTTGGGAGATCAATCATTAAATGCGCTGTCAAACATTTCCTATATACTTGGGTCGCGATTTTAATTACTGTTTACTGCAGCATTCGAGAGACAGCTGTTCACAAAGTAGAAACTTTTTAGCTACTCTACCTATATAGGGTAAACCAACCAGTGAATGACCGAATTGTTGAATTTAAGGACGTTTGAGATTTATACTTGAATATATTTATATATAACAACAAAAAAACTGTTGAAATTGCATTTAAATTTATTCTTCTTGAAATTTCTATAAAAATAATTACTTATTTTTATCGTAATTTTTATAAAAAAAACGATTATAAAATGCAAAACGTGAAGAAGCCCAGTAAATGACCGCATACTTTTAATAAGAATTGTACTTATTAATGTTTGCTTAATACGCGTAACTAAAAATGTGGGCTATTTAAAGTGCAACTACATTGCATTTATAAACATAATATTTTTAAATTTATAATTGACATTTCTTTGGCTAATGGTCATTCACTGCTATGCGGTCAGTTGAGGGCTCGGATGCAATAAAAGGATTAGCGCTCGAAAATGGGAAAAATAATTGTCCAAACGCTAAGAAATATTGGAAAATTAAATGTTGTTAAACTGTATTTTAAAAAATATAGTGTTGTAAAGCTCGCCACGGCACACTTTTTTTCTTTTTACAGTTTGTTTATCGAATCATTACTATTCGAGCTAAAAATTATAAACACAAAATTTTTCATCGTCCAAAATCATTATTTCTTTAAACATAAATTGCGATGACTTGAGTAAATATTAAGGGATCGTTATGAGACTTAAAACATAACTTCAGAAAACTCTAGCGAAGCCGTAAAATGTATGCAGAAACCTCTTGTGTTAAAAAATGTAATAATATTTAATTAAAAAGAAATACTGGACATAACCCATGTTTTTCAACGTTCGCCGCTAAAAAGTATCGAGGCAATTTTGAGGTACATATAACTTGCAGCGACAAAGTTTTTCCTTAATATGCAAGGAAGATTTTCACAAATTTTCACACTGATTAATAAATAATTGTAGAAGATATGATGATATATATAAATTTCGCACGCCACCAACAGTCAGCAGCCGCGTATAATGCGCTATTTAGCAGTTTTAGCACTCGCGTTGACTGATGGTGCGCGCGGAATTTATATATATCGCCATATCTTCTACAATTAATTATTAATCAGTGTGAAAATTGGTGAAAATCTTCCTTGTATATTAAGGAAAAACTTTGTCGCTGCAAGTTATCTGTACCTCAAAATTGCCTCGATACTTTTTAACGGCGAACGTTGAAAAACATGGGTTATGTCCAGTATTTCTTTTTAATTAAATATTATAACATTTTTTAACATAAGGGTTTTGTGCATACATTTTACGGCTTCGATAGAGTTTTCTGAAGTTACGTTTCAAGTCTCACAACGATCCGTTAATATTTACTCAAGTTATCGCAATTTATGTTTAAAGAAATAATGATTTTGGACGATGAAAAATTTTTTGTTTATAATTTTTATCTCGAATAGTAATGATTCGATAAACAAACTGTAAATAGAAAAAATGTGTGCCATGGCGAGCTTTACAACACTATATTTTTTAAAATACAGTTTAACATTTAATTTTCCAATATTTCTTAGCGTTTGGACAATTATTTTTCCCATTTTCGATCGCTAGTCCCCTTATTGCATCCGAGCCTTCAATTACTAGTTAGTTTACCTTACCTAGTTTCACCAAAATGGTTATCCAACAATTGACAGATGTTACCATTTGCAGTCGCTTCTACAAGAATAATTTCATTGAAACTGAACTCCTTGAAAGCCCTCCCGGACGCTTTTCAGAAAATATCGACGCAAAATCACAGGATACAAATCCCTCTTCGAGAAACTACACCTCTGCCGCTCAAAGTGTCAATAAAAAACTGATCATCCTAAACAATATGGATCACCGATGAGGCCCAAGAACGGGCCCAATTAACCACCCGCGAGAAAAAAGCCTGCCAAAGTCACGCGTCTCTGCTTAGCATGACTAAAAAAACATCACTTCTAACAAATTATATAATCAGCATCCAATGCAAATTTTAAACCTCTTGCCCCTAAAATTCACATCGATGCCTCGATCAATGCCATGTAAATAGTCTCTTCGATTCACCGCGTATAGCGACTCAGAGAGGTACATCGAAGCCACAAACTCAGTGGAGCGTTAAACTAAACCCCAAACTCTGCAAAACATCTTCCCCACAAACAATTTGCCAGAAATATAAAAAGACACCGAAGCCCCCAGTCAGAGTTCAATTACGTCCTCGTCGTACCTCTCTCAGCTACTATAACCATCTGAGAGGTGCTGCCGAGGCTCGTGGCTCGCGCACGCCCGCTTTCGTTTTCCGTTGGCTGGGTCCGTTTTCGCCCGGCTTGGCGTCAGAATGCTTCTCGTCCTCGCGCGATAATCTCTCCGCGCGTGTTGCGCCACGTCCAGGCGCAACCAGTCTCCCGTCGTAATATTAATCGCGTTCCGATTCTCAAGAGACACACCGGGGCACGGTTTCTGCCGCGCACAATGCCGGCAGATGCAATCGTAATGGGAATGAAGACGGGACGAGCGAGCGGACACGGCCGTAATCCTCGCATCCGTGCACCGTTTTCCATCCGTCACCATCCACCGGTTTTCCTCTCTTGCGCGATAAAGGCCCCACCCCGTTGTTATCGCGCGGCCCCCGCGCCTTTTTCCATCGATCTCGAGCCGCCGTATCGCTTTCCCGACACTTTTGCCTTGCGCAACCGGGGAACGCGCGTACCGCGGCACGATATATCGCAGAATCCTTCGAATACGACGTACCCTTTTAATAGTTCGACTGCGAGACTCACCTTGGTCCAAGATTCACTGGGTCCTTCGTTCGTTGGGGGGAGAATTAATGCTAGGGCACCATGGGAGTCTTCGAGCGCCACGAATTTCGGGGGAAGGCCGAGCTGATTACAGCGTACTGCGGGCGTTTTTCAACTTTAACCCTTTGCACTATATATATATACCTGACGCACCGAGGTTCCGTTCGATGTTGCATGATGATTTTATTACTCTTTGCGAGGGAATGTAATCGTAAATAATAGTAGAAGTGGACCCCACTAAAATGGCCCTTTTTTATACGTCTCGATTTTTTTGTTGTTGGTATTTTTTTTTTGCTGTAGTCCTCTAGTATGGTTCTATTTTATATGAAAATAGTGCCTGGAAAATTTTATTGCAATCGGATACTTAAAGTTTAGAATTCATCAGTGGTTTGGATTTAACCTTTTGGGTGCTATGGACACATGCGTTTCGTCACTGTACGCAGTGTGTGTGCGAAGAACGCCCATAGGCGTTCGTCGAGTATGTATAAGAGATACGACTAAAGGAGTTCCGCACGCGACGTAGGTATGTTGAACGTTTAATTGTCAGCATTCAAAGGGTTAAAGAATTTCGGGAAAATGGTAAGTCCTATCGAAATTTTGTTCGAATAAGATTGAAAGAGCATTCGATTTTCTACAATTAGTGTATATATAATTTTTTCGTGCTTGCAACCAGTTTTTAGATAATTGCGTTTGAATAGAGAGAGGTGCGCACTGCGCGTGTATCGGCTATGTCCCACGCCGCAAAGGTGACCGTATATAAACGCTATTATTTAAGAAGTGGTTGGAAGCACGAAAAAATTATATATAGAGAAATTGTAGAAAATTGAATGCTCTTTCATTATTGTTTGAACAAAATTTTGATAGGAGTTACCATTTTTGAGAAATTCCGAAATCCAAACCACTGATGAATTCTAAACTTTAAGGCCTGATCGGCACCCTTTCCTGTTATCCGATTGCAATAAACTTTCTCAGATATTATTTTTTTATGAAATAGAACTATACTAGGGGGTGAGAGTAAAAGAAATCGGATATTGAAAAATAAGGGCCAGCCTTGTCGAGGCGTTTGGTTGATTCTGTTTTAAAGCTTTGTATGGGGAGTGGTTTTTATACTCGTGGGATTGAAGGGAAATTGCTTGGAGCTGCTGGTCGATCGATACGCGAGTATATTGGAGTGCAGAGGGTTAATTTGTAGGCTTGCAACGCGCAAGATCGATCGTTCGACGGTAACGCTTGGGTTAATAGTTCGAGTGCAATGTGAGTTTCTGAACGAAACTAGGGTAATGGAGAACGAGTGAGGAAAGTGCTCGGTTCAAACACAGCGCGAGAGAAGACGCGCAATTTGAAAAAAAAAAGGAGGTTTTGTAGGGAAAAAAAGGCTTCAGTCAAATTTGCTCAAGTTTTGATATGTTGTAGATTTTGGCCTCCTGAAAAAGAATTTCTATGTGCCAAACCTCTAAGTCTTTAAGTTTTTGTGTCAGAGCACTTTGAACCCAGTGCAAGAGGGCCGGGAAGGCTTCCAGTTTTTTTTATTTATTTCGAAAACAGTTTGTCGCACGAGAAAAAGTAATAGAATATAACAGATGCTCCGTGTCTAGATCTACAACTTTTGTTTGACATGTTTTTTTATGTAACCAATAACTTAGAGGATAATTAAATAAAATCTACTTTGTGCGCTTTTAATCCTTTAGCGCCCAGTGTGACGTATACGTCACATCATTTTCAGACGTATAAAAAAAATCGATAGTCGATAATTTTGGGTCCCAAAACGGTTCAGTTCTCTAAATGGCTCCGGGATGCAAGCCACTGATGCGTTTACCGCTGTAAATAATGTTTACTGTAACCATGGAAACGTTTCTAGCGAATGCATGTTAGATATTTTTCGATAACCTGAAACGTGGCTCTTGTTTTCTTTAAACAATTGAGAGTAAAATTATTTTTTTTTTTACATTTTATTTGGTACATACGTGTAAATTAATTGTTATACTAAAAGAATAATGGTTGTAAAGTTTGACTTATGAAAAAAATCGCTTTTTTAATCCGAACACGCCCAATTTGACGTATACGTCACATCGAGAAAATCATATTTCGACTGACTTTTTGGGAAAATAACGATGAAGTGCATGTATTGGGAGAATTTTTCAGTTAACTAATCGCAAGAAATAATTTTTTTTCGCGGAGAAAAGTGTCTGGGCCTTAAAGGGTTAAGTAATTATTTCAATGTTCAAGGATTTAAGGGCTCCTTTCCCCTTATTCGGTCAAGCTCAAACTGACTAAGGCAATTTGATTGAAACCTTTTTCTCTCTGTAAAACATGTCGTGTCCTTTAAGGGGTTAGGCCACTTTGGACGGTGCAAAATTGCAGTCATTTTCGGTATTTTTTTTTAGAAAGATAATGAAATAAACAGAAAATTTAATATGAAGTCTGTTATTACACAACTCTCGCCAGAAAAAACCGTATTTTTTTTTCTTACAAAATAGCGGCGGTAGAGCCGTGATACGCAAGATCTTGAGGAGTGACGTTTTCCACGGTGTTCAATCTCACGGCTATACCGTTTGACCTAGAACACAAAACCAAAAAGATTTATTTTCTGCATGCCTAAAACTAGAGAAGTACGTAGGGAAATCCAGAAACATTAATTTGTCTCGAAATGGTGAACATGGGGAGAAAAAGTGCATTTTTTTTATATAAAAATGTTAATTGCAAAGAATGTATTTAAGATATCGCAAAACCGCTAGGTACTTCTCTAGTTTTAGGCATATAGAAAATAAAACTTTTTGGTTTTTTGTTCTGAGTCAAATGGTATAGCCGTGAGATTGAACGCCATGGAAAACTTCGTTCCTCAAGATCTTGCGTATCAAGGCCCTACCGTTGCTATTTTGTAGGGAAAAAAATCGTATTTTTTCCAGCGAGAGTTGTACAATAACAGGCTTCATATTGAATTTTCCGTTTAAATTCATTATCTTCCTAAAAAAAATGCCAAAAATGACTGCAATTTTGCTCCGTCCAAGGTGGCTTAACCCCGTTAAGCAACCAAAGTAGATCATGGATACTGTCATTTTGGGGAAATTCATAAACTTTCGTGTGTTTGAAAGTTTCGTTGTGGATTAATTTCTTGGTTACTTCTCGCTAGGAGCATTTGAATTTCCAAGAGTTTCACTAACAGCTTTTAGCACATTATCGATATGTACATCGACCGTCACTTTATCTTCGTAATTGCGAAATTGTTTTTTAGAAGTCGCTTTGACCGTCGGTGCACTTCATGAATTCTCAGAAAATATCCAATAGAAATTTAGCAATTTTGCAATTTTGCAATTCTGCAGTACAGCGGAGTCGAAATTTAAACAAGAACGTAGGAATCTTAACAAAGAGTGTTCCCTAAGCTGTCGATAAATAATCCTTCAAATTAGGGATTGCAAATTTACCGATTTTTTCAATTACCAGTAATTCGGTAAAATTTTCATTCAAAACCGGTTTATCGGTAATTTACCGGTAATTATTTAAGGTATTGAAAATATAAAAGTAAACATTACAAAAAAAATTTCTTGAACTCTAATCGAGCAGTATGAAAAATATATGCAAATAAAACTGTTCTAAATATAAAATATAAAATTATATAACACAAAATAGATATATTTGTATAACTATTTACATTACTTATTAATATGCATCTTCACCGCGAAAACAATGAAAAGAATCTTAACTTATATACATAATTAAATATTTTTTATTTAAGAATTCTTTTTAACAAATAAGCACGCAAAGAACATAATTTGTCCAAACTTTGATCTCCTGATAAAGCGCTCTTAGATTCTACACTTGTTCTTCGGGTAGTCATTAAGAAATCATATGTCGTTTGTAGATATTTTCTTTTTACTTTTTCTACTTGAAAATACGTCTATTCTTTGGTAGCTTCAGATTTTTAGTTTTCTTTTGGTTTAAAGTTTGTTCTTTCTGAGATACTTCGGTTTTCGTCTCTATTATTAATCGAAGCTTTTTCATTGATAACGGAGTAGATATCGACGGAATTATTGAATGCATATATGCGCTACATTGCTATACATAATTTATCGGTATAATTACCGGTAAATATTTGGCGAATTACTGGTAAAAATTTGAGGTAAATCGGTTTACCGGTATTGCAATCCCTACTTCAAATATACTATTCCAATGAACTTTTTCGCGATGAATCGCCTTGCCTCGTCTCGTGCCACCATGACAATTTCCTTTCAAATCGAGCTTAATTAAATTTCAATGCATCGTAGCGTATTTAAATTTACACAGAATGCAAAACGTCTCCTCGATTTTCAGGCTCTTTGGAAGTGGGAAGGCGTAGCCTTCTCGTTGCACTCGTGCGTTTAGTTGCAGCTGCAATCGGTCGTACCCGCTGCAATCGGTCGCAGTGTACACTGTTTAACTGTACCTGCACGCGGAAGAGCCACTTCCGCGTTATCCGCTCGTTATACGCGACGTTACATCTGCCATTGTCCTGTACGTGACACGAGGCAAACACAGTTTTCCAACTTTCTCGATGCTTTCAACTTCTCCAATTTTCCATGCGCTCTCTTCGTTACTTGCTCGTTAGGCTGTTTACTGGTTCTTCAGAGTTCCCCTGCTGCTGTTTTCTAAAGGGACCACGACGAAACGCGTTGGTAGGTCTGGTCCACTTCGCTTATAACGTGTATTCAAATCGTGCAATTTTCAATGCTGTTCGGTTATCGTTTCGAAGTTTGCATTCCCATTTGCGTTCAAACTTTTGTAAGTCCAAGTGACAGATATGTTCCTTCGCATCTTCTTTTGCACGAGTATTTATTTGTATGTCCAGTAATGGGACTTTTCCGTTTATTTGAATAAATAAATAAATAAATGTGTTACTGTAAAAGTTCGATGCCCGGTGGATCTTGGAATTTATTAGCAAACCCTAACGGCAAAAGTGTGAAATATTATAGAAAATATTCAAACCTCGGGCTTCCACCAACAGATGCTGCTAAATATCAAGATTTACCGATCAGTCGTGCTGGCAAAAGCCGGAAGCTTAAATATTTTATAAAATATTTCGAATTCCCATCGCCCCATAACTTGCAAATTCTAAGATTCACTGGTCCTGACTAGATCAACTTTCACGGGAATATATAAATTCTGTTGAATCAGGAACCCCTATATTTATAAAAGAGTCCCGGAAAATAGAGACACTAAGTAGGAGGACAGCGGTGGCCGAGGTGGCTAAGGCACTGACCAGTACGCACGACTCCGAAGATCCTGAGTTCGAGTCCCGTCGCCCCTGAGGTCCGTTTTTTCTGTGATTTCTACAATTCTAATCATCTGAATGCAGGAGTTTATTATCCAGTATCTGAACAAAACTCGATTTCAAGTAAAAAATAATAATTTGTGAATACAGTGTTTATTATTATTATTATTCAGTACCTGAACCGTTTTTTCTGCGATTTCTACAATTCTAATCATCTGAATGCAGGAGTTTATTATCCAGTATCTGAACAAAACTCGATTTCAAGTCAAATATAAATAATTTGTGAATACAGAGTTTTATTATTATTATTATTATTATTATTATTATTATTATTCAGTACCTGAACCGTATTTTCTGCGATTTCTACAATTCTAATCATCTAAAAGCAGGAGTTTATTATCCAGTATCTGAACAAAACTCGATTTCAAGTCAAATATAATAATTTGTGAATACAGAGTTTATTATTATTATTCAGTACTTGAACAATTCAAATTCGAGTCCCATAACATGAGGCCTTCTTTCAGCGAATTCCATCGATTCTTCTGATAATCTCAATGCAGTTATCCAATACCTAAAAAAATTCCTTAATAATTCGTAGAAAATAATCAGGTCATCTAGAAGAAAATATCTATCACCGCATTATTCGCCAAATTCAATAGAATAAAATAAATCAATCGCATCCCAGTGTTCCACAAAGTGTCGTTCAGAGAAAAATCTATCCTGTCAGAGTGTATTCCATTAGCAGAGGCAAAAGGGACAATTCGTACCGCGCCAACGTTCGTATTACCACATTAAAAAGAAGAAAGAAAGAGACGCGTCTCCAAAGACAGGTTCCTGAAAACAGGTATTTCGCGGTGGAATGATCCTCCCCTCCCCCGCAAGCGATTCATCTTCGCGTTTGATTCACGGCTGTCCCGCGAATACGTAACCGTGGACAAAAGGTAGCTTCCACCTGAGGGGACGCATTACGTATAACCGGTGATTATCCTGTCGCGCCATTGTATTCGCTGGTTCATCGGTTACGACAACGGTTTGTCGCCGTTCTCGAATTCCTCTCGACAATAGGAGCCGGTTAGAAGTTCGTGGATGCCGCGGCGTGTCTTCTCGGCGACGCGTTTTCCAGGACGTTCGCAGTACGCCGATCAAACGATCGCTCCTCGGAGGATCGGAGGGTCGCGATCGAATTTCAATCGAAGCGATCGGGATTCATTTATTCGCGATAACTCGTCGATAGACGCGAGCCGGGGCACGATGGTGGATGGCACGAATTCGATTTCCATCGTGGACCGTGATATCGTCACGGTTCGATCGTGGTTCGGGCGTTATTAAATTCCGCGGAGCGTGACTTACGCGCGAATATTAGCCTATCGTAATTGCGCGGAATTGTGCTGGAGCGGACCGTGACCGCAGTCGTATTACGTGCGCTCTGTGTGTACCGGGTAACAATGGAAATATTCGGACTCGTCGCGAGTAATAATCCGTGAATTCGTTTCCTGTATGTACCGTTGCTGTTTGCAAACTCGTGGTACAAAGTTGGGATAGGTGTGGTGGTGGGGGAAAGTAAAACAGAGAAGCGTTGATAAATGTGGGTAAGAATGCGATTGATTTAATTTGGGGTTGATTTGGTCGAGCGGAAAGACTTGTATTTTGGTAGACCGACAAGTAGTGAAGTCTTGAATGCGCATGCTTGGACAGAAAGTGCAGTGAACCTTTGCACTTCGCAGAGAAAATTGTTTGGGGGTAGCGGTGACTAAATTCGAGGTTTGGAAGGGGAACATTGTTTGGGCATAGCGGTGACTAAATTCGAGGTTTGGAAGGGGAAAATTGTTTGGGCATAGCGGTGACTAAATTCGAGGTTTGGAAGGGGATTTAGTATCAAAGCATTACTAATTGAGTGGTTGGTAATTAAAGGAAGGTGTCACCTTGGACGCATGAAAATCATAGGTTTTGTTTAGCAATTCTATTCTTTTAAACAATGAACTCAATAGAAAATCTAATTAATGGCATTTATTATACACCTCTCGAAGATCACAAAAATAGACTAAATTTTTTTTAATCTTCGAGAGGTGTATAATAAATGCCATTAATCAGAATTTCTATTGAGGTCATTATTTAAAAGACAAAAATTGCTAAATCAACCTACGATTTTCATGGATCGAATGTGGCACCTCCCTTTAACCCTCGGTTGTCGCATCTACTTTAGCGAACGTCGTTGTCACACTGGGTCAATTTGACCCTGTCAATTTTCAATCAGTTGTTATTTAAAAACTATTTGTTAAATTAAGTCTCAAAAATTCTGAGATAATGTTTGAACATTGTAGAATAAATGCCCTTCGTTGAAAGTTGACATTTAAAGTGCCATCATGCTTACAAAAAAGTTTGAAGCAATAAGAGTTTCAACAAAAAGGTTTTTGCTTAAAAAAAACGCAGGATCAATTTGACCCAGTGTGACAACCGAGGATTAAAGACTCACGCATTTCTATTTTTTTCTATCCCCTCTAATAAACCCACATATTATACACAACTCGTCAAAAGAGACACCTTCTATAAATTTCAAAAATATTTACTCTCAGACCAAATGAACCGCAAACTAAAACAGACGAAATTCACTCTACATTCTACGCACATGTTTTGCACCACGAATCCGCCAACACACGGTCCACAGAAATTTTTCTCGACTGTAGAATTCGGTAGGTGGCGTCTGTACAAATTAAAAGATCAAATTTCGACCGCCTAAAAATTAGTAAAATGCCTTCCAAATTCCCGAGTATGGAATTCCACCCGCAGCAAAATCTCAAGTGTGAAACACCCCACACATTCCCCGCAACTCACGCCAGCCCAGTCGGTTAGGGTGGAGTGAAAAATTTTTTTTTGACAATTTCGCCTACACTGTATGTTTAATTTTTGACCCTATACTAAAGCATTATTAATCCCAAAAATTAATAAGTTATTACATCATCCTCAGGTGGCGCGTGGTAAATTAAAAACTACTTATAGAGACTTTATAAATTTTTTACAAATCAAGTATTCTGCGCTTTCCTTAGTGTCCTCTCTCGCTCTAGCAATTGTTAATTATTAGTTCTACTGACTTAAGGTCGAGATCAGATACATTGTCCGGTCCGAACTTGTCCCGCGAACAGCGATCGAGGGGAAACTGGCCCCCTCCCAACCTCGAGTCGGTAGAACTAATAATCAATAATTGCTAGAGCGAGAGAGGACACTAAGGAAAGCGCAGAATACTTGATTTGTAAAAAATTTATCAGGGGTTGAAAACAGTTATGATATCGGTTTCGGTTCTCGAAACAGTTATGAGAACCGAAATCATCTTGAAACAGTTACGAGTGAAAAGGGTTCTGGCCTATATCGGTTTCGGTTCCGGTTCTACAGAACCGATATTATATCGGTTCCGTAACGGTTATATATCGGTTATACAGTAAACTCTCGCCATGGGATTGGGCTCGCCTCAACCATGCGTAAGGGCCTTTTAAATTATGATTAAATAATAAATCTGGGAAGAATAAATTGATTCTCAAAAGTAGTTTGAAATCAATTTTTTTAAGTTACGTTTAAGTTAAACCCTTATTAAAAATTTAAACAAAGTAAATTATATACCGAAATTGTCGAAGAGCAACTTCCAACTATACATCGCATTTTTATGCTGTCATCGCACGTTTCAAAATACTTACGAACAATGTCGCATTTCTTTCGGTCCGTTATGTCGATATGTTTTTAAATATCACTAATAACTATTATACGCTACGACTAATATTAATTTGACACTTAATTTAAAGTATCGCTAACATTAACAGCAATAACTTTCCTAATATCTACAAACTTACTATCTACTAATTTTATATTAATTATGAAGATTATTAACTTTTTTTTTTAATAAAGACAGTGTCTCGAGGACGACGATATGTCTTGTTGGGAAATATAAAAATTTTTGTATTAAATTCCACGTGCTCGCAACTAGCTCAGGAATACAAGTGACTCTGGCCCATTGGCCTTAAACCCTCCGACCCAGAGAATCGTTCTTCGCGTTTGTTTATAAGATCCTTCATCGCTGAGCTTCGCTATCTAGAATCCCTCTTTTCAGTACTTAATTTACAGATGCTGTCTTTCATTTCGGCTTTTCCTGCATCGATGGAGTTTTAAAAAGAGAGACACCTGATAGAGAGGCCCAGCGATAAAAAGACCTATAAACAAATCGAATTTCCATTAAAAAAATTCACATTGATCGTAAATATTTTGGAACGTGTTATGCATACCCGATGTGTAACCGATAGGATACATCACTGTTATAAAACCGATATATAACCGTTACGGAACCGATATAATATCGGTTCTGCAGAACCGTAACCGAAATCGATATAGCCAGAAATTTCGGTTCCTTATAACAGTTATTCGGAATATCGGTTCTTTCATAACTGTTTCAGTCAGAACCGATATATAACAGTTTGAAACAGTTATTTTCGGAACCGTTTCAACCCCTGAAATTTATAGTCTTTATAAGTTTTTTTTAATTTACCATGCGCCACCTGAGGATGATGTAATAACTTATTAATTTTCGGTATGAATAATACTTTAGTATAGGGTCAAAAATTAAACATACAGTGTTGGCGAAATTGTCAAAAAAATTTTTTTCACTCCACCCTACTGTCGGTACGTACAACCGACACAGAAAATTCAAATCCGAAGCCCCGCTTTATCATCATCGCCGCTAGTACAGACTCGGGAGCCTTTGAAGTCGCATCGGGAGGGAAAGAAGCGAATTTCGCTCGCGCGGCCTCTCGTTTTTAATTATTAAAACCGCTCTAAATATATCCGGTGTCTGGCGTAAACGCGAAGTGGAAAACGACGCGGGTCTCCCCCTCGTGTTTGAGAATCGGAACGAGAAGGGAGGAGAGAAATGGGAGAGGGACGGAGAGAAGAAGAAGAGAGTGAGGAAGAGAGGGTGGTCTGGAGGGCGGCTTTTGCATATGCACGTGTGTGGCGCACAGGGGCTGGAAACGATGGAGGAGGTGTCGGCGTCCTCGGTATCGAAAGGGTCGAGAGAACGGGGTATGGAAGCGGTGGCGGTGGTGTCGTTGGTGGTGGAGGCGTCGGCGTCGGTGTCGGTGGTCGACCACAGCCACGTGCACGCCGCACGCAACGACGTGTCACGCACAACGAGAAGCGCTATCATTCAGGTAGCGCGACGCAATGCACGATTCAACGTATATATACGTATACACATATTCATATAGATATAGATACATATATATATATTTTTCCTTTCTATTGTTCCCTCTCGTGTCACGCCTAGAGAATTTTATTAGAGAGTTTAGCTAACAGTCAGCCATGCTGGGACGTCCACTGCCCATTTGTACGATCATCGCTAGCTATTAGAGAACGGCGCTGTCTGTGCGTTGCACGGATTGGTTTCTGTAGGAATTAACCGTTTCGTTGGCCGTTTTGGGGGTGCGTTGCTATTTACGTTCACCGACCGTTGTGCATTTTTGACTGTTTGAACTCGACCCACGTAGCTTTTCTTTCTCCGTGTTCTTTTTGTCTTCTTGTGTTTAGAGCGTTTGTTTGTCTGTTCCCCTTTTCTTTGGGTTTTAGTTCTGTGATTGTTTCTTCGTACAGTTTGATCGGTTACCGCGAGCTTGATGGGCTTTGGAGTAGAGGGGAAGAATGATGAGATGAAACGAAATCTGACCTCCGAAGAGAGTTTGTTAGGTGGGGCCATTCAGAATGGTCCTTTGTTCTTGTTTAAAGAATCTGCCAAATTGAGTCTCGGTTGTTACTTGTATTATTCTTGTAAAGTGTTTTTGTATTCAAACTGTATATTCGGAATAATTGAGGACCTTGCAGCAAGAGGGGTGCAACTCCATTTTTTACAGTTTTTGAGTTATGACGTGTAATGCGTGTAAAAATATTCTGCATCGTTTGACGCATGTTTGATGAAAATCCGATGACAAATGAGTTATTTGTTGCAAATAAAAAAAAAAAAATATTAATAGTAATATTTAATAATTAATAATATTAATAATATTAATAATAATATTAATAATATTATTAATATAAATAATATTAATAATATGAATAATAATATTAATAATATTAATAATAATATTAATAATAATATTATTAATATTATTATTAATATAAATAATATTAATAATATTAATAATAATATTAATAATAATATTATTAATATTATTATTAATATAAATAATATTAATAATATTAATAATAATATTAATAATAATATTAATAATATTACTAATATTAATACAATTAATTAATATTAATAATATTAATAATATTAATATATTAATAAGAATAATATTACTATTATTAATATTATTATAATAATATTATTAATATTTATTAATATTATTAATATTATTAATATTATTATCATATTATTCATATTAATAATTAATTGTATTAATATTATTATATTATTCATGTTAATAATTATTAACATTAACAGATATTAATATTTTATTATAGAATATTTTTCGTCAAAAATAGAAATAAAAACTTATCAATTCAATAACTACTTATTGTGTGAAGAAATATATATTTCTCAGTTAGTGTTATTTTTGTAATGTTAAGTCAAGGCAGTAATTTTATAAACAATTTCTTCTAATTTACTCGAAGTTGATAAAGATGGGGCTGCACCGCTCTTACTACAAGGTCCTCAATGTCTTTACGATAATTTTCCCTCGCGATTGTATTTCTCCTTACCGTTAGATATGACATAGAGTCCTCACGTTTCTTCGAAAGAAATCGCTTCAAAAATCGACTGTAAGCATCTTGCAGCCACGTCGACATTTCCTCGGTTCGTGGAGGAAGAAGGAAGAAAGGGAGGAAGGTCGCTCGCGAGAGCCGCGACAGTCTCTAAAGAGTCGTCTTTACGCGCGGAGGGAAAAAGGAGAAATTTATGAGAAAGGCAAGCATCAGGCGACGGGGAGCGGCGAATAGCTGTCAAGCTGTCGAGCACTCGTTGGATAATTGCGATGCCGTTGGTCCTCGTCTTAATTAAGCGCGGGGCCCCTCGGGCTGGCCTCGCCACTTCACGCCACTGCCTGCTCGTTGGCGAATTTTTTCGCGGATCCGATCTCCGTCGTCGCTCCTCGGTTTCATTAGAGCAGAACGAATTTGTGCGATAAATTTCACAAGACTGAAAACGAAACCCAATCCCGAGTAACCAAAAGCGTCAAATGAAACGGCACAAAATTTTAATGCAAACGTGAATGTGAAGTCGGGAGGTTACAAATATAAATATTAAGTTATTTAGATGACTTAATTTAACGGGTACAGGACCCTGTTTTACAGGGTGGTCCAATAAGAATTACTAAGTTGAATATTTTTGAAATTGGAGAAGTAAGGGAAAAATCGCTCGTAAGTGGTAAAAAATTGTTATAATTTTTATTAGAATTTTTTTCTCTTACTTCCATGGTTGTGAAAATGTTCAAGCTGGGACCTTCAAAGGGAGTAACTTTGATTACTGGAGTAACTTTGACCACTTAGGTAATTTTGACCACTAAGGTGACTTTGACTACTAAAGTAATTTTGACTACTAAAGTAACTTTGACTACTGGGATAACTTTGTCCACTAAGGTGACTTTAATTAGTAAAGTAACTTTGACTACTAAAGTAACTTTGACTACTGGGATAACTTTGTCCACTAAGGTGACTTTAATTAGTAAAGTAACTTTGACTACTAAAGTGACTTTGACTATTAAAGTAACGCTGACTACTAAAGTAACTTTGACTACTAAAGTAACTTTGACTACTGAAGTAACTTTGACTACTGAAGTAACTTCGACTACTGAAGTGACTTTGACTACTAAAGTGACTTTGACTATTAAAGTAACGCTGACTACTAAAGTAACTTTGACTACTAAAGTAACTTTGACTACTGGGATAACTTTGTCCACTAAGGTGACTTTAATTAGTAAAGTAACTTTGACTACTAAAGTAACTTTGACTACTGGGATAACTTTGTCCACTAAGGTGACTTTAATTAGTAAAGTAACTTTGACTACTAAAGTGACTTTGACTATTAAAGTAACGCTGACTACTAAAGTAACTTTGACTACTAAAGTAACTTTGACTACTGAAGTAACTTTGACTACTGAAGTAACTTCGACTACTGAAGTAACTTTGACTACTAAAGTGACTTTGACTATTAAAGTAACGCTGACTACTAAAGTAACTTTGACTACTAAAGTAACTTTGACTACTGAAGTAACTTCGACTACTGAAGTAACTTTGACTACTAAAGTGACTTTGACTATTAAAGTAACGCTGACTACTAAAGTAACTTTGACTACTAAAGTAACTTTGACTACTGAAGTAACTTTGACTACTGAAGTAACTTTGACTACTAAAGTGACTTTGACTATTAAAGTAACGCTGACTACTAAAGTAACTTTGACTACTAAAGTAACTTTGACTACTGAAGTAACTTTGACTGCTGAAGTAATTTTGACTACTAAAGTAACTTTGACTACTAAAGTAACTTTGATTACTAAAGTAACTTTGACTACTAAAGTAACGTTGACTACTAAAGTAACTTTGACTACTAAAGTAACTTTGACTACTAAAGTAACTTTGACTACCGAAGTAACTTTGACTACCGAAGTAACTTCGACTACTGAAGTAACTTTGACTACTAAAGTGACTTTGACTATTAAAGTAACGCTGACTACTAAAGTAACTTTGACTACTAAAGTAACTTTGACTACTGAAGTAACTTCGACTACTGAAGTAACTTTGACTACTAAAGTGACTTTGACTATTAAAGTAACGCTGACTACTAAAGTAACTTTGACTACTAAAGTAACTTTGACTACTGAAGTAACTTTGACTACTGAAGTAACTTTGACCACTAAAGTAATTTTGCCCACAAAACTAGATTTCAAAATTAATTCCCCTAGTATCTATCGCATAAAAGGTATTATTCTCGAAGTGCTCTGGATAGCTGTAATTACTTACTTTAAGATCCAGTTAACCTAAGAATATTACCTCTTACATAATAATAGGTGCTACTGCAATTTCTTTTAAAATCTACTTTTCTGTTCAAAATTACCCCTCTTGAGAGTAATTCTTATTAATCCATCCTCTATACATATAATCAGAAAAAATACGAATACGAATATCTCAGGAGGTCAGATTTCCACGAAACACTTGTACATAGAAAAATGAACGTCTCGTATAATACGTAGCCTTTCAGATTCGCGAATCAGCGACACATGTAAATAGTATGCGATTTTCCAAGCGAGTCTGCCTTACTCCCGATCGATTACCGATCTTGTATTGTGAGTGTGCACGGTTTAGATGATTACCCACGCACGTAGATATCATGTACAGTAACCATCGATCGACTCATCGATCGAAGAAACGATTCGTTTAATTCCTTCCGTTTTTACAGTGTTCATCGCATTACGTGATTAAGTTAGCCTGTTTCCCCGAACATTTCGATCCCACCGTTCCCTCCACGAGCGTAGAAATCGATCCGCCGTGGAGGATCGGCGGATGGGATCGTAGCTTAAGCCATCATCGTTTCACGTTTCACGATTCATCCACAATCAATCTCAGTAATCCGTAAACCGTCATTCTCATCAGTAGTGATCAGTTAGTGCCATTCAACCTCTTCGTGCTCTGTGCAAATTCTATCCTTCCTTCGAGCTCGCACCCCGCGAAATTCAAGCAACCCAAGATATTTTTAAAATTTATTCTAGTCTTGCAAAGTTTACTGTTTCACTCTAAGTTATATCTGAAAACAAAAATAAAGGAGACAACTCGAATTCACCTGTTTCAAATTTACCGATTTCTCTAGAAATATATAATAAATTTAGCCTCTACAAATATATATATATATATATATATATGAGAGTACATTAAACTGAATTGAAAAATCTCTGAAATCGGTAAAGTACTTATATGATAATTTGATAAATAATCGGAGGATAGTGCCCGAGGAAGGTTGCGGAAGATGCGCCGACCTCGAAGAGGTCGACACGTTTCTCCATGGATGTAGACCGCTTGCTTGTTATCCCTCGTGCGTACCGATTCGAGCAGAGGCGCTTTTACACCTTTAGATACCTTTGTAATTCGACTTACGATTAGACGGGACCGGTTGTTCCACCTTCGGGTGACTCGAGATCGCATTCTCGCGACTCGACTACAATCCAGTCGACACAATCACGGATCTGCCCGCAACGCCTCGATTTTTCCGCGCCCTCCACTAACCCGATCGTGACCGAGCCGGCGATCGGGATTTCAATAAATTCCCTTCCACTCCCCTCGCGGAAACCGACGGAGATCTCCGGGACTCGTGATAACGTTCCACGGATGGCTTACGGAGATATTTCTTACCTTTTTTTTTTTGGTGTCTTTTTTTGGTTTCGATTTTTGAATTTCTTCATGATTTCGTGGATTTAAGTCTTTAACGTGCCTCCAATCAATCAGGGGCGTCTAGGTGTCGGGATCCACCGCGGAAAGAAGGAAATCGCCAAGCAGGTACATTTTAGCGCCGAGGGAGACTCTCGAGGTGTTCGATGTTGATGTGTTTCTCCTTGAATATGTGTTAAAGAAGTGGCACCTTGGACGCAGAAAAAGCATAGGTCTATTTAGCAATTTTTTTCTTTTGAAAAATGTAATTAATAAAAAATCTGAATTATGGCATTTATTATACATCTGTTGAAGATTAAAAAAGTGATTTTTTTTTCAATGAGTAACAAATACTATTAATCAGATTTTCTGTTGAGTTCATTATTTAAAAGAAAAAAATTGCTAAACAAATCTGTGATTGTCGTGCGTTCAAAGTGCCGCGTGAAACGTGCTTTTCTTAAACAGTCTTTGAGAGTTTTTTATTAAGCTTCCAAACTTCCTTTTTCCGTCAAAATTTGCTTCATATATTTATCCACGTTCCAGTAATGTTTCCAATTTTATTAAAGAGAAATAATTAATATTTTGTGGTAGTGCAGGCGCTTGAATGCATTTCAAAATGAAAGAAAAAATCGACAATTAAAAAATGGCGTCACTTTGAACTAAAAAACTGCAGAAAAACATGATTCTGATTAATTCTTCGTAAAAGTCATTTTACCTTTTTTCTCTATAATAAAATTTATAAACGATACTGAAACATGGATAAATATATGAACCAAATTTTGACGAAAAAGATTGCACAGATGCTTTATAAAAAAATTCCAACTATTAAGCTTGAAAAGGCGGGTGCATTTTATTCACAAAAGTTGTGTAAAAAAATAACCCTTTAAACCCAAAAATCTAAGAGACAAGTAGGTACTTTTCTATTTTTGTTCACAATCAGTCTCAATTTAAGGGTTAAAACAACCCCTTAAATTTAAAAAATTAGTATTTTCCGAATCAAGTATTCTGCCACTATAAACGCCAGATATCCCACAAATTACATTTATTTTATCCCTCAAAATTGAGATTAGCCAAAAATAAAAAAAGAACACGTGCCTCAGATTTCTGTGCTTCACACATTCCAAGACAAAAAATCGACATTGGACACCTCTATAGTGCCCCTTGTGTTAGTTTCTTATAACGCGACTAGACACTTTTACAAAATTAAAAAAAAAACAGGGGAAAGCTCGTTACTCGTTTCATTGATTTATCTTTTTAGAATTCTCATTGCTGCGGTCTAAATTGCTTAGGGTATCTGCATAGCCCGTGGGTAGTTCACTATATTAAAAGTTCTCTGCCTTGTTGATGGTTGAAACAGCTTAGAAAGTGAAACACAGAGATTTCCTTATTCGAGTCTCAGCCTTGACCTCTTTCGTTCCATATAGGGAGCCTCGTACGTTTTTATACCTCAATGAACACGTTCTAAAGTTTTCTTTCGAGTATTCTACTAGGGACTTATAGAATCGACATGGAAGTCACTTTTGGCGTGGCGAAAAGAAATTTTGAACGAATCAAACAAAGAGGGATCCATTTAGCAGCTTCTCGTTTACAACTGATTTGTTTATTAAAATGTTAGAGACTGCACACACGCAGTGGCGCACCCAGATAGAGCAAAAGACACCCCCAAAGAATGGCCTTTGTAAAAAGAAAAGAAAAGTGGATTTTCTTCTTTAAATAAATTTTTAAAATCACCTAAAGAATTTTATTAAATTTGCATTAAAAATATTGTCTAGATTAAATCCTGAGTGCGCCACTGCGCACGTGACTATGGTGAATCTTTCAATGATTAGCTCCGCGTTGCAAGAGTGATAAAATGAAATAAGTATCGAATCTCGAAGCTTGAATAAATAATATACTCGGTTCACTTGGGTACAAGCTATTAATATTTGAAAGCGCGCGAGACTCGACAGCCACTTCGCGTAATAGGCGTTCGACGACGGAGGATTGATAGTAGCTGTCGAAAATGGAAGAAGCGGTAATTGGTGGACGATAAAATTGCGAGACGCGTCGGCACGGTGTCGCGTTACAATTTCAAGCACCTTCGACGAGCTAGTAGAGTTGGAATTACGTTGAAGTCAGTCGGATCGCGACGTCACAGCCCACCTCCTCCTCTTTCGAACCTCCCCGCGCCACTGCAGGGCTGCGAACAATCGATAAAAGTGAAATCGTCGCAGCTTCCGAAGGTGGAACGACCGTTCAGGCCGCGCCTAAAGAAACGATTCCATTCAATTCATTGCAGCCAGTTACGCACGGCCCGCAAGTAAAACGGCACGTTCTGTGCCATTATGGTAAAAGAATTCGAGATGGATGGACCGAAGCATTGTCGACCTAATCGAATTTAGAATCAGCTGAATTCAGCTTTCTTGATAACGTTGACAGATTCGAAGTTAATTAAGGGGGTAGGTCACCCTCGATAGCCCTAAAAGAGGCCTTTTTTCAAACGCAAATTGTAAAGTGGTAAATAACAATAGAGACAACGTTTTTTCTTCTAGTTTTAAACTTTATTCTATGAGCTTTACCACAAAAAAGGAAAGTCTAAATATCTCTATGTACATAAAAGTTTTGAGTAAAAAAATCTCGAAAACCGCTCCAACGATTTGGATGAAAATTTAATGAGAGATGCTGAAAACCATTCCCTAAGATGTGTTGCGAGCAGATTTTCTAAAAGAAAAATAATACAATTTTTATGTTGAAAAATACGATTTTATCGATTTCTTGTATGAAAAATATTTTTTATCTTTTTTTTAAGAATTTATCTCGAAATTCTGCTTCCGACACATCTTAGGGAATGGTTTTCTGCATGTCTCATTAAATTTTCATCCAAATCATTGGAGCGCTTTTCGAGATTTTATGTACACCATCAAACGGTGCACCGCGTACACGCCGTTACGTTTTTACTCACAACTTTTATGTGCATAGAGATATTTAAACTTTTCTTTTTTTGCGTTAAAGCTCATAGAATAATGATTAAAACAAGAAAAAAACGTTGTCTCTACTGTTATTTATCACTTTACAATTTGCGTTTGAAAAAAGGCCTGTTTTAGGGCTACCGAGGGTGACCTACCCCCTTAAATGCTTCTGACAAAATGCCACTAAATTGGACTAAATTGTAGGGGTGTGGGGACAAGCAAGGGAAAGAGTGAGGAATTAGTTAATGTAAAAGGTCTCTAGAGGGAGATTAAAGTGTCAACTTCAAGAGATCTTAAGTTATAAGACTATTACAAACAATAAGTGTCCTACGTCGACAGAGGTCCATCCATCTTGTGTAATTTTAATACAAAATTGGTACATGAGGCAAGAAAAATTAGGGTAATATAGTGGGTGGAAGAAATATAGCGAGGTGATAAAAGTATTAGAAAGTGAAAGTATTAGAAATGCTCCAAAATATGTGTAGAGGGATTCCCTTGATTCCTAGGGATACAATTTAAATACATAGCTTTTGGTCACTAGCTTATACTTTGAAGGCTTGTTTATGATTTATAAACAGCCATTTTGGTTCCCCTGTGACCCTGTAACGAGTGACAAAAAGGAACAAATTTGCCACCTTATCAGAGTGCCTCAAACAGCACCGCTGTACAGGTAACCGCAGCAGTAGTGGCCCCTCTAACCACGCATGCGCAAGCAGAAGTTTCCTAAACTCCTCCCCCTTGGTCCCAGCACTGGAAGCTTAGCAGCCAAAGACATTCCACAGTCTCTTAACCTACCCCCTACTTCTCCCATACAAAAAATATCGCCACTGTTGAGTTTATCTACAGTAGTGGTCAAAAGAAAGCTAACTAACATCTACTTCCAGTAGATAGAATTCTAACTAAAAATTTATATAAAATTTAAGGTTATAATTAACTCAAAGCCTAGTATTAACATTGTCTCTGTCACGTCTGTATAATTTCACAATTCTGATCTACTTTCCATGAGCCTAACGAATCAATTTCATTTCACATTTATCATCACCAAAGATTTATCCTCGATTTTGCTGGTTCAGAAAGTTAAGAAATTTGAGTCAGATTCACCTGTAAAAGCTGCGATTATCTAAGTCTTAACTTAACCCCTTAAGATCCACCTCCGTAATATTACATTCGATAGAATAAAAATGAACGTTTTTTTCTCGAAAAAAAAAAACAGTGTTCTTCTCAGTTTATAAACAATTATATAGAAAAATACAGTATTGTCTCCCGATGAGCTCGATTTTGCTGCACACGATGTGGGCTCTTCGCCATCCCCACCATTTCTATCTCACTCTTATCCGGCGAAGGCGAGAGCGAGATGGAACGAAAGCGAGCGAGACACGGTCGCGCACGCCCGCCGCGCACGCAAAGCGTTCCATCTCGCTCCCCCCTTCGGCCAGAAAGAAGAGAGAAACGAACACTCGGAATCAGGGCTCTGCTCGCGATACAGGCTCAACGCCGGTCCCGCCCAGCGAGCTCTCAGAGAGACACAACTGTAGAAACAAAAAAGATTGTAATTTTTCAACGTTTTTCCCTAAAATTAGCGTGTCTAAGGGGTTAAGTCAGTCACGCAGACATATAAACATATAAATTTCAAACTTCTCTTAACCACCACTGTATCTACTCACCACTCGGTTATTCCTCAAACGGGCCATCGTATTTGATCCACCCACTATATCAGCGGTACGAAGGCTTGCCAGCGTGTATCGTTTCTCGGGGTGTCGGTGGTAGAAGGAGCAGCGTCTGGGTAGAAGGAAGGTAGTGCCCTGTTCCGTTCCCCGTAGAGCTGTTTTCTTTGTCTATGTGGCGTTGTTGTTGTTGTGTTGCATGCAGGAGGCCGGCTAGTACCTGGCGGGATCGCCAGTCCCCCGGGATCTGGCGGCTCGACCGGAAACACCGGGAACTCGAACTCGGCGGCTGCCAGACGCGGCAATCGCAGACTCACGCGCAATGAGAGCCGCTATCATTCCGGTGAGTACATCACAGCTGGACGATTCAGGCGGTCCAAAGCGACGAAAAGGAGCGCGTTAACGGGTCCTTAACCCTCGGACGACGCCGCGCCGGTCCCTCGCTTCTTCTACGAGCATCGCCGTTTATTTATTCAAAGCGCGGCCAAGAACAGACACGGCCGTTCCCTGCAAAACCGGCTTCCTACTGCTTACTACCGTGCAGGATGCTTCGATATTGGTGGTACGAGCCGGGCGAAGGGCTGATTTGTCGCCAGCACGCGAGTGCAGTGGCTGGAGCACCCTTTTCCGAGAATGGGGCTCCGCTGTTTCTGGAAAATTATTAGGTTCTTGCATATGGCATTGACTTTTCGCGGAGGGACGTTTGCAGTGGCGGAGTTGGGGAAAATGGCACAGGTGGCAAACGTTCTGGGACACCCTGTATAGATAACAGAATTAAAAATAAATTTACGCGCGTGTGGTTTGAAAATTATAGAGGTGTTAGATTAAAATTAGGTTAGGGAAAATTATGGAGGTAGATTATATAATATAAAAAAAATATAGTTCTTGGATAGAATCGTAATTTTTTTTGGAGGATGGGGCCCTTGAAGGGGGGCGGACTTTTGGGCAGGGATTCAAAATAGACGCAAACTGCTCATGGGTCGCCCGTTAATCCGTTACTGGAGGTCTGAATGAAAAGATTTTCTGCTTTTTAAATATTTTGTTTATCTTATTTTTCTGAGTTTCTGTGAGATTTCTGGAATAGTGAACCAGCGTTAGCAATTTTTATTTTATTTTATTAGCTATTTTATTTTGTTTATTTTATCGGCGCTGTAAACAAAGAAACTTTTACGATATCGGCAATTTCATGCGTATCAACTCAATGTGTATTTTGGAAGTCTGTCAGCTATCGGTTTTCGCCTTAAATGTAAATTTCATGCATTCAAGTTGAACATGGCTGATAGTTTTTAAAATCCGTGAGTCATTGAGTTGTCGAGCTACTTGTATAGGGTGTTTCAGAGGGGTTGATATCGTGAACCTTGCTAATAAGAAACTAAATAATTGAATTTGAACTTATTGTAAACTGTCATTACTGACTTACGCGTTCTCCGGTTCGCTTTCTCCAATTATAATTACACTCATTCAGATTTTCGACTCGTTTTTCAGTTGTTTTTTTTTTATTTATTTTGAAAAATCTAAAATATATTTCTTACAACTAATTCCCTACTTTAAAAGTACGCATATTCAGCAACTCTCCGTAATTTTGTTACAGAAAAATATTAAAAAATGAAGGAATAAGATTTTTAAAGTATTTTTTTAAAGACACTGCTTGGTGGGCACAAATTCTCCGAGTCGGATCATCCGAAATAAAAAATCAAGAGGATTCTATTAATAGGTATATGAGTTTACCCTGTTCGTGATCGAAGGATTTTATTTTTTAATGAAATTCTTTTTAATTAACGAAAGACGAACAATTTATACATCGAAAAATCGTGTTTTTGCGTTAAACGTCATAATTCTGTCTAAAATCAATTTTTTGAAAAACCCTTCGTTCCCGAACAGAATAATCTCATATATATATATATATATATTAAAAATAAGAAGAAGAAGATTCTATTAATATATATATATATATATATATATATATATATATATATTAATAGAATCTTCTTATTTTTTAATATATATATATTAATAGAATCTTCTTCTTATTTTTTAATATTTTCCTATAACAAAATTACTGAGAGTTGCTGAATACATGCACTTTTAAAATGAGGAATTAGTTGTAAGAAAAACACCTTCGATTTAAAAAAAAAATCATGTTACTTTTGGACTGCCAAGTAGGCGTGACTCCTTAACGAGATTTGGAAGGTCAATTCTTCCCCCACTGCAGAATCTCATCGCCAAATCTTTATTCTAAACACCCTCTCGACTCATTTTTCAGCGAAGAGTCACTAGTACCACCAATACTGAACCACCCTGTACAATTTTCCATTTGGGTGATCAGGTATGCTAAATATTTCAGTCGCGAAACGGACCGTTTCCCACCAGTTTGGAGCGTGGCCTTCGCTTTCTTTTCGTCGATGCTTTTCGTTCCCTTGCAGCAGTCGAAATCGAAAGACAGAACCGTCGCAGCAAGGAAACACGTCCTTAGACGACGAGACTGCCGTCAAGCGCTTGACGTTTCCTCCTTTCTTTTTCAAGTGGCCCGTGTAAATCGAGCCTCGTCGAGCAACCCCTTCGCGGCATTCAAATTTAATGGAAGAATTAGCAACGAGGCCGTCGCCGGTGTCCAAGGGTTAATCCAGCAACCGTAGAAACTGGATGCGACGGATTCTCGATCAATAGAACGCCGCGGTGCCATTTCCTAGAATCCTATAGCCTCGCCTCCATGATCTAGCAACCACGAAAGAATTTCCACGTTCAGTTTTAATTATTTCGAACGTCAATTAGAATCGTTAAAAAAATTGGTAACACTTTGAGTGGCGCAAGGTGTTGAAAAATGATGCTTCAAGTCGGTCAGGCTTTTCTAAGGAATTGTTATTGTTGAGCAAGTTTTGCTTAACCATTTGCGTTGAATTTTCGCGCCACGCTTGATAGAGATCCTGGTGCACGCGTTGCGACATGTCTAGGGAAGCCTGAAGTAATATTCTAGGCTTGTGGCAAGTATCTGTATTAGGTTTATCGCAAAGGTAACTATGGAGATTTAGAATTTAGATGGGTATTAGGGGGAATCTTATTTTTGGGGATAAAAACGTAGCAAAGTATGGAATTTTTTTTTTAAGAATCTAGCGATTCTATACGGTTGAAATTTTCAACATGTTTTTATGCATCTTTGAAGTAGTCGCGGTTCTTTTTTTTATTAATTTTTAATAATAAATGTCGGAGTTATGCATGAGCGACTATCACGCTTCGCAAAGTTCGTTGTGCGCTGGTGTGCATATTTATATTGCAGGTAATTTGAAACAGAAAAATGAAACGGCCTTTTACTTTATACATATGTAGCTTCAGTTTGGTGAACCAGAATACCGATGCATTATATATTTTTTGTTACATAAGAAAATTGGAGTATTTTGATAGCAAAAAATAATGTCAGTTTTGAAAACTCTCCGCTCTTCTCAACATTTTTTTTATTCTGGTTCATCCTATGTTAATTATTTAAAAAAAAAAAAACTGCAACTTCTCCAAAGATGCATAAAAGTATGGTCCAAATTTCAGATGAATCGAATCGCTAGTTTCTTTAAAAAAAAATCCCAAATTCTACTGTCTTTAGCCTCCCGAAAAAGGACTCCCCCTTAACTCTTTATATCGAAGTAACATATAACAGTATCTATATTTTATACTGCAAATGCAAATGCACAGAACTTCCATATTCAGCTGTTATAACATAGAAATCACGAAGCTTTTTACAACAGAATGTTTATGCAGTGAAATTAAAATGTCGCTAGTAATTTATGTGTGAGCCTTATTGTGCACTAGTGCCCCAAAAATTTTGGGTATACAGAGTTAATGTTTTGCGTTTAAAAGCAAGTGAAACGAACAGAAATTAAATTGTAACGCAAGTGGTTAACTCTGAAAAAATTCGAGGACACTCGAACAATACTTGAGAGTTCACGGGATGCAAGTGCCTCGGCGTGAATACACGTCGACGCCACTCACAGTGTTTATACGAGGAATCCAGCATTTTGGATGTGTACATCTTCTCGCCGATGTTGATCGAGAATACGTCGCCCGTTAATTAAACGCTAGTAAAAGGTGCCACGATGGCCATTTACTGGAGCTTGAAAATCGTAATTGCTTTTTTACAAAGAAACGTTGTCGATCCGAGAATTCGAATTTTAATGAAACTCCGTGCGAATGTAAAGCATATTGGTTTCTTTTCCTACGGAAATTCGCACTAAGAGGTGAAATCATCCCTTAATTCCCGTTCGCTGCGGATTTCAACTATAACCCACGCATTAAAAAATATATTATTTTGTACTGTGATACTCAGCAATGTTCTCCGAAAAAAATAAATGAAAAACTGAAAATTAAAAACTGTTTTTATTGATGTAAAATTGACACTTTTCAAGAATCGTCCGAAAATTTAAATACGCAGCGAAAGGGTTACAGTTATCGCGTTTTTCCGTTTTTTTTTTTAATACAACTTTGTAACGATGCAAGATAGAAGAAACCTTCAAATATAAGAATTGTTCAGTTTTTAATGCTCTGTCGCACTACCAAACGAACAATTATTTATTATTATTATTAAGCGTCTATTATTGCACAATTCAAAAATAGAAGTGAGAAGGAAAAAGAAAAAAATATCTCGAAGGCGAGGTTCAGTTGTTAAACTAAGATTTAACCTAGGCCTAAAATTAATACACCATTAAAGTTAAAAATAAATTTATATTAGAAAACAATGGGCCGATTTCACCCCCTCGGAGTAAATTTCCGCAGAAAGTAAAAATTGCTTCTGCAAACTCCAAAATGCTCTACATTCACGCGAAGTTTCATTAAAGACAGAATTGTCCGGACGGTAAGGTTCCCTTGCGAGTAATCGCGCGGCATTAAGCTCGATTAGCCCGATCCACGGAAACATGCTTTACGAGTGCGAGGAATGTGCTTTCGGCGCGAGCGCTTTCTGCTCTGATAAAGCATTTCCTGCCTCCCGAGCTCGCGGCACCGTGCACTCGCGCCTCGAACGAATCCGTCGAGCCGATATGCAATGAGACCGGTGCATCTTCCTTGGGAACTGTACACCAACTTCCTGCAATTGCACGAACCCATCGAGACTCCTTTTATTGCCCGTAAACTATTCTGCCAGAAAAGTCTGTTCCCAATTCGTGTCGTCCCTAATCGTTTGATCCGTGCACTATAGTATCTTCCTTAAAAAACCTGCCCTGAGTAGTTTTCGCTGCAAGGAAAGAAAGTTTTTCGGTTTAGTGTTATACGGGGTGGTCGGTTTCTTTTGAACGTCCAATGTAGCTTCATTCGATTTTGCTGGGTTCCTGGATATGTATGTGAATTATAATACTAGTAGAAATATGATGTGTGTAAATTGTTAACTTTCTTTCGATCGTCACTGTACCTACTTTTATAAATATTTTTTATTCTTTTTTTGAAAGTTCCTTTATTTAAGAGGGAAGTGTATTCATAATTCGAAGCAAACCGGTGTCGTAAACCTCACGTACTCCCCTTGCAAGATTAATATTTAGATCTGTTTGATTATTAATAATTGAAGAAACCTGCTTGTAAAGTAGTCCTTGTGGAAAACACTATAAGTGCCAAAAATCAAATTCTATACGATAGATGAGCTATTTTTAATGAAATAAAAATTTCGAATTGAGAATAAATGTTAAAAAAATTCCGACATGTGTCGAGTAAAGGTAATTTTTTTATTCATCGAGCGTTTCATCTTCAGCGTTGAAGAAATTTTTCAACTTTGACTTTAAAGAAGTTTAACTTAAACTTTTTTAAACTTGGACTTTAACTTCTTTAAATTTTGACTTTAACTTCTTTAAATTTTGACTTTAACTTCTTTAAATTTTGACTTTAACTTCTTTAAATTTTGACTTCTTTAATTTTAACTTCTTCAACTTTAACTTCTTTAACTTTAAGAAGTTAAGTTAAAGAAGTTCAAGTTATAGAAATTAAATTTAAAGAAGGCAAAGCTGAAGAAGGTAAAATTAAAGAAGTTACAGTCGAAAAAGTTAAAGTTGAAGAAGTTAAAGTTGAAGAAGTTAAAGTCGAAGAAGTTAAAGTGGAAGAAGTTAAAATCGAAGAAGTTAAAGTCAAAGAAGTTAAAGTCGAAGAAGTTAAAGTCGAAGAAGTTAAAATCGAAGAAGTTAAAATCGAAGAAGTTAAAGTCGAAGAAGTTAAAATCGAAGAAGTTAAAGTCGAAGAAGTTAAAGTCGAAGAATTTGAAGTCGAAGAAGTTAAAATCGAAGAAGTTAAAGTAGAAGAAGTTAAAGTCGAAGAATTTAAAATCAAAGAATTTAAAGTCAAAGAAGTTGAGAGAAAGAATTTAAGGTTAAAGCTAAAGTTAAAATTAAAAACTTTATTCGCCGCTGAAGTCGAAACGCTCGTCGAATAAAAAAATGAACATTATTCGTCAAATAATCCAAAGCTAAAGTATCTTTAATTTAATCCGTTACTTAAATAATTTTTTATTCAATTAATGCCCAACTCTATTCTATACCATAGTATTACCATTAGAACACAGAAAATTTTCCCATAAAGAAAAAAACAACAAAATATTTAATTTCTGCACTTACAGTGTTCCCCACAAGAACCCTCCAAATATTAAAATCCAATTTAATAATCACATCTACCCCCACAGTTCAGAAGCAACCCCCATATCATTCAACTCGCACCATTCTACATATCTTTCGAACTTAACCAGCGTTTGTAGGACTCGAGATAAACGAACCACCCGGTATAACGGCGCGAATAGATGATTTGCAAGCGACCGTGTCCGAAAATTCCTGCAGGAAGAGCTTTCGAGGGAAGTCGGGATCTAAGCGCGATGCTCGCTAGAACGGAACGAAAACCGAACGGTTCTCCGTGCATAAAAGTCCGCGCATAGAAACTTCATTTATCTAGAGGCAGGGGGAGGGCAATCTCGCACCTGGTGCACCGTTACCAGGCCGAAGTGGACGAGCGCGGCTCGACGATGATAAAACGCGCTGCACGTCCGAGGAACGTCCGCGCGCGGTTGCACGCAGATACGCTCTCGCGTGGGTCCTGAGAAAATGCGCGAGTCCGGGGCACAGACAAGGTACAGGCTGGGCCCGACATCTTCCGCGAGATTCTATCGCATGAGCCGAGCCACCGATTTTGTGAAGAAATCGACGGCTCTGCGTTTGAGAACGGTGACCCTTAGGCCCATTTCACGCGGGACACTTTTCTGGGAGTTAATAAATGTTTTTTTGTCTCCTTGTAGCTTTGAACGGGGGACGGTTTTGATAAGGTAATCCTCGGTTGGCAGTGCTGGGTCTTTTGGGACTCAGGCGTGACGTTACTGGGTGACGTTACAAACCTTATGGGGCACCCTGTATACATAACAGAGTTGCAAATAAATTTACACGCGGGTGGGAAATAAAATTCCCAAAATTATGGGAACGAAAAAATCTGGTCGGCGGATGCCTTCTGAGCAGGGGCCCAGGCGGTAATAAAGTTGCCCATCATTTTCCCGTTAAACCCGCCACTGGTTACCGAGTGTAATAATATTAGGAAAAAATTCAAAATTCGAAAAATTACTGCGTTACTAGTCTGAGAAAAAGTACTCTGTATAGTACGGGTCGAAATTGATCTAGGTATCGACTTCTACGTAGTCGAAGAAATGTCTCGTGTGAAAGGGCCTCCATGTTACAGGGAATTGTACTGAACTTGATGATGTTAACGAAAAGCTTGAACCCTAGTAGAAAAGATGAGAAAACTTGTGTACACTCCTCAAGGGTACTCTCCCATAAAATCACTCCAAAGAAAATGGTGATTTTTAGGATTTTATTTACAAAAATGTAAACGTCGTAGGATCAAAAAACCTTTTGGACTGTATTTTTACATCTTTAAAGATAATAAAAATGAAAGAAATGGAAATTTTATTTAATACTGCTAACTATTGGTGGCTGTGAATGTTTGGATGATACAGAAAAGGTTCCGCATCTGCGGAATTGATAACTCCTCGTAGAATTGTCTGAAATCAACAAACCAGAAAATTCTTAAATTTCATAAGATTGTTCATGGAAGCATCTGATAAATTCATTGCAAAATATAGTAATCTCATATTTTGGCAGACGTTTGAACCACAATCTTCGGAAGAACGGGTAATTTTACGCTCGAAAATGTTTATAAAAAGAAAAAGCTTGGTCGAAAAGTTGTGATTCTAGATGATTCCATAGAGAATAATTTAGTAATGATCAAAATCTCGCAAGAATTTTTTAAATCCATCGATAATTTTCATTTTTAGAAATTCCGCAGTTTTAAGAGAACATGTTTTGAGGAAAAGCAGCCTACAGACAGCAGTATTAGATAAAATACGCCAAAATATTGTTTTATTATCTTCAATGATGTGCAAATACAGCGTAAAAAGTTTTTTAATATTATCACATTTACGTTTTTTTTTTTAAATAAAATCCTATAATGGACCCATTTTGAGGGTGATAAGCAGAGGCAGTAAAGATACGATTTTATTATTTCTTTTATTTCCAAATATAAAGAACCATTGACTTTCTTTGTTCAGTTCCAATTCTTAGCATCAATGGTATTAAATTCTGAATTGAGAACATCGAGTGTTTCACGAAAATTGAAGAAGCTTACAAGCCACCTAATCGTATCACAAATATTTACATCGAACGTTAGGTCCATTCTACGCCTCGCCTGTGCCAAGGTGGCCGATATCCGCTCGATGCCCCTTTTACCACCGAATCGTGCCAAAATTCTGCAGGCGATCCTCCGCTAAACTTCAATTTCGCAATTTCCCTCTTCATCGTAATTACATTCTATTTCCTCCTCTTGACGTCGAGTCTGCAACTTGACAATTCAAACCCTAAAATTAGCTTGCACATCCTTCCTGTTTACACGAGTAAGTCTACATCGTTTCAAACTCGTATTAAAATTTGAAAAATGTTCTCTCAGATGTCTCGAAGGAGCTTGAAATTATCGCGCAAAATTCAGAAATCCCTTTAAGGGGGTATTATTCTACTGTGACATGCGATTTCTTTTACTTTTTTGGGGGATTTTTTTTATGCATTTAATGAAAGATTTTTATTGCGGACCAGGCGTGGCAGATTAGGTGCAAGTGGAATTTTCTTCGCTAGAACTGTTTGCAAAACTTTAAACGCGTTTTTTTAAAAAGGTGTTTTTGGAAATGGTTGCCACGATTTCTCAAATTCTACCTGACTCATTGGGCTCATCTTTTGCACGTATCTTCAGCAGATGCGTGGCTATCGTCCCTAGTAAAATGAGACCAAAATATTCTTCTTTTCTAATTTTCTTTTAATTTTATAGCCCGAACAAGACGAAGAAAAATCGCGAAAGTCGTCACTTAATCTTTAAATTGCAACCATTTTAAGAATCTTTAAAATATCAACCCAAATCTGCTACCAACGATACTTATGCCCGAATAATTCAAGAATCTTTTTATTTTTTTTATTTCGAACGAACAGTACGACCACAATCATGGCAACAAATCAGTCAACTTTTTTTTGAGTGGTCATCTTTCATCGGCCGTGGCGCCATATTTATTTCACATTTTCAACCAAAAAAATTTGTATTCATAATTCAAGATATAATAAACATACAATAAAAAATTCAGCATAAAACTCTTTCGTTAAGTCAATAAAAAAAAATCCCGAAAAAAGTTAAAAAAAATCGCACGTCACAGTGAAACATCCCCTTAAATTCTTTTCACGACACTTTTTCCGAAGGAACCACTTCGCTTCCAATTTCCCTCTGCGTTGCTCGCAGATATAAAGAAACCAGTTTCCCGAGGCAGCGTCGATCAGAGCGCAAACCGAATCGTAATAGAGAGGAGCGGATTCGGTCAGCGAGTCGCTGCATTTCCGGTCGGCGTATATTTGTATCGTTATTACGACATCGCGGCAACATCGGGACCGCGGTTTGTTACGAGAGGCGGCCCGCGCGATTCCACGTGAGAGTGCACACGCGCGTGCACCGATGGAAATAAGATAGCTCGATACGCTGCTTCCCCCAATTTATTCCGACTGAAATTCTTCCTGGAAGCACAGCGAGCCGCCTGGCGTTTCGCGACCCGAAAACGCAGCGACTTCATCGGCGCGAGAATTTCGACTGCGCCGAGATAAATGAAGTGTCTATCGCCACACCGAGTAGCGGTTCGAACGGCGAGCGGAGGTGTTCCTTTAGCCGTAGGAGCTTCGCGTGGACGAGGAGTAACGTAGTTTGATAATCGAAATCTGAATGCACAGAGGTGCGCCAGGAGGCGGTGCAGCAAGCTTTGGCGGCGATGCAGGGTCGCCCGAAGCCGTCGCTGCCGATGCCGTCGAAGAGAACCTCCGTGATGGCCAGGAGTCCGGAGCGGGACCGCCGTGACAGCGGGGAATCGAGTAGCGACGAGGACAGCGTGGTCACCGAGGAAAGCCCCGGTGCTGGTGGTCCAACGGGTATACCTTCGAATCTCATTCTTTCTACCTTTCCTAATCGTCGCTTCGAAAAGATTTGGTTCACAGCTGTCTATGTACCTTGTTTAGTCGTGCCGAAGCAAAGGGTGCAACTGGGCCCGCGCTGTTTCGTAGATCGTGTGTACTTGTTGATGGGGCAGTCCGGCTAGAGTGGAATAGTTGAGGAAGATCGTTTAGGGGCGGAGTGTTCGGCGGGCTTCCGCGGGTAATACTGTCTGAGGATGTGCTAAGGGAAGCTCCGTTTGAAGTGGAATGTTACGCTGATAGGGCATCGATACTTGCAGCAATTGGGATGGGTGAGGAGAGGACGCGATTCAAATGATTTTGCTTTCTCTTTGAAGCTTCATTTTTTTCTTTAAGGGGGATTTTTTTAAAAAGCTATTGCTAATATTGTATTACACTCTTTTGGGATAAGGTGAATGTCCCAATTTCTACTCATTTAAGAGGTTACTCGTCGTAAAGAAAGTGTAAAGAATTTGTTTGCGATCAAAATTTGAAGAGTAATTGATTAATTCTTGAATAATAAATCAATCAATTCGAAAACTATTTAAGAAAGATATTTTAAGATGTTTAACTATTAGTAATTTGTAATTAAATACAATGCTCTAAATGTCCGTATTTCTGCTCACGAAAAAATAGCGATGTACGTATTTCTACTCGCCATTTGTACCAATTTCTGCTCACATAACATGTTGCCTTTTCAGGTTAAAATAAGTTACATCTTGTATGGGGAGGTTTTCTAACATAATAGTGAAGCATAAAATAATGATAAATAAAAAATAAAATGCCTTCGAATAGAAATAGAGGTTACAGCGTACATTGAATTGTGAGGTTGCGTTACTAAAAGTGTGTGAGTAGAAATGCGGATATGACGGTGATTCGCTTGCCCCTAAACCTACTCACCAGTCTTTCACTTAAAAAAAATTGAAAATAGTAGAAAACTCTAAATCCAGAGCACAATACGGTATCTGTTTTTGTTACTAAATAAGATCTTCCACTGCAAAGACTATTTTCTACCCAATTATCGAATACCAATAGTGTCGCTGTTCCTTAGCACAAACAGCTAGAACACGATCGAAAAATCGTGGGTCTCTCGTTTTAAAAGTTTTTCGTTGTTTATGCTGCACTTTGTTCAACCCCAAGCTCGTGCAAAACTCGCGTAAATGTTCAAATAATTTAGAATTATTTCGTTACTACTATAGTCCAAACGTAACACTTATAATAATAAGAAAAATAGAAAATCGGTAGAAATCGGTACATGAGTAGAAATGGGAACTTTTACCTTATAAGGAGGCATCTTCAAATTTGTAGCATTTTTTTTTATATGTCGATCCTTATTATTTATTAATTATTGTGGATTCGTGTTAACCTCTTCGACGATGTTGGCGTCAGGTGTAGCACTTGTCACAGTCATGTGATTGGAAAAAGAAAAGTATTTTCTTGAAGTTGAATAATGTAACCTGGAGCTGGTAAAATTTTAATATTAGGTTTTATTTATAATACTTTTGTCGTCGATATAAAGAATAATATGAAAAATTTGTCTAAGGAAAAAACTTACTGTTTCTTTCAAACTCTATAACTCTTTCAATTTTTCATTTTTTTTTCTTTTAAAATGGACTAATCCCAACTTAAACTATCTAATTTTAAGAAACTTATATTTATTTTGCAATCAGATGACTGTGATAGGTGCTACACGTCCCGCCAACAGGAGTTACATCGTCGAAGAGGTGGACAAGATTCCACAATAATTAATGAATAATAAGAATCGACATAAAAAAAAAACATATTTTCTGCGAGTTTAAAGATGCCTCCTTATATCCCAAAAGAGTTTAATCCAATAAGACCAACAGTTTCTTCAAAACAAATTCTTAAATACCAGTTACTTTTAGAGCTGTTAGACGAGAATCTCCCCTTAAATTGAGGTATTAAATTGAAGAGTATGAAATCTAATTATACTTAACTAAATACATATAGACGGTAGTTGAATATCATTTCAGTTCTAATAAATCTACGTATGCATATGTATAGTCGTGTTCTTAAGTGGGACAGCTACACTGTGTGGAATAATTGCGAATTTATTGAAGAACTCTAAGAAGTTTTACTTTATTTAGTTCTTTAAATTAAAAGCAGTGGGAAGGATTCAATCTGTGTGAAAATATCACGTTCCCTGCAAATATAGTAGATGTCCTATATATATATGTACCTCTACAGTACGGTTCCTACTTTCCTCAAATTTTTAGTCGACATTGTAACCCCTCCCGATTATTGTGAGATCAGTAACTCCCATAAGAGGGAGCTCGGAATAAAAGAACTCGGAGTGTCGGCTTTGGCGACATTGGTAAGACGCCTGCCCAGCAATCCGGAGAACCCGAAGATCGTGGGTTCGAGTCCCATCGCCTGAGGAATTTTTTTCCGTGGCTCCCGAACATATAGGAATTACGAAACCTATTCCTACACTATCAACTAATCAAATAAAAGCTGCATACAAACATGCTGCATATTTAACATGCTGCATACCAAAAGCTGCCTAGTATCGCTGCCTATAACAAAGCTACTTGCAATGTCCGCGCTACAGGAACCCATGAGATGGGTTCTCCATGAAAAGCAGAGGTTGCAGCCAAAGAAGAAGCTAGCCTCAGACAGTACCGCTCGCCCAGCATCGTTTGCCGTCGCAATAAAACCTATTATCATCCTCGACTGGTGGCAGAGTTATCGTTGCCATTTTGAGGGTTGGACGTAATTGCAGGCACAGGACTATCGGACACGAGCAGCACCGGTTCGGCGCGGGACACGCCTCCGCCACCGAGGCCACCGGCTAGGAGACCTCCTGGCGCGGACATCACCGACATCGCGGAATACACGCCCCATGCCTACTGCAACATCCAGCCGCCGGACGTGACGCACACCAGCAGCACGCCGGCCGCCCAGCAGTCGACCAGGCGACCGGGCGCCGACCGGGTGAACCGCTACCACGTGGTCGAGGATCAGAACAACACTGGGACCACCGGCCGCTGGAAGGTGTCCGCGAAGATCCAGCAGCTGCTCAACACGCTCAAGCGGCCGAAACGGCGACCCCTGCCCGAGTTCTACGAGGACGATGACATCGAGCTGGAGATCGCCGCCAATCCCAAGGACCCGAATGCTCCCAAACCCGAGGGCGGTTCCATGACCTCCGCGGTCGGTGAACCGCTATCGGTGCCCGCGGGTCTGCCCAGGTCCCTCGAGGCCGCTATACAGAGGTGAGTGTGTTGGAAGCTCTCCTACCAGCGAAATGTCACCGGAGGTGGGCAAAATTTTTATTTGTTTAATTAATTTCGACTGGCGAGTAAAAGTTAAAACAATTATTCCTCATGTGTAGAATAAAGTTACTTTTTTTCTCTGTCGAGCGCTTCAACTTTGGCGTCGAATGAATTTTTTAACTTTAACTTTAATCGTAAGTTTAAGTTAAAAAAGTTAAAGTTAGAGGAAGTTGAAGTTAAAGAAGTTAAAGATAAGGGGGTAAAGTCGAAGAAGTTAAAGTATGAAGAAGATAAAGTTGAAGAAGTTAAAGTTGGAGAAGTTAAAGCTCAAGAAGTTGAAGTTAAAAAAAGTTAAAGCTAAAGAGGGTGAAGTTTAAGAAGTTAAAGTTGAAGTTAAAACTCTAGAAGTTGAAGCGAAAGAGGGTAAAGCTGAAGAATTTAAAGTTGAAGGAGCTAAAGTTGAAGAAGCTGAAGTTGAAGAAATTAAAGCTCAAGAAGCTGAAGTTAAAAAAGTTAAAGCTAAAGAGGGTAAGGTTGAAGAAGTTAAAGCTCTAGAAGTTGAAGCTAAAGAAGTTAAAGCTCTAGAAGTTGAAGCTAAAGAAGTTAAAGCTCTAGAAGTTGAAGCTAAAGAAGTTAAAGCTCTAGAAGTTGAAGCGAAAGAGGGTAAAGTTGGAGAGGGTAAAGCTGAAGAAGTTAAAGTTGAAGGAGCTAAAGTTGAAGAAGTTGAAGTTGAAGAAATTAAAGCTCAAGAAGTTGAAGTTAAAAAAGTTAAAGCTAAAGAGGGTAAGGTTGAAGAAGTTAAAGCTCTAGAAGTTGAAGCTAAAGAAGTTAAAGCTCTAGAAGTTGAAGCTAAAGAAGTTAAAGCTCTAGAAGTTGAAGCTAAAGAAGTTAAAGCTCTAGAAGTTGAAGCGAAAGAGGGTAAAGTTGGAGAGGGTAAAGCTGAAGAAGTTAAAGTTGAAGGAGCTAAAGTTGAAGAAGTTGAAGTTGAAGAAATTAAAGCTCAAGAAGTTGAAGTTAAAAAAGTTAAAGCTAAAGAGGGTAAGGTTGAAGAAGTTAAAGCTCTAGAAGTTGAAGCTAAAGAAGTTAAAGCTCTAGAAGTTGAAGCTAAAGAAGTTAAAGCTCTAGATGTTGAAGCTAAAGAAGTTAAAGCTCTAGAAGTTGAAGCTAAAGAAGTTAAAGCGAAAGAGGGTAAAGTTGGAGAGGGTAAAGCTGAAGAAGTTAAAGTTGAAGGAGCTAAAGTTGAAGAAGCTGAAGTTGAAGAAATTAAAGTTGAAGCAGTTAAAGCTCAAGAAGTTGAAGTTAAAAAAGTTAAAACTAAAGAGGGTAAAGTTTAAGAAGTTCAAGTTGAAGAAGTTGAAGTTAAAGCTCTGGAAGTTGAAGCTAAAGAAGTTAAAGCGAAAGAGGGTAAAGCTGAAGAAGTTAAAATTGAAGGAGCTAAAGTTGAAGAAGCTGAAGTTGAAGAAATTAAAGTGGAAGAAGTTAAAGCTCAAGAAGTTGAAGTTAAAAAGGTTACAGCTAAAGAGGGTAAAGTTGAAGAAGCTAAAGTTGAAGAAGTTAATGTTAATGTTAACGAATTTGAAGCTAACGAAGTTAAAGCTAAAGAAGTTAAAGCTAAAGACGTTAAAGTTACACAAGTTAAAGTTAAAGTTGAAAAATGTTTTCGACCCTGAAGTCGAAGCGCTGGACAAATCAAAATTTTTTTTCGACGCATGACGAATAATTATTGTAACTTTTACTCGTTATTTGCAATTATCAACATCAACTTTAACTTTAACTTTATTCTCCATCGAATAATTTTCGGGTAGCGAGAGTTCGCAGCTCCGAACTCAATTGTATTACTCTGGATTATTGAAACAATCAATAATTGCTTATGTCTGTGAAGTAATGCTTCATTGTTTTTCGATTCGCTGCCTCGTTATAAGTACCTACCCATCTGATAACATTGATTCCCTTGTAGGTATGGTTCAGCGACGTACAAAGCGCCAGTGGCGACGGTCCTCGATCCAAACGGCAAGCTCTGCGTGACGCTGACCTACGGCAAGCTGCTGAGCCGTTCCCACAAGATAGCCTACACGCTGCTGAACAAGGCTCTAAGCCGTGGCGGCGATTGCTGTCTGAAGCCCGGCGATCGGATCGCCCTTGTTTATCCGAACAACGACCCGATAAGTTTCATGTGCGCCTTTTACGGCTGCCTCCAAGCTGGCATCGTGCCTGTGCCGATCGAGGTCCCTTTGACTCGCCGGGACGCGGGCTCCCAGCAAATCGGTTTTCTCTTGGGCAGCTGCGGCATCCAGGTAAATCGCTAATTGCCAACCCCGAAAGCTTCTAACCTGCGCCAAAGAAATTACAAATTCGTAGCTACCCAGATATTTAGAAACCTCTTGGCGAGGGAGGGGGGAGGGGATCATAGTACTTTCTTTGCTCAAAAATTAAGCATTCTTCGTGCATTTTTTTTAATATGAAAATGACAAGCTAGAAAGACGAGGTTTGTTGAAAGTAAAAGATCACTGTTTAAAAGTATTAAAATATTTTTTATTAAAAAAAAAAAAAACAAATCCCTCCCCTCGCTATAGTCGCTCAAAGTTGGTCCCTCGCGGAGTGAGTAGAATTGCGGTGGCATAAATTCCGGCTTTTGTGCTTATCTGAAACGTATAAACAAACTAAGGCATTAAAATTTATTGCATTTTGTTGTCGTTGACCGAGCCGATTCTTAAGTTTCAGTGTGGAAAATCGATACCTACAGTTTTACTTAACACGTTCCGTGCCACGTGCACCATGGATGGTACATGTTAAACTTTCCACTCAGGCCACGTGTACCATCCATGGTACACGCTGACATTTAATTCGCGGAGCTCCGGTGGGCCACTAAAAGCACCGCGGCTACGCAGCGCCCAGAGACATCTGCCTTCAAAGAGCACCGTCAGCACGCAGTTGTCTGCTCATATCTCTTCTGTTAAATATTTTATCTTCCTCGTTTTTTACGCAACGAATTCCAACACTGTGTTAACCACGCTGAACAAGCTAATTACTTATTAGTTGATGATGTAATGAAATATTGCGTGATAATATATCAATCTTTAGTCAAAACATCAAATGGCCTGAATGGAAAATCAAGCAAAACCGGCTCGGTACGGAACGTGCTAAATATCAATATTAATATTATATAATATTTGCTCGCCAAAAATAGAAATAAAAACTTACCAACTCAATAACTACTACTTATCGTCTGAAAATATATATATATATATATATATCTCAATTACTATTCCCTCTTCAAAGTAAATTCAAAGCAATAATTTTATAAACAGTTTATCCTAATTTTCTCGAAGTTGATAAAGATGAAGTTGCACCTCTCTTGCCCCATGGTCCCCAATTCCACTGTAAAAATTCACAATATCCCTGGCAAGCGTCTTTTCCATCCTGGCCAACGCGTTAACTCCATCTGCTCTTGAACCGTTCTCCAGCCTACTTAGAAGTAATTCCAAAACCATTGAACATATCCCCAGGTGGCATTAACCAGCGAAGCCTGCCTGAAAGGCCTGCCGAAGACGGCGGCCGGTGAAGTGGTGGCGTTCAAGGGTTGGCCGAAGCTGCACTGGTTCGTGACAGAGCACTTGGGCAAGACCCCTAAGGACTGGCTGCCGCCGCCGCGGTTGACGGACGACACGCCGGCGTACATCGAGTACTCCACCGACAAGGACGGCTCAGTAATGGGTGTGACGGTGACCAGCTCCGCTATGCTGTCCCACTGCCGAGCCCTGACGCAGGCCTGCGGCTACACGGAGGGCGAGAACGCCGTCTGCGTGCTGGACTTCAAGCGCGAGGTGGGCCTGTGGCACAGCACCCTGACCAGCGTCCTGAACGGGATGCACGTGATCTTCATACCGTACGCGCTGATGAAGGTGAACCCCGCCAGCTGGATGCAGATGATCACGAAGCACCGGGCCAGCGTGGCCGTGGTGAAGTCGCGGGACCTTCACTGGGGCCTGCTGGCCACCAAGGACCACAAGGACATCTCCCTGTCCTCGCTGAGGCTGCTGCTGGTAGCCGACGGCGCCAATCCCTGGTCCCTATCCTCCTGCGACCAGTTCCTCTCGGTGTTTCAGTCCAAAGGCTTGAGACCGGACGCCGTCTGCCCCTGCGCGTCCTCCAGCGAGGCCCTCACCGTCTCCGTCAGGAGACCGGGTCGCGCCGGCGTCAACGCCACCGGCCGAGGCGTCCTCTCCATGTCCGGGCTCAGCTACGGGGTTGTCAGAGTCGATCAGGAGAACTCCCTCACGTCCCTGACGCTTCAGGACTGCGGCCAAGTGATGCCTGGAAGTGAGTCCGAAGAGTTTCTCAGGCACGAGGAGCCTGTGATCAGAGTGTGCTTCTAAAGAGGAAATTGATAATCGATGACGCGTCTCCTCCGCAGGCATCGTAGTCGTGATCAAGATGGAGGGCCAGCCGTTCATTTGCAAGACCGACGAGGTCGGCGAGATCTGCGTGCACAGCTCAGCCACCGGCAACCAGTACTGGGGCTTGCAGGGGCTGACGAATAACACGTTTAAAGTCTCCCCGCTGCAACCCGACGCAAGCCCACTCGGCGACGTGGAGTATACTCGTTCCGGGTTGTTGGGCTTCCTGGGACCTGGGGGGCTCGTGTTTGTCTGCGGATCGCGCGACGGCCTCATGACGGTCACTGGAAGGAAACACAACGCCGATGATATCATCGCCACCGTTCTCGCCGTGGAGCCAATGAAGTTCATCTATCGCGGCAGAATAGCTGTGTTCAGCGTCCGCGTCTTGAGGGACGAACGGATATGCGTCGTCGCGGAGCAGAGGCCCGATTGCAGCGAGGAGGAAGTGCGTCTTGAGTTGGGCTGTATTTTATTAGACCTTTCGGCGCTGAGGTGCCGCAAACCTTGCTAATCTTTGATAAACATTAGTGTACTAAAAACAGATGTCACTTAATCCGAAGAGATTCTATATTCAGGTACTGAATTTTTTTCATTTGAAGAAACGCTATACTTAAACATCAAGATATACACCTTGTTGTGTATAAATTAAACTGTATTCTGTTTGAAAATAAATTCAATATCTTAAGAAATGGTGCCATAGTAGCTTCATAGTTACAGCGTACGCGGTACTGTAAATATTTCAGATATTAGTCGAATGATTTGAATAAAATTTTACACGAATATTCTTAAGACTATAATCTACTACTTGTCGAGGCGATTTTTCGATTAGTGTCTTCTTTTATTTTTTATTAACAAAAGAAGATGAAAACTTAGGTCGAAAATCACATGCTTGATTTTGAGTAGGTACCATTTTTCAAAAAATAAATTCTTTCAAAATCGGCGCCAATAAGTACTAGATTACTGTCTTAAGAATATCCTTGCAAAATTTTATTTAAATCTGTCCAATAACGTCCGAGTTATTGTTGGTTCCGCAAATATGAAGAGGCCTTCGGAAAAGGGGCTGCTACGGCGCCATTTCTTCAGATATCAATTTTATTTTTGCCGAGAATACAGCTTAATTTATACACAACACGGTGTATTTTTTTATTTTTAAATATGACGTTTCTATATATGAAAAAAAAATTCTTAAAAATGGGGCTATTTTCCTTAACCCTTCCGGTATCAGCGCCGGATATATCCGGCATCCATCTGATGACCTGTGTGTACCAGTGCCGGATATATCCGGCGTCACGGAACGAGTCGTCGTTCCTAGCGCCGACTTTAATCGGCATCTCCGATAGTTTAAAAAAAAAAAAAGAAAAAGTTAAAAGCGCTTTCGCAGAAATGTACGCCGTGCTGAAAGGGATAAAACCAATTGAGTTCTCATAGCTTAGCGCCGAAAGGGTTCTACGACAGTCGGACGCCGTTCTCACGCACTCTGTGTTTCCGCAGAGCTTCCAATGGATGTCTCGGGTCCTCCAAGCGGTGGACTCCATTCACGCTGTCGGGATATACTGTCTGGCGCTGGTTCCGCCAAACTATCTGCCCAAGACACCACTGGGCGGTATTCACTTGTCAGAAACGAAACGACGTTTTCTAGAGGGTACCCTACACCCGGCTAATGTTCTGCTTTGTCCGCACACTTGCGTTACCAATCTACCGAAACCACGCGAGGTCCATTCAGGTAAGCGGTTGCACATTCAGCTGCTGAGTACTAAGTGTCCCCGAGCCAGGTATGCTCGATTAAAAGTCACGGGGTTTCGATGATTTACATGAGTGTCAGCAAGTACAAGTTACCACCTTGCGGTAACACCTCATCGTTCTACCTATTACGCACTGTAATTATGTAAGCGGGGGCCCAAGAAATTCACGAAGGATTGCCGATCGTGACACAGTCGATCTGAAGAAAAGAAAACGGTACCGGGTAGATAATCTTTCGCGAATTTCTTGGGTCACTTCGCACGGATGTTTATGAGAATGATTAATGAAAGAATGAATGAGCAGTTTTATTGTAATAGAATCTCGATCGAATTCACCTCGGTCTGTTCAAAGATCCCCATTAACGGAGGAACGTAACACTCTGCGCTTTCTTACAGAAGTCGTTACAGTAGGCTTTAGGCCCGTTACGCACTTGGCGACAAATCGCCGGCGACCATGAGGTGCACGGGGACGTATGAGTTCGTACGCACTTGGTCGCGGCGAACAACAAAGCTTTCTGGTCTCTCGGCGACCAAGTTGCCGGCGACTGGTCGCGAGTGCGTAACGGGGCTTAGTTTAACTTGGCACAGACGTGCAGGTTATGGAAAAGATAACGATCGTGACCTTCGCCGATGAATCGATGGCAGATCTGTTGGCAAAGCCTGCCGCTCAAGAATCATCTTGGCCTGTCTCTTTCAAATGCGTGGGTTGGTCGGCGAGACCCGCGATCATTATCTTTCCCCCGCATCCTGTACACGGTACATAACCTCTTGCTACATATCATGTATCGTTAACCCACCTTACACTAAAGTACTCTTACTGCTTAGCATGCTATTCTATTATTTTCGCCGTTCTTTCTTTTGGCTGAGTACCGAACACCCTGTAGTGGTTAAATGGCTATAGAAAAATCGCACCTAGCGATGTGAGATTCCTCTCGACACTCTATGCAAACAATGGCGAAGCTGGCGCGAAGCTCAGCGCAGAGGGCGCCACTAGCGCGTGTACCTTTGCCGACTGCTGATTTCAAAATTAAAATGACAACAAAAGGAGAACATTTTTTATTCCAAAGTCGATTTCTAATATCTTTTTTCTTTTGCCAGGTTTGGCGTCTTTATAACCTAAAAAAATGGAAATTTATTTTTTATTTCTACATAATTTTTTTCCATTTCTACGTAATTAATAATAGCTAATAATAATGAGAATAATAATAATTAAAGATATATGCACTTATTATAGAAATAGAAATTGGAATAAGAAGTAAAGTAAGATAATTTAAATACACGGTTAGGAAAAACTTGCAGTCAGCTTCCCCATTAAAAACAGCTTTTCAAAAGGCGCGATACACTTTCGTGCTTCCTTATTGTTTCTATCTCCACGAACGCTTTACGATCGATTTCACATCGCTAAGCACCGAATTCTTTTCTTTTTCTTTTTTTGTATCATTGAGTATGTACAGTCCATGGAATGCTCGGGAGCACGCCCATAAAAGGGCGCGCGCTGACCGCCTTCCAACAATAACGAACCAGTTCACGAACCTAGCTTTGATTATCCGGCCTCAGTCAGGGGAGAGTGTGTGAGCTACTCATTATTGGGTTGAGTGTTTGTGTTGGTTTACTAACAGAATGGTGCGGGGGCGTGTAGCGGGGGATTCTGTTGCAGACGTTGGTCCGGCCAGTGTCATGGTGGGCAACATAGTTCAGGGTAATAGATTGGCCTCGGCCCAAGGACGGGACATGGGCGTCTTGGACGAGGACAGTGATAACGCCAAAAAGGTTTGCGTCCACGGAATCCCTGCGGGAGAAAGGGGAATGATAAGGACTGTGAATTCAGGATTGGTTTTTAATTCTAGTAAAATGTTTAGAAATAGTTCCCTTGCGAATTCTTTTAAATGGGAGCCCACATTTTGAACGTCAATATGAATTCAATAGCATACCAAAGTAAGACCTTAAGGGGACCAGGCAGTCGTTTTTCGTGAGAAAGAGACTCTGTCCTTTATTTATTTGTAAAAAAATGAAAGCACATCTAGATGTATCCTTTTACCCAATGTTTATTACTACCATACAGATTGAAAAAAAAATGATAAGATATATATATGTGCTTTAAAAATGGCGCTGCAGGCGGGTAAACGTTTTAACGTTTTGCTGTCGTTTTGCCTTAATAGCGGTCTTAAAATGTGACGTAATCCGATTTCAAAGGTGAGATTGTTGTTTGTTGGATTCATAGTTTCCGCGCAAACCTATAAAAACAAAAATTAAATCAAAATTATGCGATTGGTGGCTGAGAAACGGCGATTTTTTCGAGAAAAATTCGTTGTGCGCTACCAAAATCCGGCGACTTCTTAATTTTTTTATGAAAATCGCAATTTTTTACGGACCATATCAGAGGTTTGCGGCGAAATGGCACATATTTTACATATCCTGTAATTTTTTCCAAGTCGATCTGAACCTCCATTCGTTCGCAATCAGGAAAAAACGAAGAGGAAAAAGGTGACGCTATAAGTTGCCGCTTGACGTTTTTAGCTTGCAAATCTACAATTTTGCGAAATTTACTATAAACCAAGCGGCATTTTATTGAGAAAAGATAGTACTTTCGGAAAATGCAATAAAAATCGATTTTTCGACTGCCTAGTCCCCTTAAATATGAAACCCTTTTGCTCCTTAAAAGCAACAAAACACTACATATTATTATGTAAAGTATCCCAGAGTTGTTAAGCTAAAATTTATGGTCTCCACAGGGTTTATCATTCTCCTTTTGAGGGCAATTTTGTCGCAATTTTATGGCTCGTCATTCGTCCGGTGGATTTTCAGTATCAGTTCATCTCGGAAATCCTCCGATGGCGCGCAGTCAGCACTTCCGACCACGTGATCTTCACGTCGTTGAACGCGAAGGGAGCGGTGGCGACGTCCCTCTCCTGCTCGCAGTTGCACAAGAAGGCCGAGCGAATTGGGAATCTGTTGCTGGACCGCGGGCGAATCAATACAGGGGATCACGTGGCGTTGATATTCCCGCCCGGTACAGATTTGATATGCGCGTTTTACGGTTGCCTGTACGTCGGCGCTGTGCCGGTCACCATCAGGCCACCTCACCCTCAGAACCTCCAAACCACATTGCCAACCGTTCGCATGATCGTGGACGTCAGTAAGTCCGTGCTCGTGCTCACGAATCAGAATATCCTGAAACTGCTGAAGACCAAGGTACAACCACGCGTCGTGCCGCTTGTGTTTTAAACACTGTGCAGCTGGTGTCGGACGTTTAACCCTTTAACTGCTCAATTTGAATTGTGTGTTACGCATTTTTATTATCGGGACCAGTGCTGCGCAAATTTTTCTCACCCTTGGCACACCTGAGCCCTTCTGAGAATTCTGCGATACGCTACAAGTAGAAATATACAAAGCATATAGAAGTTACGAAGTGTATTCACAGGAATTACATTTATGTGTTTATGAAAAACTTTGTTTAAAAAAAAAAAAAAAAAAAAAAAAAAAAAAAAAAAAAAAAAAAAAAGAGCAGTGTTTCCCAACCTTTTCTGAGCCGCGAGATAAATTTAGATAAATTTAAAAATGTGTATTTCAGAATATAACTGTAACTTAATAATATTAAAAAAAAAAAAAAAAAAAAAAAAACGTGGCGTCTTCCCAGAAAACTTAGCGCAACCCACAGGTTGGGAATCACTGATCTAGGCTTTGTTAGGACTGAGGCATCCACATTAATTCTCCTTTTTCAAAACATAAAGCAGTTAAAGCGTTAAATATTTGCTATACGAGTGACTAACGACCGTATCCATCATCCCAAGGAGGCGAACAACGTTGTCGACATAAAGAGCTGGCCGACGATTCTCGACATGGACGACATGCCAAAGAAGAAGCTACCCGTGATGTATCGAGCTCCTACAGCGGAGATGCTCGCCTACCTGGACTTCAGCGTCTCCACGACGGGCATGCTAGCGGGGATTAAAATGTCCCACGCAGCGGTCACGTCCCTGTGCCGTGCCATGAAGCTCGCCTGCGAACTGTACCCGTCCAGGCACATCGCTCTTTGCTTGGACCCCTACTCCGGATTAGGATTCGCTCTGTGGTGTTTGAGCAGTATTTACAGTGGACACCATTCCATACTTATACCGCCGTCGGAGGTACGTTTTTTCCGTGGACCATTCGAGGGTCTTTCGATATCGAAGAAGAGCTACAGAGACATTGGTTTTTCTAGGTGGAAGCCAACCCGGCGCTGTGGCTGTCGGCAGTCAGTCAGTCGAGAGTCCGAGACACGTTTTGCTCTTACGGCGTGATGGAGCTGTGCACCAAGGGTCTCGGGTCCTCCGTTCACGCTCTGAAGGCGAGGGGCGTCAGCCTGGCCTGCGTCAGAACGTGCGTGGTCGTGGCAGAGGAAAGACCGCGCATTGCTCTCACCTCGAGCTTCAGCAAACTCTTCTCAGCTTTGGGACTCAGTCCGCGGGCAGTCTCGACCTCCTTCGGGTGCAGAGTGAACACAGCCATTTGCTTACAGGTTCGTGCAACTTGATACAGTTATTCTTCGCGTATTGGAAGTTAGTAATGGGAGACGGAGGAGCGTCTAGCGCAGTGATTCTCAACCTGTGGGTCGCGAAGTATTTTCCGAGGGGTCGCTACGGTTATTTTTAGTTGACGATTTTTAGCACTTATTTATTTCAATATGGTCACATTGCTATATTCTAAATTTTTCATAAATGAAAGGAAGGACATATTTACCTTACCTTATATTATAAAAAGGAATCGCGACTCAAAAAAGGGTTGAGTAACACTGATCCAGCGCTTCAATACAGGGTTATCCACTGAAGACTGGCGGCGCTCGCGCGAGTACAAATGAGAATGGCAACAACGTGACACGCATACTTACTACACAATCATACGTCGATGCATCCGCCATCTATGGGCAGTTGCTAAAAGTATAGGTTCGTATAGATCGTCTACAGGGTGATCCTGGAGCCACTGGACTCAAAGAGATGCCGCCTGGCACCCCGTGGCCGAGGTCAGTTCCCCGTGGCCGAGGATTCATACCTGTTTCAGAAAAGCTGAATTGTTTATTGTTTACCATTTCGATATGGAAGTGATACCGATGGATTCCTCACGTTTCGCCGATGAAAATTAAACCAAATTTCATGTAAATCGGACTATTTTTAACGAAGCCAGCGAGAAATTATATAAATTAAAATTTCATCTAATTTCCTTGATTATGCTCCGAATTGCGTCGGTCTTGGTGTTAGTTTCATCGGCGAAAAATAAGGAATCTATTGGCGTCGTTTTCGCAAAGATCTGATGAGAAATTGCGGAAATACTGGACATTTCTCAAGTTCTTAATGTATTCCAACCCCTTCGAGGGTCGAAAGCCCTAAAATTCGGTTAGGCATTGCGGGGGGTTGTCCTCGCCACGGGGGGTTGATCTCGGCCACGGGGTGCCAGGCGGCATCTCTTTGAGTCCAGTGGCTCCAGGATCACCCTGTACACAACTTATACTTTTAGTAACAGCCCATAGATGGCGGATGTATCGACATATGATTGCAGTAGTAAGTCGGTCTCCTCCTCGTTTGTACTCGCGCGAGCGCCGCCAGTCTTCAGTGGATAACCCTGTATTGAAGCGCTGGATCAGTGTTACTCAACCTTTTTCGAGTCGCGATTCCTTTTTATAATATAAGGTAAGGTAAATATGTCCTCCCTTTCATTTATGAAAAATCTAGAATATAGCAATGTGACCATATTGAAATAAATAAGTGCTAAAAATCGTCAACTAAAAATAACCGCAGCAACCCCTCGGAAAATACTTCGCGACCCACAGGTTGAGAATCACTGCGCTGGACGCTCCTCCGTCTCCCATTACTAGTCGCTAAAGAATATCATTTCGCAAACAGGGTGCATCGAGTCCAGAACCGTCCACGGTGTACGTGGATCTGCGCGCGTTGCGCAACGACCGGGTGTCCCTGGTCGAGAGGGGAAGCCCGCACTCCTTGTGCCTGATGGAGTCAGGGAAGCTGCTGCCCGGCGTGAAGGTGATCATCGCGAATCCAGAGACGAAGGGTCAGTGCGGTGACTCCCATCTGGGCGAGATTTGGGTGCAGTCCGCTCACAACGCGAGCGGCTACTTCACCATCTACGGCGACGAGAGCGATTACGCGGACCACTTCAACGCCCGGCTCGTCACGGGGAACACGAACGAGGTGTACGCTAGGACAGGCTACCTCGGCTTCTTGAGGCGCACAGAGAGCGTCCAGCAGTCGGTGATCAGCGACGTTCCCGGCGACACATCCGCGGCGGAAGCGGACCTGGTTCCCGGCGACGCCGAATTGCACGACGCTGTCTTCGTGGTCGGCGCCCTGGACGAGGCTATTCTACTCAGGGGAATGCGCTACCACCCGATCGATATTGAGAACAGCGTCATGAGGTGTCACAAGAAGATCGCGGAATGGTGAGTGCTTTCTCGCCGTATTGCACGCGGTCCTGGCAGTTGAACGCGACCAGTCGATGCGTTGCGAAATTTACACGCGCGTAGTAATCGTCAGAGTGGCTACAGGGTGATGCTGGAGCTACGTTCGACAATGGATGCGGCCTGGTATCCCGTGGCGAGGACAACCCCGCGCAGTGCTTCACCGAATTTTATGGCTTTCAACCCTCGAAAGGGTTGGAGCGCTTATTAAGGAGTGAGAAATCTTCCGCATTTCTTTTCAGATCTTTGCAAAATCGACACCAATTAATTCGTTATGTCTCACCGTTGAAATTGACACCAAGAACGACGTAATTGGGAAAATAATGAAGGAAATTCCATAAAAAATTCATTTTCATAACCTCAAACTAATTTCGTTAATCATAGTCCGATTTACATGAAATTTGGTATGATATTCATTGAAAAAACATAAGGAATCCATCGGTGTCACTTCCATATCGATACGATAAAGAATAAAGAATTATTTTTTCCGAAACAGGTTATGAATCCCCGGTCGACCGTGGCGAACTGAGGTCGGCGTCCCGCAGGCGAGGGTGAAAATGTAAAATATTCATTTCAGCTTGTTAAGAAATTCTTCGTTCTTTATCGTATCGATATATGAAAGTGGCACCAATAGATTCCTTACGCTTTTCTGATGAAAATCATCCCAAATGTCATGTAAATCGGACTACTTTTACATAAGGAATACAAATTGTTTGTGCAAAAGTAGTCCGATTTGCATGATGTTTGGTATGATTTTCATCAGAAAAGCATAAGGAATCTATTGGTGCCACTTTCATATCGATACGATAAAGAACGAAGAATTTCTTAATAAGCTGAAATGAATATTTTACATTTTCAAATAATTCTTTATTCTTTATCGTATCGATATGGAAGTGACACCGATGGATTCCTTATATCTTTTCAATGAAAAGCATACCAAATTTCATGTAAATCGGACTATTATTAACGAAATCAGTTTGAGGTTATGGAACTGAATTTTTCATGGAACTTCCTTCATTATTTTCCAAATTACGTCGTTCTTAGTGTCAGTTTCATCGGCGAAACCTAAGGAATCAATTGGAGTCGTTTCCGCAAAGATCTGATGAGAAATACGGAAGTCGAAGATTTTTCACATCTTAATAGGCGCTGCAACACCTCCGAGGGTCGAAAGCCAAAAAATTCGGTGAGGCACTGCGCGGGGTTGTCCTCGCCACGGGGCACCAGTAGAGGAGAGCTAGTAGAAATTATCAAATAAGAAATAACCCAAAAACTAGGTTTCCCTTTTAACCCCTCAGTGTGGTATGACGAGCAGGACTCGTCATGGGAAAACTGTCCGCAACGGCGGTATGACGAGCACCGCTAATCATGGGACATGAAGCGAAGGCGTAGCGAGTAGAGCTTGGGACCAAGGTCTATTGAACACCCGAATTAGAGGCGTGCTGTGCTTTTCTCATATACATTATGTAGACCTTGAGATGAAAGTATTGCCGTGAAGAGGGCCTCTTCAAGATAGTGGCCGTTTGAGAAGGATGCAAGTCCGATTAGTTAGATTAGGAGATGTGACAATACTTCTTCAGGTCGTGCTATGCAGTAACGCCTTAACAGCGGGGGTCAACGTTTCGACTACAGTAATTCGTCGTTATTGTCCTGTTTTTACCATGCGTAATAGTCCCGCTCACTATCCCCACCATTTCTTGGAATCCTTCGGTCGAGAGTGAGAGAACGAAAAAGACGACGACAACTCCGTGTCAACTGTTTCGTTCCCTCTCGCTCGCTTGGGTTTTCTCACTCGTGGCATCGGCCGCACGGAATAGTCTTAGAGCATATACTACTCTAAGGGAATAGTGTCCGCATCGCGTTATTGTCCCGCCGCCAGCCCCGTTCGTCGGGACTTTAACGACGAATTACTGTAATGGAATTCATCCCGCATCTAGGTACTGTTCCGGGCAGAAAACCTCCACACTGAAGGGTTAAGTTCGATAGCTACTATTCGCCTGCAAAGCTTGTGCCTTGAATTTTTAAACACCGTTCACAGAAATCTCCCTCTTTCTTTCATCCTTCGTCAATATTAACGCAGCGTTTCTTTTCCACCTCGCAGCGCCGTATTCACATGGACGAACCTGCTGGTGGTCGTGGTGGAGCTAGACGGCAGCGAGAGCGAGGCTCTAGACCTGGTGGCGTTGGTGACCAGCGCCGTCCTCGAGGAGCATCACCTGGTGGTCGGCGTGGTGGTCGTAGTTGACCCCGGAGTAGTACCGATAAACTCGCGCGGCGAGAAGCAGCGGATGCATCTGCGCGACGGTTTCCTGGCGGACCAGCTCGACCCCATCTACGTGGCGTACAACATGTGAACGGTATCGGGGTACCTGGTAAACGCGTTAAGCGACGAAGCTCGTCAGGCTGCTATCGTACTTTCCAGTAACGTCCTCTCCACACCCGTGTCAACGGTCAGCCACCCTCGACTCGAGGCAGCGAGTCGCGTCTCGAATTTCTCTACTCCCTCGAGTAAAGTGGCCCGCCTGTGGAGAGCCGTCTGGAACGTACCGCGAGGACTCCGCGCGTTCTTACAGAGAACGTCGTCCCTAAACGACTTATGCTCCTCGCTGCTGAGGGGCACACGCGTCCTCGGCTATTCCATCGCGTTAATGCGTGCCGAGGCGTGAGAAGGCTTGAAGGCGCGTCGAAATTTCGAGTCGGTTACCAGCACTTAACGGTAGAAGATACTGCTCCCCCGAGACAGGGACGATAGGGAAACGATCTCTCCGCGTATAAGCACCGTTCACTGAGCGACAAAAGTGATTTCCATAGGCTGGAGAACTATCGAGGAGAAAAGCCATTGAAACGATACGCACAGCGCATTATTGACGCTCGGAGGGTTAGCAGGATTTACGTAACGCTTTACGTACTTCACCAGCGACCCACGGCGAAGGAAATCTTTCGAACACGTTCAGAGCTTGAGACTGTCGCGACGAGTGTCTGGCACGGCTCGGCTGTTTCCGCTAAAATCGTGCTTTTATACGTCGCATTACCTGACCGTCGACACGGCGAACGAGTCGAGCGTTCATTATTTATCAACGATATCAGAACGGTAGTGAGCTTTTTTACAAGTGGAAAATGGAGGAAGTTATTTTAACCGAAGTGCGATGGCACTAGAGCGCTGAGATTGTGAGTTCTGTCGCTGGGATCGCACTCATGTTCGAACTTGCATTCCGCCAGAAATACAGGGTGTTCCTTTCTGCTTCACTATTGTAAACGTTTCCACTGCTGTCGATTATGCGAGAGGAATAAAAGAAATGGTTTATTTTAGAGATCTCAAGGTCCAGGTTTCCTTCACGGGTGACTTTGACTCGAGCCATCTTTCTCCACGAAAGACGCAGCTTCTTTCTCGCTTCTTCTCGCCACTAAGAGCAATGGAGATTCAAGGCTGCCGAAGCTGAACGAAACACCCTGTGCGGTGCAGGTGCACATTGCCTGGCGACCGTTAGCGAACGGGAAAAGGGAAAGAATTTGATACACTTTATCGTAGAACTCGTGTAGCTTGAAAGGATTTTTTACCACGTAAAAGTAACGATTAGCTAACGTGTAATCATACTCTATTGTAACATACAAAGGTTTTAACACGTCGACAGTGTTCTTTCTAATGTATCAATGCCGAGGGACGTGTGCACGGTTCGCTATCGCTCTGACCATAGCTGATTTCGCGGTGATTTCGTTCGGGACGGTTTCTTGCGTTGCTGGGTAGTAATTGTACAACGATCGCGTCACTTGTTGAACCGATTCGGAAGCTAGGACCAACGCTGTTCCGGGATCGGCTCGGGGAATCGATATTTAGCTGCGTCGCGCACAACACACCGCACTTTTATACACGATAGACTATTTATAATTACGTTCCACGGCACGCAATCGAATCGGTACGCGGCGGTTCGTCCGTTCTTCGCGTATGAATTCCTCCCCTTCGATTCGCGTATAAGTGTACCGTTAACGTCGCGAAGTTGGACGGCGATTTGTTGCGTGCCGGGAGGCCACACCTTTCAACGAGCCAACGCGGGAACCCGATCGCCTGGCCGATTTGTTCCATAGAGGAGACTAATCCACGCATCGCGCTAAGGCGAATTCGCGTCTCAGGGTTTTAGATCGTTTGTAACAAATGGTGATATATTTAGACAGGCCCGTTTTCGACTGCATCTGCACAAAATACAAAGGGACAAAGGATAGTAGAAAAAGGGAAGTACATGCATACAGGACAGCACAAAGAATTGGAGGTCGAAAAAGTAGCCAGGCGCCTCTGCGTTTCTGACCCAGATCGAGATGAGAAGAGAGCTACCCTCGGTACCACGAACATCGGCGAACACGCGCGCCAAATATCCACACGCGCTGACTATTCTCCGGCTCCTTTCTCTTTTTTTTACTCTTTCAATGCACAAACGTCGCGTTCTCGTGAGAAGATTGGTCCGCTCGGCCAAAGCTCGATCTACCTAGACCGGCAGCGCCGTCGCGATCGTCGACTTTCGGGTTCGAGTTACCAAACCTCGTCCCACTTTCATTTATTTCAACGTCCGTAATCGTTGGACAAACTCTCGTGCTTGGTTACTCGTTATTTTTCTCTTCATACTTTTATCCACTGACCGAATGTTTTGTTGGAAATTAAATTCCAGGTACTTCTAACGTTTATTCGTGGTTATCTTGCGAGCGTGGTTTTTGTTTATTCTATAGTGTTTCCAAGGGGGAATGAAAGAGTTCTGGAATGACAGCGAGTTAAGTATTGGCATTGTTTATCGTTGGCCTATTCGCAGCTGTTCTCAAGTCACAAATCAGTCTCCGTAGGTCGACGGGGGTGAAGGGGAGCCAAACCCGAAGGTCGATCGCGTACTTTCTCGTTTCCTTGGAGTTTTATTATTCTCGAGACTTTTTCTACCGATGTGTACATTTGTTGATAGTTTTATAATTTTATATATTCTTATTTTAATATAACGACGTGACGACTGCGAGGGTACACCGGCCCCAGGGCCACTTGTACACCGACATGCGAATAGCGCGTTGCGATTCGTGCGAGCGGTTCCGGCAATTGTCCGCGTCGTCGCGAGGCTCGCATCGGACTTTATGTGTACATACCATCGCGAGATCCGAGGCAACCCCTCGGGCGCGGTCGAGATCGCTCGAGCGCGCTGATAATTTCGATCGAACGCTTCTAGCGCCTGTAGGAATTGGAATCTCGATTGCGAAACAAGAGCGAAGATCGTTTTTCTTATCAACGACAGTGCCAAATTGCGTTTGCCTCGTAAACGAGCCCACCCGTATTTTGTGTAATGTTCTCCTCGCGACTTTATATCCTACATTGTTACAAAGCGCTGGCTGAGAGCCAGATTCCATAACAGCTGCGTAGTGAAAATTAATGAGCGTAAATAGTTTACGTTGCCCGCTGAATTAAGGGCCGTTCGAGGGAATGTATCACATCCGCGCGAGAAATCACGGGGGATTGAGCCTCGAAGTGTTACAGGTCGCGATGATCGAAGACAGCCTCGTTAGTGCAATACGCGTGGTTCGTCAATTTATGGTAATTAATCGTCCCCGACACCGAGCGCCCGTTTACAGGCGTCTTGTAAATACGTATGGAAGCAGGCGAATTAGGATCCCCTTTCTTCGACGCGTCTCACATTTCGGAGGACCTTTTGCGCCCCTCGAATGTCTTTTATTCACTTGCGAGAAATCGAAGGTCGTGCCATTACGGTAGCTACTTCGATCAACTTCTTCCTTAATGAATTAAGAATGAAAGCAGAGGGGCACGTGTCCCTTTTCTTCTATTTCAGATTCATCCAGGAAGAATTCATTGAAATTCGCTGTGGCCTTTTTCTGTAAAGCAAATCTGTCGTTTACAAGTGTCCACCGTTTTCTGTCTCTTTCCTCAGGTCGTCGCTTTTCAATTTCGATATCGAAGGCGCGAAACGTCCGGAGCGCAAAGGGTTTCAAGCACGTTTCTATCGATCCGTTCCCTCTTCTTCTGTTTGTTCTTAATGATTAAGGTATCGTGCCATGCCACCTAGCGTCCTTTCGCGCTTTTACGCACGGAGAAACGTACCGGCGACGAGAATAACCAGCCTCGACCACGTGTCATTAATCCTACCGTGTCTGGATCAGCGATTTGTGCAGATAACGTTGGAGTCGTCGGGGCGTTAAACTCGACACGAATGCGCTCGAGCAGCGGCGCTTCTTTGTGCGTGAAAGGTCCGGAATATCACAGCGGTGCACCCCGGTCGCGGTAGGAATGCGCAGCGTCGAGGAATCCTCAGCGACACCCGACGCAAACCGAGCCCCGTTCCGTCGTTTACCGTGCAGAGGTCATTGTCCAAATAAAAGCGGGAAACGATCGGCAATTTTGACGAACAAGACGCGTAAGAAGTTCTATGAAAATTTCAGCTATGATAAGATGAGATGTGTGTGTGTCGCGAGACAATACGCTCAGCGGTTAAATCGTAGAACTTCTTGCGAGAGGATACAGCTGGAAAAAAAACGGAATCTGTCTTCAAATCTGCGTTCTTTGAAAAAAGAATGCTAATATCAGCATTCGAAAGATTTTCATTGAAGCCAGGCGTAGACAGTCGCGGTAATCTTTTGTTTCTTGAAAATGTCACGCGACAGTGGCGGAATCGGGGATGACGGAACGTCGGGGGAGAGAACGTTGCGCAATCCTACGAGAGAGCGGGGCCGAGAGTGCGTGCGTGCGAACAACTTGGTTGTATTATGTATAAATGTTGATAATTAGTTGATAGGAATGTGGAAGATACTTGTCACCGTTAACAACGATCGCGTATGTATCACGTTCGACCGGAAATAAAGAGGCGACGATGGACCGCGTCGGATCCACGAGATCTCTTTCGGGCTGAGAACGGTGTCGCGTAACCCTGGACACATGTGAAATGGTCCTAGGCTGTGTAAATATTGACCCTGTACTCCCATCCCCCCCCCCCCCCTTGCGTTTAGAAGTTACATTGAAGTACGATATAGTTTGTACGTTGAAGTATATATATATATTATATACAATATATATATAATATATATATTACCACAGAATATAATATAAACGGTCACTGTCCCTACCAAACCGTAGCATTTTGCCTGCCTGTGTATCGGTCGGACGAGAATATCATCATTAATATTTCGTGTACCCATCCCCCACCCCATCTTCGTCCCTCCTTATCTCTCCGATCGTGACGACAGGGGGGACGATTACCAACACAGACAAAATAGGAACGTCGTAGCAATTTATAGTCCGTAGCGGACTCATCTCTTTTTTTTTCTTCTCTCGTTCAACACGGAAGGAGCAGTGAATATACACGAAAGAAAAGCACGCGACTAGTAACCCTGTTGGGTGGTTGCGCGTCCTCGTACCCCGTGTTGCGACGCAAATTACTCCGAGACCCTTCGAACCGAGCGCCTCTTTGTAATCCACTCGATATTCACGAGGAGCTTCGCGAGCTACCATCAATAAATATAATGTACATTTTTTGCAATGAGCCTAACTGTTTCACACCCTCTTCGCGTTTTTGTTGTTTGAAATGGTAAAGGTAGCGAGTGCCAGAAGGGGGAATGTCTGGTGTTTTCTTTTCGACCGCGGCGACGTTGGTACTTGCGATCGCAGCGCTATCTTGCGACAGCTGTGGGAACTAAAGTAAACTGTTCTAGCAGTTACCGCGTTTATGGTAATTTATGTCATTTTTCACTGAGAATATGGTTCCTGATTGCTTTGGCACTTGTGTACTCACATCGTTTACCATTTCACCTCCGCGATTGCCCGCGCTGCGTTTTATTTTATTATTGCAGATTCGTTTGAGATATCTGCAAGTGGTGTTCTAGCTTCACGGCTTCCGTGTTACGAAGTATTTCTGTTGTACGCTAGAATTTCATTCACAAAGCGGTCGATTCAGTCGTTTTTCCCATTTATCGCGCGGCGCTTATCGACTCGCCCCACCCACTTTTATATCGAAACGCTGGTGCAACTACTCGCTGCGATCCGTGACTATGTAAATTCCAGTGTAACAATCGCGATGTTTGCACGCCGATTTTACGCGGCGAAAGTCCTGCAAATGTATTGGCTCGTAAATTGGATTGACGTTCTCCCTACTCGAAGCAATTCGCGGGCTGTTGCAAATGTCTTGATTTATTTCGCGCATCAAGCTTTAACGCGGCAGCGCAGAAATGGCTGCGTTACTGTTTCAGGTTACACGAGAATCGCAAAGGCGCGTTTTACGACGTGCGCGATTTATGAAACTCGCAGTAATGGCGGTAAAGCGAGAGAGAGAGTATGGATTTACATGGAATAATAAATCAATAATGTTGAATAACATTTCACTATATGGCAGTTTGTTTTAGAAATAATTAACTTTGAATATGAAAATTATTAAGTTAGTAAAAATTCGTACTTTGATTTTATTAACTAATAATAATTTCCCCACCAAACGTAATCGATGAAATATCAACTCACATTTAATCTCTTAACTGGACATAATTTTATTTTTCTTTTGATAGCGTAATAGAGCATAAAAAACTGAACAATTCTAATATTTAAAGTTTTCTTCTATCTTGCACCGTTGCAAACTTATTTCAGCAAATAGAAAAACCGCGATAAAGTCTCCCAACCAAGCCTAACTTAAAAAAAGAACCCCACCACAATAAACCACGGCATTTCCGGTTGTCCCACTAGCACGGAATAAATTTCCTCCAGAGACACATACAATAAAACGAGAGCTTCCTCGAATTATTCTCACCTTATATTTTATTCACTCGTTTACTTACACATTTCTCTAGATATATACCGAAGTAGACGTTCGAACATTTCGAGCCACTCCTAGCTAGCTCAAAGCCCGCCGTTTCGCAGATTTTCCCGCGATACGCATCCGTGGCCTAGGATTGGCCGTCGTAGAAATTTGATTCCGTTTCATTCTCTCCTTTTCCAGCTCCCTCTCTGTCTCTCCCTCCCGTGGGTAGTCTGCACGGTCGCGTCCACCGGTCTGGCCTCTCCAGACGTTAAAGAAGGACCGCGCAACGTTTGCCCGAGGGAAGTCGTACCGTGAACGGCGTCCTCGACCCGACCAGGCCCGAACAGTCTGTCAGTGACAGTGCATTCGCGAGCACTGATCCCCCGTGCGTTCTAGCCCCGTGAACGCGCGCGTGCCGGCTCTGAGCAGCAACTAAAAACTCGTTACAAAACGCCGGGAGAAAGAAAGAAAGAGAGAGAGAGAGAGAGTGAGTGGCTCTCCTGCGGTCGACCCTCCTGGCAACGGCGTGTCGCCGGAAACAATGATCGTTCGTTCGCTCGGTTAAAAGCAGCGAAGGAATTACTGGAAAATCGTCGAAACAGAGGCGCCACTGCTACTGACCGAGGCCAGCACGGCCACGCTGCCTCAAGGAACGGCTCAACGCGCATCGATTCCTGACAAGGGTATGTATGAACGTACAACAAGCATCTTCGATTTTCCTCTACCGCGATCGATCGTGAAAGACGGCTACAAATATTCGGTACAATCTAGGAGATTCTGCCGGTAGGATCGTACCACGTGTGATATCACGCTTGCTGTTTCCATCGGTTCGATGCTTTCGCATCTTCTTAGGTTTTATTAGCCGTCGGTGACTAATCGCGTGGCCATTTTAGTTCTTGTCATTGATGCGTGGCGTGTTGGTCTGCGTTGCGATTCGGTTGGGAACGCTATGAGCTGACGATCTGCCATGACCACCGTCCCGCATTTGATGTAACCGACTCGTATCTACATCCTTCCGGGAAATTGTCCTTAATTTGAAATTTAATAAAAGAGGGGGTGTCTGCACTGCCATTCGTGAATGTTAGAACTCCAAAAGGTCGCATTTGGCACAGATTGAATTCTCTTTGTTGCTCTTAATTTAAAATAACAGTTAAAGAAAAATCTGTTAGAGTTCTTCAATCGATTTGCAATTATTCCACACAGAGTAGGTGTCTTAATACTTACCGTAGGCAGAATATAACCGACTCGAATGTATTCCACATATTTTAGCGAATGTGTAACTGAAATTTCGTTTGCTGAGGTATTCTGACGTTCGTAACTGAGTTCGTTAGAAAGGGAAGGGATGTAAGAAGTTTTACGGGCCAGTAATAACAGACTTCTTAGTTAGCAGTTTTGTTCGGTACTGTAGCTGTTCCGCATTGTTCAACGAGATCGTTCGAGTCCGCGATTTACGGACGAATATCACGCGCGCTCGTCGGCGACGATCGATCTCCTTCGAATTTCAAAGTGGTCAGTCACTGTTTTTGTTTTGTCCACGCCGCCAGTGCAGCACGGCGATCTCGTACGTGTCTGGACGTTGTTTTCGTGTTACGAAACTGTTCTCTCCAGCCATGGTAGGAAAACCATCGCGCAGCACAGTTGCTTATTTTTGAAATTTTAAGGCGTGATTTAAGCTATCCTCTAAGCGCTATGTTATACATGATTTTTCTGTGTCATTGAGCGAGTGAATTCAGCATGCTAATAAACGAGACGCGTTGAGGTTTATGTGAATTTGTTTCTCACCATAAAGTCAGCTAATATATAATCATTCTATACAATTCTATTTATTTTTTTTTATTCTTATTTTCCGTCTTTATTTCACCAATTTTAGTACATAGGATGGCGAAAAGGCGAGGCCCATCTAAAGTTGTTAAATAAATAAATCTATTGTGAAAACAGGAGACGAATTTTTTACTACTTTGTTACACTAAAGTGGCATTGGCATTGTGCCCACTGATAATGGAACACCTTGAATCGCGCGCAAGTAAATGCCTCGCGTCTGAAAGAGTAATATATGAAAATTCCAATTTATAAAACACGAATAGGTGCGTTCGCTGTTTCTTCGTGAGATTACTCTTGCGTTGCAACAGGTTAATTCAATGCACGTAATATTTAGTTACGACAGCTCAATTAGATTGTCATGGAGTCTGTTTTCTGTTGTTCAAGCTCGAAAGTTTTGTGTCTTGTGAAAGTGGGGTGTCTAGATTCCAGATGTTTGCGAACAATGAAATGGCTCTTGTTACAATAGGTTAAGCTGCTCAATGGCGATTATGTCGAACAAGATGCTCGTCCAGATACGTGGAACAATGGAACCCGCGATGTACACAGTTTCCGTTACGGAAGTACGTTTTTCAGGTCTAAACACCGTTCTGTGTACCCTGCCAGTGTGACTTTTTTCAGAATTGTCCCGCGTTTCTCAATGTAATTCTGACGATAGACAATTTCACGACCGAAGAGTTTTATTGTTTTTGGGATCGGTCACGAAACGTCTTCGAATCGATATGATAACTCAGTGATTCCCAACCGGTGGGTCGTAAAGCGTTTTCTGGAAAGTCGCCACGGTTTTTTTTTTAATATTATTAAATTAAAATCATATTCTAAAATACCTATTTTCATACCAATTTTTAATGTGTTTTCTTTACCTTATAAAATTCAACTTACCTTCTATGAAGGGGACGCAGGTTATTTGAATATTATAAAAGGAGATCGCGGCTCAACAAATGTTGGAAAACACTGTGATAACTCTTTTTCGGCCAGTAGCTTATAAAATAATCTACTATATTTCAGTTTCTTGCAAGCGGCGTACACAGCATTATATATCAAAACTTTCCGGATTCTGAGTTTAATAATTTATTCTGGTGGAACGAAAGACGGTAAAAAGGAAAGCAAGGCTCTTTCACAGCAGGTACTGCAAGTGTCTACTATTTTCTTGAAGGCCTACGTTCACCCGCCGAACCGCAATAAATTATTAAACTCAGAGTCCGTGAACTTTTGATACCGTATTATAGTAAGCCACTCAGAGTTATCATCAAAGGGTAATTTTTTTCAAAGCATGCCGTAGCTTATACCCAAGGTACATAGGTACTATTACTACACCAACTTTTTCGTACACTGCGAACGGAATAGTTGCGCGAATGCGAGGAATTAGGTGCTAGGGGCGTTCGTAAACATAGTAGGCAGGTGTTTCGTTATCTACATACATACATAAGTGGCCGAGTAACCGTCGGTTATCACCGAACGCTCCTCCACTTAGCAATGGTGGACATTCCGTCCTCTCTTGTGCACTTCAGAAATTTACGAAATTACGTAAGCAGTTTTAAAAATAACTAAAGATTTCACGTAATTATTGTGCACGGGGGAATGTCCATCGTTGCTAAGTGGTAGAGCGTCTGGTCGATACAAACATACAGAAAAGTGATGTTTCTTAGCTCGCACGCGTATCCTCCTGTCACCATTCAAACATCACTCTGTTCTTTGAATTTCCTTCCAGGAATATTCATTTTCTTCGAGTGACTCATTCTCTCATTTTTAAATACTGAAAACTTTTGTGTCGATTTATTCGTACGTATTTAATCTTGGGGGGAGCCGAGTTGAACGAACAAAAATACATTTAATGCAAATTCAATGAAATTCATTAGGTGATTATAAGGATATTCTTCCGAATGGCCCCAGTGACTGATCGAGATGAGGTTTGGAGGGAGGAGTGGGGAGGGGGTGTGGACCCTAAATCTAAAATTGTAGCTTCGGGTATTTATTAGTTTCTAAAATATTAATAAAAAATTATTGTTAATTTTTTTTGAAATTTTTTGGACGGGCGGGCACCCCTACCCGGCGACCCTCCCGTCCCCCCAAACTGTTTTACGAACTGCTGGACGCGTTCCCCTTACCTCCGCGTGCTCCTCAGGCGCCGGAAAGGCACGCGTATTTAGCTGAAATTCAAAGTCAATTTTCTCGAAAACGAAGCGCGATATTAAAAAATTGTATTCTATATTTTCGTCTTATTTTGGCCTGTAGAATCACCCCCTAGAATATTGACTATCAGTAGAATAACACCGTATATAGTAGGACGAGTCGCATTCGCAAGTTGCTGGTTCAAATCTCCAAACTCACATCGGTTCGCTACCATGCTTTCCGCACCCCCCGCACTAATCTAGCCCCAACCAATACTAATACCCGGGACAAGGTGGAAAGTAGAATGCGTTATATCGGTGTATTGTACTGAAAGTTTTTTTATTAATAAATCGGAAACTAAGAAATACTCGAAGAAACAATTTTAGATTTAGGGTCCACAGCCCCTCCCCACCCTTCCCCCCAAACTTCGTGTCGATCGGCCACTGGGGCCATTCGGAAGTACAGCCGATTCTAAAAATTTATTTAAAGACTAAAATCGAGTTTTCTCTTCTTTCTTAAAAGCTCTTGAATTACTTCAATCTTGGTTGCTTTAATCTCCTTTTTACGTTTTATTTTGTATGCGCCACTGATCAGCGCAATGCGCGCTAAAAACAGATCATCGGAATTTTTAAGCGATTAAGTTTCGTTCGAAGTGTCCATTGGAATTTGAATCAACAGCTAGCTGACGTCACAACACCCCATAAAGTATCATCGCCATTTCGTAGTACGGCTCGCGCGGGCCAACGCGAAATAATAAACGGTCGGTTTTGTTTGCCCGCGTATATTCGACACGCGTTGCCGAATTGATTGCGACAAATCACTCGGTATTCCTAGAACGCGCGCACGCTTTACCGCAGATTCGGTTCGACGGTCTGCCGGTGAAATTAGCCACGTGGCCTGGCGTCCTTGAGCCGAGGAAATTCGTCGGTTGGACGCCAAGCGTGACTGAGAGTTTGACGTTTTATTTTTAACAAAAGCCTGTGCGGTGAGATCTCGGAATCCGGCGGCAGACTCGACAGCTTTCCCGACGCTTCGTTATTTATACGAGGGTCGAGAAGTCCAGTGGCACTTCCGCCGCGGCAATGTAAATAGAGAACACGTGGCCATCGCTGGGCAATAGAGGACGTTCTCGCAGCCAATTTGGATGGAGGCCTCTTTCTGTGTTTTTTGTTATGGCGACTCGTATACCTGCCCTTGACAATGGGCCTAGGTGTTCGGGGTATTGAGGGGGTTAGTTATGTAATTACGGAAGAGCGCTTTCGGGAGAAACGGTCGGTGGTACATGGGCCCAATAAACAGCGCCTGGGTCTATTCAATTTTTCTAAATGCCGTTCGTTGTTTTTGTTGAAGTGTTGGGTTCGCCTTCTGTTTACATCGCTTCTCCTCTACCAGATATTTTCAAGAATTAGATCGAGTTTCACTTCTCGCGCAATAACAGGAGGCTATTTAATCGTACCCGAGGATCGACTTTGGACTTAAGGGTACCCTCCGGTCAAAACGCTTGAAAGAGGCGTGATTTTCATGAATTAAAAAAAATAAAACGAGCAACATACAGTGAAAAAGATTTTTGGAGTTTCTTACTACATATTTGGAGAACGAAAATAATTATTGTTTGAATTTTATCAAATTTTTCATTAGATATAGGGTAACGCGTATGCGTTACATCTGTATAGATGTTGACCCCTATACAATGATTAACCCTCTTCCCCAAAAAGTAGGAAATATAATATAGTGCTTTTTTTATATAATTAAAATATAATTATATTCGGAACAAAAATATCTGGGCCACCGAAATATAGATATATTTTATTGCATAAAAAAGCATTATATTGTATTTTCTACTTTTTGGGGAAGAGGATCAATAGGCGTCAACATCTGTATGCGTTACCCTACAGCATTCATTGCACCTCCGTAGAAATTAGAGCTCTTGACATAATGCTGCTAAATAAAAAAACTAAAAATATTCTTAAATGAAATATATGTGAATGGTTATCGCCTTATCCGCCTTCATTGCAAACAAACAATCCGGCGATTTTTACCACATGCTTAAACACAATTATTGCAAAAAAGCAGTTTTTTTACGCATAAATCTGACCATAAAAAAGTGGGTGATCGAAAATTAGTCTTTGTGGGTAAGGCGATAACCATTCACATATATTTCATGAATATTTTTTTCAATATTGAATTTCGCTGAGCACTTTAGATGTCGAGGTTTATGATTTAATGTATTAGTTTATGATTAATTGTATTTATAAATATATATTTAATATAAATTAAAATGTTGAGATTCATGGTTTAATGTTTTGCTAAAAATATTTTAATTAATTGAATTTATAAAAATGTATTTAATATGAATTAAAACGTTGAGATTCATGATTTAATGGTTTATTAAAAATATTTTAATTAATTTAATTAATGGAGGGCTTGGATTTTTTCAGTGAAATTGTAAATTTTTCACTTAAAATTTAGACATATACAAAGCCAGGATGTTCCGCAAAGTATCCAAATTTCAACCAAACTGAACCGTGTAAATTCGCCTTCGGAATTTTGAAATGAATTGATCGCTTTATAAGATTAAGTTTAAATTCAGAACATTATAGCCCTACTTCACAATTCTTTATTACAGCCCAAGGTTCTCTTTGCATTCCAAGTTCCACTAGCCAAAACCCCCTCACATTTCACAGACGTTTGAAACGAGAAGTTTTTGCTCTACGCGCATTCCGAGCGCGCTGCACCTTGCACGGGACAGTCTGTTATGACTTCGGCCCCGGATACTCGACTCTTTGACACACATCTGTCGCGTCCGTTCCTTTGAATCGCGTGGAAACGGAACGGGCAAAACGCGGCGCTAACGTAAACATCTGCGCGGACGCTGTTAGGCGTGATTTATGCCTACGCTTCCCGCAAGTGGAAAATTATTATGCCTCTCCCCTTTCTCGAAGACTCTTCAGCCGAAAGTGGCGCTCTCAATTTGCCGCCAAATTAGGGTCTTCGCTCGTCGAGGGCGAAAACAAGGAATTAGGCTCGTTGAGAGACTAATTAGCGGCGCGGATGGTTTCTTTCCATTGGTTCTTCAATTGCTACTTTCTATTCTTGAGTTGGGAATGCCAGCCAACCGGGTGGATTGAGTCGTATTTCTCGCGATGAACGTGATTCATTCGGTTAATAATTAACAGCTGCGTGCAAGTCGCACTGTCACGCCGAAAGTTCTGTAATCTTCCCGCCTGCGCGTAATCAAGCGTAATGTCCGTCGATGGATTCCAGGCGTCGTGAGTCAAGGTGATTAAGGGTGATTCGCCGACCGAATGTGGCGTGTTCGTTCTTAAACGACGTCCAGCTGCGGCCACGCGTTTTTTACGGTTGGGTAATGCCGCGATTAAATTTGCGTACGGTTTGGAAAATTGGGGCGCCGTAATTGCGCTATTTGGGCCTTTCACGTCGACTGTTTGTGTTGTGGCGTAACGATAGCCGAGTTATTATTCTTTTACACGAATAACGAAGATAATGGTTGCTGCGCAACGCTGAAGGTAGGTAAGGTCCGGGTGTTTTTAAGGTGAATATTCCGTTGAATATGTAGGTGTCAAGTGGAGAGGGGAAAGCGAAGGGAGGGAGTAGAAGCGTTTTTGGTTCGTTTCTTTGAATAATTTGAATAAAATATTTGTGTTCCTTTATCTTTTATCGAGTGATAACAATTTGTTGGTTCAGGTCCATGTTCAGAGAACATCGGAAGGTACGGTTGAAAGAAAATCTACGGAATGCTCGCGGACACTAGGAAGGCTACTCCCTCTTCGCTGCCCCTTCGCTAAGTTTTCACCATCCCCTTTACTAAGTTTTTACTACCCCCTTCATTAAGTTTTTACTACCCCCTTCATTAAGTTTTCGCTATCCTTTCTTCGTTAAAATTCACTATTCCCCAAAGCCCAATCTTGCTTCTCTTCCGTCGCCCTTTATATTTAATTATAAATAATTATTTTAAAATATAATTTTTGATAGTGAGTGAATTTTTCGTAGGTATTTATTGAATAACAAAAGCCTTTTGTTTTATAAAAAATTTATTCATAAATTACCAAGTAACCAATTTTGCCGGTCTGGGCAGTTGCCATGCTTGGCGCCCCTCTGGTTCGAGCTCCACTACCCCCTTCCTTAAGTTTCCGCTACACCCTTTAGGTACTAAGTTTTCACTATCCCCTTCGTTCAATTTTCGCTAGCCCCGCAACTCCATTTCTCGACTCCTCCCCCAAACCATCGTACACCTGCTGTACTTCTCAAGCAGAGATATATGCTGACACGATACAGCAGTAAAGACCAAGAGTGTGTGGATCGTCCCGAGGCTCGGGTTCCCGGCCCTCGGGACGGGTCGGAACATTTCGGGCGGGATCGGGCGGGGTCCCGATACTTTCGTATTGCTCGAGATCCCGAAGTTTTCGGGATCCCAAGACTCGTTTCGGGCTACAAGCATGACCGCCACGGGCGAGCAATTTGATTTCAGGTCGGCTGGGCAAAACTCGGACGCGATCGGCTCGAAAGCCAGTCATTAAGAGGGGACCGAGACGGAAAGAATTATGTAGGTATGTCATTTATATGAATACCAGAGTGATAAGTTTTTACCTTTCTGTTTCCTGTTGAATCATAATTTGTATCTTATTATTTATTTACATATATGTATATGTATTTTCATTGCTCCTAAATAGTCTGTGAATACTGAATATGTTCATATACGTACTTAAATAAGTACCATGTTCAGAACTTGGGAAGAAGACTATTTTTATATCGACAATATTTTAAAATCTTAATAAAATATACTTCATACTTAGTACTTTATGTAAAGGGAATATATAGGGTATTATCTTTTTCGGTATAGGTTCAGATTTAAAATGGATAACTTACGAACAACTATATGCATACAGAAAGGAATATTTCCTGGATGTTTCATAGTAACAATAATATACAGGAAGGCGAATATTTTATTATTTCAAATTAACGTGTAAGAAACATAATTTTTCTATGTTCTCAGGTAATACTTTTGATCTATTACTGGTAACGATATCGTGCGATCGTGTCCGAGTTTTGCCGAGCCGACCTGAAATCAAATTTCCCGCTCACGGCGATTATTCTTGTAGCCCGAACCGAGTCTCGTGATCCCGAAATTGTCGGGATCCCGGAACCGCCGGGATCCCGGAACCGCCGGGATCCCGGAACCGCCGGGATCCCGGAACCGCCGGGATCCCGGAACCGCCGGGATCCCGGAACCGCCGGGATCCCGGAACCGCCGGGATCCCGGAACCGCCGGGATCCCGGAACCGCCGGGATCCCGGAACCGCCGGGATCCCGGAACCGCCGGGATCCCGGAACCGCCGGGATCCCGGAACCGCCGGGATCCCGGAACCGCCGGGATCCCGGAACCGCCGGGATCCCGGAACCGCCGGGATCCCGGAACCGCCGGGATCCCGGAACCGCCGGGATCCCGGAACCGCCGGGATCCCGGAACCGCCGGGATCCCGGAACCGCCGGGATCCCGGAACCGCCGGGATCCCGGAACCGCCGGGATCCCGGAACCGCCGGGATCCCGGAACTGTCGGGATCCCGAGCAATACGAAAGTATCGGGACCCCGCCCGATCCCGCCCGAAAGTTTCCGGCCCGTCCCGAGCCCGAAAAGTCTGGTACCCGCACATCCCTGGTAAAAACAAAAAACCATGCGTAATATGAATCACAGAGGGTAGATTAACTTCTAGTAGGTAATTGTACGATGTCGTTCGGTGTATAAAAAGTAAAGAAAACGATCATTAATCCTCATTTTCGAGAGTAAATACAGTATTGTCTCCCTGAGGGCTTGCTGGTCAGGACCGGCGTTGAGCCCGTATCGTGAGCAGAGCCCTAATTCCGAGTGTTCGTTTCTTCCTTCTTTCTGGCCGAAAGGGGGAGCGAGATGGAACCCTTTGCGTGCGCGGTGGGCGTGCGCGACCGTGTCTCGCTTGCTTTCGTTCCATTTCTCTCTCGCCTTCGCCGGACAAGAGTGAGATAGAAATGGTGGGGATAGCGAGAAGCCCACATCGTGTGCACCAAAACGAGCCCATCGGGACACAATACTGTATAGCCAGTGGCGAATTTAACGGGCGACCGATGAAGGCGCCAAAAAAAAATTATGGCTATATCTAAACACAATATCTTTTTCTGTAGGTACTCTTACATTTAGCTATTTTTCAGTAAATAAACTGCTTCTTTTTTCCCGAAAGAATGGGCCCCTCAGAACGTTTGCACCCGGGGCTTTTTTTCTTAACTGTGCCACTGCATGTACAGCAATTATTTAGCAGTCTACATATTATGTAGTAAGCACTGCTAAAAGGAGCGATTCGTCAGGGCCACGTGCCGCGCGTCGGTTCTCGCCGGAGGGTCGATTATCGGCTAATTCGTTTGATTCGCCTTTTATGCGTTCGTGCCGCGTGCGCGCGTGCTCGATGCAGTCACGAGTTGTGGTCCCATTTTCAATCAGTTTAATCGAGTCGACCAACGGGTGACACGGCTCGCCTCGATGAATCATCCCATCGAGCCTCTTCTGGATCCATCCGTCGCTTCAGCAGAATTCTTTCTGGCCACTTTGTACGCTTGGAACGGAACTGGACCGCGTCAGCACTTATAGAATGTAGATTACGGTATTTGGTGACGTCGACGAATTTGAATATCGATCGTCAGAAGGATCAAATACCAAGAATGGAAGTGAATCAGACACACATCTGTGTATACTAATCTGCAAGAACTGATACCCCGAAATTACGTAGGACGGATTATTATGCCTCTTATCCAAGTGTTTGAGGTTAATACCTCGTCAATATTTAACGCAGGGCCGTCTTCTGCCACGCGGCAAGAAATATTTTGAGGCACCAAAGAATTTTTCAACGGCAAAAAACATAACATTTTTCACGAAAAAAAAAGATAATAGTTAATAACACTAATAAAGAAAATAAAAGAGATAAGTAAATAAACATTAATATATTTAAATATCTGACTTTTTAGTGCCATATCAATAGATTATTATATTATTTTATTCAGGGCCGGCTACAGGGTGGGGTGCAGCGGGTACAAGGCACTCGGGGACCGAGTTGTATACGGGCCCTACAAAAAGGAAAAATGAAAAAAAAGAAAATTAAAAAGAAAAACTGGGGACAAATTTTTTATTTGTTTAAAATTAAGAAAAAAATTGAAACATAATTTCTTATATAATAATATAATAATTAATATTATTAATAATATGGAAATATATGTCAATGTTTATTTCTTTTATTTTTTTATTTTCTTCATTATTATTATTACACCTTTTTCCCTGATTTCGTTATGAGAAAAGATGTTATGCTTTTTTACCGTGGAGAAATTGTTTAGTGTACCAAAATATTTCTTGCACCCGGGCTCTTTTATAGAGAAGGCCCTAATTATATTAAAAATTATATTCCAATTTCTGTTTCGACAGTGCCCGCCCGCACACTGTGGTATGCTTATCACCACATAGCCACAATTGTGGCGAGTCCTTAGCATTGCCCATTCTGCATTTGGAGCGCGAAATTCATGTCTGTTTATAAAATTAAATTAATTTTAATCAAATAAAAATGTTTGTTCTTAATTTTTTCCTTTTCTTTATATTTCCTTTTTCTACGGCTCCTGCACAGCTCTTGGCCCGGAGCCTTGCACCCGCTGCACCCCGTTGTCAGGGACGTAACTAGGGGGGATCAAAGAGTGTTTCTGCCCCGGGCGCCGATTTTCGGGGGGCGCCAAATGAGAAATCCTTATAGAGAAAAGACATAGTTTTGGAAAAACTACATTAATGGCTTTATTCAAATTTATATATTACGTTATTCCGTTAGGAATAAAGGAGAAATACATTTTATGGAAAAGTAATTAAAATTTATTTATCTGTTATCAAACAACAAACAAATTAGGGTACCTGCAATATGTTTGAAACCAGTTAATAAACACGTTTATAATGTCTTCTATATGTAAAGTGTGGACTCAACCTCCTAAGGTGGGTAATAGGAGGTGGTAAAAAGTTGGGGGGAGGGGACGCCAAACAGAATCCTTGCTCCGGGGCGCTTACAACGTAGTTTCGTCCCTGCCCCTTGTGGTCGGCCCTGATTCGACGTGGGTGCTTATCTTGGCAAAAATGAATTAGGGAATAAAAAGCAGGAAGAATGAAGTGGGTGGCATTGTACCAAAGTTACTATTTATAAGGCTAGCATTATTGAAGATTGAAAAGATTGTAACGACGTCAGTACCGCAGATACAAAGTCCAATATCAGAAGCACGATCTCCATCGATCAAAATCGCAAGGAGCCATCTATAGGAAGCGATTTCCTCTTCCCCCTTCGCTTCGAACAATTGATGCTTCCCTATGTATACATAAACGTGTGATTTATCGCGCTGCATAGGATCTTCCGTGCGTTTAATGACGCTGGGTATCAATTCGATAGCGATGGATTTATCGCGCCGCCAAAGATACCGTGCACGCTATTAATCGCCACACATGATGTGCATACAAATTAGTAATAGGGAAAAACGTTTTCACGCTCGTGTGCCCGCGATAATCTCGGTGCACTGGCCGACATCGGCGCCGCTGCTATTTATACGCCTCCAATTAGCATTTTTCCGGTCGAGGAATTCAATGTCATACAATGTTCTGCTTCTCAAGTTCAATCTGCTGGGAGAACGTTGGCTTGCCGCGTGGCTCGCTCAACGGGGGAATTGAATATTAAAATTCATTGAATTTCTATATACTACCTACGCAGAGGCGGATTTAACGGTCGGTCGATGAGCAGTTGCCGCCTGGGCCCCTGCCCAGAAGGCCCCCAGGGCCTTACCTTTTAAAAAAATATATTTTCTCTAAACACTGTATTTTTTTCTGTTCTACTACAATTAATCGGTTTTTAGTAAACTATTTTTTCATTCTCCCGAAAAATGGGCCTCTGCCCAGAAGGCCCCTTAGGGCCGTATCTTTAAACAAAAATTATGATTTTATCCAAACACTATATTTTTCGTCTGTACTTTTCTGCACACTTAGTTCGTTTTTAGTAAATTACCTCTTCATTTTCTCCCCAAAATGGCCCCCTCAGAACGTTTGTCACCTGGGCCTTTTTTTCTTAAATCCGCCACTGCATCTGTGTGCACGGTTTGGTCAGGTGCGCGTGGCCTGTCACGGAATCATGTCTTCATTAAACACGAGAACGTGTTTGATTTTAGAATCTATCTGTATAAATACTATAAATTTGCTTTGCAAGTCGATGGCAGTTTGTCTTCTACTTCTATTTTATAGTAATATCGAGTTTGAGAGTTTCTTTCACTATCGTCTATACCCTGTAATTTTGTTGCCCCGATATCGACTTGCACGTATAATGCAATTCAATTTATTGCCACTCGGCACAGTGCTGTCTTAACCTGGAGGCGAAAGAGGCAACCGCCTCAAGGTGCTGAGGGAGGATTTTTAAAAAAAATAGGGTTGTGAAAGCTGGAAACAAATTGGAAATGGGCCCTACAACTGTGATGGAAAGAAAATAACGAATATACCAAAATTTAGATTTTAAAGTGAGGCCCTTTTTTCTTCAAATTGACCGCACGTTTAATCTTATCCCTTCGTGGTTACACGGGGTTAGAGTTGGGCATTAGTCGAATAAATTTTGATTCGACTAAATTTTTAATCGAACGAATTCGAATAAAAATTTCGAATAAAGTGTAGTTATTCGAAAATAACGAATAAATTTTTAGTCGACTAAATTTTTATTCGGACGAACTCGAATAAAAATTTCGAATAAAGTGTAGTTATTCGAGAATAACGAATCAATTTTTAGTCGTTATTCGTTATTCGTTATTCGTTATTCGAAGGACCTTCGTGGCGACTGAGCGTCACGAATAAGCCGCTTCGGCTCGAGTCCCGTGGCCCCCGGCCCCCGACCGGGACGACTAAAAATTTAGTCGACTAAAAACTTATTCGTTATTCTCGAATAACTTCACTTTATTCGAAATTTGTATTTGAGTTCATCGAATAAAAACTTACTCGACTAAAAATTCATTCATTAGTCACGAATAGCTTCATTTTATTCGAAGGTTAGTCGAATAACAATTTAGTCGAATAATACCCAACTCTGCATGGGGTGTATTGTACGCCAAGAGCAATTTTCGAGTTCAAATGTCGCGCCTTCCAAAGGGGATTTACCGCAAAAGAATATCGTTTTTTTTTCTACAACCGTGGAAAATCGCTCTTCGTGAACTACAAATTTCATCGTATCAGAATTTACATTTCTAGAAAAAGACTATCAGAGCATTACGAATGTACAATTATCACTCAAAAATTAAAAATTTAAAAATACGGAACTGGTGAGTCAAAAACAACGCCGGTGTGCAGTGAACTCCATGTGGCCAACTTTTATTATAAGAAGGTATCACCACGGAGGGATAATAATATTTAATTACCTTAATACATATACCTATTACAAATACTTAAAGATATTTAATATATTTTTTAACTATCTTATTCAGTGTGATGGGTGTTCCTTGGAGGTCGCGACCCACAGGTTGCGAATCACTGGTTTATAGGTTAAGTAGGCTGCAGCCTGGAGCGGCAAATTTTAAAACTTTAAAAACAATTCACTTCTTCCTCATACATCGAATTAGCAATAACTCGTATATAAGTTGCTATATTAAATTAATTTTGAAATTATCTCGACTGTTTTAAATTAAAATATTTGATGATACTTGGCAAGGGTACTGACACTTGTTACCCTAGTGGCGCCAAATCTCCAAACCAGGCCTTGGATACTTTTATGCCGTTCCTACTATTTTCTTTATCTTTATTTCTGCGAATCATTGTAGTTTCCAGAAATCGCGTTACGTAATTTCGACGAATCCACGCGACTGGTTCAGCGTTTCCACTTCGCACTTTGTACTGTATCGAGCCTGGCCGCAAAACCGGGCTGGTCGATGTTTCGAGTGCTGTTTCGCCAAAAAGTGAGAGGCGAGCCGATGATTATTTTAGAAACTGTTCTTTGGGAACCGTCTTGCGGGAACAGCTACCATGCGAGGCACGAGCTGCTTTCAAGGCCTAGGAAAGGTAAACGGTAGTGCGTACGGGTGCGCGAGTATTCTTCGGCGCTTTGCGTCATCGTTAACGTGACATCGTTGCGTTTCAACCTTCACTAGCGGACTAATATTAGCAGAGACAAAAGGAGAGTTCCTCGTGCGGAGTGTGATGCGTTGACGCGTCTTCTTTGAACCTGTCGTTTCCGAACGCGGAATAATCGATGGGGTTGTTTCGAGCGATTTTTGGGGCCATCCTCTCGGTTTCCAAAAGGTTCCGACCATTTGTGGATTGTTTGAGAAATAGAAGTAGTGACGAATGGAAGCTCGCGCGATTTTAAATATCAATTTATCTGATGTCATTGATTGACGGTACACGCGATGTCACAGTTAAATAATATAGTACAATACGATATATTATAGTACGGTTGGCCACCCTATTTATAAAATACCGAACATAAATAAATTAGCTTGTAATAATTGAGGATTAAGCGTGAAAACTTTCCTGCAGTTTCTACCTGCATGATTGTTTAATTAGTTTACAACGTCTATAGGATAAAGTAGTTTCAAAAGTGTCCCTGCAATAAACCCTGGTCCGCTAGCAGATTGTTAGGGCCCCGCGTAGTTATAGCCAAGGCGTGGGACTCACGCTTGCAGAAGCAGTGGCGGATTTAAAAAAAAGGCCCACGTGGCAAACGTTCTGAGGGGCCCATTTTGGTGGGAAAATGAAGAGAGGTAGTTTACTAAAAGCGGGCTAAGTGTGCAGAAAAGTACAGACAAAAAATATAGTTTTTGGGTAAAGTCATAATTTTTTTTTTTGAAGATAGGGCCCTAGGGGATACTTCTGGGCAGGGACCCATTTTTTCCGGAAAATGAAGAGTTTACAAAAAACGAGCCAAGTGTAGTAGTACGAAAAACAAATGTCGTGTTTGGATACCTATACCCAATCATAATTTTGTTTTGGATATGGGGCCCCGCGAAGGCCTTCTATGCAGGGGCCTATGAGGCAACTGCTCATCAGCCGCCCCGTTAAATCCGCCACTGTGCAGAAGCCACTTCTCTGCTAAAGAAGTAGTGTGTTCATCTGGCCCAATAACGTTAAGTTAAAATCCAGAATTCCACCTCTAGAAGGTTAGTTAACAGTCTCTAAAGAAATGTATAAAATCCGTACGTTGAACTTCTTAGGCAATCAGTCTAAAGGTACATAGGATTTTTCTTATACACGACTGGACGCAACGCCAAGACTTTCAAAGTGGATTTTCTTGATAACGAAGCGCAGTATCAAAAAATTGTATCCGTTTCTCTCGGCTTATTTACTTGTTATAAGTTGAAAAGAAAGAGTAACTTTTTTTGATATCGCGCTTTCTTTTCGAGAAAATCGACTTTGAAGTGCTTGATATTGCGTCCAGCTGCTTATAGAAAACCTACGTTAACACCATCTTCCTCCTACCGATTACATTTTCCGTAACCTTTCACCCTGACAAGTTTTCCATTAATGAAAATAGTTCACGTGTAACATCGTCGCTCGCTACCAGGGGGGGGGGGGGTCTAAAGGGGGGGGTGATAGGGGCGATTGCCCCCTGCCAGAGTAATAAAACAGAAGAATTTACGACATTGTGTATTATTCTATACAAATAATTAATGTGAATTTAATTATTTAGGCTATAGTATCAGACAGAGATATTAAAATATAAATTACAAGCAAATTTTAAATCTCGTAAAAGAAGGTTCAAAAATGTACTTATGTACTTTTACATATTTCGTCCCCTCCAAGAAAGGCTCCTGAATCCGCATCTGTACGTAACACGCGCATTACCTTTACCCGTATATTTCAAAATTACAAAATGTCACAGCGCCACACTTTCCCCTTTTGCGCGAATCTAATGATCAAACATTCCCCTTAAGTTCACTCATACGTATTACCAAATCTAGCAGAGGCATTTCCAGACGTACCAAGTTACCATAACTCCCCCAGTTTCGAGGTTAAGAACCACTGGCGCTAGGTGAGCGTCACTGAGTCCCGGGGTGCATAAGCTCGGAGGCGCAGCGACGCTAGATCGTTCCACGAGGTGGTGATCGTCGGACTGGTCACAGGTAGTCGATTCACCCGGCCGAGTAAAATGGGCTGCGGGGCCCGTCGGAGTACTATCGTTCAGGTCGGGAGGGAGGGGGAAGAATCGGTCTGGTTGCTCGCGATTCAGCTGCACGTTTCGTCGCTGTCATTCGTGTCAGTCGGTCGTGCGGTCGACAAGGTGGCCGGTGAGGAAGTCGTCTGTGCACACTGGACCCGATAGGCTGGCTTACACTTTACGCCCGTCCATAGTTCGTCCCGCGCAGGTCTGCAAACCGAACGAGGGAGAAAAAGGAAAGAGGCGCACTGGGAGACGCGCGTCTCCCCAGGTACGTAGCCCGAGGAGCGTCTCGAAAGCACGACAGACGCTGCTAGAACTTTCCATCGACTCAGCTACTTTGCTTTACCCCCTCAACACTTTGCACTTTGAATATATAATACATCCAAGAAGAAGTAGAACTTAGAAAGCTCGTTATTTGTAGCGAAACTGGTTTCGAAGTCAGTTCGCGATCGGTCCTTTTATATTGCTTGGTACTACAGAGCCCTACTTTGTGAACCGTGAAGCATTGAACAAGGGGAGCTACTGGTCAACTGGCGTGGCCCTCTGTGACCGCAGAAGGAATCATTTTTGTCAGAGAACGGTTCATTCGTTTGCGTTTGAATGAAGTTTTTGAAATCTGTTGGAGGTAGTATGATGAACTGAGAACCTTAAACTTTTCTCGATATCCGAACTTCTATTGCAAATATATCTGGGAATTACGTTTCTGTGTCCAGAAGTAAGTTATGGTACATGTTTCGAAGTATGCTTAGTACGTCGACCTAATTGTACCGTCGAGTAAATAGAAATTGAAAGTGAATGCGCTGGGACGAAGGCGTGACGCCCAAAGTAGAGGTAAGCGTGCACGACATTGGCGTATTAGCAACAGTTGTAAGCTTTCACGGGCCACGATCGAAGAAAGCAGCGGGTGGCCTGAGCGTTCGGATGTCAAACCTTGACAAAGACGCGTGATGTAACAGGAAATATACATACCTGGAATTAGATACCGTTCTCGATTCGGATTCGGCGACGCTCTTTAAACGTTCACTGCGAGGTTTACGCTGCGTCCTGCACGAACTTAATTCAGCTACCATAAATAACGATTGGGTAGGTTCGGGTTCGAGAATACCGTCCACAAAGCAATTTGTCGTTGCGGCCTGTTCGTTCACAATCCTGCGCGTAAATGCTTTCTAGGTGTATTCATATCTAAATCGAAGACCGACGAAATTATAACTAATTGGCATTTGACAAACCACGTTCAAGCTTGCTGACAAGTTATAGATAGTCGTGTAGAGCAGCGGTTCTCAATTCAATTTTGCCACGGAATCCTTCCAAACTCACTACAATTCGAAAAATTTGGCGGAACCTCGAACCTCAATAGCTTTTTTTGTATACCTATAGTGCGCTGACGACGTTGCGCCAATTCAAAATTTTGTATTATTTAATATTTGCATATTAATATTTATTAATATTTATAAATTTTAATACCTAATACTTATTAATACTTATTAATATTTACTAATATTTATTAATATTTATAAGTTTCATTACCTAATATTTATCAGTATGTAATATTTTTAAATTTTAATACCTAATACTTATTAATATTCATTAATAACTATTAATATCTATTAATATTTATTAGTATCTATTAGTATCTATTAATATCTATTAATATCTAATAATATCTAAAATCTTTAGTATCTGTTAATATCTATTAATATTTATTAATACTTATTAATATTGACAAATTTTATTATAAAATAACTTTTCGCGAAACCCTAAACTTCGTATCGCGGAGTTCCAGCTGAGAAACGCTGATCTAGACTTCTCGAGTATGCACTTTGAATGTAAGCAAACAGGTGCTCGAACGTGGAAAATCTCGGTGAAAAGGAGAGGAAAATTCCATGGTGAATACTTGTCTGCAAACTTTACATTTCAGACAAATATCTGACACCTGCAGTTAAATTCCAAGATTAAGATGAAAGAAATCGGTAAGAAATTTTAACGAACCCCCACCAATTAAAATTCAAACATCGTTGACGACTTGTAGAAAGCTGAAGACGGAAAGTAAGAGAAAAGGGAAAATCTTACGCTACTCTGTTTACCAATACCACCATTGGTATGCTTGCAATTCGATTCCCCGATCGATCGATAAGAGGCATCACCGCGCGCGTATCAAGCGCGCGGGGCTCATATTGCTTTCATATTGCTTTCCCAGATACTCGACGCGTCTAGGCCGTAGCTAAGCCGACACTTTGTTCTCCGCGGGCTAATCGGATGACATGCACGACGCCGATACCGACACGTAAATGACTGTAATAGCACTTAATTACGTCGTTGGTTGCGTTCGCGGTAGAAATTACAGAGAAAACGACCGGTTCGCCGAGCCGTGTATCGATCGAGACCCTTTTCGTCTCGCGCGACCATAATCCCATCGTTTGATGCTCGTCCTGCACCGGGGGATTTACATACTGGGTGTCTAAAATTCATAGACCATATGGCTGCTTTGAGTGCGGAATAAAAGTTATAAAAAAGTCACGAAAAACGTCACGTGGATGAAATTTGTTCATTTTGACTCGAGATTATTTGTTGAACTTTTCTCTGTTCAAATATCCTAACACAACTCACCAAATCCATCATTTCCTCCTAAAAAATTAGTGGATAATAATTAGTGGAAGCAATTGCTTTCTAAGTTTTTTTACAACAAAAACGTATGTACATATCTTGTAATAGCTTTTAATTATTACCTGATTTATTGTAACAGATTAAACTTCAAATTTTCATTTACCGAAAATTAAGAAATACGGAGTTGATCAGTTTTACCAACAAGCGAACGATATTCCTTTAGTGAGTATACATCTGTGCGGGGAACGCCCATAGGCGTTCAACGAATGTAGTTAACAGATACGACAATGAGCTTTCCGCACATGACATGTGCTCAGCGTCGAAGGTATTAAACCGTTTCCATTACGTTGGATATCTACGCGTGGCTGTATTTTTAGTAAAATCGATCGACGTGCTTACGCAAATTTGGTCGTGTTACGATACGCCTCCGACCGTAACTGATCGATAGCGTTCCACGCAAGCCGCGAACGTTCGCTCGGAATGTATGGAAACAGCGGTGGTTCCTGGTCGCATGCGAGGGCCAGAGCGAGTTCTCGTCGATCGTCACGGTAGCTTTTCAGCCGAGACACGGGTGATTTATTGTATACGACCCAGAGGTCGACGCGCCGGACACGCGCGAAAAATGCAAATAAATCTCGCTTATGCAATCCGCGCGCGATCTGCCTGGCAAACGACTTCCAATGAGCCATCGTTAAAGATGGAGATTTATTGCTGGAACGGTGTTCCTAATCGTTCAACTGCATTCGAAGCAGTGAGGAAGACGGACTGGAATCGCCAGCCAGTATTCCAGATATGGCATTGAGCCAGGCGTCGATAATTCTGTGGAGAGATACAGCTAGGTACATCTCCGAAAACGGAATTGGATTCGGAACGAAGTGTTGCATTTCGTGAAACACTGGCGCGTTTTCTTATCTGCAGTAGCTCGAGCTTCGGTCACCTTGGAACACATGTTTATTTTCATGGTCGAGAGAGAAAGCAGTGACAGTAGGGTTGCCACGATTTTGCAGGAAAGTAACGTAAATTTGTTTTCGTGAAGTATAAAAAAACACGCTGGAAGAAGCTAAAAATACATTTTAATTTTATTAGTCTTTATTTCTTCCAAACATATTTTCTCTTGCTTTTAGCATTACGGAGCAATTAATGTATCATTTTTAAATAACTCAATGGCACCATTCCACGCAATATTCATATTAAAATATATAAATAATCCGTTCTGTATTAAATTAACAGAGTCCTTGTTTCTCTCATCCCGCCATTTCATATTCATGCCAGTATAATCCCTACTTGAAATTTGTGATTAAAAAATTCTATAGTAATGCGAAGTTTGTTAATGAAATAGTCAGATCTTGATTATAAAATAAGATAGATAGTTAATAGGAATGTACTCTAGCGTCTTACACGATCCCAAAAGTAAACCAATTTATGTCATGTTTGGACTCATTTTCATCGTAAAAATTTCACGATCCATTAAGGGCGCTTTAATTGCGGTTGTTGAGCTGAAGCATGGTGGGGAAGTCGCGTTATGTGAAGCACTTCGAGAGACATTACTGTACTGCGTTACCGATTAATCATTGTAAGACAAGCTACTGGATCTTCTCGAAACATCCAGACTTCTTATTTGTTTACTGCTAGTAGAGGCTTCTCAGCCGTGTTCGCTTTGAAGCGTGCTTCAACGTTTTACCAGTATTGAATATACGTTTAGGGGTTTGAAGACACCGGTATCGGTGTGTATATACCTTATGGTTGTCGTCTGTTTAGCTGATTCGAATGGGTAGGATGACGAGCGGTGCTCGAGCTTGATTGCGAGGCTGTAAAACATATAATGACCAGATGCGATCACGTATTTTTCAACTGAGAATAATCCACAATTAAGATTACTTTTTTATGAATTTTGAAATAGCTGAGGTTAATTTAAGACCTCTATGGTACTTAGGAGTCATTAGAGTAGGATTTGAACTGGTCATGCTACTAAACACGTATTACAGATCATTAATCACCAAACCCCGGATTTTTGCTGAGTTAACTCATTAATCAAGCATGTTCTAAACATATGATCTCGAATAAATCTCGTACCAGTTTTGCTATTTACTATTTCGAAAGAAACACTTTGTGGCGTAGTCAAAGACAACATTGATCATTCAGGTGGAAACGTTAGGAGACACCCTGTACCTAAGATTGAAATGCGGAGAGATGAAGAAAAGCATAATCGTACGAAGGGGACGAAAAAAAATTCTCGAACAATGGGATTCTCGATAATGGGGGAATCTGTTCCGAGAAGCGCCTCTAATTGAAACGGTACAATGACCGTTTCCACGAGGACGATGAAACGATACTAGGATGATTGGAACGGAGGTACGCGGACTCGAGCAGCGACAGGTGATAATAAAGGTGTACGCACAATGCTCGATCGATGATAGCCTTAGCATTGTCCAGCTCGTGGCAGAAATGCACGATCCAACCGATTAGCCCTGACCTAGGCAGCGTCGTGTTATATTTGCGTCGTCGCTGCGATCCTTTGCCAGTCTCCCTTTCTGCGTAGGTACGCTTTTTTTAGTGTCTTTGTTTCTTACAAAGTAAGTATATACTCTGAGTTGACGGGACGTTTGAAAGGCGATCGTTAGCGAAAACACCGCAATTTATCGACAAGAATATAAATGTAATTCTCTAGAAGAGGCCTGTTATATCAACGCGATAAGTAAAGAATGTGTAAAGATCTGTTCACTAACTGTTCACTTGTTTCTTTCCCACCACTTTCTCTTACTCATACAAGTTTCACTTTGAACCTGTGGGCCTCCAATTCAATTTTAGTTCAATTTCATATAAAATTGTTTAATTTTAACCTAAATTAATTCAAATTTAAATTTCCAATTCAATTTTAATTCAATTTAGTATAAAATTATTCAATTTCAAATTCAAACCTCCAATTACATTTCAATTCAAGTTAACATAAAATCATCGAATTTTAACCTACATTAATTCGAATTTAAACCTCCAATATTACTTAATGGTCTTCTGGACTCAACTATTGTAAGCACTCGGCGTTTAGGAACGGGCTATGGTGCGATTGACACTCAGGTGGCGCCCCCGTTAGTTTCGGTATTTGTAGAGTTCGGGACAGAGTAAGATCGGAGAGTCGGTGTTGGGGGAATTGCGAACGCGGCTGCCCAGTGCGCAGAGGATCCGCCGCAGATCCTTGGGTTCGAGCGAGTCCCGTTACCCCGCGGGTTTCTTTTTCGCCTAAATTATAATGGTCTCATACCCATATTACGATCATAAAACCGGTACAAATGATCTTCACGATATTTCTGTACCTCATCACCATTTTAAAAATCTCATCATCAGACACAACCACATCAGCTTCAACCACGACGCGTTCCCTTGTTGCGTCAACCGACGATCTTTCCCGCGTTGAAAACCGTGGGATGGCATCGGGAATAGAACATATAGAGCCGAGGGTGGGAGTTTATTATATCGCGTAGCAACGAACGGTTCTCTCAGCGGAGCGAAATTGTAACACGGGTTTTACGAGAACTAGAGAATACACGCGTGTATATAGGTCGAGCTGTATCGGTTAGAGGCAGGCTAAAGTTGGAAATAATAGAAAAAAGGAAACGCAAGGTTAAGCGCGGCGCACGGTGGATAGCAGGGCTTGAAACGGTTCCGAAAATAACTGTTTAAAACTGTTATATAAAGGTTCTGATTGAAACGGTTATGACGAACCTTTATTCTGAATAACTATTATGAAGAACCGAAATTTCTATGTATTATCTGTTTCGGTTACGTTTCCCGTTTCCCTCCTAATATCGGTTCCATAACCGTTATTTTTTCGGTTCTACATGTGTCGGTTCCGAAACGGTTCCAGAATGAATTCTTGTATCGACTTTTCCCTAATTGATATAATTAATTATTAATAATAGTGATGATAATTATTAATAATGATAATTAATAATTAATGATATCAATTAGGGAAAAGTCGATACAAGAATTGATCCTAGAACCGTTTCGGAACCGATATAGAATAGAACCGAAAAAGTAACGGTTATGGAACCGATATGAGGAGGGAAATAGGAACCGTAGCTAACCGAAACAATTAATACTTGGAAATTTCGGTTCTTCATAACAGTTATACAGAATATAGGTTCTATATAACCGTTTGGAGAATCGAAATCGATATTATAACAGTTTTCAAGCCCTGGTGGATAGTCGCGGAAGTGTACCTCTAGAAATGACATTTTTATCCTGGAATTTATTCAGAAGGTACACTGGCGTGGTGGTCTGGAAACAGGGAATTGAACGAAACTGCAGACGTAGTACGTGTCGACATATCCCTTCGGAACAACACACCTGCACACATGCATATCAAGGCCACTCTCGAAGACACAAAAGCTTCGCGACTGGTCGGTCACGTATCGTTAGTGTATCGTTCGCTCGAAATGTGGACTATACGATCGAGCTTCGGTTCGCGTAAAGGCGGATTCACACGTACGATTTCAGTGGTAAAGATCCGCGACGGTTGAGTGGTAAAAAATATCGTTTCTCTGTTTTGGAAAGAAGCAGATCATACTTGTCCGTGTCTGTTTCTCACCCTAAAACTGATGGCACTGAACTGATCCGTGTGAGTCCGCCTTAAGGGGGGATTATACTTTGCGCAACGCTAAATCAGGCCCATTTTGGGGAATTTTTTCTGGAGAAATTATGAAACAAACCATTTTGAACGTTTTTATGGATTTATAGTTAAGATTTGAAGATACGAAAAAAATTTACGTCAAAAATATGCATTGTAGGTGTCACTATCGAGGCGTCCTGTCACAGCTAGTGCGCTCTAGCGCCTTCAATTCTTGTCTAGAATAAAAAATCCCAAAATATTCTAATTATTTATGAAATTATATCATCGCTGAGCCTCGAGAACAATAAAAAAGTCAAAGAGTGACAAAATTGTAGAACTTAGGGGAAAAACTGCGATAAAAAGTATTCTTCAAAAATCATATTTTTTCTCCTAAGCTCTACAATTTTGTCAATTTTCGAGTTTTTTATTGCTGACATACAGTCACATGTATGTATGCCACTAACAGTCTACCACTTTCAACGGTTCGAGGAAAAACTGGAATAATGTAAACCGATTTCCAGTTAAACCATTCGCTTGCTCCAGCGACTGGACTAATGTAAACCTAGCTTTAAGGCTTTCCATGGCTCTTCGGTTTCTTAAATATCAGTGTCATAGCGCTTCTGTATCGTTAGTGTATAGTGTCTAGGCGAGTAGGGTGAGTTTGGATTGTCTGGTCGAGGTATAAGCGAGCTGCTTGACCAGGAATAGACCCACAAATGTTTTAGCGAGGACTGTAATAACACGAAAACGGGCGATGACAGTATTTATGTTAGTTGGGGAGACAGAGGTTGAGGAAGGTCAAATGCGCGGCCAAGAAGCTTCAATCTTACACAGTTACGTAGTTCGTATCGATGGCTTAATGTGCAAATATTGTATGTCCATTATTTGTGACGATCGAGTTTTTATATGCAAGAAATATTTCTTGACTGTTTCTTTATGTTGTATAAAAATCACATTTATATCTAGGTACTTCATAAATTTGTCAAAAATAGTATTTTTTTTTCATTGCATGCTGCTGAATCTTATGACCATTGCATGTTTAAACTTGTTTCTCTCAGAAACGATAAAAGGGGGACATACATTATTTGTCTACTAAGGCATCGATATTTTTGTCGCGACTTTTTAGTAAACAACATTTTGGGACCTGTGGCATAGTAGAGCGAGGATCAGAAATCGGCAGAAATAGATAATCGATCAAGTGTAGCTCCGCGAATGCAATGCGCGGTAACTTGTTTTAATGGGACAATGCATCTTTCGTGCAACAGTTCTATTATAGATCGCAGATAGCTCTGAAGCTATTCATTTCCCGACGACCTTACCCTCGATAGAAATAGTAACGCTGTGGTAAAAAGTGCAATTGTGCATTGCACTTTAAGAAACATGCTTGCCATAAAAAGATAGGCTACGTTAAACGGGTGTTATGATAATTTCATGCATTCGTACAGGGTGATTCTAGAAACCGGGCTAAAGTATACTTCGTTTCTAATGCCCGAGGAAAACGTTGTTACCTTTAGTATAAGGTTTGTCGGTTTTTAAAAACCGTTTTTTTTTATAAATTTGTAAAATTCGAAAATCGGTTTTATATACTAGAATTAATATGTAAAAATGAATTAATTATTTAACTAAAAACTTTAACATTTTGACTTGAAGCCGCCTCAGACACAAGTAACAGTTTACTGTAAAACTAATCTTGATGAGTTCATATTTTCTGAAGAAAAGTACTGAATGAAATAAAGATTTATAATTTATATTTTGTACGGATTTTAGTTATTTTAGTCTTTTTTCGTTTGGTTTTGTATGCAGTGTATTTTATTATGATATCTTTTTGTAGAACCATAAATATTAAATGAAATCAAAAAGTGTACGTATTTTTACGGATTTTAGTTATTTTAATCTTTTTATTTATTTGCTTTTGTATAGATAGAGTATATTTTATTTTGTTATATTTTTTTAATTCCATAAATATTAAAGAAACTAAATTTTTTTAAAATAAGTACAAATATTTATTTACTATTTTAATTACAGTTTTTTGAAAATTCGGAAACCGGTTGAAGCGGTTTTTTGGGAATAGTGGAATTCAAAAACATGTTTTTTCAAAAGTCGGTTTTTGTACAAACCCTACTTTAGTAACTCTATGCCTTTCTTTACGAAAATTAACCCTAATAGAGAATATCCATTATCATATTCTCTACATATAAATATTATGAAGCTATAGGTGTTGAAAAGTTTGTTCCACGCAAGGTATTTCATATTTAGGACTACTTTCGTCTACTCAAGTGTTGAAACGTCAAACACGTCACTATTGCTTGAGTTTACGTACGCGACATTAACCTCTGAATTATCAATAAAATAATATCGTTGGCTTGTTGGTAAAACGGACCAAGTGCATTTTTCTTAATTTTCTGTAAATGCAAGTTTGAACTTGAATAATTAAGAGCTATTGCCAAATACACTAATTTCTCCCCATATACTTTTTATTAATCTACTGTTGCATATTATTATAAAAATCTTAGAAAGTAATCGCTTGCATTAATCCTCAAGATTTTTATGAGATATGAACTGAAAAGAAATAATACGGACCTACAGGTCCTTTCAGTTTCCAGAATCACCCTATATAACACTTTGTAAGCTGTGAGACGCTCTGGAGTGTCCAAGCAGCGACGAGCAGTATCGCTTGTTTACGATCTTGTCACGCGCAGCCCGTTTAAGATCCCAAACTGTTTTCGACGTGCAGAATCGTCCCTCCTATAGCACGTGCCGTCATGTGACACGGTTAAACGGGCCGGTAACGAAGTTAAGAGCTGTTGCCCAGCGACAATTAATGGTGAAAAGCGGGAAAGACGCGGGACCACGTAAATAACATTTCTCGCCATCGGGTCTCTAATATACGCGGGTTCATTCGGTTTAATAGCGCCGCTGATCATACCCATGCCGGTCGACTAATTGGGCCAATTAAGCGTCGCCGCTGCCTCAGCTGTAGCCATCGCGTTCTCTGACGAAAATTTCTGCCTAATCGGTTCTTCCACTCGCCTTTTGCGCTGGAAATATTCGACAGACATTTTTTTTTCTCCTTTTCCAAAATTATTAGTTTTATTATAATTAATTAACGGGACAGAGCACTGTGTATACAAAAGAGAGTTACAGTAGCGTACAGATAGAGAACATGAAGAACATTATAATTGTTTGTGATACGCTGAGTTTCAACGCTGGACTAATAATTAAGAAGGAAAGAAAAATATAGGGAAAACGTGTACCATTTACAGAAAACAGAAAACAGAAGAGGTAGGTAGCTGTCATTAAGGAATACACTTGCATTAAATTTGATGCACAGAAGGACGAAGAGCAGACATTACTTAACTTTTAAAAGGCCCAATAGAGGTTTTAAAAAAATTCTAAACAATAATAGGGTCATTAAATGGGAGATTATAGATATAAAATCTAAAATGAGAATGACGAGTATTGCTCAGTGGTCCAGGCACAAAATAAAAGTATTACGATAGTGTTCTATTATTATTATCGAATTAATTTTTAATTTTTAATCGCCTCAAATTTGGATTCAAATTCACGGTGAATGTAGAAACTAAAAGTACAGCATAATTTGAATACCGTACCGCGTGTAGAAACTGTGCAAGATTGAACTTAACTTTCCGATGAAACATTGAGTTTAACTTTCCCGTGAAAGTTTGACCAACCCTCCCCCAACACAGGAAACGTCACCTTCCACTTTGAATTTGTAAATGACTCGAGCCAGGTTCATGAATACTTGATTTTCTGCCGCGGTACGCAAAAGTGTTTGCTCGAAGCCCGATCCAGATACTCTCGAGCTCGTGACTGTTCCACCCCGCCCCAAAGTCACGAGTCGATTTTGCAGAACGGCTCGAGGGAGCGAGCCCAGGATCCTCGAAACAAAACAGTCCGAGCCCGGCTGAAGAGAAAGGAACAGACTGGTTTCTCCTCTCGCGTGTTTTTGTGGCACAAGGTTACGTAAGCAGGGGAGGCACGAGGTTTTCGACCTGATTTTATAAATCTCTCGATATCCCCGCTAAGCGCAAACGCGCTTCTGTCCTTTCTGCTCGTTACACGTGTTGCGGCACTTCAGGCTACGTTCTCCCTTTCTCTGTCTTCTGACAATGAGAGAGAAAAGAAACGAGTCCTCGTGTTCTCCGAGTCATATAAAAATTTTTCATAGACATTACACTTCTTACGTGGGCCTTGGACAGTTGAAACATTTTGCTGTGGAATTTAAGAGGATCGTTGGTTGAAGGAGATTTTATTAAAGCCGTTATTTATTTTTTTGAATTGTTCGCTGAATCATTTCACGACCGTTTAGTTGAATCACTTTGTAATGTCTACTGAAGGGATTGAGAAGAATATATCCTGAACCTGGAAATTCAAAAATTCTGAAACTTTGTGGATATGTAGGGGATTTCCTCCTGATTACAACGCAATTTTTGTTTGCTGCCCAAATTCACTCGAAGGGGGTGAAATTAACCCCTGAAAAATCTTCCGATTTTGTGTTATAACTCCCGAAATGTAAGAAATAGAAAAAAGTTTCAAGACAAAACTTACTTCTTTTAATTCGATCTATCATTTGGTAAAAAAATTATTTTACAGTTCACGCGTTATAACACAAAGTCGGAAAATAGCCGGATTTTCGGGGGTCAATTACACAACCTTAGAGTGAATTTGGGCAGCAAACAAAAATTGCGTTGTAATCAGAAGGAAAATGCCTGCATATTCATAAAGTTTCGGAATTTTTTGAATTTCCGAGTTCGGGATCTTTCCTTGTAAGAATTACTGCTCTGCTGGTACCTCTACTCTTTTGCCCCACCAGCAGAGCTACTACCGGCGTTTTATTTTCGAGTTCCTGCGTGTCTTTTTACTGAATAAAATTTGCCAAAGTTAACCCTCTTATGGGGATTGGACCATTTTGACCCAAAACAGAGGCATAAATCCTAATTCATCCTTTACTAATGTATTATTTGGACGGAGATTCTCTCATACCTTTAAAAAACTAATATCTATGAATAATAATAATAAATTTTTAATTTAATTTTTTATTTTTTTTATTGTAGAAATATAACTTTTAAAATATTAAACCGTAATAATTAAATGAACACAGTTTTATTTTTCTATGCTTATTTCTTGTAAATAATTATAAGATATTGGCTCAAATTGACCGAAATTTACATATCCGCGTAACTTTAAAAATTCCGTATAAAGGTGCAACAAACTTGACTTATACATCAAGAATAAAGAAAGAAAACAATTACAGGACAAATAAAATTTTAAAATACAGATTTAAAAAATATTCTAAGTAGTCAATAAAATTCACTAAAGAATATATTGCGGTTAGTAATAACCGAAAAATACCGAAAAACATTATTTAATATTCTAGGGTTAATCTTTCGAAGAGTATATCTCTGCTGAAATGAGTAAATTCGAAAGAAGATACATATGCAGTCGAGTAGCGATCGTTTGGATGGTTACTCACGCGCGTCTAACGAGAAGTTATCTCGTTCTGGCTATTTGCAGAGCAAATATGGAAATTTGGCTGAATCAATAGCACGTCGAAGGATCACCGACGTATTTAATTTGAGTTTCTTAACTCCCCAGATTATACCAGAAGCAGTGTGACAAATTCGTAGCATCGCAACTGTTTGTCCGCGATAAAAGCACTGCTGAGTTCCGTCTTTTTTCTAGAAACAGTAGAAACACGATGCTCGATTGATAAACCCGTAATAATTGAGGGGCCCAGTAGAAAACAGGCACATGCCACATACGCATAAATTTTCGTTTCTTCGTGCCATTAATTCGTTCCTGCAATATAGTGTAATTCCACCACCTCCATATTAGGATGGTCCTTATTTTTCAACTTTAAAATTTGTATTGTCTGACCCCCTTAAAATCTTCTATTTGACAAGAAAAAAATATCTTCGTGTTTTTTATTTGTATATTTTGATATATAAAGGTCGCTCAAGGACCTTATATTTCGCATGTAGCACAAGTTTGGCAACTGCGACTTTCCATAATTGTCACTTGTCAATTTTAATGAAACGGGGCCCATATTTATATATCAGAATCCGGAACCATGCTTTTATCTATGCGTTTAACAATCTGAATAGAATGTACGTCAAAGTTTGCGTCTGCATCTGATTCGAGAGCTGCTGACGAGAGAAATTTAAATGTGCATATAAAGCCTTATGCCACAACACAATACAGCGAACACTCGTTATAAACCCGTTTCGTGTATGCGATGTGTGCTCGAATTTTAATGTTATACTCTCACTTAAAAGTTAAAAAAATTATTTTGTCCTCATTACAAAAATTTCTATCAATTTATACCAAAATAGTAATATTTCAATGGCATTCAGCGACCTTTAATATATTTTAACAAAATTTTAGACGAAATTCTTTTAAACTATTTGGAAGCTTCTGAGAGGGTCAGCAGAAAATTTTAAAAACTTTTCTTCACGCTGAGAAAAAACAAATGCGTAGTGGAAAAGGAACACGTGACCTAATACAGTTAATTTTTTAATTAAAATACTGTGAATAGTTGTCATTTACTATCTAACTAAAGTGCCGTTTAAAATAATTACACGTTCATATCGAATTTCCTCCGAAAACAATTTTGCCTTCAACTAGTTCTCCTCTAAAATCATAAAACGCCACCATGTGCCTCTTTTCCACGGGGTTCCTCAATTAGAAACCTCTCGAGTGTACATACCACGATAATACAGTTTTGACATTTAATTACACGGATCCGAAAGATAGCAGAGTAAGCCCGAGCAATCTCTCGGTTACGGAAACCGAAAGGGTGCGATTTAAACGCTGCTTATTCATAAATCTCCCCGCGATTAAAGCGGCTTGATGTTTCTTCGATTCCGCGTGTGCACGTACAGTGTGATTCACATCAAATGGCCCCTACGAATCTAAAATCACACACCAAAAGAAACTACAAAAATAACTCCTACTTGAAGTAATTTACAATTGTCCGCTTTAATGACAAGAGGTACTTATTTCCTTTATCGCACAAACGTGCATGAATAAACATCGGCGTATATCTGCCCGGAACAACAAATTATGCAAAAATGCCCGTTAAACGCAAGTACAGAGCATAATAATAGAGCTCGACGTGACTAGCAATGCAAAGTGGCGTCGTCTACTTCGTTTTAGTCTATTTTTAATTTCCACGCGTGCTGCGCGAGTTAAGCTTGCGGCGTTCTTTCAGGCCACCCTGTATAGCAGGCGCGCGCGACGGGGATTCGCTCCGCGCTGCTTGAATATTTAAAACGGAGGTGGGCCATAAAACTTGACAGCCCGCACGAAACATGCCTACGCCTGTCACTATGTAATACAGATTTACTTATTCATCGGCTCTTAGTGGGTCATATTCATCTGCGTCGCTGTATGTATTGTACACGCCGTGAATCATTTACGAATATTATGTTGCCGTTCCACGCGTATATCCTGCTACCGGTAGTCGTTCGTTTAAATGGAAATCAAGTTCCTGCTCGTACTTGTCGCTAGTCCGCTGTACACGGTGTTGACATTGGGTCTTGCATATGAAACAAGAAACTTGTTATTAAAGGATCAGGAGATATGTGAAAAATGTGTGCGAAGAATATAATAGTTTCAGATTAAAATTGATGCATTTTTAATTGTTGGAGATGTGTTTAAAAATGAACCTAACTTTAGTTTGATAGAGAAATATTTCTCGTGTCTACGTATTCTATTCGACAAGATGATGGAAACTTCATGAGGAATCATGTGTCGCAAAGTAATAGTTTCGTTGCAAGAGATTGTTAAAGTTTTGGCTAATTAGATTGCGCGGAGCCGCCCCCAGGGGCGTGGCGCTTCCCCCACTGCAGCCACGGGCGCCCGGTATTGGTGCATATAGCGGTCAGAGTGGGGGAGCGTTCCGCCTCTAGGTGAGGAAAACTTTAACAGTCTTCTGTGGGAAAACTGTGCGTTTGTGACCAATAGTTAGTTTGGAATATTTTTTCCTCTTGCTGACTGGAATATGTTGACATATATAGATTTATTTTTAGTCTCAACGGCCGTGAAAGGGAACGTAAATAGTTTTGCAAGTTTTCATTCATCTTTCCACTCTAACACTCATCCCAACTTGTAAAACTAAAAAATTTGAATCATTTTTCTTTTCTTTTAAACTTAATTTCTACATATATCTCCTAATCACTTTATTATCCTCCCATTTGTTGTCCCTTCTATTTCTCTTTCTATGAAAATTTCAGCGTGTATACAACTTACTTAAATCTATAAAAGGCGTTTTTTAAATTTCCATTACAGGCTCAGATAAAAAACGACTTTCACTATTTTCTTCCCTATTCAATCTTTTTTTTTAACGACGAAACACGTTATCTAATAAAAACTGAAGAGGTTTGGACTATTTTTTAAATAGCTATTCTGTTTGGAAGGGTGTTCTAATACTTTCGTCCCTCACTGTATTAACATAAATAGCTTTCACAAATTTCCAGCAATTTTCCCCGCACCAATAACTTCTTTCGTGCCTTCTAAACGGATTTTAATGAAACTCGAAGTCACGTCGAGGACTGGAACCTCTTAGGTAATACCGCAATTGTAATTCCGCAATTGTTAGTTACATATTCTATGTCTCCTTTTCCTGCGAAGCAATCTTCGTCTCTCGATTCCTGGAACGTAACACTCCCAAGCAACTCTCGACTAATTACGTCTTGAAGAAGCGAGCACAAAATCGTCGAAGTGACGTTTGACACTTCGGTCTCCGCAAGTACGACAAACATTAATCATTATCTCGCCAGTGACAATGGAGAACGCTGAGCTAGACGTTTTTACTGCCACGTGACTACGGGCATCGCGTCAGCTGTACCGAAACCAAATTGATATTCGGGGAGCCAAGCTTCGCAACTCTTACGTAACTACCGTGCAAACGAAGTTTTGCAAAACTTCGCGTCGCCAAGTTTCTCCTCCGAACAACGGTTTCCTCGAGAAATATCGCGGAACTGTCGCGCAGTTTTTACAAAAAGTTAAACTTACTTAAAAATTAAAAGTTAAATTCTTACAATTAAAACAAATTTAGCTCATTTAAAAATCAAACCAAAAATCAAATATGTTATCTTAGAAATTCTTAATCCTTATAAGATTCATATCAGCCTTTTTCAAATCAGACTTCATATTTATAAATTCTACAACTAAGTAATTTATAAACAATTCTTAAAAAATAAATTGAAACAAAAAATTGTATTAAATATAAATAATCTATTATACTACAAATAGAAAATTGAATTCCTAAAATAAATCAAATAAATACATCTAACATCACAATTAGTTATTAAAAAGGAATATTTATTATAAATTATCGTCATAAATAAAATTCCTCAAAAAGTTCTTCTAAATGAAACGCGTCTCGTTTGATAATGGTAAACGACAGGTCTTTTCAGTTTCTCATAGGTCCACGAAACTTCTAGATATGAAATGCGGAAAAGTTTGGGCGATAGCGTCTAGTGAGAAGTTCTGTATAATACAGGATTGTAGCAGGTTGCCGGAAAGTTTGTTCGTTGAACGTTTCCCACGCGACCCACCGCGAGGTCCTCGGCGAATTATCGAGTCGGATCAGGTCGTTTGCATATCGAGTTTCGCCAGCAAATTGCAGCTTAAAATGACAGCGCTTACGGGCACAGCGCCCACCTTTAGCTACGCGCAGGTAGCATCAAAACAGGTTTGCTAGGCAAACAGAATTCGGCCCACCGCGTAAACAAGGTTAAACCCAGTCACTATGTACCGACTCACGACTGTGTACTCCAGTCGGCTCGCGAAACGGACGGTGAATAGTCTGAGGTAAATAGTTTCATTCTCCAACACTTTTATTTTCATAGACCCGCGTAGTTGGCTGCGCTTGAAACGGCCGGTTGTGCAAATAATTGGAGACTGTTGCAAAAAGGAGGCAGCCGTAAAATTTTTTCAAGTTGGGTTAGAGGTAGTGTATAACAGAAAATTAATTGTGAGTTAACCGAAGGTGATTATCGGTGATGCAGGTTGAAGCTTAATCAGAGCTAAGACTTCGAAACTTCCAAGTCTTCTTTTTAGTTCAAGCGGCGACGCTTCAATTACTGCTTCCTTCGCTTTGAGTTGAAAACAGTAGAGGGATTCCACCTCTCGCGGAAATTATTCCTCGAGTAGACGACGCCGCGAGTGTAGAATAATTGACTTACGTTTGGAATTCAATTAGTAATTTAAGTGTCAACGTTTGAAGGGAAGAGACTACTTTGGAGTACAGCTCTATCGCGTCGATACTTCTGCGCCATCACTGTCTTCAATGGAAGCTCAGTTCCATAGGAAGGGAGAAGTTTCTCCCTTCGAAATATATCTAAAAACAATATAGGTAAATCTTATGAGAAATGAATCCACTGCAATTTGAACTTTTGATTTAAAAAAAAAATGTAGATTCAATAATTTAGTTCTGGACGTTTAGAAACGCCAAAAAATATAAGATTCACTAAAAGCAGTATTAACCCTCTGCAGTTCACTGCACCCTAGCACCTTTTTTTACCATTTTTACCATTTTCGTATTTTTGAATCTTTTAACTTTTAAGTGATAATTGTACAATCGGAATACACATACAATCATGCTCTAATAGTATTTTTCTAGAAATGTAAAACAGGGACCTGGAACGAAATGTTTTTTCGTTTCGTTTCGGTTCAGCTCCGATAATAATAATTTCGTTTCGGTTAATATCGTTCCTGCTGAAAAATATTTCGTTTCTATCAGAACGAAAAACAAATTTTTTTCCGAACCGGTTATTTCATTTATAAAAAAACTCGTATAAACTTTTTTTTAACAATTTTATTGTCTTTGGTACTTGTATTATAAAATATTATACGTTATAGTTATGTATTATAGAATATTATATATTATGTCTTAAGAAACAAATTTAGAGTTTTGATGCTTTCGGTTGCAAGCCGTGCCCACGAGGGCAAGACTCCCAACGCCTCTCCCAGCACCGCAGTCCGTCCTATCAGGGGTCTGAACCGACACGAAACATAATGAAAATAAGGGGCGCGCTCAATTTAAATTTTTTAACCTGAAGTGTACAGAACGTTATTGGTCAGAATTCTTATTTCGGTTATATCGTTTTCACTCCTGCAGCAGGGTTAAGAATTTCGTTTCGTTTCTATTTCTGTTCCGGAAAAATATTTCGTTTTTTTCGTTTATCGTTTTCGTTCCTGTTCCGTTCCGGGTCCCTGATGTAAAATTCGATGTGTTCGAATTTGTATTTGAAAAAATAGTTGTATATAAAAGCGATTTTTTTTATTATTAAGGACTAAAAAGTTACAGAAATATTGGCAAAGACATATCCTTTGGTGCGATACACCCCGTGTGACCACGAAGGGTTAAAACTTAAAACTCACACAATGTTGTACAGAAGACTGTAAAAAAGATATATTTTACTACATGTTCACTCACAATCAGTAGGACATAGGGTGGATGTACCAGTAACTGAACACGTACCGGTGAATGGACATTTTTTTATTAAAATTAGTAAAATAAGTTATTAAAATAAGCAACTAATTAATTAGAGACTTTTAAGGGGGAACTGTTCCCACTGTGACGGCCGGAAAAATGAGCCCATTTTTAAGATTTTTTTAAGGAATAACTTACCGTTTTATTATAAAATTGTTATTACCTATCTTTAGTACAATGTCTTAAGAGACTATAAAAAAAAAAGTAATAGAAAAACATGCATAGATTTCCATATACAGTTAATCTCCTACACCCCTCACAAGAAAACATAGGTCGCTTATCGAAACGATATCTTTGGAACGGCAACTCTGAAATCAAATTTTTTTGTTTAATATAATCGGTATGAGTGTAGTTTCCGTTGTACGTACCGATTTTTAAAAAAAATTATTTTTCTAAAAATGGTGCGCTTGGGAAGAAAAAGTTTCGAAAATCCGCAAAAAAATGGATAGTTTTTCGAGCGTATTTAAAAAAATATGTTTTCGATCAAAAAATCGGTAGGTACAACTGAAGATACTCTTGTTTGAAAGATCCTGTCAAAATTTCAAGTCGATCGGATAAAAATTGACAGAGCTATTGATTCGATCAGTTAGAAAAATGTCGTTTCGAGAAAATCGCGTTTAAAGTTTGACTTTACTCGGAACGGCATCGTGACGCGTCTCACAAAATGCACGGTATCTTCGTCAATTCTTCGAATATCAACTTGAAATTTTCAGAGAGTATGTTTGAAGAGTTAAACATTAAGAAAGTGAAGAAAAAAAAATCGAAATTTTTTCACCTTTCACAGTGGTGTTCTCCCTTAATTTCTTGCTTCATATCCAAACAATTTTTGTAGCACGTGGAATCAATCTCGCTTAAGTGTTCATTTATTGGTGCGTTTACCCTATTGAGTAAAAGGAACCGAAGGAGCGGCAATTTTACACTTGTTTCATCAACTGTACTTTTAAAGATCCGAAACCCAAAGAAATAGAAACCGAACGCATTGGTGGCTGCCTTGAGCAGCTTGAGGGGCAGCTCGCGGTGCAAAAAGCGTAACAAGAGTGCCCGTGCGTAAGGCGCGTTATAAAAAGAAACGTTAATTCAACGATACAGTCTAACGGTGTTGATACAGCGTGACAAAAGATCGGAGAAGAAAGAGCACCAATTTTGACGGAACAGACCGCTGGCATGTGGCGCGTTGACAAAGGGCCCCCCCCTATTGTTTTCCTCAGCAGCCAGCAAGCGGAGTCTGTCGTGTGCAGGCGAGGTCTTTTCATCGCGACGCCTTCCGAATGCTCGAACAAGTCTCAGACCGCGCTCGTCCATCAAGTCTTCCCGGCGAAATTCAACGATACACGCCTCCCACGAGGGTTTATCTTTCAGGCGAGCTCGTCGTGAGACACCAACTCGTACCGCGTCCCTTGGAGTATCGTCTTTCCTCGTTGGACGCTACTGCGGCATGAACGCTGCACAGGGTGAGTGTAAATGGGTGTCGCGAAGGAAAGCCTGGGTGTTGAAATTGAGAAAAGGATCGAGGTAAATGGGATTAATTGATTATGTTATTTCTGAGATACAGGTAGCTTAATATTAAAAAATGCCCGAGTTATGTATTGTCCCGTGAAGCTCCTGAGTGGCGCATGAGTGGTGTGTCCAATTATGACCCCCAGATTCGTTTGAAATTACAAACATACAATAGGGTAAACCAACCAGTGAATGATCGAATTGTTGAATTTATGGACCTTTGAGATTAATACTTGAATATATTTATGTATAACAACAAAAGAACTGTTGAAATTGCATTTAAATTTATTTTTCTTGAAATTTCTATAAAAATAATTACTTATTCTTATCGTAATTTAAAAAAAAAAAAACGATTATAAAATGCAAAACGTGTAGGAGCCCAGTAAATGACCGCACACTTTTAATAAGAATTGTACTTATTAATGTTTGCTTAATACGCGTAACTAAAAATATGGAATATTAAAAATGCAACTACACTCCATTTATAAACATATAGTATTTTTAAATTTATAATCGACATTTCTTTGCCTAATGGTCATTCACTGGTATGTACCCTAACCCATTTGTTCGTAATAAATTTGTTTGTAATAGTTTTACCTTCGCTTTGTTATGTGAAAAATGAATATTAATTTTCATCTTGCTCTTATTTGTCTCTACAATAATTTTTTTTCCTCTCAAATCGGTATGCTACATCGTGGATATTTTATCAATGAACAATAAGATCATGGTCTTTGTAATTTCAGACGACTCTGATCATAATTTGATACCCGCTTACGCGGAGGAGCTTCACCATTTTTTTAATATTTCTGAAGAGAAGAAATATAGAAATAATTTTCAACCTTATAATATCATAAAGAAAAGTTCGTCCAATTTGGTGCTGTTTTGAGAGTCTCAGGGTGGCGTAATCCCTTAATTATTTAGGGAGGGGAATTCCTGCTGCAATCTGAAGTATCTGTATCCGAAGATTATGCTACCCTCTTTAGTTAAAATGTCCTATCTAGTATTTTGAAACAACCGAGAAAACTGAAGTTTTATCATTTACTTCGTACCATCCATATTTCCCTCCATTCAAATTAAAACATGTTGTCATTATTTTGTAACAGCCTAATATATTTTTTTGTAATAGGTATACCGGTAGATAATGTATTATTAACGTACCAATTAATTAATTGTTTTAGACAGGATATTTTAACCATTTGGAAAGAAGTTAGGTTAAATACATTAGACTGTTTATAAATCTTTACGAAGCACGTAGAGTTTTCTAACTTTACTTAAAAGGTAAAAGACGCGTGGAACTTCAAATATTTCAACATATCTTAAAAAATGAAAAAATGCTGGATACGACAGTTTAACTAAGGAGGGCAGTGTGCTATTTACAAGCCTCTGCTTATTTGTCCTTTTTCTTAATTTTGTCCCTTGGAGTAAGCTTGCGAATTTTGCGACACCCATTTAGACCCACTTTGTGTACACTCAGCAGTCGACCAGCATCTCGCACTCGCTGGACCAGAAGGAAGCTAATCGACCACCAGTGGTGCTCGGGAACCGAAGGGTCATGGTGCTCGGTTCCACGAAAATAATCGCGCTGTGGTAGCAGGTATCGTATCTGTTCTTGGAAATTATTCTTACCGGGTGATTCATGTGTTCGATTTAATCAGTCGATGAGTAAGATGAGAGTATGTAACCTGGGTGGCGCTCCGTAATTCCGTGTTTGCCTCGGGATGGCGAGAGGATTTCATGTGTGCACTCGCAGTGAAACAGTCGCGGAGCGCAGCTGAGCAAAAATCGCGATTGTTTGCTGTGTCAAGCAGAGGCTTGTCACATTGTTGACTCGCATGAGTAATTCTCCACTCGTTTCTCTGCGGTGGAGCATAACTTGGAAACGTCTTCGTTAGCCAAGGTGCCAGCAAAGGTAAATCGGTATTAAATGTGAGGAAGAATAAATAAAGAAGCCTAGATGCGAGTTAAAATTAGAAACCCACAATATAGGGTGTTTCGCATAACTTTAAATAACAATAATAATAATCATAGCAACTGTCATGTGAAATATTTCTGCTACATTTAAAATTTCATAAAATTCTTTTTTACAAAATTTATATAATTTTGTGGGGGCCAGTGTTTAATAATTGAGATGAAACTTTGTTTTTTAAATTTTTTGAAGGTCCCTTATTATCCCTGAAGGACTTACTGTTGTACGCGGGTTATTAAATTCCTTCCAAATTGAAAAAAAAAACAGATTTGATAGTGTCTCACAAAAGTACCTACGCAACTTTTGTAGAAAAAAATTTTCTGAAATTTTAAATATAGCAGAAATATTTCAAGTGTTTCAGAAGAAACACCCTGTATAATAATACAGCGTGCAACCGAGTTGGAAGAGGAATTCTAAAGGTATTCATAAATCTTCCGACAACACTTATATAGTCCTCGACAGACTAAAAACTGAAATCCAGCAACCACCTTTCTCCGAACCATTGAATTTCTGTACAGACCATATACCATTGTCCGAGGGTATCGTTAATACCGCAGGTAGGCTTCGCCACTAAATCCCTGGGCGATTCATTTTCCAAAGCGTAGCCCTAAAATCACGAGCTCCGCCAGCTCGGACGAATACCGAGAAACTTGACCTCGCGCAGCCCTCGATATAATCTCGCAGTCCTTTCCCTGGAAGGTTGCTACCACGAAAGCACGAAAAAATTTCAGCCGCTCCTCTCGTTAGGAGCAGCGTTGTGTTGCAAAAAGTTGCGGCAGGAGCGTTGCCTGCGACGGAGCGGCAAAGCTGTGGCCCGTTCCCCGGGGCCTTTATTGCCCCTGGAGATTTATCTGTTGCCGAATAATAGACAGCGCGGATTAGAATACCGCGGAGAGGAATAATAGAATCAGCGGTTCATTAAGGAGCGCCATAAATCACTGGGGCGCGCCGTAAATCAAGCCGCGCGCAATAAAGTGTGCGCAGCTCCGGCAAGAAATGCTTCCTTCTTCGGAGCACTGTTCTAGACTGGTGAAATTCAAGTTCGCGTAATCATCGCCTGTCCGACGTCATGTCACGCCGAAGCGCGAAGAAGGGACAATCTTGCGCCTGCGAGGCGGTTACTGACCTACGAGCATGTAGCGTTTTCTGTGCAAGATTAGAAAGATCTCATCGAGACGAATCGATTGATATTATTTTTAACTTCGAAACCAGATCACATCACTTTGAAAAATTGCCTCAGAGCTTGAGAATTTGCGGTTTTGAACGAAATAAACCGGTAGTGAAGTCTCATCTAAATAGTGCTAAGTAGGGATGTAACGAATATTCGAGTAAAATACCAGAGAATTCGTATTTCAGATTCGAATATTCGAATCTCAGAGATTTCGAATGTGAGATTTGAATATTCGAATACCAGAGCATTCGAATTTGAGATTTGAATATTTGAATACCAGAGAAATCGAGTTTAAGATTCGAATATTCAAATAATAAGGAGTATTCGAATTTGAGATTCGAATAATTTCGAATAATTCGAATAATTCAGAATAATTTAGAATTTAGAATAATTTCAAATAATTCGAATAATTCGAATAATTCGAATAATTTCGAATAATTCGAATAATTCGAATAATTCGAATAATTTCGAATAATTTCGAATAATTCGAATAATTTCAAATAATTCGAATAATTCGAATAATTTAGAATAATTCGAATAATTCGAATAATTTAGATTAGGGTTGACTAACTGGCGACTCACGAGTTGCCGGGGGCTCCTCCGCCTTGCGGCCACGCTGAACGGCCCCCTCCATACCTACTAAACATCGCAGTCGAATTCGTCCGTCCCTACACAGACATAAATACATTCGATTGCTACGGCCGACCACGGCCATACGTTTACATATAATTATAATTAATACGACAATACGAACTGATATATACTTACTTGACCGATATTTACTTTTTATATTTTTCATAACGGAAAACGCACTTTCGCATCTGTACGTAGAACCAAACATTGATGAAATTTTTAAACACAAATCCACCAATTTCGGATACTTTTCTTCTGATATTAATTTAAAAAACTCCTGTCCATATTCATTTCTGGCGAGTACGAACGGATCTGCTTGCAAATTACACAATTCAACTCGATAATACATTTCTTGGTCTTCGATCTTACATCCTTTTGGATTATTAAAAATTATAAGCTCATTTTTCATTAATGTATCGAAATCTGTAAAGCGCTTTTTAAATTGTCGCTGTATTTTGATCGAAGACCAAGAAATGTATTATCGAGTTGAATTGTGTAATTTGCAAGCAGATCCGTTCGTACTCGCCAGAAATGAATATGGACAGGAGTTTTTTAAATTATTATCAGAAGAAAAGTATCCGAAATTGGTGGATTTGGGTTTAAAAATTTCATCAATGTTTGGTTCTACACACAGATGCGACAGTGCGTTTTCCGTTATGAAAAATATAAAAAGTAAATATCGGTCAAGATTAGCGGATCATTCATTATCTTCGCTGTTAAGGATAGCCATAACAAAAATTGATGTGGATATACCATCCCTTGTCATTCACAGAGACGAGTAAAAGTAAGTATATATCAGTTCGTATTGTCGTATTAATTATAATTATATGTAAACGTATGGCCGTGGCCGGCCGTAGCAATCGAATGTATTTATGTCTGTGTAGGGACGGAAGAATTCGACTGCATTCGTCAATGTTTAGTAGGTATGGAGGGGGCCGTTCAGCGTGGCCGCAAGGCGGAGGAGCCCCCGGCAACTCGTGAGTCGCCAGTTGGTCAACCCTGTTCTAACTAATAAATGATAATTTACAAAAATGCCATTAATGTATTAGATAATCGTTATTTTACGTTACGTGAATTTCTTTTAATTTTTGGCGAAACCGATCGATAAAAAATAGTGTCGAGCAGTATAGTGTTTTGGGGACTCCGAAAGGACACTATCGAGGTGTCCGGCGTTAAATTTTTTCTCCTTAACATATATTGTTGAACACAAAAGTCTAAGACAAGTATTTTTTTATTTTTTGCTAATTTTAATTTTAAGGGTGAAATAGACCCGAAAAGTTCGAAAATCAGCATGTCCTGAATGAAGTGTTCTGGCACTACAAACGCCAAATATCCAAGAAATTAAGTGTATTTTAAAACAAATATATATTATAAACTAATCTGTGTGTTAGTAATTCCTGCAATCTCTCTTACATTTTTGTGCTTAACATATTTGAAGGAGAAGAGAATCGGCGCCAGGCACTGTTTTATCACTCACTTTAAATTACAGCACCCCATTGTCTGCAACTTGAGTTCAACTATTTTTTAAAATTATCAACAATTTGCACTTTAATAAAAGTATCTAAATTCTACATCTCGAAAACAAGTGAGAGCATATTCGTCAAGTTTTCCTTCACATTTTTTAGCTGTATAATATACTTGTTAATATTGCGAATTGTAAGAAGTACAGTATTGTCTCCGTATGTGCTCGGTTTGGTGCACACGATACGCGCTTGTCGTTATCCCCACCATTTCTGTCTCACTCTTGTCCGGCGAAGGCAAGAGCGGGATGAAACGAGAGCGAGCGAGAGCCACTGAAAGCGAGCGAGGACGGTAGGAGACAGCGACGCGTTGATATTTTGTCTCCCTCCGTCTTTCGGGCGCCGTGACACTCCGTCTTTTGCGTGCGCGACGAGCGTGCGCGATGGTCGCAGGCACATACGGTGAGCACGGGAACCGCTTCGCAAAATCGTGACGCAGGCCCGGCTCAAGTATGTTTTGCGTCCTAGGCGAACTTGTCAAATTGCGCCCTTTATTATAATACATTTATTTGAGATTATTTATGACTTTACTCTGCAAAATTAGGCGACTGCCTAGGGCGGAAAGTCGACATGAGGTGCAAAATGATATTTTCATTACTGGTATTGTTGAAAATAAACTTTAAAATTAAATATTACAAGTTGTACTATAAGCGGATTAAACAACGAATAAAAATTCAGAGCAAGGTTATCAATAATCTCAAATAAATGTATTATAATAAAGGGCGTAATTTGAAAAGTTCGCCTAGGGCGCAAAAAAGACTTGTGCCGTGCCTGGCTATCTGACCGTCGCGCGCATGCGTCGAGCAGTCACGATTCCATCTGAGTGCTCGCACTCGTCGCGCACGTCCACCGCGCACGCAAAGCGTTCCATCTCGCTCCCCCCTTCGGCCAGAAAAAAGCGAGAAACGAACACTCGGAATTAGGGATCTGTTCACGATAAGAGCTCAACGCCGGTCCCGACCAGCGAGCACATACGGAGACAATACTGTGTTAATTACATACAGCCGATGACGCTGAAAATCGTCCATCATCTTTACTTATTTTCGTTCACAAACTGTAATATCTCTGGGGTGGGCCGGCAAACGAGTATAATCCAGAATTATTATTAGTTTTTCAGGAAAACACTGACGTGAAAGTTGATAACATATATATTAAAAGAAACTTTTATTTTTACCTCCGATTCACAAGAAAGAACAAAGAAGACACTGAAACTGGAGGTAAAATTTCACTTATACTCATTTGTCCGCCCACCAGAGATATATGAAGGGTAAGTGGAAGAACTGGGAATGTCACGAAGCAGCGTTATCGAGAAAATTAAGTTTTAATACTTCAGACCATCAGTAAAGAAACAAGGTTCAACGAGTTTAATTTTCTTAAATAATTTCTTGTTTTACTTTGACGGCATAAGCTTATGCTTAGACAAAGAGTGCCTGCAATTTGTGCCTGCTGTCACATTATCGTGTTAATGTTTGCATTATTACCATACTTGACGCTGCAGTTTTGTTTCGGAAGCATATAATAATGTTGTTAGAAGCTTCGAACTTATTTGCAGCCAAAAAGTAAATATTTCGATTACCTTGTTCTTCCACCTGTTTCAGTGAATGTTAGGTAATCAACGATTTAAAATATATTAAGTAAAAACAACAATTTCTGCTCTTTTAATGCTGATTATTGATTGATCCAAATATTTAAGGTAAGTTTAATTTTTAATCTTTTTCAAATCGAGTGCATTGAGGGACACTTGATCGGTGTGTGAGGTGGGATACTTGAACAGCTGAAAATGCCACAAAGAGAACCATAGAACGGTTAATGAAACAAGAGAATGCGGCAAAAAAGTGGGATGGAAAATCTTTTCTTAATCAGATGATATCTAAGTGAAATGTCATTTAAGAATGTATTTATATTGTTTTATGTCATAGAGTTTAATTTTTTGGTTTCATTTTTTCAGTACTTCTTTCAAGTTAGTTTATTTTCTTTTTATTTAATGTTATTGTCAAAGATAATAAATATTTTTTTGGAAAGTTAATGTGTTATTAACTCTTAAAGTTCACTTACACAGTCCAACAAAATGAAACTTTTTTTTTGTTCCGCAATATCCATTGGGTGATTCTTGTAGAGTTTTTCGCCCTGAACACAAATCCGCAAGCAGAATTGCTCTATCACCCTCAGTTTTTGAGAAAATCGATTTTGAAAAAAATTGCAATTTTTCAACTTTGAACACCTTTTGTGTCGAAATGGTAATAGTTACTCGGTTGCTCGTTGCGTCAAATTATTCTATGAACCCTCCCGAATACAACGATGTAAGTTATTATTGCATTGTGAACATTTAAATAGGTTTAGACAACGATCAAAGGGAAAAGGACACCCGAAATGCACCCATTTTTGCAGATATCTTTTAATTTATTTCCAAAACTAAGGGTCTAGAAGAAAATCTGACCATCCCACAGGATGCAGTAGACATTTTTCCTTGGGAAATTATCAACAAAAGTGGTAAGTCACGTTTTTTTGTTCAATACAGAAGCGAAATAGTTTGGCAAAACGTGCGCCATCGACAGGGGTAGTCAACGGCGGCGCGCGAATCACTGCCGCCCAGCTTAAAACACAATCGTTTAACGCGCGTGACTACCACTGCCGGCGCCGCACGTTTTGCCAAACTATTTCGCTTCTGTATTGAAAACAAAACGTGACTTACCACTTTTGTTGATAATTTCCGAAGGAAAACTATCTGCTGCATCGCGTGGAATGGTCAGATTTTCTCCCAGACCCTTAGTTTTGGAAATAAATTGAAAGATATCTTCAAAAATGGGTGCTTTTCGGGTGTCATTTTCACTTTGATCGTTGTTTAAACATATTTAAATGATCATAATGCAATAATAACTTACATCGTTGTATTCGGGAGGGTTCATAGAATAATTTGACGCAACGAGCAACCGAAAAACTATTACCGTTTTGACAGAAAAGATGTTCAAAGTTGAAAATTTGCAATTTTTTTCAAAATCGAATTTCTCAAAAACTGAGGGTGATAGTGCAATTCTGCTTGCGGGTTCGTGTTCAGGGCGAAAAACTCCACAAGAATCACCCAGCTGATATTGCGGACCAAAAATCGTGTTGGACAGTGTTATCAAGTCTCCCTAACCTTTTGATCAGGTCTCCCCTTCAGTGGGGGATGCTTGTGCATAATGCCACTGCCAGAAAATGTTTAAATTCAGTCATTAAAATTAATTTTCAGCTCTCAAATTTGTACAAGTATATTGAGAATACTCTAAGAATCACAACTGAAATAATTAAATACAAACAAAGCAAACCATTATTATTATTTTAATATAAAAGCAAAACTGTGATCAACTATCCCGCCTTTCCACTATATCAAATTTTTAACGTTATCTTACGGGATTATTTGAACTTTATAACCCTTTCTGATTCGGCAATTCGATAATCCCAGTTGCCATCAACAAAATAGGCTATAAATCACAGATCAAGAAAAATGAACATTCACAGTTTTCCCGTTACCCTTCATTATGGCGTGATGCTTTTGCAAAGAATGTAACAATATTTCATCTACATTAGTATCATGCACTTATTTTAATGTATAGAGTAACACTAAATTCCATAAAGCATTACATAAAGATTAGAATACATCATTAGAAAGTACACAAGTGGTGGACAATTTTCAGCATTCAGAGAAGTGTGCTATAAATAAATAAAATCATCGAAATTCCCTCAACCTTCACTCCGCGTATTTACGTCTCGCCCCAATGATTGTGTTTCGCTGGCTCGCTCGTGTATGGTAGCCTTAAGACCTACAGAATGCGCGCCGAAATGAGGCCTGCCAGAGTAACGAACCGAAGAACACAATACAACATGGTTGTAACGCGAGGATTCGCGTCGCCTGTCTCAGTCGTCTCTAATTACATTCTCCTATCGAATGAGGCGACAGGACGAAATGCCTGGCGTTTTTCTGTCGCCCGTTTGATTAGCCGCGCGCGGTACCTGGCCCCGCGATATTTAATCGCGTGTCCGAGCAGCATTCTACCTACAGCCTCTGAGCGCCCTTGCGCCGTGAAGCGCCTTCGCTGAATAAATAATGCACGGCGATACTAACGGCTACGTAATGTCCCCTCGCGATACCAAGCTTTTTACCCTATCAGATACTTTCTCTACCGCTGGCCTTTAATAATTGACGCCGAAACTTCTCCAAATTGCCGCGAAACTATCGACCCGGCGGAACCTTGGAAGCTTCGAAAGAGCGATATGTAGGTACCGTTTTGATGAGGGTTTTGAAGAATCACGATCGGTGACGAATAGATAGTTTCTTAGGAGGAATAAATTTTTGTTTTATTATTGAAGAGAAATTGCAGATGACTGCAAAACGAGGATTTGAAAATTCATGTATAGGCAAGGATACTGTAGGGAAGCACGAGTATAGATGAAGAGGCTCGAATGAAGAGAAAACTAAAGGAGACGAACCATTTAGGGATGTTGCGAATATTCGAATGCTAGATAATTTGAATTTGAGATTAGAATACCAGAGGATTCGACTTTGAGATTCGAATACCAGAGAATTCGACTTTGAGATTCGAATACCAGAGAATATGAATAATTAGGAGTATTCAAATATTCGAATATTCGAAGAAATTATTCGTATTCTAAATTATTTGAATTATTCTAAATTATTCGAATTATTCTAAATTATTTGAATTATTGTAAATTATTCGAATTATTCTAAATTATTCGAATTATTCTAAATTATTCGAATTATTCTAAATTATTCGAATTATTCGAAATTATTCGAATTATTCTAAATTATTTGAATTATTCTAAATTATTAGAATTATTCTAAATTATACTAAATTATTCTAAATTATACTACATTATTCTAAATTCTAAATTATTCTAAATTATTCGAATTATTCTAATTGACTAACTGGCGACTCACGAGTTGCCGGGGGCTCCTCCGCCTTGCGGCCACGCTGAACGACCCCCTCCATACCTACTAAACATTGACGAATGCAGTCGAATTCTTCCGTCCCTACACAGACATAAATACATTCGATTGCTACGGCCGGCCACGGCTATACGTTTACATATAATTATAATTAATACGACTATACGAACTGATATATACTTACTTTTACTCGTCTCTGTGAATGACAAGGGATGGTATATCCACATCAATTTTTGTTATGGCTATCCTTAACAGCGAAGATAACGAATGATCCGCTAATCTTGACCGATATTTATTTTTTATATTTTTCATAACGGAAAACGCACTGTCGCATCTGTACGTAGAACCAAACATTGATTAAATTTTTAAACCCAAATCCACCAATTTCGGATACTTTTCTTCTGATAATAATTTAAAAAACTCCTGTCCATATTCATTTCTGGCGAGTACGAACGGATCTGCTTGCAAATTACACAATTCAACTCGATAATACATTTCTTGGTCTTCGATCAAAATACAGCAACAATTTAAAAAGCGCTTTACAGATTTCGATACATTAATGAAAAATGAGCTTATAATTTTTAATAATCCAAAAGGATGTAAGATCGAAGACCAAGAAATGTATTATCGAGTTGAATTGTGTAATTTGCAAGCAGATCCGTTCGTACTCGCCAGAAATGAATATGGACAGGAGTTTTTTAAATTAATATCAGAAGAAAAGTATCCGAAATTGGTGGATTTGTGTTTAAAAATTTCATCAATGTTTGGTTCTACGTACAGATGCGAAAGTGCGTTTTCCGTTATGAAAAATATAAAAAGTAAATATCGGTCAAGTAAGTATATATCAGTTCGTATTGTCGTATTAATTATAATTATATGTAAACGTATGGCCGTGGTCGGCCGTAGCAATCGAATGTATTTATGTCTGTGTAGGGACGGACGAATTCGACTGCGATGTTTAGTAGGTATGGAGGGGGCCGTTCAGCGTGGCCGCAAGGCGGAGGAGCCCCCGGCAACTCGTGAGTCGCCAGTTAGTCAACCCTGAGTTAGAAGAAGATAACGTATTGTTTCAAATTTAAGAATCAATAAACAAGTGACTATTCAAAGCGACAAACTTTATTGTCAAAAAAATGTGTCGCAATAAATTAGTCCTCGTTAAAAGTTGTATGTAAATTTCGTGTACTCAAATTATTTTCTGTTTTATGTACTTCTTACACGATTTTTAAGAAGCTTGTATATGCCTTTTTGGGACATTTATTTTTCAATGAATGTATACATAATATTCGTCAAAAAAAAAAAAAAAATAGCATCGAGCAGTATGCAAACCCCACCCATCAAAATCCTCCTTCAATCCACCAGAGATGGGCAAAATTTCTATTAAAACGTAATTTCGAATAACGAATAAAAGTTAAAAGAATTATTCATCACGTGTCGATTAAACTTAACTCGGGTCAACGAACGAGTGAGAGTCAAAATTTTATTTAAACAAAACATTTCGCCATCCCTGATAACAACCATGTAACAACTCTCGACAGCACGTTTAACATTGTCTCCAGAAGCGCAAGTTTGCAAAAGCCCCGCGTTCAAGGAACCCTATGAAACACGATCTGCGGTGTTCCGAGCGAAACAGCTTACATTTCAAAATTTAGTCGTCGCGCCGAAGAATATAGTTTACAGATCAGAGGGAAGGTACCAGCTGTCGACACCTACCGTCTGCCACCCAGTTTTAAAGTTTCCATCTTCGGAGGCTCGTTTCATCGAGCAGCGTTTCGATGGTTAGGAAGATTGGAAAGCTGAAGTAACGTTGGTCCAGATCATGGTTGTTTATCTCGCCATTTATACCGCGAACGCGACAACGGGACAGAGTGCCATTCGTCATTCGCCACTAGAGCGATCGTCCCTCCTGGACGGACTTGTCGCGTTGCTGGTTGCCTCGAAGCAAAGCAAGTCAGTCGGTCGGTCAGTGTCGTCGTGTCGCCTCTCCTTCTCGATACTGGCTCGGTCGTCCCGGAGATCCCCGCGGTCCTTAGTTCGCGAACAAGTGTTCTCGAGATCGCCCGCGATACCGTCCTCGTCCCCGTGACTCTAGGCCGCACCGTTCCATTTAAAGGTCTGTATCTGCTGCCACTGGCGCCTCCACCACGAATTCTCCTATACTCCAAGATCCCGTAGTATAACTGCCCTTCCACTATGCTGCCCTCGTTAGTTAAAACGTCCTATCTGACATTTCGTAACATCCGAGAAAACTGAAGTTTAATAATTTCCTTTGTGCCGTCCTTGTTTCTCGTCATTTAATTTTAAAAATGTAGTCATTATTTCGTGGCAGCCTAATATAATTTTTTGTCATAGGTGTACCGGCATATAATGTATTATTAACGTGGCAATTAATTAAATGTTTCAGATAGGATATTTTAACTTAGTAAAGAAAGTAAGGTAGGATACTTTAATATAGCAAACACTTGAAATCGTATTTAATTCATACTTTTAAATGTACAACTTAAACAAAAGTAACATTTACGTAAACTAGGTAGTTAAAAATAAACATACCAACGTAAACATATACATACAACTTAAACATACGAACAAATTAAACATAGAGATGAACATAACGGCTTAATGTTAATAATCATCATCGTCATTATTATTCGACACTTTTAATGATTCCCAAAAGGCAAGCCGATTGGCTGGCATGATTGGCTTCAATTTTGTAATTAAATTTTCTTTTCTCTGTGCTGAAATTCCTTTACATTGAACTCTGGCTTTTCGTTTTGATAATTTAGTTTTCATTGCTTTTGCGTTAAGAAAATTTAACGCCTGAAATTCAGCAGAAAAATCATTTTTATATTTTATGATTTTTTCCCCTCTTGCGAATCGAACATGTACAAAATCATGAAGATATGGTCTAGGAGAAATTTTTTTTTATTTGTGCTGAGAAGTGAAGTAGATAATACATAGGACATTATAAACTAGTAAAACGATCTGAAAAGCAGTTAGGGTGAATAAATTAGACCGTTTCTAGATCTCTACGAAGCACGTAGGATTTTCTAACTTTACCTAAAAGGTAAAAGACACGTGGAACTTCAAATATTTCAACATATCATTGTTATGTTGTTAAATATTTCAACACACATTGAGCTTTTCTTCGAACCTTTTAGAGCTCCCATTTGCCTCCGAATTTTTGTTTCTGGGGTCTTTGAGTGAGTTGATTGTGAGGTTGACGTTTTTAGATTAATTTTTAATCATTTTTTGGGACGTGTTGTGGAACGATTGGGTTTAAGGGAATAGGCGTTTTGTGTGGTTAACGGGGTTTCTCTAGTTAGGTTTCTCTAAAAATATAGGATTTCTTTCGGAATTTATTTGTGTAAGATTACTTTGTTTATCAAGTTAAAACTTTGTTCATTGCTTGTACTATATTTTGAGAATAGCACCTATTTTTTTTTTTAAAGAAAATATAACGATTTTAGTAAAAGTTTTAAATTCAGGGTTTTCAAAATTGACTGTCATGGTATCAGTTGCCCAGGTAGCCTGAAATAAAAAATTGAAGGAGATTTTTAATTTGTGTGGGTGAGGTTATAGCCGGTACTAGATTAAATAAAAAATATTCAAAAATTTCTAGCTCTTATTCAGTGTTCCTCAACCTTTTCTGAATCGTGATTCCTTTTTATAATATTCAAATAACCTGCGACCTTTCCCCCCATATAAGGTAATGAAAACACATTAAAAATAGATATTTCACAATATAATTAATAATATTAAAAATAATATGACTTAATAATATTAAAAACAAATTAGGAATCATTGCTCTACTTTCTAGAGCAAAATTATTTTTTTCTTTGAGACATCAGCATTTTGTTATTTTTGAATATTTTTCATTTATTCTAGTACCGGCTATAACCACACTCATACAGCTAAAGAATCTCTTTGAATTATACCTTTTAATAAAAGCGTTATTTTGACATAAAAAAAAAATAAGTGAAGTTCTCCAAATATAGTGCAAGTAACGAGCAAAGTTTTAAGTTGATAAACAAAGTAATTTCTTAGAAACAAATTCCGAAAAAGCACACTATATTTTTAAGCTCCTAGACTAGGCGTGTCCCTTAATTATATTATTACCTTGAAGGTGGTAAAGATAATATATATTCTTTAGTTCCATTTAGGATGAACCGAGTTGAATGGCATCTCCAAGGTCTAGGATCTTCTAAAACTGTTTTATGGTTCGATATTTCCAAGGTTGCATTCAAACTAAATTTACGGGTCTGTGTTTATCCCCGCAGACCCATCGATTCGGTGTTTGTTTCTCTTTTCTCCGGAATATTTCTGCACATGTTGGTATTCTCAGCAAGCAGCGATGAAGGAGAATCGATCGATGACCCGTTGTCGATTCAACTTATCAGCCCTATACGCGCAGCACCTGCTTCTTCCCTTTGCTTCATTCGTGCGGTGAATAACTTCTCAAGTTTAATCTCTCAACTAAGTTTAGCCTCCATTCGATACTGTAGCAAGGAGCATCAATAATATCGATACAGTTCAGCAAGAAGCGCTCGTCGAGCAAATCCCATTGCGCCCTTTCCTCGATTTCATACCTATTATCAGATTGGTGGCCAAAAGAAGGGCTAAAAGGGCCTACACTAATGTCCTTTTATTTGGGGACGTATTCCAGATTCTAGATTCGAAATTCTAGATTCTAGAATAGAGGTGTAGATTTTTCAAAGAGAATAAGGTAAATGGCCCAGTGGTGAAACAGTTAAGGAAGCAGTTGAGATAATTGCAATTTCTTTTATATTTAAATAGTATAAAATTATAACTAAATATAATTATTCGGAAGCGTAAAATTTCTAGTTTCAGATAACGTAACAAGAATCTACATTTATTAAAGGAAAAGTTTTAAATTAATTAAAACATGAAACTGTTCATATGACCCAGTAATTAAATGAAATTCATAGCGTGCCCCAGTCATTAATTATCAGCGTCCCAATTATTGAATATATATTTAATTGAACTATTTCTATCAGATAATGAAACGAAATGAATACGGTGATATTTTGGGGTAATAAAAACATTTTATTTATAATACATTTGTGTTAAATCTTCGGCATGACTTTATGTCTGAAAATGATTAAAAGTATATTATAAAATTTTAGGTTATGCTAATATTATGACGAGTTTAAGATTAATTATCCTAATAATTCTTAAACAGTATTATATTTTTTCTAGTTATTATTAACGTAAATATATAGGATACAAAACAATACTTCGCTGAATACTGACGTCTGTACCAGTGTTTATATAACCATTAAACACGCGTTTAATAACTGGTCCGTGACATGTTATCGTGTACTATTGGATAAACGCAACAATTTCAATATTAAAAACCAAAAATTATTAAGAGATCCAATTAATTTCCAATTCTTCAACATATAATAAATCCACAACAACTGTACTATTTCAAAAATGATAAAATAATAATTAATTACAACCTTAACAAAAATATTCTCTCGCTTGCTCGAACCCATTAGGTGAGACGCGAGATTGAAACTGTCGAAGCTTTACTGTATAATAATATTTTCGCATGATATAACTATTCAGTTATGTAAGCTTATAATTGTATCTATATAAAGCTAATACATTTTGCAATTATATTTCGAATAGTTTAAACGTTGCAAATTAATAAAACTGTTATTATTAATCAAATTTCTTCTCGATTTTTAATTATTGGGCCATGTTTAAGTACTGGGACATTTACGTTACATAAAAATATCAATTTTAAACCTTCTTTCGACCACCAATGTATACTACGCAAAAGAAATACCTGGGAAACATTTAATACTATTCATTAAATTTAGATTAACATGTACGATGGAAAAGGGCAAAAATTTTACACATATTCATACTTGTAGTGCAATCACAAAAGACGCAATGTTATAATAGAATACATAAAGCAAATGTAAACATGTTAATTAAACAAAGAAGAAAATATAAAAGAGAGTACATTGAACATAGAAAGAAGCAGATTGAAGTGTCAATGTAACTTTAGATTAGTAAAACTTCAGCTGTTAATGCTGTATATATGACGTGCTAATTTTATCCCGGTCACGGGATACCCTGCTGTAACATTGGCACTTAATTAACATGTATTAAAGAAAATACCAAAGGACACAATTTGTATGTATTTTCACGCTTGTAGCGCAATCACAAAAGATGCAATGTTATAATAAGATATTTGAAGCATATGTAAATCTCTTAATTTTTATATTAGGTGTATAACAAAATGAAATTAAAATTTTTCGACCGTATTTATAGAGAATCCAAAAAACCAAAGTGATATCAGCGCATTAGTTCGGTCAATTAAAAATTGAACTAATGCGCTGATATCACTTTGGTTTTTTGGATTCTCTATAACAAAATGTTACGAAAACCTGCCAGTGTTCCCCCAGGTATAGATACACTAACAAGGAAAGATCCCGAACCCGGAAATTCAAAAAATTCTGAAACTTTTTTGAATATGTAGGGGATTTCTTCTTGATTACAACGCAATTTTTGTTTGTTGCCCAAATTCACTCGAAGGGCGTGAAATTAACCCCTGAAAATTCGACTATTTTCCGATTTTGTGTTATAACCCGCCAATTGTAAGAGATAGAAAAAAAGTTTCAGGACAAAAGTTACTTCTATTAATTAGATCTATCATTTGGTAAAAAAATTGTTTTACAGTTCACGAGTTATAACACAAAATCGAAAAATAACCGGATTTTCAGGGGTCAATTACACGCCTCTAGAGTGAATTTGGGCAGCAAACAAAAATTGCGTTGTAATCGGGAGGAAATCCCCTACATATTCACAAAGTTTCAGAATTTTTTAAATTTCCGGGTTCGGAATGTTTCCTTGTAAGCAATAGTGAGGTACCAAACGCGCATGTCCAAACGGAACACAATTGATTGTGAAACCAGAGAGCCGAACACTTTTAAGTTATAATTTTGCAGTGTGATCAGATGTAAGAATTTTTGAGCCAAGAAAATCGGCTCTCGAATTGCAAATCGGGTTCCAAAATTCCGGGTACCCGAGCACCCTTAGTGATTAGATTCGAGATTTAGTAAAGTAACTAGTATCGAGGCCCACTCCTGCATAGCTGGCAACCAAAGCCCCCACAGACTCTTCGCAGATTTCTCCCCACCACCTGCCTCTTCACTCCTGCCAGAAACCTCACTATTGCTCGGTACACCTGTAATTACCTACGTTATCATAATTGAAAAAAAAAACTTTGTTTCGCAGCTAGCAGAACGGAGCTGCCATCTCAGCGACTCCTCTACATGTGGACATCGCCGTCCCGACTCAGGATCGGCCGAGCACCCAGGAAAAAGACACCCTAAGCTGATAGCTGCTCCACCGGCTACCGCGACCGGTGAACGATGGAGAATACCAAGAGGAAGCTGTCCTTCCTTGGATTTGGCAAAAGGGTATCGGTGAGTGAATATTTCTCTCCTCGAGTTTCATTGCTTGTACACCCAAAGTGGGTTATTAGATTTTTAATTTACGCGTCGCTAATCGACTTTCATTAAACGTATAACGAAGCTAATGAAGGCGGTAGGATGGAGAACGGGTAATAAATTAGAATAGAAATAGAGAAAATAGAGATTTAACTGGGTTCTTCGCCTTCCAGTTTTATTGATTTGTGATATTATTATTATTATTTATTTAACGATAATTTTTAATATTACTATTTAAACGGGACTCAGCCTTGGTATATAAATTATACAGTTATAATTATTATATGAGGCATTATCTATATACAAAATTTCTTGTCTCAGTTAATCGGTGAGAGCAGATGTATGCACAGCAGTTTGAATGGACGCTAGTGACTTATTAAAGAAATCTAATTCAGAAGTATATTTGTTTGCTTGGTTAGATGGTGAGGGTTGTGAGTTTGGTATATAGCCTGTTGGAAAAAGTGCTTATGAATGAGTTGGTAATACCTTTCGGGTATTTTTACACAGACATGTGACACTATCTAGAATTGGTTAAACGATTTCTCCACGCCTTGATTCGGCCGTGAATTTCTCGTTAGCTTTGTAATTGAAACGCCGAGTACCTTTGACGAGATTCGTTCATCTCTCATTCGCTATTTGCTTCTTTAAATTCCACTTAACAAGTTTATTTGATTCAGTTACTGAAGACTAGATTTTTATTTTCTTAATTTATTTTCTGCTTTAATTTATTTATTCATTTTCATAATTTTCTTAATTTATTTATTTTCTATTTTAATTCGTTTATTTTCCACTTTAATTTATTTATTTTCTACTTTAATTCATTTATTTTCCACTTTAATTTATTTATTTTCTACTTTAATTCATTTATTTTCCACTTTAATTTATTTATTTTCTACTTGAATTCATTTATTTTCCACTTTAATTTATTTATTTTCTACTTTAATTTATTTATTTTCTGCTTTAATTTATTTATTTATTATCATAATTTTCTTAATTTATTTATTTTCTATTTTAATTCGTTTATTTTTCACTTTAATTTATTTATTTTCTACTTTAATTCATTTATTTTTCACTTTAATTTATTTATTTTCCACTTTAATTCATTTATTTTCCACTTTAATTTATTTATTTTCTACTTGAATTCATTTATTTTCCACTTTAATTTATTTATTTTCTACTTTAATTTATTTATTTTCTGCTTTAATTTATTTATTTATTATCATAATTTTCTTAATTTATTTATTTTCTATTTTAATTCGTTTATTTTCCACTTTAATTTATTTATTTTCTACTTTAATTCATTTATTTTCCACTTTAATTTATTTATTTTCTACTTTAATTCATTTATTTTCCACTTTAATTTATTTGTTTTCTACTTGAATTCATTTATTTTCCACTTTAATTTATTTATTTTCTACTTTAATTTATTTATTTTCTGCTTTAATTTATTTATTTATTACCATAATTTTCTTAATTTATTTATTTTCTATTTTAATTCGTTTATTTTCCACTTTAATTTATTTATTTTCTACTTTAATTCATTTATTTTCCACTTTAATTTATTTATTTTCTACTTTAATTCATTTATTTTCCACTTTAATTTATTTATTTTCTACTTTAATTCATTTATTTCCACTTTAATTTATTTATTTTCTACTTTAAATTATTTATTTTCCACTTTAATTTATTTATTTTCTACTTTAATTCATTTATTTTCCACTTTAATTTATTTATCTTCTTCATTTTCTACTTCAATTTATTTATTAATTTTATAATTTTTCTTAATTTATTTTCGTAATTCTGCCGACATTCTTGAGTCAAAATCGTCCCTCTTTCTATTCTTCGTTGCCCAAACGATAAATTAGTTTTGAGAAGACCACTGGAACATTTTTATTGTCTCGTTATTTCTCCTCTCAAAAAAGTTGATTCATTGATTTCCATCTTTTTAATTAAGAAAAACTCAGAGACATGACTTGCGTTTTCCTCCAAGCCTCCAGTCGTCGTAGACTATCTACGAATTACGAGACGCCAAGTGTTTATTGAAATTTAAATTGACCGATTACCGTCGCGTTGATCGTTGACATCAATGAATCGAAATGTGCTTGGCTAATAAGACCTGATCTAATTACGAAGGAAAACACGAGGCAACGGGACACGTTCCGCGAGAATGTCTACCGATCGTTCGTTGTTTCCTTCGTTAACATTTCATTTACGTAATAGCCGAATCACGCGCTGGCCGCCGTTCCACTATTTACTCGCAATTCATGACTAGTAACCATACAGTCAAACCCGCGAAATTAATGTTTGGAGCTGTTGTGTTTTGCGAATTTTTACGACGACGTTAAAACTGATTACATGCCTGAATATTGCGAGGAGACGAGATTAAAATCGGATGTGTCCGCGCTCCGTTTCCATCGTAAAAGCGCGCGAAGTTGCGCGGCTACTCGCGTTACGAAATTACTTCGCGAGACTTACGACATAGGTACTTTGAAAAATTTAGGCGACCCTAATTTTTCCAACGTTCCCAGAGCTTTTCAGTTTATTTGTTTACAAGTTGACGCCGTATACCTGCAATCTCGTAATGTGGACATTTTGGAAAAGAGAATACAGTCTTCTATAAAAAGTATAAATAATTATACTTATTGTTGCTTAATTATTTGTACTGGGGAAAGTTTCTTTATTTAAGCTTCGAATATTAAACAAATTTCAATATATAGATTTATAGAGCATAAAACACTATTAAATTTCCATTGCCAGAATTCTTTTATACCTACTATAGTTTTCAAGACATACGTCCAGGAAAATAGGAAAGTAAACGTTCCTCTTTAAGGGGTATTCTCACATTAAAGAAACGAAAAGTAGCAGAAATTAAAAATTGCCAGATACTTATAGTAAGATTTCCTAAAAATTTTCCTACCGATAACCGAATTTTCGGATGACCGAATCTTCGGATGACCGAATCTTCGGATGACCGAATATTCGGATAACCGAATATTCGGATAACAGAAATTTCGGGTACGGGAGGAGCTACTGTAATAACAATAGTGTTCCGTCACTGTCGCCGAAGTTTCCCGATAGTTCGAGTGCGCTCGTGGAATTCCTTCCGGTCCATGGTGCAACTGCTCGAGTCATCGCACGGCTCGGACGCTCGGAATGCAGAAGTGGGCGATCGTCGCCGGAATTGCCTTGAATTTTTACCGATGGCTAACTCAGCTTCTCGCCGCTTATGGTCACCGCGCGAACGGAATTAATTAACGTTTCGCACGTGATTGCACAGACACATAGCGGCTGAAACGTTCTCCTTTAAACGCTTAAATTTAACACGTTGACTGCCACGGAATTTTTCACGATTCCAGTCTAAGGAGCCAATTTGATTTAATCATGTTATATTATTAAAAACTTTATTAATAGTACATAGTAATAATCAAAAAGCTTAAAAAATTTTTTTTTTACGAAACATGTTACGGATTATCTCGTAGTTGGTTTATGTAGCTGTACAAATGTAGCAAGTAATGAAGGGACGAGATAACTCGTAGTAGGCGTCCTGGGCAAGTAAAAAACCTACGAGATATCTCGTAGTTGGCAGTCAACGTGTTAATAATCCCGAACTCACCAGCCACTATGGATCGTCGAGGCATTCAAAATAGTCGTCTAACCGAAGAATGAACCTTCTAATTCACTATACTCACTGTAAATTGGCGAGGGCAGTCCACGAGGTGCTCTATTCACTGATACCCTTCAAATTTACATATAATTAGTGCACAATATGTATATAAATTATTATATAGGTAAATTATTATTAATAATGTCATAAGCCCAGAAAGTTTTTTTTTTTTTAAGTCGAATCCAACGGTTTTCTTTTTTCGGAACTCATAATTGAGTTCCTATGGTATTATATATGTATATACAATTTTTTAGCAAAATTAGTGCCCCAAATTTCATACGTTCCCCTTGTAAGAATGAAATCCACGATTTTTGGACTACTGCACACTTTTAAAAAATTTTAGTTTCGATATCTTGAGTCCAAACCTCGACTGACAGCACGAAGTTAGAATGACTCACGCTTTTTTTATGTAGCGTCCATCCTCGTTGATTATAATGACTCTTCGCCGCTCGCCAACAATTTTCTTTGGCATGAATTTTACGCTTCACTCTTTCGCAATAAGATAATCGTCTATTAACATAGCTGTTGGTACATACATATTCGATTTGACCAACTTTATATGTATCACACATTTTTTCCTCAAGTTCAAGCGCCAAGATTATCGCTATATCTCTCGTAGGCAAGCAAACGAGTATAAATAAAATTTTACTTCAATAAGAAACCGTTTCCCCCCCTTTCTTGTGTGAAACGAAGTTAAAAATAAAAGTTTATTTTGCTCAATTTGTAATTTAATTCAAATTGTGTATTTTTTTTGGTAATTTTAATCAAAATTTGAAATTTTTTGATATTTCAATTCAAAATTTGTATTTTTTTTTCAATTTAATTCAATTTTTGTAATTTTGTCCACTGAGACGGGACATATGTTATCAATTTTCACGTCCAAAATTCAATACTCGATCTTACACAACACTTCCAAATATTCCAAGTGTCTTCCTGAAAAACTAATAATTCAGCTTTATACTCGTTTGTCCAACCACCAGAAATATAGTAACCGACATTTCGCCCTCTCAATGAATTTTCTTCCACGTGCGTTAAACACGCAGCGCAGAGTCCGCAAGTGGTAGATTGTTGAGATTCGTTGCTCCGATGCAACCATCAGGGTGCTCGTCGTGCTTTCGCGAATGAGCATCTGCTTTTTTCCAGTTACGTCTACAAATAACTCGCAGGGTGCGCTGAAAATAGGAGCAGAGCCGCGAATGAACTAAATTACCGTGGGAAAATGACTGGAAGCGATAAAATTAGGTGTGTAACGACGCTTCAATGTTAGAGCTTACAATTAGTCGAATCTTCGAGACCGATTGAAGGCTTTGCTATAAAAATAGGGCAGCTCTAAATGTGTCAACTTACGGAGAACTAATAAAAACAGTGTTAACAAAATATTCGTAGCTGTATGCTCAAAGTATTTTACCCACTTAGAATCTACAATTTAACACAGCCTTTAACACTATTAGCAACTAACAATATCTTTTCTCTATGGCGGCGTGAATTTTCGAAATTTGGGGCTACACCATTTTGCATAAAATAAATCGTATAAAAGGCCACGTATCTCGGGTAAATAATTACATTAAACAAAATTTAATTTTTCTAAAAATTTTAGAGAAATTATTTTCTAAAGATTATAGAAAAATTATTTCCTAAAAATTTTAATGGAAGAAATATGCTCCCTTCTTTCACCAATTTTTTTCACATTCAATCTGCTATATACATATAGAGCTGCTTCTTTTTTTACAACAAAGTCTCGAATTATTTGAACGAAACCCACTCCACAAGATCGAATAAGCGTCGACCCTAAACTCGAAACGTCGTCACACGCCCGTCAAAGAGAAATTAATATCCGAGTCAACGCAGGAAGATAGAAATTGCTTGGGTGCAACATGTGTGAGACAGATTGCCGCGTGTTTCGCGGAACTTTCGTTTCTGATCGATGTAACGCGCCGAGAGGCAGAGTTCTTAGGTGTCGTGCGATTCGATGCACTACTCGGCGTCCCACGTTAAATGGTTATTGACCCACGACCGTCAGCAATCAGGCCAATCAGTCGGCACGAGCTTGTCCCGCTTTTCGAATCCATCCAGGAGCTAACCGCCACGCGGTGCAATGATAATCCCCCTGCACCTTTGCGTGCACGAAGCTGTGTGCAAGATTTTAACCGATTTGTTTACAAAGAGTGAGCCAAGAAATAGCCTCTTTTTGGTCCCACGATTTTGGAACTGAATTTTATGCGAAACGATACCTTACGATGAGACATCAATCACACGAAATTTTCAAGTTGAGGTGACAATTAGTTTCTGAGATATGGGAGGTGAAAGAAGTGAAAATTCGTTCACGCGTCGACCCATGCGCTTCGATGTACGAAATTCTATGTCAGTCCGATTATTTAAACAATTATTTCTACGGGTTTTGCTGACTGCTCGCAACGAATTTGAACTTAGATTTTCAAAATTCACCAACAAAAAAATCAAAATCAAGAAATATAAATGTCTGTGTCGTGGGTGCTTCTTTTAATATATCAAAATTCACAATGGCCGAATCAATATGGTGGACGATATATTAACCGTTTTAGTGCCAGGGGTTTTTAAAAATCCGTGTCGGATTGTGCCATGAAGCGCGATAGCGCTTCCTTCATTTATCTGACCAAAAAAAAGCGACACGGTTCACCACAGTACGCGAACAGCGCGACCGCGCTGCGTGGCACTAAAACGGTTAAAAAAAGCACTCACTACACGGACATTTATACTTTTCATTTTGATTTTTTGTTCGTGAATTTTGAAAATCTAAGTTCAAATTTGTTGCGAACAGTCGGCAAAACTCACAATGGTCGATTCAATATGGTGGATGATATATTAAAAAAAGCACTCACTACACGGACATTTATATCTTTCATTTTAATTTTTTGTTCGTGAATTTTGAAAACCTAAGTTCAAATTTGTCGCGAACAGTCAGCAAAACTCACAATGGTCGATTCAATATGGTGGACGATATATTAAAAAAAGCACTCACTACACGGACATTTATATCTTTCATTTTGATTTTTTGTTCGTGAATTTTGAAAATCTAAGTTCAAATTTGTTGCGAACAGTCAGCAAAACTCACAATAGTCGATTCAATATGGTGGACGATATATTAAAAAAGCACGTACTACATGGACATTTATATTTTTTATTTTGATTTTTTGTTCGTGAATTTTGAAAATCTAAGTTCAAATTTGTTGCGAACAGTCAGCAAAACTCACAATAGTCGATTCAATATGGTGGACGATATATTAAAAAAAGCACTCACTACATGGACATTTATATTTTTTATTTTGATTTTTTGTTCGTGAATTTTGAAAATCTAAGATCAAATTTGTTGCGAACAGTCAGCAAAACTCACAATAGTCGATTCAATATGGTGGACGATATATTAAAAAAGCACGTACTACATGGACATTTATATTTTTTATTTTGATTTTTTGTTCGTGAATTTTGAAAATCTAAGATCAAATTTGTTGCGAACAGTCAGCAAAACTCTTAATGGTCGATTCAATATGGTGGACGATATATTAAAAAAGCACGTACTACATGGACATTTATATTTTTTATTTTGATTTTTTGTTCGTGAATTTTGAAAATCTAAGTTCAAATTTGTTGCGAACAGTCGGCAAAACTCACAATGGTCGATTCAATATGGTGGACGATATATTAAAAAAAACACCTACTACATGGACATTTATATCTTTTATTTTGATTTTTTGTTCGTGAATTTTGAAAATCTAAGTTCAAATTTGTTGCGAACAGTCAGCAAAACTCACAATGGTCGATTCAATATGGTGGACGATATATTAAAAAAAGCACTCACTACACGGACATTTATATCTTTCATTTTGATTTTTTGTTCGTGAATTTTGAAAATCTAAGTTCAAATTTGTTGCGAACAGTCAGCAAAACTCACAATAGTCGATTCAATATGGTGGACGATATATTAAAAAAGCACGTACTACATGGACATTTATATTTTTTATTTTGATTTTTTGTTCGTGAATTTTGAAAATCTAAGATCAAATTTGTTGCGAACAGTCAGCAAAACTCACAATGGTCGATTCAATATGGTGGACGATATATTAAAAAAAGCACTCACTACACGAACATTTATATCTTTCATTTTGATTTTTTGTTCGTGAATTTTGAAAATCTAAGATCAAATTTGTTGCGAACAGTCAGCAAAACTCACAATGGCCGATTCTATATGGTGGTCACACCTTCTTACAATCACAAATTATTCACATGGTGTTCACTGCACTCCAGGGCCATTTTTTGCCATTTTTACAATTTTCGAATTTTTGAATCTATTCACTTTTGAGTGACAATTAAATGTTCTAATAATTTTTTTTCTAGAAATGTACATTTTGATGTGATGAAAATTGTAGTGCAAAAGAGCGATTTTCCACGGTTGTGGAGAAAAGCGATATTTTTTTCTCGATAAATCCCCTTTGGGAGTCGCAGAGGCGCGACATTTGAGCTCGAAAATTAAAGGGATAGCCCTCCAATAATAAATAAAATAAAATAAAATAATGATAAAACGGGTTATACCCTTTAGTAAAGACAAACACGACGATATAAAACAGTTCACACGAATCAGCAAGATTTCAAAGAAATCTCCCCCGTTTCTTTTTTTTTTTTTAAAGCAGCCTGCATGCCACGAACACAGTGAACAATTTTACTCGAGTTAGTAAAGTAACGCGCCTTGTGGTTAATTTTTATTGAAGATGCTTTCATTAAGAGAAGCGTTGGTTGATATGTGGATAGTGATCGAGTCCATTTTGCATTCCTCGCGTTGCAAACAATATTGGTTTTCCAGGAACGCTTACGTCAGAGCGTTCGATGGAATTTTAGACTATATCTCGGTGATACAGTTTTCGGAATACCGCGGCGAGCCGCAATCGGTATTCCTCGAGCCCCGAGGACTGCCGAGCTGCCAGGAACTGCGTACTTTCTGTTCACTCGTCCCCTAATGCAATTTATTTCGCTATTTGTTTACATAGCTGTATTCTCGAATATCACTGGCGTCCACCCGAGGCGGCCAACAGCGGTATTTGTCGAGCCAGTTGCATAAGTTGGCGAGATTGAATCCAGATGCGCGTTGACTGCATTTCCAACGCGATTCCGATCTCGCGCGACCGTAGATGATGAAACGCGTCGCTTCTCGAGGAAAACAGTCTGTTTTCGCCTTTCCTTTCTAAATTAAGTTTGCCTCAAATTATTGAAGTAGTCAGTACGGATTCGATTTAAATTATTGAAGTAATCCTTATTTGAATCTATTTATTTCAAATTATTTAAATATCTCAAAGTAATCGGTACGGATTCGGTATTTTAAATTATTTAAGTAATCCTTATTTGGAACTATTTATTTCAAATTATTTAAATATCTCGAAGTAATAGGTACGGATTCGGTATTTTAAATTATATAAGTAATCCTTATTTGGAACTATTTATTTCAAATTATTTAAACATCTCGAAGTAATAATAGGTACGGATTCGGTATTTTAAATTATTTAAGTAATCCTTATTTGGAACTATTTATTTCAAATTATTTAAATATCTCAAAGTAATCGGTACGGATTCGGTATTTTAAATTATTTAAGTAATCCTTATTTGGAACTATTTATTTCAAATTATTTAAACATCTCGAAGTAATAATAGGTACGGATTCGGTATTTTAAATTATTTAAGTAATCCTTATTTGGAACTATTTATTTCAAATTATTTAAACATCTCGAAGTAATAATAGGTACGGATTCGGTATTTTAAATTATTTAAGTAATCCTTATTTGGAACTATTTATTTCAAATTATTTAAATATCTCAAAGTAATCGGTACGGATTCGGTATTTTAAATTATTTAAGTAATCCTTATTTGGAACTATTTATTTCAAATTATTTAAATATCTCCAAGCAATCTGTACGGATTGGGTATTTTAAATTATTTAAGTAATCCTTATTTGGAACTATTTGTTTCAAATTATTTAAATATCTCGGAGTAATAATAGGTACGGATTCGGTATTTTAAATTATTTAAATAATCCTTATTTGGAACTATTTATTTCAAATTATTTAAACATCTCAAAGTAATCGGTACGGATTCGGTATTTTAAATTATTTAAGTAATCCTTATTTGGAACTATTTATTTCAAATTATTTAAACATCTCAAAGTAATCAGTACGGATTCGGTATTTTAAATTATTTAAGTAATCCTTATTTGGAACTATTTATTTCAAATTATTTAAACATCTCGAAGTAATAATAGGTACGGATTCGGTATTTTAATAATTTAAGTAATCCTTATTTGGAACTATTTATTTCAAATTATTTAAATATCTCAAAGTAATCGGTACGGATTCGGTATTTTAAATTATTTAAGTAATCCTTATTTGGAACTATTTATTTCAAATTATTTAAACATCTCAAAGTAATAATAGGTACGGATTCGGTATTTTAAATTATTTAAGTAATCCTTATTTGGAACTATTTATTTCAAATTATTTAAATATCTCAAAGTAATCGGTACGGATTCGGTATTTTAAATTATTTAAGTAATCCTTATTTGGAACTATTTATTTCAAATTATTTAAACATCTCAAAGTAATAATAGGTACGGATTCGGTATTTTAAATTATTTAAGTAATCCTTATTTGGAACTATTTATTTCAAATTATTTAAATATCTCAAAGTAATCGGTACGGATTCGGTATTTTAAATTATTTAAGTAATCCTTATTTGGAACTATTTATTTCAAATTATTTAAATATCTCCAAGCAATCTGTACGGATTGGGTATTTTAAATTATTTAAGTAATCCTTATTTGGAACTATTTGTTTCAAATTATTTAAATATCTCGGAGTAATAATAGGTACGGATTCGGTATTTTAAATTATTTAAGTAATCCTTATTTGGAACTATTTATTTCAAATTATTTAAACATCTCAAAGTAATCGGTACGGATTCGGTATTTTAAATTATTTAAGTAATCCTTATTTGGAACTATTTATTTCAAATTATTTAAACATCTCAAAGTAATCAGTACGGATTCGGTATTTTAAATTATTTAAGTAATCCTTATTTGGAACTATTTATTTCAAATTATTTAAACATCTCGAAGTAATAATAGGTACGGATTCGGTATTTTAATAATTTAAGTAATCCTTATTTGGAACTATTTATTTCAAATTATTTAAATATCTCAAAGTAATCGGTACGGATTCGGTATTTTAAATTATTTAAGTAATCCTTATTTGGAACTATTTATTTCAAATTATTTAAATATCTCCAAGCAATCTGTACGGATTGGGTATTTTAAATTATTTAAGTAATCCTTATTTGGAACTATTTGTTTCAAATTATTTAAATATCTCGGAGTAATAATAGGTACGGATTCGGTATTTTAAATTATTTAAGTAATCCTTATTTGGAACTATTTATTTCAAATTATTTAAACATCTCAAAGTAATCGGTACGGATTCGGTATTTTAAATTATTTAAGTAATCCTTATTTGGAACTATTTATTTCAAATTATTTAAACATCTCGAAGTAATAATAGGTACGGATTCGGTATTTTAATAATTTAAGTAATCCTTATTTGGAACTATTTATTTCAAATTATTTAAATATCTCAAAGTAATCGGTACGGATTCGGTATTTTAAATTATTTAAGTAATCCTTATTTGGAACTATTTATTTCAAATTATTTAAATATCTCCAAGCAATCTGTACGGATTGGGTATTTTAAATTATTTAAGTAATCCTTATTTGGAACTATTTGTTTCAAATTATTTAAATATCTCGGAGTAATAATAGGTACGGATTCGGTATTTTAAATTATTTAAGTAATCCTTATTTGGAACTATTTATTTCAAATTATTTAAACATCTCAAAGTAATCGGTACGGATTCGGTATTTTAAATTATTTAAGTAATCCTTATTTGGAACTATTTATTTCAAATTATTTAAACATCTCGAAGTAATAATAGGTACGGATTCGGTATTTTAATAATTTAAGTAATCCTTATTTGGAACTATTTATTTCAAATTATTTAAATATCTCAAAGTAATCGGTACGGATTCGGTATTTTAAATTATTTAAGTAATCCTTATTTGGAACTATTTATTTCAAATTATTTAAATATCTCCAAGCAATCTGTACGGATTGGGTATTTTAAATTATTTAAGTAATCCTTATTTGGAACTATTTGTTTCAAATTATTTAAATATCTCGGAGTAATAATAGGTACGGATTCGGTATTTTAAATTATTTAAGTAATCCTTATTTGGAACTATTTATTTCAAATTATTTAAACATCTCAAAGTAATCGGTACGGATTCGGTATTTTAAATTATTTAAGTAATCCTTATTTGGAACTATTTATTTCAAATTATTTAAACATCTCGAAGTAATAATAGGTACGGATTCGGTATTTTAATAATTTAAGTAATCCTTATTTGGGACTATTTATTTCAAATTATTTAAATATCTCAAAGTAATCGGTACGGATTCGGTATTTTAAATTATTTAAGTAATCCTTATTTGGAACTATTTATTTCAAATTATTTAAACATCTCAAAGTAATCGGTACGGATTCGGTATTTTAAATTATGTAAGTAATCCTTATTTGGAACTATTTATTTCATATTATTTAAATATCTCAAATTATTGAAGTAATCAGTACTTGAAACTATTTATTTTAAATTATTTCAATATCTGAAGTTACTGAAGTGTCCCTTAACGGGTGGTAAAATATAAATGGAGGTGATTCTCCGCACGGAAACAAATCAAAGGTGTGGAATGGAACTTCTTTAATACAAAACTTTATTTTTGAGGAAAGCAATTCTGCAATTGTTGCAGATACAGTTGCACCTAATTAAGCTCCCATTTGGTAAATTTCATGGGTGCTTACTGTTTAACACTTCTGTTGCTCCTGCTGTTCCATAAGATCAATCAGAGCTACTCACAAGAGAAAACTCTGCAGTTTGTAAGAGACCTTAATAGAAGTATCTGACAATTTGTATTTCCTGCTACTTTTTACTTTTTTAAGGTAAAAACACCCATTAAAAATTAATATGTGCTTTCCCATTCTCCTGTAGGTATATCTTGCAAACTACAGTAGACATAAAAATATTGTTCCACTCACAATTGAATGGTTTTTTATGCTCCATAAAACTGTGCAATCGGATTATTTGAAATCTGCAATGAAACCCAATTTTTTGTTTAAAATTCGTTTGAAAAAATTCTATTGTACTTTTTCACTGTGTTTTCATATTCCTACTCGTCTTCTCCTCGTCTGAAATCGGTAGCCCTCTTATTCCCAACAATATATATAAAAGAATCATAGAAGTGGTGTAAACAGAGCGTACGACCCCGTTGTCGGAACTCAATTTTACATAGCCCGTGCAAAGTGCCCGATTGAAAGAAAAATGACCACGATCCATCGTCACCTCTGTTCACGTGTTGACACTCGGCGCGAATATCGCTAGCCACGGAATTTCTGGCACAACTCCATCGGCGGAAATCGATATTCATAAGCGGTGCCGCGTTTGCACGCGCGAACGTCCGACAGAAGCGACTCGGTTCGCCCGCTTATTCTGCAAATTATCGGCGGCCGAGTCGCCGATGACGTCTCCTAACGCGATTAACGTCACTCTTTGCTCTCGCGGAGCATTTTTCGTTAACAGGATTCCCCGATCTTCCGCTGCCTCTCGCGTGTAATCGATGAGCGTTCAGCAAAGGTTAACACGATTGAAAAAAAAAAAGCGAAATGTAGCTGACATAGAACTGATTCGCGAAGATAGAAATTTGGTGTAAAATCTGGGTGTCAAAATCGGGGACGAAACTATATAGGTTGCATAGCGCTCGGGGCAAGGATTCTGTTTGGCCCCTCTGCCAAATATTTTATCCCCTTTTGGTGCCCACCTGAAGAGTCCACACTTTACATAAAAAAAAAGGATTATAATAAACGTGTTTATTAAGCTGTTCGAAACATATTGCAGGTACCCTAATTTATTTGCTGTTTGGTAACAGATAAATAAATTTTAACCATTCGTAGCAGCAATTTGATTAAACATTTAAAATTGAAATTTAAAAATATTCACTTTTTTAGTATAAACTTAATAAAGATTAGTTTTTAAAAATAAGCGATTTTGCTATTTGTCACGAGATTAAAGTAATCTTAAGTCGAGCTGGCTAAGAAATTGCAGATGGTCTTCTAAGGGACTCGCAAGTAATGATTGAACTCGTAATGTAGACTGTAGATGAAATAGGAGGAGTTAGGAGTAAGGTTCGAAGCGTTTCCTGTTAACTAGCAGGATGCACGCACGATCTACCGTTTTCCATCGAATCCGCGCTGATTGAAAGCAGATGGGTCGTCCAAAGAGATTATCGAGCCAGCGAATGGATGGGTGTCTCCTTTTTTCCAGCAAATCCCCCGAATCGCCGTAATGACTTCGGATGTCGGTGCTGATGAAAATCGAAATTGAATCCGGGAACAGTTTCGCTCCGCAGCGAGCTTTCATTACCGGCTGCACAGGGCTAGGAAGATCTATTAATTCTCCATTTGGTGAGGTCTCGCGAGCTTTGGTCGAGGAGCTCCTCGTTCCCAGACCCCCCGCTTTTTATCAGAATGGAACTAGGAAGCTGGCCCGGGAGAAGCATGAAAAGTCAGGCGGAAGGCACTTAGATTAAATGTACGAAGCTCTGAAAACGTCCACTAGATCAGAGTGGGCAACTCGGAATTTAAGATCGAGCAAAAACTCGTAAAATACACATTCTCCACTTTTAGAATAGCCATAGAAATTTTATAACACAGAAATTGTGCATACACTTTGATTCATATCGACGCGCGTTACGAAGAGCAGCACGTTTCATTTTTTTCTTACGGACAACTGCATGTAGAAAAAATGAAACCTACTACTTTTTGTAACGCGCGTCGATATTAGGTAGAGGAAGCCTTGCAAATTTTTCCAGTGCTTCAAGTACCTAAAGTGCTATACTCAGGTACATAAAGAACCATATGTTGCCGACCTCTGCACTAGATCACCCACTTAACCCCCAAACTAGTGCATCACTACCCCCACTCTGGAGCTTCCTCCTCTTTAACCTCTTAGGCATGGCTGAGGTTTACGCGGGGCTGTTTCTCTGCACGGCAGAGTTCAACGCGAATTACGTGTAAACCATACAGCACTACAATGTGTGACGAACAATGCTGTTCAAAAACCGTCAAAAACAGTCTAAAAACCGTAAAAAAAACAGCCTGAAAACCGTCAAAAACCATTAAAAACAGCCTTAAAACCATAAAAACAACCTTAAAACCCAGGAAAAACGTTTACATAAGTAAGAATAACCGTCATTTTACGGTTATTCAGGTGTAATAGTGTATATTTTGTTAATTCCAGTTGTATTTGGACATAAAAAGGGGGTTAGTCTTACGTTAGTCCCGCAGGAAAAACCGGCAGCGTCGGCAGGAATAACCGCTGTTCGAAGTGAGAATAACCCTCAATTTCGCAAGTACATTGGGATGAAGTTTTTGATGATTAAATTATAATTTTTCTTAAAGATATGATACACATACTTTAACTTTAACAATTTACTACAATTCATACCTGACACTGGCATGTCAAAAACAAAGACTGTATATTCTGTCTGTATATGTATTATTAAAACTGTTGTAAATCGATGTGAAGGTAAAGAAGTGTGAAACAAGACATATGAAAACAATCACTTAATTCAAACGGTGAGCGAGTGAGCTACTAGAGTGAGCCACTATGGCGTGTCATTCAGAAAGATGACATCCGCGAAAGCCACTATAGTGGCGTGTCGTTCAGAAAAATGACATCCGCGAAAGCCACTATAGTGGCGTGTCGTTCAGAAAAATGACATCCGCGAAAGCCACTATAGTGGCGTGTCGTTCAGAAAAAATGACATCCGCGAAAGCCACTATAGTGGCGTGTCGTTCAGAAAAATGACATCCGCGAAAGCGACTATTGGGAGTAGAACATTAGTATGCGACACTAGCGGTCGGTATGCGAACTAGTAGTAATGGCCGACGCAAGTATACCATTTATTGCGGTCTACCAATTTTCACAGTATCGACGAACTGTATGTAGAAATAAATGTAGTGTAACAAATTGTAACACTATAATGAACAATTATTTCAATTTAAGTTTTCATAAAAGGGCCAAAAAGTGGAGCAACCAAAATTGTTCACATTACATACTTTTACATATTCCAAAATTGTGTCTAAATGTATTGTCAACACTTTTACTGTAAGAAATAACTTTGAAATAAACTTTTATACTACTGGATCCATATAAACATATAGTAAAAGGTATACTTGCGTCGTCCATATTTGTTATGTTACACTAGCGCCACCGTTCCCGCGGTAGTAGATTCCTTTGCCAATAGTGGCGCGTCGTGTCTAAGAGGTTAAGCTTGCGCAATGGAGACTCCATTACTGCTCGATACACCTATAAGCGTGTAAGCATGAATTTAATAATATAATATAGTATTCTAAAAATAACCGGGAAATGGAACTTATCAGTAGAATTTTATTTCTGTAATGACTTGTAACGTCCCAGCCCTACCATGAAATCGCCACTGTTAGTGCTCGCCAGCGCCACCAGAGGTCTAAGCTTTCCAACTCTTTCTCGCAAGTGGCAGGTCCCAATATCGTTCCATTGACGTGCGTTACGAAAAGTATCACGTTCCAATTTTCTTCAGAAAAGTAGCATGTTTGCCTTCGTTCTCACGAAAACTATCACGTTTCGGTTTTCGGTGCGAAAACTAGTACAGCACGTTTGAGCGGTTTGTCACGTGATTAAAGTTTTCATACGTGTGTTGTCTTTTGGAGATTAGATGGAATTATTATTTATTAAACAATATTTTCAACAGTTGAATTCTTTTAAATTGACGACGCGCTGAAACGTTGATAGTTTCTGCAGTCTGCAGTATAATCCAAAACCGGATATGTTAGTTTTCGCCGCGAATTCCCAAATTTGCTGTTTTTCGTAGTGAAACCCCGTGTCAAATGTGTTAGTCTTCGCGGCGGAAGACCCAAACGTGCTAATATTCGTCAGAAACGATGGAACCTGCGTCTTTTCGTGGCAAACTGAAACGTACTACTTTTCGTAAGATAAAAAAAAATTAAAACCGACTTTAAAAAAAAATAAAATTGCACTAAAGAGTAAAAAATAATTTTTTCCCTTATTTAATCTACAACTCTCATATTTTTTAAGTCGGCGCCAGATTTACACAGTGCAAGTGATGAGGCACCGACTTAAAAAATTTGAGAGTCGTAGATTAAATAAAGGCAAAAATTATTTTTTACTTTTTAGTGCAATTTTATTTTCTTGAAGCCGGTTTTAATTTTTTTAAAATTTTTTATTTTTAACTTTTTAGTTTTATATATATTGACACAACATGCTGAGGAAATATGTGCGTCGGTACATAAAATAATAATAATTAGGTAACAATAGTCTTTATTATTAACCAGAACTGGCAAAATATTTGGCCAATGTTGATGCAGTGTAGGATGGGACCACCGGGATATCGCCCTCTTTCGAATAAAAAAAAGATCATCGAAATCGGTTCATATGCTGACGAGTTATGGGGGAATAAACATATAAATAAATTATATTAATCATAACTAGTAAAATATTGGGCCACTGTTGATGCAGTGTAGGATGGGACCACCGGGATATCGCCCTCTTTCGAATAAAAAAAGATCATCGAAATCGGTTCATATGCTGACGAGTTATGGGGGAATAAACATATAAATAAATTATATTAATCATAACTGGCAAAATATTGGGCCAATGTTAATGCAGTGCAGGATGGGACCACCGGGGCATCGCCCTCTTTCGAATAAAAAAAAGATCATCAAAATCGGTTCATATGCTGACGAGTTATGGGGGAATAAACATATAAATAAATTATATTAATCATAACTGGCAAAATATTGGGCCAATGTTAATGCAGTGTAGGTTGGAACCACCGGGCAATCACCCTCTTTCGAATAAAAGAAAGATCATCAAAAACGGCCCATATGCCAAGGAATTATGAGGGAACAAACATTAAAAAAAAAATACTGGTCGAATCTATAACCTCCTCCTTTTTGAAGTCGGTTAAAAATTGAAACGTGCTACTTTTCATAACGCACGTCGATATACAAGTTCCAAGTTTTTTCCTCTCGGCCCCCAGGTGTCTAGGGCAGGGTCCGTCGGCTGTGACCCTACTTGATGCGTCTAGCTGACGGTCCTAAAACGAAACGCAGACTCCCTCTCTCTTCTTGTTCTCGAGGGATCCTTATTACTATTCCTACCACGACCAGTCAAATGACCGTTTTTAAAATTTCGATTAGAATTTCCTGTATACAACGTAATTGAATCGCCCTTAAACTTCACGACTTTTCCTCATACATACGTATAAAACATTTTTCAATATTCGCTTCTTTTTTTATTGTTTATTTTCTGAGAAAAATTTGTAGTCTGTCTTACCTTGAATAAAAATATATTTTTTCAGAAATATTAGTGTTTTAAAGCCGTATTTTTCGCGAATGTTTAATAACATTCGTCATTTGACCGATCGCGGTAGGAATAGGCATATGTGAAGTGTCGGTAGGAATAGCGTTAAAACGTCAATCCACCTGCTCTGCAATAGTTATAGTTACTCCCATTACGCATAACTAGGCCTTTTAGGGATTACGGTTACGCCGGAGGCGACGAGGCAAAAAGATCCCTTACCGAGAGAGAGAAAAGACCAAGACAGACTTCTTCCACCCCCCACAACTTCTCCCCCTCCCCCTCTCTTTCATGGTCAGTAAAAAGCACTATATACTTAGTGCAGTAAGTCATAAAAAAGTAGTCCAATAAAATAGAAAAAAGTATGTTCTATAAAATCATGTTATTAAGGGGAATTCCCTGAACTAAAGTAAAGGACCAAAATAATATTAATTTAATCGATCGGTGCAACGACGTTAAGAGCCAAAAGAGCGTTTTAATTGCTGTAGCGCGTCGCCCATTAAAACGCTAAAACGCTAAAACGTTAAAGCGACAGGCGAGAGGTGTCTCTGTCTCTCCTTTAGCTCCCAAGCCCCTCGCTCGGCATCGCATCGCCGTCGAGGAGCACTTACGCAAGGCCGGAAGCCGTAAATTCGATTACAAGACCGGTGTCAATCGTGGCCCGCAGTATCGTAAAGGTTGATTACGCGGTAACGTTGCACGGAGAGGTGACGGCGCGGCGCGGCGCCAGCTTTTATGGGAGTATGCTGCTGCATGTCAAACTGCCGGAGGAGGATCCATTCCATGGTCACCCCTACACCCGTCAAGGTGACTATTCTAGCTGTTCTCCCCCCTTAAAGGTCTACGCACACATGTCCGTTCCGTGACGGTTCAGTACGAACTGTCTATTTGTTTCAGTGCCAGCAACTTGACAGGGACAAGTGTGAACTGTTCCATTCCAAAACTGACAAACTTACTTTACCGCTGAACCGTCACGGAACTGATAAGTGTGCGTAGACATTAAACGATTTACATACCGAGCTTTAGAGATTCTCAAACGAAGGCCAATTCCTTCTCGTTACCCAGACGCGCTCATCTCTTACTCGCTTCGCATTCATTCTTTCGCCTCTCATCGATCCGGTTTTCCGGTTGCTGAGTCATTCTGTGTTTTAAGTTCGCCACGTTATCTCCGGTGTTTGGGTTTCGAGTTTATTCCGAGGCTCAAATTAACTTCTCTGTTAATCCGTTAAGCCGCGCGGGTCTTCTGTTATTGCGAGAGACCTTGGGGGAGTTCAAGGTCGAGTGGCCGGGGACTTAGCTGTGCGAGCCGAATTCCATTTGCAGAAGCGTGTCTGATGTAACGGCGTCGTTGCTTGCAGCTAGTCGTCCGCCTCGGGGATTAAAGGGCTAGCTCGGTGTTCTCTGCGGACTCGGGTCTCGCGCGCCTTTCATTCCTACGCTCTTTTCTTTGCGCGCGATAGACGCCTCGTTCAGGGACACCCTTATCGGAACTTAGACCTCGTCTCCTGGCTTTGTGGCGCGCCGTTTTCAGATTAGCGTTTAGTTTTATGTAGTTTGAAGCATTCTGGGAATAGGGGTTTGAAGATTGGCGGAGTGTTTACAGTGTATACACTTCAGAGACGGGCAAACATTTTATTTAAATAAATTTGTTTATTTCAATTTTCATTTAAATAAAATTTTTCTTCAACTCTGCTAAATGTTGGAAAAACGTTAAAAAATTACAAGCTGTTATTATGTTTCTATTTTATTATATAAATGTTTATAAACTGGGATGAACCACTTTTTGCCGAAAAAAGGGTAAAGCGATTAGTATTTAATGGAACGTAATATTACGGAGGTGGAATTTTGAGACTGTTTGCAGTAAACGTAGATAATATCACGGAGGTAGGTGTTAACCCTAGATTACTAAACTACTCTGTGGTGACGTTGTTATTAAACATTCGCGAAAAATATGGCTTTAAAATAAAACACTAATATTTCTGAAAAATATATTTTTATTCAAGTAGGAACATAAGTTTTACTTCTCTGGACTTAAGAAATCAGAAAACAATAAAAAAGGAAATATTTTTTATTCAGCACAGCAGGGACGCGTGTTCATGTTACGAGCCCCGGCAAAAGTTGGTTGTCATTTTATTTGACTTAGGTATATGATCACAAAGCGCATGATTTTGTTTAGCGTAATTTGTGTCGTAATTTTTACGACAGTTTAGTAATCTAGGGTTAAGAGAGGGTGGTCGGTGAGTGATGGAAGTAAGAGCTGGAGAATTTTCGAGCGGATTGCGATTAAGAGAGAGCGAGTATTCCGATGCAATTTTAAGACGCCGGGGATGGAAAGGGGGATGTAGCGACCGAGAGGGGAAATAGAGAATTTAAAGCAAAAAAGGGGTGGAAGGCAGATGAGGGAAGAAGGGAAGTGCAGAGGGAGATAAAAATGCGAAAGCTCGAGAGAGTAAAATCGGAGGGGATGAAGTGTTCGGGGGATGAAATACAGAAAAAAGAAGTAGACGTACGATGGGAGAGGGAGAACTAAAAATAGAGGTGGGAAAATAAATGGGAGGGGGTAGAAAGTCAGCGCAAAGTAGGGCAAAGGGTATGAGGAAGGGGTTGAAAAAAGAACAAGCGCGTAAGTAAACCCCGTTTGATTATAAAATATTTAATCACTGTCCTATAATATTCTATAATATATTATATAATAATTCTGGCGGAGGATATTTTCCTCGATCAGCTGCGAATTTTGGTAAACACTTGTCTCTGTTCAATTTTATTTATTCGAATATTATTCGATTTATTAATGATGCCATAACACACAGTAAAATAAGGTACATTTAATAACATAAAGAAAACACATTAAAAGTAGGTATTTCAGAATATAATTGAGCTAATCTTCACTTTTGAGTGGATTGACATTTCAGCCTAAACCGCGGCACAATTTTAATTCTATAATGGCCTGAGCAATCTTCCAAAAATATCTACAAAATGGCAGCACAATTCATTTTGTTGATTAACGTCGCGCGACATCAGTTCTCTTATATTCATACATTTACGGTTATACACGCCTTAGCAATTACATTTCTTTAAAAAGCACGCGTATGTACCTAAAAATAGAAATTAAAGCAATGCCTTTGGAACGTTAATAATTTCACTAGCCGTAATCTCAAAACACAACTTTATTCTAACTTAATAATATTAACCCTCGGTTGTCACACCGGGTCAATTTGACCCTGTCAATTTTCAATCAGTTGTTATTTAAAAACTATTTGTTAAATTAAGTCTCAAAAATTCTGAGATAAAGTTTGAACATTGTAGAATATATGCCCACCGTTGAAAGTGGACATTTAAAGTTTCATCATGCTTAAAAAAAAGTTTGAAGCAATAAGAGTTTCGACAAAAAGGTTTCTTGCTTAAAAAAACGCAGGGTCAATTTGACCCAGTGTGACAACCGAGGGTTAAAAAAAGCGAACCCCCGAAAAACACTTCGCGACCCACAGATTGGGAATCACTACATAACAAATTCCAACTGAACCTGAACAGATCTGTTTGCTTAGTATTCAAAAAACGAATAATTCAAAACAGATTCTACAGAATAATTCTTGCAAATATTTTGCATAATTTAATTACCATCGACACCTCTGAACTATCCGCATCCAAGAATACACCTTGCATAAATGTCACAGGCGCAAAAAAGGAACCGAGTATCGGCGGCAGAATTCCTCTGGCCTGAGGCCTGCCCCGTGTGCCTCGAGCTCGCGAGGAAAGCATCCCAAGGATCGCGACTATTCGATCAGAATCGGTATATGGAGCCGCGTCGGAAGGGCACAAAAGCTTCTCAAGGAGGTCGGGTCGATAATGAGAGCACGGATCATCGGAGAGACGTTATTTTTAACGCTAGCCTGAGCAAGGTCTTTCATGTTCCGCTTCCTTCGCCGCTGTTAGAGGTGAAGAGAGCCGCGGGGTTGCGGAGAGGGTTGAAAGGCACCGCGAAGGGGACAAAGCCTCCCAGTCAGATTAGTCGCTGTTCAGGATCACCAACGCTGTGGGGTAAAGCAGAAATCGAACGGGCGAACGCATTGGCTCCGGGCGGTAAGCCTCTGCGAGAGGAATAACAGCGAGAGGAAGAAAGAATATTTATGCGGGGGATGCTAGTGATGGGTCAACGAGCTCTTCAATCGAAGTGCTCGAGATTGGTTGTGAGCGTCGAAGCCAGCCGAAGATGAACAATAGAGTGGAGCTTATTTTTCAATTAAGGAAACATGATCCATATCCTTTTTATAAAAAATAAAACCGAGGAGAGTATGAGCACAATTTTGATTTGTATTTGGGAGTAGCTCAATGATGCTGAAATTTCTAATGGACATGATAATTATATGGAAGGGTATGGAGCACTAGAAATTTTTTCTAGTGCGTTCATTTGTTCGTTAAGATATATAGAAACCGAGGAAAGGTGCCAATCTGGCGTATAAAAAATTAAAACCGAGTTCAAAAACATAAAATTGCACTAAAAAGTAAGAAATAATTTTTTCCCTTATTTAATCTACTACTCTCATATTTTTTAACTCGGCGCCAGATTTACACAGTGCAAATGATGAGGCACCGACTTAAAAAATATGAGAGTTGGAGATTAAATAAGGGAAAAAATTAGATTCTACTTTTTAGTGCAATTTTATTTTTTTGAAGTCGATTTTAATTTTTTTTTAAACTTTTTTATTTTTAACTTTTTAGTTTTATATATATTGACGCAACATGCTGAGGAGATATGCGCGTACGTACATAAAATAATAATAATTATGTAACAATAGTGTTTATTATTAACCAGAACTGGAGAAATATTGGGGCAATGTTGATGCAGTATAGGATGGGACCACCGGGGCATCGCCCTCTTCCGAATAAAAAAAAGTTCATCAAAATCGGTCCATATGCTGACGAGTTATGCGAAAACAAACATAACAAAAAATACAAACGGGTCGAATCTATAACCTCCTTCTTTTTGAAGACGGTTAATTAAGTAAAACAGTTAGTAGATTGTACTCTGACAGCAGGAAACAGACACAGCCCGATGTCTGATCCTCTGTGAACAATAAATTTACCAAATTATTAAATATAAATGTAAACTTAATGTAATATAAATGTATAAAATAAAATATAGCCATTATGTGTTGAATTTTCATAATTTCTATAATTTTTAGGTCACTTGAGCTACCCCTAAACGTTAGAATATATTGTCCAAAGTTTTCATATAGTTTTTGGATATCTAAAGGAACAAACCAGGGTGGCAAGACTTCTAACAAAATATTTCATTCTTTTTTTAATAACTTGTAAGCTCCACCCTAACGAACAAGATAAATAAGGTGCTTGCCGGAGCTCTCGAAAATCATCTTCAGAAGGGAATTTGATGAAAAGTCTCTCTGTATTATTTTTGACACGTTTTTATAAGGTATAGAAACGCCTGGTTCTTCTTTGCTCATTATTCCCCACGAACCTTAAAGGGACAGTAATTAATAGTTTCAAACGTTCCATTAATGTCGCCGATGATCGATCGGTGAGCGCGTCAACCGCCAGACCTGACCTATTGGAACACGATAATGGCACCCTGTCGTTTCCATCTCGACGTTCGACGAGAAATTCACTTCACTCTGACCGAGCCTTCATCATTCGAGTCAATTAAATCTTTCTCCATGCCCAGAAGAGCGTGACGACCATTACAAACCAAAAGGCAATTTTACAGTCCACATTTTCTTGAAGTCTCCAAGATATTGGCCCCTTCAAGGAGCACAAGATTTTTTGTTAAGCTCAAAAATTTATTTTCGCCAAATTTCAATTGTGAGAACACTTTAAACTTCAGAAATCGGTATTTTTTAAATTTGTCACTATAAACACAAAATATCCAATAAATAATAAATTACGTGTATTAAAAGAAATTCATATTATAAAGTAATTTGTGTGTAAATTGCAAAAATGGCGCCCAGAAGAATGGGGGACCAGAAAAATCTGAAAGTGTAAAGGGACCAGAGTCGAGCATAATTCGAATAAATAATCTTCGACTGAAAATTTTTAATAAAATGAAGTTAATAACGAATAATTTTTTATTCGAATTATGTCCAAGTCTGAAAGGGTCCCTTGTTAGAACGCTAAATAAATAACAATCATTCGCACACTCCCTCTCTATTTACCAAAAAATTCGAACAACAAGACTCGAGCAGCACTCTCGAATGTTCGCGTGCTGGGTGGAAGCCTCCATCCAGGGAGGAATGACAAACACTGCATCGATTTTCAACGGGCTTTTCGGTGGAGAGGTCAGGGGAGAGGGAGATCGAGACGAGAGGCTGTGTGGTTCAGGTTCAAGGTCGCGGCAGTAGGAAGCGAGGTACGTGTGCGTGCGGACCTACACATGCCGAGGAACCTCGGTCGATGGCGGAAGCGCTGTGTCTGTCCTTCTCTCCCTTGCTCCGTGTCCTCTTCCGTTCTCCAGAGGTGGTACAGCGCCATCTCGGCTGCCTGACAACCACCCCTTTCTTCCCGGGACGCTTCGTATCGCCGCTGCTGCTCTTCGCGATTGTAATTCATTCATACTCTGTAATCTGACCGATTTTAACCCCTCGAAGGCTTGGAAGAGGACACACGCTCGAGCGTGAATTGGGTGGCATAACGTTTTGATATGACTGTTGCACAGTGGGAATTTTCGTACATCAAGCTTTGACTCCCAAAGTTTGATTTTCTTGTTATAAATAGAAACCTTATTCTGTGGCTTTGAGAAATACAAAAGAATTTTTAGGAACCCTTAAGGGAATTTTTAAATATTCAAATTTGAATCAGAATTGGACAGTATTCGAATAAATTTTCAGCTCGAATACATTTTTATTTAGAATAAATTTTTATTCGAATAAATTTTTATTTAGAATAATTTCTTATTCGAATTAATTTTTATTTAGAATAATTTTTTATTCGAATAAATTTTTATTTAGAATAATTTCTTATTCGAATTAATTTTTATTTAGAATAATTTTTTATTCGAATTAATTTTTATTTAGAATAATTTTTTATTCGAATTAATTTTTATTTAGAATAATTTTTTATTCGAATTAATTTTTATTTAGAATAATTTTTTATTCGAATAAATTTTTATTTAGAATAATTTCTTATTCGAATTAATTTTTATTTAGAATAATTTTTTATTCGAATTAATTTTTATTTAGAATAATTTTTTATTCGAATTAATTTTTATTTAGAATAATTTTTTATTCGAATTAATTTTTATTTAGAATAATTTTTTATTCGAATTAATTTTTATTTAGAATAATTTTTTATTCGAATTTATTTTTATTTAGAATAATTTTTTATTCGAATTAATTCTTATTTAGAATACTTTTTTATTCGAATAAATTTTTATTTAGAATAATTTTTTATTCGAATAAATTGTTATTTAGAATAATTTTTTATTCGAATAAATTTTTATTTAGAATAATTTTTTATTCGGCTTAATTTGTGTTCGAATAAATTTTCGTCTCGAATAAATTTTGAACTCGTATAATTTTTTATTCGAATAAATTTTCATCTCGACTAACTTCATTTTATTCGCAATTCTTTATTTATTCGATTAATGCCCAACTGTGATTTGAATTCAAAGTCCCCCGCGACCTTTAAAACTGATTAATACGGATAATTAATCTCTGGCATAACAGAGGTCTGAGCAGTAGAGGCAAAAAGGAAGCGCGTGATGATTCTGCTCCACGGGCCGTCGCGCTTTGTTTTGAAAGAAAACTTGCGGAGGCAGGAAGATTCGTTTGCTCGGGAAGCCCATTGGCCCCGAAGGCCAGGTAGCGAGTTTCAGGGCCGAAGTGCATTATGCAATCCAAGCAGGAATTCTTCGTCGAGATTACAGGCGATCTATAATTCAGCTGCTCTCGTGTCAGTCAAAGTTATTGTCATGCTGCTGTACCTCGCGATACGCGGCGCCGACTTGGTCCGAAAATACCGCGAACCTTTGTAGGAACAAGTCCCCGGATCGGTCATAATTCATATCGCGATGCTCGTCGACTCGATAATTCATTAGCTCGCAGCTGCGCGCTCGATGTGACCAATTAATAATGCAACCGGTGATTTTGATTAGCCCTCGCAGCAAGACTCACCCCTGAGAGCGCGCGAGCACATTTCCAGCGATTACTCGAGAGCCGATCAATCAATAGCCATCCTAGCTGGCTCTGAAAATAGTCGGGAGATAGACTACTATCTGTCTTAGTGTTTAACGTGGTCTGCGCCACGTGTGCCATTTGTGGCCCTCTGTAACTAATTAGGGGTGGTTTCACTGTAACGCTCGCCTACAGAGTTGCCGTTTCTTTGGAACTGCTTTTTCTCACAAAAAGAATGGTTCCGCTGGGTTGACATTTTTTTAAGTTGTTCTTTCGGGTTTTGGGAATATTAAGAAATTTGTGATATATTTTTTTAATGCTTGCTTTCGCTAAAATAGATAGAGGAAATATGCACTGTAAAAAAGACCACAACCCGAACTAAAATCACAATTTCGTTGTTTTTAAACAATTTTTTTCTCATCTTTTTCTCTGATTTCGATATTTCAACTTCGGACGTCTGCCATTTTGTTAATTCTTTGTCAATCCAATTAAATCTAGTTCGGGATATAGCGACAGCCATGCTGGTTATAAATCTTTTTGATTTTGTGATTTTAGATACATGCTTTCTTCAAAATCAACGCCGCAATCGAGGCGTCTTTTTTTACGCCGCGTATTACATCCACCTATTTTGGCGAAAGCGAGCATTAAATAAATATGAAATATCTTTTTGTATTCTCAAAACACGTATTAATAAATAGAAAAAATTTTAATATAGTAAACACATTGTCTTTGTGAGAAAAAGAAGTACCAAATAACTGATTGGATTCGATGTTGAAGTGAAGTAAGGAAAAGTGGAGGTGTAACATAAATGCAGGTCTCCTGCAGTTGGATATTGTAGTTTGACTTTTAATCAGTTTTAAAGTTCCATCGAGAAGCATTAATTCTACTGGGGCATTTAACTTGGTAATGAAGCATTCTAATTTCTGGGTCAGGTGTTATCATAGTATGAAAATGTTCAAAGTACTATCTATGCTTATTCACATATTTGATTATCAGTGCAAATGAGGGTTGCTAAAGGTGAACACACATTTTCGCGAATTTTACCACTGAAGATTAAAATGTGGAGGAGAGTAAAGTGAAAGGATAAATTAAACCAAAGTTCTCCCGTCTTCCAAATTTAGAGCTTAAACTAGCGAACTACCTAGTAGAGGTGTGCCACTATCACTTTGACATATTCAGCTCAAGAGTTACAAAATCCTGTGACTCCAAATTTTTAAGATTCAATGCTTTCAATTTCAATATTTATTTATTTATATATTCATATACGTGATAGAATCTCTTGAGTCAAAAGAGGAACAATATTTATACAATGTAATAAAATTGCAGTTAGGTCAGAATTAGAATAGAATCCTTTGAAATTAGAAATTAGTAATTCCGCAGGAAGCTACCTGAACCCTGCGTGGTCACACCTTCTAATAATCACAAATTGGTCACACGTGGTTCACTGCACTCCAGTGTCATTTTTGAGTTACCTTTTTCGAATTTTGAATCTTTTAATTTTTTAGTGATAATTGTATATTTTTAATGCTCTAATAATCTTTTTCTAAAAACGATACATTCCGATATGTTAAAATTCGGATTTGAAAAAATAGTTGTGGATTAAAGTAGTTTCTAAACTTTTAAATCTCATTATTCAGGTATAAAAATTTACAGAAAAATCGATCAAGTTTCCTAGAATTTACAACAATGACTATCGCGTGATCCTCTGTCGCGCCAAAAAGCACCAAAACTGCGATGACTTTACGCATAAACGTGCAGATAAAAAACCCGTGTTTCAAAAAATGATATTAGAAGACGATGCGACATCGAGTCCAATTACGAATGAAATGCCTCAAGATTTTTTTAAATCGGTTCATTAGATCTCCTGAAATCGTGGTTTAGTCATATTTTTTTAGCATCGCTTTTTGTTATCAAAACCGAAAACATGAAACAAAAATTTCGTTTTCATACCCTAACAACGAGTGTATTAACAAAAGCCAAAAAATTTTTAGAACATATCACAACCTCGTGTTGTAAAAAAAACCTAAAAAAATCACGCATTTTTCCAGCGCCTTGACTCCTTAAGAATCATCTATAAGCATAATAACATCCAAGTGCATGCAAGAAGAAATTGCTCGAGAGCTGACGCGGAAGGGAATGGAATGCCCATCGCTAGGCAGGTCGATAATCGTGACCTAGGCCTCGGCCAGGTTGCGCTGGTCCGGCTCTCCCGTCTCCTCCAGCTGAGCTTTCGAGAGAGCCCTCTCTCCCCTTGCTCGCTGAAGCCACTCCACGGCGCATCCCACCCCTCCGCGTCCCTTCCTCCTTTCCCTTCTTTCGCCCTACCGCGATTTCCTGCTTCTTTTCATCCGCGCCTCTCCAGCCCGTCCACGGAGCCAGAGGGGGCTAAATTTCACGGCCGACCGACACTTGTTGCATCCACTGCATCGACCAATGGCCAGCTGTCTTCCCGTATCTCCGTTTGCCCATTTCTGGGGCCATCCAGGCGCGCGATATATTTCGCCCTCCATTTGCCCCTGCTACCCGGGCGCAGGATCGCGATCGGTACCGACGCGTGTCCCCGCGGTATCGAACGTCAACGTTCAACACCCGGACGAAGCAGCTTTTCCAGTTTCCCGATATAGACCGTGATATAGACTGTGGCATAATTCATGGCACCGATTACGCGGTACAGTGCCCCGTCCGTTGCTCTATTTCGCGACGGAATTGTCCCCTGGCCGCGAGGGGCGCGTGGAGGGCTTTAATTGCCCCCAGGAAGCACCCTTCAGGGGATCGCTGGAAATAGATCCATCCGTGGCCGGCTGTGAATCAGACTACCCCTGGCAACTACGCGGAACCGCTCGCTCCGTTGCTGGATAATGAATGGAGCGCTGACGTTTCCATTGTAGCGGGACATCAAAGCGACGTATCCGAGTGTTTGGAATTGTGATTGTGCCACTGCTGGGAGCTTGGGGAGGCTTGGCTTGTGTCGTTGGGAGAGTTCAGGGATTACCTTTTCGTTCTTGGTACCGGTGGAGGTAATGTAATTCTTATTTATTACAAAGTGGGAATTTCGGGTACCTGGTCTTACCGTTTGGTAATCAGCTCCAAGAGAGGGTTAATAAAATTGTTTAGAAATACCCCATAGTCGATTATTTAATAATTGGTTAATTTGAAGAATTTTCGAACTCGAATTATTTTTTATCATCGCGCGATAAGTAGTGATGGGGTGAAGTGTATTGGAAGTAGGTTCGAATCTGATTGGATAGTTTTCTTTATCTTCACATTTTAAGGGTACATTTTAACGAGGATTTTTCTGTTCTGTGCAATTGTGTGATTTGTTCCTCTTTTGTTTGTAAAATCGCTGTCTTTCAGGATTCTTTCAAATGTCAAAGTACTTGTAAGTACATATTCGAACCCTACAGGTACTCGTTGCAGGGTTCGAAACCAGCTTGCATCAGCTGAGTACTTTACAAGTACGTACAGTAATTGAAAGGTAAGGGGAAACACTGGGAATATCCATTTTTCGTGATTTGGATTTATAGCATACTTTGTTGGTGGCAACTGGGACCACAGAACTGTCGAATCACAAAGCCTAGAGAACCAAAGACCTAATATAAAATGGCCATTAAAACTGATACAGATATTACTTATTTTATCAGAACAAACCTAATATGTTCAGAATTTTATGCTGATTCAGAAAAACTGGTCGATATTTTCTTTAAGACAATATTTACTCTAAATCGGGTTGAAAACTGAAGTCACGACATCTGACCACCCCTCCCGAGGTGCCGGGAGAAATGTTTTTCGTCGTTGGCAGAGACCACTCGCATAATTATTCATGGAAAAATAACAAAAAAGAAAGCAAAATTATTTATGATTTAATACAACTATAGATTCATTGATATTTAATTTGTTTACTCTAAACAAGTAGAACCCATAAAAGAAAAAGTGAACTAGGGGAGACCGGGGCAGATTGTAACAAAAAAAGTTTTCACAGTTTTTTCTCGAAAGTGTTTTCCTCGATCAGGAAATAATTTGCGTGATTTACTACTTACATATGTGGTGAACTGATTGCGTGAAAGTACGTGACAAAATCTTGGACACTTAGACATATAACTTCATCTTAAACAAATCTGAACCTTTGTTACAATGTGCCCCAGTCCGGGGGCAAATTGTAACATATCTGTTTTACTTATTTAAATACAAATATGAACTCAAATAAACATTTCTAAAAAATATAAATAAAAACACAAATCATTATTAAACATTTGATATACATGAGTTAAACAATCATTGCTTATTCATCTGATTCTATCAAAATCTTCTTCTTCGCTTTTTTTACTTCTTCCTTTATACTTTTTTTCTACTTTTTGGATTCTCGATTGTTCTGTTGTTCCTCTAGAGCATCTTTTTCCGGTGTGTCAGCAAATAGCTTGCTTTATACCATTTAGAGTGGAGTAAGTAGTAACATGTTACAATTTACCCCGAGCTTGAATTTTTGCGTTTTATCTCAGCAAACGAGAAACTAAACATCAAATTACTAAAATGCGTACACATTATAATAAACCAATGTGTACTGATTCGTTTGCGACAAAGAAGCAAAATTTCAAACGGTTTCTAATTACGGTTAATTGAAATAAAAGTGCTAAGACAAAATTTACTTACGTGCTCTAAATATTAAAATTCTGGACTATAACCGCAAAATGAATACATAACGCTCGTTTGTGTCACTAAAACCGACGGTGCTAATATCGTCAAGCAGCTCTCGCATGCTGTGGGTTACCAGATTTGTCGTTCAAAAGATTTTACTTATGTTACAATTTACCCCGTGTTACAACCTGCCCCGGTCTCCCCTACCTACCGGCGATTAGCAAGGCAAATGAACACAAAAGTGAATAAATAAAATAAATAAACAATAATAATAATAAAATAATGATAAAAAATAAAAATATAAATAAAAATAATAAAAAAATCATAACTCGACCATCTCTCCTTTCTGCAGCGAGAGATGGTCTTCTCGTTAGTTTTGAGAGGAAGAGTTAATATATCTAAATACTTTGGCTGCATTGTCCCTCGATATCTCTACTATCTTATTATTCCCAAACATTAAATAAAAATAAACTTAGATGTATATTTTAAATACGATTCTGTACACCGTTGTTTGACAAAAGAGGTTAAATGCAACCTCAGTTTACCTTTTATAGCCTGTAAATCTAGAGAAATACAGAAGGAACCGAAGTGACTCTATTCATTCAACTGTTTGGCTTCTAGAGAAGTAATTGGTCTGCAATTTAACGCATTTCTACGTATAGAGTCTGAAATATAGCGACTCGACCAACTCTCCAGCCCGACCACGTCTCCCGGATTTACCCTACTGGTTAAAAACAGGAAATGTCCATTCTGCACTGGAACAAAATACAGAATGCCACTCTTTGCCTAAGCCAAAGCTTCTATCGTCAAGGTAAAATTAAATTCGAACCTTGTTTCTTTACTGATGGACTAAAGTATCAAACATGATATTTGTGACATTCCCTATTTCCCCTTGGTCTTCAACTGAACATAACACGATCTTTAACGAGTAGTAATAAAATCCCACAAAGTGAACATTCCATAAGTATCGAATTCAACTACGTTTCCTGAGTACATATTGATCTTGATTCCACCCCAACAATACCTACCTCAACCCTAAAAAAATCTCAACAACCACTCCAGCCCCCAGAACCTTGATGTAAACCTCTAGTTCCCACAAGAGCCCTAAAACGACTTACCCCATTTGCATGGAAAATCCTCAATTCCTCACCAGCCTCCCCCAGGAAGTCTCCAGAATTCGCCCTCCCTCCACGCGACCTCCCCCAAGGAGCTACCCCAAATTACGTCATACCCAAACACCCAAAGTCCACCAACCCAAGAAGAACACCCCTCAGTGCCCCTTCTCAAGAACCTCTCCTATTCCTGATGCCCCCATATCGGTCCACCCGAACGGGAACAGGGTGGCGGAATCGTAGAAAATGGCGTTTTGGCGCAGCAGGGGAGCCGGGACTGGGTCCCGGGAGAGACGCGAGTCAGTCGGAGGGAAAGGGTAACCTTTCGCAGGATCCGTCTAGCCGCGACGTATGGGGTTGATATCGACCGGGGGTGGCCGCCCCTCGGCCCCCGGTCCGCGCGCCGCCACCCCCTCCTCGCGACCCTCTGTCTGCTGGCCGCCCAGCGGCGCTACCCTCTCCGTTGCAGTTTCGGTCCTCGAGGTGCGGGCGCGAGCCGACCGGCCGAGTGTCACTTCGGCCCGGGATGCCATGCCCGAGGCCGCCGCGAACACCTCCGGGAAGTCGTTCCTCCAGCGGGCGTCCAGCAAGGTTCTACGCTGGCTACGTCGCTCCCTGCGCTCGAGCCACCAGGTGACAACCTACCCCCGTCGCGCGCAGTGGCCTCTGCGCCCTGACACCGCGAGCACATCTGCATTCCTGCAGACCCGCTTGGCGATCGGCCTCCTCGTGCAACCGGGCACGCGAGTCGGTTAGAGCCACTTCGGGTTCTTGGCCATCCAGCCTCCAAGTGTTCACAGCTCACTCTGCCGGTGAACTTGCTCTAGTGATCGGTGCTCGGTTCCGCGCGTTCGAGTTCTCAGGCTTACGTTGTTCAGCTTCTTTTTATGAGTGGCTGCTTTGGTGGGCATTTTCTGTGATGGAAGATCTACTCTGACGGTGGCGTTGGTGTTTTTGGGCTACTTCGTGCAGCTGCGGACTCGACTTTGGATTGTTAGAGCGCTGGCTTGTTGGTGAAATTGAGCAAGTTTTGTGTTTTTTCATTTTTGGTCAATTTTAATACCGAGTCAAAGGGCCAGAAAAATTTCTATCGGAAAATGTGTTCGTGATAATGATAATAGTATATAAATTGATTTTTGGTAATTATAGTGGTTTTTATAAAAATTAGATTTTTGAGAAAGAGTGGACTTTTGATAATAGTCAGTTTTGTCAAATAGTCAGCGATATTTTTCTGTATCGTGGTGTGTATTTAGTTTCTTCTGGTGATTCGCAAAGTTACTTTTGGCAGTGGTTCGGTTTTGAGATTGAAGGTTGTGGAATTGTTCGCGCGAATTTTCGGACGTTGCGAAGATCTTGGTGATTCTTTCAAGCTCCTTTGTTTGATGGATCAGCTGTAGTGTGTCTTGGCTTCCCTCTGCGATAGAGAGACTGGGTTTTGATTGTTCCTTCCACTCGTATAGAGGAGAGACTTGACTTCTGGACAAATCGAACCGTTCCATCATCCTAACGTTTTTTAGCGTCGCGCTGCTCACTCGTCTAATCACTAGTTAAACCCCGCGACTCCTTTTGTTTTGTACTTTTCCATCGCTCAGTTTGAACACTTCTTACGCGCGACTACACGATTCTTCAACTCGTCGAAACTTCCTGATTCATCTTGCAATGTCTGCCAGCTCTCGGAACCTTCTCGAGTTCCCTTCTATTTTACTTTGGACTCTTCTCGAGCTCCTCTCGATTCCTGGAGTGTATTTTTGGGGGATGGATCGCTTTCCTTTATCGCAATACCTTAATTCTCTTATCGCTACTTGTGTTCGAATACTTCTCCTATTTTATCTCAAACTCCTTCTGCCCTTCGAGATTAGAGCAACCCTCGATACCTTACTCTTTAACCCTCGGATAGCGGATAGTTTGATCACGCTACGGATGGAAGGACCATTTTTTTACTTCCAATTCAACTCACACATTTTAAAATAATTTTTTTTTTTTCATTATATTTCAATCTCTTTTTATCTAAAATTCTTGTGGTTTCAAAAAAGAATACTAATTACTCATGTAACATATGTAATTGTAAGCTGACATGTTTTTTTATTAAAAATAGGTCTAAATAATTTTAATTCCACTCACACACATTCCAAAATAATTTTTTACACTGGATTTCCAATCTCATTTTTATCTAAAATTCTTACGGGTTTAAAGAAAAATAGTAATTACTTATGTAACATGTGTAATTCTTAGCTGCCATAGGTTTCTTTATTTTTTGTCTTTTCTTCTTCGGTGAATAATAAACCCAAATAATATTAATAAAATTCCACTCGCACACGTTTCAAAATAAGCTCTTACACTAAATTTCAATCTCTTTTCATCTAAAATTCTCATGGTTTTAAAAAGAGAGTATTTATTTTTCATGTGAAATAAATGAATTTAATAATCTAATATAATTGAATTAATCTGGTTTGTCAAAATGCACCCCGTATCCGTCAAGCGAAGCTTTCCTCAACAATCCCGAATTTCACATCGACTTTGCACTATTGACCCTCGCCAGCTTTTCCACAGCTGATTTCGGGGCTGACCGATTTCGAGCGGTTCCTCGGTGCCCAGCGGCGTGACGTAATTCTCGGGACAGGCTCGAGCATAGACCCCCCTCCGACAGACGTGTTTTGCCCCGGCTATTTACGCAGTGCGCGAAACGTGTGCACCGAAGTCGTCGACGGCCCTTCATCGCCGGTTGACTAACGTCGGCGGTCATTAATGACCGCCCCGTCTCGCTGACAGAGTTAGTCCCGCGTCTCGCGTTAATGGTCGCCACGGCGTGTCCCCCGTGCACTCGCTCCGCTGACATTATCGTAAAAGGGTTCGACTATAAAGCGAGCGAGAGGTGCGAATAAAACCAGTCAAAGGAAATCGAGCGCTGACACTGAAGCACCTTTGCACGCCGACTCGCAGTAAATACCCTCCTGCCCCGATCGCTCCTGAATAATTTGGGTAATTCGAACGCGACACATGTCATTTTCATGCAATTACCGAGGATCATTTAAATCCTCGCGCCTGATTATTCAAATTATGAATTATGAATTTCAAGTGGGGTTTTATTAAAATTTTGATTAAGCGGATGGGAAAGTGATGGAGTACAGTGGCTCAGGATTTAATCTTGGGGGGAGTTGAACGGATAAAAATATTTTTAAGAAAAAATTATTTAATGCGAATTTAATAAAATTCATTAGGTGGTTATAAAAATTTATTTAGAGAATAAGATCCAGTTTTCTTTTCTTTTTACAAAGCACCTTCTTTGGGGGTGCCAGCTCCTTGGCTCCCTTTTTTGGGTGCGCCACTGATTGGGTGTCATTTAACAGAGAGCAGCACTAGTCTTAGCATGGGACTTTGATTAAAATTCACTTTGATTGGAGTAGCGCTGCTGCGATGGGAATGTACGCTAGGTTTCACGAAAAACGATCAAGGTTTTTCACGCAAGAGGGGGTCTCCCGTACGTAACTGTTTCGTAATCCTCGTGAGGGACCGGCTTCGAGTGCATCCCCTTTATCGAAGCGTTCGATTGAAAAACTCGATTTAAAGGTTCTATTCGCTCGGATGAACTGGACGTCAAACTTGGGAGAGTATTCTTTGCGTCATTCGTGGGAAAACGATTTTCCCTTCTGGTCTTCGTTTACTGTATAGGTAGCGGTGTGTTCTGAGACACTTGCAAGTTCATTTTCCGTCTTTCCACTTGGCTGAAAGAAAATTGATTAAAGTGAAAGGTTTAGGGTTTTGTTCGCAGCAGTTTGGAAGAATAATTGAAGAGTCCTTGTAAAAAATACTGTAAGTGCCAAATATGGAATTTTATGCTATTGGCACGCAGAAGATTTTTCGATAAATTTTTCTTTTAATTTTGGTACTTACAGTGCTTTCTGTAAAGACTCTTCAATTAAATTTAGAAACTACTGGTGCTTTTATTCTACTATTCTACTCTCATTTATAATATAAAATATAGAAGACTGTGCGCGTGTTATTTGGATGAGTGAATGTTGCAGCTTTTTCAGGAAAATACCTAATTTTAGAAACGACTGAGGCTTTTCTTCAAGTACCAAAGAATTTTTCGCGTCACGTGGTTCCTTAATTTGTAATTTTTCAAAATTTTCATTTCTCAAAAAAATCATTTTTCAAAATTTTCATTTCTCAAAATAATCGTTTTTCAGAATTTTCATTTCTCAAAAAAATAATTTTTCAAAAATTTAAAGTTTCAAAATTTCAAGTTTCAATATTTAAGGTTTCAAAATTTCAAGTTTCAATATTTAAGGTTTCAAAATTTCCAGTTTCAAAGTTTCAAGTTTCAAAATTTCAAGTTTCAATATTTAAGGTTTCAAAATTTCCAGTTTCAAAGTTTCAAGTTTCAAAATTTAAAGTTACAGTATTTAAAGTTTCAAAATTTCCAGTTTCAAAGTTTCAAGTTCCAAAATTTAAAGTTTCAAAATTACATTTTTTAAAATTTAAAGTTTCAACTTTCAATATTTAAAATTTCAAAATTTCCAGTTTCAAAGTTTCAAGTTTCAAAATTTCAAGTTTCAATATTTAAGGTTTCAAAATTTCAAGTTTCAATATTTAAGGTTTCAAAATTTCCAGTTTCAAAGTTTCAAGTTTCAAAATTTCAAGTTTCAATATTTAAGGTTTCAAAATTTCCAGTTTCAAAGTTTCAAGTTTCAAAATTTAAAGTTACAGTATTTAAAGTTTCAAAATTTCCAGTTTCAAAGTTTCAAGTTCCAAAATTTAAAGTTTCAAAATTACATTTTTTAAAATTTAAAGTTTCAACTTTCAATATTTAAAATTTCAAAATTTCCAGTTTCAAAGTTTCAAGTTTCAAAATTTCAAGTTTCAATATTTAAGGTTTCAAAATTTCCAGTTTCAAAGTTTCAAGTTTCAAAATTTAAAGTTACAGTATTTAAAGTTTCAAAATTTCCAGTTTCAAAGTTTCAAGTTCCAAAATTTAAAGTTTCAAAATTACATTTTTTAAAATTTAAAGTTTCAACTTTCAATATTTAAAATTTCAAAATTTCCAGTTTCAAAGTTTCAAGTTTCAAAATTTAAAGTTTCAAAATTTCAACTTTCAATATTTAAAGTTTCAAAATTTCCAGTTTCAAAGTTTCAAGTTTCAAAATTTCAAGTTTCAAAATTTCAAGTTCCAAAATTTCAAGTTTCAAAGTTTCAAGTTTCAGAATTTCCAATTTCAAAATTTCAAGTTTTAAAATTTGGTTTTTCAAAATTTCGAGTTTCAAAATTTTCATTTTTCAAACTTTCCATTTTCATTAATTTCCTTTCATTATTAATATGAAATATACAAATGCGTGCGCGTGTAATTTGGAAGAGTGAATGTGGATGCTTCTCGCGAAGACATTTGCGAGTGAACGTGCACGCGTGCGAGGCGATGAAACCGATCGTTATATTTCCTCCTCGAATAAATACGCTCTAGCATCGTTTAGCAATGAAAAGCCTACCGCTTATGGTATTAGCTTGTCGAGAGTAAACGTCGTTGCTTGCAAGTGTCGGCTCCCTCTTTGGAATAGATCGATATTATGCAACTGCCTTTATAGTCAACAATAACGTCAACCGCGGGATAACAGCCATTTCAGCGCGATAGACTTGAAAAATAACATCGAAGGCTGTTGTCTAATTGAAATTTATGGAAAATAAATATCGAACGCAATAAGCGAAATTAGTTGCTACCCCAGAGAATTTCAGTCGCTTCAATTGATTTATAATCGATATTAGTGGCTCACTCAGGATATAATCTTTGGACGAACTAAGTTCAACGAATAAAATAATTTCCAAAACAAATTCAATAAAATTCATTAAGGGATTACAAAAATTTATTTATAAAATAAAATTCAGTGTTCTCTTCTTTTTACAAATCCCCTTCTTTGGGGTGCCAGGGCCCCTTGCCGCTGATTGCACCACTGTTCGAAGTTCATTTTCCAAAAATTTTTCGCGTTCAACCATGCCCTTTATGCTCCAATAAAATCACAAACAATGGCTCATAATACACTCCGCGATTTTTACTGTAATCCAATAACTGACCAATAGCAATTTCGAAGCTGTAATCCAAAATTGACTGAAACATTCTGTGTTCATAAAAATTCGTAGTGGGAGGGGGGCAAATCGCGATAGTATAAAATATAAATTCAAAAGGATTTCAGTAATAAAATTAAAGTATCAATAGCTTATAACAGTACATCTCGATAACAAAATTGAATTCAAAATCTTCCCACATTTTACTTCTAACGTGCTATCAACTGCAAATGATTAACACGGGGCAAATAAACCTGATGCTATATTTACAAAGAAAATTTAATTCCCAATTCTTTTTTAAAATTTTATTAAATATTCCTTTTCTCAAGTTTTCTTAACCCTTTGATGCTGGCAATTTAAACACTCAAGCATACGTCACGTGCGGAACTCCTTTAGCCCTATCTCTTACGCATAGTCGCCGAACGCCTATGGGCGTTCTTCGCACACACTGTGTACACTGACCAAACGCATATACGCGTGCATAGGACCCAGAAGGTTAAATTTATTTTATTTCCAACCAGGTCGACGGTCATGGCGCCGAAACGGGACCGGAACTCGACGAGGAGATGGAGAAGGTTTTCGCGATGGACACTGGGGAGAAGTTCGACGTAGCCCGTCTCGGTTCGCCTTCCGATTCGGCTGGATCCGATCGAGATCGAGATCGGGACCGAGGACCACCACCGCGATATGGCGATCGTGACTTCAATCGTAAGTTCCACTTCCTCTCTCTTCAAAATTCCTTCCAACAGTTCGCACAAACGCGCTCTTACCGCCGCTTAATCCGCTCCCCTCCTTGCGTTCGCGGCTTAGTTACGAGCGAACAAAAGCTCCCGCCACGTAACTTGCAGCGACAATAATTCATTGTTCCCCACCGACGAGTCTCGAGAACTGAAAACGGTTATGTAAATCGATTTTTCTTGCGATCCAAGGTTGGAACAATTCTGCTTCATGCTTTCTGGCACGTCGCGGCGTTATTTTATTCTTGATATATTGTTCCGGTGCCGCTGGATTTTCGTGGCCCTCGGTGCTCCTGCATTCTGCGTCGCGTAGACGACTGACGCCAATAGAATTTGGAAATTTCAGCTTTGTTGGCAAATACGTTAATGCTTTGGAACGCGGTGAATTTCGATTGTACGATTTATTATGGGGACGTTTTTGGCAGGGTTCTTGTTTGACCTTCTAGTTCCCAGAGTTGCACCGGTGTAATGCACATTTTAAAATTGCGTAAACTTCTGCCACCTGTTTATACTTAAGTTTTGTTAGCAACCATCCGTAGCTTTCCTGGTAGAAAAGTAGATTTCAATGTTCTCGGTTGAGGAAATCAAACATTGTCTTCAAAAATTTATTGGGAATTATTACTTCAGACTGCCATCTTGTGTTTCCTTATATTTCTCAAATAAATCAGTGAAAAATAGGGGTAAGTTCTTCTTTTTTCATCAAAATTTGCATCGTTACATTTAGTGGAAAGATAAATTATGTGCATAAAAGTATTGTGAAGTTATTTCAAGTCTTATATAGGGTAAACCAACCAGTGAATGAACGAATTGTTGAATTTATGGACCTTTGAGATTAATACTTGAATATATTTATGTATAACAACAAAACAACTGTTGAAATTGCATTTAAATTTATTTTTCTTGAAATTTCTATAAAAATAATTACTTATTCTTATCGTAATTTTTATAAAAAAACGATTATAAAATGCAAAACGTGTGGAAACCCAGTAAATGACCGCATACTTTTAATAAGAATTGTACTTATTTATGTTTGCTTAATACGCGTGACTAAAAGTGTGGGCTATTAAAAGTGCAATTACATTCCATTTATAAACATATAATATTTTTAAATTTATAATTGACATTTCTTTGGCTAATGGTCATTCACTGGTATGCGGTCAATTACTGGTTGGTTTACCCCATGTGAGTATTTTATATTTGAAAATGCATGTTGCACCGGTGCAACACTGAGCGGTAGTAGTCAAACAAAGTATTAGTATATGCCCATTTTTTATTATTATATTGACATGTCTCACCAACGCATGGTTAGTCTACCGAAAGAAACAGACAAATATCTCGTACAAAATATTTAGAATTCGTATAGCTGACGATCTAATTCAATTGGGCTGAGAAAAAAGACGCCGTGGTCGTCCATCGACTTCAAATTCAAGTTTGGAGAATACTAAAAATAAGAAGAAACCTTGTGTTTCGCATCCATACAAGGAATTACGTTTCGACTCTGTTGGACATTTTCCTGTTTACAAGGAAGATGCAGATTATGTATCAAGGGAATTACATGTGCTACTTGTGTAAAATGTAGTGTCCAATTATGTGTTACAAGTAGTAGAAATTGTTTTCATAATTACCACCAGAAGAATGAACTGTAATAATAATTATTGTTAATTTCAAAATATTATTTTTACAGTAAAAACTAATAATGAGACTCTTGAAAGTTTCTTTTATTTTCTTACCCCTTGTCGCTTAATATTGCATCTATGCAACATGAGTTTAAACGGCGAGTATCTTATAAATAGGTTTGAAATCGATATTTTCCATTTGAAAATAACAAGATACAACATATATATCAGTCCCACAATTTTGAAATAACGGTTCAAGGGTCTGGGCGTTAGAGGGTTAAGGAGCTGGTATGTTTTTCTTGCAGAGCATCGAAAGAGAAATTACCCTCATCCGCACATGCCCCTGAAGAGCCTTCATTCCAGATCTATGCGACGACACCTCTCACCGTAAGTCTGTCTAATATTTTGGAACATATTGGTGTTTCAATGAATTGCTGAAATGTTACTTAAAGTGGATTCCCAAAATTCTGCAGGATTCAGAAAACAGTCTTGTCTCTTTATAAGTCATTATAAATCTAAACTGTAAGGAAATGGTGTGCTATTCGACTTGTATTTCTTCTTTGTCGCAGGGAGGGCAAAATAAGTAGTGGGGAGAGAAATGTGCTTATAACGAAACGTGAGACGCGGGCATATAACGGGACACCACTGTAGTATTAATGTAACCGCGCAGAAACCATCGAAGAATATTTAACCTTTCTACGGAAATTGGACCATTTCTACTCAAAATCGAGTGCTAAATTTTCATTTTCCATTACTAAGTAGTGTATTATTTCGACTGAAACTCCTTCATATTTTTAAATAACTAACAACCGTCAATAACAAATAATTATAATAACAATAATTTTATTTTTAATTCTCCATTTTTATTTTTTTAATTTCCTATTTTTCATTCTTTTATTTTTTAACTTTATTTTTTTATTGTAGAAAGTTAGTAAGTTTTTAAAATATTAAACCGTAATAATTAAATAACAATAATTCAAATATTAAACCGTCATAATTCAACGCACTCGTTTCCGGTAAATATATGTTGTTGAGTGAATTCGGCCCAAATTTACTTACGCGTGTAACTTCAGAAATTCCGTACAAGAATTAAACGTTGGTTGTTGATTGTCAAGAATCCACGTTTCGACTGTTATTAGTGAAAGGGACGCTGTTACAGGGAAGGATCCACAGCGGAAGCAGGCCAAGAAGAGGAGAATGGGCAGGCCCATGGAAATGGCAACGGGCAGGATGTGGACTCGATGGACAACGGGGTGTTGCCGTCGAACGTGCACGACGTGGACGAGGATACCGCTGAGGAGACGGAGAACGTCGTCAGCAGCGAGAGCGAGGCGCCGATCTCGGAGAGGGCTGCTTCCGGGTTCAGCGAGAGCCCCACCGTTGGTAGCCCTAGAGTCCAGTTCGAGAACATCAAGGAGGAGGATGTCACTACCTCGAGGGAGGAGGAACCGCAGACCATCGCGCCTGGCCTCCACGAGGAGGATCGCAAATGCCGGAGGCACCAGAAACACGACCACAAGTGAGTCTTTTTTTTACTATTCCTTGCAACTACTAATTTTAATTTCGTGGAGGGAACTCGGAGACCCTTGCCATCTTTTGGCTTAACACCATTTTTGTTCAGTTTATATTTTACAAAGAGATCGCAAATGCCGGAGGCACCAGAAACACGACCACAAGTGAGTCTTTTTTTTACTATTCCTTGCAACTACTAATTTTAATTTCGTGGAGGGAACTCGGAGACCCTTGCTATCTTTTGGCTTAACATCATTTTTGTTCAGTTTATATTTTACAAAGAGATCGCAAATGCCGGAGGCACCAGAAACATGACCACAAGTGAGTCTTTTTTTTTTACTATTCCTTGCAACTACTAATTTTAATTTCGTGGATGGAACTCGGAGACCCTTGCCATCTTTTGGCTTAACATCATTTTTGTTCAGTTTATATTTTACAAAGAGATCGCAAATGCCGGAGGCACCAGACACATGACCACAAGTGAGCCTTTTTTTTTCACTATTCCTTGCAACTACTAATTTTAATTTCGTGGAGGGAACTCGGAGACCCTTGCCATCTTTTGGCTTAACATCATTTTTGTTCAGTTTATATTTTACAAAGAGATCGCAAATGCCGGAGGCACCAGAAACATGACCACAAGTGAGTCTTTTTTTTTTACTATTCCTTGCAACTACTAATTTTAATTTCGTGGAGGGAACTCGGAGACCCTTGCCATCTTTTGGCTTAACATCATTTTTGTTCAGTTTATATTTTACAAAGAGATCGCAAATGCCGGAGGCACCAGAAACATGACCACAAGTGAGTCTTTTTTTTTTTACTATTCCTTGCAACTACTAATTTTAATTTCGTGGAGGGAACTCGGAGACCCTTGCCATCTTTTGGCTTAACATCATTTTTGTTCAGTTTATATTTTACAAAGAGATCGCAAATGCCGGAGGCACCAGAAACGTGACCACAAGTGAGTCTTTTTTTTACTATTCCTTGCAACTACTAATTTTAATTTCGTGAAGGGAACTCGGAGACCCTTGCCATCTTTTGGCTTAACATCATTTTTGTTCAGTTTATATTTTACAAAGAGATCGCAAATGTCGGAGGCACCAGAAACATGACCACAAGTGAGTCTTTTTTTTTACTATTCCTTGCAACTACTAATTTTAATTTCGTGGAGGGAACTCGGAGACCCTTGCCATCTTTTGGCTTAACATCATTTTTGTTCAGTTTATATTTTACAAAGAGATCGCAAATGCCCGAGGCACCAGTAAACATGACCACAAGTGAGTCTTTTTTTTACTATTCCTTGCAACTACTAATTTTAATTTCGTGGAGGGAACTCGGAGACCCTTGCCATCTTTTGGCTTAACATCATTTTTGTTCAGTTTATATTTTACAAAGAGATCGCAAATGCCGGAGGCACCAGAAACGTGACCACAAGTGAGTCTTTTTTTTACTATTCCTTGCAACTACTAATTTTAATTTCGTGGAGGGAACTCGGAGACCCTTGCCATCTTTTGGCTTAACATCATTTTTGTTCAGTTTATATTTTACAAAGAGATCGCAAATGCCGGAGGCACCAGTAAACATGACCACAAGTGAGTCTTTTTTTACTATTCCTTGCAACTACTAATTTTAATTTCGTGGAGGGAACTCGGAGACCCTTGCCATCTTTTGGCTTAACATCATTTTTGTTCAGTTTATATTTTACAAAGAGATCGCAAATGCCGGAGGCACCAGAAACATGACCACAAGTGAGTCTTTTTTTTTACTATTCCTTGCAACTACTAATTTTAATTTCGTGGAGGGAACTCGGAGACCCTTGCCATCTCTTGGCTTAACATCATTTTTGTTCAGTTTATATTTTACAAAGAGATCGCAAATGCCCGAGGCACCAGTAAACATGACCACAAGTGAGTCTTTTTTTTACTATTCCTTGCAACTACTAATTTTAATTTCGTGGAGGGAACTCGGAGACCCTTGCCATCTTTTGGCTTAACATCATTTTTGTTCAGTTTATATTTTACAAAGAGATCGCAAATGCCGGAGGCACCAGAAACATGACCACAAGTGAGTCTTTTTTTTTACTATTCCTTGCAACTACTAATTTTAATTTCGTGGAGGGAACTCGGAGACCCTTGCCATCTTTTGGCTTAACACCATTTTTGTTCAATTTATATTTTACAAAGAGGGGTGGTGATCACGTGCCTTAATTCAGGGGATCTTTTGCATAGCTTAGGAGAATTTTGGATTTTTAGAGCTTTCAAACTTTAAGATGTAATCTACCTCCATATTGTGGGTGGAGGGGGAGGGACTTAGAGACTCATCATATAGCTTGCTTGGGAAACAGTGAAACTTCTTTGGAAACTCTATTTTCCCTGGCACAGAGAAATTTTCTTACTTCTCGCTTTCATTTTGAATTGCAATCTTCACATTATAGAGGAGAAGTGGTGGTCCTGGACCTTCCTCTATCTCAACGAAAATTTTCTCCGATTCATCCAAAGAGTGAAAGTTCTTTCGAAATCCTCTTGCGTGGTCCAATGCGTCATGCACTTACCATTTATGTAGAAGAAAAAAATCCTCCCGCGATGGGGATTCGAACTCGCGACCTGCGGGGGTCCTCTGCTTACTAGCCAGGCGCGTTACCAATTCCCCCAAAACCGACTCCCGTATATTACTCCTTTCCGAACTCTACAAATACCCAAACCAACGAGGCACCATCTACATATATGCCAATTACACATGCCTCTGCAATTACAAAATTTCGAGCTTTTCGCTTTCACTTTGAGTTACGCCCTCCACATTACACAGGGAGAGGCCCTGACCTTGCTCCATCTAAACGAAAATTTTCTCCACTTCGTCCAAAGAAGAGTGAAAGTCACTTGCAAACCCTCTTACCTGGTCCAGTGCACCTTACGCTTGCCGTTACAAAATTTCGTGCCCGTCGCTTTCACTTTCCCTTGCAACCCACGTGCACATTGCAGAGGAACGCGGTGAATCGGGCGATTGGGTCACTTAACCGGGATACGAACCCGGATTAGAAGGCTCTAATCAATTAAGCTGTCCTGCCCGCGGACGGGTGAACGTTCTCCGTGAACGTGATATGCCAAGTGGCTTCTATCTGCAGGGCTGTGCAACGGGTAACGAAAATATTCAGGGAACGGAGAGTTTGGCGAGAGGCTTGCTTGCCGAATATACAGGGTGTTTCATTTGACTCCACCGCCTGAAATATTTCTGCTACATTTAAAATTTTATAAAAATAATTCTTACAAAAGTTACGTAATTTTGCGAGGACTTGTGTAGAGTAAAAATAGTTTTATTTTATTAGGAAGGTTTAACGAGATGGAACTTTGTTTTTAATGAGCCCGAAGTAGCTTTGCCAGTGGAGATATCGCCTCAGCAATTAAGAAGCTATATCTCACTGTAATTGAAAAGGGAATTGTATTGTCATCCTAAAGAGGCAGCGACAGAAATGATTGAAATGCTAATTAGTCGACCTTGCTCGTAATAACGGAGCGAGGTATATTTTCGGCTAAGTAGCAGATGACACGAAAATTTTGCTGAACGTAGATGCGTGCAATTATCTACACGGGAGGGTCGATCGTGTCGCTTAGAGGGCGTTGAGGGAAGTTTGAGCACGACAATCCTGGTACCGTGCACCAGGGCCAGATAATTCGAGGTCACGTGCACCAGGGCCAGATAATTCGAGGTCACGTGCACCACGATCGCCGATATTATTCTTGTGACTAAATAAATATTCTACGAACATAAAACACTTTCGAAGTCTTCCATGGTTAAGTACATTTTTTCTATGACATTCTGGAAACTATTTATTTATTTATTTATTTATTTATTCAACGGGGAGTAACCTTTAGTTACAACGAAGCATATAGCTAAGTAAGTAAGGGACAGTCTGAAACAGAAGAGAAGAAAAAATATACAGAGTCGTTTTGCAACACTTTACACAGTCTTAGTTATTTCTTTCCCCGCGAAGAATCATCTCATGTTATATCAGTGTTACATCAGAGTGATCAACGACAGAAACCCTAGAACAACACTGTCAGAAAATTTTAATTTTCCGTGAAAGCGTATGGATAGAGTCTAGAAGTCTCCAATATTAAGCTCTCACTCCCAAATTTCCATCTCCTCTAAAACCACTTAAAACGAAATGAAAGCAGAAGAATATTTCAAAAACGTCGAGTGAATTTCGAATGAAATATTCAAATTTCAGTTTAGAATCTCCCGCGATCCCGCAGTGTCAAATACCTACTACTACTTAATGGTTTACTATACAGATTCAATTACCCCCAATAATTCAATTAATCAAAATATTTTTAATAAACCATTAAATAATATTAAATTCATATTAAATACATTTTTACAAATTCAATGACTCCCCAATAATTCAATTAATTAAAATATTTTTAACAAACCATTAAATAATATTAAATTCATATTAAATACATTTTTACAAATTCAATGACTCCCCAATAATTAAATTAATTAAAATATTTTTAACAAACCATTAAATAATATTAAATTCATATTAAATACATTTTTACAAATTCAATGACCCTCCAATAATTCAATTAATTAAAATATTTTTAACAAACCATTAAATAATATTAAATTCATATTAAATACATTTTTACAAATTCAATGACCCTCCAATAATTCAATTAATTAAAATATTTTTAACAAACCATTAAATAATATTAAATTCATATTAAATACATTTTTACAAATTCAATGACCCTCCAATAATTCAATTAATTTAAATATTTTTAAGAAACCATTAAATAATATTAAATTCATATTAAATACATTTTTACAAATTCAATGACTCCCCAATAATTAAATTAATTAAAATATTTTTAACAAACCATTAAATAATATTAAATTCATATTAAATACATTTTTACAAATTCAATGACCCTCCAATAATTCAATTAATTAAAATATTTTTAACAAACCATTAAATAATATTAAATTCATATTAAATACATTTTTACAAATTCAATGACTCCCCAATAATTAAATTAATTAAAATATTTTTAACAAACCATTAAATAATATTAAATTCATATTAAATACATTTTTACAAATTCAATGACTCCCCAATAATTAAATTAATTAAAATATTTTTAACAAACCATTAAATAATATTAAATTCATATTAAATACATTTTTACAAATTCAATGACCCTCCAATAATTCAATTAATTAAAATATTTTTAACAAACCATTAAATAATATTAAATTCATATTAAATACATTTTTACAAATTCAATGACCCTCCAATAATTCAATTAATTAAAATATTTTTAACAAACCATTAAATAATATTAAATTCATATTAAATACATTTTTACAAATTCAATGACCCTCCAATAATTCAATTAATTTAAATATTTTTAAGAAACCATTAAATAATATTAAATTCATATTAAATACATTTTTACAAATTCAATGACTCCCCAATAATTAAATTAATTAAAATATTTTTAACAAACCATTAAATAATATTAAATTCATATTAAATACATTTTTACAAATTCAATGACCCTCCAATAATTCAATTAATTAAAATATTTTTAACAAACCATTAAATAATATTAAATTCATATTAAATACATTTTTACAAATTCAATGACTCCCCAATAATTAAATTAATTAAAATATTTTTAACAAACCATTAAATAATATTAAATTCATATTAAATACATTTTTACAAATTCAATGACCCTCCAATAATTCAATTAATTAAAATATTTTTAACAAACCATTAAATAATATTAAATTCATATTAAATACATTTTTACAAATTCAATGACCCTCCAATAACTCAATTAATTAAAATATTTTTAATAAACCATTAAATAATATTAATTTCATATTAAATACATTTTTACAAATTCAATGACCCTCCAATAATTCAATTAATCAAAATATTTTTAATAAACCATTAAATAATATTAAATTCATATTAAATACATTTTTACAAATTCAATGACCCTCCAATAATTCAATTAATTTAAATATTTTTAAGAAACCATTAAATAATATTAAATTCATATTAAATACATTTTTACAAATTCAATGACTCCCCAATAATTAAATTAATTAAAATATTTTTAACAAACCATTAAATAATATTAAATTCATATTAAATACATTTTTACAAATTCAATGACCCTCCAATAATTCAATTAATTAAAATATTTTTAACAAACCATTAAATAATATTAAATTCATATTAAATACATTTTTACAAATTCAATGACCCTCCAATAATTCAATTAATTAAAATATTTTTAACAAACCATTAAATAATATTAAATTCATATTAAATACATTTTTACAAATTCAATGACCCTCCAATAATTCAATTAATTTAAATATTTTTAAGAAACCATTAAATAATATTAAATTCATATTAAATACATTTATACAAATTCATGACCCTCCAATAACTCAATTAATTAAAATATTTTTAATAAACCATTAAATAATATTAATTTCATATTAAATACATTTTTACAAATTCAATGACCCTCCAATAATTGAATTAATTAAAATATTTTTAACAAACCATTAAATAATATTCAATTCATATTAAATACATTTTTACAAATTCAATGACCCTCCAATAATTCAATTAATTAAAATATTTTTAATAAACCATTAAATAATATTAAATTCATATTAAATACATTTTTACAAATTCAATGACCCTCCAATAATTCAATTAATTAAAATATTTTTAATAAACCATTAAATAATATTAAAATCATATTAAATACATTTTTACAAATTCAATGACCCTTCAATAATTCAATTAATTAAAATATTTTTAATAACCCATTAAATAATATTAAATTCATATTAAATACATTTTTACAAATTCAATGACCCTCCAATAATTGAATTAATTAAAATATTTTTAATAACCCATTAAATAATATTAAATTCATATTAAATACATTTTTACAAATTCAATGACCCTCCAATAATTGAATTAATTAAAATATTTTTAATAACCCATTAAATAATATTAAATTCATATTAAATACATTATTACAAATTCAATGACCCTCCAATAATTCAATTAATTAAAATATTTTTAATAAACCATTAAATAATATTAAATTCATATTAAATACATTTTTACAAATTCAATGACCCTCCAATAATTCAATTAATTAAAATATTTTTAATAAACCATTAAATAATATTAAAATCATATTAAATACATTTTTACAAATTCAATGACCCTTCAATAATTCAATTAATTAAAATATTTTTAATAACCCATTAAATAATATTAAATTCATATTAAATACATTTTTACAAATTCAATGACCCTCCAATAATTGAATTAATTAAAATATTTTTAATAACCCATTAAATAATATTAAATTCATATTAAATACATTTTTACAAATTCAATGACCCTCCAATAATTGAATTAATTAAAATATTTTTAATAACCCATTAAATAATATTAAATTCATATTAAATACATTATTACAAATTCAATGACCCTCCAATAATTCAATTAATCAAAATATTTTAATAAACCATTAAATAATCAATTCATATTAAATACCTACATTTTTACAAATTCAATGACCCTTCAATAATTCAATTAATCAAAATATTTTTAATAAACCATTAAATAATATTAAATTCATATTAAATACATTTTTACAAATTCAATGACCCTCCAATAACTCAATTAATCAAAATATTTCTAATAAACTATTAAATAATAAATTCATATTAAATACCTACATTTTTACAAATCAATTAATCAAAACATTTTTAATAGACACAAACCAAAATATCACTTCCCTTAGTCCCCCAAAACTCTGCGCACTCCCTCCCTGAGCCCTCTCCGCAAATTCCCGCAAACAGCGCACACTGAAGTGCTCCTATCCCACTCTGAGCCACCCCGAAGCAATCGAGCGCAGTGACACTAGTTGCCCGAAACCACCAACTACCACGTTATCGATACACCCCGCGTCTCAGCTAGGTGTCGTCTGTTCCGCTTCCCCTAGCGTCCCGAGCCCGAGATAATTGCACGTATTTAGCGGGAGGGCCGCGAACCAGTTTGCGATTGCTGTCTAATGTCATGGCCTTCGGCCAGAGATTCGCGCTGCCTGTGCGGGCGCACCAGGCAGTCTCTGCTGGCCGGGGCCGCTGTCTTCGTATTCCTCTAATTGGTGTGATCGCGTCGCGGTTCGTCTCGCTGATCCGGGTGCCGCCGGACCCCACGGATGAGTGGCGAGTGGCGAGTGTGACGTCTCCATCCCCCAGCTCCCGCGATGGCCTTACGCTACGAGCGGCCGGACCGCTACAACGCGGACATCGGTCAAATCCGACGGAACAAGTATCGTTACACAGTATCCTTCCCTGTTACTATTCGGGGGGTGGCATTTTTAAATCGCTAAGCCTCTTCGCCGCTTCACGGGGGCGTAGAGTCTTCGCGCGTTTGCACGCGCCCGACGCACCTGACTTTCGTCAGCGGCTGACCAGACGGACTACCGATTGCCAGGGTCAAGCACCAAAACAGCTCTGGCACTGGGTTGCATGGCTCGTGGCGTCGCTATTGTTTGCTGCATTTCGCTGGGCCGCTGACAAAACCGTGCAACGTTTGTCTGCACGCAGGGAAGCGTTCGAAGCGTCGCGCGTGCCGTCCCGCCGACGTTGAACAGCCCTGTGCTATCCTCGGTGTCGGAAAGGGGTGGAATGTGGGAGGCGCAGGGGCACTTCTATTCGCAGAAGCCGCTACACCTCACGGCCATTTACGTTACCGCACTTTCGTCATCAATCCGTCGATGATTGCTCTCGCGTGCGAGTAGTTATTGTCACCGCACTCGACGTGCGAACGAAAGTAGCTTTTGTGAGAGAACGATGACCTTCGATGAACTTCCTTTATTTTGACATTTTGCCCACGCTTCTGTTTTGCTCAGCGTGTAACTTTTAATTGATAGGGTTCAAAATTGATAATGCTATTAACGTAAATCGCGGTGGGAGCTTTAAATCGTGCACGGCGCTCGAGGGTATCAGGTGAAGCGTTTAACCTTCGGACAACCGTGCCTGGGTCTGTTTCCACCCATGTTTTTAACACCGAGTTAGTGCAACGCGATTTTGTTATGTAAGAGTTTGAGTGAACGCTTCTGGCGAGAAAGTTCTACTTTGTTGTTAAGTAGAAAAGTCTGAAGGCAGGGTTAAACATGTGCAACAGCGCGCAGTAGCACGTGCCAAGCCGTGCGCAGCCAGAATCATGTCCACACGGTGCATGCTGCACGAGGTCCCCCGTTGTGCGTCGACACATTAAGGGGGAACAACACCTTGAAGCCCGGAAAAAAGTACAATTTTTTTTAATTTTATGGTAGATATCCATACTCCGTGGGAAAGTCATTGATATGGGGTTTAAATGTGCATGTAGTGGAAAGTATTTTAGAATTCTTGTGTGACGAAATAAATGAACTTGTAACTTTAAACGTGTGTTTCTCGAAACTGTGTTTTCCAAACTGGTTGAACGATTTTCTCCGCCAATTTTGCATGAATCAATCTCCGGTTTTGTGTATTTATTCTACACAGAAATGCCTTTAGTTAAGCGTACGGAAATTAAAAATAAATTATTTTTACTATTTTTTCCACCCCAAAATGTATTGATTTTTTCCTTAAATTGACACGAAATTTTAGAACTTTCCACTTTAAGCGCCGCCATTTCTCCAAAAATTATTGTAATTAAATTTCCGTATGCTTAACTGAAGGCATTTTTGTGTAGAATAAATACGCAAAACCGGAGATTGATTCATGCAAAATTGGCAGAGAAAATCGTTCAACCAGTTTGGAAAACATAGTTTCAAGAAAAACGCGTTTAAAGTTATAAGTTCATTTATTTTGTTACACAAAAATTCTAAAAGACTGTCCACTACATGCACATTTAAACCCTATATCAATGACTTTCCTACGAAGTATGGATATCTAACAAAAAATTAAAAAAAGTTGCACTTTTGTCCGAGCTTCAAGGTGTTGTTCCCCCTTAAGGGGGTATAGGACTATTGAACGACTAAAATCGACGGTTTCTTGTTGGTTGGATTGCTTAGATACCAAATAACCACCATACCGGCAGTTTTCACAGTTTTTTATGTTCACTTTTACAAGTAATGTAAAATAAAAGAATTGTCAGAATGTTGAAAATTATTCAAGTTATTTGACGCTAAAGATGGTCCCGCGTAGCGCGCAGCTGTAATTGGTGTACATAGTCCCAGGTGAACCAATCATCTAAAAGCAAAATGCTTTGGGGTGAATAATTTCTACACTAATAGTTATCGTGTGAAATTTTGCTGGGCGAATTTAAACAAAAATTGTAGAAGTTACACACGAATCAATTTTTTCCCATATTTTTATGGAAAAAATCGTCTTTAATCAGTTATAAAATGTTTTACAAACATCCAATGTTATATGTGGAAATTCCACACGATAGAGAATGGAATTCTACAGCTCCAGTTAAAATTTTCGGTGAAAATATTCATTCGTTTAAGAGTTATGATGCACACCGTGTTTAAAAATGTAATTTCGAGATAAACGGCTTCAAAGTTAAATCTCTGCGAGGCCGTTACTCGACGGTGCACTCAATTACGTTCAGCGCTATAATTTCCGTAATTATTCGAATTTCCTCACGATACATTGTTGTAAATGTTTACAAAGTATGGCACTTTCAGAATTAATAATAATAAAAAAATCGATTTTTCGAGATTTCAATAGTCCTCTATACCCCCTTGAAAAGAGATCCTGAAATTATATTAACTGAAAACTTTATGCCTAGATTTGTACATATTTAGGCAACATTTTAAAAAAATTTTATTAAACAAAAATGTACCTAAAACTTTAAACGCGTTTTTCTTAAAACCATGTTTTTCGAACTGGTTAGAATAATATCTCAAAAACCAATCACCCGATTTACTTCGAACTTGGTATATATCTTCAGTAGATGTCCCATTCTCGTTGTTATTAAGACTAAGTCGGTTTTTGCAACATTAGACTTTTACGACTTAAAAAAACAGCGAATTTTTTGCAGAAATCGATGTCTGTTTTAGACACTGCCATTTTTTTTTGTGAACTTTTCAGTATTTCTCATTTAATCTAGTTTAGACGATAGCCACACTCATACAGATTACACAAACTTTTAAATTTTCTATTTCAATAACTACAACAGCTGATTTTATGCTAACCACGAGCATATGATTTTTGTAAGGTGCTCTATTTGAAGCACTATAACTCCAGATATAACCACTATTTTTGCATACAATTTTTTTTTCATATTCTCTAAAGATGGACTAATAAAGCCACAAAGCTGGAAGTAAATATGTTTAATGGTTTTGTTTTAAAAAATTCCCAAAGTTCGCATCATTTTTCGTCCGTCAAGGTACGGAGACCCCTTAGGACCCTTTCAAGAATGTTGTATAATACAACACGCTTCGCACATGTTTAACCCTGCCTTTAGACACGTAATTTTTTATTTTTGCCCAATCTCAAATTTAATTAGTGAAACAGCCCTGAGAAGTTAAAAATCGGCATTACCCAAATGAAGTATTCTGCTATTATAAACGCCAAATATCTAATAAATTACGTGTAAGCATATTTCACTCCCAAAATTGAGATTGGTGAAGAATAAAAAAATACGTATCTTAGAATTTTTCTGCTTAACAACATATTTCAAGGAGAAAAAACTCAGTGTTGGACTGTTCGATAGGTGTAAACGTGGTGAAAAATAAAGGCATGCAGAACGTATGTTCTAGAAAGCATCTAAAATATTCTATAACAGTAACAAATATTTTCTTAAGACAATTCAAACGAAACTCCCTCGGCAGTAGCGATCACTCGAGCAGGTTTGACCGAAAGGAGAGGATTTCAAGTGCCAGCCTCCCATTGCTTTGGTTTTCGGATAAGCTTTTAGAGGACCGAAAAGTAAGAAATAGGTGTTTTTTATTTTTATACATTTTTGTATAAGGTAAATGTCCCAATTAGCGACCCTGTAAGATCTACGTGCACGTTCTAACATGTTTACACATTAAAAATATTTATCGCAGTTACTCATTAATAGCCTATCATATGGCTGGTTCTTTTCCAGTATGAAAAGGCCCCTTTTTATGATGAATTTGTTCGAATATAACTTATTAATAATAAATATATTATATGGTGCACGTGTACCTATTTCTGACCTTCAAATCTCTCCTCGTCCCAAATAGTGACCTATTTCGGACCCTATCATTGACTCGTATATTCTCTTTACTAAACATCTTCACTTTTTGGGATTACGATGCAAACTGACAGAACACGCAAGATGGAAATATGACGTGGCGTCTCGTGTCAATAATAAGAATTCATACATTTTACGAGTACCGATTACTGACCCCCATAATTATTATGAATTTAATAAAAAATTCGATGCAATTTTTTTAAATAATGAATTTACAATTATTTTGTAACTTATTTGAATATATTTTTCTTACGTTAATATACTCGTGCAAGAAATACTTAATACTTAAAATTTGGCCGTTCTTAAGTTCGGTAACGAGAAACTACTTTTTCACGGATTTGTAGGTGACACAAACGAAAAAATTTATTAATCACTTAATTACACGTTATGATATACATCAGCGAAACCATCAGCAAGATACTTGGAATATTCACGAATCTAATTCAATACTTTTAACGCCCGTTCCGAACAGAAAAAAATTCATATTTAAATATAAAGGATAAAGTGTCAATAATTGGGACTGGGTCGCTAATCAGGACATTTACCTTATTTAGGAGATGAAAAGACCCCTCAACGTTCGTAAGAAGAGATACAAAAGTTCCTATTGTTAGTTTAAAGAATATTATACATTATTACTCAACGCAGTGTTATAATACTCTTTAAACTAACAATAGGCAGAGCGTTGGAGCTCGGAGTTGGAGCGCGGAGCAGTGGAGCACTGCCAGATTTTTCTTTATTATTTCAATTTTTATAAAAGCAGACGAATAAAATTTCTTCACATACGAATTCCCAATTTTTAACAATTTCAAACAAATACCGACGTTACCTAAAATCGGCGAAATTAAGCACCAGCGTTGCCACTTGCGAACGTTTTACTCGAAGCATGAAGGGGAGCTGGATCAAGTATCTCGATGTCGGAACACAGCAATTAAAAAATTACTCTGCTCCAATTCCTTGACCAGTGGCGCACCCATAGCGGGTAAAAAGAAAAGAGAACTGGAGTTTCTCTTTAAATAAATTGTTATAATCACCTAAAGAATTTTATTGAATTAGCATTAAAAATATTTTTATCCCTTCAATTCGCCTCTCCACAGTAAATATGCAAACAGGTCAAACTAAAAAATCCACGTATTTTTTATTTTCCAGTTCTCCAAACTGAAACGTATCCAAAAAACCAAAGCAATCGGAGGCGGACACCTCAAAATCTTATGAACTTCGAAGGGTGGTTTCACCCCTAAATATAAGGGTGTGTTTCAATTCACGCATGAAATTGGTGGCATCGTACAATTCCCTAGAATTTCTCTCACTTGCCACCAATAAGATGCCACTTCCGGTGCGGTGAGCGTGCAGCAATCGCAGAGAATCAGAGGAGAAGCAGTCCCTGCACCGCTCGCTGCACCGGAAGTGGTATCGTATTGGTGGCAAGTGAGAGAAATTCTCCGGAATCGTACGATGCCACCAATACGATGCCACCAATTTCATGCGCAGTGTGCGCGAATTAAAACACAGCCTAAAAGACCACCTATTTCTTATTTTCCGGTTCTCAAAAACCTATTCGAAAACCAAGGCAATCCGACACGTCCACCTGTGAAAGCCTCTCCTTGCGAGTATGAGAAACATTTCTCAGAACCTTACGCCCTTGCAAGCGTTAAAATCGCCGCTGCAAGCGTAAACCCACCTACCTAATGAGCCTTCCTTACACCCTCTTAAAGTGAAAGTGAAGCACGTAATTGTTCGTTGCAGAAGGTATCACTACAAGTCGCGGAAGTACTCGCTGCAAGAGGACCCGCAATGGCGGAAGCGTTCGGGGGCTGGCCTCCCGGACGGGGCCAGCTTGCTGACCCGGCGGGTGAGCGTGCAGCCGGAGGAGGCGAGCACGCTTCAGGAGCTGGACATCGACGACCTGGAGTCGCACAGGAGCGACGATCCGCGGGGGATGAGGCGGCACAAGGCGGCCCACCCTACCGTGCAGATCGGCCGCAGGAAAGAAGGTGGCATTCCCCACGACACCTTCAAGAAGATGTACGACCACTCGCCCCACGAGGTGTTCGTCCAGCTAGACGAGCTGCACGGTTTAGGGGAGGAGCGTGAGTGGAAGGAGACGGCTCGCTGGATCAAATACGAGGAGGACGTCGAGGAGGGCGCGGACAGGTGGGGCAGGCCCCACGTCGCCTCCTTGAGCTTCCACTCCCTGCTGAATCTGCGTCGTTGCCTGGAGACCGGCGTGGTCCTGCTCGACCTCGAGGAGAAAGACCTGCCCGGCCTGGCGTACAGGGTGGTCGAGCAGATGGTGATCGAGGAGCTGATCCTCCCCGAGGACAGGTCCGTGGTGATGAGGGCCCTCCTCCTCAGGCACAGGCACGTGCACGATCACGACCGTGGCTTCCGTTTTGGCGGGAAAAGGAACTATGCCAGCTACACCAGCCTCCAGGTAAATGTCCCGCGATTCGCCTCGGTTATATCGCTTCTTTTGATATCTATAACGTGTGTGAGCTAGCTCGACCACAGTCGCTGTTAACCCGGCGCTGGTGACGTGGGAAATGTCACAGGAATGGTAAGGTAACCTGACCCAAGTAATGTTTGCGGGAAAGTACATCCGGACTGGCAATGAGGCACGAGTCGCTGTCACGCGTTGTTAAAAAGTTATAGCCAATTTAAGATCTTTGGCGCCTGTGACAACCCATCTTACTAACCCCGGGTTAGCCGACAGCGTGACACGAATGTGTTGAATCGCTCCGTTCGCAATCTCTGCCCCAGGGGAGTGACCGCGACCGCGAGAATTACAGATACTCAGTAGCCAGGTGTAGTAAAGTGTATCGGTGAACTTAGACGGCTACGAACGTTGCTTGCTGGGTAAAATGGTGCTTCATCGCGGGGTGAAGGCTTCTCAGGTTGATAGAGAAATAGAATTTCGCGTCCGTCTTCGACGATTAAGGTCTACGCACACATATCAGTTCTTTGAGGGTTCAGCGGCGTCAGTTACTGACACTGAAACAAAGGGACCGTTTATACTGACGGCACTGAACCGTCACGTAAAGTCGATATGTGTGCGTTGACCTTTATCCTACGCCTTATCACTCCGAAGATCCCCGTTTCCTTTGACGATACAGGAAAATCTCCGGGGAAAGCACTAAAGTTTTAGTTGGTAACGAACATAACCTCTTCCTAGGCGAACTTGCCAAATTGCGTCCTGTATTTATTTATTGAATACATTTATTGGGGCTTTTTGATCATCCTATTCTGAATTTTTATTTGTAGCTTAAAACATTTATGCTACAACTTTTTATACTATAAATTTTAAAAAATACCAACAAGGAAAATACCATTTTGCGTATAGGGGCAAGTCGAGCCTGTTTGTTTTCCTGTATCTTCAAAAGAAACGCGGACGTTGGGAGTGATGCGCGTTAAGTGGCTAGTCTTCTGTACACCGAGTTCCCTTGATTCTCCAACCCAGGGTTGCCATATGTAGAGATTTAATGACGGCGTAGAGAGTACGGAATAGGAGAAGCGGAACTGTAATAACAGTATATTTCTGTTGGTGACGCCGTGATGTCATGCCAACCGACGCCAATCCAAGCCAAGTGACACCACGCTTTCGTGTGTATATAGGTCTATGCGGGTTGCCAGGAGAATCCCTACCATAGTGGAGGGGGAACACGCCACGCATGCGCGTGATGATGCCGTGACGTCAAATCAATCGACGTCAAAGTAGGCGTTCCTCTCCACTACGGTAGGGATTTTCCTGGCAACCCTGCAGCAACGGTACTCACGCAATGAAAGAGCCCCTCCTTCGCGCATCCTCCTCCTGCGCAAGGGAATATAGAGAGCGCATGCATGGACGTCCAGAGAGGGGTGCAAAAGTGGCAGTTGCCCCTGGCTCTTTTGAAAAAATCGCTTATTTTTCAAAACTGATCTTTATTAAGCTTATACTAAAACAGGGAATATTTTTAAATTTCGGTTTTAAATTTTTAATTAAATTGAAACTATAAAATGGCTTTAAAAAATGAAGAGAAATATATTTTTCTTTACCACCATCCCAAAGTTACCCCCATCTGGAAAATAGTCCGCGGACGCCTTTGAGCGCGTGGGAGGGGCAAGCTCTTTTACTGTGTGAGCGCGGTTGGCGACCAAGAACCAAGGGAACTCGGTGTACCTCGACGGCCCGTAGAGATCGACGAACGTTCGATAAAAGAGAAATAATGACTAGGAATGTGTAGACAGGGATGCCTGACTGACAGTGTGTCCTAATGTTGTTTCCACAGTCCGTCTTTCTGGAGGAAGAAGACGCTGCGCGGGAAGCCTCTGAGAACCATGTAACCCAACATGTAAATCTCTCGTTTCCCGACTCCAACGCAGTATTTTCAACCTTACTCGCTTAGTCTATACGCCTACTCGCACCACCACTGATCACACTCTGTGGAGACACATATCGCCTCATTAACTACCCCTACTCCCCCTGCATGAACTTACAGGGGAATGAGTGTGTCCGGCCCGGACTTCTCATCGCCTCCCAGTAGTTTCGTCCTGGAAATGGTAGGGCACGATACCTGTCGCACGAGGACCCGCGATCCGTCAGCTCTGCGAAACGCCAGGATCGCGCAGAACCGCGTGCTCTCATGGAGTTTCGAGGGGGCGTTTATAGAAGTAGATTTCACCTTTTAGGGAGTTCGTGTTAGGGAATAGCGACTGTTTTTTAATTAGCTGATTAGACCGTAGAACTGTGCCCTATTCTTTACGATTCTTGCATTCCACGCCTAACCTGTAATGTCCGTGATGTATAGCGGGTTGCTGAGTTGGGAGCTGAACGAAGGAGTCGAGTCTCTGGTGGGCAAACGAGTATAAGTCCAATTTTCGTAAAAATCTGATACTTCCCTTAAAAATTTATATGACTTATGTAAAATTAAATTGAAAATTACATAAGTTGATAGATTATATTGAAATTTAATTGGAGGATTAAAAGTTTATATGATTTATGTAAAATTAAATTGAAAATTAAATAATTTGATAGATTATATTGAAATTTAATTGGCGGATTAGAAATTTATATGATTTATGTAAAATTAAATTGAAAATTAAACAAGTACCAGTCAATATCACTTCTTGCCCACTTTTCTTTACTGAAGATCGTAATAGTACGTGTCAAAAATACAGTATGAGTCGAACCATTATGTCGATAAATACGAACTTATAAAGAAAAAATATCTCACCTCAAGCTAAACAGTTTTTTATTCTTTTTCATGAACCGGACTTAAAAATAAATGTTTCTTTTGCTCAATTTGTAATTTAATTCAAATTTTGTAACTTTCTTTCAAGTTTATATCAATTTGACGCAAACATACACAACTAATATAAATTCCACCAACAATTCTAAAAATCAAAACATATTTTGATACATATAAAGACTTCAAATAAAAAATCATTAAAAATCGTAATATTCCTTAAGTCCCCAGCTTCAATAAAATTGAAGCTAAAACCATTGATCCAAAAACAGGAGCCTCAACATGAGCCTTCAGCAACCAACCATGAAATATATATATAGGAATCTTTGATAAAAATCCCATACACATATATAAATACAAAAAACAACCAATATACACTCCTAAAGACTCCAAAGTTAATATCATTGAACTACTATAATCATAAGTCACTCATAAAATAAAAATGAATAAAGGTAAAGAAAAAAACAAAGTATAAAACATACTTTCACGTCCAAAATTGAACACCTGATCTTACATAGGACTTCAAATATTCTAAGTCTCTTCCTGCCAAACCAACAATTCTCACTTACACTCGTTCGCTCGCCAACCAGAGAAACATTTTCTATTTAAACACTCATAAATTTTAACCCAAACGAAAAGCTTCCCAACTTTTTGAACCAAGTCCAAAGAATGTACCCGTGTCTAGAGTTTTGTAACTCGCTGTACATACGTGCGTCGTCCCTCTATAGCTTTTGACTCTTTTTCGTTCCTTTTTGTGTATTCTGCATTTAAAGGCTTCTATGTCCACCTCCAGTGTTCGAAATAAGAATGTAAATACCGTTCAGCAACTCCCTTCTGCACCCCTGTGGGATTTAATTTGTCAAGCCATGTGTCGTTCTTTTATATTTCCTCTCTGCAGTACTTTGTCTCCCCGTTCGTATGCATACAGCAATCACCGGATGGTTCTTTTTACGATTTTCGTTTTTCTTCCAATTTCTGCTTGATATACTACAGTTGACAAACTTCGAGTAGCAAACGATTCCGCCCTGTGTACAGGACGCCCCATTTGTGACGGTCGTCTTGAACGTCCTCGTCGCTTTCGTGGACGTGAAATGTATAATCACTTCTTGAACATTCCTCTGTTATCCCCGAAAGCAATGGAGAGGTTTAATATGATCACGATAAGTGGAACACCCTGTACATTTCATTTGGGTATTCGTTAGTTTTCCTAGAGTTTCAAACAGAGGCGGATTTTCTGCACAGGACGAGGTGATCGGGGCGTGGTTAATTAAATTGGCTTCCCTCGGTAGCAAACAAGCTCGAGCTTAGCTTTGTCGTCGATTCGCAAAATGCTTCCAGTTCTGGTAAATGTGTTTCAATTACTGAGGTGCGGTTCTTTGAACGTTGTCACGCTCTACGGAATTGTTATTAAAGGGTAACGTCTCAGATTTGCGTTATGGAAAATTGATTTCCGGGTGTGTAGATAAATTTGTCGGAATTTCTCCGGAAAGATGCTGTCTGCCGCACAGTGTTTCGCGTGTATGGCATTCGGGAAGAAATTAAAATTTCGAAACTAATCAGTTTTCGATATAAGTACCCTAATACTTTTTTAAGGGGAGGTTCTGGTCTAAAAATTGATTTTTTTATTATCCCATTTTTCGAATTTTCAACCTTTTAGGAATACGTGTTTAAAAGGACTTGTTGAAATTCGTAAAATTTTCGGAAGTTATAGGCATTTGAGTAGCGGCAAATGCATGGGCAATAACCGGCCACTCGGCGCTCACGTAAAACTTTAAACGCGTTTTTCTCGAAACAGTGTTCTTAAAATCGGTGAAACTTATATTTCGAAAAGTTATTATCCAATTCGATTGAAACCTTTTTTATTTTGAAGAATATACTTCTGGCTAGAGGGGAAACCAGAAAAAATACAAAAATTGAAAATTCATAATTTTCAAAGCCGCTGAAAGGACGAAAAATGTAGGGAAAAAGTGATTTCAAAATTCGAGTGTCGTTATTTCCTAAAAAAAATGTCATTTTTGTAATTTATTCTGGTTTCTCCCCTAGCCAAAAGTATAATCTTTAGAATAAAAAAAGTTTCAGTCGGATCGGATAATAACTTTTGGAGATTACATGTTTCACCAATTTGGATGAATTTTTGGACGCCTTGACTTTAACGACTCCCCAATGCCGTCTGCAATGATTAATTATAAAACGAAAAATATATTTCTATAACTTAAGACATTCTTAATACAATGCAAAAAGTCCCATTAAATTATATATAGTAGTTTTCCTTTAATTAATTCCTAAAGATCACCTACCTTTTTGGACTCTAGACCGGAACCTCCCCTTAAAGAGAATGTACAGGTGCATGGATTGGTGTAGAAAAAGAAATATACAGTTTCATTTAAAAAAATTGAGGTGATCTGATCTTGATTTTTTATTGAATGGAAAGCTTCTTTTTATTAATATTAACTTTTGCAATTTGTTGTCAACTAAATACTGATTAAGTTTTGTTCGAATTTTTTTTTATTAAATTACTTTTAACACGTGTACCGCTTTTGACAACTATTTTAAAACTGAAGACACGATCCAGGATGGAAAAGTCATTGTAGATATCGCATAAACAATTGGGAAAAGCAAATCGGATGTTTAGATTAACAAGTGTCTCAGTCAAATTCGGACATTTTAAATTGATGTCAGTATAAAGTTTAATGTTCCTTAAATTAATATACAAAAACTCACGGAGCTTTTTTTTAAAGTCCCATCAAAATTGACAAACATTCACCATAAAAAATCAGCACAAATTCTTCGTATTCTAAAAAAAAACCGACTCGGCAATTTTGAAGATATGGCAGTATTAAACGGAACTTATAAAACCCAATTGAAAATAAACATAAAAATTCCGTGACTGCCACGCGTTTTAAAAACTAGCCTCAAATTTGGAATAAATCTCTAGTATCCCTTTTGACAACAAATTGGTAAATTCAGCAAGAATTATAGATACCATTAAAACCTCCATCCCTCCGTTAACATTTCAAGATACAATAACTCGAAAACCAAACACTTGACGTTCTCCACTTTTCTCCACTTCGTCCTACGCGAAACACTGTGCACCGTCGCGAAAAGTGCAGCATCCGTCTCTGGCGTAACGACCGCGTTTCTCTAGAGCCTAGCTTGCCCAAACGAGGGCCTAGAAAAGCCTCTGAAAGCTCCCCCTGCCTGGCCCAACGCATCGTATGCATATCATTAAAAAGACCCGCCGCCGCAACGTCTCCTCGCCACTGTAACTAACTATCGTTGATGATCCCCATAGAACTTGAACGACGCGAAGCCGAAGATCGTGACGTCGAGCTTGGCCCTGGACAGCAATCACACCGCGGTGGACATGAAGGAGGAGCTGACGTACACCAGCAGCAACGAGGACCTGAAGAAGAGCCACAACGATTACATCCTGAAGAGAATACCAGCCGGCGCGGAGGCGACGGTGGTCCTAGTGGGCGCTGTAGACTTCCTAGACCAGCCGACGATCGCCTTCGTCCGCCTGGCCGAGGGCGTGTTCATCCCGTCGATGACGGAGGTGACGATACCGGTCCGCTTCATGTTCACGTTACTGGGGCCGAGGAACGCCGACCTGGACTACCACGAGATCGGCAGATCGATCGCCACGCTGATGGCCAGCACGTCGTTCCACAAGGTGGCGTACAAGGCCAACGAGAGGCGCGAGCTTCTGTCAGCGATCAACGAGTTCCTGGACGACTCGATCGTCCTGCCGCCCGGCGACTGGGAGAGGCAGGCGCTGCTCCCGTTCAACGAACTCAAGGCGAAGAGCATCGCTATCAGGAAGCGGAAGGCCAAGGCGCTCGAGGAGAAGAGCAAACCCATTCAGAGCGAGGCCGCCGTGAAGAAAGGTGGGCGAGTGCCCGTTGCGCCGGTGCACAGTGGGTGGAGGAAATACTGGGGGTGCTTTGGACTCTGGGTGGAAGAGTAGGAGCTAGAGAAGCTTGGGCACTGAGAATTGGCGACTTGGAATCGCATTCTCTATCGATCTTGGGTATTATTGTCTGATTTTCTAAAGAAGGCGTGGCTCGGGAGGCACCCAACGCCCTCTACGTGCTTCGCGCGACGTTGTCAGATTTCTATCTTCAAGCGCAACTGCGCCTCTCTCACTGGGAAGAACGTTGGGTCTGTCCTCTCGCAGAAGACAGCGATGTATACCCAAAGGCAACGAATACACGCAGCTAAGTAGTCAAGAGTCGTTGGCCAAGGGGAAGCACCATTCGCGAGCCCGAAGTAGCGGCAACCTCGCAAATTAACGGCCCTAGCCGCGAGGTGCCATCTTTCGAAAATCAGACAATAGTACAGTAAACGCTTGAAAAGACCAACGTGGAGAGCTACCTAGAACCTACTCGAGCCTGTAACGAATGCCGAACACCGTATTTTCGTCAAGTATTCCTCGGTATATTCCTTCCACCCAGGGTGCATCGGAGCCCCAGTCGCGGGAACTGGAAGATTCGAAATGGTAATTAACTCGTTCCGTCTGCGCAGCTCTACTCGCTGGCGAGGAAGAGAAGAAGCCGCCCGGCGACGACGATCCCCTTCGCCGGACGAAACGGCCCTTCGGCTGTCTCATCAACGACATCAAGAGGCGCTATCCTTTCTACCTGTCCGACTTCACCGACGGTTTAAGCTCGTCCTGCCTGGCGGCAGCCATTTTCATGTACTTCGCTGCTCTGTGCACGGCCATCACTTTCGGCGGTCTGATGAGCGACAAGACGCACAACGTGATCGGCATCTCGGAGACCCTGGTCTCCGGCTCCTGGACCGGGATAGTGATGGCCCTGCTCTCCACCCAGCCTCTGGTGATCATCGGCACGACAGGTCCTCTTCTGCTGTTCGACGAGAGCTTGTACAACTTCTGTCTGGCGAACGAGCTGGAGTTTCTAACCGTGAGGGTGTACGTGGGCGCGTGGATGGCGATCATAGCGCTGGCCATCGCCTGCGTCGAGGGCTCGGTGCTGGTCAGGCTGTTCACCCGATTCACGGAGGAAATATTCACGGGCCTGATCTCCATCCTCTACATCGTCGAGACGTTCATCAAGCTGTACAATTACTTCGCGAAGAACCCCCTGCTCGACGAGTACAGTTTCATTCCCCAGACGAACGAGACGAGGTATTGGGAGTCGTTGAACGTCACGGAGATAAGGGCCATCTCTCCGGAGGACGGCGACCCTATAGTGATATCGTTGGACGAGCCGCAGTCGTTCGTACCGGGCCGCAACGTTGCTGGGTTACTCATCAATCAACCCAACACCGCTCTGATGTGCACGATTCTGTGTCTAGGCACGTTCCTAGGCGCCTACTACTTGCGCATCTTCCGTAACAGCCATTATCTTGGACGGAGCGCCAGGAGAGCCTTCGGCGACTTCGGTGTGCCGATCAGCATCATCGTGTTCGTCTTAATCGATTACGTGGCCAAGGTGAAGACAGAGAAGCTGCTGGTCCCGGAGGGGCTGTCGCCGACTATGCCTGACAGGGACTGGCTCGTCTCTCCGGCCGGGATACAGAAGCCTATACCTCTGTGGATGGCCATGGCTTGCGTCGTGCCGGCGCTGCTGGTTTACATCCTCGTCTTCATGGAAACACAAATCTCCGAGTAAGATTCCGACGGAAGTCTTTGCTTTCCATTTAATCGCTCGGAGAAGGTATAATATGCGGCAGTGGCGCACTCTGGATTTAATCTTGGGGGAGCCGAGGTCAACGGCTAATAATATTTTTAGAGGAAAATTTATTTAAGGAATATGATCGGGTTTACTTTTCTTTTTACAATGCTCTTGAATTACTTCTGTTGTGGCTATATTAAGGGAAGGTTCTGGTCTAAGAGTCGATTTTTTTTATTTCATTTTTCGAATGTTCAACCTTTTAGGAATATGTGTTTGAAAGGATTTATTGAAATTCGTAAAATTCTCGAAGTTATAAGCATTTGAGTAGCGGCAAATGCATGGGCAATAACCGACCACTCGGTGCTCACGTAAAACTTTAAACGCGTTTTTTTCGAAACAGTGTTCTTAAAATCGGTGGAACCTATATTTCGAAAAGTTATTATTCAATTCGACTGAAACCTTTTTTATTTTGAAGAATATACTTCTGGCTACGGGAGAAACCAGACAAAATTATAAAAAATTGAAAATTTATAATTTTCAAAGGCGTTGAAAGGACGAAAAATATAGGAAAAAAGTGATTTCAAAGTTCAAGTGTCGTTATTTTCTAAAAAAAAGTCATTTTTGTATATTTTTTTTGCTTTTCCCATAGCCAGAAGTATATTCTTCAAAATAAAAAAGTTTCAGTCGAATCGGGTAATAACTTTTGGAGATACATGTTCCACCGATTTGGATGAACTTTTTGACGCCTTGATTTTAACGACTCCCCAGTGCTGTCTGCAATGATTAATTATAAAACAAAAAATATATTTCTAAAATCTAAGACACCTTTTATACAATGCAAAAAGTCCCATTAAATTATATATAGTAGTTTTTCTTTAATTAATTTCTAAAGACAACCTATTTCTTTGGGCTCCAGACCGAAAGCTCCCCTTAAGCCTTAAGGGGTCATTCTGGTAATCACGCCGCAAAAATCAGGTTTTTTCCTCAGTGAATGCAATGAATAACAATGTCCAACTTTTTTTTTCATTTATTAGTTTACTTATAATGTATACGGAACAATTTTTTAAATACACTTTTAATTGTATTTTTCAATGTTATCTGGAGTTAAAACTCTCATCTTTGAAAAGACGGCGGGAGTGATTTCAGCTCACAGACTCATCTGAAACAAAAAAACCAAACTGATTCTTAATCATTATGAGTACCGCTATCACAGGTGCCAGAATTAGCCACACAAGTCAAAATTTAACAAAATTACACGCATTCAAACTTCAAATAAAAATGGAAAATTTCGATACTTGAAGTTTAAATGCGCGCAATTTTGTTAAATTTTTACTTAAGTGGCTAATTCTGGCACCTGCGATAGCGGTACTCATAATGATTAAGAATCAGTTTGGTTTTTTTGTTTCAGATGAGTCTGTGAGCTGAAATCAATCCCGCCGTCTTTTCAAAGGTGCGAGTTTTAACCCTTTGCGGTCGGTGTCCCCGTGGCGGGGACATTTTTAAATCGTCGTAGAAGTCGGTGTCCCCGTAGCGGGGACATTTTTAAATCGTCGTAGAAATCGATGACCCCGCAGCGGACACCTTCGAAAATTACAAAGATTAAAAATGTTATATTCTTACGTATTATAAGCAGTATTAAATACAACAAATCAGTTTCAACCAATTCTGTGTGTTTTAATATCCATATATTAACTTTAAATCCTGCACGGAAAAGTAATTGCGAAACGATAGATTTGCTCCGACCTGCTGGTACCCCCAAAAGCGAAATCTACCGATCGCAAAGGGTTAACTCCAGATAACATTGAAAAACACAATTAAAAGTGTATTTAAAAAATTATTCCGTATACATTATAAGTAACCTAATAAATGAAAAAAAAAGTTTGACATTGTTATTCATTGCTATTCACTAAAAAAAATAACCTGAATTTTACGGCGTGATTACCAGAATGACCCCTTAATCTCCTTTTTCTTCGGGGTATATGCGCCACTAATATCGGCGCGTGTGATATTAAAGTTTGCGGTGTGGATGGATAGTACAAGCCACCAAATGTTTGCACAAATATCAGAGAGGCATTTTATACTGAAACCGCTTTCATTCTTTCCCCCCCAGGTTAATTATCGACAAGAAAGAGCGAAAGCTGCGTAAGGGGAACGGCTACCACATGGACATAGTTGTGGTGTGCTTGATGAACGTTGGCTGCGGTTTGATGGGCGCCCCGTGGTGCTGCGCCGCCTCGGTCCGCTCGCTGACGCACGTCTCGGCGGTGACGGTGATGTCCCGCACCCACGCCCCCGGCGACAAGCCCCACATCGTCGAGGTGAAGGAGCAGAGGGTCAGCGCCCTGCTGGTCGCCATACTGATCGGCGTCAGCGTGCTGATGGCGCCGTTGCTGCGGCGCGTGCCGATGTCCGTCCTCCTAGGAGTGTTCCTCTACATGGGCATATCCTCGACGAATGCCGTGCAGCTGTTCGACCGCTTCAAGCTGTTCTTCATGCCGGTGAAACACCACGGCACCGCCAATTACGTGCGACGCGTGCAAACGTACAAGATGCACATCTTCACCCTCATACAGATCCTCTGCCTGGCTGTATTGTGGATCGTGAAGAGCACCAGGGCGGCCCTGGCGCTTCCGTTCTTCCTGATTCTCATGATACCTCTGCGGGCTCAGATGAGGCACTTTTTTACCGCCGCTGAGCTTAGGGCACTCGACAGCAAGGGCTCGGAGCACGAGAGCACGGAAGACGAGCCAGACTTTTACGAGGAAGCTCCGTTACCTGGTTAGATAGTGCCTTATTCGACTTACTCCGAAATACCTCTTCCTTCTTCCTCTACCTCTACCTCTACCTCTCTCTGTCGCACTCTCTCTCTCTCTCAATATTATTTCTTTCACCCATCCCTCCGCCTCCTCCTCCATCTCCTCTTCGCCCCCCCCTCCCTCGCCTTATTATTTTCCCTTTTAGTTCGAAAGATTCATTTGTACTTTTCGTAACAGCCGTATTCCTACCGCGCGTATCAGCGCGAGTTCGCAAAGAGAAAGAGTCTATTTTCGTGAAAGAGCAAATATGTATACCGACGTCTTAAGGAAGAGAGTAGATAGGGGGATACCCGTCCCCCGGGAGAGTGGTTAACTCGTTAAATTCGTAAAAATTATTTTGTACTGCAAAATTTGTAAATAATCGATAAGGATATACAGGGCGAAGCAGGGGCTCTGGTCCAGAGAAATATCTCCGCTGTTGTTCGATGTGCCGAGAGGTGTTTGGGTACCAGGGTTGCATAGTAAAGTATATCAGGGTGAAAAGCTAATGGTTCCTCTGATATTATACAACTTTTGTACGGAATATTCGTTGTTATGTTAAACAGTGGCGGAAGTATCGCGAGCGAAGGGAATTACTGCTCCGCCCTGTGTATGGCAAGGGGAAACGACGAATTGTACCGCGGATGTGTATGGGTACTTGAGCAAACGAAATTATAATTGAAGGGGGAAAGGCTGTTCTCGATTAATAGACTTAACATCTTTAGTGGTATACCTGCACATGCGAACGCGTACTTAATTTAAGATATTCGCAAGTTTCGAATATTTAATGTGATATATGCCGCGGAGCACGTTCATATTTTCTTCGAAATGTTATCGAGTACCTGCATGCCATCTGGTGTATTCGTGGCGGAAGTTGCGCGATGCGTTTCGTCTTCTTTGGGGATCGGCGGGAAGGGAAGAATGGTGCCTGCGAGTGCCTCTGAAGAATGATGATAACGGCGATAGTGAACGAACACGTTGCTCAGGAAAATTTACGCATAATGGCACAGGCTATGAGAGTGCCAAAAATCAAAAGATCAAAGATTAATTAATGGTGCTGGTCCGTCTACGCGGCAACGACGTAGACGAATGAAACTACTGAATCTTTTATAAAGAAAAATTGCCCGAGAAGTTCTCGCTAGCTGCTCTCATCGATCGATATCGTAGATCTAATTTCTTTGGGACCGTAAATCATTTACACTGCGTGCGAAGGGTTACAATCATTTAGCAATATCTGTTGAACACATGCTCCGAAATTTGTTGGTAGGCTCACCTAGACGGGAAACGGTATTTTATAAACAACTTAGGAGCGAAACAGTCGCGAGCGTATAACAGAAAATCAGTCTTCGTTATATTTCGCCTAGGAATATTTAAAGAGGAGATTTCACTTCGTTACTTGCAGGGAACGTTTCTGTGAATTTCTGGTTACGAGAACGAAAGTTATCCTCGTAACTGCGAAGACACTAAGCTGTCCCATTTCACGATTGATTTAAAGAATACGAATTACGTTGCACGAATCATATTTTCAAAAGCGAACGGTCAAAATGGTACTCCGAGAAGTACGTTCAGAGAAGTACCTGATAAGTATCATTGGAACTCAGAGAAGCGAAGCTTAAAGATGCAGAAATTTAAAGAACTTATTCCTCGTAGAGTTCGAGTCAATTTTAACACACTTACTTCAGTCAATCGTGTACTTATTTAAAAATAGAATCTAAGGGAACTTGGAAATAGCGGCGCTGAATTTTGGAAATAATAAGGTTCTTTAAATGTTCACTTTGTACTTTACTTTCGATATAAGAGCCGATCAGTATTTGGTAGGTATTTTTGCCTCGGTAACTATTAATTTTATCATAGTCGTTAGTTGCCCCGGATATAATGTTTCTACACTTTGAAAGAGAGACCAAACTATAATAATAATACGCCCCCCACCCCCCACGTGTGGTAAATACGTGCAACAAATGAAAGAAGGACACGATACTAAATATTTTCAATGCTATTACAAAGAGAAAAGACATATTCTATTTTAAGCCGTTAAAAATATTTTGTGAATCGACTAACGTATCTTATCGAATAATAATCATCCCTAATCTTACTACTTCTGTAACGAAGAAAATCTATTATTCCCATTACTTATTGCTACTAATTTACACACGATGTATCAGTTTCAACTCGAACACACTACGCTGCGTAATTTGTGATAGAGGCCCGGAGCCGCTGTAAGAAACACTAGCGGTACTTACGAGCGTCTGCTCTATTAGCGTCGATCTTTTTAACACGGAATTTCATTAGATATGTTACGTCTAGTACATTAACATGTTATTATACACGTACCACTGATATTACCTATATTGAGAGATTATCGGAATAAGTATAAATTGTTATGAGTTCGTAAAAAGAATGTAAATAATCTAGTTATCGTACAGTATTAAAAAGTAATAATTAGTAATAGACTCCTAGTAGGTGCTTTACGCCTTATATTAGAAAATAGAGAAATAAAACATTTTAATTGCCCTCTATTTAACCCCGAGATTTAATTACAACTGATAAATACCCGCGTTATTATCAATTAGGGCTGGGAATATTTGTCGAATTTTTCGGTATTCAAATGTTCGAATATTTCAGTTGCTCAATTATTTGGCGAATATAATTCGAATATCCAAGTATTCGAATACTATTCGAATATTTAAGTATTCGAATACTGGTGTATTCAAATAGTATGGTGTGAATTATAAATCAAGTTCTTTAGGTTCATTAGTCAGGGTGAAATCTTGTACGCTAATTTTGACCCACTTCACACCATAATATTCGAATACATCGGTATTCAAATAGATCAATATTCGAATAGATCAGTATTCGAATAGATCAGTATTCGAATAGATCAGTATTCGAATAGATCAGTATTCGAATACTATTTGAATATTTAAGTATTCGAATACTATTCGAATATTTAAGTATTCGAATACTGGTGTATTCGAATAGTATGGTGTGAATTATAAATCAAGTTCTTTAGGTTCATTTGTCAGGGTGAAATCTTGTAAGCTAATTTTGACCCACTTCACACCATACTATTCGAATACATCGGTATTCAAATAGATCAATATTCGAATAGATCAGTATTCGAATAGATCAGTATTCGAATAGATCAGTATTCGAATAGATCAGTATTCGAATAGATCAGTATTCGAATAGATCAGTATTCGAATAGATCAGTATTCGAATACTATTTGAATATTTAAGTATTCGAATACTATTCGAATATTTAAGTATTCGAATACTGGTGTATTCGAATAGTATGGTGTGAATTATAAATCAAGTTCTTTAGGTTCATTTGTCAGGGTGAAATCTTGTAAGCTAATTTTGACCCACTTCACACCATACTATTCGAATACATCAGTATTCTAATAGAATAATAACATTCGAATACTCAGTTATTCGAAGTTTATTCGTAGCATTCGAATACTAGTAAAATATTCGAATATTAAATTATTCGAATAGTCCCAGCCCTATTATCAATCTACTATTCGTAAAGTGTCGAGAAAATCGTATCACGTTATTCACGTCGTTGGGCATTATTCGAATAAAATGAAGTAATTCGAGAATAACGAATAATTCTTATCCGAATAAAAGTTTAATATTTACTTAAAAATTTGTCCGCATAATGCCCAACTCTGGTTATTTGCCAGTGCTGAATGGCCGTTTGCGCGCCCTTGATTTCTCTTTAAACTCAATACACCACTCGCAAAGCAAAAAGTATTTGTTTACTTTACTGCGAAGTGACAAGAGCAACGAGAGAAACGTTCGCTGCTCTCAGTTCAGTACCGCAATCTTAAAAATGGCCTCGCCGCAAAGATTAGCAGTTAAATTGTGCAGCTTATCGCCCCGCGCGTTACAGAATGTGGAGAAAAGGTAACGCGATTGCGAAGAAGTTAGAAACCTCAGTAATTCGAAACCGCTTCGCGCGTATCGTTGCAGACAATTCCTAAGCCCAAAGACTCCGATTAAGGATTCTTATAAAAAGAGTAGCGAATGTAAGGAGCGATTATCCCCTTTTAATATCGATACCCCTAACAGAAGAAGAATATTGGAAGACGGGCTTCCAAGTAAACATGGTGCAGTGCTCGGGAGCGGTGGATTTGGTACTGTGTACAAAGCATCTTACAAAGGTGACACAATTTTCCACAGAAAAGGCCGTCACTCATTTCGGCGAAAAGAAGAGTTTACAAACAATGAATAACGGAAGCGCATAATCAATCAATTATTATTAATTTCTGCGATTCGCTTCGCCAAAATGCGCGACAGCCTTTAATCGCTGGTGCACGAATTCTGGCGCACGTGCAAGATACTTCTGAACGTGCTCAACAGGTGACCAAGTTGCGGCTAAGGTGATGCAGCCAGGAAGGTGCATTAGTGCACTGAACTCTGAGAAGCGTGCTTCCTTGCTGAAGCACTCTAACATAGTAAAGATCTTGATGGTAGAAGAAGGTGCTTCTCTATCTCTAGTAACGATGGAATTATGTGGCACCACTTTGCAAGATTGCCTAGACCAAGCAGCGTTAACGAAAAATAAAAGAGCTTCCATATTGAAGGATGTAACTTGCGCGTTACAATTCTGTCACAGTGCTGGCATCGTACACGCAGACGTGAAGCCCAAAAACATTCTAATGTCTGCGGACGGGCAACCGAAGCTCACAGACTTCGGCTGCTCCGTATTTTA